>JAUPFN010000018.1:18791262-20155024 GCA_036924255.1 Apodemia mormo
CATACATTTTCGTACAAAAGGCGAACTTAATGCCTATTGGCATTATCCACCAGTCAACCTTTGGGCCAACAGAATGAAGGTGTGAAGGTGCCATTGAACTTTATATATTTTATTATTATCATCATACACATACATACATATTTAAATATCATACACATATATAGATAGATACACATACATACATAAGCATATGCATATACATACATATACAAATATATAAAATCATGTCAAATTTGCATATACTAGATTATAATACTTCAGCTATTGGAATTAAAAATAGAATAGAATGCGTATAAACCATATAACTACGTAACATGAAATTACTTGCGATTCAGCATGTGAGCTTTGACTTGCTTTTTAAACTGGAACTTATTATCAGCCTGTCGCAACGACAGTGGTAGATTGTTCCACAGCCGCGAGTCGTGCACTGTAAATGATGTTGAGACAAAATTAGAGCGATGTAGGGGAATGGCTAAAGTCAGCGTATCGGTAGATCGAAGATTTAAATTATGCGTGTTGGAGAGAAATTGGAATTTAGAATTTAAGTATCGCGGTGACAGAGGATTGAAAAGTATGGTATACAAGGTACTTCAAGATCCTCTGTTCGCGGCGTTCAGCAATTGTTAACCACCGAAGCTGGTTACGGTAAAAAGAGATTCGGTCGAACTTACGTAAACAGAATATAAAGCGAATAGATTGATTAAGTAGCCTTTCAAATTTTAAAAGATGGTCGGTAGAGATATTCGTTAAACAAACGTCTCTATAGGCCATAAGGGGTAATATAAGAGTTTGAACTAATAAAACTTTAGTCTTATAAGGTAAAAAGTTTCTGAGGCGATATAAGGACCTTAATGTACCTTTAACCCTTCGGCATAGTTCAGCAGTATGGAACGACCAATTGAGATTACTATCAATGTGAATGCCTAAGTCCTTAACAATAGAATTGAATTCAATTGTGTTATTATTAAATGTTATTGGGGGAATCGCATCCATGTCAACCTTAACCAACTGTCGCTGACTACCAACTATGATCGCTTGACACTTCGATGGATTGACTTTAACTCCAAATTTAGTGGCCCAGATCCTTAACTCTTCTAAAACAACATTCATTTTAGATATTGTACGCCCCAAATCATTTACGTTGGTATGCTCGTAGAGCTGCAGGTCGTCAGCGTAAAAGTGGAATGGACAATGTAGCAACCGCGTAAGAAAATTAATAAAGATAGAAAAGAGCAGTGGAGATAAAATACAAGGTACCTACTAAGCGTGTTATGCAGCTAAGCAGATGGGTCTCCTGATGGAAAGAGTCAACCATCGTCTATCGACACCAAAGATGTTAATGGTGCGTTGCTATCTTGTGGTGAGGTCTAACGCCACATGCATAAGTTTACCGGCTAACTTATCCTTCAAACCGGAACACGACAGCGACAAGCACTGACGCTATTGCGACAGGAATAGGTAAGGCGGTGGTACCAGACCAGGGTGAGACAATGCAGAACTCTACCACATACTAGCCACGATGATAGTGACTCGCATACCCAATCGGTCGGTTACGACCTGCCTGGCTGAACGGCGGTTAGTCTATTCTTCAAAAGAACCCGGATTCAACACGGGGAAGAATTACCACTTACTTACCACTAGTAAGTTACTCGCGCCTTCATTCGCGTTAACATCTTATTTGAAGTCGTTAAGAAACGTTTTATTACGTTCTCCTTAGAATCGCAAAAACCAGTTTATTGTATCTATCTACACTAATATTGTAAATACAAATGTAATACTGTCTGTCTGTATGTTTTTTCTTCATGCCTAAACCACTTAACCGATTTGGACGTATTTTGGTACAAAGATAGTTTGAGACCAGAACATATAATAGTTTAAATCCACTGTCATATGAAGTAATTTAAGCTACTTTTACTTTAATTTTTTTTATGCGGACGAGGTCGCGGACACAGCTAGTGTTTAAATAAACAGCGTGTAATATTGCTTGACTGCGCAGCATTTAACTTGATTAACTAACATTGATTCGTAAGTCGGTAGTTTCTATTGTTACTAAACATAGAGTAATAACGCTTAGAGCGATAATTGCATTCAACGTTTCGTTCATATTTTAAGCCAAAACCGTATCGATGTGTGCATAACCTTCGTCACCCTTCGTGTAATTACTTGCGTTGACACGCACACAAAGACACATTATTGCGTGAATAATGTTGCAAGCAAATAAATATTTTCCCAAAACGGTATTTAAATTAGGTCTACCTTACAAATAGTCTTTCATATTATAACATTAATAGTCATTTAGTATAAACTTGAAACTTGTACTTTTATTCGGTTACGTATAATATTTTAAATGTCAAGAAATATTCTAGATGTTCTCAAGATGATATTCCAAAGCTATTTAACCATATATTTTTTTTTAGTTTTTGTGCTTTCATTTGTAATTTAAAATATTTTCACTTCATTAAAATAAAGATTGTCTTTCTTTCCAATAGTATTATTAGACATATAAAAAACTTAAAACTTACATTTTTTATCCCGGTGAGGTAAAATGAGTAGAATTACAGGGAAATGTTAAAGAGTCAAGATATTTTTTTTTGTATATATCAGTAATCAAACAGCGGTAACCAACCAGCACCAACCGTAAATAAAAATATGGCCAATACAAGTTTACATTATTGAAGTTATAAAAACATTTATTGAAAAAAAATTCTTTGAAAAAAAATTTTTAAAAAAGTTATTGAAATATATCTTCTAAAATATAATTGTACAATAATAATAATATAATATTCACGGGACAAATTACACTTACTGATCAAACTCCAAAGTAAGCAAATTATTTGCTTGTGTAATGGGTGTTAGTCAACGATACTAATACATAGAAATACATATATAAATACTGGAATATATTTAATAAACACCCAAACCCGGAAATACAAACATTTATGCTCATCACGCAAATGCTTGTCCCCGTCGAGGATCGAACCCGAGCCCCGTCGATTGCGTAGTCAGGGCCGCTAAGCACTCGACCAACGGGGCGGTCAAATGTTATTACAAATTTGTACATTGTTTGGCGAATGCTTGTGTGTCTTTATGTGTACGTCTGTGTGCGTGTATGTGTGTATATGTATATATTTAGTGAAAGCTAAACTAGCTTGAACGTCAGCAGATGGGTGGGCAAGCGGAACAATATTTACAAGCAATTTGAGGTAAAAAGTAATAGCATAGGTATGCTTATTAATCAAATTATTTATTTAAATCAGTTTAAAAAGTTAAAATGTTTTAAGCTAAACATAATATTTCTGACTACTATATTGAGTCAAGCTACTATTGGCTCTGTGCACTACTTGAGCACCACCTATCGTGCGCAACTGTTTTGATTCAGATCTTAGAATATAGAAAAACGTAATCCCTGTGCGTAATCTCCTCTAACGTTTTTAGCTGAATCGGAAACAATGCAGCTCTTTATGGCGACTCTTTGGCTTCTACGTGCTATACTATATGCATTGGAGTATACGGCACAAATTAATTAAGTCGTGTATGAGCAATATCGTCATTCGCAATATAAATTTCAAGCTATGTAGAATTAAAACTTAATTATCAGCATAAACATATTAGGAGGCCAACATTTGGCGCAGACCGATTTTAGGGCACGTTATTCTACATTATTTCGTCGATAAAACTCGAAAATATCGCCAATAAAACTACTTGACACTTAGGAAAACATGAAATAATGCTGTACCATGGCATATTATTTCGTAAGAAAAATTTAAAAAAAATGTCTTTTTAGCAGTAACAGTATTTTTCTGGTATCACTGTGGCATCTAGAATGCTAGTTGGAACATTTTTTTTGCCTTCTAAAAGTCCTCATTATACACGAATATAAGCTTTGTAATATTGGTTTGACAAACGGTTTTGTAATATTTGTGCCAGTATAATGGTAAGTCCCAACACTTAAAAAATATTTTTTATGCAAAAGCGAAGTCCAAGCTATGTAATATCGCACATAAAATAGTAATACACACGTTATTAATTATAATGAAAATAGGTAAAAACAAATACGTGGTAGAATATTTTCCTCTTTGGCTGGCAACATTTTGAATATCGTTCAACTTAGATATTTACGATTTATTTGTTTGGAATTTATACAAAAATATCTGATGCCAAGTAGTTTTTATGTGTGAAATGTGATCTTCAAGCCCTAAATACGCTATTGTGAAGCACGGTGACATACTTTCACCACACAGTAACTCACATTTTTTGAAATTGCGAGAGCTGTACTCTGTGTGGCACGTGTCACATGTCTGAGCGGCCGGCGAGCGTAAGAGGCCTTTTCAGGCTTCTTTGAAATGGCTTAATATAGCGCGGGTCGACTAGGTTTCTATGCGTTATTATTCTATGTTACTAAAGAATTACGATGATACACTTTTATTGTTCTAAACAAACAGAACATTACGAAGAGAGTTTTACTGTTTTAGCTCTCCAACTAAGACGCGGGTTAACTAATTGGGTGGGGCGGGTCGGATGTGCGAACAAGGCAAATGAAGATTTATCATCTCCCCCGGTCCTTTGGGTGCTGGTCAATGCCGCTTGTTTCATACATTCGGTTTCACACTGTTTTGAATGTGACAATTACCGTATAAATAAATATTAAGGAACCTACAAATAAACATTTTGATCCTACAAATAATATAAATTTGATACTTTGTATATTTGAATATTTACTAGGTAGTTCTGTGTTGTCTCGCCCGGGTCTGGCACCACCGCCTCAAAATGTGTCGCTGTCGTGTTCTTGTTTGGAAAGCAAGATAGCCGGTAAACTTATGCATTTGACACTAGACCTCGCCACAAGATAGCAACGCATTATTAACATCTTTGGTGTCTATAAGCGATGGTTGACTCTTTCCATCAAGCGACCCATCAGCTTGTTTGCTATCTTGTGATATAAAAAAAAGATAAATTTAGATGTTGTTCCAGACCCAGTTTGAAGAATAGATAGATCATTTGAAATTCTACCAGGCTAGTTGTAAAAGGTGAATGTTTAACCAAATATATTACAACCTTCATAACTACTAGGTGGTAGAGTTCCATTGTACAGCCCAGGTTTGGTATAATCGCTTAGTACCTACTTTCCACAATAGTTTTAATGTTTGGTAAGGTAGCTGGTAAATTTATTCATGTGGAATTACCATTTCTGTATTAACATAGTTGGTGTCAATAGGCGATGATTGTAAATTTCTGTCAGGAAAGCCATCTACTAATTTTTTTGTTATGATATAAAAAAACTAATTAATTACTCCAAAAATAACCAGAGATTCGACAAAATTGGTTACAAAGATGTTCTATAACCTATGTTGACAGATGATATACTTTTATCTCATTTAAATCTCTCATTTATTTTCTTATGATTCACTAAAAAAAATGATAACAAAGCAGGCTAGTATAAAATATATTCACTTATATATTTTATTAAACTTGCCTGTTTTTTGATAATAATATGATCTTAATGTCTACAGCATACATATTAAGTCAATTTAGTCTTAGTTATTGGAACGAAGTTCCTTATCGCGCGTTGTGAAAGGGGTCTAGACGGAAAAAAATCTTACGAAAAGTTGTCACGACACTTTTTGCTATAGTAAGCTATTGTAAGTTGTGCGGCGTGCGCATGTTTCTCTCTCTCTCTCTCTCTCTCTCTCTCTCTCTCTCTCTTACAGAAAGCAAGCCAGATATTTTCATTTCTATTTCGCATTGAACATTGTGGTGTCGCAACGATTACTTTTGTTGAGTGTATACAGGTTTTTTGTAAATAATAATAAAAGGAACTTCGTTCCATCCGGGTGTCCCTTGACAACTCGCAAGTTTTTTTTAAGCACATGTTAGCAAATTGAGCGTGATGTGTTAAAATATTTGTATTAACGGCTATGTAGGCAAATAGGTAGTATAAATAATTTTGCTAAATAGAGATGCGCGCTAAAAGAAATTATATAGTACCATCACCTGTATTTTTACTATTCCACTAAAAATCATGATATTGCCGTATATCATGGGTCTGTCTCATAAAATACACCCTTCAGGTGTGTTCTAAGTAAGCTCTTTACATTAAAACTCTAGTTGAAAAGTACTCCACGCCCGGACTTTTGACCAATTTTTTAGTAGCAGCGTGTCAGTTAAATATTTTTCAGTCATTCAAAAAAAAAATTACTTAGACGAATAACTCAAATTGTCTTATCGAAATAGTCGAATGAGTTGCCTAGACAAATAAATCAAATTTTAGTATCGTAAATAGTCGAGAAAGTTATCTCATCAAATAACAAAATTTCAGCACCGTTAAAATAGTTGAGAAATGACAACTAATAAATAATTATTCAGACCAAATAAGCTTTTTACAAAATCTAAATATTTTATACATTTATACTCGTTAGCAAACAATACTTAAAACACTTGAAAATTACCCACACTAGGCAACAGTATCTCATGAAAATAAGCGCGAAGCGTTGAAAAAAGTATTTGTTTTAAAAAGTCTGCAATTTCACTGGAATACGTCGTGTTTAGTTCCAAAATTGCATTGGATAAATGCCAAAGTGATAATTGGGTTCCATAAATACGTGCCAACCCGAGAGCCTCGTGTCTTTTTCCAGATGTGATGTTAACGTGGTTGTGTGCGTAACAGTCGGGGAATTGTTTCTTGAATGCGCTAGATATTTAATGTATTTGTTTGACTATGACCTGTTTCTTTCTTTACAAAATTATGTAGATTGCCTCAAAAATTGTTTAGATTGCCTCTAAATTGTTTATATTTTGACTGATTCGTGATCTGAATCGAATAGCCTATACCCTGGACAGAGGCTATTTGATTCAGATCATGAGGGTCCAGGTTCGATCCCCGGTCAGTTATTGAGGTTTTTTCAAGATTTTTATCGAAAATCTAAAATCTCAATAGCAGTTCGAGGTGATGTACTTACCACTACTGTCCTTTGGATGAGCACGTAAAGAAGTCGGTTCCGGTTATCGCTAGAAATAGTAAATAATCGTTATCAGGTCGGTAAAATGCGGCTATTGGAATTACAACTTAACTTGCCACCTGAAAAACCGGTAATTCGTGGTGAATTGGGCGTCATGATACTTTATTTTCTATTTTATTTTAACTGTAGAATACCTATGTGATTTCCGTTCATCAAATCTCTGAGACAGACCTATACTTAATCTTGATATACATACCTATTTCTTTCGGGCTATCTGCTTTTATTATTCCAGACATTTCGCGAATGGCGAGATGGTCACTACCATTGATTGTAAACCTTGATACTAGAAATGAGAGACGACTCGCTTGGTATGTCATTGAATATTTCTGCCGCTATAGTGTAATGTCAGTCACAAGCATATCATTTTCGTATTTGTATATTGTGCTTGTATTCTTCCCGTGTTGGTCCGGTTCCCTTTATGGTAAAGACCGTTTCCACCTTTACCCAGGCAGTTCTAAAAGAGAAGTGAATAGTTTCATGTGTCGTTACTATCTTACTATTAGGTCGTAGAGTTCCACCATTAACATTTTTGGCGTCTATAAGTAGTGGTTTTCTCATTCAGTCACGAGACTCATCAGCTTGTTTGCTATATTTTGATATAAAAAAATCTACTTTTCTTTCAGACAGTTCGCAATGGTAAGTGAAGGTTGTATGTGTCACAACCGTTGTGTCTTCTAGATAATAGAGTTGTTCGACGAGCCGCCTTATTTTGTTATACTGATTATTTCTACCTTCTTAGCGACATGACAATCACGAACGTATCCGTAACGTTACTCCCAGGTTGGGTATCACTACTTTAAAATTCCTACTGCAACAGCGTCAATATTTGTTACGACTGTGTTCCGATTTGAAACGTTGCATTACAGAGACCTGTTATTCCCTATTTTCAAAATTAACACATCATTAGTGTTACGAACGGCAAAAATATAAATTAAAATACGGAATAAATTGATAAAGTGCCACGCGCAATGTAGGCTTCCGAAGTTGTTAATCACAATAATGCGGACTAAGATTAAGCCTTTTATAGTTTCATACTATAAACACTTAAGCTCAAAATATCAAAATATAATTTATTCAGATAAATAAATTGTGCATTACACTGTATTATAAAATATCTAGAAACTATCTTATGATCTACCTTCACATGTATATGCCTGAACTAGGTTGACCTGTGTTTCATGGTTGACGTGCGATAGGGGCTAGGAATGCAATTATTTTAATAATCACTGATAAAAAATTAAGTGACCATGGTTTCCAATGTTATGACTAACTACTACTAAGTTACATTTATTTACAAATTAATAAAACTTATCAGTGTCATCATATTACAATATTTTCAATCGATATTATGGCGTTTTTTGATTAAAACTATCGATAGTAAAGCTATGTATTTTTCGGTAACACTACTTCGATTATTTTTATTACACTATTTTTATTGCTTCCCCGACGGTAAAGAGGTTATAACCATCAAGTACTAAGCTTCATGGTTATAACACAGACATTTCAGAACTCTACCACCCACCGACCACACAGCCCAGAGACACCTAATAATAGGCGAATGAATTGTGTCAACACATCTGACTTATAGTTCCGATGTAAATGTCCACGCGCCAATGAGTAGTATTTGGGTAATCAGTGTCGACCAATCAGATGCTCTGTGCATTACTATCTTTCACTGTGGCCTTGAGTTAGCCAATTACGGCGTTGCAACCTCACTTCGTCTTACCTCAGCTAGTTGCCAGAATGCATTCAATACGGAAAATCAAACATTAGCCGTCTATAGGCTGTGTGGTCGATGCTACCACCCATTATTCGCTACAGTGTAGTGAATGGCACATTTCGCCAATCGTTCTTCTTTTACAAACTACTTTTTTCAATTGCAAAAGAGCATACAAATCCTTGATATTATTTTTGGCGTGCAGTTTGATAAAATGCAAATTAAAATGAAAACCTTGCGACCGGAAAAATGAGCGTGATTTTTTTAATAGTCTTTCAAAAAGGGCTTATTTCGCAACAAACATTGCCGATTTCTAGAGTACAAATAATTCTCCTTTGTCCGTGAACGAACAATACCTATGCTAGTATACATCGTTATACAATTATTCTTTTTCGTGTACTTCATGCGCATATATTATTACCTACTTCATTTTTTGTTTACAAATTTTCTACGTTAACTTTTAATGTAATTTAATTTTTACAATATTTTTGGCAACACCATAATTACTTGATTTTTGTTTATAATAAATATCTATATAGTTTGCCAATATGCTGGCTATAAAAATGTTGATGAGTATTATCTAGGTAAGGGTTTTGAATGTGTACCTCAGACATTCCGAAATATCGAATAATTTATAATGTACCTATTTCGCTTTTAATCAATCTTTTCTATTTTGTTGATTTTTGGAGTTTAACTTTAATTTTTGAAAAAATTAAGAAAATATATTTATTAACATGAAATGTGGATCGTTAAATAAATAAAAAAATATCCTTTGACTAACTCTTTGACTAATTTCACGTATTGATCTAACCACAAAATAAGCAAATTATCCACTTGAGGTATAAATTAATGGTCAATGATACTAATACATAGAGAAGCACATATTATATAGATACCGAAATTAATTAATTACAATCTTTTTGCAATTCCTAAAATTTGGTGAATAAATATATGTTATTGCGTTGATTCTATTATAGAGAAGTGGACCAAAAAATACGTAAAATGTTGATGCAAAAGCAAAATTAGTTACTTCGTTATACGGACAAGCTCTATCTTTTCACCTGACTGTCTGTTGTCTGTTTTTTACTTTCTATTCGTCATTGTAACCGTGTTCGTGGCAATTTTATATTTGTTTTGGACAATTTTGCCACTGATATTGACACTGACGCTGACGCAGACGCTGACGCTGACACGCTGACACGCTGACACGCTGACACGCTGACACGCTGACACGCTGACACGCTGACATGCTGACACGCTGACACGCTGACACGCTGACACGCTGACATGCTGACACTGATACTGACATTGACGTGAACACATTTTTTGTTACAATCACGAATAATAAAATTTAAAAAAATACAAAGACAATAATAAAAATAAAATAATAATAAAAGAAAAAAAATAAAAGAAAATAAAAAAGTAATAAAAAAGCATTAAAATAAAAATAATGTGGGCAATATCTTTCTGCCAGAAAAATAACAAACGTCATCGCACCAATAAAAGGCGTTGCACCGGTGAGTGGCGCGCTCATTTTGACATTAGTGCTCGAGGCGTACACACGTGATGCACTCTCGCATATTTTAGTTTACTTGCAAAGTATCTAATTGATTTATATTTCTATTCTAACCGTTTACTTACATTTTAAATTAAATTATATTTTCAGCTAAAAATAATGGAAGCAGCCTAGATCTGAACTGGGATTTCATCCAACAAACGCCCAGATTAATATTTGGCCTAATTAAATAAATCCAGTCAAGAAAAAAGCGGTAATGATATCATTTTTATTTTTTTTCTTTTATTATGATATTATTTTTCTTAATTTTGTATTTATGACTTTGATTTTAATTTTTTTCTGTTATTTTACTATTTTTCAGTGCAAGTGTGTCAGTGTCAGTGTCAGTGTCAGTGTCAGTGTCAGGGTCAGTGTCAGTGTCACTGTCAGTGTCAGTGTCAGTGTCAGTGTCACTGTCACTGTCACTGTCACTGTCACTGTCACTGTCACTGTCACTGTCACTGTCACTGTCACTGTCACTGTCAGTGTCAGTGACAGTGACAGCGTTCTTAGGTTTGTAAAGTATGTACGCTAATTTCGTCAAGTCGTCGACCGTCCCGTTGGTCGAGTGGTTAGCGTGTACGATATGTATACGCCACACATCGATGGGGCTCGGGTTCGAATCCCTAAGGGGACAAACATTTGTGTGATGAACATAGATGTTTGTACTGGGTCTAAGTAGTTGTAAGTGTACACGTAGTTGTAAGTATAATCGTTGTTGTAAGTGTACTCGTAGTTGCAGGAGTACTCGTAGTTGTATCTCGTAGTTGTAGGAGTACTCGTAGTTGTATCAGTATTAGTATTTGTGTTCGTATTTGTAAGTTGTATTTGTAAGTTGTGTTGGTATTAGTAAGTTATATTTGTAAGTCGTATTTGTAGATGTAAGCTGTATAGGTATTTGAAATTTGTATTTGTATTTATATTTTTTTTTAATAATTTATTTGTATTTATAATATTATTTTTTTTTGTGCTTTTTTTTATTTTTTTTATTTTTATTTTTTTTCTTTTATTATATTATTTTTCTTAATTTTGTATTTTTGACTTTGATTTTAATTTTTTTCTGTTATTTTACTATTTTTCAGTGCAAGTGTGTCAGTGTCAGTGTCAGTGTCAGTGTCAGTGTCAGTGTCAGTGTCAGTGTCAGTGTCAGTGTCAGTGTCAGTGTCAGTGTCAGTGGCAGTGTCAGTGTCAGTGTCAGTGTCAGTGTCAGTGTCAGTGTCAGTGTCAGTGTCAGTGTCAGTGTCAGTGTCACTGTCAGTGTCAGTGTCAGTGTCACTGTCACTGTCACTGTCACTGTCACTGTCACTGTCACTGTCACTGTCACTGTCACTGTCACTGTCAGTGTCAGTGTCAGTGTCAGTGTCACCGTCACCGTCACCGTCACCGTCACCGTCACCGTCACCGTCACCGTCACCGTCACCTTCACCGTCACCGTCACCGTCACCGTCACCGTCACCGTCACCGTCACCGTCACCGTCACCGTCACCGTCACCGTCACCGTCACCGTCACCGTCACCGTCACCGTCACCGTCACCGTCACCGTCACCGTCACCGTCACCGTCACCGACTCCGTCACCGTCACCGTCACCGTCACCGTCACCGTCACCGTCATAATAAAAGTAATAAAAAATCGAAAAAATACAAAATTAAAAATAAGAATAGAAAATTATATAAAATAGTACTAACAGAAGAAAAAAATTAAAAAAAACTAAAAAAATTATAGTAAAAATAATAATTATGAATTATATAAAAAACGTACTTTAAGAAAAAAAAAACAAAAAAAATAATAAAAATATTATAATAAAAATAATAATGAAATCAATGTGTACGAACACGAACACGAACGGGACACGAAGCCGAAGACGAATTCGTCCTCGTCTTCGAGTTCGTGTTCGTTCGTATTCGTATTCGGATTCTTAGTTTTGTAAAGTATGTACGCTAATTTCGTCAAGTCGTCGACCGTCCCGTTGGTCGAGTGGTTAGCGTGTACGATACGTATACGCCACACATCGATGGGGCTCGGGTTCGAATCCCGACGGGGACAAACATTTGTGTGATGAGCATAGATGTTTGTACTGGGTCTGAGTAGTTGTAAGTGTACACGTAGTTGTAAGTATAATCGTTGTTGTAAGTGTACTCGTAGTTGTAGGAGTACTCGTAGTTGTATCTCGTAGTTGTAGGAGTACTCGTAGTTGTATCAGTATTAGTATTTGTGTTCGTATTTGTAAGTTGTATTTGTAAGTTGTGTTGGTATTAGTAAGTTGTATTTGTAAGTCGTATTTGTAGATGTAAGTTGTATAGGTATTTGAAATTTGTATTTGTATTTATATTTTTTTTAAATAATTTATTTGTATTTATAATATTTTTTTTTATTTTGATGTTTTTTTTTATTTTTTTTATTTTTATTTTATTTTCTTTTATTATGATATCATTTTTCTTAATTTTGTATTTTTGACTTTGATTTTAACTTTTTTCTGTTATTTTACTATTTTTCAGTGCAAGTGTGTCAGTGTCAGTGTCAGTGTCAGTGTCAGTGTCAGTGTCAGTGTCAGTGTCAGTGTCAGTGTCAGTGTCAGTGTCAGTGTCACTGTCAGTGTCACTGTCACTGTCACTGTCACTGTCAGTGTCAGTGTCAGTGTCAGTGTCAGTGTCAGTGTCAGTGTCAGTGTCAGTGTCACTGTCACTGTCACTGTCACTGTCACTGTCACTGTCACTGTCACTGTCAGTGTCACTGTCACTGTCACTGTCACTGTCACTGTCACTGTCACTGTCACTGTCACTGTCACTGTCACTGTCAGTGTAAGTGTCACTGTCACTGTCACTGTCACTGTCACTGTCACTGTCACTGTCACTGTCACTGTCACTGTCAGTGTCAGTGTCACTGTCACTGTCGCTGTCACTGTCACTGTCACTGTCACTGTCAGTGTCACTGTCACTGTCACTGTCACTGTCACTGTCACTTTCACTGTCAGTGTCAGTGTCAGTGTCACTGTCAGTGTCACTGTCACCGTCACCGTCACCGTCACCGTCACCGTCACCGTCACCGTCACCGTCACCGTCACCGTCACCGTCACCGTCACCGTCACCGTCACCGTCACCGTCACCGTCACCGTCACCGTCACCGTCACCGTCACCGTCACCGTCACCGTCACCGTCACCGTCACCGTCACCGTCACCGTCACCGTCACCGTCATAATAAAAGTAATAAAAAATCGAAAAAATACAAAATTAAAAATAAGAATAGAAAATTATATAAAATAGTACTAACAGAAGAAAAAAATTAAAAAAAACAAAAAAAATTATAGTAAAAATAATAATTATGAATTATATAAAAAAGTACTTTAAGAAAAAAAAAACAAAAAAAAATAATAAAAATATTATAATAAAAATAATAATGAAATCAATGTGTACGAACACGAACACGAACGGGACACGAAGCCGAAGACGAATTCGTCCTCGTCTTCGGGTTCGTGTTCGTTCGTATTCGTATTCGGATTCTTAGTTTTGTAAAGTATGTACGCTAATTTCGTCAAGTCATCGACCGTCCCGTTGGTCGAGTGGTTAGCGTGTACGATACGTATACGCCACACATCGATGGGGCTCGGGTTCGAATCCCGACGGGGACAAACATTTGTGTGATGAGCATAGATGTTTGTACTGGGTCTGAGTAGTTGTAAGTGTACACGTAGTTGTAAGTATAATCGTTGTTGTAAGTGTACTCGTAGTTGTAGGAGTACTCGTAGTTGTATCTCGTAGTTGTAGGAGTACTCGTAGTTGTATCAGTATTAGTATTTGTGTTCGTATTTGTAAGTTGTATTTGTAAGTTGTGTTGGTATTAGTAAGTTGTATTTGTAAGTCGTATTTGTAGATGTAAGTTGTATAGGTATTTGAAATTTGTATTTTATTTATATTTTTTTTTAATAATTTATTTGTATTTATAATATTTTTTTTTTATTTTTGTGCTTTTTTTTATTTTTTTTATTTTTATTTTTTTTCTTTTATTATATTATTTTTCTTAATTTTGTATTTTTGACATTGATTTTAATTTTTTTCTGTTATTTTACTATTTTTCAGTGCAAGTGTGTCAGTGTCAGTGTCAGTGTCAGTGTCAGTGTCAGTGTCAGTGTCAGTGTCAGTGTCAGTGTCAGTGTCAGTGTCAGTGTCACTGTCAGTGTCACTGTCACTGTCACTGTCACTGTCACTGTCACTGTCACTGTCACTGTCACTGTCACTGTCAGTGTCAGTGTCAGTGTCAGTGTCAGTGTCAGTGTCAGTGTCAGTGTCAGTGTCAGTGTCAGTGTCAGTGTCAGTGTCACTGTCACTGTCAGTGTCAGTGTCAGTGTCACTGTCACCGTCACCGTCACCGTCACCGTCACCGTCACCGTCACCGTCACCGTCACCGTCACCGTCACCGTCACCGTCACCGTCACCGTCACCGTCACCGTCACCGTCACCGTCACCGTCACCGTCACCGTCACCGTCACCGTCACCGTCACCGTCACCGTCACCGTCACCGTCACCGTCACCGTCACCGTCACCGTCACCGTCACCGTCACCGTCACCGTCACCGTCACCGTCACCGTCACCGTCACCGTCATAATAAAAGTAATAAAAAATCGAAAAAATACAAAATTAAAAATAAGAATAGAAAATTATATAAAATAGTACTAACAGAAGAAAAAAATAAAAAAAAGCTAAAAAAATTATAGTAAAAATAATAATTATGAATTATATAAAAAACGTACTTTAAGAAAAAAAAAAGCAAAAAAAATAATAAAAATATTATAATAAAAATAATAATGAAATCAATATTCTTTCATGTTCATGTCCGGTTCGTGTTAGTGTACGAACACGAACACGAACGGGACACGAAGCCGAAGACGAATTCGTCCTCGTCTTCGGGTTCGTGTTCGTTCGTATTCGTATTCGGATTCTTAGTTTTGTAAAGTATGTACGCTAATTTCGTCAAGTCGTCGACCGTCCCGTTGGTCGAGTGGTTAGCGTGTACGATACGTATACGCCACACATCGATGGGGCTCGGGTTCGAATCCCGACGGGGACAAACATTTGTGTGATGAGCATAGATGTTTGTACTGGGTCTGAGTAGTTGTAAGTGTACACGTAGTTGTAAGTATAATCGTTGTTGTAAGTGTACTCGTAGTTGTAGGAGTACTCGTAGTTGTATCTCGTAGTTGTAGGAGTACTCGTAGTTGTATCAGTATTAGTATTTGTGTTCGTATTTGTAAGTTGTATTTGTAAGTTGTGTTGGTATTAGTAAGTTGTATTTGTAAGTCGTATTTGTAGATGTAAGTTGTATAGGTATTTGAAATTTGTATTTGTATTTATATTTTTTTTAAATAATTTATTTGTATTTATAATATTTTTTTTTATTTTGATGTTTTTTTTATTTTTTTTATTTTTATTTTTTTTTCTTTTATTATGATATCATTTTTCTTAATTTTGTATTTATGACTTTGATTTTAATTTTTTTCTGTTATTTTACTATTTTTCAGTGCAAGTGTGTCAGTGTCAGTGTCAGTGTCAGTGTCAGTGTCAGTGTCAGTGTCAGTGTCAGTGTCAGTGTCAGTGTCAGTGTCAGTGTAAGTGTCACTGTCACTGTCACTGTCACCGTCACCGTCACCGTCACCGTCACCGTCACCGTCACCGTCACCGTCACCGTCACCGTCACCGTCACCGTCACCGTCACCGTCACCGTCACCGTCACCGTCACCGTCACCCTCACCGTCACCGTCACCGTCACCGTCATAATAAAAGTAATAAAAAATCGAAAAAATACAAAATTAAAAATAAGAATAGAAAATTATATAAAATAGTACTAACAGAAGAAAAAAATTAAAAAAAAAAAAAAATATAGTAAAAATAATAATTATGAATTATATAAAAAAAGTACTTTAAGAAAAAAAAACAAAAAAAAATAATAAAAATATTATAATAAAAATAATAATGAAATCAATGTGTACGAACACGAACACGAACGGGACACGAAGCCGAAGACGAATTCGTCCTCGTCTTCGGGTTCGTGTTCGTTCGTATTCGTATTCGGATTCTTAGTTTTGTAAAGTATGTACGCTAATTTCGTCAAGTCGTCGACCGTCCCGTTGGTCGAGTGGTTAGCGTGTACGATACGTATACGCCACACATCGATGGGGCTCGGGTTCGAATCCCGACGAACATTTGTGTGATGGGCATAGATGTTTGTACTGGGTCTGAGTAGTTGTAAGTGTACACGTAGTTGTAAGTATAATCGTTGTTGTAAGTGTACTCGTAGTTGTAGGAGTACTCGTAGTTGTATCTCGTAGTTGTAGGAGTACTCGTAGTTGTATCAGTATTAGTATTTGTGTTCGTATTTGTAAGTTGTATTTGTAAGTTGTGTTGGTATTAGTAAGTTGTATTTGTAAGTCGTATTTGTAGATGTAAGTTGTATAGGTATTTGAAATTTGTATTTGTATTTATATTTTTTTTTAAATAATTTATTTGTATTTATAATATTTTTTTTTATTTTGATGTTTTTTTTTTATTTTTTTTATTTTTATTTTTTTTTCTTTTATTATGATATCATTTTTCTAAATTTTGTATTTTTGACTTTGATTTTAATTTTTTTCTGTTATTTTACTATTTTTCAGTGCAAGTGTGTCAGTGTCAGTGTCAGTGTCAGTGTCAGTGTCAGTGGCAGTGTCAGTGTCAGTGGCAGTGTCAGTGTCAGTGTCAGTGTCACTGTCACTGTCACTGTCACTGTCACTGTCAGTGTCAGTGTCACTGTCAGTGTCACTGTCACCGTCACCGTCACCGTCACCGTCACCGTCACCGTCACCGTCACCGTCACCGTCACCGTCACCGTCACCGTCACCGTCACCGTCACCGTCACCGTCACCGTCACCGTCACCGTCACCGTCACCGTCACCGTCACCGTCACCGTCATAATAAAAGTAATAAAAAATCGAAAAAATACAAAATTAAAAATAAGAATAGAAAATTATATAAAATAGTACTAACAGAAGAAAAAAATTAAAAAAAACTAAAAAAATTATAGTAAAAATAATAATAATGAATTATATAAAAAACGTACTTAAAGAAAAAAAAAAGCAAAAAAAATAATAAAAATATTATAATAAAAATAATAATGAAATCAATATTCTTTCATGTTCATGTCCGGTTCGTGTTAGTGTACGAACACGAACACGAACGGGACACGAAGCCGAAGACGAATTCGTCCTCGTCTTCGGGTTCGTGTTCGTTCGTATTCGTATTCGGATTCTTAGTTTTGTAAAGTATGTACGCTAATTTCGTCAAGTCGTCGACCGTCCCGTTGGTCGAGTGGTTAGCGTGTACGATACGTATACGCCACACATCGATGGGGCTCGGGTTCGAATCCCGACGGGGACAAACATTTGTGTGATGAGCATAGATGTTTGTACTGGGTCTGAGTAGTCGTAAGTGTACACGTAGTTGTAAGTATAATCGTTGTTGTAAGTGTACTCGTAGTTGTAGGAGTACTCGTAGTTGTATCAGTATTAGTATTTGTGTTCGTATTTGTAAGTTGTATTTGTAAGTTGTGTTGGTATTAGTAAGTTGTATTTGTAAGTCGTATTTGTAGATGTAAGTTGTATAGGTATTTGAAATTTGTATTTGTATTTATATTTTTTTTTAAATAATTTATTTGTATTTATAATATTTTTTTTTATTTTGATGTTTTTTTTTTATTTTTGTTTTTTTTATTTTTTTTTATTTTATTATGATATCATTTTTCTTAATTTTGTATTTTTGACTTTGATTTTAATTTTTTTCTGTTATTTTACTATTTTTCAGTGCAAGTGTGTCACTGTCACTGTCACTGTCAGTGTCAGTGTCAGTGTAAGTGTCACTGTCACTGTCACTGTCACTGTCACTGTCACTGTCAGTGTCAGTGTCAGTGTCAGTGTCAGTGTCAGTGTCAGTGTCACTGTCACTGTCAGTGTCAGTGTCACTGTCACTGTCAGTGTCAGTGTCACTGTCACTGTCACTGTCACTGTCACTGTCACTGTCACTGTCACTGTCACTGTCACTGTCACTGTCACTGTCACTGTCACTGTCACTGTCACTGTCACTGTCACTGTCACTGTCACTGTCACTGTCACTGTCACTGTCACTGTCAGTGTCACCGTCACCGTCACCGTCACCGTCACCGTCACCGTCACCGTCACCGTCACCGTCACCGTCACCGTCACCGTCACCGTCACCGTCACCGTCACCGTCACCGTCACCGTCACCGTCACCGTCACCGTCACCGTCATAATAAAAGTAATAAAAAATCGAAAAAATACAAAATTAAAAATAAGAATAGAAAATTATATAAAATAGTACTAACAGAAGAAAAAAATTAAAAAAAACTAAAAAAATTATAGTAAAAATAATAATTATGAATTATATAAAAAACGTACTTTAAGAAAAAAAAAACAAAAAAAATAATAAAAATATTATAATAAAAATAATAATGAAATCAATATTCTTTTATGTTCATGTCCGGTTCGTGTTAGTGTACGAACACGAACACGAATGGGACACGAAGCCGAAGACGAATTCGTCCTCGTCTTCGGGTTCGTGTTCGTTCGTATTCGTATTCGGATTCTTAGTTTTGTAAAGTATGTACGCTAATTTCGTCAAGTCGTCGACCGTCCCGTTGGTCGAGTGGTTAGCGTGTACGATACGTATACGCCACACATCGATGGGGCTCGGGTTCGAATCCCGACGGGGACAAACATTTGTGTGATGAGCATAGATGTTTGTACTGGGTCTGAGTAGTTGTAAGTGTACACGTAGTTGTAAGTATAATCGTTGTTGTAAGTGTACTCGTAGTTGTAGGAGTACTCGTAGTTGTATCAGTATTAGTATTTGTGTTCGTATTTGTAAGTTGTATTTGTAAGTTGTGTTGGTATTAGTAAGTTGTATTTGTAAGTCGTATTTGTAGATGTAAGTTGTATAGGTATTTGAAATTTGTATTTGTATTTATATTTTTTTTTAAATAATTTATTTGTATTTATAATAATTTTTTTTATTTTGATTTTTTTTTATTTTTTTATTTTTATTTTATTTTCTTTTATTATGATATCATTTTTCTTAATTTTGTATTTTTGACTTTGATTTTAATTTTTTTCTGTTATTTTACTATTTTTCAGTGCAAGTGTGTCAGTGTCAGTGTCAGTGTCAGTGTCAGTGTCAGTGTCAGTGTCAGTGTCAGTGTCACTGTCAGTGTCACTGTCACTGTCACTGTCACTGTCACTGTCACTGTCACTGTCACTGTCACTGTCACTGTCACTGTCACTGTCAGTGTCAGTGTCAGTGTCAGTGTCAGTGTCAGTGTCAGTGTCAGTGTCAGTGTCAGTGTCAGTGTCAGTGTCAGTGTCAGTGTCAGTGTCACTGTCAGTGTCACTGTCACTGTCACTGTAACTGTCACTGTCACTGTCACTGTCACTGTCACTGTCACTGTCACTGTCACTGTCACTGTCACTGTCACTGTCACTGTCAGTGTCAGTGTCAGTGTCAGTGTCAGTGTCAGTGTCAGTGTCAGTGTCAGTGTCAGTGTCAGTGTCAGTGTCAGTGTCAGTGTCAGTGTCAGTGTCAGTGTCAGTGTCAGTGTCACTGTCACTGTCACTGTCACTGTCACTGTCACTGTCACTGTCACTGTCACTGTCAGTGTCACTGTCACTGTCACTGTCAGTGTCACTGTCACTGTCACTGTCACTGTCACTGTCACTGTCAGTGTCAGTGTAAGTGTCACTGTCACTGTCACTGTCACTGTCACTGTCACTGTCACTGTCACTGTCACTGTCACTGTCACTGTCACTGTCAGTGTCAATGTCACTGTCACTGTCACTGTCACTGTCACTGTCACTGTCACTGTCACTGTCACTGTCACTGTCACTGTCAGTGTCAGTGTCAGTGTCAGTGTCAGTGTCAGTTTCACTGTCACTGTCACTGTCACTGTCACTGTCAGTGTCAGTGTCACTGTCAGTGTCACTGTCACCGTCACCGTCACCGTCACCGTCACCGTCACCGTCACCGTCACCGTCACCGTCACCGTCACCGTCACCGTCACCGTCACCGTCACCGTCACCGTCATAATAAAAGTAATAAAAAATCGAAAAAATACAAAATTAAAAATAAGAATAGAAAATTACATAAAATAGTACTAACAGAAGAAAAAAATTAAAAAAAACTAAAAAAATTATAGTAAAAATAATAATTATGAATTATATAAAAAACGTACTTTAAGAAAAAAAAAAACAAAAAAAATAATAAAAATATTATAATAAAAATAATAATGAAATCAATATTCTTTCATGTTCATGTCCGGTTCGTGTTAGTGTACGAACACGAACACGAACGGGACACGAAGCCGAAGACGAATTCGTCCTCGTCTTCGGGTTCGTGTTCGTTCGTATTCGTATTCGGATTCTTAGTTTTGTAAAGTATGTACGCTAATTTCGTCAAGTCGTCGACCGTCCCGTTGGTCGAGTGGTTAGCGTGTACGATACGTATACGCCACACATCGATGGGGCTCGGGTTCGAATCCCGACGGGGACAAACATTTGTGTGATGAGCATAGATGTTTGTACTGGGTCTGAGTAGTTGTAAGTGTACACGTAGTTGTAAGTATAATCGTTGTTGTAAGTGTACTCGTAGTTGTAGGAGTACTCGTAGTTGTATCTCGTAGTTGTAGGAGTACTCGTAGTTGTATCAGTATTAGTATTTGTGTTCGTATTTGTAAGTTGTATTTGAAAGTTGTGTTGGTATTAGTAAGTTGTATTTGTAAGTCGTATTTGTAGATGTAAGTTGTATAGGTATTTGAAATTTGTATTTGTATTTATATTTTTTTTTAAATAATTTATTTGTATTTATAATATTTTTTTTTATTTTGATTTTTTTTTATTTTTTTTCTTTTTATTTTTTTTTTCTTTTATTATGATATCATTTTTCTTAATTTTGTATTTTTGACTTTGATTTTAATTTTTTTCTGTTATTTTACTATTTTCCAGTGCAAGTGTGTCAGTGTCAGTGTCAGTGTCAGTGTCAGTGTCAGTGTCAGTGTCAGTGGCAGTGTCAGTATCAGTGTCAGTGTCAGTGTCAGTGTCACTGTCAGTGTCACCGTCACCGTCACCGTCACCGTCACCGTCATAATAAAAGTAATAAAAAATCAAAAAAATACAAAATTAAAAATAAGAATAGAAAATTATATAAAATAGTACTAACAGAAGAAAAAAATTAAAAAAAACAAAAAAAATTATAGTAAAAATAATAATTATGAATTATATAAAAAAAGTACTTTAAGAAAAAAAAACAAAAAAAAATAATAAAAATATTATAATAAAAATAATAATGAAATCAATGTGTACGAACACGAACACGAACGGGACACGAAGCCGAAGACGAATTCGTCCTCGTCTTCGGGTTCGTGTTCGTTCGTATTCGTATTCGGATTCTTAGTTTTGTAAAGTATGTACGCTAATTTCGTCAAGTCGTCGACCGTCCCGTTGGTCGAGTGGTTAGCGTGTACGATACGTATACGCCACACATCGATGGGGCTCGGGTTCGAATCCCGACGGGGACAAACATTTGTGTGATGAGCATAGATGTTTGTACTGGGTCTGAGTAGTTGTAAGTGTACACGTAGTTGTAAGTATAATCGTTGTTGTAAGTGTACTCGTAGTTGTAGGAGTACTCGTAGTTGTATCTCGTAGTTGTAGGAGTACTCGTAGTTGTATCAGTATTAGTATTTGTGTTCGTATTTGTAAGTTGTATTTGTAAGTTGTGTTGGTATTAGTAAGTTGTATTTGTAAGTCGTATTTGTAGATGTAAGTTGTATAGGTATTTGAAATTTGTATTTGTATTTATATTTTTTTTAAATAATTTATTTGTATTTATAATATTTTTTTTTATTTTGATTTTTTTTTTATTTTTTATTTTTATTTTATTTTCTTTTATTATGATATCATTTTTCTTAATTTTGTATTTTTGACTTTGATTTTAATTTTTTTCTGTTATTTTACTATTTTTCAGTGCAAGTGTGTCAGTGTCAGTGTCAGTGTCAGTGTCAGTGTCAGTGTCAGTGTCAGTGTCAGTGTCAGTGTCAGTGTCAGTGTCAGTGTCACTGTCAGTGTCACTGTCACTGTCACTGTCACTGTCACTGTCACTGTCACTGTCACTGTCAGTGTCAGTGTCAGTGTCAGTGTCAGTGTCAGTGTCAGTGTCACTGTCACCGTCACCGTCACCGTCACCGTCACCGTCACCGTCACCGTCACCGTCACCGTCACCGTCACCGTCACCGTCACCGTCACCTTCACCGTCACCGTCACCGTCACCGTCACCGTCACCGTCACCGTCACCGTCACCGTCACCGTCACCGTCACCGTCACCGTCACCGTCACCGTCACCGTCACCGTCACCGTCACCGTCACCGTCACCGTCACCGTCACCGTCACCGTCACCGTCACCGTCACCGTCACCGTCACCGTCACCGTCACCGTCACCGTCACCGTCACCGTCACCGTCACCGTCACCGTCACCGTCACCGTCACCGTCACCGTCACCGTCACCGTCACCGTCACCGTCACCGTCACCGTCACCGTCACCGTCACCGTCACCGTCACCGTCACCGTCACCGTCATAATAAAAGTAATAAAAAATCGAAAAAATACAAAATTAAAAATAAGAATAGAAAATTATATAAAATAGTACTAACAGAAGAAAAAAATTAAAAAAAACTAAAAAAATTATAGTAAAAATAATAATTATGAATTATATAAAAAACGTACTTTAAGAAAAAAAAAACAAAAAAAATAATAAAAATATTATAATAAAAATAATAATGAAATCAATGTGTACGAACACGAACACGAACGGGACACGAAGCCGAAGACGAATTCGTCCTCGTCTTCGGGTTCGTGTTCGTTCGTATTCGTATTCGGATTCTTAGTTTTGTAAAGTATGTACGCTAATTTCGTCAAGTCGTCGACCGTCCCGTTGGTCGAGTGGTTAGCGTGTACGATACGTATACGCCACACATCGATGGGGCTCGGGTTCGAATCCCGACGGGGACAAACATTTGTGTGATGAGCATAGATGTTTGTACTGGGTCTGAGTAGTTGTAAGTGTACACGTAGTTGTAAGTATAATCGTTGTTGTAAGTGTACTCGTAGTTGTAGGAGTACTCGTAGTTGTATCTCGTAGTTGTAGGAGTACTCGTAGTTGTATCAGTATTAGTATTTGTGTTTGTATTTGTAAGTTGTATTTGTAAGTTGTGTTGGTATTAGTAAGTTGTATTTGTAAGTCGTATTTGTAGATGTAAGTTGTATAGGTATTTGAAATTTGTATTTGTATTTATATTTTTTTTTAAATAATTTATTTGTATTTATAATATTTTTTTTTATTTTGATGTTTTTTTTTTATTTTTTTTATTTTTTTTTTTTTCTTTTATTATGATATCATTTTTCTTAATTTTGTATTTTTGACTTTGATTTTAATTTTTTTCTGTTATTTTACTATTTTTCAGTGCAAGTGTGTCACTGTCACTGTCACTGTCAGTGTCAGTGTCAGTGTAAGTGTCACTGTCACTGTCACTGTCACTGTCACTGTCAGTGTCAGTGTCAGTGTCAGTGTCACTGTCACTGTCACTGTCAGTGTCAGTGTCAGTGTCACTGTCACTGTCACTGTCACTGTCACTGTCACTGTCACTGTCACTGTCACTGTCACTGTCACTGTCAGTGTCACCGTCACCGTCACCGTCACCGTCACCGTCACCGTCACCGTCACCGTCACCGTCACCGTCATAATAAAAGTAATAAAAAATCGAAAAAATACAAAATTAAAAATAAGAATAGAAAATTATATAAAATAGTACTAACAGAAGAAAAAAATTAAAAAAAACTAAAAAAATAATAGTAAAAATAATAATTATGAATTATATAAAAAACGTACTTTAAGAAAAAAAAAACAAAAAAAATAATAAAAATATTATAATAAAAATAATAATGAAATCAATATTCTTTTATGTTCATGTCCGGTTCGTGTTAGTGTACGAACACGAACACGAACGGGACACGAAGCCGAAGACGAATTCGTCCTCGTCTTCGGGTTCGTGTTCGTTCGTATTCGTATTCGGATTCTTAGTTTTGTAAAGTATGTACGCTAATTTCGTCAAGTCGTCGACCGTCCCGTTGGTCGAGTGGTTAGCGTGTACGATACGTATACGCCACACATCGATGGGGCTCGGGTTCGAATCCCGACGGGGACAAACATTTGTGTGATGAGCATAGATGTTTGTACTGGGTCTGAGTAGTTGTAAGTGTACACGTAGTTGTAAGTATAATCGTTGTTGTAAGTGTACTCGTAGTTGTAGGAGTACTCGTAGTTGTATCTCGTAGTTGTAGGAGTACTCGTAGTTGTATCAGTATTAGTATTTGTGTTTGTATTTGTAAGTTGTATTTGTAAGTTGTGTTGGTATTAGTAAGTTGTATTTGTAAGTCGTATTTGTAGATGTAAGTTGTATAGGTATTTGAAATTTGTATTTGTATTTATATTTTTTTTAAATAATTTATTTGTATTTATAATATTTTTTTTTATTTTGATGTTTTTTTTTATTTTTTTTATTTTTATTTTATTTTCTTTTATTATGATATCATTTTTCTTAATTTTGTATTTTTGACTTTGATTTTAATTTTTTTTTTGTTATTTTACTATTTTTCAGTGCAAGTGTGTCAGTGTCAGTGTCAGTGTCAGTGTCAGTGTCAGTGTCAGTGTCAGTGTCACTGTCACTGTCACTGTCACTGTCACTGTCACTGTCACTGTCACTGTCACTGTCACTGTCACTGTCACTGTCACTGTCACTGTCACTGTCACTGTCAATGTCACTGTCACTGTCACTGTCACTGTCACTGTCACTGTCACTGTCACTGTCACTGTCACTGTCAGTGTCAGTGTCACTGTCACTGTCACTGTCACTGTCACTGTCACTGTCACTGTCGCTGTCGCTGTCGCTGTCAGTGTCAGTGTCAGTGTCACTGTCACTGTCACTGTCACCGTCACCGTCACCGTCACCGTCACCGTCACCGTCACCGTCACCGTCACCGTCACCGTCACCGTCACCGTCACCGTCACCGTCACCGTCACCGTCAC
Organism: Apodemia mormo; assembly: GCA_036924255.1. NCBI lineage: Eukaryota > Metazoa > Arthropoda > Insecta > Lepidoptera > Riodinidae > Apodemia > Apodemia mormo. The sequence continues at coordinate 18,816,719 of JAUPFN010000018.1, forward strand.
CGTCACCGTCACCGTCACCGTCACCGTCACCGTCACCGTCACCGTCACCGTCACCGTCACCGTCACCGTCACCGTCACCGTCACCGTCACCGTCACCGTCACCGTCACCGTCACCGTCACCGTCACCGTCACCGTCACCGTCACCGTCACCGTCACCGTCACCGTCACCGTCACCGTCATAATAAAAGTAATAAAAAATCGAAAAAATACAAAATTAAAAATAAGAATAGAAAATTATATAAAATAGTACTAACAGAAGAAAAAAATTAAAAAAAACAAAAAAAATTATAGTAAAAATAATAATTATGAATTATATAAAAAAAGTACTTTAAGAAAAAAAAACAAAAAAAAATAATAAAAATATTATAATAAATATAATAATGAAATCAATGTGTACGAACACGAACACGAACGGGACACGAAGCCGAAGACGAATTCGTCCTCGTCTTCGGGTTCGTGTTCGTTCGTATTCGTATTCGGATTCTTAGTTTTGTAAAGTATGTACGCTAATTTCGTCAAGTCGTCGACCGTCCCGTTGGTCGAGTGGTTAGCGTGTACGATACGTATACGCCACACATCGATGGGGCTCGGGTTCGAATCCCGACGGGGACAAACATTTGTGTGATGAGCATAGATGTTTGTACTGGGTCTGAGTAGTTGTAAGTGTACACGTAGTTGTAAGTATAATCGTTGTTGTAAGTGTACTCGTAGTTGTAGGAGTACTCGTAGTTGTATCTCGTAGTTGTAGGAGTACTCGTAGTTGTATCAGTATTAGTATTTGTGTTCGTATTTGTAGATGTAAGTTGTATAGGTATTTGAAATTTGTATTTGTATTTATATTTTTTTTTAAATAATTTATTTCTATTTATAATATTTTTTTTTATTTTGATTTTTTTTTATTTTTTCTTTTATTATGATATCATTTTTCTTAATTTTGTATTTTTGACTTTGATTTTAATTTTTTTCTGTTATTTTACTATTTTTCAGTGCAAGTGTGTCAGTGTCAGTGTCAGTGTCAGTGTCAGTGTCAGTGTCAGTGTCAGTGTCAGTGGCAGTGTCAGTGTCAGTGTCAGTGTCACTGTCACTGTCACTGTCACTGTCACTGTCACTGTCAGTGTCAGTGTCAGTGTCAGTGTCACTGTCACTGTCACTGTCACTGTCACTGTCACTGTCACTGTCACTGTCACTGTCACTGTCACTGTCACTGTCACTGTCACTGTCACTGTCAGTGTCAGTGTCAGTGTCAGTGTCAGTGTCAGTTTCACTGTCACTGTCACTGTCACTGTCACTGTCACTGTCAGTGTCAGTGTCACTGTCAGTGTCACTGTCACCGTCACCGTCACCGTCACCGTCACCGTCACCGTCACCGTCACCGTCACCGTCACCGTCACCGTCACCGTCATAATAAAAGTAATAAAAAATCGAAAAAATACAAAATTAAAAATAAGAATAGAAAATTATATAAAATAGTACTAACAGAAGAAAAAAATTAAAAAAAACTAAAAAAATTATAGTAAAAATAATAATTATGAATTATATAAAAAACGTACTTTAAGAAAAAAAAAACAAAAAAAATAATAAAAATATTATAATAAAAATAATAATGAAATCAATGTGTACGAACACGAACACGAACGGGACACGAAGCCGAAGACGAATTCGTCCTCGTCTTCGGGTTCGTGTTCATTCGTATTCGGATTCTTAGTTTTGTAAAGTATGTACGCTAATTTCGTCAAGTCGTCGACCGTCCCGTTGGTCGAGTGGTTAGCGTGTACGATACGTATACGCCACACATCGATGGGGCTCGGGTTCGAATCCCGACGGGGACAAACATTTGTGTGATGAGCATAGATGTTTGTACTGGGTCTGAGTAGTTGTAAGTGTACACGTAGTTGTAAGTATAATCGTTGTTGTAAGTGTACTCGTAGTTGTAGGAGTACTCGTAGTTGTATCTCGTAGTTGTAGGAGTACTCGTAGTTGTATCAGTATTAGTATTTGTGTTCGTATTTGTAAGTTGTATTTGAAAGTTGTGTTGGTATTAGTAAGTTGTATTTGTAAGTCGTATTTGTAGATGTAAGTTGTATAGGTATTTGAAATTTGTATTTGTATTTATATTTTTTTTTAAATAATTTATTTGTATTTATAATATTTTTTTTTATTTTGATTTTTTTTTATTTTTTTTATTTTTATTTTTTTTTCTTTTATTATGATATCATTTTTCTTAATTTTGTATTTTTGACTTTGATTTTAATTTTTTTCTGTTATTTTACTATTTTCCAGTGCAAGTGTGTCAGTGTCAGTGTCAGTGTCAGTGTCAGTGTCAGTGTCAGTGGCAGTGTCAGTGTCAGTGTCAGTGTCAGTGTCAGTGTCAGTGTCACTGTCAGTGTCACCGTCACCGTCACCGTCACCGTCACCGTCACCGTCACCGTCATAATAAAAGTAATAAAAAATCGAAAAAATACAAAATTAAAAATAAGAATAGAAAATTATATAAAATAGTACTAACAGAAGAAAAAAATTAAAAAAAAACAAAAAAAATTATAGTAAAAATAATAATTATGAATTATATAAAAAAAGTACTTTAAGAAAAAAAAACAAAAAAAAATAATAAAAATATTATAATAAAAATAATAATGAAATCAATGTGTACGAACACGAACACGAACGGGACACGAAGCCGAAGACGAATTCGTCCTCGTCTTCGGGTTCGTGTTCGTTCGTATTCGTATTCGGATTCTTAGTTTTGTAAAGTATGTACGCTAATTTCGTCAAGTCGTCGACCGTCCCGTTGGTGGAGTGGTTAGCGTGTACGATACGTATACGCCACACATCGATGGGGCTCGGGTTCGAATCCCGACGGGGACAAACATTTGTGTGATGAGCATAGATGTTTGTACTGGGTCTGAGTAGTTGTAAGTGTACACGTAGTTGTAAGTATAATCGTTGTTGTAAGTGTACTCGTAGTTGTAGGAGTACTCGTAGTTGTATCTCGTAGTTGTAGGAGTACTCGTAGTTGTATCAGTATTAGTATTTGTGTTCGTATTTGTAAGTTGTATTTGTAAGTTGTGTTGGTATTAGTAAGATGTATTTGTAAGTCGTATTTGTAGATGTAAGTTGTATAGGTATTTGAAATTTGTATTTGTATTTATATTTTTTTTAAATAATTTATTTGTATTTATAATATTTTTTTTTATTTTGATTTTTTTTTTATTTTTTTTTTTTTTTATTTTCTTTTATTATAATATCATTTTTCTTAATTTTGTATTTTTGACTTTGATTTTAATTTTTTTCTGTTATTTTACTATTTTTCAGTGCAAGTGTGTCAGTGTCAGTGTCAGTGTCAGTGTCAGTGTCAGTGTCAGTGTCAGTGTCAGTGTCAGTGTCAGTGTCAGTGTCAGTGTCAGTGTCACTGTCACTGTCACTGTCACTGTCACTGTCAGTGTCAGTGTCAGTGTCAGTGTCAGTGTCAGTGTCAGTGTCACTGTCACTGTCACTGTCACTGTCACTGTCACTGTCACTGTCACTGTCACTGTCACTGTCACTGTCACTGTCACTGTCACTGTCACTGTCAGTGTCAGTGTCACTGTCACTGTCACTGTCACCGTCACCGTCACCGTCACCGTCACCGTCACCGTCACCGTCACCGTCACCGTCACCGTCACCGTCACCGTCACCGTCACCGTCACCGTCACCGTCACCGTCACCGTCACCGTCACCGTCACCGTCACCGTCACCGTCACCGTCACCGTCACCGTCACCGTCACCGTCACCGTCACCGTCACCGTCACCGTCACCGTCACCGTCACCGTCACCGTCATAATAAAAGTAATAAAAAATCGAAAAAATACAAAATTAAAAATAAGAATAGAAAATTATATAAAATAGTACTAACAGAAGAAAAAAATTAAAAAAAACAAAAAAAATTATAGTAAAAATAATAATTATGAATTATATAAAAAAAGTACTTTAAGAAAAAAAAACAAAAAAAAATAATAAAAATATTATAATAAATATAATAATGAAATCAATGTGTACGAACACGAACACGAACGGGACACGAAGCCGAAGACGAATTCGTCCTCGTCTTCGGGTTCGTGTTCGTTCGTATTCGTATTCGGATTCTTAGTTTTGTAAAGTATGTACGCTAATTTCGTCAAGTCGTCGACCGTCCCGTTGGTCGAGTGGTTAGCGTGTACGATACGTATACGCCACACATCGATGGGGCTCGGGTTCGAATCCCGACGGGGACAAACATTTGTGTGATGAGCATAGATGTTTGTACTGGGTCTGAGTAGTTGTAAGTGTACACGTAGTTGTAAGTATAATCGTTGTTGTAAGTGTACTCGTAGTTGTAGGAGTACTCGTAGTTGTATCTCGTAGTTGTAGGAGTACTCGTAGTTGTATCAGTATTAGTATTTGTGTTCGTATTTGTAAGTTGTATTTGTAAGTTGTGTTGGTATTAGTAAGTTGTATTTGTAAGTCGTATTTGTAGATGTAAGTTGTATAGGTATTTGAACATTGTATTTGTATTTATATTTTTTTTAAATAATTTATTTGTATTTATAATAATTTTTTTTATTTTGATGTTTTTTTTTATTTTTTTTATTTTTATTTTATTTTCTTTTATTATGATATCATTTTTCTTAATTTTGTATTTTTGACTTTGATTTTAACTTTTTTCTGTTATTTTACTATTTTTCAGTGCAAGTGTGTCAGTGTCAGTGTCAGTGTCAGTGTCAGTGTCAGTGTCAGTGTCAGTGTCAGTGTCAGTGTCAGTGTCACTGTCAGTGTCACTGTCACTGTCACTGTCACTGTCAGTGTCAGTGTCAGTGTCAGTGTCAGTGTCAGTGTCAGTGTCAGTGTCAGTGTCAGTGTCACTGTCACTGTCACTGTCACTGTCACTGTCACTGTCACTGTCAGTGTCAGTGTCACTGTCACTGTCGATGTCACTGTCACTGTCACTGTCACTGTCACTGTCACTGTCACTGTCACTGTCACTGTCACTGTCACTGTCATTGTCAGTGTAAGTGTCACTGTCACTGTCACTGTCACTGTCACTGTCACTGTCACTGTCACTGTCACTGTCACTGTCAGTGTCAGTGTCACTGTCACTGTCACTGTCACCGTCACCGTCACCGTCACCGTCACCGTCACCGTCACCGTCACCGTCACCGTCACCGTCACCGTCACCGTCACCGTCACCGTCACCGTCACCGTCACCGTCACCGTCACCGTCACCGTCACCGTCACCGTCACCGTCACCGTCACCGTCACCGTCACCGTCACCGTCACCGTCACCGTCACCGTCACCGTCACCGTCACCGTCACCGTCATAATAAAAGTAATAAAAAATCGAAAAAATACAAAATTAAAAATAAGAATAGAAAATTATATAAAATAGTACTAACAGAAGAAAAAAATTAAAAAAAACAAAAAAAATTATAGTAAAAATAATAATTATGAATTATATAAAAAAAGTACTTTAAGAAAAAAAAACAAAAAAAAATAATAAAAATATTATAATAAATATAATAATGAAATCAATGTGTACGAACACGAACACGAACGGGACACGAAGCCGAAGACGAATTCGTCCTCGTCTTCGGGTTCGTGTTCGTTCGTATTCGTATTCGGATTCTTAGTTTTGTAAAGTATGTACGCTAATTTCGTCAAGTCGTCGACCGTCCCGTTGGTCGAGTGGTTAGCGTGTACGATACGTATACGCCACACATCGATGGGGCTCGGGTTCGAATCCCGACGGGGACAAACATTTGTGTGATGAGCATAGATGTTTGTACTGGGTCTGAGTAGTTGTAAGTGTACACGTAGTTGTAAGTATAATCGTTGTTGTAAGTGTACTCGTAGTTGTAGGAGTACTCGTAGTTGTATCTCGTAGTTGTAGGAGTACTCGTAGTTGTATCAGTATTAGTATTTGTGTTCGTATTTGTAAGTTGTATTTGTAAGTTGTGTTGGTATTAGTAAGTTGTATTTGTAAGTCGTATTTGTAGATGTAAGTTGTATAGGTATTTGAAATTTGTATTTGTATTTATATATTTTTTAAATAATTTATTTGTATTTATAATATTTTTTTTTATTTTGATGTTTTTTTTTATTTTTTTTATTTTTATTTTATTTTCTTTTATTATGATATCATTTTTCTTAATTTTGTATTTTTGACTTTGATTTTAACTTTTTTCTGTTATTTTACTATTTTTCAGTGCAAGTGTGTCAGTGTCAGTGTCAGTGTCAGTGTCAGTGTCAGTGTCAGTGTCACTGTCAGTGTCACTGTCACTGTCACTGTCACTGTCACTGTCAGTGTCAGTGTCAGTGTCAGTGTCAGTGTCAGTGTCAGTGTCAGTGTCAGTGTCAGTGTCAGTGTCAGTGTCACTATCACTGTCACTGTCACTGTCACTGTCACTGTCACTGTCACTGTCACTGTCACTGTCACTGTCACTGTCACTGTCAGTGTCAGTGTCAGTGTCACTGTCACTGTCACTGTCACTGTCACTGTCACTGTCACTGTCACTGTCAGTGTCAGTGTCAGTGTCAGTGTCACTGTCACTGTCACTGTCACTGTCACTGTCACTGTCACTGTCACTGTCACTGTCACTGTCACTGTCACTGTCACTGTCGCTGTCAGTGTCAGTGTCAGTGTAAGTGTCACTGTCACTGTCACTGTCACTGTCACTGTCACTGTCACTGTCACTGTCACTGTCAGTGTCATTGTCACTGTCACTGTCACTGTCACTGTCACTGTCACTGTCACTGTCACTGTCACTGTCAGTGTCAGTGTCAGTGTCAGTGTCACTGTCACTGTCACTGTCACTGTCACTGTCACTGTCAGTGTCAGTGTCACTGTCAGTGTCACTGTCACCGTCACCGTCACCGTCACCGTCACCGTCACCGTCACCGTCACCGTCACCGTCACCGTCACCGTCATAATAAAAGTAATAAAAAATCGAAAAAATACAAAATTAAAAATAAGAATAGAAAATTATATAAAATAGTACTAACAGAAGAAAAAAATTAAAAAAAACAAAAAAAATTATAGTAAAAATAATAATTATGAATTATATAAAAAAAGTACTTTAAGAAAAAAAAACAAAAAAAAATAATAAAAATATTATAATAAATATAATAATGAAATCAATGTGTACGAACACGAACACGAACGGGACACGAAGCCGAAGACGAATTCGTCCTCGTCTTCGGGTTCGTGTTCGTTCGTATTCGTATTCGGATTCTTAGTTTTGTAAAGTATGTACGCTAATTTCGTCAAGTCGTCGACCGTCCCGTTGGTCGAGTGGTTAGCGTGTACGATACGTATACGCCACACATCGATGGGGCTCGGGTTCGAATCCCGACGGGGACAAACATTTGTGTGATGAGCATAGATGTTTGTACTGGGTCTGAGTAGTTGTAAGTGTACACGTAGTTGTAAGTATAATCGTTGTTGTAAGTGTACTCGTAGTTGTAGGAGTACTCGTAGTTGTATCTCGTAGTTGTAGGAGTACTCGTAGTTGTATCAGTGTTAGTATTTGTGTTTGTATTTGTAAGTTGTATTTGTAAGTTGTGTTGGTATTAGTAAGTTGTATTTGTAAGTCGTATTTGTAGATGTAAGCTGTATAGGTATTTGAAATTTGTATTTGTATTTATATTTTTTTTTAATAATTTATTTGTATTTATAATATTTTTTTTTTGTTTTTGTGCTTTTTTTTATTTTTTTTATTTTTATTTTTTTTCTTTTATTATATTATTTTTCTTAATTTTGTATTTTTGACTTTGATTTTAATTTTTTTCTGTTATTTTACTATTTTTCACTGCAAGTGTGTCAGTGTCAGTGTCAGTGTCAGTGTCAGTGTCAGTGTCAGTGTCAGTGTCAGTGTCACTGTCAGTGTCACTGTCACTGTCACTGTCACTGTCACTGTCACTGTCACTGTCAGTGTCAGTGTCAGTGTCAGTGTCAGTGTCAGTGTCAGTGTCAGTGTCAGTGTCAGTGTCAGTGTCACTGTCACTATCACAGTCACTGTCACTGTCACTGTCACTGTCACTGTCACTGTCACTGTCAGTGTCACTGTCACTGTCACTGTCACTGTCACTGTCACTGTCACTGTCACTGTCACTGTCAGTGTCAGTGTCACTGTCACTGTCACTGTCACTGTCAGTGTCAGTGTCACTGTCACTGTCACTGTCACTGTCACTGTCACTGTCACTGTCACTGTCACTGTCACTGTCAGTGTCAGTGTCACTGTCACTGTCACTGTCACTGTCACTGTCAGTGTCAGTGTCACTGTCAGTGTCACTGTCACCGTCACCGTCACCGTCACCGTCACCGTCACCGTCACCGTCACCGTCACCGTCACCGTCATAATAAAAGTAATAAAAAATCGAAAAAATACAAAATTAAAAATAAGAATAGAAAATTATATAAAATAGTACTAACAGAAGAAAAAAATTAAAAAAAACAAAAAAAATTATAGTAAAAATAATAATTATGAATTATATAAAAAAAGTACTTTAAGAAAAAAAAACAAAAAAAAATAATAAAAATATTATAATAAAAATAATAATGAAATCAATGTGTACGAACACGAACACGAACGGGACACGAAGCCGAAGACGAATTCGTCCTCGTCTTCGGGTTCGTGTTCGTTCGTATTCGTATTCGGATTCTTAGTTTTGTAAAGTATGTACGCTAATTTCGTCAAGTCGTCGACCGTCCCGTTGGTCGAGTGGTTAGCGTGTACGATACGTATACGCCACACATCGATGGGGCTCGGGTTCGAATCCCGACGGGGACAAACATTTGTGTGATGAGCATAGATGTTTGTACTGGGTCTGAGTAGTTGTAAGTGTACACGTAGTTGTAAGTATAATCGTTGTTGTAAGTGTACTCGTAGTTGTAGGAGTACTCGTAGTTGTATCTCGTAGTTGTAGGAGTACTCGTAGTTGTATCAGTATTAGTATTTGTGTTCGTATTTGTAAGTTGTATTTGTAAGTTGTGTTGGTATTAGTAAGTTGTATTTGTAAGTCGTATTTGTAGATGTAAGTTGTATAGGTATTTGAAATTTGTATTTGTATTTATTTTTTTTTTTAAATAATTTATTTGTATTTATAATATTTTTTTTTATTTTGATGTTTTTTTTTTTATTTTTTTTATTTTTATTTTTTTTTTCTTTTATTATGATATCATTTTTCTTAATTTTGTATTTTTGACTTTGATTTTAATTTTTTTCTGTTATTTTACTATTTTTCAGTGCAAGTGTGTCACTGTCACTGTCACTGTCAGTGTCAGTGTCAGTGTAAGTGTCACTGTCACTGTCACTGTCACTGTCACTGTCACTGTCACTGTCAGTGTCAGTGTCAGTGTCAGTGTCAGTGTCACTGTCACTGTCAGTGTCAGTGTCAGTGTCACTGTCACTGTCACTGTCACTGTCACTGTCACTGTCACTGTCACTGTCACTGTCACTGTCAGTGTCACCGTCACCGTCACCGTCACCGTCACCGTCACCGTCACCGTCACCGTCACCGTCACCGTCACCGTCACCGTCACCGTCACCGTCACCGTCACCGTCACCGTCACCGTCACCGTCACCGTCACCGTCACCGTCACCGTCACCGTCACCGTCACCGTCACCGTCACCGTCACCGTCACCGTCACCGTCACCGTCACCGTCACCGTCACCGTCACCGTCATAATAAAAGTAATAAAAAATCGAAAAAATACAAAATTAAAAATAAGAATAGAAAATTATATAAAATAGTACTAACAGAAGAAAAAAATTAAAAAAAACTAAAAAAATTATAGTAAAAATAATAATTATGAATTATATAAAAAACGTACTTTAAGAAAAAAAAAAACAAAAAAAATAATAAAAATATTATAATAAAAATAATAATGAAATCAATGTGTACGAACACGAACACGAACGGGACACGAAGCCGAAGACGAATTCGTCCTCGTCTTCGGGTTCGTGTTCGTTCGTATTCGTATTCGGATTCTTAGTTTTGTAAAGTATGTACGCTAATTTCGTCAAGTCGTCGACCGTCCCGTTGGTCGAGTGGTTAGCGTGTACGATACGTATACGCCACACATCGATGGGGCTCGGGTTCGAATCCCGACGGGGACAAACATTTGTGTGATGAGCATAGATGTTTGTACTGGGTCTGAGTAGTTGTAAGTGTACACGTAGTTGTAAGTATAATCGTTGTTGTAAGTGTACTCGTAGTTGTAGGAGTACTCGTAGTTGTATCTCGTAGTTGTAGGAGTACTCGTAGTTGTATCAGTATTAGTATTTGTGTTTGTATTTGTAAGTTGTATTTGTAAGTTGTGTTGGTATTAGTAAGTTGTATTTGTAAGTCGTATTTGTAGATGTAAGTTGTATAGGTATTTGAAATTTGTATTTGTATTTATATTTTTTTTTAAATAATTTATTTGTATTTATAATATTTTTTTTTATTTTGATTTTTTTTTATTTTTTCTTTTATTATGATATCATTTTTCTTAATTTTGTATTTTTGACTTTGATTTTAATTTTTTTCTGTTATTTTACTATTTTTCAGTGCAAGTGTGTCAGTGTCAGTGTCAGTGTCAGTGTCAGTGTCAGTGTCAGTGTCAGTGGCAGTGTCAGTGTCAGTGTCAGTGTCAGTGTCAGTGTCAGTGTCAGTGTCAGTGTCAGTGTCAGTGTCAGTGTCAGTGTCAGTGTCAGTGTCAGTTTCAGTGTCAGTGTCAGTGTCAGTGTCACTGTCACCGTCACCGTCACCGTCACCGTCACCGTCACCGTCACCGTCACCGTCACCGTCACCGTCACCGTCACCGTCACCGTCACCGTCACCGTCACCGTCACCCTCACCGTCACCGTCACCGTCACCGTCACCGTCATAATAAAAGTAATAAAAAATCGAAAAAATACAAAATTAAAAATAAGAATAGAAAATTATATAAAATAGTACTAACAGAAGAAAAAAATTAAAAAAAACTAAAAAAATAATAGTAAAAATAATAATTATGAATTATATAAAAAACGTACTTTAAGAAAAAAAAAACAAAAAAAATAATAAAAATATTATAATAAAAATAATAATGAAATCAATATTCTTTTATGTTCATGTCCGGTTCGTGTTAGTGTACGAACACGAACACGAACGGGACACGAAGCCGAAGACGAATTCGTCCTCGTCTTCGGGTTCGTGTTCGTTCGTATTCGTATTCGGATTCTTAGTTTTGTAAAGTATGTACGCTAATTTCGTCAAGTCGTCGACCGTCCCGTTGGTCGAGTGGTTAGCGTGTACGATACGTATACGCCACACATCGATGGGGCTCGGGTTCGAATCCCGACGGGGACAAACATTTGTGTGATGAGCATAGATGTTTGTACTGGGTCTGAGTAGTTGTAAGTGTACACGTAGTTGTAAGTATAATCGTTGTTGTAAGTGTACTCGTAGTTGTAGGAGTACTCGTAGTTGTATCTCGTAGTTGTAGGAGTACTCGTAGTTGTATCAGTATTAGTATTTGTGTTTGTATTTGTAAGTTGTATTTGTAAGTTGTGTTGGTATTAGTAAGTTGTATTTGTAAGTCGTATTTGTAGATGTAAGTTGTATAGGTATTTGAAATTTGTATTTGTATTTATATTTTTTTTAAATAATTTATTTGTATTTATAATATTTTTTTTTATTTTGATGTTTTTTTTTATTTTTTTTATTTTTATTTTATTTTCTTTTATTATGATATCATTTTTCTTAATTTTGTATTTTTGACTTTGATTTTAATTTTTTTTTTGTTATTTTACTATTTTTCAGTGCAAGTGTGTCAGTGTCAGTGTCAGTGTCAGTGTCAGTGTCAGTGTCAGTGTCAGTGTCACTGTCAGTGTCACTGTCACTGTCACTGTCACTGTCACTGTCACTGTCACTGTCACTGTCACTGTCACTGTCACTGTCACTGTCACTGTCACTGTCAATGTCACTGTCACTGTCACTGTCACTGTCACTGTCACTGTCACTGTCACTGTCACTGTCACTGTCACTGTCACTGTCAGTGTCAGTGTCACTGTCACTGTCACTGTCACTGTCACTGTCACTGTCACTGTCACTGTCGCTGTCGCTGTCGCTGTCAGTGTCAGTGTCAGTGTCACTGTCACTGTCACTGTCACCGTCACCGTCACCGTCACCGTCACCGTCACCGTCACCGTCACCGTCACCGTCACCGTCACCGTCACCGTCACCGTCACCGTCACCGTCACCGTCACCGTCACCGTCACCGTCACCGTCACCGTCACCGTCACCGTCACCGTCACCGTCACCGTCACCGTCACCGTCACCGTCACCGTCACCGTCACCGTCACCGTCACCGTCACCGTCACCGTCACCGTCACCGTCACCGTCACCGTCACCGTCACCGTCACCGTCACCGTCACCGTCACCGTCACCGTCACCGTCACCGTCACCGTCACCGTCATAATAAAAGTAATAAAAAATCGAAAAAATACAAAATTAAAAATAAGAATAGAAAATTATATAAAATAGTACTAACAGAAGAAAAAAATTAAAAAAAACAAAAAAAATTATAGTAAAAATAATAATTATGAATTATATAAAAAAAGTACTTTAAGAAAAAAAAACAAAAAAAAATAATAAAAATATTATAATAAATATAATAATGAAATCAATGTGTACGAACACGAACACGAACGGGACACGAAGCCGAAGACGAATTCGTCCTCGTCTTCGGGTTCGTGTTCGTTCGTATTCGTATTCGGATTCTTAGTTTTGTAAAGTATGTACGCTAATTTCGTCAAGTCGTCGACCGTCCCGTTGGTCGAGTGGTTAGCGTGTACGATACGTATACGCCACACATCGATGGGGCTCGGGTTCGAATCCCGACGGGGACAAACATTTGTGTGATGAGCATAGATGTTTGTACTGGGTCTGAGTAGTTGTAAGTGTACACGTAGTTGTAAGTATAATCGTTGTTGTAAGTGTACTCGTAGTTGTAGGAGTACTCGTAGTTGTATCTCGTAGTTGTAGGAGTACTCGTAGTTGTATCAGTATTAGTATTTGTGTTCGTATTTGTAGATGTAAGTTGTATAGGTATTTGAAATTTGTATTTGTATTTATATTTTTTTTTAAATAATTTATTTCTATTTATAATATTTTTTTTTATTTTGATTTTTTTTTATTTTTTCTTTTATTATGATATCATTTTTCTTAATTTTGTATTTTTGACTTTGATTTTAATTTTTTTCTGTTATTTTACTATTTTTCAGTGCAAGTGTGTCAGTGTCAGTGTCAGTGTCAGTGTCAGTGTCAGTGTCAGTGTCAGTGTCAGTGGCAGTGTCAGTGTCAGTGTCAGTGTCACTGTCACTGTCACTGTCACTGTCACTGTCACTGTCAGTGTCAGTGTCAGTGTCAGTGTCACTGTCACTGTCACTGTCACTGTCACTGTCACTGTCACTGTCACTGTCACTGTCACTGTCACTGTCACTGTCACTGTCACTGTCACTGTCACTGTCAGTGTCAGTGTCAGTGTCAGTGTCAGTGTCAGTTTCACTGTCACTGTCACTGTCACTGTCACTGTCACTGTCAGTGTCAGTGTCACTGTCAGTGTCACTGTCACCGTCACCGTCACCGTCACCGTCACCGTCACCGTCACCGTCACCGTCACCGTCACCGTCACCGTCACCGTCACCGTCATAATAAAAGTAATAAAAAATCGAAAAAATACAAAATTAAAAATAAGAATAGAAAATTATATAAAATAGTACTAACAGAAGAAAAAAATTAAAAAAAACTAAAAAAATTATAGTAAAAATAATAATTATGAATTATATAAAAAACGTACTTTAAGAAAAAAAAAACAAAAAAAATAATAAAAATATTATAATAAAAATAATAATGAAATCAATGTGTACGAACACGAACACGAACGGGACACGAAGCCGAAGACGAATTCGTCCTCGTCTTCGGGTTCGTGTTCATTCGTATTCGGATTCTTAGTTTTGTAAAGTATGTACGCTAATTTCGTCAAGTCGTCGACCGTCCCGTTGCTCGAGTGGTTAGCGTGTACGATACGTATACGCCACACATCGATGGGGCTCGGGTTCGAATCCCGACGGGGACAAACATTTGTGTGATGAGCATAGATGTTTGTACTGGGTCTGAGTAGTTGTAAGTGTACACGTAGTTGTAAGTATAATCGTTGTTGTAAGTGTACTCGTAGTTGTAGGAGTACTCGTAGTTGTATCTCGTAGTTGTAGGAGTACTCGTAGTTGTATCAGTATTAGTATTTGTGTTCGTATTTGTAAGTTGTATTTGAAAGTTGTGTTGGTATTAGTAAGTTGTATTTGTAAGTCGTATTTGTAGATGTAAGTTGTATAGGTATTTGAAATTTGTATTTGTATTTATATTTTTTTTTAAATAATTTATTTGTATTTATAATATTTTTTTTTATTTTGATTTTTTTTTATTTTTTTTATTTTTATTTTTTTTTCTTTTATTATGATATCATTTTTCTTAATTTTGTATTTTTGACTTTGATTTTAATTTTTTTCTGTTATTTTACTATTTTCCAGTGCAAGTGTGTCAGTGTCAGTGTCAGTGTCAGTGTCAGTGTCAGTGTCAGTGGCAGTGTCAGTGTCAGTGTCAGTGTCAGTGTCAGTGTCAGTGTCACTGTCAGTGTCACCGTCACCGTCACCGTCACCGTCACCGTCACCGTCACCGTCATAATAAAAGTAATAAAAAATCGAAAAAATACAAAATTAAAAATAAGAATAGAAAATTATATAAAATAGTACTAACAGAAGAAAAAAATTAAAAAAAAACAAAAAAAATTATAGTAAAAATAATAATTATGAATTATATAAAAAAAGTACTTTAAGAAAAAAAAACAAAAAAAAATAATAAAAATATTATAATAAAAATAATAATGAAATCAATGTGTACGAACACGAACACGAACGGGACACGAAGCCGAAGACGAATTCGTCCTCGTCTTCGGGTTCGTGTTCGTTCGTATTCGTATTCGGATTCTTAGTTTTGTAAAGTATGTACGCTAATTTCGTCAAGTCGTCGACCGTCCCGTTGGTGGAGTGGTTAGCGTGTACGATACGTATACGCCACACATCGATGGGGCTCGGGTTCGAATCCCGACGGGGACAAACATTTGTGTGATGAGCATAGATGTTTGTACTGGGTCTGAGTAGTTGTAAGTGTACACGTAGTTGTAAGTATAATCGTTGTTGTAAGTGTACTCGTAGTTGTAGGAGTACTCGTAGTTGTATCTCGTAGTTGTAGGAGTACTCGTAGTTGTATCAGTATTAGTATTTGTGTTCGTATTTGTAAGTTGTATTTGTAAGTTGTGTTGGTATTAGTAAGATGTATTTGTAAGTCGTATTTGTAGATGTAAGTTGTATAGGTATTTGAAATTTGTATTTGTATTTATATTTTTTTTAAATAATTTATTTGTATTTATAATATTTTTTTTTATTTTGATTTTTTTTTTATTTTTTTTTTTTTTTATTTTCTTTTATTATAATATCATTTTTCTTAATTTTGTATTTTTGACTTTGATTTTAATTTTTTTCTGTTATTTTACTATTTTTCAGTGCAAGTGTGTCAGTGTCAGTGTCAGTGTCAGTGTCAGTGTCAGTGTCAGTGTCAGTGTCAGTGTCAGTGTCAGTGTCAGTGTCAGTGTCAGTGTCACTGTCACTGTCACTGTCACTGTCACTGTCAGTGTCAGTGTCAGTGTCAGTGTCAGTGTCAGTGTCAGTGTCACTGTCACTGTCACTGTCACTGTCACTGTCACTGTCACTGTCACTGTCACTGTCACTGTCACTGTCACTGTCACTGTCAGTGTCAGTGTCACTGTCACTGTCACTGTCACCGTCACCGTCACCGTCACCGTCACCGTCACCGTCACCGTCACCGTCACCGTCACCGTCACCGTCACCGTCACCGTCACCGTCACCGTCACCGTCACCGTCACCGTCACCGTCACCGTCACCGTCACCGTCACCGTCACCGTCACCGTCACCGTCACCGTCACCGTCACCGTCACCGTCACCGTCACCGTCACCGTCACCGTCACCGTCACCGTCATAATAAAAGTAATAAAAAATCGAAAAAATACAAAATTAAAAATAAGAATAGAAAATTATATAAAATAGTACTAACAGAAGAAAAAAATTAAAAAAAACAAAAAAAATTATAGTAAAAATAATAATTATGAATTATATAAAAAAAGTACTTTAAGAAAAAAAAACAAAAAAAAATAATAAAAATATTATAATAAATATAATAATGAAATCAATGTGTACGAACACGAACACGAACGGGACACGAAGCCGAAGACGAATTCGTCCTCGTCTTCGGGTTCGTGTTCGTTCGTATTCGTATTCGGATTCTTAGTTTTGTAAAGTATGTACGCTAATTTCGTCAAGTCGTCGACCGTCCCGTTGGTCGAGTGGTTAGCGTGTACGATACGTATACGCCACACATCGATGGGGCTCGGGTTCGAATCCCGACGGGGACAAACATTTGTGTGATGAGCATAGATGTTTGTACTGGGTCTGAGTAGTTGTAAGTGTACACGTAGTTGTAAGTATAATCGTTGTTGTAAGTGTACTCGTAGTTGTAGGAGTACTCGTAGTTGTATCTCGTAGTTGTAGGAGTACTCGTAGTTGTATCAGTATTAGTATTTGTGTTCGTATTTGTAAGTTGTATTTGTAAGTTGTGTTGGTATTAGTAAGTTGTATTTGTAAGTCGTATTTGTAGATGTAAGTTGTATAGGTATTTGAACATTGTATTTGTATTTATATTTTTTTTAAATAATTTATTTGTATTTATAATAATTTTTTTTATTTTGATGTTTTTTTTTATTTTTTTTATTTTTATTTTATTTTCTTTTATTATGATATCATTTTTCTTAATTTTGTATTTTTGACTTTGATTTTAACTTTTTTCTGTTATTTTACTATTTTTCAGTGCAAGTGTGTCAGTGTCAGTGTCAGTGTCAGTGTCAGTGTCAGTGTCAGTGTCAGTGTCAGTGTCAGTGTCAGTGTCACTGTCAGTGTCACTGTCACTGTCACTGTCACTGTCAGTGTCAGTGTCAGTGTCAGTGTCAGTGTCAGTGTCAGTGTCAGTGTCAGTGTCACTGTCACTGTCACTGTCACTGTCACTGTCACTGTCACTGTCAGTGTCAGTGTCACTGTCACTGTCGATGTCACTGTCACTGTCACTGTCACTGTCACTGTCACTGTCACTGTCACTGTCACTGTCACTGTCACTGTCATTGTCAGTGTAAGTGTCACTGTCACTGTCACTGTCACTGTCACTGTCACTGTCACTGTCACTGTCACTGTCACTGTCAGTGTCAGTGTCACTGTCACTGTCACTGTCACCGTCACCGTCACCGTCACCGTCACCGTCACCGTCACCGTCACCGTCACCGTCACCGTCACCGTCACCGTCACCGTCACCGTCACCGTCACCGTCACCGTCACCGTCACCGTCACCGTCACCGTCACCGTCACCGTCACCGTCACCGTCACCGTCACCGTCACCGTCACCGTCACCGTCACCGTCACCGTCACCGTCACCGTCACCGTCACCGTCACCGTCATAATAAAAGTAATAAAAAATCGAAAAAATACAAAATTAAAAATAAGAATAGAAAATTATATAAAATAGTACTAACAGAAGAAAAAAATTAAAAAAAACAAAAAAAATTATAGTAAAAATAATAATTATGAATTATATAAAAAAAGTACTTTAAGAAAAAAAAACAAAAAAAAATAATAAAAATATTATAATAAATATAATAATGAAATCAATGTGTACGAACACGAACACGAACGGGACACGAAGCCGAAGACGAATTCGTCCTCGTCTTCGGGTTCGTGTTCGTTCGTATTCGTATTCGGATTCTTAGTTTTGTAAAGTATGTACGCTAATTTCGTCAAGTCGTCGACCGTCCCGTTGGTCGAGTGGTTAGCGTGTACGATACGTATACGCCACACATCGATGGGGCTCGGGTTCGAATCCCGACGGGGACAAACATTTGTGTGATGAGCATAGATGTTTGTACTGGGTCTGAGTAGTTGTAAGTGTACACGTAGTTGTAAGTATAATCGTTGTTGTAAGTGTACTCGTAGTTGTAGGAGTACTCGTAGTTGTATCTCGTAGTTGTAGGAGTACTCGTAGTTGTATCAGTATTAGTATTTGTGTTCGTATTTGTAAGTTGTATTTGTAAGTTGTGTTGGTATTAGTAAGTTGTATTTGTAAGTCGTATTTGTAGATGTAAGTTGTATAGGTATTTGAAATTTGTATTTGTATTTATATATTTTTTAAATAATTTATTTGTATTTATAATATTTTTTTTTATTTTGATGTTTTTTTTTATTTTTTTTATTTTTATTTTATTTTCTTTTATTATGATATCATTTTTCTTAATTTTGTATTTTTGACTTTGATTTTAACTTTTTTCTGTTATTTTACTATTTTTCAGTGCAAGTGTGTCAGTGTCAGTGTCAGTGTCAGTGTCAGTGTCAGTGTCAGTGTCACTGTCAGTGTCACTGTCACTGTCACTGTCACTGTCACTGTCAGTGTCAGTGTCAGTGTCAGTGTCAGTGTCAGTGTCAGTGTCAGTGTCAGTGTCAGTGTCAGTGTCACTATCACTGTCACTGTCACTGTCACTGTCACTGTCACTGTCACTGTCACTGTCACTGTCACTGTCACTGTCACTGTCAGTGTCAGTGTCAGTGTCACTGTCACTGTCACTGTCACTGTCACTGTCACTGTCACTGTCACTGTCAGTGTCAGTGTCAGTGTCAGTGTCACTGTCACTGTCACTGTCACTGTCACTGTCACTGTCACTGTCACTGTCACTGTCACTGTCACTGTCACTGTCACTGTCGCTGTCAGTGTCAGTGTCAGTGTAAGTGTCACTGTCACTGTCACTGTCACTGTCACTGTCACTGTCACTGTCACTGTCAGTGTCATTGTCACTGTCACTGTCACTGTCACTGTCACTGTCACTGTCACTGTCACTGTCAGTGTCAGTGTCAGTGTCAGTGTCACTGTCACTGTCACTGTCACTGTCACTGTCACTGTCAGTGTCAGTGTCACTGTCAGTGTCACTGTCACCGTCACCGTCACCGTCACCGTCACCGTCACCGTCACCGTCACCGTCACCGTCACCGTCACCGTCATAATAAAAGTAATAAAAAATCGAAAAAATACAAAATTAAAAATAAGAATAGAAAATTATATAAAATAGTACTAACAGAAGAAAAAAATTAAAAAAAACAAAAAAAATTATAGTAAAAATAATAATTATGAATTATATAAAAAAAGTACTTTAAGAAAAAAAAACAAAAAAAAATAATAAAAATATTATAATAAATATAATAATGAAATCAATGTGTACGAACACGAACACGAACGGGACACGAAGCCGAAGACGAATTCGTCCTCGTCTTCGGGTTCGTGTTCGTTCGTATTCGTATTCGGATTCTTAGTTTTGTAAAGTATGTACGCTAATTTCGTCAAGTCGTCGACCGTCCCGTTGGTCGAGTGGTTAGCGTGTACGATACGTATACGCCACACATCGATGGGGCTCGGGTTCGAATCCCGACGGGGACAAACATTTGTGTGATGAGCATAGATGTTTGTACTGGGTCTGAGTAGTTGTAAGTGTACACGTAGTTGTAAGTATAATCGTTGTTGTAAGTGTACTCGTAGTTGTAGGAGTACTCGTAGTTGTATCTCGTAGTTGTAGGAGTACTCGTAGTTGTATCAGTGTTAGTATTTGTGTTTGTATTTGTAAGTTGTATTTGTAAGTTGTGTTGGTATTAGTAAGTTGTATTTGTAAGTCGTATTTGTAGATGTAAGCTGTATAGGTATTTGAAATTTGTATTTGTATTTATATTTTTTTTTAATAATTTATTTGTATTTATAATATTTTTTTTTTGTTTTTGTGCTTTTTTTTATTTTTTTTATTTTTATTTTTTTTCTTTTATTATATTATTTTTCTTAATTTTGTATTTTTGACTTTGATTTTAATTTTTTTCTGTTATTTTACTATTTTTCACTGCAAGTGTGTCAGTGTCAGTGTCAGTGTCAGTGTCAGTGTCAGTGTCAGTGTCAGTGTCAGTGTCACTGTCAGTGTCACTGTCACTGTCACTGTCACTGTCACTGTCACTGTCACTGTCAGTGTCAGTGTCAGTGTCAGTGTCAGTGTCAGTGTCAGTGTCAGTGTCAGTGTCAGTGTCAGTGTCAGTGTCACTGTCACTATCACAGTCACTGTCACTGTCACTGTCACTGTCACTGTCACTGTCACTGTCAGTGTCACTGTCACTGTCACTGTCACTGTCACTGTCACTGTCACTGTCACTGTCACTGTCAGTGTCAGTGTCACTGTCACTGTCACTGTCACTGTCAGTGTCAGTGTCACTGTCACTGTCACTGTCACTGTCACTGTCACTGTCACTGTCACTGTCACTGTCAGTGTCAGTGTCACTGTCACTGTCACTGTCACTGTCACTGTCAGTGTCAGTGTCACTGTCAGTGTCACTGTCACCGTCACCGTCACCGTCACCGTCACCGTCACCGTCACCGTCACCGTCACCGTCACCGTCATAATAAAAGTAATAAAAAATCGAAAAAATACAAAATTAAAAATAAGAATAGAAAATTATATAAAATAGTACTAACAGAAGAAAAAAATTAAAAAAAACAAAAAAAATTATAGTAAAAATAATAATTATGAATTATATAAAAAAAGTACTTTAAGAAAAAAAAACAAAAAAAAATAATAAAAATATTATAATAAAAATAATAATGAAATCAATGTGTACGAACACGAACACGAACGGGACACGAAGCCGAAGACGAATTCGTCCTCGTCTTCGGGTTCGTGTTCGTTCGTATTCGTATTCGGATTCTTAGTTTTGTAAAGTATGTACGCTAATTTCGTCAAGTCGTCGACCGTCCCGTTGGTCGAGTGGTTAGCGTGTACGATACGTATACGCCACACATCGATGGGGCTCGGGTTCGAATCCCGACGGGGACAAACATTTGTGTGATGAGCATAGATGTTTGTACTGGGTCTGAGTAGTTGTAAGTGTACACGTAGTTGTAAGTATAATCGTTGTTGTAAGTGTACTCGTAGTTGTAGGAGTACTCGTAGTTGTATCTCGTAGTTGTAGGAGTACTCGTAGTTGTATCAGTATTAGTATTTGTGTTCGTATTTGTAAGTTGTATTTGTAAGTTGTGTTGGTATTAGTAAGTTGTATTTGTAAGTCGTATTTGTAGATGTAAGTTGTATAGGTATTTGAAATTTGTATTTGTATTTATTTTTTTTTTTAAATAATTTATTTGTATTTATAATATTTTTTTTTATTTTGATGTTTTTTTTTTTATTTTTTTTATTTTTATTTTTTTTTTCTTTTATTATGATATCATTTTTCTTAATTTTGTATTTTTGACTTTGATTTTAATTTTTTTCTGTTATTTTACTATTTTTCAGTGCAAGTGTGTCACTGTCACTGTCACTGTCAGTGTCAGTGTCAGTGTAAGTGTCACTGTCACTGTCACTGTCACTGTCACTGTCACTGTCACTGTCAGTGTCAGTGTCAGTGTCAGTGTCAGTGTCACTGTCACTGTCAGTGTCAGTGTCAGTGTCAGTGTCACTGTCACTGTCACTGTCACTGTCACTGTCACTGTCACTGTCACTGTCACTGTCACTGTCACTGTCAGTGTCACCGTCACCGTCACCGTCACCGTCACCGTCACCGTCACCGTCACCGTCACCGTCACCGTCACCGTCACCGTCACCGTCACCGTCACCGTCACCGTCACCGTCACCGTCACCGTCACCGTCACCGTCACCGTCACCGTCACCGTCACCGTCACCGTCACCGTCACCGTCACCGTCACCGTCACCGTCACCGTCACCGTCACCGTCATAATAAAAGTAATAAAAAATCGAAAAAATACAAAATTAAAAATAAGAATAGAAAATTATATAAAATAGTACTAACAGAAGAAAAAAATTAAAAAAAACTAAAAAAATTATAGTAAAAATAATAATTATGAATTATATAAAAAACGTACTTTAAGAAAAAAAAAAACAAAAAAAATAATAAAAATATTATAATAAAAATAATAATGAAATCAATGTGTACGAACACGAACACGAACGGGACACGAAGCCGAAGACGAATTCGTCCTCGTCTTCGGGTTCGTGTTCTATCTTAGTTTTGTAAAGTATGTACGCTAATTTCGTCAAGTCGTCGACCGTCCCGTTGGTCGAGTGGTTAGCGTGTACGATACGTATACGCCACACATCGATGGGGCTCGGGTTCGAATCCCGACGGGGACAAACATTTGTGTGATGAGCATAGATGTTTGTACTGGGTCTGAGTAGTTGTAAGTGTACACGTAGTTGTAAGTATAATCGTTGTTGTAAGTGTACTCGTAGTTGTAGGAGTACTCGTAGTTGTATCTCGTAGTTGTAGGAGTACTCGTAGTTGTATCAGTATTAGTATTTGTGTTCGTATTTGTAAGTTGTATTTGTAAGTTGTGTTGGTATTAGTAAGTTGTATTTGTAAGTCGTATTTGTAGATGTAAGTTGTATAGGTATTTGAAATTTGTATTTGTATTTATATTTTTTTTTAAATAATTTATTTGTATTTATAATATTTTTTTTTATTTTGATTTTTTTTTATTTTTTCTTTTATTATGATATCATTTTTCTTAATTTTGTATTTTTGACTTTGATTTTAACTTTTTTCTGTTATTTTACTATTTTTCAGTGCAAGTGTGTCAGTGTCAGTGTCAGTGTCAGTGTCAGTGTCAGTGTCACTGTCACTGTCACTGTCACTGTCAGTGTCAGTGTCAGTGTCAGTGTCAGTGTCAGTGTCAGTGTCAGTGTCACTGTCACTGTCACTGTCACTGTCACTGTCACTGTCACTGTCACTGTCAGTGTCAGTGTCACTGTCACTGTCACTGTCACTGTCACTGTCACTGTCACTGTCACTGTCACTGTCACTGTCACTGTCAGTGTAAGTGTCACTGTCACTGTCACTGTCACTGTCAGTGTCAGTGTCACTGTCACTGTCACTGTCACTGTCACTGTCAGTGTCAGTGTCACTGTCACTGTCACTGTCACCGTCACCGTCACCGTCACCGTCACCGTCACCGTCACCGTCACCGTCACCGTCACCGTCACCGTCACCGTCACCGTCACCGTCACCGTCACCGTCACCGTCACCGTCACCGTCACCGTCACCGTCACCGTCACCGTCACCGTCACCGTCACCGTCATAATAAAAGTAATAAAAAATCGAAAAAATACAAAATTAAAAATAAGAATAGAAAATTATATAAAATAGTACTAACAGAAGAAAAAAATTAAAAAAAACTAAAAAAATTATAGTAAAAATAATAATTATGAATTATATAAAAAACGTACTTTAAGAAAAAAAAAAACAAAAAAAATAATAAAAATATTATAATAAAAATAATAATGAAATCAATGTGTACGAACACGAACACGAACGGGACACGAAGCCGAAGACGAATTCGTCCTCGTCTTCGGGTTCGTGTTCGTTCGTATTCGTATTCGGATTCTTAGTTTTGTAAAGTATGTACGCTAATTTCGTCAAGTCGTCGACCGTCCCGTTGGTGGAGTGGTTAGCGTGTACGATACGTATACGCCACACATCGATGGGGCTCGGGTTCGAATCCCGACGGGGACAAACATTTGTGTGATGAGCATAGATGTTTGTACTGGGTCTGAGTAGTTGTAAGTGTACACGTAGTTGTAAGTATAATCGTTGTTGTAAGTGTACTCGTAGTTGTAGGAGTACTCGTAGTTGTATCTCGTAGTTGTAGGAGTACTCGTAGTTGTATCAGTATTAGTATTTGTGTTTGTATTTGTAAGTTGTATTTGTAAGTTGTGTTGGTATTAGTAAGTTGTATTTGTAAGTCGTATTTGTAGATGTAAGTTGTATAGGTATTTGAAATTTGTATTTGTATTTATATTTTTTTTTAAATAATTTATTTGTATTTATAATATTTTTTTTTATTTTGATTTTTTTTTTATTTTTTCTTTTATTATGATATCATTTTTCTTAATTTTGTATTTTTGACTTTGATTTTAATTTTTTTCTGTTATTTTACTATTTTTCAGTGCAAGTGTGTCAGTGTCAGTGTCAGTGTCAGTGTCAGTGTCAGTGTCAGTGTCAGTGGCAGTGTCAGTGTCAGTGTCAGTGTCAGTGTCAGTGTCAGTGTCAGTGTCAGTGTCAGTGTCAGTGTCAGTGTCAGTGTCAGTGTCAGTTTCAGTGTCAGTGTCAGTGTCAGTGTCACTGTCACTGTCACCGTCACCGTCACCGTCACCGTCACCGTCACCGTCACCGTCACCGTCACCGTCACCGTCACCGTCACCGTCACCGTCACCGTCACCGTCACCGTCACCGTCACCGTCACCGTCACCGTCACCGTCACCGTCACCGTCACCGTCACCGTCACCGTCACCGTCACCGTCACCGTCACCGTCACCGTCACCGTCACCGTCACCGTCACCGTCACCGTCACCGTCACCGTCACCGTCATAATAAAAGTAATAAAAAATCGAAAAAATACAAAATTAAAAATAAGAATAGAAAATTATATAAAATAGTACTAACAGAAGAAAAAAATTAAAAAAAACAAAAAAAATTATAGTAAAAATAATAATTATGAATTATATAAAAAAAGTACTTTAAGAAAAAAAAACAAAAAAAAATAATAAAAATATTATAATAAAAATAATAATGAAATCAATGTGTACGAACACGAACACGAACGGGACACGAAGCCGAAGACGAATTCGTCCTCGTCTTCGGGTTCGTGTTCGTTCGTATTCGTATTCGGATTCTTAGTTTTGTAAAGTATGTACGCTAATTTCGTCAAATCGTCGACCGTCCCGTTGGTCGAGTGGTTAGCGTGTACGATACGTATACGCCACACATCGATGGGGCTCGGGTTCGAATCCCGACGGGGACAAACATTTGTGTGATGAGCATAGATGTTTGTACTGGGTCTGAGTAGTTGTAAGTGTACACGTAGTTGTAAGTATAATCGTTGTTGTAAGTGTACTCGTAGTTGTAGGAGTACTCGTAGTTGTATCTCGTAGTTGTAGGAGTACTCGTAGTTGTATCAGTATTAGTATTTGTGTTTGTATTTGTAAGTTGTATTTGTAAGTTGTGTTGGTATTAGTAAGTTGTATTTGTAAGTCGTATTTGTAGATGTAAGTTGTATAGGTATTTGAAATTTGTATTTGTATTTATATTTTTTTTAAATAATTTATTTGTATTTATAATATTTTTTTTTATTTTGATTTTTTTTTTATTTTTTTTTTTATTTTATTTTCTTTTATTATGATATCATTTTTCTTAATTTTGTATTTTTGACTTTGATTTTAATTTTTTTCTGTTATTTTACTATTTTTCAGTGCAAGTGTGTCAGTGTCAGTGTCAGTGTCAGTGTCAGTGTCAGTGTCAGTGTCAGTGTCAGTGTCAGTGTCAGTGTCAGTGTCAGTGTCAGTGTCAGTGTCAGTGTCACTGTCAGTGTCACTGTCACTGTCACTGTCAGTGTCAGTGTCAGTGTCAGTGTCAGTGTCAGTGTCAGTGTCAGTGTCAGTGTCAGTGTCACTGTCACTGTCACTGTCACTGTCACTGTCACTGTCACTGTCACTGTCACTGTCAGTGTCAGTGTCACTGTCACTGTCACTGTCACTGTCACTGTCACTGTCACTGTCACTGTCACTGTCACTGTCACTGTCACTGTCACTGTCAGTGTAAGTGTCACTGTCACTGTCACTGTCACTGTCACTGTCACTGTCACTGTCACTGTCACTGTCACTGTCACTGTCACTGTCACTGTCAGTGTCAGTGTCACTGTCACTGTCACTGTCACCGTCACCGTCACCGTCACCGTCACCGTCACCGTCACCGTCACCGTCACCGTCACCGTCACCGTCACCGTCACCGTCACCGTCACCGTCACCGTCACCGTCACCGTCACCGTCACCGTCACCGTCACCGTCACCGTCACCGTCACCGTCACCGTCACCGTCATAATAAAAGTAATAAAAAATCGAAAAAATACAAAATTAAAAATAAGAATAGAAAATTATATAAAATAGTACTAACAGAAGAAAAAAATTAAAAAAAACAAAAAAAATTATAGTAAAAATAATAATTATGAATTATATAAAAAAAGTACTTTAAGAAAAAAAAACAAAAAAAAATAATAAAAATATTATAATAAATATAATAATGAAATCAATGTGTACGAACACGAACACGAACGGGACACGAAGCCGAAGACGAATTCGTCCTCGTCTTCGGGTTCGTGTTCGTTCGTATTCGTATTCGGATTCTTAGTTTTGTAAAGTATGTACGCTAATTTCGTCAAGTCGTCGACCGTCCCGTTGGTCGAGTGGTTAGCGTGTACGATACGTATACGCCACACATCGATGGGGCTCGGGTTCGAATCCCGACGGGGACAAACATTTGTGTAATGAGCATAGATGTTTGTACTGGGTCTGAGTAGTTGTAAGTGTACACGTAGTTGTAAGTATAATCGTTGTTGTAAGTGTACTCGTAGTTGTAGGAGTACTCGTAGTTGTATCTCGTAGTTGTAGGAGTACTCGTAGTTGTATCAGTATTAGTATTTGTGTTCGTATTTGTAAGTTGTATTTGTAAGTTGTGTTGGTATTAGTAAGTTGTATTTGTAAGTCGTATTTGTAGATGTAAGCTGTATAGGTATTTGAAATTTGTATTTGTATTTATATTTTTTTTTAATAATTTATTTGTATTTATAATAATTTTTTTTTGTTTTTGTGCTTTTTTTTTATTTTTTTTATTTTTATTTTTTTTCTTTTATTATATTATTTTTCTTAATTTTGTATTTTTGACTTTGATTTTCATTTTTTTCTGTTATTTTACTATTTTTCACTGCAAGTGTGTCAGTGTCAGTGTCAGTGTCAGTGTCAGTGTCAGTGTCAGTGTCAGTGTCACTGTCAGTGTCACTGTCACTGTCACTGTCACTGTCACTGTCAGTGTCAGTGTCAGTGTCAGTGTCAGTGTCAGTGTCAGTGTCAGTGTCAGTGTCAGTGTCAGTGTCAGTGTCAGTGTCAGTGTCAGTGTCAGTGTCAGTGTCAGTGTCAGTGTCAGTGTCAGTGTCAGTGTCACTGTCACTATCACTGTCACTGTCACTGTCACTGTCACTGTCACTGTCACTGTCACTGTCACTGTCACTGTCACTGTCAGTGTCAGTGTCACTGTCACTGTCACTGTCACTGTCACTGTCACTGTCACTGTCAGTGTCAGTGTCACTGTCACTGTCACTGTCGCTGTCACTGTCACTGTCACTGTCACTGTCACTGTCACTGTCGCTGTCAGTGTCAGTGTCAGTGTAAGTGTCACTGTCACTGTCACTGTCACTGTCACTGTCACGGTCACTGTCACTGTCACTGTCAGTGTCAGTGTCAGTGTCATTGTCACTGTCACTGTCACTGTCACTGTCACTGTCACTGTCACAAATCACATCAATCACAAACAAATCACAAATAAATTATTTGTATTTATAATATTTTTTTTTTGTTTTTGTGCTTTTTTTTTATTTTTTTTATTTTTCTTTTTTTTCTTTTATTATATTATTTTTCTTAATTTTGTATTTTTGACTTTGATTTTAATTTTTTTCTGTTATTTTACTATTTTTCACTGCAAGTGTGTCAGTGTCAGTGTCAGTGTCAGTGTCAGTGTCAGTGTCAGTGTCAGTGTCAGTGTCACTGTCAGTGTCACTGTCACTGTCACTGTCACTGTCAGTGTCAGTGTCAGTGTCAGTGTCAGTGTCAGTGTCAGTGTCAGTGTCAGTGTCACTGTCACTATCACTGTCACTGTCACTGTCACTGTCACTGTCACTGTCACTGTCACTGTCACTGTCACTGTCACTGTTACTGTCAGTGTCAGTGTCACTGTCACTGTCACTGTCACTGTCACTGTCACTGTCACTGTCAGTGTCAGTGTCACTGTCACTGTCACTGTCACTGTCACTGTCACTGTCACTGTCACTGTCAGTGTCAGTGTCACTGTCACTGTCACTGTCACTGTCACTGTCAGTGTCAGTGTCACTGTCAGTGTCACTGTCACCGTCACCGTCACCGTCACCGTCACCGTCACCGTCACCGTCACCGTCACCGTCACCGTCACCGTCACCGTCGCCGTCACTGTCACCGTCATAATAAAAGTAATAAAAAATCGAAAAAATACAAAATTAAAAATAAGAATAGAAAATTATATAAAATAGTACTTAACAGAAGAAAAAAATTAAAAAAAACAAAAAAAATTATAGTAAAAATAATAATTATGAATTATATAAAAAAAGTACTTTAAAAAAAAACAAAAAAAAATAATAAAAATATTATAATAAAAATAATAATGAAATCAATGTGTACGAACACGAACACGAACGGGACACGAAGCCGAAGACGAATTCGTCCTCGTCTTCGGGTTCGTGTTCGTTCGTATTCGTATTCGGATTCTTAGTTTTGTAAAGTATGTACGCTAATTTCGTCAAGTCGTCGACCGTCCCGTTGGTCGAGTGGTTAGCGTGTACGATACGTATACGCCACACATCGATGGGGCTCGGGTTCGAATCCCGACGGGGACAAACATTTGTGTGATGAGCATAGATGTTTGTACTGGGTCTGAGTAGTTGTAAGTGTACACGTAGTTGTAAGTATAATCGTTGTTGTAAGTGTACTCGTAGTTGTAGGAGTACTCGTAGTTGTATCTCGTAGTTGTAGGAGTACTCGTAGTTGTATCAGTATTAGTATTTGTGTTTGTATTTGTAAGTTGTATTTGTAAGTTGTGTTGGTATTAGTAAGTTGTATTTGTAAGTCGTATTTGTAGATGTAAGTTGTATAGGTATTTGAAATTTGTATTTGTATTTATATTTTTTTTTAAATAATTTATTTGTATTTATAATATTTTTTTTTATTTTGATGTTTTTTTTTTATTTTTTTTATTTTTATTTTTTTTTTCTTTTATTATGATATCATTTTTCTTAATTTTGTATTTTTGACTTTGATTTTAATTTTTTTCTGTTATTTTACTATTTTTCAGTGCAAGTGTGTCACTGTCACTGTCACTGTCAGTGTCAGTGTCACTGTCAGTGTCACTGTCACCGTCACCGTCACCGTCACCGTCACCGTCACCGTCACCGTCACCGTCACCGTCACCGTCACCGTCACCGTCACCGTCACCGTCACCGTCATAATAAAAGTAATAAAAAATCGAAAAAATACAAAATTAAAAATAAGAATAGAAAATTATATAAAATAGTACTAACAGAAGAAAAAAATTAAAAAAAACTAAAAAAATTATAGTAAAAATAATAATTATGAATTATATAAAAAACGTACTTTAAGAAAAAAAAAACAAAAAAAATAATAAAAATATTATAATAAAAATAATAATGAAATCAATGTGTACGAACACGAACACGAACGGGACACGAAGCCGAAGACGAATTCGTCCTCGTCTTCGGGTTCGTGTTCGTTCGTATTCGTATTCGGATTCTTAGTTTTGTAAAGTATGTACGCTAATTTCGTCAAGTCGTCGACCGTCCCGTTGGTCGAGTGGTTGATTTTCATTTTTTTCTGTTATTTTACTATTTTTCACTGCAAGTGTGACAGTGTCAGTGTCAGTGTCAGTGTCAGTGTCAGTGTCAGTGTCAGTGTCACTGTCAGTGTCACTGTCACTGTCACTGTCACTGTCACTGTCAGTGTCAGTGTCAGTGTCAGTGTCAGTGTCAGTGTCAGTGTCAGTGTCAGTGTCAGTGTCAGTGTCAGTGTCAGTGTCAGTGTCAGTGTCAGTGTCAGTGTCAGTGTCAGTGTCAGTGTCAGTGTCACTGTCACTATCACTGTCACTGTCACTGTCACTGTCACTGTCACTGTCACTGTCACTGTCACTGTCACTGTCACTGTCACTGTCAGTGTCAGTGTCACTGTCAGTGTCAGTGTCACTGTCACTGTCACTGTCACTGTCACTGTCACTGTCACTGTCACTGTCAGTGTCAGTGTCACTGTCACTGTCACTGTCACTGTCACTGTCACTGTCACTGTCACTGTCACTGTCGCTGTCAGTGTCAGTGTCAGTGTAAGTGTCACTGTCACTGTCACTGTCACTGTCACTGTCACGGTCACTGTCACTGTCACTGTCAGTGTCAGTGTCAGTGTCAGTGTCATTGTCACTGTCACTGTCACTGTCACTGTCACTGTCACTGTCACTGTCACTGTCACTGTCACTGTCACTGTCACTGTCACTGTCACTGTCACTGTCACTGTCACTGTCAGTGTCAGTGTCAGTGTCACTGTCACTGTCACTGTCACTGTCACTGTCAGTGTCAGTGTCACTGTCAGTGTCACTGTCACCGTCACCGTCACCGTCACCGTCACCGTCACCGTCACCGTCACCGTCACCGTCACCGTCACCGTCATAATAAAAGTAATAAAAAATCGAAAAAATACAAAATTAAAAATAAGAATAGAAAATTATATAAAATAGTACTAACAGAAGAAAAAAATTAAAAAAAACAAAAAAAATTATAGTAAAAATAATAATTATGAATTATATAAAAAAAGTACTTTAAGAAAAAAAAACAAAAAAAAAGTAATAAAAATATTATAATAAAAATAATAATGAAATCAATGTGTACGAACACGAACACGAACGGGACACGAAGCCGAAGACGAATTCGTCCTCGTCTTCGGGTTCGTGTTCGTTCGTATTCGTATTCGGATTCTTAGTTTTGTAAAGTATGTACGCTAATTTCGTCAAGTCGTCGACCGTCCCGTTGGTCGAGTGGTTAGCGTGTACGATACATATACGCCACACATCGATGGGGCTCGGGTTCGAATCCCGACGGGGACAAACATTTGTGTGATGAGCATAGATGTTTGTACTGGGTCTGAGTAGTTGTAAGTGTACACGTAGTTGTAAGTATAATCGTTGTTGTAAGTGTACTCGTAGTTGTAGGAGTACTCGTAGTTGTATCTCGTAGTTGTAGGAGTACTCGTAGTTGTATCAGTATTAGTATTTGTGTTCGTATTTGTAAGTTGTATTTGTAAGTTGTGTTGGTATTAGTAAGTTGTATTTGTAAGTCGTATTTGTAGGTAAGCTGTATAGGTATTTGAAATTTGTATTTGTATTTATATTTTTTTTTAATAATTTATTTGTATTTATAATATTTTTTTTTTGTTTTTGTGCTTTTTTTTTATTTTTTTTATTTTTCTTTTTTTTCTTTTATTATATTATTTTTCTTAATTTTGTATTTTTGACTTTGATTTTAATTTTTTTCTGTTATTTTACTATTTTTCACTGCAAGTGTGTCAGTGTCAGTGTCAGTGTCAGTGTCAGTGTCAGTGTCAGTGTCAGTGTCAGTGTCACTGTCAGTGTCACTGTCACTGTCACTGTCACTGTCACTGTCAGTGTCAGTGTCACTGTCAGTGTCAGTGTCAGTGTCAGTGTCAGTGTCAGTGTCACTGTCACTATCACTGTCACTGTCACTGTCACTGTCACTGTCACTGTCACTGTCACTGTCACTGTCACTGTCACTGTCACTGTCACTGTCAGTGTCAGTGTCACTGTCACTGTCACTGTCACTGTCACTGTCACTGTCACTGTCACTGTCAGTGTCAGTGTCAGTGTCACTGTCACTGTCACTGTCACTGTCACTGTCACTGTCACTGTCACTGTCAGTGTCAGTGTCACTGTCACTGTCACTGTCACTGTCACTGTCAGTGTCAGTGTCACTGTCAGTGTCACTGTCACCGTCACCGTCACCGTCACCGTCACCGTCACCGTCACCGTCACCGTCACCGTCACCGTCACCGTCACCGTCACCGTCACCGTCACCGTCGCCGTCACTGTCACCGTCATAATAAAAGTAATAAAAAATCGAAAAAATACAAAATTAAAAATAAGAATAGAAAATTATATAAAATAGTACTTAACAGAAGAAAAAAATTAAAAAAAACAAAAAAAATTATAGTAAAAATAATAATTATGAATTATATAAAAAAAGTACTTTAAGAAAAAAAAACAAAAAAAAATAATAAAAATATTATAATAAAAATAATAATGAAATCAATGTGTACGAACACGAACACGAACGGGACACGAAGCCGAAGACGAATTCGTCCTCGTCTTCGGGTTCGTGTTCGTTCGTATTCGTATTCGTATTCTTAGTTTTGTAAAGTATGTACGCTAATTTCGTCAAGTCGTCGACCGTCCCGTTGGTCGAGTGGTTAGCGTGTACGATACGTATACGCCACACATCGATGGGGCTCGGGTTCGAATCCCGACGGGGACAAACATTTGTGTGATGAGCATAGATGTTTGTACTGGGTCTGAGTAGTTGTAAGTGTACACGTAGTTGTAAGTATAATCGTTGTTGTAAGTGTACTCGTAGTTGTAGGAGTACTCGTAGTTGTATCTCGTAGTTGTAGGAGTACTCGTAGTTGTATCAGTATTAGTATTTGTGTTCGTATTTGTAAGTTGTATTTGTAAGTTGTGTTGGTATTAGTAAGTTGTATTTGTAAGTCGTATTTGTAGATGTAAGTTGTATAGGTATTTGAAATTTGTATTTGTATTTATATTTTTTTTTTAAATAATTTATTTGTATTTATAATATTTTTTTTTATTTTGATGTTTTTTTTTTATTTTTTTTATTTTTTTTTTTTTTTCTTTTATTATGATATCATTTTTCTTAATTTTGTATTTTTGACTTTGATTTTAATTTTTTTCTGTTATTTTACTATTTTTCAGTGCAAGTGTGTCACTGTCACTGTCACTGTCAGTGTCAGTGTCAGTGTAAGTGTCACTGTCACTGTCACTGTCACTGTCACTGTCACTGTCACTGTCAGTGTCAGTGTCAGTGTCAGTGTAAGTGTCACTGTCACTGTCACTGTCAGTGTCAGTGTCACTGTCACTGTCACTGTCACTGTCACTGTCACTGTCACTGTCACTGTCACTGTCACTGTCACCGTCACTGTCAGTGTCACCGTCACCGTCACCGTCACCGTCACCGTCACCGTCACCGTCACCGTCACCGTCACCGTCACCGTCACCGTCACCGTCACCGTCACCGTCACCGTCACCGTCACCGTCACCGTCACCGTCACCGTCACCGTCACCGTCACCGTCACCGTCACCGTCACCGTCACCGTCACCGTCACCGTCACCGTCACCGTCACCGTCACCGTCACCGTCACCGTCACCGTCACCGTCATAATAAAAGTAATAAAAAATCGAAAAAATACAAAATTAAAAATAAGAATAGAAAATTATATAAAATAGTACTAACAGAAGAAAAAAATTAAAAAAAAACTAAAAAAATTATAGTAAAAATAATAATTATGAATTATATAAAAAAAGTACATTAAGAAAAAAAAAACAAAAAAAAAATAATAAAAATATTATAATAAAAATAATAATGAAATCAATGTGTACGAACACGAACACGAACGGGACACGAAGCCGAAGACGAATTCGTCCTCGTCTTCGGGTTCGTGTTCGTTCGTATTCGTATTCGGATTCTTAGTTTTGTAAAGTATGTACGCTAATTTCGTCAAGTCGTCGACCGTCCCGTTGGTCGAGTGGTTAGCGTGTACGATACGTATACGCCACACATCGATGGGGCTCGGGTTCGAATCCCGACGGGGACAAACATTTGTGTGATGAGCATAGATGTTTGTACTGGGTCTGAGTAGTTGTAAGTGTACACGTAGTTGTAAGTATAATCGTTGTTGTAAGTGTACTCGTAGTTGTAGGAGTACTCGTAGTTGTATCTCGTAGTTGTAGGAGTACTCGTAGTTGTATCAGTATTAGTATTTGTGTTCGTATTTGTAAGTTGTATTTGTAAGTTGTGTTGGTATTAGTAAGTTGTATTTGTAAGTCGTATTTGTAGATGTAAGTTGTATAGGTATTTGAAATTTGTATTTGTATTTATATTTTTTTTAAATAATTTATTTGTATTTATAATATTTTTTTTTATTTTGATGTTTTTTTTTATTTTTTTTATTTTTATTTTATTTTCTTTTATTATGATATCATTTTTCTTAATTTTGTATTTTTGACTTTGATTTTAACTTTTTTCTGTTATTTTACTATTTTTCAGTGCAAGTGTGTCAGTGTCAGTGTCAGTGTCAGTGTCAGTGTCAGTGTCAGTGTCAGTGTCAGTGTCAGTGTCAGTGTCAGTGTCAGTGTCAGTGTCACTGTCAGTGTCACTGTCACTGTCACTGTCAGTGTCAGTGTCAGTGTCAGTGTCAGTGTCAGTGTCAGTGTCAGTGTCACTGTCACTGTCACTGTCACTGTCACTGTCACTGTCACTGTCAGTGTCACTGTCACTGTCACTGTCACTGTCACTGTCACTGTCACTGTCACTGTCACTGTCACTGTCACTGTCAGTGTAAGTGTCACTGTCACTGTCACTGTCACTGTCACTGTCACTGTCACTGTCACTGTCACTGTCACTGTCAGTGTCAGTGTCACTGTCACTGTCACTGTCACCGTCACCGTCACCGTCACCGTCACCGTCACCGTCACCGTCACCGTCACCGTCACCGTCACCGTCACCGTCACCGTCACCGTCACCGTCACCGTCACCGTCACCGTCACCGTCACCGTCACCGTCACCGTCACCGTCACCGTCACCGTCACCGTCACCGTCACCGTCACCGTCACCGTCACCGTCACCGTCACCGTCACCGTCACCGTCACCGTCACCGTCACCGTCACCGTCACCGTCACCGTCACCGTCATAATAAAAGTAATAAAAAATCGAAAAAATACAAAATTAAAAATAAGAATAGAAAATTATATAAAATAGTACTAACAGAAGAAAAAAATTAAAAAAAACAAAAAAAATTATAGTAAAAATAATAATTATGAATTATATAAAAAAAGTACTTTAAGAAAAAAAAACAAAAAAAAATAATAAAAATATTATAATAAATATAATAATGAAATCAATGTGTACGAACACGAACACGAACGGGACACGAAGCCGAAGACGAATTCGTCCTCGTCTTCGGGTTCGTGTTCGTTCGTATTCGTATTCGGATTCTTAGTTTTGTAAAGTATGTACGCTAATTTCGTCAAGTCGTCGACCGTCCCGTTGGTCGAGTGGTTAGCGTGTACGATACGTATACGCCACACATCGATGGGGCTCGGGTTCGAATCCCGACGGGGACAAACATTTGTGTGATGAGCATAGATGTTTGTACTGGGTCTGAGTAGTTGTAAGTGTACACGTAGTTGTAAGTATAATCGTTGTTGTAAGTGTACTCGTAGTTGTAGGAGTACTCGTAGTTGTATCTCGTAGTTGTAGGAGTACTCGTAGTTGTATCAGTATTAGTATTTGTGTTCGTATTTGTAAGTTGTATTTGTAAGTTGTGTTGGTATTAGTAAGTTGTATTTGTAAGTCGTATTTGTAGATGTAAGTTGTATAGGTATTTGAAATTTGTATTTGTATTTATATTTTTTTTAAATAATTTATTTGTATTTATAATATTTTTTTTTATTTTGATGTTTTTTTTTTATTTTTTTTATTTTTATTTTTTTTTTCTTTTATTATGATATCATTTTTCTTAATTTTGTATTTTTGACTTTGATTTTAATTTTTTTCTGTTATTTTACTATTTTTCAGTGCAAGTGTGTCACTGTCACTGTCACTGTCAGTGTCAGTGTCAGTGTAAGTGTCACTGTCACTGTCACTGTCACTGTCACTGTCACTGTCAGTGTCAGTGTCAGTGTCAGTGTCAGTGTCACTGTCACTGTCACTGTCAGTGTCAGTGTCACTGTCACTGTCACTGTCACTGTCACTGTCACTGTCACTGTCAGTGTCACCGTCACCGTCACCGTCACCGTCACCGTCACCGTCACCGTCACCGTCACCGTCACCGTCACCGTCACCGTCACCGTCACCGTCACCGTCACCGTCACCGTCACCGTCACCGTCACCGTCACCGTCACCGTCACCGTCACCGTCACCGTCACCGTCACCGTCACCGTCACCGTCACCGTCATAATAAAAGTAATAAAAAATCGAAAAAATACAAAATTAAAAATAAGAATAGAAAATTATATAAAATAGTACTAACAGAAGAAAAAAATTAAAAAAAACTAAAAAAATTATAGTAAAAATAATAATTATGAATTTAAGAAAAAAAAACAAAAAAAATAATAAAAATATTATAATAAAAATAATAATGAAATCAATGTGTACGAACACGAACACGAACGGGACACGAAGCCGAAGACGAATTCGTCCTCGTCTTCGGGTTCGTGTTCGTTCGTATTCGTATTCGGATTCTTAGTTTTGTAAAGTATGTACGCTAATTTCGTCAAGTCGTCGACCGTCCCGTTGGTCGAGTGGTTAGCGTGTACGATACGTATACGCCACACATCGATGGGGCTCGGGTTCGAATCCCGACGGGGACAAACATTTGTGTGATGAGCATAGATGTTTGTACTGGGTCTGAGTAGTTGTAAGTGTACACGTAGTTGTAAGTATAATCGTTGTTGTAAGTGTACTCGTAGTTGTAGGAGTACTCGTAGTTGTATCTCGTAGTTGTAGGAGTACTCGTAGTTGTATCAGTATTAGTATTTGTGTTCGTATTTGTAAGTTGTATTTGTAAGTTGTGTTGGTATTAGTAAGTTGTATTTGTAAGTCGTATTTGTAGATGTAAGTTGTATAGGTATTTGAAATTTGTATTTGTATTTATATTTTTTTTAAATAATTTATTTGTATTTATAATATTTTTTTTTATTTTAATGTTTTTTTTTATTTTTTTTATTTTTATTTTATTTTCTTTTATTATGATATCATTTTTCTTAATTTTGTATTTTTGACTTTGATTTTAACTTTTTTCTGTTATTTTACTATTTTTCAGTGCAAGTGTGTCAGTGTCAGTGTCAGTGTCAGTGTCAGTGTCAGTGTCAGTGTCAGTGTCAGTGTCAGTGTCAGTGTCAGTGTCAGTGTCAGTGTCACTGTCAGTGTCACTGTCACTGTCACTGTCAGTGTCAGTGTCAGTGTCAGTGTCAGTGTCAGTGTCAGTGTCAGTGTCACTGTCACTGTCACTGTCACTGTCACTGTCACTGTCACTGTCACTGTCAGTGTCACTGTCACTGTCACTGTCACTGTCACTGTCACTGTCACTGTCACTGACAGTGTAAGTGTCACTGTCACTGTCACTGTCACTGTCACTGTCACTGTCACTGTCACTGTCACTGTCAGTGTCAGTGTCACTGTCACTGTCACTGTCACCGTCACCGTCACCGTCACCGTCACCGTCACCGTCACCGTCACCGTCACCGTCACCGTCACCGTCACCGTCACCGTCACCGTCACCGTCACCGTCACCGTCACCGTCACCGTCACCGTCACCGTCACCGTCACCGTCACCGTCACCGTCACCGTCACCGTCACCGTCACCGTCACCGTCACCGTCACCGTCACCGTCACCGTCACCGTCATAATAAAAGTAATAAAAAATCGAAAAAATACAAAATTAAAAATAAGAATAGAAAATTATATAAAATAGTACTAACAGAAGAAAAAAATTAAAAAAAACAAAAAAAATTATAGTAAAAATAATAATTATGAATTATATAAAAAAAGTACTTTAAGAAAAAAAAACAAAAAAAAATAATAAAAATATTATAATAAATATAATAATGAAATCAATGTGTACGAACACGAACACGAACGGGACACGAAGCCGAAGACGAATTCGTCCTCGTCTTCGGGTTCGTGTTCGTTCGTATTCGTATTCGGATTCTTAGTTTTGTAAAGTATGTACGCTAATTTCGTCAAGTCGTCGACCGTCCCGTTGGTCGAGTGGTTAGCGTGTACGATACGTATACGCCACACATCGATGGGGCTCGGGTTCGAATCCCGACGGGGACAAACATTTGTGTGATGAGCATAGATGTTTGTACTGGGTCTAAGTAGTTGTAAGTGTACACGTAGTTGTAAGTATAATCGTTGTTGTAAGTGTACTCGTAGTTGTAGGAGTACTCGTAGTTGTATCTCGTAGTTGTAGGAGTACTCGTAGTTGTATCAGTATTAGTATTTGTGTTCGTATTTGTAAGTTGTATTTGTAAGTTGTGTTGGTATTAGTAAGTTGTATTTGTAAGTCGTATTTGTAGATGTAAGCTGTATAGGTATTTGAAATTTGTATTTGTATTTATATTTTTTTTAAATAATTTATTTGTATTTATAATATTTTTTTTTTGTTTTTGTGCTTTTTTTTTATTTTTTTTATTTTTATTTTTTTTCTTTTATTATATTATTTTTCTTAATTTTGTATTTTTGACTTTGATTTTAATTTTTTTCTGTTATTTTACTATTTTTCACTGCAAGTGTGTCAGTGTCAGTGTCAGTGTCAGTGTCAGTGTCAGTGTCAGTGTCAGTGTCAGTGTCAGTGTCAGTGTCAGTGTCACTGTCACTGTCACTGTCACTGTCACTGTCAGTGTCAGTGTCAGTGTCAGTGTCAGTGTCAGTGTCAGTGTCAGTGTCAGTGTCAATGTCAGTGTCAGTGTCAGTGTCACTGTCACTATCACTGTCACTGTCACTGTCACTGTCACTGTCACTGTCACTGTCACTGTCACTGTCACTGTCACTGTCACTGTCACTGTCACTGTCAGTGTCACTGTCACTGTCACTGTCACTGTCACTGTCACTGTCACTGTCAGTGTCAGTGTCAGTGTCACTGTCACTGTCACTGTCACTGTCACTGTCACTGTCACTGTCACTGTCGCTGTCAGTGTCAGTGTAAGTGTCACTGTCACTGTCACTGTCACTGTCACTGTCACTGTCACTGTCACTGTCACTGTCAGTGTCAGTGTCAGTGTCAGTGTCATTGTCACTGTCACTGTCACTGTCACTGTCACTGTCACTGTCACTGTCACTGTCACTGTCACTGTCAGTGTCAGTGTCACTGTCACTGTCACTGTCACTGTCA
The DNA here is from genome assembly GCA_036924255.1 of Apodemia mormo. Lineage (NCBI taxonomy): Eukaryota > Metazoa > Arthropoda > Insecta > Lepidoptera > Riodinidae > Apodemia > Apodemia mormo. Next base: position 18,855,792 of record JAUPFN010000018.1, read on the forward strand.
CTGTCAGTGTCAGTGTCACTGTCAGTGTCACTGTCACCGTCACCGTCACCGTCACCGTCACCGTCACCGTCACCGTCACCGTCACCGTCACCGTCACCGTCACCGTCACCGTCACCGTCACCGTCACCGTCACCGTCACCGTCACCGTCACCGTCACCGTCATAATAAAAGTAATAAAAAATCGAAAAAATACAAAATTAAAAATAAGAATAGAAAATTATATAAAATAGTACTAACAGAAGAAAAAAATTAAAAAAAACTAAAAAAATTATAGTAAAAATAATAATTATGAATTATATAAAAAACGTACTTTAAGAAAAAAAAACAAAAAAAATAATAAAAATATTATAATAAAAATAATAATGAAATCAATGTGTACGAACACGAACACGAACGGGACACGAAGCCGAAGACGAATTCGTCCTCGTCTTCGGGTTCGTGTTCGTTCGTATTCGTATTCGGATTCTTAGTTTTGTAAAGTATGTACGCTAATTTCGTCAAGTCGTCGACCGTCCCGTTGGTCGAGTGGTTAGCGTGTACGATACGTATACGCCACACATCGATGGGGCTCGGGTTCGAATCCCGACGGGGACAAACATTTGTGTGATGAGCATAGATGTTTGTACTGGGTCTGAGTAGTTGTAAGTGTACACGTAGTTGTAAGTATAATCGTTGTTGTAAGTGTACTCGTAGTTGTAGGAGTACTCGTAGTTGTATCTCGTAGTTGTAGGAGTACTCGTAGTTGTATCAGTATTAGTATTTGTGTTCGTATTTGTAAGTTGTATTTGTAAGTTGTGTTGGTATTAGTAAGTTGTATTTGTAAGTCGTATTTGTAGATGTAAGTTGTATAGGTATTTGAAATTTGTATTTGTATTTATATTTTTTTTAAATAATTTATTTGTATTTATAATATTTTTTTTTATTTTGATGTTTTTTTTTATTTTTTTTATTTTTATTTTATTTTCTTTTATTATGATATCATTTTTCTTAATTTTGTATTTTTGACTTTGATTTTAACTTTTTTCTGTTATTTTACTATTTTTCAGTGCAAGTGTGTCAGTGTCAGTGTCAGTGTCAGTGTCAGTGTCAGTGTCAGTGTCAGTGTCAGTGTCAGTGTCACTGTCAGTGTCACTGTCACTGTCACTGTCACTGTCAGTGTCAGTGTCAGTGTCAGTGTCAGTGTCAGTGTCAGTGTCAGTGTCAGTGTCACTGTCACTGTCACTGTCACTGTCACTGTCACTGTCACTGTCACTGTCACTGTCACTGTCAGTGTCAGTGTCACTGTCACTGTCACTGTCACTGTCACTGTCACTGTCACTGTCACTGTCACTGTCACTGTCACTGTCACTGTCACTGTCAGTGTCAGTGTCAGTGTAAGTGTCACTGTCACTGTCACTGTCACTGTCACTGTCACTGTCAGTGTCAGTGTCAGTGTCAGTGTCAGTGTCACTGTCACTGTCACTGTCAGTGTCAGTGTCAGTGTCACTGTCACTGTCACTGTCACTGTCACTGTCACTGTCACTGTCACTGTCAGTGTCACCGTCACCGTCACCGTCACCGTCACCGTCACCGTCACCGTCACCGTCACCGTCACCGTCGCCGTCACCGTCACCGTCACCGTCACCGTCACCGTCACCGTCACCGTCACCGTCACCGTCACCGTCACCGTCACCGTCACCGTCACCGTCACCGTCACCGTCACCGTCATAATAAAAGTAATAAAAAATCGAAAAAATACAAAATTAAAAATAAGAATAGAAAATTATATAAAATAGTACTAACAGAAGAAAAAAATTAAAAAAAACTAAAAAAATTATAGTAAAAATAATAATTATGAATTATATAAAAAACGTACTTTAAGAAAAAAAACAAAAAAAATAATAAAAATATTATAATAAAAATAATAATGAAATCAATATTCTTTTATGTTCATGTCCGGTTCGTGTTAGTGTACGAACACGAACACGAACGGGACACGAAGCCGAAGACGAATTCGTCCTCGTCTTCGGGTTCGTGTTCGTTCGTATTCGTATTCGGATTCTTAGTTTTGTAAAGTATGTACGCTAATTTCGTCAAGTCGTCGACCGTCCCGTTGGTCGAGTGGTTAGCGTGTACGATACGTATACGCCACACATCGATGGAGCTCGGGTTCGAATCCCGACGGGGACAAACATTTGTGTGATGAGCATAGATGTTTGTACTGGGTCTGAGTAGTTGTAAGTGTACACGTAGTTGTAAGTATAATCGTTGTTGTAAGTGTACTCGTAGTTGTAGGAGTACTCGTAGTTGTATCTCGTAGTTGTAGGAGTACTCGTAGTTGTATCAGTATTAGTATTTGTGTTCGTATTTGTAAGTTGTATTTGTAAGTTGTGTTGGTATTAGTAAGTTGTATTTGTAAGTCGTATTTGTAGATGTAAGTTGTATAGGTATTTGAAATTTGTATTTGTATTTATATTTTTTTTTAAATAATTTATTTGTATTTATAATATTTTTTTTTATTTTGATTTTTTTTTATTTTTTCTTTTATTATGATATCATTTTTCTTAATTTTGTATTTTTGACTTTGATTTTAATTTTTTTCTGTTATTTTACTATTTTTCAGTGCAAGTGTGTCAGTGTCAGTGTCAGTGTCAGTGTCAGTGTCAGTGTCAGTGTCAGTGTCACTGTCACTGTCACTGTCAGTGTCAGTGTCAGTGTCAGTGTCAGTGTCAGTGTCACTGTCACTGTCACTGTCACTGTCACTGTCACTGTCACTGTCACTGTCACTGTCACTGTCACTGTCACTGTCACTGTCACTGTCACTGTCACTGTCACTGTCACTGTCACTGTCACTGTCACTGTCACTGTCACTGTCACTGTCACTGGCACTGTCAGTGTCAGTGTCACTGTCACTGTCACTGTCACTGTCACTGTCACTGTCACTGTCACTGTCACTGTCACTGTCACTGTCACTGTCACTGTCACTGTCACTGTCAGTGTCAGTGTCAGTGTCACTGTCACTGTCACTGTCACTGTCAGTGTCAGTGTCAGTGTAAGTGTCACTGTCACTGTCACTGTCACTGTCACTGTCACTGTCACTGTCACTGTCACTGTCACTGTCACTGTCACTGTCACTGTCACTGTCACTGTCACTGTCACTGTCACTGTCACTGTCAGTGTCAGTGTCACTGTCACTGTCGCTGTCGCTGTCACTGTCACTGGCACTGTCAGTGTCAGTGTCACTGTCACTGTCACTGTCACTGTCACTGTCACTGTCACTGTCACTGTCAGTGTCAGTGTCAGTGTCACTGTCAGTGTCACTGTCACCGTCACCGTCACCGTCACCGTCACCGTCACCGTCACCGTCACCGTCACCGTCACCGTCACCGTCACCGTCACCGTCACCGTCACCGTCATAATAAAAGTAATAAAAAATCGAAAAAATACAAAATTAAAAATAAGAATAGAAAATTATATAAAATAGTACTAACAGAAGAAAAAAATTAAAAAAAAACTAAAAAAATTATAGTAAAAATAATAATTATGAATTATATAAAAAAAGTACATTAAGAAAAAAAAAACAAAAAAAAAATAATAAAAATATTATAATAAAAATAATAATGAAATCAATGTGTACGAACACGAACACGAACGGGACACGAAGCCGAAGACGAATTCGTCCTCGTCTTCGGGTTCGTGTTCGTTCGTATTCGTATTCGGATTCTTAGTTTTGTAAAGTATGTACGCTAATTTCGTCAAGTCGTCGACCGTCCCGTTGGTCGAGTGGTTAGCGTGTACGATACGTATACGCCACACATCGATGGGGCTCGGGTTCGAATCCCGACGGGGACAAACATTTGTGTGATGAGCATAGATGTTTGTACTGGGTCTGAGTAGTTGTAAGTGTACACGTAGTTGTAAGTATAATCGTTGTTGTAAGTGTACTCGTAGTTGTAGGAGTACTCGTAGTTGTATCTCGTAGTTGTAGGAGTACTCGTAGTTGTATCAGTATTAGTATTTGTGTTCGTATTTGTAAGTTGTATTTGTAAGTTGTGTTGGTATTAGTAAGTTGTATTTGTAAGTCGTATTTGTAGATGTAAGTTGTATAGGTATTTGAAATTTGTATTTGTATTTATATTTTTTTTAAATAATTTATTTGTATTTATAATATTTTTTTTTATTTTGATGTTTTTTTTTATTTTTTTTATTTTTATTTTATTTTCTTTTATTATGATATCATTTTTCTTAATTTTGTATTTTTGACTTTGATTTTAATTTTTTTCTGTTATTTTACTATTTTTCAGTGCAAGTGTGTCAGTGTCAGTGTCAGTGTCAGTGTCAGTGTCAGTGTCAGTGTCACTGTCACTGTCACTGTCAGTGTCAGTGTCAGTGTCAGTGTCAGTGTCAGTGTCACTGTCACTGTCACTGTCACTGTCACTGTCACTGTCACTGTCACTGTCACTGTCACTGTCACTGTCACTGTCACTGTCACTGTCACTGTCACTGTCACTGTCACTGTCACTGTCACTGTCACTGTCACTGGCACTGTCAGTGTCAGTGTCACTGTCACTGTCACTGTCACTGTCACTGTCACTGTCACTGTCACTGTCACTGTCACTGTCACTGTCACTGTCACTGTCACTGTCAGTGTCAGTGTCAGTGTCACTGTCACTGTCACTGTCACTGTCAGTGTCAGTGTCAGTGTAAGTGTCACTGTCACTGTCACTGTCACTGTCACTGTCACTGTCACTGTCACTGTCACTGTCACTGTCACTGTCACTGTCACTGTCACTGTCACTGTCACTGTCACTGTCACTGTCAGTGTCAGTGTCACTGTCACTGTCGCTGTCGCTGTCACTGTCACTGGCACTGTCAGTGTCAGTGTCACTGTCACTGTCACTGTCACTGTCACTGTCACTGTCACTGTCACTGTCAGTGTCAGTGTCAGTGTCACTGTCAGTGTCACTGTCACCGTCACCGTCACCGTCACCGTCACCGTCACCGTCACCGTCACCGTCACCGTCACCGTCACCGTCACCGTCACCGTCACCGTCACCGTCATAATAAAAGTAATAAAAAATCGAAAAAATACAAAATTAAAAATAAGAATAGAAAATTATATAAAATAGTACTAACAGAAGAAAAAAATTAAAAAAAAACTAAAAAAATTATAGTAAAAATAATAATTATGAATTATATAAAAAAAGTACATTAAGAAAAAAAAAACAAAAAAAAAATAATAAAAATATTATAATAAAAATAATAATGAAATCAATGTGTACGAACACGAACACGAACGGGACACGAAGCCGAAGACGAATTCGTCCTCGTCTTCGGGTTCGTGTTCGTTCGTATTCGTATTCGGATTCTTAGTTTTGTAAAGTATGTACGCTAATTTCGTCAAGTCGTCGACCGTCCCGTTGGTCGAGTGGTTAGCGTGTACGATACGTATACGCCACACATCGATGGGGCTCGGGTTCGAATCCCGACGGGGACAAACATTTGTGTGATGAGCATAGATGTTTGTACTGGGTCTGAGTAGTTGTAAGTGTACACGTAGTTGTAAGTATAATCGTTGTTGTAAGTGTACTCGTAGTTGTAGGAGTACTCGTAGTTGTATCTCGTAGTTGTAGGAGTACTCGTAGTTGTATCAGTATTAGTATTTGTGTTCGTATTTGTAAGTTGTATTTGTAAGTTGTGTTGGTATTAGTAAGTTGTATTTGTAAGTCGTATTTGTAGATGTAAGTTGTATAGGTATTTGAAATTTGTATTTGTATTTATATTTTTTTTAAATAATTTATTTGTATTTATAATATTTTTTTTTATTTTGATGTTTTTTTTTATTTTTTTTATTTTTATTTTATTTTCTTTTATTATGATATCATTTTTCTTAATTTTGTATTTTTGACTTTGATTTTAATTTTTTTCTGTTATTTTACTATTTTTCAGTGCAAGTGTGTCAGTGTCAGTGTCAGTGTCAGTGTCAGTGTCAGTGTCAGTGTCAGTGTCAGTGTCAGTGTCAGTGTCAGTGTCAGTGTCGGTGTCAGTGTCAGTGTCAGTGTCAGTGTCAGTGTCAGTGTCAGTGTCAGTGTCAGTGTCACTGTCAGTGTCACTGTCACTGTCACTGTCACTGTCACTGTCACTGTCACTGTCACTGTCACTGTCAGTGTCAGTGTCAGTGTCAGTGTCAGTGTCAGTGTCAGTGTCAGTGTCAGTGTCAGTGTCAGTGTCAGTGTCAGTGTCAGTGTCACCGTCACCGTCACCGTCACCGTCACCGTCACCGTCACCGTCACCGTCACCGTCACCGTCACCGTCACCGTCACCGTCACCGTCACCGTCACCGTCACCGTCACCGTCACCGTCACCGTCACCGTCACCGTCACCGTCACCGTCACCGTCACCGTCACCGTCACCGTCACCGTCACCGTCACCGTCACCGTCACCGTCATAATAAAAGTAATAAAAAATCGAAAAAATACAAAATTAAAAATAAGAATAGAAAATTATATAAAATAGTACTAACAGAAGAAAAAAATAAAAAAAAGCTAAAAAAATTATAGTAAAAATAATAATTATGAATTATATAAAAAACGTACTTTAAGAAAAAAAAAAGCAAAAAAAATAATAAAAATATTATAATAAAAATAATAATGAAATCAATATTCTTTCATGTTCATGTCCGGTTCGTGTTAGTGTACGATCACGAACACGAACGGGACACGAAGCCGAAGACGAATTCGTCCTCGTCTTCGGGTTCGTGTTCGTTCGTATTCGTATTCGGATTCTTAGTTTTGTAAAGTATGTACGCTAATTTCGTCAAGTCGTCGACCGTCCCGTTGGTCGAGTGGTTAGCGTGTACGATACGTATACGCCACACATCGATGGGGCTCGGGTTCGAATCCCGACGGGGACAAACATTTGTGTGATGAGCATAGATGTTTGTACTGGGTCTGAGTAGTTGTAAGTGTACACGTAGTTGTAAGTATAATCGTTGTTGTAAGTGTACTCGTAGTTGTAGGAGTACTCGTAGTTGTATCTCGTAGTTGTAGGAGTACTCGTAGTTGTATCAGTATTAGTATTTGTGTTCGTATTTGTAAGTTGTATTTGTAAGTTGTGTTGGTATTAGTAAGTTGTATTTGTAAGTCGTATTTGTAGATGTAAGTTGTATAGGTATTTGAAATTTGTATTTGTATTTATATTTTTTTTAAATAATTTATTTGTATTTATAATATTTTTTTTTATTTTGATTTTTTTTTTATTTTTTTTTATTTTATTTTCTTTTATTATGATATCATTTTTCTTAATTTTGTATTTTTGACTTTGATTTTAATTTTTTTCTGTTATTTTACTATTTTTCAGTGCAAGTGTGTCAGTGTCAGTGTCAGTGTCAGTGTCAGTGTCAGTGTCAGTGTCAGTGTCAGTGTCAGTGTCAGTGTCAGTGTCAGTGTCAGTGTCAGTGTCAGTGTCAGTGTCAGTGTCACTGTCAGTGTCACTGTCACTGTCACTGTCACTGTCACTGTCACTGTCACTGTCACTGTCAGTGTCAGTGTCAGTGTCAGTGTCAGTGTCAGTGTCAGTGTCAGTGTCATTGTCACTGTCACCGTCACCGTCACCGTCACCGTCACCGTCACCGTCACCGTCACCTTCACCGTCACCGTCACCGTCACCGTCACCGTCACCGTCACCGTCACCGTCACCGTCACCGTCACCGTCACCGTCACCGTCACCGTCACCGTCACCGTCACCGTCACCGTCACCGTCACCGTCACCGTCACCGTCACCGTCACCGTCACCGTCACCGTCACCGTCACCGTCACCGTCACCGTCACCGTCACCGTCACCGTCACCGTCACCGTCACCGTCACCGTCACCGTCACCGTCACCGTCACCGTCACCGTCACCGTCACCGTCACCGTCATAATAAAAGTAATAAAAAATCGAAAAAATACAAAATTAAAAATAAGAATAGAAAATTATATAAAATAGTACTAACAGAAGAAAAAAATTAAAAAAAACTAAAAAAATTATAGTAAAAATAATAATTATGAATTATATAAAAAACGTACTTTAAGAAAAAAAAAACAAAAAAAATAATAAAAATATTATAATAAAAATAATAATGAAATCAATGTGTACGAACACGAACACGAACGGGACACGAAGCCGAAGACGAATTCGTCCTCGTCTTCGGGTTCGTGTTCGTTCGTATTCGTATTCGGATTCTTAGTTTTGTAAAGTATGTACGCTAATTTCGTCAAGTCGTCGACCGTCCCGTTGGTCGAGTGGTTAGCGTGTACGATACGTATACGCCACACATCGATGGGGCTCGGGTTCGAATCCCGACGGGGACAAACATTTGTGTGATGAGCATAGATGTTTGTACTGGGTCTGAGTAGTTGTAAGTGTACACGTAGTTGTAAGTATAATCGTTGTTGTAAGTGTACTCGTAGTTGTAGGAGTACTCGTAGTTGTATCTCGTAGTTGTAGGAGTACTCGTAGTTGTATCAGTATTAGTATTTGTGTTTTCGGATTTGTAAGTTGTATTTGAAAGTTGTGTTGGTATTAGTAAGTTGTATTTGTAAGTCGTATTTGTAGATGTAAGTTGTATAGGTATTTGAAATTTGTATTTGTATTTATATTTTTTTTTAAATAATTTATTTGTATTTATAATATTTTTTTTTATTTTGATTTTTTTTTATTTTTTTTCTTTTTATTTATTTTTTTCTTTTATTATGATATCATTTTTCTTAATTTTGTATTTTTGACTTTGATTTTAATTTTTTTCTGTTATTTTACTATTTTCCAGTGCAAGTGTGTCAGTGTCAGTGTCAGTGTCAGTGTCAGTGTCAGTGTCAGTGTCAGTGGCAGTGTCAGTGTCAGTGTCAGTGTCAGTGTCAGTGTCACTGTCAGTGTCACCGTCACCGTCACCGTCACCGTCACCGTCATAATAAAAGTAATAAAAAATCGAAAAAATACAAAATTAAAAATAAGAATAGAAAATTATATAAAATAGTACTAACAGAAGAAAAAAATTAAAAAAAACAAAAAAAATTATAGTAAAAATAATAATTATGAATTATATAAAAAAAGTACTTTAAGAAAAAAAAACAAAAAAAAATAATAAAAATATTATAATAAAAATAATAATGAAATCAATGTGTACGAACACGAACACGAACGGGACACGAAGCCGAAGACGAATTCGTCCTCGTCTTCGGGTTCGTGTTCGTTCGTATTCGTATTCGGATTCTTAGTTTTGTAAAGTATGTACGCTAATTTCGTCAAGTCGTCGACCGTCCCGTTGGTCGAGTGGTTAGCGTGTACGATACGTATACGCCACACATCGATGGGGCTCGGGTTCGAATCCCGACGGGGACAAACATTTGTGTGATGAGCATAGATGTTTGTACTGGGTCTGAGTAGTTGTAAGTGTACACGTAGTTGTAAGTATAATCGTTGTTGTAAGTGTACTCGTAGTTGTAGGAGTACTCGTAGTTGTATCTCGTAGTTGTAGGAGTACTCGTAGTTGTATCAGTATTAGTATTTGTGTTCGTATTTGTAAGTTGTATTTGTAAGTTGTGTTGGTATTAGTAAGTTGTATTTGTAAGTCGTATTTGTAGATGTAAGTTGTATAGGTATTTGAAATTTGTATTTGTATTTATATTTTTTTTAAATAATTTATTTGTATTTATAATATTTTTTTTTATTTTGATTTTTTTTTTATTTTTTTTTTTATTTTATTTTCTTTTATTATGATATCATTTTTCTTAATTTTGTATTTTTGACTTTGATTTTAATTTTTTTCTGTTATTTTACTATTTTTCAGTGCAAGTGTGTCAGTGTCAGTGTCAGTGTCAGTGTCAGTGTCAGTGTCAGTGTCAGTGTCAGTGTCAGTGTCAGTGTCAGTGTCAGTGTCAGTGTCAGTGTCAGTGTCAGTGTCAGTGTCACTGTCAGTGTCACTGTCACTGTCACTGTCACTGTCACTGTCACTGTCACTGTCAGTGTCAGTGTCAGTGTCAGTGTCAGTGTCAGTGTCAGTGTCAGTGTCACTGTCACTGTCACTGTCACTGTCACTGTCACTGTCACTGTCACTGTCAGTGTCAGTGTCAGTGTCAGTGTCAGTGTCAGTGTCAGTGTCAGTGTCATTGTCACCGTCACCGTCACCGTCACCGTCACCGTCACCGTCACCGTCACCGCCACCTAATATTTTTTTTTATTTTGATTTTTTTTTTATTTTTTTTTTTATTTTATTTTCTTTTATAATGATATCATTTTTCTTAATTTTGTATTTTTGACTTTGATTTTAATTTTTTTCTGTTATTTTACTATTTTTCAGTGCAAGTGTGTCAGTGTCAGTGTCAGTGTCAGTGTCAGTGTCAGTGTCAGTGTCAGTGTCAGTGTCAGTGTCAGTGTCAGTGTCAGTGTCAGTGTCACTGTCGGTGTCACTGTCACTGTCACTGTCACTGTCAGTGTCAGTGTCAGTGTCAGTGTCAGTGTCAGTGTCAGTGTCAGTGTCAGTGTCAGTGTCAGTGTCAGTGTCAGTGTCAGTGTCAGTGTCAGTGTCAGTGTCAGTGTCACTGTCACTGTCACTGTCACTGTCACTGTCACTGTCACTGTCACTGTCACTGTCACTGTCAGTGTCACTGTCACTGTCACTGTCACTGTCACTGTCACTGTCACTGTCACTGTCACTGTCACTGTCACTGTCACTGTCACTGTCACTGTCACTGTCACTGTCACTGTCACTGTCACTGTCACTGTCAGTGTCAGTGTAAGTGTCACTGTCACTGTCACTGTCACTGTCACTGTCACCGTCACTGTCACCGTCAGTGTCACCGTCACCGTCACCGTCACCGTCACCGTCACCGTCACCGTCACCGTCACCGTCACCGTCACCGTCACCGTCACCGTCACCGTCACCGTCACCGTCACCGTCACCGTCACCGTCACCGTCACCGTCACCGTCACCGTCACCGTCACCGTCACCGTCACCGTCACCGTCACCGTCACCGTCACCGTCACCGTCACCGTCACCGTCATAATAAAAGTAATAAAAAATCGAAAAAATACAAAATTAAAAATAAGAATAGAAAATTATATAAAATAGTACTAACAGAAGAAAAAAATTAAAAAAAACAAAAAAAATTATAGTAAAAATAATAATTATGAATTATATAAAAAAAGTACTTTAAGAAAAAAAAACAAAAAAAAAAATAATAAAAATATTATAATAAAAATAATAATGAAATCAATGTGTACGAACACGAACACGAACGGGACACGAAGCCGAAGACGAATTCGTCCTCGTCTTCGGGTTCGTGTTCGTTCGTATTCGTATTCGGATTCTTAGTTTTGTAAAGTATGTACGCTAATTTCGTCAAGTCGTCGACCGTCCCGTTGGTCGAGTGGTTAGCGTGTACGATACGTATACGCCACACATCGATGGGGCTCGGGTTCGAATCCCGACGGGGACAAACATTTGTGTGATGAGCATAGATGTTTGTACTGGGTCTGAGTAGTTGTAAGTGTACACGTAGTTGTAAGTATAATCGTTGTTGTAAGTGTACTCGTAGTTGTAGGAGTACTCGTAGTTGTATCTCGTAGTTGTAGGAGTACTCGTAGTTGTATCAGTATTAGTATTTGTGTTCGTATTTGTAAGTTGTATTTGTAAGTTGTGTTGGTATTAGTAAGTTGTATTTGTAAGTCGTATTTGTAGATGTAAGCTGTATAGGTATTTGAAATTTGTATTTGTATTTATATTTTTTTTTAATAATTTATTTGTATTTATAATATTTTTTTTTTGTTTTTGTGCTTTTTTTTTATTTTTTTTATTTTTATTTTTTTTCTTTTATTATATTATTTTTCTTAATTTTGTATTTTTGACTTTGATTTTAATTTTTTTCTGTTATTTTACTATTTTTCACTGCAAGTGTGTCAGTGTCAGTGTCAGTGTCAGTGTCAGTGTCAGTGTCAGTGTCAGTGTCAGTGTCAGTGACACTGTCAGTGTCACTGTCACTGTCACTGTCACTGTCACTGTCACTGTCACTGTCACTGTCAGTGTCAGTGTCAGTGTCAGTGTCAGTGTCAGTGTCAGTGTCAGTGTCAGTGTCAGTGTCACTGTCACTATCACTGTCACTGTCACTGTCACTGTCACTGTCACTGTCACTGTCACTGTCAGTGTCAGTGTCACTGTCACTGTCACTGTCACTGTCACTGTCACTGTCACTGTCACTGTCAGTGTCAGTGTCACTGTCACTGTCACTGTCACTGTCACTGTCACTGTCACTGTCACTGTCACTGTCACTGTCAGTGTCAGTGTCACTGTCACTGTCACTGTCACTGTCACTGTCAGTGTCAGTGTCACTGTCAGTGTCACTGTCACCGTCACCGTCACCGTCACCGTCACCGTCACCGTCACCGTCACCGTCACCGTCACCGTCACCGTCACCGTCACCGTCACCGTCACCGTCACCGTCACCGTCGCCGTCACCGTCACCGTCATAATAAAAGTAATAAAAAATCGAAAAAATACAAAATTAAAAATAAGAATAGAAAATTATATAAAATAGTACTAACAGAAGAAAAAAATTAAAAAAAACAAAAAAAATTATAGTAAAAATAATAATTATGAATTATATAAAAAAAGTACTTTAAGAAAAAAAAACAAAAAAAAATAATAAAAATATTATAATAAAAATAATAATGAAATCAATGTGTACGAACACGAACACGAACGGGACACGAAGCCGAAGACGAATTCGTCCTCGTCTTCGGGTTCGTGTTCGTTCGTATTCGTATTCGGATTCTTAGTTTTGTAAAGTATGTACGCTAATTTCGTCAAGTCGTCGACCGTCCCGTTGGTCGAGTGGTTAGCGTGTACGATACGTATACGCCACACATCGATGGGGCTCGGGTTCGAATCCCGACGGGGACAAACATTTGTGTGATGAGCATAGATGTTTGTACTGGGTCTGAGTAGTTGTAAGTGTACACGTAGTTGTAAGTATAATCGTTGTTGTAAGTGTACTCGTAGTTGTAGGAGTACTCGTAGTAGTATCTCGTAGTTGTAGGAGTACTCGTAGTTGTATCAGTATTAGTATTTGTGTTAGTATTTGTAAGTTGTATTTGTAAGTTGTGTTGGTATTAGTAAGTTGTATTTGTAAGTCGTATTTGTAGATGTAAGTTGTATAGGTATTTGAAATTTGTATTTGTATTTATATTTTTTTTTAAATAATTTATTTGTATTTATATTTTTTTTTATTTTGATGTTTTTTTTTTATTTTTTTTATTTTTATTTTTTTTTTCTTTTATTATGATATCATTTTTCTTAATTTTGTATTTTTGACTTTGATTTTAATTTTTTTCTGTTATTTTACTATTTTTCAGTGCAAGTGTGTCACTGTCACTGTCACTGTCAGTGTCAGTGTCAGTGTAAGTGTCACTGTCACTGTCACTGTCACTGTCACTGTCACTGTCAGTGTCAGTGTCAGTGTCACTGTCACTGTCACTGTCAGTGTCAGTGTCAGTGTCACTGTCACTGTCACTGTCACTGTCACTGTCACTGTCACTGTCACTGTCACTGTCAGTGTCACCGTCACTGTCACCGTCACCGTCACCGTCACCGTCACCGTCACCGTCACCGTCACCGTCGCCGTCACCGTCACCGTCACCGTCACCGTCACCGTCACCGTCACCGTCACCGTCACCGTCACCGTCACCGTCACCGTCACCGTCACCGTCACCGTCACCGTCACCGTCATAATAAAAGTAATAAAAAATCGAAAAAATACAAAATTAAAAATAAGAATAGAAAATTATATAAAATAGTACTAACAGAAGAAAAAAATTAAAAAAAACTAAAAAAATTATAGTAAAAATAATAATTATGAATTATATAAAAAACGTACTTTAAGAAAAAAAACAAAAAAAATAATAAAAATATTATAATAAAAATAATAATGAAATCAATATTCTTTTATGTTCATGTCCGGTTCGTGTTAGTGTACGAACACGAACACGAACGGGACACGAAGCCGAAGACGAATTCGTCCTCGTCTTCGGGTTCGTGTTCGTTCGTATTCGTATTCGGATTCTTAGTTTTGTAAAGTATGTACGCTAATTTCGTCAAGTCGTCGACCGTCCCGTTGGTCGAGTGGTTAGCGTGTACGATACGTATACGCCACACATCGATGGAGCTCGGGTTCGAATCCCGACGGGGACAAACATTTGTGTGATGAGCATAGATGTTTGTACTGGGTCTGAGTAGTTGTAAGTGTACACGTAGTTGTAAGTATAATCGTTGTTGTAAGTGTACTCGTAGTTGTAGGAGTACTCGTAGTTGTATCTCGTAGTTGTAGGAGTACTCGTAGTTGTATCAGTATTAGTATTTGTGTTCGTATTTGTAAGTTGTATTTGTAAGTTGTGTTGGTATTAGTAAGTTGTATTTGTAAGTCGTATTTGTAGATGTAAGTTGTATAGGTATTTGAAATTTGTATTTGTATTTATATTTTTTTTTAAATAATTTATTTGTATTTATAATATTTTTTTTTATTTTGATTTTTTTTATTTTTTCTTTTATTATGATATCATTTTTCTTAATTTTGTATTTTTGACTTTGATTTTAATTTTTTTCTGTTATTTTACTATTTTTCAGTGCAAGTGTGTCAGTGTCAGTGTCAGTGTCAGTGTCAGTGTCAGTGTCAGTGTCAGTGTCAGTGTCACTGTCACTGTCACTGTCAGTGTCAGTGTCAGTGTCAGTGTCAGTGTCAGTGTCACTGTCACTGTCACTGTCACTGTCACTGTCACTGTCACTGTCACTGTCACTGTCACTGTCACTGTCACTGTCACTGTCACTGTCACTGTCACTGTCACTGTCACTGTCACTGTCACTGTCACTGGCACTGTCAGTGTCAGTGTCACTGTCACTGTCACTGTCACTGTCACTGTCACTGTCACTGTCACTGTCACTGTCACTGTCAGTGTCAGTGTCAGTGTCACTGTCACTGTCACTGTCAGTGTCAGTGTCAGTGTAAGTGTCACTGTCACTGTCACTGTCACTGTCACTGTCACTGTCACTGTCACTGTCACTGTCACTGTCACTGTCACTGTCACTGTCACTGTCACTGTCACTGTCACTGTCACTGTCACTGTCAGTGTCAGTGTCACTGTCACTGTCACTGTCGCTGTCACTGTCACTGTCACTGTCACTGTCAGTGTCAGTGTCACTGTCACTGTCACTGTCACTGTCACTGTCACTGTCACTGTCAGTGTCAGTGTCAGTGTCACTGTCACTGTCAGTGTCACTGTCACCGTCACCGTCACCGTCACCGTCACCGTCACCGTCACCGTCACCGTCACCGTCACCGTCACCGTCACCGTCACCGTCACCGTCATAATAAAAGTAATAAAAAATCGAAAAAATACAAAATTAAAAATAAGAATAGAAAATTATATAAAATAGTACTAACAGAAGAAAAAAATTAAAAAAAAACTAAAAAAATTATAGTAAAAATAATAATTATGAATTATATAAAAAAAGTACATTAAGAAAAAAAAAACAAAAAAAAAAATAATAAAAATATTATAATAAAAATAATAATGAAATCAATGTGTACGAACACGAACACGAACGGGACACGAAGCCGAAGACGAATTCGTCCTCGTCTTCGGGTTCGTGTTCGTTCGTATTCGTATTCGGATTCTTAGTTTTGTAAAGTATGTACGCTAATTTCGTCAAGTCGTCGACCGTCCCGTTGGTCGAGTGGTTAGCGTGTACGATACGTATACGCCACACATCGATGGGGCTCGGGTTCGAATCCCGACGGGGACAAACATTTGTGTGATGAGCATAGATGTTTGTACTGGGTCTGAGTAGTTGTAAGTGTACACGTAGTTGTAAGTATAATCGTTGTTGTAAGTGTACTCGTAGTTGTAGGAGTACTCGTAGTTGTATCTCGTAGTTGTAGGAGTACTCGTAGTTGTATCAGTATTAGTATTTGTGTTCGTATTTGTAAGTTGTATTTGTAAGTTGTGTTGGTATTAGTAAGTTGTATTTGTAAGTCGTATTTGTAGATGTAAGTTGTATAGGTATTTGAAATTTGTATTTGTATTTATATTTTTTTTAAATAATTTATTTGTATTTATAATATTTTTTTTTATTTTGATGTTTTTTTTTATTTTTTTTATTTTTATTTTATTTTCTTTTATTATGATATCATTTTTCTTAATTTTGTATTTTTGACTTTGATTTTAATTTTTTTCTGTTATTTTACTATTTTTCAGTGCAAGTGTGTCAGTGTCAGTGTCAGTGTCAGTGTCAGTGTCAGTGTCAGTGTCAGTGTCAGTGTCAGTGTCAGTGTCAGTGTCAGTGTCAGTGTCAGTGTCAGTGTCAGTGTCAGTGTCAGTGTCAGTGTCAGTGTCAGTGTCAGTGTCAGTGTCAGTGTCAGTGTCAGTGTCAGTGTCACTGTCACTGTCACTGTCACTGTCACTGTCACTGTCACTGTCACTGTCACTGTCAGTGTCAGTGTCAGTGTCAGTGTCAGTGTCAGTGTCAGTGTCAGTGTCAGTGTCAGTGTCAGTGTCAGTGTCAGTGTCAGTGTCAGTGTCAGTGTCACCGTCACCGTCACCGTCACCGTCACCGTCACCGTCACCGTCACCGTCACCGTCACCGTCACCGTCACCGTCACCGTCACCGTCACCGTCACCGTCACCGTCACCGTCACCGTCACCGTCACCGTCACCGTCACCGTCACCGTCACCGTCACCGTCACCGTCACCGTCACCGTCATAATAAAAGTAATAAAAAATCGAAAAAATACAAAATTAAAAATAAGAATAGAAAATTATATAAAATAGTACTAACAGAAGAAAAAAATTAAAAAAAGCTAAAAAAATTATAGTAAAAATAATAATTATGAATTATATAAAAAACGTACTTTAAGAAAAAAAAAAGCAAAAAAAATAATAAAAATATTATAATAAAAATAATAATGAAATCAATATTCTTTCATGTTCATGTCCGGTTCGTGTTAGTGTACGATCACGAACACGAACGGGACACGAAGCCGAAGACGAATTCGTCCTCGTCTTCGGGTTCGTGTTCGTTCGTATTCGTATTCGGATTCTTAGTTTTGTAAAGTATGTACGCTAATTTCGTCAAGTCGTCGACCGTCCCGTTGGTCGAGTGGTTAGCGTGTACGATACGTATACGCCACACATCGATGGGGCTCGGGTTCGAATCCCGACGGGGACAAACATTTGTGTGATGAGCATAGATGTTTGTACTGGGTCTGAGTAGTTGTAAGTGTACACGTAGTTGTAAGTATAATCGTTGTTGTAAGTGTACTCGTAGTTGTAGGAGTACTCGTAGTTGTATCTCGTAGTTGTAGGAGTACTCGTAGTTGTATCAGTATTAGTATTTGTGTTCGTATTTGTAAGTTGTATTTGTAAGTTGTGTTGGTATTAGTAAGTTGTATTTGTAAGTCGTATTTGTAGATGTAAGTTGTATAGGTATTTGAAATTTGTATTTGTATTTATATTTTTTTTAAATAATTTATTTGTATTTATAATATTTTTTTTTATTTTGATGTTTTTTTTTATTTTTTTTATTTTTATTTTATTTTCTTTTATTATGATATCATTTTTCTTAATTTTGTATTTTTGACTTTGATTTTAACTTTTTTCTGTTATTTTACTATTTTTCAGTGCAAGTGTGTCAGTGTCAGTGTCAGTGTCAGTGTCAGTGTCAGTGTCAGTGTCAGTGTCAGTGTCAGTGTCACTGTCAGTGTCACTGTCACTGTCACTGTCACTGTCAGTGTCAGTGTCAGTGTCAGTGTCAGTGTCAGTGTCAGTGTCAGTGTCAGTGTCACTGTCACTGTCACTGTCACTGTCACTGTCACTGTCACTGTCACTGTCACTGTCAGTGTCAGTGTCAGTGTCACTGTCACTGTCACTGTCACTGTCACTGTCACTGTCACTGTCACTGTCACTGTCACTGTCACTGTCACTGTCACTGTCAGTGTAAGTGTAAGTGTCACTGTCACTGTCACTGTCACTGTCACTGTCACTGTCACTGTCACTGTCACTGTCACTGTCACTGTCACTGTCAGTGTCACTGTCAATGTCACTGTCACTGTCACTGTCACTGTCACTGTCACTGTCACTGTCACTGTCACTGTCACTGTCACTGTCACTGTCAGTGTCAGTGTCAGTGTCAGTGTCACCGTCACCGTCACCGTCACCGTCACCGTCACCGTCACCGTCATAATAAAAGTAATAAAAAATCGAAAAAATACAAAATTAAAAATAAGAATAGAAAATTATATAAAATAGTACTAACAGAAGAAAAAAATTAAAAAAAACAAAAAAAATTATAGTAAAAATAATAATTATGAATTATATAAAAAAAGTACTTTAAGAAAAAAAAACAAAAAAAAAAATAATAAAAATATTATAATAAAAATAATAATGAAATCAATGTGTACGAACACGAACACGAACGGGACACGAAGCCGAAGACGAATTCGTCCTCGTCTTCGGGTTCGTGTTCGTTCGTATTCGTATTCGGATTCTTAGTTTTGTAAAGTATGTACGCTAATTTCGTCAAGTCGTCGACCGTCCCGTTGGTCGAGTGGTTAGCGTGTACGATACGTATACGCCACACATCGATGGGGCTCGGGTTCGAATCCCGACGGGGACAAACATTTGTGTGATGAGCATAGATGTTTGTACTGGGTCTGAGTAGTTGTAAGTGTACACGTAGTTGTAAGTATAATCGTTGTTGTAAGTATACTCGTAGTTGTAGGAGTACTCGTAGTTGTATCTCGTAGTTGTAGGAGTACTCGTAGTTGTATCAGTATTAGTATTTGTGTTCGTATTTGTAAGTTGTATTTGTAAGTTGTGTTGGTATTAGTAAGTTGTATTTGTAAGTCGTATTTGTAGATGTAAGCTGTATAGGTATTTGAAATTTGTATTTGTATTTATATTTTTTTTTAATAATTTATTTGTATTTATAATATTTTTTTTTTGTTTTTGTGCTTTTTTTTTATTTTTTTTATTTTTATTTTTTTTCTTTTATTATATTATTTTTCTTAATTTTGTATTTTTGACTTTGATTTTAATTTTTTTCTGTTATTTTACTATTTTTCACTGCAAGTGTGTCAGTGTCAGTGTCAGTGTCAGTGTCAGTGTCAGTGTCAGTGTCAGTGTCAGTGTCAGTGACACTGTCAGTGTCACTGTCACTGTCACTGTCACTGTCACTGTCACTGTCACTGTCACTGTCAGTGTCAGTGTCAGTGTCAGTGTCAGTGTCAGTGTCAGTGTCAGTGTCAGTGTCAGTGTCACTGTCACTATCACTGTCACTGTCACTGTCACTGTCACTGTCACTGTCACTGTCAGTGTCAGTGTCACTGTCACTGTCACTGTCACTGTCACTGTCACTGTCACTGTCACTGTCAGTGTCAGTGTCACTGTCACTGTCACTGTCACTGTCACTGTCACTGTCACTGTCACTGTCACTGTCACTGTCAGTGTCAGTGTCACTGTCACTGTCACTGTCACTGTCACTGTCAGTGTCAGTGTCACTGTCAGTGTCACTGTCACCGTCACCGTCACCGTCACCGTCACCGTCACCGTCACCGTCACCGTCACCGTCACCGTCACCGTCACCGTCACCGTCACCGTCACCGTCACCGTCACCGTCGCCGTCACCGTCACCGTCATAATAAAAGTAATAAAAAATCGAAAAAATACAAAATTAAAAATAAGAATAGAAAATTATATAAAATAGTACTAACAGAAGAAAAAAATTAAAAAAAACAAAAAAAATTATAGTAAAAATAATAATTATGAATTATATAAAAAAAGTACTTTAAGAAAAAAAAACAAAAAAAAATAATAAAAATATTATAATAAAAATAATAATGAAATCAATGTGTACGAACACGAACACGAACGGGACACGAAGCCGAAGACGAATTCGTCCTCGTCTTCGGGTTCGTGTTCGTTCGTATTCGTATTCGGATTCTTAGTTTTGTAAAGTATGTACGCTAATTTCGTCAAGTCGTCGACCGTCCCGTTGGTCGAGTGGTTAGCGTGTACGATACGTATACGCCACACATCGATGGGGCTCGGGTTCGAATCCCGACGGGGACAAACATTTGTGTGATGAGCATAGATGTTTGTACTGGGTCTGAGTAGTTGTAAGTGTACACGTAGTTGTAAGTATAATCGTTGTTGTAAGTGTACTCGTAGTTGTAGGAGTACTCGTAGTAGTATCTCGTAGTTGTAGGAGTACTCGTAGTTGTATCAGTATTAGTATTTGTGTTAGTATTTGTAAGTTGTATTTGTAAGTTGTGTTGGTATTAGTAAGTTGTATTTGTAAGTCGTATTTGTAGATGTAAGTTGTATAGGTATTTGAAATTTGTATTTGTATTTATATTTTTTTTTAAATAATTTATTTGTATTTATATTTTTTTTTATTTTGATGTTTTTTTTTTATTTTTTTTATTTTTATTTTTTTTTTCTTTTATTATGATATCATTTTTCTTAATTTTGTATTTTTGACTTTGATTTTAATTTTTTTCTGTTATTTTACTATTTTTCAGTGCAAGTGTGTCACTGTCACTGTCACTGTCAGTGTCAGTGTCAGTGTAAGTGTCACTGTCACTGTCACTGTCACTGTCACTGTCACTGTCAGTGTCAGTGTCAGTGTCACTGTCACTGTCACTGTCAGTGTCAGTGTCAGTGTCACTGTCACTGTCACTGTCACTGTCACTGTCACTGTCACTGTCACTGTCACTGTCAGTGTCACCGTCACCGTCACCGTCACCGTCACCGTCACCGTCACCGTCACCGTCACCGTCACCGTCGCCGTCACCGTCACCGTCACCGTCACCGTCACCGTCACCGTCACCGTCACCGTCACCGTCACCGTCACCGTCACCGTCACCGTCACCGTCACCGTCACCGTCACCGTCATAATAAAAGTAATAAAAAATCGAAAAAATACAAAATTAAAAATAAGAATAGAAAATTATATAAAATAGTACTAACAGAAGAAAAAAATTAAAAAAAACTAAAAAAATTATAGTAAAAATAATAATTATGAATTATATAAAAAACGTACTTTAAGAAAAAAAACAAAAAAAATAATAAAAATATTATAATAAAAATAATAATGAAATCAATATTCTTTTATGTTCATGTCCGGTTCGTGTTAGTGTACGAACACGAACACGAACGGGACACGAAGCCGAAGACGAATTCGTCCTCGTCTTCGGGTTCGTGTTCGTTCGTATTCGTATTCGGATTCTTAGTTTTGTAAAGTATGTACGCTAATTTCGTCAAGTCGTCGACCGTCCCGTTGGTCGAGTGGTTAGCGTGTACGATACGTATACGCCACACATCGATGGAGCTCGGGTTCGAATCCCGACGGGGACAAACATTTGTGTGATGAGCATAGATGTTTGTACTGGGTCTGAGTAGTTGTAAGTGTACACGTAGTTGTAAGTATAATCGTTGTTGTAAGTGTACTCGTAGTTGTAGGAGTACTCGTAGTTGTATCTCGTAGTTGTAGGAGTACTCGTAGTTGTATCAGTATTAGTATTTGTGTTCGTATTTGTAAGTTGTATTTGTAAGTTGTGTTGGTATTAGTAAGTTGTATTTGTAAGTCGTATTTGTAGATGTAAGTTGTATAGGTATTTGAAATTTGTATTTGTATTTATATTTTTTTTTAAATAATTTATTTGTATTTATAATATTTTTTTTTATTTTGATTTTTTTTATTTTTTCTTTTATTATGATATCATTTTTCTTAATTTTGTATTTTTGACTTTGATTTTAATTTTTTTCTGTTATTTTACTATTTTTCAGTGCAAGTGTGTCAGTGTCAGTGTCAGTGTCAGTGTCAGTGTCAGTGTCAGTGTCAGTGTCAGTGTCACTGTCACTGTCACTGTCAGTGTCAGTGTCAGTGTCAGTGTCAGTGTCAGTGTCACTGTCACTGTCACTGTCACTGTCACTGTCACTGTCACTGTCACTGTCACTGTCACTGTCACTGTCACTGTCACTGTCACTGTCACTGTCACTGTCACTGTCACTGTCACTGTCACTGTCACTGTCACTGGCACTGTCAGTGTCAGTGTCACTGTCACTGTCACTGTCACTGTCACTGTCACTGTCACTGTCACTGTCACTGTCACTGTCACTGTCACTGTCACTGTCACTGTCACTGTCACTGTCACTGTCACTGTCAGTGTCAGTGTCAGTGTAAGTGTCACTGTCACTGTCACTGTCACTGTCACTGTCACTGTCACTGTCACTGTCACTGTCACTGTCACTGTCACTGTCACTGTCACTGTCACTGTCACTGTCACTGTCACTGTCACTGTCAGTGTCAGTGTCACTGTCACTGTCACTGTCGCTGTCACTGTCACTGTCACTGTCACTGTCAGTGTCAGTGTCACTGTCACTGTCACTGTCACTGTCACTGTCACTGTCACTGTCAGTGTCAGTGTCAGTGTCACTGTCACTGTCAGTGTCACTGTCACCGTCACCGTCACCGTCACCGTCACCGTCACCGTCACCGTCACCGTCACCGTCACCGTCACCGTCACCGTCACCGTCACCGTCATAATAAAAGTAATAAAAAATCGAAAAAATACAAAATTAAAAATAAGAATAGAAAATTATATAAAATAGTACTAACAGAAGAAAAAAATTAAAAAAAAACTAAAAAAATTATAGTAAAAATAATAATTATGAATTATATAAAAAAAGTACATTAAGAAAAAAAAAACAAAAAAAAAAATAATAAAAATATTATAATAAAAATAATAATGAAATCAATGTGTACGAACACGAACACGAACGGGACACGAAGCCGAAGACGAATTCGTCCTCGTCTTCGGGTTCGTGTTCGTTCGTATTCGTATTCGGATTCTTAGTTTTGTAAAGTATGTACGCTAATTTCGTCAAGTCGTCGACCGTCCCGTTGGTCGAGTGGTTAGCGTGTACGATACGTATACGCCACACATCGATGGGGCTCGGGTTCGAATCCCGACGGGGACAAACATTTGTGTGATGAGCATAGATGTTTGTACTGGGTCTGAGTAGTTGTAAGTGTACACGTAGTTGTAAGTATAATCGTTGTTGTAAGTGTACTCGTAGTTGTAGGAGTACTCGTAGTTGTATCTCGTAGTTGTAGGAGTACTCGTAGTTGTATCAGTATTAGTATTTGTGTTCGTATTTGTAAGTTGTATTTGTAAGTTGTGTTGGTATTAGTAAGTTGTATTTGTAAGTCGTATTTGTAGATGTAAGTTGTATAGGTATTTGAAATTTGTATTTGTATTTATATTTTTTTTAAATAATTTATTTGTATTTATAATATTTTTTTTTATTTTGATGTTTTTTTTTATTTTTTTTATTTTTATTTTATTTTCTTTTATTATGATATCATTTTTCTTAATTTTGTATTTTTGACTTTGATTTTAATTTTTTTCTGTTATTTTACTATTTTTCAGTGCAAGTGTGTCAGTGTCAGTGTCAGTGTCAGTGTCAGTGTCAGTGTCAGTGTCAGTGTCAGTGTCAGTGTCAGTGTCAGTGTCAGTGTCAGTGTCAGTGTCAGTGTCAGTGTCAGTGTCAGTGTCAGTGTCAGTGTCAGTGTCAGTGTCAGTGTCAGTGTCAGTGTCAGTGTCACTGTCACTGTCACTGTCACTGTCACTGTCACTGTCACTGTCACTGTCACTGTCAGTGTCAGTGTCAGTGTCAGTGTCAGTGTCAGTGTCAGTGTCAGTGTCAGTGTCAGTGTCAGTGTCAGTGTCAGTGTCAGTGTCAGTGTCAGTGTCACCGTCACCGTCACCGTCACCGTCACCGTCACCGTCACCGTCACCGTCACCGTCACCGTCACCGTCACCGTCACCGTCACCGTCACCGTCACCGTCACCGTCACCGTCACCGTCACCGTCACCGTCACCGTCACCGTCACCGTCACCGTCACCGTCACCGTCACCGTCACCGTCACCGTCACCGTCACCGTCATAATAAAAGTAATAAAAAATCGAAAAAATACAAAATTAAAAATAAGAATAGAAAATTATATAAAATAGTACTAACAGAAGAAAAAAATTAAAAAAAGCTAAAAAAATTATAGTAAAAATAATAATTATGAATTATATAAAAAACGTACTTTAAGAAAAAAAAAAGCAAAAAAAATAATAAAAATATTATAATAAAAATAATAATGAAATCAATATTCTTTCATGTTCATGTCCGGTTCGTGTTAGTGTACGATCACGAACACGAACGGGACACGAAGCCGAAGACGAATTCGTCCTCGTCTTCGGGTTCGTGTTCGTTCGTATTCGTATTCGGATTCTTAGTTTTGTAAAGTATGTACGCTAATTTCGTCAAGTCGTCGACCGTCCCGTTGGTCGAGTGGTTAGCGTGTACGATACGTATACGCCACACATCGATGGGGCTCGGGTTCGAATCCCGACGGGGACAAACATTTGTGTGATGAGCATAGATGTTTGTACTGGGTCTGAGTAGTTGTAAGTGTACACGTAGTTGTAAGTATAATCGTTGTTGTAAGTGTACTCGTAGTTGTAGGAGTACTCGTAGTTGTATCTCGTAGTTGTAGGAGTACTCGTAGTTGTATCAGTATTAGTATTTGTGTTCGTATTTGTAAGTTGTATTTGTAAGTTGTGTTGGTATTAGTAAGTTGTATTTGTAAGTCGTATTTGTAGATGTAAGTTGTATAGGTATTTGAAATTTGTATTTGTATTTATATTTTTTTTAAATAATTTATTTGTATTTATAATATTTTTTTTTATTTTGATGTTTTTTTTTATTTTTTTTATTTTTATTTTATTTTCTTTTATTATGATATCATTTTTCTTAATTTTGTATTTTTGACTTTGATTTTAACTTTTTTCTGTTATTTTACTATTTTTCAGTGCAAGTGTGTCAGTGTCAGTGTCAGTGTCAGTGTCAGTGTCAGTGTCAGTGTCAGTGTCAGTGTCAGTGTCACTGTCAGTGTCACTGTCACTGTCACTGTCACTGTCAGTGTCAGTGTCAGTGTCAGTGTCAGTGTCAGTGTCAGTGTCAGTGTCAGTGTCACTGTCACTGTCACTGTCACTGTCACTGTCACTGTCACTGTCACTGTCACTGTCACTGTCAGTGTCAGTGTCAGTGTCACTGTCACTGTCACTGTCACTGTCACTGTCACTGTCACTGTCACTGTCACTGTCACTGTCACTGTCACTGTCACTGTCAGTGTAAGTGTAAGTGTCACTGTCACTGTCACTGTCACTGTCACTGTCACTGTCACTGTCACTGTCACTGTCACTGTCACTGTCACTGTCAGTGTCACTGTCAATGTCACTGTCACTGTCACTGTCACTGTCACTGTCACTGTCACTGTCACTGTCACTGTCACTGTCACTGTCACTGTCAGTGTCAGTGTCAGTGTCAGTGTCACCGTCACCGTCACCGTCACCGTCACCGTCACCGTCACCGTCATAATAAAAGTAATAAAAAATCGAAAAAATACAAAATTAAAAATAAGAATAGAAAATTACATAAAATAGTACTAACAGAAGAAAAAAATTAAAAAAAACTAAAAAAATTATAGTAAAAATAATAATTATGAATTATGTAAAAAACGTACTTTAAGAAAAAAAAAAAACAAAAAAAATAATAAAAATATTATAATAAAAATAATAATGAAATCAATATTCTTTCATGTTCATGTCCGGTTCGTGTTAGTGTACGAACACGAACACGAACGGGACACGAAGCCGAAGACGAATTCGTCCTCGTCTTCGGGTTCGTGTTCGTTCGTATTCGTATTCGGATTCTTAGTTTTGTAAAGTATGTACGCTAATTTCGTCAAGTCGTCGACCGTCCCGTTGGTCGAGTGGTTAGCGTGTACGATACGTATACGCCACACATCGATGGGGCTCGGGTTCGAATCCCGACGGGGACAAACATTTGTGTGATGAGCATAGATGTTTGTACTGGGTCTGAGTAGTTGTAAGTGTACACGTAGTTGTAAGTATAATCGTTGTTGTAAGTGTACTCGTAGTTGTAGGAGTACTCGTAGTTGTATCTCGTAGTTGCAGGAGTACTCGTAGTTGTATCAGTATTTGTATTTGTGTTTGTATTTGTAAGTTGTATTTGTAAGTTGTGTTGGTATTAGTAAGTTGTATTTGTAAGTCGTATTTGTAGATGTAAGTTGTATAGGTATTTGAAATTTGTATTTGTATTTATATTTTTTTTAAATAATTTATTTGTATTTATAATATTTTTTTTTATTTTGATGTTTTTTTTATTTTTTTTATTTTTATTTTATTTTCTTTTATTATGATATCATTTTTCTTAATTTTGTATTTTTGACTTTGATTTTAATTTTTTTCTGTTATTTTACTATTTTTCAGTGCAAGTGTGTCAGTGTCAGTGTCAGTGTCAGTGTCAGTGTCAGTGTCAGTGTCACTGTCAGTGTCAGTGTCAGTGTCAGTGTCACTGTCAGTGTCAGTGTCAGTGTCACTGTCAGTGTCACTGTCACTGTCACTGTCACTGTCACTGTCACTGTCACTGTCACTGTCACTGTCACTGTCACTGTCACTGTCACTGTCACTGTCACTGTCAGTGTCAGTGTCAGTGTCAGTGTCAGTGTCAGTGTCAGTGTCAGTGTCAGTGTCAGTGTCAGTGTCAGTGTCAGTGTCAGTGTCAGTGTCAGTGTCAGTGTCAGTGTCAGTGTCAGTGTCAGTGTCAGTGTCAGTGTCACTGTCAGTGTCACTGTCAGTGTCACTGTCACTGTCACTGTCACTGTCACTGTCACTGTCACTGTCACTGTCACTGTCACTGTCACTGTCACTGTCAGCGTCAGTGTCAGTGTCAGTGTCAGTGTCACTGTCACTGTCACTGTCACTGTCACTGTCACTGTCACTGTCACTGTCAGTGTCAGTGTAAGTGTCACTGTCACTGTCACTGTCACTGTCACTGTCACTGTCAGTGTCAGTGTCACTGTCACTGTCACTGTCGCTGTCACTGTCACTGTCACTGTCACTGTCAGTGTCACTGTCACTGTCACTGTCACTGTCACTGTCACTGTCACTGTCACTGTCAGTGTCAGTGTCAGTGTCACTGTCAGTGTCACCGTCACCGTCACCGTCACCGTCACCGTCACCGTCACCGTCACCGTCACCGTCACCGTCACCGTCACCGTCACCGTCACCGTCACCGTCACCGTCACCGTCACCGTCACCGTCACCGTCACCGTCATAATAAAAGTAATAAAAAATCGAAAAAATACAAAATTAAAAATAAGAATAGAAAATTATATAAAATAGTACTAACAGAAGAAAAAAATTAAAAAAAACAAAAAAAATTATAGTAAAAATAATAATTATGAATTATATAAAAAAGTACTTTAAGAAAAAAAAAACAAAAAAAAATAATAAAAATATTATAATAAAAATAATAATGAAATCAATGTGTACGAACACGAACACGAACGGGACACGAAGCCGAAGACGAATTCGTCCTCGTCTTCGGGTTCGTGTTCGTTCGTATTCGTATTCGGATTCTTAGTTTTGTAAAGTATGTACGCTAATTTCGTCAAGTCGTCGACCGTCCCGTTGGTCGAGTGGTTAGCGTGTACGATACGTATACGCCACACATCGATGGGGCTCGGGTTCGAATCCCGACGGGGACAAACATTTGTGTGATGAGCATAGATGTTTGTACTGGGTCTGAGTAGTTGTAAGTGTACACGTAGTTGTAAGTATAATCGTTGTTGTAAGTGTACTCGTAGTTGTAGGAGTACTCGTAGTTGTATCTCGTAGTTGTAGGAGTACTCGTAGTTGTATCAGTATTAGTATTTGTGTTCGTATTTGTAAGTTGTATTTGTAAGTTGTGTTGGTATTAGTAAGTTGTATTTGTAAGTCGTATTTGTAGATGTAAGTTGTATAGGTATTTGAAATTTGTATTTGTATTTATATTTTTTTTTAATAATTTATTTGTATTTATAATATTTTTTTTTATGTTTTTTTATAATATTATTTTTTATTTTTTTATAATATTATTTTATAATATTATTTTTGATGTTTTTTTTTTATTTTTTTTATTTTTATTTTATTTTCTTTTATTATGATATCATTTTTCTTAATTTTGTATTTTTGACTTTGATTTTAATTTTTTTCTGTTATTTTACTATTTTTCAGTGCAAGTGTGTCAGTGTCAGTGTCAGTGTCAGTGTCAGTGTCAGTGTCAGTGTCAGTGTCAGTGTCAGTGTCAGTGTCAGTGTCAGTGTCAGTGTCAGTGTCAGTGTCAGTGTCAGTGTCAGTGTCAGTGTCAGTGTCAGTGTCAGTTTCAGTGTCAGTGTCAGTGTCAGTGTCAGTGTCAGTGTCAGTGTCAGTGTCAGTGTCAGTGTCAGTGTCAGTGTCACTGTCACTGTCACTGTCACTGTCACTGTCACTGTCACTGTCACTGTCACTGTCACTGTCACTGTCAGTGTCAGTGTCACTGTCACTGTCACTGTCACTGTCAGTGTCAGTGTAAGTGTCACTGTCACTGTCACTGTCACTGTCACTGTCACTGTCACTGTCACTGTCACTGTCAGTGTCACTGTCAGTGTCAGTGTCACTGTCACTGTCACTGTCACTGTCACTGTCACTGTCACTGTCACTGTCACTGTCACTGTCACTGTCACTGTCACTGTCACTGTCACTGTCACTGTCACTGTCACTGTCAGTGTCAGTGTCCTTGTCAGTGTCACTGTCACTGTCACTGTCAGTGTCAGTGTCACTGTCACTGTCAGTGTCAGTGTCAGTGTAAGTGTCAGTGTAAGTGTCACTGTCACTGTCACTGTCACTGTCACCGTCACCGTCACCGTCACCGTCACCGTCACCGTCACCGTCACCGTCACCGTCACCGTCACCGTCACCGTCACCGTCACCGTCACCGTCACCGTCACCGTCACCGTCACCGTCATAATAAAAGTAATAAAAAATCGAAAAAATACAAAATTAAAAATAAGAATAGAAAATTATATAAAATAGTACTAACAGAAGAAAAAAATTAAAAAAAACAAAAAAAATTATAGTAAAAATAATAATTATGAATTATATAAAAAAAGTACTTTAAGAAAAAAAAACAAAAAAAAAAATAATAAAAATATTATAATAAAAATAATAATGAAATCAATGTGTACGAACACGAACACGAACGGGACACGAAGCCGAAGACGAATTCGTCCTCGTCTTCGGGTTCGTGTTCGTTCGTATTCGTATTCGGATTCTTAGTTTTGTAAAGTATGTACGCTAATTTCGTCAAGTCGTCGACCGTCCCGTTGGTCGAGTGGTTAGCGTGTACGATACGTATACGCCACACATCGATGGGGCTCGGGTTCGAATCCCGACGGGGACAAACATTTGTGTGATGAGCATAGATGTTTGTACTGGGTCTGAGTAGTTGTAAGTGTACACGTAGTTGTAAGTATAATCGTTGTTGTAAGTGTACTCGTAGTTGTAGGAGTACTCGTAGTTGTAGGAGTACTCGTAGTTGTATCAGTATTAGTATTTGTGTTCGTATTTGTAAGTTGTATTTGTAAGTTGTGTTGGTATTAGTAAGTTGTATTTGTAAGTCGTATTTGTAGATGTAAGTTGTATAGGTATTTGAAATTTGTATTCGTATTTATATTTTTTTTAAATAATTTATTTGTATTTATAATATTTTTTTTTATTTTGATTTTTTTTTTTTTTTATTTTATTTTCTTTTATTATGATATCATTTTTCTTAATTTTGTATTTTTGACTTTGATTTTAATTTTTTTCTGTTATTTTACTATTTTTCAGTGCAAGTGTGTCAGTTTCAGTGTCAGTGTCAGTGTCAGTGTCAGTGTCAGTGTCAGTGTCAGTGTCAGTGTCAGTGTCAGTGTCAGTGTCAGTGTCAGTGTCACTGTCAGTGTCACTGTCACTGTCACTGTCACTGTCACTGTCACTGTCACTGTCAGTGTCAGTGTCAGTGTCAGTGTCAGTGTCAGTGTCAGTGTCAGTGTCAGTGTCAGTGTCATTGTCACTGTCACCGTCACCGTCACTGTCACCGTCACCGTCACCGTCACCGTCACCGTCACCTTCACCGTCACCGTCAGCGTCACCGTCACCGTCACCGTCACCGTCACCGTCACCGTCACCGTCACCGTCACCGTCACCGTCACCGTCACCGTCACCGTCACCGTCACCGTCACCGTCACCGTCACCGTCACCGTCACCGTCACCGTCACCGTCACCGTCACCGTCACCGTCACCGTCACCGTCACCGTCACCGTCATAATAAAAGTAATAAAAAATCGAAAAAATACAAAATTAAAAATAAGAATAGAAAATTATATAAAATAGTACTAACAGAAGAAAAAAATTAAAAAAAACTAAAAAAATTATAGTAAAAATAATAATTATGAATTATATAAAAAACGTACTTTAAGAAAAAAAAAACAAAAAAAATAATAAAAATATTATAATAAAAATAATAATGAAATCAATGTGTACGAACACGAACACGAACGGGACACGAAGCCGAAGACGAATTCGTCCTCGTCTTCGGGTTCGTGTTCGTTCGTATTCGTATTCGGATTCTTAGTTTTGTAAAGTATGTACGCTAATTTCGTCAAGTCGTCGACCGTCCCGTTGGTCGAGTGGTTAGCGTGTACGATACGTATACGCCACACATCGATGGGGCTCGGGTTCGAATCCCGACGGGGACAAACATTTGTGTGATGAGCATAGATGTTTGTACTGGGTCTGAGTAGTTGTAAGTGTACACGTAGTTGTAAGTATAATCGTTGTTGTAAGTGTACTCGTAGTTGTAGGAGTACTCGTAGTTGTATCTCGTAGTTGTAGGAGTACTCGTAGTTGTATCAGTATTAGTATTTGTGTTCGTATTTGTAAGTTGTATTTGTAAGTTGTGTTGGTATTAGTAAGTTGTATTTGTAAGTCGTATTTGTAGATGTAAGTTGTATAGGTATTTGAAATTTGTATTTGTATTTATATTTTTTTTAAATAATTTATTTGTATTTATAATATTTTTTTTTATTTTGATGTTTTTTTTTATTTTTTTTATTTTTATTTTATTTTCTTTTATTATGATATCATTTTTCTTAATTTTGTATTTTTGACTTTGATTTTAACTTTTTTCTGTTATTTTACTATTTTTCAGTGCAAGTGTGTCAGTGTCAGTGTCAGTGTCAGTGTCAGTGTCAGTGTCAGTGTCAGTGTCAGTGTCAGTGTCAGTGTCAGTGTCAGTGTCAGTGTCAGTGTCAGTGTCAGTGTCAGTGTCAGTGTCAGTGTCACTGTCAGTGTCACTGTCACTGTCACTGTCACTGTCACTGTCACTGTCACTGTCACTGTCAGTGTCAGTGTCAGTGTCAGTGTCAGTGTCAGTGTCAGTGTCAGTGTCAGTGTCAGTGTCACTGTCACTGTCACTGTCAGTGTCACTGTCACTGTCACTGTCACTGTCACTGTCACTGTCACTGTCACTGTCAGTGTCACTGTCACTGTCACTGTCAGTGTCAGTGTAAGTGTCACTGTCACTGTCACTGTCACTGTCACTGTCACTGTCACTGTCAGTGTCAGTGTCACTGTCACTGTCACTGTCACCGTCACCGTCACCGTCACCGTCACCGTCACCGTCACCGTCACCGTCACCGTCACCGTCACCGTCACCGTCACCGTCACCGTCACCGTCACCGTCACCGTCACCGGCACCGTCACCGTCACCGTCACCGTCACCGTCACCGTCACCGTCACCGTCACCGTCACCGTCACCGTCACCGTCACCGTCACCGTCACCGTCACCGTCACCGTCACCGTCACCGTCACCGTCACCGTCATAATAAAAGTAATAAAAAATCGAAAAAATACAAAATTAAAAATAAGAATAGAAAATTATATAAAATAGTACTAACAGAAGAAAAAAATTAAAAAAAACAAAAAAAATTATAGTAAAAATAATAATTATGAATTATATAAAAAAAGTACTTTAAGAAAAAAAAACAAAAAAAAAAATAATAAAAATATTATAATAAAAATAATAATGAAATCAATGTGTACGAACACGAACACGAACGGGACACGAAGCCGAAGACGAATTCGTCCTCGTCTTCGGGTTCGTGTTCGTTCGTATTCGTATTCGGATTCTTAGTTTTGTAAAGTATGTACGCTAATTTCGTCAAGTCGTCGACCGTCCCGTTGGTCGAGTGGTTAGCGTGTACGATACGTATACGCCACACATCGATGGGGCTCGGGTTCGAATCCCGACGGGGACAAACATTTGTGTGATGAGCATAGATGTTTGTACTGGGTCTGAGTAGTTGTAAGTGTACACGTAGTTGTAAGTATAATCGTTGTTGTAAGTGTACTCGTAGTTGTAGGAGTACTCGTAGTTGTATCTCGTAGTTGTAGGAGTACTCGTAGTTGTATCAGTATTAGTATTTGTGTTCGTATTTGTAAGTTGTATTTGTAAGTTGTGTTGGTATTAGTAAGTTGTATTTGTAAGTCGTATTTGTAGATGTAAGCTGTATAGGTATTTGAAATTTGTATTTGTATTTATATTTTTTTTTAATAATTTATTTGTATTTATAATATTTTTTTTTTGTTTTTGTGCTTTTTTTTTATTTTTTTTATTTTTATTTTTTTTCTTTTATTATATTATTTTTCTTAATTTTGTATTTTTGACTTTGATTTTAATTTTTTTCTGTTATTTTACTATTTTTCACTGCAAGTGTGTCAGTGTCAGTGTCAGTGTCAGTGTCAGTGTCAGTGTCAGTGTCAGTGTCAGTGTCAGTGACACTGTCAGTGTCACTGTCAGTGTCACTGTCACTGTCACTGTCACTGTCACTGTCACTGTCAGTGTCAGTGTCAGTGTCAGTGTCAGTGTCAGTGTCAGTGTCAGTGTCAGTGTCAGTGTCAGTGTCAGTGTCAGTGTCACTGTCACTATCACTGTCACTGTCACTGTCACTGTCACTGTCACTGTCACTGTCAGTGTCAGTGTCACTGTCACTGTCACTGTCACTGTCACTGTCACTGTCACTGTCACTGTCACTGTCAGTGTCAGTGTCACTGTCACTGTCACTGTCACTGTCACTGTCACTGTCACTGTCACTGTCACTGTCACTGTCAGTGTCAGTGTCACTGTCACTGTCACTGTCACTGTCAGTGTCAGTGTCACTGTCAGTGTCACTGTCACCGTCACCGTCACCGTCACCGTCACCGTCACCGTCACCGTCACCGTCACCGTCACCGTCACCGTCACCGTCACCGTCACCGTCACCGTCGCCGTCACCGTCACCGTCATAATAAAAGTAATAAAAAATCGAAAAAATACAAAATTAAAAATAAGAATAGAAAATTATATAAAATAGTACTAACAGAAGAAAAAAATTAAAAAAAACAAAAAAAATTATAGTAAAAATAATAATTATGAATTATATAAAAAAAGTACTTTAAGAAAAAAAAACAAAAAAAAATAATAAAAATATTATAATAAAAATAATAATGAAATCAATGTGTACGAACACGAACACGAACGGGACACGAAGCCGAAGACGAATTCGTCCTCGTCTTCGGGTTCGTGTTCGTTCGTATTCGTATTCGGATTCTTAGTTTTGTAAAGTATGTACGCTAATTTCGTCAAGTCGTCGACCGTCCCGTTGGTCGAGTGGTTAGCGTGTACGATACGTATACGCCACACATCGATGGGGCTCGGGTTCGAATCCCGACGGGGACAAACATTTGTGTGATGAGCATAGATGTTTGTACTGGGTCTGAGTAGTTGTAAGTGTACACGTAGTTGTAAGTATAATCGTTGTTGTAAGTGTACTCGTAGTTGTAGGAGTACTCGTAGTTGTATCTCGTAGTTGTAGGAGTACTCGTAGTTGTATCAGTATTAGTATTTGTGTTAGTATTTGTAAGTTGTATTTGTAAGTTGTGTTGGTATTAGTAAGTTGTATTTGTAAGTCGTATTTGTAGATGTAAGTTGTATAGGTATTTGAAATTTGTATTTGTATTTATATTTTTTTTTAAATAATTTATTTGTATTTATATTTTTTTTTATTTTGATGTTTTTTTTTATTTTTTTTATTTTTATTTTTTTTCTTTTATTATATTATTTTTCTTAATTTTGTATTTTTGACTTTGATTTTAATTTTTTTCTGTTATTTTACTATTTTTCACTGCAAGTGTGTCAGTGTCAGTGTCAGTGTCAGTGTCAGTGTCAGTGTCAGTGTCAGTGTCAGTGTCAGTGACACTGTCAGTGTCACTGTCAGTGTCACTGTCACTGTCACTGTCACTGTCACTGTCACTGTCAGTGTCAGTGTCAGTGTCAGTGTCAGTGTCAGTGTCAGTGTCAGTGTCAGTGTCAGTGTCAGTGTCAGTGTCAGTGTCACTGTCACTATCACTGTCACTGTCACTGTCACTGTCACTGTCACTGTCACTGTCAGTGTCAGTGTCACTGTCACTGTCAGTGTCATTGTCACTGTCACCGTCACCGTCACCGTCACCGTCACCGTCACCGTCACCGTCACCTTCACCGTCACCGTCACCGTCACCGTCACCGTCACCGTCACCGTCACCGTCACCGTCACCGTCACCGTCACCGTCACCGTCACCGTCACCGTCACCGTCACCGTCACCGTCACCGTCACCGTCACCGTCACCGTCACCGTCACCGTCACCGTCACCGTCACCGTCACCGTCACCGTCACCGTCACCGTCACCCTCACCGTCACCGTCACCGTCACCGTCACCGTCATAATAAAAGTAATAAAAAATCGAAAAAATACAAAATTAAAAATAAGAATAGAAAATTATATAAAATAGTACTAACAGAAGAAAAAAATTAAAAAAAACTAAAAAAATTATAGTAAAAATAATAATTATGAATTATATAAAAAACGTACTTTAAGAAAAAAAAAACAAAAAAAATAATAAAAATATTATAATAAAAATAATAATGAAATCAATGTGTACGAACACGAACACGAACGGGACACGAAGCCGAAGACGAATTCGTCCTCGTCTTCGGGTTCGTGTTCGTTCGTATTCGTATTCGGATTCTTAGTTTTGTAAAGTATGTACGCTAATTTCGTCAAGTCGTCGACCGTCCCGTTGGTCGAGTGGTTAGCGTGTACGATACGTATACGCCACACATCGATGGGGCTCGGGTTCGAATCCCGACGGGGACAAACATTTGTGTGATGAGCATAGATGTTTGTACTGGGTCTGAGTAGTTGTAAGTGTACACGTAGTTGTAAGTATAATCGTTGTTGTAAGTGTACTCGTAGTTGTAGGAGTACTCGTAGTTGTATCTCGTAGTTGTAGGAGTACTCGTAGTTGTATCAGTATTAGTATTTGTGTTCGTATTTGTAAGTTGTATTTGTAAGTTGTGTTGGTATTAGTAAGTTGTATTTGTAAGTCGTATTTGTAGATGTAAGTTGTATAGGTATTTGAAATTTGTATTTGTATTTATATTTTTTTTAAATAATTTATTTGTATTTATAATATTTTTTTTTATTTTGATGTTTTTTTTTATTTTTTTTATTTTTATTTTATTTTCTTTTATTATGATATCATTTTTCTTAATTTTGTATTTTTGACTTTGATTTTAACTTTTTTCTGTTATTTTACTATTTTTCAGTGCAAGTGTGTCAGTGTCAGTGTCAGTGTCAGTGTCAGTGTCAGTGTCAGTGTCAGTGTCAGTGTCAGTGTCAGTGTCAGTGTCAGTGTCAGTGTCAGTGTCAGTGTCAGTGTCAGTGTCAGTGTCAGTGTCAGTGTCAGTGTCACTGTCAGTGTCACTGTCACTGTCACTGTCACTGTCACTGTCACTGTCACTGTCACTGTCAGTGTCAGTGTCAGTGTCAGTGTCAGTGTCAGTGTCAGTGTCAGTGTCAGTGTCAGTGTCACTGTCACTGTCACTGTCAGTGTCACTGTCACTGTCACTGTCACTGTCACTGTCACTGTCACTGTCACTGTCACTGTCACTGTCACTGTCACTGTCACTGTCACTGTCACTGTCACTGTCACTGTCAGTGTCAGTGTAAGTGTCACTGTCACTGTCACTGTCACTGTCACTGTCACTGTCACTGTCACTGTCACTGTCAGTGTCACTGTCACTGTCACCGTCACCGTCACCGTCACCGTCACCGTCACCGTCACCGTCACCGTCACCGTCACCGTCACCGTCACCGTCACCGTCACCGTCACCGTCACCGTCACCGTCACCGTCACCGTCACCGTCACCGTCACCGTCACCGTCACCGTCACCGTCACCGTCACCGTCACCGTCACCGTCACCGTCACCGTCACCGTCACCGTCACCGTCACCGTCACCGTCACCGTCACCGTCACCGTCACCGTCACCGTCACCGTCACCGTCACCGTCACCGTCACCGTCACCGTCACCGTCACCGTCACCGTCATAATAAAAGTAATAAAAAATCGAAAAAATACAAAATTAAAAATAAGAATAGAAAATTATATAAAATAGTACTAACAGAAGAAAAAAATTAAAAAAAACTAAAAAAATTATAGTAAAAATAATAATTATGAATTATATAAAAAACGTACTTTAAGAAAAAAAAAACAAAAAAAATAATAAAAATATTATAATAAAAATAATAATGAAATCAATGTGTACGAACACGAACACGAACGGGACACGAAGCCGAAGACGAATTCGTCCTCGTCTTCGGGTTCGTGTTCGTTCGTATTCGTATTCGGATTCTTAGTTTTGTAAAGTATGTACGCTAATTTCGTCAAGTCGTCGACCGTCCCGTTGGTCGAGTGGTTAGCGTGTACGATACGTATACGCCACACATCGATGGGGCTCGGGTTCGAATCCCGACGGGGACAAACATTTGTGTGATGAGCATAGATGTTTGTACTGGGTCTGAGTAGTTGTAAGTGTACACGTAGTTGTAAGTATAATCGTTGTTGTAAGTGTACTCGTAGTTGTAGGAGTACTCGTAGTTGTATCTCGTAGTTGTAGGAGTACTCGTAGTTGTATCAGTATTAGTATTTGTGTTCGTATTTGTAAGTTGTATTTGTAAGTTGTGTTGGTATTAGTAAGTTGTATTTGTAAGTCGTATTTGTAGATGTAAGTTGTATAGGTATTTGAAATTTGTATTTGTATTTATATTTTTTTTAAATAATTTATTTGTATTTATAATATTTTTTTTTATTTTGATGTTTTTTTTTATTTTTTTTATTTTTATTTTATTTTCTTTTATTATGATATCATTTTTCTTAATTTTGTATTTTTGACTTTGATTTTAACTTTTTTCTGTTATTTTACTATTTTTCAGTGCAAGTGTGTCAGTGTCAGTGTCAGTGTCAGTGTCAGTGTCAGTGTCAGTGTCACTGTCAGTGTCACTGTCACTGTCACTGTCACTGTCACTGTCACTGTCACTGTCACTGTCACTGTCAGTGTCAGTGTCAGTGTCAGTGTCAGTGTCAGTGTCAGTGTCAGTGTCAGTGTCAGTGTCAGTGTCACTGTCACTGTCACTGTCAGTGTCACTGTCAGTGTCACTGTCACTGTCACTGTCACTGTCACTGTCACTGTCACTGTCACTGTCACTGTCACTGTCACTGTCACTGTCACTGTCACTGTCACTGTCACTGTCACTGTCACTGTCACTGTCACTGTCACTGTCACTGTCAGTGTCAGTGTAAGTGTCACTGTCACTGTCACTGTCACTGTCACTGTCACTGTCACTGTCACTGTCAGTGTCATTGTCACTGTCACCGTCACCGTCACCGTCACCGTCACCGTCACCGTCACCGTCACCTTCACCGTCACCGTCACCGTCACCGTCACCGTCACCGTCACCGTCACCGTCACCGTCACCGTCACCGTCACCGTCACCGTCACCGTCACCGTCACCGTCACCGTCACCGTCACCGTCACCGTCACCGTCACCGTCACCGTCACCGTCACCGTCACCGTCACCGTCACCGTCACCGTCACCGTCACCGTCACCGTCACCCTCACCGTCACCGTCACCGTCACCGTCACCGTCATAATAAAAGTAATAAAAAATCGAAAAAATACAAAATTAAAAATAAGAATAGAAAATTATATAAAATAGTACTAACAGAAGAAAAAAATTAAAAAAAACTAAAAAAATTATAGTAAAAATAATAATTATGAATTATATAAAAAACGTACTTTAAGAAAAAAAAAACAAAAAAAATAATAAAAATATTATAATAAAAATAATAATGAAATCAATGTGTACGAACACGAACACGAACGGGACACGAAGCCGAAGACGAATTCGTCCTCGTCTTCGGGTTCGTGTTCGTTCGTATTCGTATTCGGATTCTTAGTTTTGTAAAGTATGTACGCTAATTTCGTCAAGTCGTCGACCGTCCCGTTGGTCGAGTGGTTAGCGTGTACGATACGTATACGCCACACATCGATGGGGCTCGGGTTCGAATCCCGACGGGGACAAACATTTGTGTGATGAGCATAGATGTTTGTACTGGGTCTGAGTAGTTGTAAGTGTACACGTAGTTGTAAGTATAATCGTTGTTGTAAGTGTACTCGTAGTTGTAGGAGTACTCGTAGTTGTATCTCGTAGTTGTAGGAGTACTCGTAGTTGTATCAGTATTAGTATTTGTGTTCGTATTTGTAAGTTGTATTTGTAAGTTGTGTTGGTATTAGTAAGTTGTATTTGTAAGTCGTATTTGTAGATGTAAGTTGTATAGGTATTTGAAATTTGTATTTGTATTTATATTTTTTTTAAATAATTTATTTGTATTTATAATATTTTTTTTTATTTTGATGTTTTTTTTTATTTTTTTTATTTTTATTTTATTTTCTTTTATTATGATATCATTTTTCTTAATTTTGTATTTTTGACTTTGATTTTAACTTTTTTCTGTTATTTTACTATTTTTCAGTGCAAGTGTGTCAGTGTCAGTGTCAGTGTCAGTGTCAGTGTCAGTGTCAGTGTCAGTGTCAGTGTCAGTGTCAGTGTCAGTGTCAGTGTCAGTGTCAGTGTCAGTGTCAGTGTCAGTGTCAGTGTCAGTGTCAGTGTCAGTGTCACTGTCAGTGTCACTGTCACTGTCACTGTCACTGTCACTGTCACTGTCACTGTCACTGTCACTGTCAGTGTCAGTGTCAGTGTCAGTGTCAGTGTCAGTGTCAGTGTCAGTGTCAGTGTCAGTGTCACTGTCACTGTCACTGTCAGTGTCACTGTCACTGTCACTGTCACTGTCACTGTCACTGTCACTGTCACTGTCACTGTCACTGTCACTGTCACTGTCACTGTCACTGTCAGTGTAAGTGTCACTGTCACTGTCACTGTCACTGTCACTGTCACTGTCACTGTCAGTGTCAGTGTCACTGTCACTGTCACCGTCACCGTCACCGTCACCGTCACCGTCACCGTCACCGTCACCGTCACCGTCACCGTCACCGTCACCGTCACCGTCACCGTCACCGTCACCGTCACCGTCACCGTCACCGTCACCGTCACCGTCACCGTCACCGTCACCGTCACCGTCACCGTCACCGTCACCGTCACCGTCACCGTCACCGTCACCGTCACCGTCACCGTCACCGTCACCGTCACCGTCACCGTCACCGTCACCGTCACCGTCACCGTCACCGTCACCGTCACCGTCACCGTCACCGTCACCGTCACCGTCACCGTCACCGTCACCGTCACCGTCACCGTCACCGTCACCGTCACCGTCACCGTCACCGTCACCGTCACCGTCACCGTCATAATAAAAGTAATAAAAAATCGAAAAAATACAAAATTAAAAATAAGAATAGAAAATTATATAAAATAGTACTAACAGAAGAAAAAAATTAAAAAAAACTAAAAAAATTATAGTAAAAATAATAATTATGAATTATATAAAAAACGTACTTTAAGAAAAAAAAAACAAAAAAAATAATAAAAATATTATAATAAAAATAATAATGAAATCAATGTGTACGAACACGAACACGAACGGGACACGAAGCCGAAGACGAATTCGTCCTCGTCTTCGGGTTCGTGTTCGTTCGTATTCGTATTCGGATTCTTAGTTTTGTAAAGTATGTACGCTAATTTCGTCAAGTCGTCGACCGTCCCGTTGGTCGAGTGGTTAGCGTGTACGATACGTATACGCCACACATCGATGGGGCTCGGGTTCGAATCCCGACGGGGACAAACATTTGTGTGATGAGCATAGATGTTTGTACTGGGTCTGAGTAGTTGTAAGTGTACACGTAGTTGTAAGTATAATCGTTGTTGTAAGTGTACTCGTAGTTGTAGGAGTACTCGTAGTTGTATCTCGTAGTTGTAGGAGTACTCGTAGTTGTATCAGTATTAGTATTTGTGTTCGTATTTGTAAGTTGTATTTGTAAGTTGTGTTGGTATTAGTAAGTTGTATTTGTAAGTCGTATTTGTAGATGTAAGTTGTATAGGTATTTGAAATTTGTATTTGTATTTATATTTTTTTTAAATAATTTATTTGTATTTATAATATTTTTTTTATTTTGATGTTTTTTTTTATTTTTTTTATTTTTATTTTATTTTCTTTTATTATGATATCATTTTTCTTAATTTTGTATTTTTGACTTTGA
Organism: Apodemia mormo; assembly: GCA_036924255.1. Taxonomy (NCBI): domain Eukaryota; kingdom Metazoa; phylum Arthropoda; class Insecta; order Lepidoptera; family Riodinidae; genus Apodemia; species Apodemia mormo. The sequence continues at coordinate 18,896,403 of JAUPFN010000018.1, forward strand.
TTTTAACTTTTTTCTGTTATTTTACTATTTTTCAGTGCAAGTGTGTCAGTGTCAGTGTCAGTGTCAGTGTCAGTGTCAGTGTCAGTGTCACTGTCAGTGTCACTGTCACTGTCACTGTCACTGTCACTGTCACTGTCACTGTCACTGTCACTGTCAGTGTCAGTGTCAGTGTCAGTGTCAGTGTCAGTGTCAGTGTCAGTGTCAGTGTCACTGTCACTGTCACTGTCAGTGTCACTGTCACTGTCACTGTCACTGTCACTGTCACTGTCACTGTCACTGTCACTGTCACTGTCACTGTCACTGTCACTGTCACTGTCACTGTCACTGTCACTGTCACTGTCACTGTCACTGTCACTGTCACTGTCACTGTCACTGTCACTGTCACTGTCACTGTCACTGTCACTGTCAGTGTCAGTGTAAGTGTCACTGTCACTGTCACTGTCACTGTCACTGTCACTGTCACTGTCACTGTCACTGTCAGTGTCAGTGTCACTGTCACTGTCACTGTCACCGTCACCGTCACCGTCACCGTCACCGTCACCGTCACCGTCACCGTCACCGTCACCGTCACCGTCACCGTCACCGTCACCGTCACCGTCACCGTCACCGTCACTGTCACCGTCACCGTCACCGTCACCGTCACCGTCACCGTCACCGTCACCGTCACCGTCACCGTCACCGTCACCGTCACCGTCACCGTCACCGTCACCGTCACCGTCACCGTCACCGTCACCGTCACCGTCACCGTCACCGTCACCGTCACCGTCACCGTCACCGTCATAATAAAAGTAATAAAAAATCGAAAAAATACAAAATTAAAAATAAGAATAGAAAATTATATAAAATAGTACTAACAGAAGAAAAAAATTAAAAAAAACTAAAAAAATTATAGTAAAAATAATAATTATGAATTATATAAAAAACGTACTTTAAGAAAAAAAAAACAAAAAAAATAATAAAAATATTATAATAAAAATAATAATGAAATCAATGTGTACGAACACGAACACGAACGGGACACGAAGCCGAAGACGAATTCGTCCTCGTCTTCGGGTTCGTGTTCGTTCGTATTCGTATTCGGATTCTTAGTTTTGTAAAGTATGTACGCTAATTTCGTCAAGTCGTCGACCGTCCCGTTGGTCGAGTGGTTAGCGTGTACGATACGTATACGCCACACATCGATGGGGCTCGGGTTCGAATCCCGACGGGGACAAACATTTGTGTGATGAGCATAGATGTTTGTACTGGGTCTGAGTAGTTGTAAGTGTACACGTAGTTGTAAGTATAATCGTTGTTGTAAGTGTACTCGTAGTTGTAGGAGTACTCGTAGTTGTATCTCGTAGTTGTAGGAGTACTCGTAGTTGTATCAGTATTAGTATTTGTGTTCGTATTTGTAAGTTGTATTTGTAAGTTGTGTTGGTATTAGTAAGTTGTATTTGTAAGTCGTATTTGTAGATGTAAGTTGTATAGGTATTTGAAATTTGTATTTGTATTTATATTTTTTTTAAATAATTTATTTGTATTTATAATATTTTTTTTTATTTTGATGTTTTTTTTTATTTTTTTTATTTTTATTTTATTTTCTTTTATTATGATATCATTTTTCTTAATTTTGTATTTTTGACTTTGATTTTAACTTTTTTCTGTTATTTTACTATTTTTCAGTGCAAGTGTGTCAGTGTCAGTGTCAGTGTCAGTGTCAGTGTCAGTGTCAGTGTCAGTGTCAGTGTCAGTGTCAGTGTCAGTGTCAGTGTCAGTGTCAGTGTCAGTGTCAGTGTCAGTGTCAGTGTCAGTGTCAGTGTCACTGTCAGTGTCACTGTCACTGTCACTGTCACTGTCACTGTCACTGTCACTGTCACTGTCACTGTCAGTGTCAGTGTCAGTGTCAGTGTCAGTGTCAGTGTCAGTGTCAGTGTCAGTGTCAGTGTCAGTGTCACTGTCACTGTCACTGTCAGTGTCACTGTCACTGTCACTGTCACTGTCACTGTCACTGTCACTGTCACTGTCACTGTCACTGTCACTGTCACTGTCACTGTCAGTGTAAGTGTCACTGTCACTGTCACTGTCACTGTCACTGTCACTGTCACTGTCAGTGTCAGTGTCACTGTCACTGTCACCGTCACCGTCACCGTCACCGTCACCGTCACCGTCACCGTCACCGTCACCGTCACCGTCACCGTCACCGTCACCGTCACCGTCACCGTCACCGTCACCGTCACCGTCACCGTCACCGTCACCGTCACCGTCACCGTCACCGTCACCGTCACCGTCACCGTCACCGTCACCGTCACCGTCACCGTCACCGTCACCGTCACCGTCACCGTCACCGTCACCGTCACCGTCACCGTCACCGTCACCGTCACCGTCACCGTCACCGTCACCGTCACCGTCACCGTCACCGTCACCGTCACCGTCACCGTCACCGTCACCGTCACCGTCACCGTCACCGTCACCGTCACCGTCACCGTCACCGTCACCGTCACCGTCACCCTCACCGTCACCGTCACCGTCACCGTCACCGTCATAATAAAAGTAATAAAAAATCGAAAAAATACAAAATTAAAAATAAGAATAGAAAATTATATAAAATAGTACTAACAGAAGAAAAAAATTAAAAAAAACTAAAAAAATTATAGTAAAAATAATAATTATGAATTATATAAAAAACGTACTTTAAGAAAAAAAAAACAAAAAAAATAATAAAAATATTATAATAAAAATAATAATGAAATCAATGTGTACGAACACGAACACGAACGGGACACGAAGCCGAAGACGAATTCGTCCTCGTCTTCGGGTTCGTGTTCGTTCGTATTCGTATTCGGATTCTTAGTTTTGTAAAGTATGTACGCTAATTTCGTCAAGTCGTCGACCGTCCCGTTGGTCGAGTGGTTAGCGTGTACGATACGTATACGCCACACATCGATGGGGCTCGGGTTCGAATCCCGACGGGGACAAACATTTGTGTGATGAGCATAGATGTTTGTACTGGGTCTGAGTAGTTGTAAGTGTACACGTAGTTGTAAGTATAATCGTTGTTGTAAGTGTACTCGTAGTTGTAGGAGTACTCGTAGTTGTATCTCGTAGTTGTAGGAGTACTCGTAGTTGTATCAGTATTAGTATTTGTGTTCGTATTTGTAAGTTGTATTTGTAAGTTGTGTTGGTATTAGTAAGTTGTATTTGTAAGTCGTATTTGTAGATGTAAGTTGTATAGGTATTTGAAATTTGTATTTGTATTTATATTTTTTTTAAATAATTTATTTGTATTTATAATATTTTTTTTTATTTTGATGTTTTTTTTTATTTTTTTTATTTTTATTTTATTTTCTTTTATTATGATATCATTTTTCTTAATTTTGTATTTTTGACTTTGATTTTAACTTTTTTCTGTTATTTTACTATTTTTCAGTGCAAGTGTGTCAGTGTCAGTGTCAGTGTCAGTGTCAGTGTCAGTGTCAGTGTCAGTGTCAGTGTCAGTGTCAGTGTCAGTGTCAGTGTCAGTGTCAGTGTCAGTGTCAGTGTCAGTGTCAGTGTCACTGTCAGTGTCACTGTCACTGTCACTGTCACTGTCACTGTCACTGTCACTGTCACTGTCACTGTCAGTGTCAGTGTCAGTGTCAGTGTCAGTGTCAGTGTCAGTGTCAGTGTCAGTGTCAGTGTCACTGTCACTGTCACTGTCAGTGTCACTGTCACTGTCACTGTCACTGTCACTGTCACTGTCACTGTCACTGTCACTGTCACTGTCACTGTCACTGTCACTGTCAGTGTAAGTGTCACTGTCACTGTCACTGTCACTGTCACTGTCACTGTCACTGTCAGTGTCAGTGTCACTGTCACTGTCACCGTCACCGTCACCGTCACCGTCACCGTCACCGTCACCGTCACCGTCACCGTCACCGTCACCGTCACCGTCACCGTCACCGTCACCGTCACCGTCACCGTCACCGTCACCGTCACCGTCACCGTCACCGTCACCGTCACCGTCACCGTCACCGTCACCGTCACCGTCACCGTCACCGTCACCGTCACCGTCACCGTCACCGTCACCGTCACCGTCACCGTCACCGTCACCGTCACCGTCACCGTCACCGTCACCGTCACCGTCACCGTCACCGTCACCGTCACCGTCACCGTCACCGTCACCGTCACCGTCACCGTCACCGTCACCGTCACCGTCACCGTCACCGTCACCGTCACCGTCACCGTCACCGTCACCGTCACCGTCACCGTCACCGTCATAATAAAAGTAATAAAAAATCGAAAAAATACAAAATTAAAAATAAGAATAGAAAATTATATAAAATAGTACTAACAGAAGAAAAAAATTAAAAAAAACTAAAAAAATTATAGTAAAAATAATAATTATGAATTATATAAAAAACGTACTTTAAGAAAAAAAAAACAAAAAAAATAATAAAAATATTATAATAAAAATAATAATGAAATCAATGTGTACGAACACGAACACGAACGGGACACGAAGCCGAAGACGAATTCGTCCTCGTCTTCGGGTTCGTGTTCGTTCGTATTCGTATTCGGATTCTTAGTTTTGTAAAGTATGTACGCTAATTTCGTCAAGTCGTCGACCGTCCCGTTGGTCGAGTGGTTAGCGTGTACGATACGTATACGCCACACATCGATGGGGCTCGGGTTCGAATCCCGACGGGGACAAACATTTGTGTGATGAGCATAGATGTTTGTACTGGGTCTGAGTAGTTGTAAGTGTACACGTAGTTGTAAGTATAATCGTTGTTGTAAGTGTACTCGTAGTTGTAGGAGTACTCGTAGTTGTATCTCGTAGTTGTAGGAGTACTCGTAGTTGTATCAGTATTAGTATTTGTGTTCGTATTTGTAAGTTGTATTTGTAAGTTGTGTTGGTATTAGTAAGTTGTATTTGTAAGTCGTATTTGTAGATGTAAGTTGTATAGGTATTTGAAATTTGTATTTGTATTTATATTTTTTTTAAATAATTTATTTGTATTTATAATATTTTTTTTATTTTGATGTTTTTTTTTATTTTTTTTATTTTTATTTTATTTTCTTTTATTATGATATCATTTTTCTTAATTTTGTATTTTTGACTTTGATTTTAACTTTTTTCTGTTATTTTACTATTTTTCAGTGCAAGTGTGTCAGTGTCAGTGTCAGTGTCAGTGTCAGTGTCAGTGTCAGTGTCACTGTCAGTGTCACTGTCACTGTCACTGTCACTGTCACTGTCACTGTCACTGTCACTGTCACTGTCAGTGTCAGTGTCAGTGTCAGTGTCAGTGTCAGTGTCAGTGTCAGTGTCAGTGTCACTGTCACTGTCACTGTCAGTGTCACTGTCACTGTCACTGTCACTGTCACTGTCACTGTCACTGTCACTGTCACTGTCACTGTCACTGTCACTGTCACTGTCACTGTCACTGTCACTGTCACTGTCACTGTCACTGTCACTGTCACTGTCACTGTCACTGTCACTGTCACTGTCACTGTCACTGTCACTGTCACTGTCACTGTCAGTGTCAGTGTAAGTGTCACTGTCACTGTCACTGTCACTGTCACTGTCACTGTCACTGTCACTGTCACTGTCAGTGTCAGTGTCACTGTCACTGTCACTGTCACCGTCACCGTCACCGTCACCGTCACCGTCACCGTCACCGTCACCGTCACCGTCACCGTCACCGTCACCGTCACCGTCACCGTCACCGTCACCGTCACCGTCACTGTCACCGTCACCGTCACCGTCACCGTCACCGTCACCGTCACCGTCACCGTCACCGTCACCGTCACCGTCACCGTCACCGTCACCGTCACCGTCACCGTCACCGTCACCGTCACCGTCACCGTCACCGTCACCGTCACCGTCACCGTCACCGTCACCGTCACCGTCATAATAAAAGTAATAAAAAATCGAAAAAATACAAAATTAAAAATAAGAATAGAAAATTATATAAAATAGTACTAACAGAAGAAAAAAATTAAAAAAAACTAAAAAAATTATAGTAAAAATAATAATTATGAATTATATAAAAAACGTACTTTAAGAAAAAAAAAACAAAAAAAATAATAAAAATATTATAATAAAAATAATAATGAAATCAATGTGTACGAACACGAACACGAACGGGACACGAAGCCGAAGACGAATTCGTCCTCGTCTTCGGGTTCGTGTTCGTTCGTATTCGTATTCGGATTCTTAGTTTTGTAAAGTATGTACGCTAATTTCGTCAAGTCGTCGACCGTCCCGTTGGTCGAGTGGTTAGCGTGTACGATACGTATACGCCACACATCGATGGGGCTCGGGTTCGAATCCCGACGGGGACAAACATTTGTGTGATGAGCATAGATGTTTGTACTGGGTCTGAGTAGTTGTAAGTGTACACGTAGTTGTAAGTATAATCGTTGTTGTAAGTGTACTCGTAGTTGTAGGAGTACTCGTAGTTGTATCTCGTAGTTGTAGGAGTACTCGTAGTTGTATCAGTATTAGTATTTGTGTTCGTATTTGTAAGTTGTATTTGTAAGTTGTGTTGGTATTAGTAAGTTGTATTTGTAAGTCGTATTTGTAGATGTAAGTTGTATAGGTATTTGAAATTTGTATTTGTATTTATATTTTTTTTAAATAATTTATTTGTATTTATAATATTTTTTTTTATTTTGATGTTTTTTTTTATTTTTTTTATTTTTATTTTATTTTCTTTTATTATGATATCATTTTTCTTAATTTTGTATTTTTGACTTTGATTTTAACTTTTTTCTGTTATTTTACTATTTTTCAGTGCAAGTGTGTCAGTGTCAGTGTCAGTGTCAGTGTCAGTGTCAGTGTCAGTGTCAGTGTCAGTGTCAGTGTCAGTGTCAGTGTCAGTGTCAGTGTCAGTGTCAGTGTCAGTGTCAGTGTCAGTGTCAGTGTCACTGTCAGTGTCACTGTCACTGTCACTGTCACTGTCACTGTCACTGTCACTGTCACTGTCACTGTCAGTGTCAGTGTCAGTGTCAGTGTCAGTGTCAGTGTCAGTGTCAGTGTCAGTGTCAGTGTCACTGTCACTGTCACTGTCAGTGTCACTGTCACTGTCACTGTCACTGTCACTGTCACTGTCACTGTCACTGTCACTGTCACTGTCACTGTCACTGTCACTGTCAGTGTAAGTGTCACTGTCACTGTCACTGTCACTGTCACTGTCACTGTCACTGTCAGTGTCAGTGTCACTGTCACTGTCACCGTCACCGTCACCGTCACCGTCACCGTCACCGTCACCGTCACCGTCACCGTCACCGTCACCGTCACCGTCACCGTCACCGTCACCGTCACCGTCACCGTCACCGTCACCGTCACCGTCACCGTCACCGTCACCGTCACCGTCACCGTCACCGTCACCGTCACCGTCACCGTCACCGTCACCGTCACCGTCACCGTCACCGTCACCGTCACCGTCACCGTCACCGTCACCGTCACCGTCACCGTCACCGTCACCGTCACCGTCACCGTCACCGTCACCGTCACCGTCACCGTCACCGTCACCGTCACCGTCACCGTCACCGTCACCGTCACCGTCACCGTCACCGTCACCGTCACCGTCACCGTCACCGTCACCGTCACCGTCACCGTCACCGTCACCGTCATAATAAAAGTAATAAAAAATCGAAAAAATACAAAATTAAAAATAAGAATAGAAAATTATATAAAATAGTACTAACAGAAGAAAAAAATTAAAAAAAACTAAAAAAATTATAGTAAAAATAATAATTATGAATTATATAAAAAACGTACTTTAAGAAAAAAAAAACAAAAAAAATAATAAAAATATTATAATAAAAATAATAATGAAATCAATGTGTACGAACACGAACACGAACGGGACACGAAGCCGAAGACGAATTCGTCCTCGTCTTCGGGTTCGTGTTCGTTCGTATTCGTATTCGGATTCTTAGTTTTGTAAAGTATGTACGCTAATTTCGTCAAGTCGTCGACCGTCCCGTTGGTCGAGTGGTTAGCGTGTACGATACGTATACGCCACACATCGATGGGGCTCGGGTTCGAATCCCGACGGGGACAAACATTTGTGTGATGAGCATAGATGTTTGTACTGGGTCTGAGTAGTTGTAAGTGTACACGTAGTTGTAAGTATAATCGTTGTTGTAAGTGTACTCGTAGTTGTAGGAGTACTCGTAGTTGTATCTCGTAGTTGTAGGAGTACTCGTAGTTGTATCAGTATTAGTATTTGTGTTCGTATTTGTAAGTTGTAAGTTGTGTTGGTATTAGTAAGTTGTATTTGTAAGTCGTATTTGTAGATGTAAGTTGTATAGGTATTTGAAATTTGTATTTGTATTTATATTTTTTTTAAATAATTTATTTGTATTTATAATATTTTTTTTATTTTGATGTTTTTTTTTATTTTTTTTATTTTTATTTTATTTTCTTTTATTATGATATCATTTTTCTTAATTTTGTATTTTTGACTTTGATTTTAACTTTTTTCTGTTATTTTACTATTTTTCAGTGCAAGTGTGTCAGTGTCAGTGTCAGTGTCAGTGTCAGTGTCAGTGTCAGTGTCACTGTCAGTGTCACTGTCACTGTCACTGTCACTGTCACTGTCACTGTCACTGTCACTGTCAGTGTCAGTGTCAGTGTCAGTGTCAGTGTCAGTGTCAGTGTCAGTGTCAGTGTCACTGTCACTGTCACTGTCAGTGTCACTGTCACTGTCACTGTCACTGTCACTGTCACTGTCACTGTCACTGTCACTGTCACTGTCACTGTCACTGTCACTGTCACTGTCACTGTCACTGTCACTGTCACTGTCACTGTCACTGTCACTGTCACTGTCACTGTCACTGTCACTGTCACTGTCACTGTCAGTGTCAGTGTAAGTGTCACTGTCACTGTCACTGTCACTGTCACTGTCACTGTCACTGTCACTGTCACTGTCAGTGTCAGTGTCACTGTCACTGTCACTGTCACCGTCACCGTCACCGTCACCGTCACCGTCACCGTCACCGTCACCGTCACCGTCACCGTCACCGTCACCGTCACCGTCACCGTCACCGTCACCGTCACCGTCACTGTCACCGTCACCGTCACCGTCACCGTCACCGTCACCGTCACCGTCACCGTCACCGTCACCGTCACCGTCACCGTCACCGTCACCGTCACCGTCACCGTCACCGTCACCGTCACCGTCACCGTCACCGTCACCGTCACCGTCACCGTCACCGTCACCGTCACCGTCACCGTCACCGTCACCGTCACCGTCATAATAAAAGTAATAAAAAATCGAAAAAATACAAAATTAAAAATAAGAATAGAAAATTATATAAAATAGTACTAACAGAAGAAAAAAATTAAAAAAAACTAAAAAAATTATAGTAAAAATAATAATTATGAATTATATAAAAAACGTACTTTAAGAAAAAAAAACAAAAAAAATAATAAAAATATTATAATAAAAATAATAATGAAATCAATGTGTACGAAGACGAACACGAACGGGACACGAAGCCGAAGACGAATTCGTCCTCGTCTTCGGGTTCGTGTTCGTTCGTATTCGTATTCGGATTCTTAGTTTTGTAAAGTATGTACGCTAATTTCGTCAAGTCGTCGACCGTCCCGTTGGTCGAGTGGTTAGCGTGTACGATACGTATACGCCACACATCGATGGGGCTCGGGTTCGAATCCCGACGGGGACAAACATTTGTGTGATGAGCATAGATGTTTGTACTGGGTCTGAGTAGTTGTAAGTGTACACGTAGTTGTAAGTATAATCGTTGTTGTAAGTGTACTCGTAGTTGTAGGAGTACTCGTAGTTGTATCTCGTAGTTGTAGGAGTACTCGTAGTTGTATCAGTATTAGTATTTGTGTTTGTATTTGTAAGTTGTATTTGTAAGTTGTGTTGGTATTAGTAAGTTGTATTTGTAAGTCGTATTTGTAGATGTAAGTTGTATAGGTATTTGAAATTTGTATTTGTATTTATATTTTTTTTAAATAATTTATTTGTATTTATAATATTTTTTTTTATTTTGATTTTTTTTTATTTTTTTTATTTTTATTTTTTTTTCTTTTATTATGATATCATTTTTCTTAATTTTGTATTTTTGACTTTGATTTTAATTTTTTTCTGTTATTTTACTATTTTCCAGTGCAAGTGTGTCAGTGTTAGTGTCAGTGTCAGTGTCAGTGTCAGTGTCAGTGTCAGTGTCAGTGTCAGTGTCAGTGGCAGTGTCAGTGTCAGTGTCAGTGTCAGTGTCAGTGTCAGTGTCAGTGTCAGTGTCAGTGTCAGTGTCAGTGTCAGTGTCAGTGTCAGTGTCAGTGTCAGTGTCAGTGTCAGTGTCAGTGTCACTGTCACTGTCACTGTCACTGTCACTGTCACTGTCACTGTCACTGTCACTGTCAGTGTCAGTGTCAGTGTCAGTGTCAGTGTCAGTGTCAGTGTCAGTGTCAGTGTCAGTGTCAGTGTCAGTGTCAGTGTCACTGTCACTGTCACTGTCACTGTCACTGTCACTGTCACTGTCATTGTCAGTGTCAGTGTCAGTGTCAGTGTCAGTGTCAGTGACAGTGTCAGTGTCAGTGTGTCACTGTCACTGTCACTGTCACTGTCACTGTCACTGTCACTGTCACTGTCACTGTCACTGTCACTGTCACTGTCAGTGTCAGTGTCAGTGTCACTGTCACTGTCACTGTCACTGTCGCTGTCACTGTCACTCTCACTGTCACTGTCACTGTCACTGTCACTGTCACTGTCAGTGTCACCGTCACTGTCACTGTCACTGTCACTGTCACTGTCACTGTCACTGTCATTGTCAGTGTCAGTGTCAGTGTCAGTGGCAGTGTCAGTGTCAGTGTCAGTGTCAGTGTCAGTGTCAGTGTCAGTGTCAGTGTCAGTGTCAGTGTCAGTGTCAGTGTCAGTGTCAGTGTCAGTGTCAGTGTCAGTGTCAGTGTCAGTGTCAGTGTCAGTGTCAGTGTCAGTGGCGGAGTCTGTGGCGGTGTCAGTGTCAGTGTTATAATAAAAGTTATACAAAATCAAAAAAATACAAAATTAAAATTAAGTATAGAAAATTATATAAAATACTACTAACAGAAGAAAAATTTAAAAAAAAAACTACTACTACTATTTTATATAATTTTCTATTCTTATTTTTAATTTTGTACGACACTGACACTGACTCTGACACTGACACTGACACTGACACTGACACTGACACTGACACTGACACTGACACACTTGCACTGAAAAATAATGACCAAAATGAGAGAAAAAAATTAAAATCAAAGTTAAAAATACAAAATTAAGAAAAATAATATAATAATAAAAGAAAAAAATAAAAAAATAAAAAAGTATCAAAATAAAAAAATAATTATAACACATATACAATTATAAATATTAAAAAAAAATATTCATAAATACAAATACAAATTTCAAATACCTATACAACTTACATCTACAAATACAACTTACAAATACAAATACAACTTACTAATACCGACGCAACTTACAAATACAACTTACAAATACGAACACAAATACAAATACTGATACAACTACGAGTACTCCTACAACTACGAGTACACTTACATCAACGATTATACTTACTAAACACTTTTACTATTACACTTGTACATCAATTTCACTTTTACACAATTTTTATTATATTACTCGACCGGTTTAACTTTTTAAAGCATCTTCAGGATGTAATATACTTAACTCTAAGTTAACTCTAAGTTAAGTATATTACATCCTGAAGATGCTTTAAAAAGTGAAACCGGTCGAGTAATATAATAAAAATTGTGTAAAAGTGAAATTGATGTACAAGTGGAATAGTAAAAGTGTCTAGTAACAATGGAATTTCACCAAGTGCCGACGATGGAAAGTATAGATTATACTTACAACTACGTGTACATTTACAACTACTCAGACCCAGTACAAACATCTATGCTCATCACACAAATGTTTGTCCCCGTCGGGATTCGAACCCGAGCCCCATCGATGTGTGGCGTATACGTATCGTACACGCTAACCACTCGACCAACGGGACGGTCGACGACTCGACGAAATTAGCGTACATATTTTACAAAACTAAGAATCTGAATATGAATACGAACGAACACGAACACGAAGACGAGGACGAATTCGTCTTCGCCTTCGTGTCCCGTTCGTGTTCGTGAATATATATTCAAAATCTAGAAGCAAAGTTTAACGTAATTAAATGTGAATTATGAAAATCCGTATTTTGATATTTATATATATTTTTTGTGTGTATGTAATATACCCGTAAAAATTTCCTAGTCCTAGTAATTGAATATTTGTTGTAAGTTAATAGTAACTTATTTTAACAGTTTTAATTAAACATCCCTAATTAGTTTTCACGATGGACCTAACTTAGCTTAAGTTGAAGTAAGGAGATAAGTAATACAAATTCCAGAATTAGCTAATACGCTCTAAAGGTGTTACAGTAGTTACTTAAGACCAACTTAGAAATCAAATAACTAACTAAAACCAAAGTTTTGATTTTGTTCCGTTAGTGGCATGGAGACTTAGAGAGCATGACTTGAATTTCTATGTTATGTTATATGGCCGAACTAAGTCAGTGTAAGTTAAGTGTATTAGGAATAAATTAGCGTTCTTAATATGTAGCTTTAAGTAGACGACACTGAGATTATCTTCGAAAAAAACAGTTATTGAATTTATGTATCTACCTTTATTAATATTCTTTCGTATTCGTGTCCGGTTCGTGTTAGTGTACGAACACGAACACGGACGGGACACGAAGACGAAGACGAATTCGTCCTCGTCTTCGTGTTCGTGTTCGCTCGTATTCGTATTCGGATTCTTAGTTTTGTAAAGTATGTACGCTAATTTCGTCGAGTCGTCGACCGTCCCGTTGGTCGAGTGGTTAGCGTGTACGATACGTATACGCTACACACCGATGGAGCTCGGGTTCGAATCCCGACAGGGACAAACATTTGTGTGATGAGCAATAGGTGTTTGTACTGGGTCTGAGTAGTTGTAAGTGTACACGTAGTTGTAAGTATAATCGTTGTTGTAAGTGTACTCGTAGTTGTAGGAGTACACGTTGTTGTATCAGTATTTGTATTTGTGTTCGTATTAATTGTAAGTTGTATTTGTAAGTTGTGTCGGTATTAGTAATTGTAAGTCGTATTTGTAGATGTAAATTGTATAGGTATTTGAAATTTGTATTTGTATTTTTAAATATTTTTTTTATATTTATAATTGTATTTGTATTTGTATTTATAATTATTTTTTTATTTTGATGCTTTTTTATTTTATTTTCTTTTTTTCTTTTTTTTCTTTTATTATTATATTATTTTTCTTAATTATGTATTTTTAACTTTGATTTTAATTTTTTTCTGTTATTTTATTATTTTTCAGTGCAAGTGAATATACATTAATCAGTCATATAAGTCAATCACAGCACTGTTTTGGAGTATTTTTTTTAAATTATTTATTTAAATTCTTTATTAAACTCCTACCGTTTAATACTAAGATTTTACTTTATCACTTAAAATCAGTATCACTCGACGATAATTTACCTGTAGAAATACACTTTGTCAGCGTGATTAATATGCATTCATGCCAAATTATATATTTATAGTAGGTCACTGAATTTAGCTTCGAACAGACAGACGGACGGATGGCAAGGCGAAACTATAAGAATTTCTTGTACACTACGGAACTCTAAAAGTGATATCAGTTTTCACAATATTTTTAGATTAGGGAGGCTCCGCCATGTACAATCAGAACCTGATGATCCTATATCGAAAACAATCACTAATAATCCCAGTACATAATTTCACCTTATACCGTCACGCCGCGGCTATCTTGACAATGACCTTGTTTTCACCCCATGTTTAATGTAAAGATCAACTGCTCCCTCCATAATAAATGAAATTGGGTTTATGAATTCTAAGACCTTGACTATTATACTAATAGCAACTTACTGAATTACGACCGAATTGCGATAATTGCGTGATTACTTGTATTCATTTCAAACAATAATGTACGTATTTCTTATTTCTTACGACTATATACCAAGACTGACATACCACGATCAGATTGGTCGAGTACTGTCTGAAGGTGGTGTCAAGAGTCTTCGCAACCGGCGTGTGTGTATGAAGAGAGTGAGGAATGTGGAGGAAGTGAGACAAGTCTGCAAGGATCGTGATGTATGGCACTCGGTTCTCTCTGCCTACCCCGTAAGGGATCTGGCATGAAGATATGTATGTATATACCTAAATGTGTAATTAATCGTCGAATCAGATCTATCATACCTATTTGAAAAGACCGATATAAGACTAGACTCGCGTGTTCGACGTAGATTTATTGAATCATTCTACGCGATTGTGTTGAGATGACCCCGCAGTTGTGTGGCGCTCGTTTGTAAGGATTGTCTGCAGCCGGTGTGTAATTTCAGCTTCAGTCCGGTATACAGCGACGTTTCTACACTCAGCGTGAACACATAACATTCTTTAAATCTTATTTTATTTAGTGAATAGCTTATGCTAGTATTGATCCGTTGTTTAAACATTTGACCATAATTTGACATTTCATTCTTGTTTCATTGTCCATATACGGATACGACTTAGGGATCTTCAAGAAAAGAGCCTACTCCTTCTTAAAGGCCGGCAACGCAATTACAAAACCCCTGGTAGTGTAGTTGTCTATGGGAGGCGGTAATCACATACCATCAGTTGAGCGTCCAATCCGTTTGTCCCCTCTTCTATATAAAAAAGTGTCTGTGGCTGTGTCATGGACACAGCCGCGTACTTTTACGTGAATACGTCTGTGTAACGGGTCATATTTTTCGTAACCATTTTTTACGGTTCCGAAGTAAAGTAGGAACCCTCATAGTTTCGCTATATCCGTTCATCTTTCCGTCCGTCCGTCCGTCCGTTCGTCCGTCCGCATTCTCTACCTCAGAGATCCTTAGTACTAGAAAGCTGTAATTTGGCATGAATAAACATATTAGTCACGGCAACATTTTTAGGTCAGCTTCTTTCGCTCCTCTACATATAAAGAAGGGATTTTTTTTCTCGTGTACCTCATGGTTTAGAATATCGTTAAATAGGTTTTTAAAAAATGTTGTTCGGTTTGTAAAAACAATTTCTATTCGATTAAGGGACTTGTTTCTGAAATATTAGACTTTAAAGTGCTAATTTTAGCTAGGGCCAAGGGTCCTTCCTACTCTGCCATATAAACAGTTGGTTTTGGGGGTAGGAAAAAAAATCACAGTAATAGTAAATATACTGAAATTAAAAGCAAAAAATACGGCTTAGAAGGCTTTACAAGTGTTCGAGTAATAGTCGATCAACTTATAAAATGTACTTGGAAAAATATTTGTAGGCAATGAACTTGTGGTGTCGATATATTCGTCATTGACGTTAAATAGGTGAATGTTCATAGTATGAAACCATAGTACAAAAGTTCGATTGTAAGATGTATGAATTGATAGACGTAATGAATGTGAGATGCTTCTATATTTTATGAGTAATAAAGACCAAGCGTAAAGGTAGAGAAACCACGGATCTCCCCGGTGACAAGATGGCTCTGTGGTCTGCTGTGTCCATGATCTTGCAGGCACCGGGGTAAGTATTTTTCTGTCGTCAGCATTAGTCCCTGGTGTAGTAGACGAAAACATATTGCTCTGGTTCGATGTCAATATTGGCGTCAGGCAGGGTTATGTTTTGTCAACTCGACTGTTTATAAGTATCTCCAAAGATTTACTGAATGTGGGAATGCGGATTAGTGATCTAGTGGTAAACTGCCTAATTTATGTAGATGACGCTGTACTTTTAGACTCAACTCCATCTGAGCTTTAAACACTGGTTACAGTTATGAATTATGATCGTAGGAGTATGGGCCTACAACTGAATGCGAAGAAAACAAAAGTTCTAGTATTTGAAAGAGAAGCAACCAGAACGGATGTAAGAGTTGTGGTCGATGATGTAGTGCTGGAGCAGGTAGATGAGTTTGTATATCTTGGATGTGATTTTACTAGGAACAGAAGGTACATCGTCGATCTCGAGGGAACAGTGTGTGCAGGGATTAGAGTGAATGGAGCGTTAGGGAGATTGCTTAAAAGCACAGTTTTAAGTCAGTGTGCCCGTCTTGTCCTGCATAATTATGTTCTTAACCCAACGCTACTGTACAAAATATTATTAAGAAAGCCCTCTTTTTAGTCTGCCTTATTATTATGGGCAACTTTGTAAACCTATATTGCGCGTGGACCCACACGCACTTTACCAATTTATCATTCGTCGTACTGTTGCCGTCGTTGATTGGTTGGGTCGCCTTCATTTTTTTACGTTATTGGGACTTCTTCAGTCTTTCATATGAGGGTTCATTGGTATCATTAGATTGCTATTTAAAGTCCCATTTAGATGGTATACGTCCTTTCTATCTTGATTTGGGGTTTGAAACATTTTTTGATCAATAAAAAAAAATCATATTATTTTTTACTTAAACTATATATCTACTTTAAGCATTTAAAATTATAATTCTTTCTTACACAATCGATAAATCTTTAAAAGAGCCGTTTAACAAAACTTAAATAAACGTCATAATAGCTCTTAGTAAAAAGATAAACAATATGCAAATTCTGTAACGCACCGAAATTACTTGAAAATGGCGGCACTTCTTCCTCCATCCTCTGCGTAGCATCGTAGTCCGCACTTAGTTTAAATTTTTTTTTGATTCTTTAGCTATGTAACGGCATAATTAGATTTTCGATGTTGATGATAGTTATGTAGCTATAACACCAAATTGTATCAGTTTTCTTGAACTGTCCCTCACTATGAAAGCAAATTTAAAGACGTATTCACGACAAAAAATTAAAACATATAATTTGCTGCCAAACAGAAAAAAAAACAGTTGAAAAACCAAAGAAAAATGCAATTTACTGATATTTTTTATTTTCTTTATTTTTATTAAGGCTATTTTTATCACCTGTGTGGTCTAGTAGTCTGGTGTCGATGTTAATCCCATGACGTCCCGGGTTGATTCCCAGGTCAATGTGATTTTTCAATTTTCTGTTAAAACAATGTTGCCCGGGATCGGAAAGTGCCCGGTTGGCAATAGGCTTGCCACCGATCACATTGTGGGACCAAGTATCTTCGGCTATCTCTTCAGGGATACTGGCTTGAAGATACTTTAATATATACAATAAATAGATCTATATTTATACATTTATACAAAGCAAGATAGGCACTTTACTTTGGCGAAATTTTCCTGACGCTTCGTTTCAGTTAAAATTTGAAAGTGATAAATTTTAAAATTTAGTTCATAGAATATTGTATGTGTTGCAGTATCCAGTTTCAAAAAATCTTCTGCTCTTTTTTTATATCATAAGATAGCAAACAAGTAGATGGGACTCCTGTTGGAAAAAGTCAACCATCGCCTATAGACACCAAAGATGTTAATGGTGCGTTGCTATCTTGTGGCGAGGTCTAATGCCACATGCATAAGTTTACCGGCTACATTACCCTCCAAACGGGAACACGATAGCGACAAGCACTGACGCTATTGCGGCAGGAGTACGTGAGGCTGTGGTACCTGACCCGAACGAGACAATGCAGAACTCTACCACCTAGTAGTAACGATGGTAGTGACTCGCATGATTGGCTATGCGAGTCACTACCATCGCCTTCCTCGGTCGCCTTTTAAGACCTGCCTGGCAGAACGGTAGTTGGTCTATTCTTCAAAGGAGCCCGGAACCAACACGGGGGAAAATAAAATTTCTTTTTTAGTTAGTAAGAAAATTGTTGTGATTATAATTATTTTTAAATATATTAAATTAACGTAATCTGTTTCATTGATATAACGAATTAACATCACAATTTGATTCGATTGATGGCATTAGAAACGGTTTTTTCAAAAGAAGAGCTGATCAGATACTAATCGGTATATTAGTCTGAAGGCTATTTTCAAAATTTGAAGTAAGTTTGTTGAAAATAGTACTATTTTATTTTTTATAAAGCTGTCAACACTTGCTTCAATTTTGATTTTTAAGCAGCATTCTGCGCAATTTATTAAGCACTGCGCAATATCAAATCCTTGAAATTATGTGAAATAAACACTTTTTCAAAATGTTTAATTAGCGATAACTCCCGAATGAACCAACCGATTTTAATCCTGGCATTTGATTCGGATGTCTTAGTAAAATTATTCATTAGATTTTAAAATTATTTGATACTGTTAAGGAAAACGCAGAAATGTGCCTGGCAACACTAGTTGCCAGCGTGCCTGTCTATCGCGTGCGCGTGCTTCCTTGTAAAGGTTAAGAATTGTTTTGTCACGTATTTTAGAATAAAAGTTCTATACTGCAGTCTTTAGCCTTTTTATTATTAATCAGGTTATGGGCCGTCCCAAGCCTGCCGTTAAAATTAATTTTTGTGTTTTGGACAACATCTATACCATAAATAGTAAAAGTAAAATCACGAGTATAACCTCACTTTTAGTTACCGCGCTCGCAAGTGATTTCACTTTTCAGCTATACCTATATAGATTGAATGCTACATAAATATGGCTGGAAATTATTCAATTATGTCAATTGAGAAGCTAACGGGTCGTGACAATTGAGAAACTTGGAGTTTTGCAGTCAAGGAGTACTTACAATACGAGGATTTGCACAGCTGCATTTTAAAAAAACCCGTGGCTGCTGACCCTAAATCAGTTCAACAGGACACCAAAGCTAAGTCAAAATTAATACTATTAGTTGACCAAATTTTCTATGTACACATTCAAGAAGCCCAAAACGCAAAACAGGTATGGGAAAATTTGGCAAAGGCATTTGAAGACAGCGGATTGACACGCAAAGTTGGCTCACTAAAAGAACTTATTAATACCAATTTAGAAAACAATTTTTCAGTCGAAGACTATGTAAATAAGATTATGACGCCTGCGCACAAGTTGAGGAATATTAAATTCAATGTGGCTGGTTTGCCAGATATGTACAGGCCCATGATTATGGGTTTACAAAGTTCTGGTATAAAGGTTAGTGCTAATTTAGTAAAAAATAAATTACTGCAGGAAGTAAATACATTAGATACTACCGCACTTCATACAAACACCAAAAATTGTCAACCCAAAAATGGTCATACCAAAAAAAAAGGCCCTAGATGCTTTAATTGTAATATGTATGGCCATCTGAGTAAAAATTGTTGGTTTTTAAAATCACAAAGTAAAGAAAACAATAGTAAAGGTTTTTTAGCAAGTTTTGGAGCTATGCAACTGAATGATTGTATGAATTGGTATGTAGATTCAGGTGCTTTGATGCATATGACAATACATAAGGATTTATTAGAAAATGCAACAATACCTCCGATATTTACAATTAGAAATGCAGATAATAAAATATTACATGTTGAAAGCTGTGGTGATGTGACCTTGCAGATACCTAATAAAGATGGCAGCAGCAATGAAATATTAGTGAAGAATATTTTATTTGTGCCGAAGCTATCCACAAACCTATTATCAGTAAGTAAAATGATAAAATCTGGTTGTAAAGTAGAATTTGATAAAACTGACTGCTCAGTATGTAATTCAAATAATCAAAAAATTGCTAAAGCAGATCTCATAAATGATACTTACAGACTAAACATTAATAATAACAAATTATATGCTATGTCAGCAAATCAGAGTCAAATACACATTTATGGCATCAACGCTTAGGTCATCTAAATTATACTGATAGTCATAAATTACCTACTGCGCCACTGGTGTAAATTGTCAGTACAGAAAGAAAAGTTTTGATCTCACCCACTTTTGATCAAGGAGAGAAAGTATGTCATTTGAATAAAGCCATTTATGGCCTAAAACAAGCCAACAGACAATGAAACAAAAAGCTGAACTCAATTTTGTTAGAAACTGGCATGAAGCAATCAAAACTCGATCCTTGCATTTATTTTCGTATATTGAAAAAAATGGCATTTTATTCATTTCTGCCTATGTCGTTGATTTACTTCTATTTTATAATAATTCTTAACTGGGGCAGATATAAAGAAAAGGCTCAATGATAATTTTAATTTGAAAGACATAGGAAAAGCAAAACAGTGCATTTGATTATGCATAACACATGAAGATGAAAATAAAATATCACTGGATCAATCAATGTATATTAAAAAAATCTCACTTGTTTCAGTATGGACAACTGTAAACCAGTCTGGACCCCATGCGACCCAAATATTCAATTAAAGAAGGCCAAAAGTGAAGAAGAAATATTAAGAAACATACCTTATCAAGAAGCCATTGGGTGCCTATTGTACTTATCACAAGGGACAAGACCTGACATAACACACATTGTTATTACATTAAGTAGGTATAATGGCCAACCTACTGCAGAGCATTAGACCACACTGAAAAGTGTTTTGAGATACTTAAGAGCTACAATCGATTATAAATTGATGTATGATGGCAATTTAAATAGTTATATTGACGGCTATTGTGATGCTAATTGGGCCAGTCATTCTGAAGATATTAAATACTATACTGCATACTTTTTTATTCTTCAGGGTGCTGTCATAAGTTAGTGCTCTAAAAAACAGCCAACAATAGCGCTGTCCAGTACGGAGGCAGAATACATGTCTCTGGCCGCCGCTGTACAAGAAGTGCTGTGGCTCAAACAATAAAATTAGAAGAAGAATTCTGGTCTGAATTATCAGCTTTTCCTATTGTTATTCACTGTGATAACCAAAGTGCTATCAGCATTTCAGGAAACAAAAACACATCGATGTTCGCTACCATTTTATTAGAGAGAGGGTTGCTGCCAAACAAGAAATAATCAAATACAAAAGGAGTTAAGACATGACAGCTGACATTTTCAAAACATGAGGCTTCAAAACATGAAGCTTTTAGCAGAGCAATGGGTCTGCGTTTAGGAGAAAATGTTAAGGAAAACGCAGAAATGTGTAGCGTAGCCTGTCTATTGCGTGCGCGTGCTTCCTTGTAAAGGTTAAGAATTGTTTTGTCACTTATTTTAGAATAAAAGTTCTATATTGCAGTCTTCAGCTTTTTTATTAATTTATCAGATACATTAGGCTGGAAGTATTAAAAAAAAGTTTTTTTTTGTTGCGACATTTTTAAAGATCTTTTTATTTCTCAAAGTCTATAAAGCGAAATCGGTTCAAAATTTTTAGGAAATCTAAGTTTCACGGAACTCAATTGAATGTCATTACTCACGTTTGAATTAGTCTAGCCATTCAAAAAATATAAAAATAAAAACTTCCCAGAATCTCAAAACGTGGTATGAAATGAAAACTCGATTTTTTAAAATCGGAGTGAAATCAGTGACTTCCTTTAGCTGGAAGTTAAAAACAAAAGAAAAACGTAATTCTTCATTTCATTCATCATAAATAAAACAGAAATTTGTATAATTATATAAACAAACATCAAATATAAAGTAATCCAATATAATATGTTACAAACTATATTGTTATAAGATTTACGCAAAGAAATAAAAAAAAAAAACGTCAAAATTCATCGCACATAGATCAGAGATAAAATATAAGATCATATCGATTGTAATTGAACGTGCTGGAGTAACTGGTTGTAGCACCGTCACGTACTCGCCTCAAGCGCTTGTACTCTGCACTTGAGTGTTTGTTAACCTTTTGATGTACATTTCGTTAAATTGCTTTTAGTTTGATGAATTTCGTGTAGGTTTTAGGGATTTCATTACAATATACGACTGGTGGGGTTGAAAAGTGTAGACCGTTTCGATTAAGGCTCCTTTTAAAAGAATTGTTGTTTTCTATTAAAATAGCATACGAGCAGATGGCTCCTCTGATGGAAAGAGACAACCATCGCCTAAAGATACTAGCGATGTAAATGGTGCGTCGATATCCTTGTAATGGGGTTTTGATGTCATATGAATGAGTATACCGGCTATCTTACCCTACAAACCGTAATATGACAGTGACAAGCATTGAAGCTATTGCGGCAGGAATAAATAAGGCAATGGTACCGGACACAGGCGCGACAATGCAAAACTAGACTACGTAATAGCCACAATGATAGTGGCTCACTTTGCAGCGAGGCTCACGCTGCAGGTAGTACAAATTAACAAATGTAAAAGTTCAATGTTTATTACTCAAGCATACAAAAACGGCTGGACTAATTAGGATAAAATAAAAAAATAAAATAAAAAAGGATAATATATATATATATATATATATATATATATATATATATATATATATATATATATATATATATATATATATATATATATATATATATATATATATATATATATATATATATATATATATATATATATATGCGCGTAGAAGGACGCGCGCTCAACTGGCACGCACGTCGAGGGGCGCGCGCTCAGGCACGCGCGTAGAGGACTTCTTGATGGCTTTGACCCGAACTGTCCCGGCTCTGGACCAGCAGAGAAGGCTCCGGAGACTGCGACTTCAAGACTTTTCATCAAGATTTCTTGCTAAAATACAAGTTCCTGGCGATGACTGACTGGATGATGGCCGATTTGGGTATTTATAGGCCCAAGGATGGAACAATGTCGAAACTTAAAGATATTCGAATTATATTTTTTTATATAAGGGGTACATTTATTAGGAACTCATTAGAAGACATAATTTCAAATTTTAAGAAAATAATTTTGACATACATTGTGTCGTGTCAAAATTATGAAAATCAAAATAATGAAAAATGTTTATATATAAAAACATTAATACAGCATGAAATAAAAAGTAAAACATAACCAAAATACATAAAAAATGTAAGTAGCCTAATAACTCTCGTAACACAAATTCAAAATACAGAAACATAAACATAAAAGTAAGGAATCACTACAACATAAAGTGAAATTATGCAAGTGGATCACCAGTTTTTTGGCTGATCGGAGCATCAAGGTTGTAGTCGACGGTGCATGATCCGACCTTAAATTTGATAATGCTGGTGTTCCGCAAGGCTGCGTGCTATCATCTACACTGTTTATTCTGCACATCAATGACATGTTGTGAATTAGTAACATTCATTGCTATGCGGATGACAGTACTGATGATGCTTTGTACTCCAGTCATAGCGGTATTTCTCGGGAACACGTCAATAAGAATTGGGACAAGCTAGTGTCTGAAATCGAGACTCAGCTCGAGAAAATCTAGGAATTAGGTCGACTCAACTTAGTCCAATTTAACCCCAGAAAGATACAGCTGTGTGCGTTCACCGCTAAAAAGTCGCCCTTTGTCGTATCACCTTATTTTGAGAACACTTTCCTGACAGCCTCAGCTAATATTGGAATTATTGGCGTGGACATAACGAACAACGTTCAGTTAGATTAGAACGTTAGATTTGTATGAATTTAAAATAAAAATAAAAAGTGTCTCCTCTGGGGACTAGTGGTCCGGTGTCGCCGTCGACCACATAAGGTCTCGGTTTCGATTCCCGGGTTGGGCAAACAAAAAAAAAATGTTTTCATTTTTATTTTAAAAATAACGTTGCCCCAGATTGGAAAAGTGCCCGGCTGGCGAAATCCTGGCCATCTATCACATTGTGGGACTTAAGTATCTTCTGCTAATCGTGGGTGCACACGTAACTCCACCTTCCTCTTCGGGGATACAGGCGTGAAGATATAAAAATAAGTATAATTTAACTAATATAACATAACCCATATTATGTTGATATTTAAAAATATGTATTATTATTTTAAATGCAGTGACTTAATGATCAGTCAATAAATAAGAAGTTCCTATAAATTTTATGTTTGACCTGAAAACCAAACTTAAGACTATTTGAGTCAAATAGGCTAAGTTCTAGACTAAAAAGCAGTTTCACATTCTATACTATGCGAAGATAAAAATATCTCAACACATTAATTTATGTTTGACCTGAAAACCCAACTTAAGTGTCCAAAATTTGAGTCAAACAGGCTAAGTACTAGCCCCGAAAGTAGTTTCGCATTTTATATTATACGAAGAGCAAATGGTCCTAATACATTTTATGTTAGACCTGAAAACCCTACCTAAGACTCCAAGGTTTGCATTACATAAGCTAAGTACTAGCCGAAATAGCAGTTTCCCATTCTATACTATTTAATGTCTGTGTATAGTTTAGGATGAGTGCAGTAGATGTGTTGGGGAGAGTCAGTGTACGAGACAAAACGAAAAAAAAGCTAATTCTATTGTTTCTATGTAACCTAAATAAGTTTGTAAGTAATTGACTTCACTTATTGTGCGATGACCCGTACGCTATACAAAAATCAATACAAAAATCAATACAATCAACACAACAATACAAAAATCAATACAATCAACACAAAAATACAAAAATCAAGATACGATTATCCAATCGACAATATCAGTTGAATCGTGGTTTCACCGAAGGCTCTATGGGCTCGTTCACTCTGCTTCCTTCGCAAAGTAGCGAGCGTGATGATATCTGTTATTTTACTTTGGTTTAATTAAAAGAATATCTTTTAAAAGTGATGCTGTAACTACAGCGCAGTGGGAAGTTAATAGCTACAATTACGGTAACAGGTAACGTGATACACCTATTTGTATCAAGTCTAAATTGGCGGGCCTGATTTCAGTCAATTGTGGTTTTCGACTCTGGTTACAATTACGTGATTGTATTTAATCATATGGATGGAGTAGCAACGATTATATTATAACTAGAATTTGGTGAATACTTAGCAATAAGCTTTGTGTCTAGGGTTTCGTAGCCAACGATAAAATGAGACCCTATTCCTAAGACTAGGCTGTCCGTCTGTCTGTCCCTCTGTCACCAGGCTGTATCTTATAAACTATAATAGGTAGACGGTTGAAAGTTTCAAAGATGATGTATTTCTGTTGCCGCTATAATAACGAATTTTTAAAAAAAGAATATAATAAATATTTAAGAAGGGCTCCCATTTAACAAACGTAATATTTCTTCAAATTTATTCTTGAACTTAATTACTAAATATTCTGTAAATATTTAAAGTGGATATCAGTAAGTAGACGCTTAAAATATTCACAGAATATTTAGTTATATGTTTACGTTAAAAATAAATAAATAAATTAAAATAAAATACGAAACATGTATTTTATTTTAATTTAATTATTTATTAGGGGCTCCCATACAATAAACGTGAATTTTAGCCGTTTTTTCATAGATGATGGCACGGAACACTTGCACTCAGCCGGTGCTTTTAAATTGTTGGGCTTAGAATCCACCTTAAAGGTGTCCTATGAAACTTAGGACCGTATTTTGACGATAAGTGGGAGAGTAAGTGACATCAGAATTTAGGCTCGTTAGTAACTCTTGACAAGGATTTTTGTTTATTGGCTGAAACTGTAGGCCGCTTTGGCACCTTTCGCATGTGTGTATGAAAGGTGAAGAACTGACGGGGCTGATTGCGACATGTCTAAATTTACCAGCAAGCTTAAACTTATCTAATCTAATCCCGGCCAACATTTTTTTTCAATCAGTAAATTGAAAAAACATATTTTTTAGTTGCTCGGCTTGGGATCCGAACCCGGGATCTCATGTGGTCAATATCGACACCAGACCAATAGACCACAGAGACGACTAGTCCACAGGGGCGAGAATATGAATTTTAAAGTTGATTCAACTAAATTTTGGGCTCAATATAAAAAATAAACTAGCTGACCCGCTCAGCTTTGTCTCCGATATTGTTTCACATACAAACTTCCATGCCCCATTTCAGGCCCTTACGGATTGATTTTTGAAAAAGTTAGCCTATGTTTTCACCGTGTTGGTTCCGGGCTCCTTTGAAGAATAGGCCAACTGCCGTTCTGCCAGGCAGGTCGTAAAAGGCGCCCGACTGGCTATGCAAGTCACTACCATCGTGACTACTAGGTGGTAGAGTTCTGCATTGTCTGGCCCGAGTCTGGTACCACCGCCTTACCTATTCCTGCCGCAATAGCGTCAGTGCTTATCACCGTCGTGTTCCGGTTTGGAGGGTAAGGAAGCTGGTAAACGTATGCATGTGGCATTAGACCTCGCCACAAGATAGCAACGCACCATTAACATCTTTGGTGTCTATAGGCGATGGTTGACTCTTACCATCAGGAGACCCATCTTTTTTTATATCATAAGATAGCAAACAAGTAGATGAGTCGATAGCCAATCGGTTGCCTTTTACGACCTGCCTGGCAGAACGACAGTTGGCTTATTCTTCAAAGGAGGCCGGGACCAACACCGCCAAATCTCTTGTTTGCTATCTTATGATATAAAAAAAATGTTAATCAATTCACTACAAATCTTTAAATATCTCCATGCCAAATTTCATTTAAATCGGTTAAGCGATTTTGGAGTGAAAGAGTTACAGACTACCTCGTAAATCCCGGGGTGGGCAAAATGTTATTGAGATTTTTTCGAGGTTTTTTCGAAAATCCAAAATCCAGTAGCAGGGTATATTATCATTTCTATTCTTTCTTCTAGTAAATTTATCGGTCCCGGTTATCACTAGAAATAGTTGATTATCGTTATTAACTCTGTAAAATGTGACGATAGTAATCATCACTCATCTTGCCAACCGACAAACTGGTGAATCGTGGTGAATTGGATTGAAATTGGAATTGAAAAGTCTATTGAAGTTCGGTTTAGCCAACTTTTCGCAAAGGAAACGGGCGTGATGATACTTTTTTAGCGTAACAAACAAACGAACTCACTTTTGCATTTTTAATATTATAGGATTTAAGGTCAGACAATGCAGAACTCTACCACCTAGTTAGTAGTCATGACATTAGTGACATGATATTTTTCCCTTTCTTTTTATCAGATAATATTGCTAGACAATCTATATATATAAAAATCAATAGCTGTTCGTTAGTGTCGTTAAATCTCGAGAATGGCTGAACCGATTTGGGTAATTTTGGTTTTGAATTAATTATTGAAGTCCAGAGAATGTTTAAAAGGTGAGAAAATATAGAAAAAAATAAGAGTACTTAAAAAGGCAGAACAACGTTTGCCGAATCAGCTAGTATAATAATATATTACACAAATCGATCTAACCCCAAAGCAAGCAAATTATTTGCTTTTGTTATGGTTGTTAGACAAGGAAATACATATACAAATACTGTTACATACATAATACATATTCAGATTTACACACACCTATTCTCTGCCGTATTGGTCTCAGGCTCCTTTGAAGAATAGGCCAACTGCCATTTTGCTAGGCAGTGCGTAAAAGCCGACCAATTGTCTATGCGAGTCACTACTATCGCAGTACTACTGAGAGGTAGAGTTCTGCATTGTCTCGCCCGAGTATGATACCATCGCCTTACCTATTTCTGCCGCAATATAGTTGTAGTATGCTAGTCACTGTCGTGTTCCGGTTTGGAGGGTAAGGTAGTCGGTAAACTTTGGCATGTAAGCGATGGTCGACTCTTTCCATAAGAAGACCCATCCGCTTGTTTGCTATCTTGTGATATAAGTAATAAAAAAATAAAAAAGAATCACACAAATATATTTTGTCTGTAGTAAGACAGATGCCTAGTAGTAAGACATTTGATTCAATTATTAACTTAAAATTAATTTCAGACAAACAGACCGTCCCGCAGGGGTGTCACACAACATTTGCCATCCACAAACGATCTGCGATGACTTTCAAAGGTAACGAAAAAAATCATCAAAAATGTCGCCAATTGCTTGCTGGTCACTAGATGCACTTTTTGCAATGACACAGCATACAAACTAATCAAGTGGCAACCACTGCCACTAATATAGAAGGCTATTAATTGTCTTGCAATAACTAAACAATTATGATAATTGCGCATTGTGAGATACGTGATAACCCCACCGTTGTTTAAGTGGTTAACGACCCTTTCCTATACAATCAACGAGGCTCGGGGTCGATTCCCAACAGAGACAACCATTTGTGTGAAGAACATAGATCCGATTTCACGTATTATTTATTATATTTCCATATTTCTTTATGTGTTTCTGTGTATGTATTGTTATCGTTGACCAACACCCATATTATACGCAAATAATTTGTTTGCTTTGGTGTTTATTCAATTGTATGAATTGTCAAGCGATATCTACTTATTAAAAAATCATACAAATATTAAAAACCAATGTACCTACTCACATATATATATTACTCATCACTCATGTTTAAACTAATATTGTGCCTCAAAAGCCTCAGCGTTAGTTGCCGTAATCTTCTGGTTTGGAGTGTAAAGTAGCCGTGTGGCATTCTGACCCTACCAAATGGATGATGGAGTGATTGACCACCCCGTTGGTTGAGTGATTAGCGACCCTGACTACGCAATCGACGGGGCTCGGGTTCAATCCCCGACGGGGACAAGTATTTGTGTGATGAGCATAAATGTTTGTATTTCCGGGTTTGGGTGTTTATTAAATATATTCTAGTATTTATATATGTATTTCTATGTATTAGTATCGATGACTAATATCCAGAACACAAGCAAATAATTTGCTTACTTTGAGGTTAGATCAGCAAGTGTAATTTGGCCCCTGAATATTTATTATTATTATTATTATTATTATACACCATTTACATTTAAGTTATCTATAGGCGATGGTTATCTCATTCCATCAAAGGACCAACTGCTTATTTGCTATCCTATAAAACAAATGAAAAGATAAGTGGTAGAGTTAACATCAAATTGTTAGTTGTCGAAATGACTGCTGTCGAAATGCGTCGAGCATTTTACCAACCTGATCACGATTGTCACTTGTTTTTGCAATAGCTGGACTGACAGTATTATATGCTTATCCGACGCATTGAGTTATTACCATGCCATCCTCTAAACTAAAATCTACTACTTAAAAACATAATGACGTTGTTATCTCATCGAAATCAAACACTAGACTAACTGTTATATTTAAATCATATATATTTTATACGCTCGAAAGAAATATCTTTTTAAAAGATTAAATTTGTGACTTCAATAAGATAGTGTAAGTACTATTCATTTATAAAAACTTTCATAACAAATACTACCTCCAATAAATTCGTGAGAAGGCGAACCATCTTACCGTCGTGAAAGCAGAGTATTAGAAAAGTTTTTCGATCGTCTGAATACCGGCTACGTGAGACACAAATATTGCAGTGGAGGCATGGATAATCTTCTGGCTTCAAGCCAGTTCACAATATGTAAGCGTAGTTTTCAATAGAGCCGTTTAGGTATCTACCGTTGCCCAATAGGCTAGCGACAATTAAGAGAGAAGGCATGCGCTGTGATTATCGACTCGTATGGGACTAGAATGGGAATATGAGCACTGGTTAATGGAACTCCGCAATACGTGTGCACTATTCATGCAAGTTTCATTCGATTGGTACTTAAGTAGAGCGCTATATTGGTTTTGAGGCCGTTAATACAATGAAGATGCATTATTATGACTATACCCTTGTCAAAGTTATATTTTTGATGTTTTTAGATTGTTAGTTATTAATCACCTAATAGCAATCACTTTGTAGTCGAAATTCGACCAGAATAAACAAAAGAATCACTTTTAAGTTTAACATAATACTATATAATATGTGTGTAAGTATATTACGATGTATGTCAAAAGAATGTAGTGCGTCTAATTTTATTTTCATGAATTTTATGTATTTATAATGTATAATTTTATTTACATGTATTTTATGTGTTCCTAATGTAAATTTACAGTGAAATTAATTAATAAGATTTCACTGATTTTATATAAAAATATTAGATTTTTACACTCATCCGTAATGTAAACTTTAACTGTGGCAAATTTCATATTCTACCTTTTAAAAAGAGGTACAAAGTTCTTCTCGTGTTAACTTATTACCAATTCAATAATATTAGCGATCGCTGTATTGTCAAAATTCGGCCATAGACCAAACTATTAATTCTTTTATAAGTTGAACACAAATAGATATTACAAATAAACTCACTTGCACTTCCAGTTCACATGTATTTCATATAATTTTATACACCTAACCGGTTTCACTTATTACAGCATCATCAAGGATGTTTTACACAGTTACTAGATAATTAAAAGTTAATAAAATTATATGAAATACATTTGAATTGGAAAGTACAAGTGAGTTTATTTGTAATATCTATTTCAAAATGCAGTTTCTCCAAGTGCCGAAGATGGAAAGTATCAGAAATCAGAAATTAGAAATCAGAAACACTTTATTCAATAAAACTTTTTACAAGTTATTTTGACACGTCAACATATTTTTTAAAAACTACTACCGGATCGAAAACACGGCCACACACTGAGAAGATCCGGCGAAAGAAACTTAGCGGGCTTGTCTTTTTTTTCATATCGTTGATTTTTTTTTACATTATCACAATATTACAAAAAATATAT
Source organism: Apodemia mormo (assembly GCA_036924255.1). Classification (NCBI taxonomy): domain Eukaryota; kingdom Metazoa; phylum Arthropoda; class Insecta; order Lepidoptera; family Riodinidae; genus Apodemia; species Apodemia mormo. Next base: position 18,926,669 of record JAUPFN010000018.1, read on the forward strand.
ATGAGATCGGTATGAGGAGCAATTAATCCCAGGCTTTTTTGTCTTCTAAATAATCGGAGATTTTATAATATCCTTTTTTACACAGTTTTGTTTTAACACATTTTTTAAATTTATTGACTGGTAGATCTCTTATAGTTTCGGGAAGTTTATTGTAAAAGCGTATACATTGCCCCATAAAAGAGTTACTTATTCTATGGAGACGAGATGCATGCACAACAAGATTGTTTTTGTTCCTTGTATTCAGTGAGTCAACATTTTTTCTGGAACGAAGTTCCTTACGGCAGGCTTGGAGGGGATAGGGATTTTGCTGCGCGACCAAACTGAAAAAAAATGTGATAGTAAAACCGTAAGAAAAATGCGTGGAATAAAAGCGTTAAATGAGACGTGCGCAGGCGCGACAGTCGCGTACACGAGCGAGTAGTGCCGTTTAGCCGAAGGAAGTTCGTTCCTACCTGGTGTCCCGCGACACCACATCATTTTACGCTTATTTTAAATGTAAATATTTTTACGAACGTACATCAAGTTTTCCAATATATATTGGGATATAACAGTTAGAATATTGATTTCTTTGAATTTTTCTCTCAGGGAAACCCTCGGGCTAAGATTATAAATTGCCCTAATAGCTCTTTTCTGCAATACAAATATAGTATTTATTTCAGCAGAATTTCCCAGAGAAGAATTCCATATGACATAATGCTGTGGAAGTAACTAAAGTATACAATTCTTGCTGTGTCGACATCAGTTAACTGTCTCATTTTTTTAACTGCATAAGCGGCTGAACTAAGTCTATTTGCTAAATTATTAATGTGCGGTCCCCATTGTAATTTCTTATCTAAAGTAATACCTAAAAACACAGTGAAATCCACCAGATCCAGGTTGTTTCCATCCAGTTGTACGCTGGTATCTACATGCCTTACATTTGGCAATGAAAATTTAACACAGTTTTGTTACCAATTCCAATCCAATTTGAAAACAAACTTTAACCGTAAAGAAATGAGTATTATGTACGTCATGCATGAGTTTTATCCTATCACAGCGTAAAAAAAGTTTATATGCTGTGATATTATCATGTATATGTTCATGTATCTATAAACATGTCACATGGTTATAGTGTGTGTAACAATAATATTAATTTTATTAAGTTATTATATTTTTAGTTCATATTATCCAATAATATTAGGTTTCTGCACTCCTTATTGAAAACTTGTAAACATTTAACTATGCCAAATTTCGTACTCCTCTGTTCGCGTAATTGTCGTAAAAGGGGTACACAGCTTTAGCTTCACATAATAATTTACTATCTAATAATATTTCAACCGCTCAGGTGAATAAATTATATACATAAAGGTTGTAATTTGTCTCGGTATAATGGTCTCATTAAATTATGATGAATGTTTTTATGTGTAATTGTGTGGATCCTTGAACGACTTAGATTCACAATTACACCCGGCAGGGGGCGCAGGCCGCAGCCATTAAATTCAAGTAGGATAATATTTACTGGGTCAGATAGTATAAATATTTAATTCACCTTAATTTACCGAAATTGTTTTATGATATTTATATTTGAAATACATGTTTGTTTAAAACAATTTCTTAACTTATTTTTTATAATCTTTGTAGGCTCAGTAGGTTCTAGCAAAAAGAATCCCTGAAATTAATTGGTAGATTTAATATGATTTTGCTGAATAATAAAATATATTAAACAAAATCTAATTTTTATTTAATTTAGGGCGAACGTTAAAAAAAGTTAATTTCATTTGAATATGTAACTAGCTGACTCGCGCAACTTTTCCAGCGAATAAAGTAACATGAAATTAATGTGTCGATCGAGGGATCGCATTTTGAAAAAAGAGTGAATTTGGTTTGACCTTAGTTCTTTAACAATCCCTGTGCCAAATTTCATCACAATCAATTCAGTATTTTAGCCGTGAAAATGTAACAGATGGGCAGACAGATTTTCGCATTTTAAATGTTAGTATGGATGAAAACTATTCTTCGTGGACGCAGTCGTGAGCATTAGTTGGCTTCGCCCGGGTAGTGCACCCAATGAAAATAAAACAGACCAAGAGCGAGGCCGAATCACTTACGAAGGTTTCCATAGCAGCGACAAAACATTAGTTATGAAACGTAATTATATGTTGAATGAGATAAAATCTTCCATCTACAACACACTCCTTACGAGCACGTTATAAAATAAAATTTCAATTAATCAATGTGGCTGCCGGATGAGCATAATATATAAACGTTATTCTGTAAATCAGTTCAGATATTAGTGGTTTTTGTCAATACATTGTCTCAATCGCAGCCTCTTGTTTCACTCACGGACTCACTTTTCATATTATCACATCCAAAAACTATCCCATACGATTTATTAACAATACATTTTATGCCAACCTTGTCCTGATAATACCAAACGCAAAAAAAAGAATCAATCAATTTGGTGCATTTATTTCAAAGCTATACGCATACAAACATTTCAGTCATTCTTTTTTATTTATATAGACCAACTTTATTCCATATTAACTATAAATGCCTCTACTGTTTCGTAATATTCTTAAAAATAGATCTAAAAATAAATATGTATCAGTTTCTACTTTCTGAATATGGTTTCAAATAAAAATTAAACGAAATGTTCACTTCACATATTAATATATAGAATATTGCAATAAAAGTGGTAAGTTCATGTACCGTTGGGCATGTTGAAAGTTTTTGTAACGATGCACTTACATTAAAAAATATAACAGCTGTTACAGAGTTCAAAAATGGAACGCTTTCAGTACATACTCCCTTTTAAATTTGTAAAACTATCATTTGTTTTTTCGTTATAGCGTCATTTAGAAAACCGTGCGGCTACTGGAAATTATAATTAATTAATTTCTTTTTTAGTTTTTATACCATTTTTGCTGAGGCTGAAACCAGTAAGCGTGATGACTCAGATTTCAGTTAGCTTTTGAAACTAAAACAACTTGTCACAACTCTACGTTGACTATTTCCGTAACAATATACCTAATATGTGTGTGAAAGTCGGTCTGCAACTGCGGTGATAACATTTGATTTGAAATGTATCACATATAACATGTTACAATTAATTGAAACGGACTTAATAATTTCTGTGTCAAAGTAAAGTCGTATTGTATTAGGTATGAGAATGACCTAAGTACTAAAAGATTTTTATGTGAATCTGAAAGTTCGAAAATTTGGATGCAGAATAATTCAACAGAAGACCAGAAAGTACTGCGTGTGAAATACAATGATAAAAAGTTTAATATAGTTATTGGATATCTATATTATAATGATAAGTGATGAAACCTAGGTTGGATGAAGTGATAGGTATATCACTTTGAAACAGTGAGAAAAACTAAATAGGAAAAACGAGTCTTTCTTACTAAAAACTTTCCGGCGAAAGTTAAGATCATCACTTACAGAAATTAGTTGCATCTTTTCAATGTAAAACAAGGTTGGTATTACATTAAAATGTTACACAGCAAATAAAAGAAGGTGATCGCAGATGGGCGCTTAAACTATTTGTTAACCAGTAAGTTTCCGAACAATTTCGCTCTGAATCACGATAACAAATTATACTTGGCAGCCCCAATTATAAGTCCTACGACGCATCCGCAACTCAGCCTGGATTGTACACCTTGCAACTTTTTTTTTTCAAATACTAAAGATTAGCATGGAGGTCCACGATTTATATGACTGGATACCTCGAAGCTACTATTAATGAGGTTCCTTCTAAAGATTGGATCAAATAATTCACATTATGATTCCAACAAATACAAAAATACTGCCTATAGTTAAAAACATATTTTGAAAAGAAATAATTAATATTAATTACTATATGTATATAAAACTATATATTATTATACGAGGCAAAAACTTTGTATCCATTTTTATGCGTACGGAGAAGCATGTAATTTGGTGCAGTTAAAGTTTACATGGTAAACAAGTGTAAAAATCTAATGTTTTTATATACTGTGTATTAAAAACGAATATATTTTTAGTAATGTGTATACATTATATTATTTCCACAAGTATTTGTTTTACTTTATTCATCGTATGATTTTTATACTGAAATATAGGTCAAAAATATTCCAGCATCAACTTCTAATGAGAAAGAATGGGATTAAAAGTTATTTATAGGGACACAAAGGGTTTCTCAGTTTTTTGTACAGGTGAAAAATCTGCGTTGTCTCTCTACTAATTATGAATAATGACTAGTAAGTACAATTAAAAGGTACGTTTAAAAAAGGAATTATAAACGATTAAAAAAACGAATTCAAGGTAATAACCAAGTTTTATAATTATTCAACGGTATTACTGTATGTTTTGGTGCTGGCTGGTTGTAGTGTAACGGTGTGTTGTGCTGGCTGGTCAAACTGTTCTAAATCTGTGCATGTATTCAGTCTCCAAAAAAAAAAAAAAATTTTGTAATTTACATTTTACAATTTTAATTTAGAACGAACTCTTCTCACATCAGACTTTTTAGTCAGGTGCTGGCTTATTGTGGTGTAACGGTGTGTTGTGCTGTCTGATCAAACTGTTCTAAATCTGTGCATGTATTCAGTCTCCAAAAAAAATATTTTTTTGTAAATTACATTTTACAATTTTAATTTAGAACGAACTCTTCTCACATCAGACTTTTTATCGCCGTACTGATCTGGGCCCTCTTAGAAGAATAGACGATCTATCATTCCACTAGGCAGTTTTTGAAAAAAATAACGATCGGCCATTGTGTCACTATCATCATGAGTACTATCATAAGGGTAGTAGCAAGGTGGTATTGTTCCCCAACGTCTCGTCCGGGTTTAGTACTCTCTACCTATTCTTGACTCGTTTGAGAATTGAACTCCAGCTCCAACGATTATATAGTCAGAGTCGTTAACCACTCAACGAGATGATAATATCAAAATACAAGAAAAACTTCTAAACAAGAAGAAATACAAAGCTCTATTACTTCGATGTATTTCGCCTTTAGCCTTCCTATTAATTCTCAAGCGTATCCCATAACTACAGTCTTGTCAGAACAAACAGGAAGACATGAATCATCGCCAAACATTGTCGTTACATTGTGCATGGATACGGGAAGTGGCGAAAATGCTCCATCATTCAGCTCGGCTACTTCCTTTGCCGGATATGAAGCCTGTATCGCCACGTCTTCGCCGTCACACTAATGACCTCTTCAGTATAAGAACCTTTTTCAAGAAACGACACCGTGATATTAAGTTTGGAGACTAATTGCTTTTATATTGCCTTTTTCAAGGTTCTGTAATTGGTAAAAGTTTTTGACAAGCACTTCAATTTGGGGAAGGTGACTCGTTTCTAATTTTATATTAATACGTGAAGCGAAAATGTTTTACCTCTTTTTACTTTAATGGCGTGGACAGAAAAGTACAAAATTTGGTCGTTGGCAGTTCAAAACGGTAATACTTTTATATAATATGAATTAGAAAAATAATGAATTAATAAACGAAACACATTGCACACCCTACTATGCGTTTGACAAACACATTTATATTATGTGCTCTATCTATATTGGTAGAATTACGCTCAAGAGAATACCGCTTTACGTAAGGCGCCTCATAGACCTACAATAATATTGTACATTACTTTTATTGTGCAATAATATTGATTAATACACTCTGATTCCAAACTTCAATTAATTCACTCAATAAAATTGACAAACCGGTCGATCAATATTTTCGTGCGAGCAATATGTTTGACGACGAAGTTTTGGTGGCAACCATGCTGGTTTTTGGTTTGTTTTTTTTGGTTCTATTACACAGAACCTACACATACATACATGGCTATAAACCCACAGTTTGCCTATAAACTGTGGGTTTATAGCCATGTAGTAGTATTTGACGCTTGATATTGATACATTTAGTTTGCATAGTCTAATAGAGTTAGAATATACTGAAATAGGAAATTTACTGCAATGGTGACTATGACTACGTTATAAAGTTCATAGATTCTTACATGATAACAGGCACGATTGTTTTTTCAGTCTTATTATGTAATGTATCGACAACATAGTAAGGAAACGCATTAATTTCCTAGAAATAAGTTTAGCTTTTCGTAGAATTCTCGTTTTGAATTAGATTTCAGTTTTTCTTTTTTTTTTTTTTGCAGTATTATGTAAACGAACATTTGTTTAGTTATAGTATCTGCAGACGTACAAGCGAATACTGCCCATAGACAATATATATAAATTGCGCAATATTATTGTAGGTCTATGGGGGCTTTAGTTGAACGCCATGTTATAGTCTTCAAAAAATATTAAGATTCTTTTATTCTCTCTTACCTCACCTACACACATGGTACTATATTTTACGCAGAGGGCTAAAACTACTAAGCAGGCTTGTGATAATGTAGCTTTGTGTTGATAAAAGAATTTTTTTAAATCTTAGTACATATTTATTTATAATCTACTAGCTGAGCCGGTAAACGTTGTTTTGTCATACAAATTACTTGTGGATATAAGAGGGGTTGGGGGAAGGGGGGGGGGGGTTAGTTGAGATAAAGCTATTCAATTTTTTAATTTGGACCAAACAGTAGATATCTACCAAATTTCATTGAAATCGGTTCAGTAGTTTCGGAGTCCATCGCGGACATACAACGTGACACGTAATTTATATATATGTGAGGAAAAAAAATTGTACCTCTTTTTAAGCTAACAGTGGAGTATGAAATTTGGCACAGTGAAAAGAAGTGTTGTGTTGCGTACATAAATGAATTTCAAACAGAGGTGGAAAATAATATAAAATAAAAATATGCAAATTTCATTTTGAAATTCGGAGTTGAAGAAAAAAGTAAGGGACGTCGTTCCTGACGGGGGTTCCCCGGTGGCACCATTTTTTCATTCATTATTACACTTTAAACATTACCACTGTTCAGCTGGCAAGAGGTAAATACATCATTTAACGAGTAACAATAATTATTAGGTACTTGATATTTACATCGTGTTGCTACACGGCGGTCTGTCGTAAATACCAGACTCCTTTGAAGAATATGCCAACTGCCGTTCTGCCAAGCAGGTCATAAGAGGTGACCGTTGTTAACCGCAGTTCGCATTATGAATCAAGGTGTTAGATTTTATTTAGAATTTTTATCTAGATTTTTATTTAGATTTTTACTATCGTGATAGCATTTCGTATCACAGTTGAAATGGTAAGATAGCCGGTAAACTGATGTATGTGATATGACATCTTTGCCATTCGTATCACGAACATTAATATCTTTTGTATTAGAATTCTAAGGTTATCTAATTCTTTGAACACTGAATATCGTCGGCATTTGGTAAAACTCCATGTTAACTTGGATTTATATTGTATTAAAAGCACTTGTACTGGTTTACTTAACTTTTTATTGACTAAAACGAACCGGTTTCACGTTTTAACATATCATCAGGGCCAAAGTTAGTATTGTTTAGTACAATTATTGACAATCTCTTGACTCTTCTAATACAATATAAATCCTAAGTGCTTTTAATACAATATGAATCCAAGTTCTCTTTCCATCAGCAGATTCATCTGGAGCCTTATTCACGTAACTAAACTTCTATCAAAGCATTTAGAACTCTTACAATTTTTTTACTGACACGAAAAAAAATTACTACTACACTACACTACACTACGTAACGTTGTATCTAATGTGTGTAAGTGTCCTAAATCTTTCGATTCGATTGAAGTTTCGTTATGTGAATAGGGACACTGCTTGTTTTCTATCTTATAATATGCAAAAAAATATTGCCCTGTAAAATAATGTACTTATATTTGTTGTATTTAAAATTTGAAGGTAAGGCTGCAGGTAAATTTATACATGTGGTATTGCATTCATACATTATTAACATTTTTGCAGTCATGTCAGGCTACCAAATACTTACATTATTTTACATTCATCAAAGAGCAAAAAACTAGATGGCTAGCTACCATAACATAGGCTATAATACACAAAACTAGCATCACCTTGTAGCCCACTTTATTATAAAAGTTTTTGTCGATTTCTACGAGTTTAACATAGTTTTTTAGAGGTAAAAGTACCCAGTTTCCTTTTCCAGCTATGCTCTTTGTGTGTGTTTTTGTATGATTGAGTAAAAAAGCTCCAAACGTACAAACTTTCATATTTATAAAATGCATGACATATTATGGGTGTTCTGCTAACTTGTAATTTTTTTCACTTATTTCATCTTCAGTGTAATCCGAATTAGGGAGAATAAAATAACTCTGTATAAATTAATCATGAAATGTTGACACGGGTACAATCGGTCGGCATTTGGTGTAACTGTGCCTTTCATACAAAGCCAACAGACATTAACGATGGAAAGAGTTCCATTGTGTACATAACTTTTAATTAACAAAACCAAAGGCCACTTTTGTTATGAATATTTTATGTGCTGTAACTCAAATACTTAAACGAAAGACTCCTTTTTATGACGAAGCTTTTAAATTACTTGCACTTAAAAAGAGGAGGTAATTTTTTGCGATTTCTAGATCGGTTTGCTTAATATTTATTCCTGTACTGACCCAAAAATTTTGAAATATTAGACGAAATAACTCAGGAGCCCTGAAATCCTGAGTTCAGGTTTTTTTGGGTTTTTGGTCCAGAAATACATTTTAAATAAATTTTATTTTGCTGTAAGTAACGTAATTTACCAGAGACAGAAATTGTGACAGGATAACAATATCTTTTCCACCATCGGATATCACGCTTAAATTCCAAATTCCACCCTTACCATTTGGATGTCTGCAAGTCAACTTTAGACAATTTTTATGGCTTTTTTTTTCCTAGTACAACTGCTCTATAGAACCAATTACCAGTGGATGTGTTTCCGAACCGGGATGAAAAGAGAATTAGAAAGGCCTTAAAGAAAAGAGAATCATTCCTTAAAGGCCGGCAACGCAACTGCAAGACCTCCGGTGTTATAGCTTTTCATGAGCGGCGATGATCACTTACCATCAAGTGCCTCTTGCCCGTTTGCCCCCATTCTATAAAAAAATTGTTAACAAAAGAAGAGAAAATTCTCTATTCTAGAATCAACAATTTATTTAACTTCGCTGTTAATTAATTTTTCGCTGTCACTTAATAAGTGTTTATAGCTTTGTCGTTACTTACTACACGGAGCTTTATAATAAGGTCACAACCACTCTGGTCAACTATCGAAGACGGAATGGTTCGGCAAACATTATTTAGGGTTCCGTTACCAAAGAATACAAACGGAACCTTATTACTAAAACTCCGCTATCCATCTGTCTGTCACTAAGCTGTATCTCATTAACTGCGATAGCTAGACAGTTGAAATTTTCACAGATGATGGATTTCTGTTGCCACTATAACAACAAATACAAAAATAGAATAAAATAAATATTTAAGGGAGGCTCCTATACAATAATGTGATTTTTTGCCGTTTGTTATAAATACGTAACGTGGTACGGTGCGCGATTTCGACTCGTACTTGGCCGGTTTGTGAAACAAGTTAGTGCAATAACATATAATAAGTGGTATCGCTATATAAACCCGCTTCCGCTAAATCTCCTATTCCTCCTATACTCCTGGTCCACTCTCCTAGTAAGCCACGAAAATGTACTAAGAAGACCACATATAAAGCTACGGGGTGAGGGGAATGGGGAGTGCGCGTTCGCAGTGTCACGCATTCGCAATACGGCCGCCGTTAAAACCAAAAAGGCGCGCATAGCATTTTTACCAACTTATGCGATTACAATTATATATTTTTGTTTTTATTTATGAAGTATTTTTTTCTTTGTTTTTTTTTTCTTTGATATTAATTCAAGTTACACTTTGAGCGTGGTGACCGATAAAAAACAATTTTTTTTCTTTTATTAAATAAATGAGATGTTAATATTGTTCAAAATATTTTTATTATCTTTCAATACATGTCGGGTTCTTCAGGAATATTTAATAAATGCATTTTGTTTATTCATATTTAAAACACTTTGTACACAAATTATACGAGTACAGATATTCACTGTTGTACGTAGATGATAAATACCTATACACCTATATACTTTCTCACAAACAGCTGATTACGGTAGTTTTCCAATACAACCGATGCCATCTAAAGGCGGGTTGCTGAACTAAAGAGACAAGCGTGATATTTCAAAAAGTCATTAAAAGTTTTGGTATTTATCGGTAGATGGAAAAACTAAAAAGTATCACCGCTGTGCCGGTCGGAGTGGGGAGTGTTAGGTTTTTTCGTTACGGAATTTCTGGATTCGGTCTCCACGCTCAAGGCCCGCGATAGAAGCTATGCAATAGCTTAATAATTATTTATTTTTATTACATAATTTATTCAATTTAAAATCAAAATTTTATGTTTATCTGACATAAAAAGCAAAACACATGGAACTATAATTTCAATTATGATGCAAAATTCGACTTAAAGTCTTTTAGTGCTTTCAACCAAATTAAGTGATCACGAATAATGTACTTAAGAAACAATAATGGTTAGATACTATCGTAATTACAGGCAAATGTAAAATGATACCGCAATGCCAGCTTTACAGAGTTCATTCACAAGACTCGGTGCGTCCAATTCATGAATTTAGTGGGATAATTTTAAACGAATATTTTTATATATTCTATATTTGCCATCGTCGGCACTTGGTGAATTTCCATTATTGTCACACAATTGGCTAAGCACGTGCACTCTAATTTCACATAAATAATCAATTTAAGTATATTTCCTGAAGATGCTTAAAAAGTGAAAACGGTCGATTGATATACGAAAATAAAGTTTCGATGTGAAATTAAAGTACAAGTGATTAGCCAATTGTGTTACGAATATTTTTATATTATGTTGTAATAATTTTAAAATAATAATTAAAACGCACTTTCAATCTTATATTATTTCCTTATTTTAAAATTTGACCGGACTTTTAAAAGTAAACCTGTATAGTTCTACAGTGTAAACATCGCTAAACTTTTACAGTGTAAACATGTGCATGTTTATGTAAACTGAATTTAGATCTAAAGTGTAAACATGTGCATGTTTATGTAAACTGAATTTAGATCTAAAGTGTAAACATGTGCATGTTTATGTAAACTGAATTTAGATCTAAAGATCTTAGTTCAGTTTACAAATTAAAGTCAATTTTTATAGTACTTAATACTTCACATTTCGCAAATATGTTATTGGTCCACTCATATTTGTTTATGTACATAGTTAATACATAAATGTACTATTATCTATATGTTTAATATTTATCAAACAAGACATACATAAACCAACACTAATTATTGGAAAGACACGTCGGATCTATTAGTCAATGCCAATGTTGTGTTATGCCAGCTATAACGTGTATCGGTTATAATATCCGTTGGATGTCACTGTCTTGAGCGATGATATGTACTAACAACGGCATGTCATTGGGTTTGCTCATATATCTTGAGATACATACTCATTATTTACTCGAGAAATCCCAGTGTATGTTACTGGTTGATAATCTTCACATGATTTAATAAAATATTGGCTCATCACATACAATATTCAGAGTAACATTTTGTTTATAAGAAATGAGTAAGGTTTATTTTTTTTTTATCAACAGGCATAGGCACTAGCGAGGAGATAATTTTTTCACTATTAATGTCCTAGTTTACGGGCTTCAACCTACTTATCTAACTATAGTGCAGATGTCAAAGATGAAAGAATTCTGAACTAGAAAATAGTCAACGACTTATTAATTTCCTTTAATTTTTTTATCTTATTTTTATTCATTAATAAGACAAACCATCAAATTTTCATAATACATTGATTATTACAATTCGATACTTTAAAAACATAAAACCGTATGAAACACGTCATAGATGCATTGATATAAAAAACCCAAGATACACAATCAGTGTCTCAAAAACGTCCTCGCGTTCAAATAGAATTGCGTCGGTCGCGACGCGATTTTATTTCTTTTTGTACGTTGCTTTGTAAAAACAACTTTAAACCTTGTGCTTAAGGTTGGATATGCAAAGACGTAAGTTTTTGTCGTATCTATAACTATTTCAATGAAGTTGGGTACACTTTTGGGTATCAATTTTGTTCGGGACTGTGCATCTTGGGTTTTTTATATCAATGCATAGATATGTACAGCTGTATAATACAGCTGTATAAAATTATAAGTACATATAACAAATAGATCTATGCAATGTAGGGTTCCGAAATTGTCCATTACAATAATGCGAACTAAGAAGAGAGCTTTTATTGTTTCATACTATAAACATTTAAACTATTAAACGTCAGTGACGGCTATATCCGCAAGTTAACGCCCATAAAAACTTCTCCAAGTTCATTTTATAAGTCGACTATTACTCACAAACTTGTAAGGCCTTATAAGCCGTGATAGTTTACCTTTTAACTTCATTATAGGTATTTACTACTACCGTGAATTTTTTCTATCCCCCAAAACCAAACGTTTAGCTGCCACTTGTGTTCCATTAAAGTGCAGTCCATGTACTGCACCTACTTCACAGCTCATTGAATGAAACACCTAAGCACCATGAAATTTACAGCAGTTACGATCTTTTGGTAACAAATGTATTATATCATACTCTATTTTACGCTGCATACCTTCTTAATTTTGACTTTGGTTGGATGATTTATTATTATTTCAGCGCTCCAGGGAGTGTTAACAAAATGGAACACGACTTTTACTTAACATAGTTTCTCTAGCGCGTAGTGAAATAAATTTTCTGTTAAAAAATTAATGGGGAATTTTGTATAAAAAGCTAGCAATTACACAATGATGTATGAAGCTATATACTTTAGACTTGCAAAACTCTAAGTCACTAATAACTGATAAGCTTCTAAGCGCGCTGAAAAAATATATCCTGAAAAACAATGAGAGGCTGGTGACTACAACGATGCTCGACTCTAGGTAGCTTAAACCCATAAAATTCCAATTCCTTGATGAATTTCTTAGCACGTCAATCGATTGAGTCTAAACCAGGCGGTAAAAAGTTGTCTCAACCAATCTAAGGTAGCATTAGCGTCGCCCATGAAATGTCTGTCCTTTAAAGATTGCCTGTGTGGCGGAGTAGTAGAAAAATGCTTTTCATAGTAATTAAAAACGAATTGCGTATAAAACAAGTACTCAGTAGGTCGAGTTTTCTGATGATTTTTAAATAAGGATTCGACTTGATTTCTTTTACGTACGTTTTTATTCCGGAAACAAAAATATACTTTCGTTTCGTCTGATATAGTTTTGGTGAATGTTTGATTCAGAGCTCTAGAGAGTCAGATGATTTGAAGGTTTGTTGTCGATTAATACCCCTATATGTGTATTTATTTACTAAGTAGCTGTTGCCCGCGACTTCGTTCGCGCGGACAACGTTTACTCCGCACAGCTCCTCCTCCGTAGGTGATAGCGTGATAATATGTAGCCTATATGTTGACCCGACCTGTTAGTAATATTTATGCAAAATTTGAAGTAAATCCATGCATTACTTTTTGAGTTTACCCCGGACACACATTGATTTTCCTATGATTTTATTATATGTATATAGATAATGAAGAATTTTTTTATTTTTTTATTTTTGCTGAGTTATGGCTCCGCTAAACTTCTAGCGATTCCGCCAATGTCAAGGTTGATGTATGCACGTTTATTATCAGAAAAGCGATTTTAGTGTTTTCATATATTCCTGTCAAACATAGAGAGCCACTGGAAGACAAAACACAGCAATATTAGTATAATGTTAAAATTAACATACACATTGGTGTTAAAATGTTAGTTAGGAGGAATATTTTACAAATATTCACAATATAGGGATAACAAACCAACTGGACAAACAATGTTATGCTAGACAAAAGTACATATTGCTAACTACAATCTAAGTTTGTTAATTTTGATAAATCTGGCAAGAACTGATACTCGGGGGGAGTGGACTTGAGATGGGAGAAGAGAGAGGGAAGTTTTTTGGCAGAATGTCATAAAGTGGCACTGTAATTTTAGGGCAGAAAAAGAATATGTGCTCAAGAGAGCCTTCCTCCAATCCACATTCACAGAGGGAATGATCTTTTATATGAAGTTTAGCAAGAAATACAGGAGTTACAACATGCCCTAAACGGAGGCGAATAATTGTGGAGGTAGTACTCTTGTCAATACTATTGAATTTAAAGAACCATGGTTTGTTGGGGATGTCGGGTTGTAAGGAAGCATAATGTTTCCCTTTTTCTTGGCTAGAAATTTGCCACTTATCCATCCAGATCTTATCCAATGCAGGTTTTGCTAACGTTTGTAAGTCACGAGAGTGTATAACATAGTGGTCATCCAGGCCTATTATGGTAGCCTGTTTAGCCCAACCGTCTACCACTTCATTGTCTGTAATTCCTGAATGGCTGGGGATCCAAGCCAAAACAACTTCAATCCCTGCATTATGACATTTATGTAGTAGTTCTCTTATTTGAAGAGTCAAACTGAAATTAGATTTAGCATGAAAGGGATGTTTTATTATATCTTGCAAGCAGCTGTAAGAGTCTGTGAATATGAGGCTTTTATTGAGCCTATGAGAATGAACTAGTGAGACTGCTTCCCAAAGAGCAACTGCTTCTCCCGTGAAAATAGAAGATTGGGGCGGTAGTTTCTGAGATAGAACAACATTATGTTTGGGAATCCAAACTGCTGCCCCTACAGGTTGGTTTATCATTAACTTTGATGCATCCGTATAGATATACAACCAGTTTTCCCAGTGTGTAGCTAGTGTTCCGTAAAACTTTCTATTAGCTTCTGGGGATTTTTTCTTGACACCGAAGTCAAGAATTACCTGAGGCAGGTATGTGAGAGATTCGTAGGTAACTTCATATAATGGGTTTTTTGTATGTTTGTTCACAGGAATTTGGAGAGAGTTTATGTTATTATAGCTATTAATAAGGAGGGGAGATTTTTTATGGATCCAATACCTTGAGGAGGGAATGGATTCTGACAGAGGTTGTAATGTGAGTAGCAAAGGATGAGCGGGAAATTGGGTTATTTTAGATAAAAAACGGTCGGCCAAATACTGTCTACGTAATTGTAGAGGTGGGTCTAGGCATTCAACCTGGAGTGCATTAACAGGCGAAGATTTCATCGCACCAGTGATGATTCTAAGAGCTTTATATTGAATTTTATCTAATTTGTTTAGGGCTGTTTTGCTAGCTGGTTCTAATAGAAATGTACCGTAGTCAAAATGGCTTCTAATAATAGCATTATAAAGTAGCTTCTGGCTGTAAGGGTGGGCCCCCCACCATACACCAGCTACAGCACGTAGAACATTAATCCCTTTTTCACATTTGTTGCAAATATAATTTAAATAATCAGATCCAGACATTCTGTTATCCAATATAACACCCAGGAATTTTACCTTATTGTCAAAGGGAATATTTTGGTTATTGACTGTGAGATTTATTTGAGGGATAGTTCTTTTGCGTGAAAATGTAACTGCTTTGCATTTTTCGACTGATAGCGACAGGCCGTGATCCTTAAGGTATGAGTCCAGATAAAATAATGCTGAGTTTAGCTTAGAGGAGATTTCAGAAATGGATGTAGAATTTGCATAAATGGCTATGTCATCGGCATATTGTAAAATGTTGCAAAAGTTATTGACAGATTTGTCTAAGTCCCAAGAGTAGAGGTTATAGAGCAATGGACTTAAAACCGAACCTTGGGGAAGGCCAGTCCACACTTGTCTAGGCGGTAGGGATTTTCCTTGGACTCTAACGGTGATTGTGCGGGACATAAAAAGATTGCAGATAACGTGGACCAATCTCACCGGAATGCTAAGCTGTAGCATTTTCTGCCTTAGCAAGGGAAGTTGGACACTATCATATGCAGAGCTGATGTCAAGGAATACTCCTACTAAGTGTTCATTCTTAGAGAATGCAAGACGAGTTGCTGTTGTGAATATGCTTAGGCTGTCCATAGTTCCCAAGCCTCTTCTAAATCCAAACTGAGTATTAGACAGAATACCATTGCTCTCTAACCACCACTCCAGCCTGTTTTTAATTAAATGTTCCATTATTTTTGAAAGAACAGAAGACAAAGCTATTGGCCTGTATGAAGAGCACTCACTGGGGTTTTTGCCTGGTTTTAAAATAGGAACAATAATTTGTGTTTTCCAAGTGTCTGGAAAGATTCCTGAGTTAAATATTTCATTAAGAATGTTTAAAAAATAAATTTTTGTAGATGCAGAGGAGTTTATGATAAAGGAGTATGTTATCCCATCTATGCCTGGGGAAGTATCTTTTAAACCGTCAAGGGCACAGGTTAATTCAGCATAAGGAAATGTCTGATCCAGATTATTTGAACTAGGAAGAGGTGGTAAATTTGTAGGTAGACAGTCTATATTGGGAGCATAAGGAGGGGATAATTTATCAATAAACTCAGATAACCACGGTTCATTTATATTACAGTTAGGATTATTATCATTGAACGAGTTTCTAAACATTTTAATTTTTTTCCACACTAGTGAGGAGGAAGAGCGTGGGGATAATGTTTTGCAGAAAGACCGCCATCCTTCTGCCTTTTTTTTTGACAGCAATTTCTTACAACGGGCCGATATCTCTTTATATTGCAGATAATCCTGCATGTTGAGGCTTTGAGCACACACATTTTCTGCTGTTTTTCGTTTATTAACTGCAGCAGTACACTCAGAATCCCACCATGGAGGAGAGGAAATTCTATTTTTAGCAGAGTTTTTTAATGGGATAGCCTCATTAGCTGAATCAATAAGAGCTGAAGTAAATTTTGAATAAGAGAGGAGAAAATTAGAAGGGGTGACTGGGGGAAGCAAACTAACCTTCCAATTCAGAATATCAGAATACTTACCCCAATCAGCTGCTGCTAATCTATATTTTAAAAGAGGTGCTGGGGGAGAACGGGGAGATCTAATTGATTGTGATGAGGATAAAATTGGGAAATCATCACTGCCATAGGTGTATTTAAGTACTTTCCAGGAAAAGGTTGAAACGAGACTGGGAGAAGACAATGTTAGGTCAACTGCACTATTGTTTTGTAAGGGTGATACCTGCCGGGTGGGAGTGCCATTATTAAGTATACATAGGTTTAGTTTGTCTAATATATCTATAAAAGAGTCAGCCAGAGTGTCGCAGTAGCTAGAACCCCAAAGAGTGTGATGAATGTTAAAGTCACCCAGTATTACACAAGGGCCAGTAAGGATATGCGTGAGTACAGTTTCAAGCTCATTGATTATGTTTACACTACGGGTTTACACTATGGGTGGGGGATGTACACTGACACATATATAATATTAAAAACTTTAACTGCTACAATATGCAATCCTGAGGAGTGGACAGGTATTGGTAGTTGTGAGAAAGAGGTAAGTAAGTTAATGAGAAGAGCACTACCAGCGCTGCCATCATCCCTGTCATTCCTGAGACATGTGTAGCCTGGGATCCTAAACCTAGAACCCGGCTTAAGCCATGTCTCAGAGATGGCAAAGACAAGAGGGCTATAGGTATTAATTAAATGAATAATTTCAGATTTTTTGCGTATAATACTCCTACAATTCCATTGTAGGAGGTTCTGGGCCATTATAGCTGCCAGAGAAAAAACTTTCCAGTGTTTGTAGCGCTTGCTGAACCAGTTGAAGGATTTGGGGAGGATATATATCACTGCTAGAGGTAACTGTATTTTTGAGAAAGCGTGTAAGAAGAACCATGCTATTATCCTGGGTGGAACTTGGAGTAGTTGTATGTTGGAGAGCGCATCCATTAGGTTGAGATGATTGTGGAATACCTATGATATCATGATGAGTCTGAACATTATATGCTGGAGCAGAGTGGATTCTAGGCCGTAAGGTGTTGTATGTAGTTTTTATATAAGAAGACCGCCTTTGGGGTAAGACGGGTGTGGATGATGAGGCTTTAGGGGGTGCAATGTTTTTCGCTAAGTCTACATAAGGCAAGCATGTTTTAGGAAAACGTACTGCTGCTTCAGTATAGCTAATAAAATCTTCAGACATAGCTTGTTTTATTTTTTTTTGTCTACTATGTTCTGGGCATTTACTGTATGTTGCCATATGTCTACCTGTACAGAGCAAACAGGTGGCATTTTCTTCTGCTATCTGACATTGGTCTCCCCTATGGGGTTGTGAGCAACGGTAGCATCGCGGGCTGGAGCGGCACTGCTTGGCCACATGTCCAAATCGACAGCAATTCCTGCATTGGATTACTGGGAGTTCATATAATGAGACTGGTAGAGATGTGTAGTAGCAAAAAACTCTTTCTGGAAGAATTTGGCCAATAAATGTAAGTACTACTGTGGTGGAAGGGACCCATTGACTTTTACCTTCTTTTTGTACACGCCTGTTAAGGCGTCTAGCTTTGATGACTGACACCGATTGAATGGGGCATTTTAGGTTTTGGACAAATTCTTCCAAGGTCCAATCACATGGCACCTGTTTTACAACTCCCATGCGAGTGATATGGAATTTGGGGATTGTAGCAATGAAAGAGTGTTTTCCTAGTACTTCTGATTTTTTTAAATTATTAGCATCAGTACCCGTTTGGAATTCAACTGCCATCTTATTTCGGCCAATGGACTTAATACCGCCTTCAGCTATGCCAGTTACTTTATTTTTATGCAAAAATTGTGTGAATTTTAAGATCTTTAGTGATTCCCCAACATTTTCCACATCAGATTTGGAAACATGTACAATATAGGGGCCCTTGTCTCCCTCCCTATATTCCATGTCAGTAGTATCGTATTCGGGTATCACATAAGTGTCTTGCAACGCTGGCGGGGGGGATGTTTTTTTGGGAGGAACTATTTCTTCGACGCTATTGTCAGTTAATGTATGTTTTGTAGCTTGTTTCTCATGAGAGTGTATATCTACTGATGTAAATATTAAACTAGTAGAGGAGGCATCCAACGGCGTCATTGTAAGACCGCCGCCGCCATCAGGCGGGTCTCCCGCGTCCTCCTCCATAACAAAAAACACTTACCGACAACACCAAACACTTAATATTATATACTATCACCACAAGTATATACTAACACAACACAAATAGATAGATAAACAGATTAAATTCCGTAGCTCAGTATGAGAATTTCCGATTCTAACTCGCGCACGTGCGTCAAACAACACAGAGACGGGCAGAATCCCGAAGAATATATTATATCTATATCAGGATATGATAAGTGTCAAAAATACGTTTTTGGTATATTTTGTAGATTTAAGTAGTACTGTTTGGGAGCTATCAACTTAAATAAGAACACAATTTCTTTGCAATTTTATTTGAAAGTTTCCGCAGACTCTTTCTTATATTTGACTTCTAAATGCCACCGAAATAATAAAAGTAGTGTAAATAATAAAGTCTCCAGCAGCATAAATATCTTCATAAACCTACCATACTTCCCAATTTTCACCAAATCATTCAGCAAGAACCTGTTCTTATGACTTATATCTGTCATGAAATCGTTAGCTTGATGTAGCAGGATACTCATAGTGGTAGCATTTGTAGATGCATAGCTGTATTGCATTTATACTATTCCACTATTTTTAAAAATAAAATTTATTTCAACTCTAATATAAAATTATGTTTCCAAACCATTCACATTTACCCTACACAGTTTCTGCTGATGATAAATCTCTTTTGAGATAGACTAAATTATTCTATATTTAATTTATGAGTTTCAAACACTGAATTAAATTAAACTATTTACCTAACCGTTAATGCCTTATTCAGGTTGTTTAAATATAGAAAACTAAAATTTATCTGACCGTCAAAGGTTTAAATTTGATAATTAATAGATTTAGTCCTATCCATTTTACCGTCGGGTGGTTTAATAGTTTAAGTTATTTCATACAAAATTTATCTTATTTCGAGATCTTAGATTTTCAGTATGATCTTATTTGAAAGCCTTTTATGTTCAATACTAGGATTCGTCCGTGTATTCACGTGAGTCAAAGTAATTTTTAAATTCCTCGGAAACAGTTATACATATAGATATATACACATTATATATGCATATAGACTAACCATATTTTCACACCAGATCCCTTATGAGGTAGGCAAAGGCTACTGATTTCCGTGTGTCACAATAGTTTGCGAATATTTATTGCTTCCTCCACAATCATTAGCAGTAGTTCTAATAACGTAAGGCTGTGTTTACTGACATATGAGATTCATATTAGCGATGTTAACAAATTCAATCTCATGCGTAATTTTTTATCATAGTAAATATTATATTTTATTCTTCCATAAGGTGAGGTTTTCTATGCATATAGACTAACTATATTTTCACACCAGATCCCTTATGAGGTAGGCAAAGGCTACTGATTTCCGTGTGTCACAATAGTTTGCGAATATTTATTGCTTCCTCCACAATCATTAGCAGTAGTTCTAATAACGTAAGGCTGTGTTTACTGACATATGAGATTCATATTAGCGATGTTAACAAATTCAATCTCATGCGTAATTTTTTATCATAGTAAATATTATATTTTATTCTTCCATAAGGTGAGGTTTTCCTCGTGTTTGTCGAGACCTTCACTGAGGAATAGATAACTTGCCATTCTACCAGGCAGTTTGTAAAAGACCTGACTGTACTTGTCACTACCATCATGATTACTAAGTGGTAGAGTTTCACAACATCTTGGTTGGGTATTAGGTACCTTACATATTTCTGCCGTAAAAACGTTAAGGCTAGTCATTGTCGTGTTCTAATTTCAAAAGTAAAGTAGCTGGTAAAAATTGCATGTGGTATTGCTACACACCCGCTACATTGATAGCAATTATGCATCAATCAACATCCTTTGTGTGCATAGGCGATTGCTTCTCTTTCCATCAAGAGAGCAGGAGGATAACAACTGGGATTTACGTTGGTAAGTGGTGACATCAACTAATTCAAACTCATACTTTTTTCATAATTAACTATATTAAACTCAATGGTATTATACTTTAATCAAACTTTTTGTAGATAAGGCTTTCTCTATGTTTGCCTGGTCTGCCTTGAAGAATAGATTACTTACCTGCTATTCTACGAAGCAAATTGTAAAAGGCCAACGATTAACTATACGTAATTACTATTGTAATTGTTAGGTGTAAGAGTGTTGCAACGTGTTGCCCGTATTTATGGCATCAACGCCCCACATACTCTTGTCGCAATATCTTCAATACTTGTCATCATCGTGTCCCGGTTTGTAAAGTAGCTGGTAGGCTTATGCATGTAACATTGCCATCCCGCCACACGAACTGTAAACGCACCGTTAACGTCATTGGTGTCGATAGCGATGATTTCCTTTTCCGTCAAAAGACTTATTTGCTTGTTTTCCAATCGAATTATATATCTTCAGCAGCCTTAAAGTATTCGACAAGTCTTGCTTCTACGCTATTATCAGCTTGAGATATATTGCCAAGCATTCAAATGTCGTCGATGTCGAAAAAAGTCTTTACCGCAATGTAAAATGCTGTCTGGTCCAGGCCGATGCAAGCTAGTCATCTGAATAGTAGTTTAAGTGACACATGTCTTGATCTTTTTTTATATCATAAGATAGCAAACAAGCAGATGGGTCTCCTGATGGAAAGAGACAACCATCGCCTATAGTTAGACACCAAAGATGTTAATGGTGCGTTGCTATCTTGTGGCGAAGTCTAATGCCACATACATAAGTTTGTCGGCTACCTTACCCTCCAAACCGGAACACAACAGCGACAAGCACTGGCGCTATAGCGGCAGGAATAGGTGAGGTGGTGGTACCAGACGGGCGAGACAAAACATCTTGATTGAATGTTTAATAAAAATTAAACCACGGCTTTAGTGGGTTTGTATTTAATTTGTTACATAATGTCATCTTCCCATAGCCGGAACTTGAATTACTGAAACTAATAGAGATTTAAAAAAATATACCTATAACCATAGAATAATAACGCATAAAAAACAAGTCGACCCGCGCAATATTAAGCCATTTCAAAGAAGCCTGAAAAGGCTTCTTACGTTCGCTGGCCGCTCAGACATATGACACGTGCCACACGAAGTACAGCTCTCGCAATTTAAAAAATATGAGTTACTTTGTGGTGAAAGGCTGTCACCATGCTTCACAAAAGCGTATTTAAGACTTGAAGATCACATTTTACAGATAAAAACTACTTGGCATTGGATATTTTTGTATAAAATCCAAACAAATAAATTGTAAATATCTACGTAGAATGATATTCAAAATGTTCCCAGCCAAAGAGGAAAATATTCTACCATGTATTTGTTATTGCCTATTTTCGTTATAATTAATAACTTGTGTATTCCTATTTTATGTGCGATATTACATAGCCTGGACTTTGCTTTGATTTATAATAATTTTTAAATGTTGGGACTTACCAGTATACTGGCACAAATATTACAAAGCAGTTTATCAGACCAATATTACAAGGCCTTTATTCGTGTATAGTGAGGACATTTAGAAGCCTAAAAAATTGTTCCAACTAGCATTATAGATGCCGCAGTGATTGCTAATCATCAAAAATACTGTCACTGCCATAAAGACTTTTTTAATTTTTCTTATGAAATAATATACCATCGTACGGCATTATTTGGTGATTTGCTTAGTGTCAAGTAGTTTTATTGGCGATATTTTCGAATTTTATTGACGAAAACATATAGGGTAATGTTCTAAAGTCGGTCTGCGCTGAATGTCGCCCATCATGAAAAAATATGTTTATGCTGATAATAATAATAATAAATATCACGGGACAAATTAATCTGACTGAACGAATTGATCTGACTCGAAAGTAAGCAAATTATATGCTTGTAGTATGGGTGTCAGTCAACGATACTAATACCTAGAAATACTATACTAATATATATATATATATATATATATATATATATATATATATATATATATATAAATATAATATATATACTAATATATAAATAATATATTTAATAAACACACAAACCCAGAAATACAAACATCTGTGCTAATCACACAAATGCCTTTGATTGCGTAGTCAGGGTCGCTAACCACTCGACCAACGGGGCGGTTTATGCTGATAATTAAGTTTCAATTCTACATAGCTTGAAATTCGTGTTGCTAATGATGACTTTGCTCACATGACTGAGTATTAATATACGATTTAATTATTTTGTGTCATATACTCCAATGCATATATAGCACGTAGTAGCCAAAGAGTCGCCACAAAGAGCTGTATTGTTTCCGATTCAGCTAAAAAAGTTAGAGATTACGCACGGGGATTACGTCTTTCTATATTCTAAGATCTGAAACAAAACAGTTGCGCACGATAGGTGGTGCTCAAGTCATGCACAGACCCAATAGTAGCTTGACTCAATATAGTACGTTTAGCTTCAAATATTTTAATTTTTTAAGTTGATTTAAATAAATACTTAGATTAATAAGTATCTTATTATTTTTTTACCTTAAAACGTTCGTCTATAACGTAAGTATTGTTTCTGCTTGCCACCCATTTGCTAATTTCAAGCTAGTTTGAGTTGATAATAAAAAAAGTTCCAAGGTGATAGCTTTGAACAAACATACATACACATACACGCACACAGACACACACATAATGACACAGAAGTATTTGCCAAGCAATGTATTTCAAACATTTGTATGATATAGGATTATATATTAGTAGATACATTTCAATAAGGTTTTTTTTAAATTACTTCAATCACTATTTTTATGACTTAAATAATGTAAATTGCCCATATTTTTTATTTACGCTCGGTGCCGGTTAGTTAGCGCTGTTTGATTACTGAAATATACAAAAAAATAAATATCTTGAGAACCTCTAAAACATTTTCCTGTAATTCTACTCATTTTACCTCACCGGAATAAAAACTGTGAGTGTGACTGTGTGTGTCAGTGAGTTCTAAATTTTCAATATGACTTATAATACTGTTGGAAAGACAGACAATCTTTATTTCAGTGAAGTAAAAATATTTTAAATCACAAATAAAAGCACAAATACTAAAAAAACATAAAGTTAAATAGCTTTGGAATCATCTTGAGAACATCTAGAATATTTCCCGGCACTTAACATATTTTACCTAACCGAATAAAAAGTGTAAGTTTCAAGTTTATACTTAATTATTAATAATATATTATTTGTATACCGGTCAGGTAGATATATTTTAAATACCGTCTTGGGAAAATATTTATTTACTTGCAACACCATTCGAGTCTTTAAGTGCGTGACGACGCAAGTGATTACGCGAAGCTTACACGGACATCGACACGGTTTTGGCCTAAAATATTAACGAAACGTTGAATGCAATTATCACTCTGAGCGTTATTACTCTAAGTCTATAACTATCTGTTTAGCTGCTGGCAGGGTATCCTTGCCATATAATAATTTGATTAATCTTCAATTAAACTTTGTCGTATAACAACGCATAGAAAACTTTAACAACAAAAAAAAAAAAACAAATTGGTACTTCTTGGATTTATACTCAAAATATATGTTTGCAAAAAAATTGTGTATATATATCGCGTGTGCTAACTAGCTGTATAAGATGACTAAGAATTTGGCTCTCGACGTATCATTTCCAAATATAACATCAGTCACGAAAAAAATGAGGTTGGAATATGTAAACAGATATCTCAAGAATCTTTCATAAGTCTAGATTGAACCGGATTGTGTCGCGATTTAAGAACCTATTTTATCACACATATTTCCAGAGATCAAAAGGAAAAATATTAAAATACTCGTTCCTACATCAGTTTGTTTGTTAAACGAGAAAGTCATCTTTGAAGGTGTTTACCTCAAGTTGAAATAAAACTTGGAGCGTGTTGGAAATGTTTACTCAGTATATGTCAAAATATATCTAGACAAATATACGAATACCAGAAGTTTCTGGTAAATATGAAGAACTTAGTGCAGCACGTTTTCATATGAAATTTTACCTACGAACAGTAATAGTATATATATATATATATATAGTAAATATAGTAAATAATATAATAGTAATCTAATACGTTTAAACGTATATATATATAATTGGAATCTCGGAATCGGCTCCAACAATTTTCATGAAAGTCACAAATTAGGGGTTTTTCGGGTCAAGGAATCGATTTATCAAGGTTCCAGGTCCAAGAAAAGCTCGGGTCCCAAGATATGGGTATGTGAAAAATCGTGCAAAGCTCGGTCAACCTTTTAAATTATTTATTCTATAGGAAATAAAATAAAATTCTATAGGAATAGGAAAAAAAATATATATTCTATAGGAATCGATTTATCAAGGTTCAAGGTCCAAGAAAAGATCGGTTCCAAAAATATGTAAAAAACCGATTAAAGCTCGGTCAACCAGATATTAGTATATAATATAGTAGGATTAGTATATAATTAGTATATAATATATAATATAATAGGATATAGTAGTATAAGTATTATATATACTTATAGGATAGGTATATATAATAATATACAGTATGCATTATAAAATAAGAAATAAATTGGTAGAAAAATAAATAATTTAAAAATATATTAAACATATTTATACATACATTAACACATAATATTCATACTCTTTATTATTTTTTTTATGTGTCGCTATCTTCTCATCGATATACGTGCGCTCCTTGTGACTGTTACCAACCAACTGATTGAGAAATGAGAAATTGCCCCAATCGCACAACAATCTAGGAACCAAGGATGGTCTCGCGGTCCTGCCGCCCTGCTGCAGAAGTTACATTCTGCCGTGCAGTCTATTAATATGTATTAACCGACTTTTTGTGGTGCTATTGTAATACTTGAAATATCATTTACGTTTAATTATTTTAATCGGAGAATATTTATATATCTATAACTAAAAAAACCATATAATATATGATTGTATTAAGCCACCAAACAATATCTTAACAAACGGACAGATTTTTTACTGGCTGCATATGCGCTAAAACGTAAGTACGTTTTGGTTGAATATCGTATATTTTTCTTAATACAAATTTCATTCGAATCATGGAGTTATACTATCTTTTTAAACAAGCCACATGCTTAGAAGTTGAAAAAAATCGAATCCCTCAATACATTTCGAGCTCAACATTTCTATACGTGTCCTATTAAGCCGATTTTTATTACGTTCAAAGCACATACTTGGTGAAGTTCCGATTAACCTTTAAAGAAGCACTGCCTATTCAATACAACCTTTGCGTTTTTCTACGTTTCTTCAGAGAACGGTTTTATTAAAAGAAAATCTTTGTATGTTTTGTAAAATATCAATGGCTTCTTTTTGCAATAATTTCTTATTACTAAGTAATTGAAAATATTTTTCAGATATTTAGTGTTTTTTATATCATAAGTAGCCCGAATTGATTTGAATCCCTTATGAGATATAATATTTGTAAATGGTCTGATTTTTAATCCTTGCCTATATGAAAAAAAGACTCAAAATAACTTTCCATCAAATACGCTGCGACCGACATGGTGTTGTCCAGTTT
Organism: Apodemia mormo; assembly: GCA_036924255.1. Lineage (NCBI taxonomy): Eukaryota > Metazoa > Arthropoda > Insecta > Lepidoptera > Riodinidae > Apodemia > Apodemia mormo. Next base: position 18,953,069 of record JAUPFN010000018.1, read on the forward strand.
GAAACAGCCGCAAAATTTTATGGGAATTGAACAACTTTTTAGATTTTTATTAATCTAAAACTTTTTAGATTAATAAATATTTAATAGATTGATGAAAGTTTCCAAAACCTAAAATAACATCTTTAGATTTTTCAAAAATAAATATATTCTATGTTTTTGAAATTTGTATCCCACGTCAATTTTAAAAGAAAATTAAAAAATCGTATATTTAATAAATTAATAAAAAATTACGAAATCTAAAAAATACCATCTTTAGATTTTTCAAAAATAAATACATTATAGTATTTTTTTAATTCATTTTTGAACTTTGTATTCCAAAGCATACATTTTAAGAAAATAAAAAAATCAGGATATTTAATAAATTAATGAAAATGTTCAAAATCCCAAAAATACCATCTGTAGATTTTTGTAAAACAAAGAGATGATATTTTTTGATTTTTCATAAAATGAGTTTTAGGGTAGCTATGAGCTCCAGAATTTTCTGAGGTAAAAATAAAAAAAATAATGGAAACTATGTTTTTGAAACTAAAAAATGAGTTAAATTACAAAATTTGATAAATTTCTGTTGTCGGGCGGATTAGTGAGCGCTTCCCAAAATTTTATTTTTTAAAATAAAAAAAAATCAAAAATCAACAGAATATTCCATTTATTACCATATGGAGGTAATTTGACGATAAATAATTTTCTGTTTGGTACATGTCATAAAAACGCTTCAGCGCATAGATATCCCTAAGTAATTTGATGAAATGAATAAAAAAATATATTTCTCGCAGCTGGCTACCACTTTCAGAATCATTAATGCGTTGCTATCTTTGTGGCTGAGTCTTGATGATACATGCATAAGCTAACCGGCTACTTTACCCCCTAAACCGGAACACGCCAGTGACAAGCACTGACGCTATTGTGAAGCAATAGATTACCTATTGCTATACCCGGGCGAGACAATGAAGAACTCTACCACCTAGTAGCCACTATGATAGTGACTCGCATAGCCATTCGTTCGCCTATTACAACTGTTTATCATAACAGCAGTTTGTCTATCCTTAAAAGGAGCCCGTATTATATTATAGGGGATAAGTTTCAATCTGGATACCGAAATAAATCAAAGGGAATTCACTGGGCCACAGGCCTTTATACGTTACAGTGAGGTGTAAATGTGGAAGAACCGAACACATATCGGCGATGACGAAGCTAACACAAGCTAAATTAATGCCGCTAAGGCTACTTGTAACGCTACACTGTTCACGTTACACAATATAAAAAAAACTTAACAAAATTCATCTTTCTACATTTTGTGTAAAAACTTAGTTACTGTGAAATTTGCTAACAAGTCTCACTTACAACCTATTTGAATATACATAGTTAAAGCAGACACAATATTCATTGCCAAAGGTTACATTAATATGAATACAATATCCAAGTTATATTCCAAACTCAATTATAATTAACAAACGGTTCCGCTTCGTTTCACCTTGGGACAAATGTATTAGCCATTTGCACTTTATGACTTTTGAACTGTTGAACCAATTTCTCTATAATTTAAATTTGTGTAATAGTAATTCACGTTTGCATAATAACAAGGAGATACTCGTAAGTCTGTTTTATCTATATACTAGCAGTTGCCTACGACTTCGTCCGCGCGGACTTCGTTTACTCCGCACTGCTCCTCCCCCGTAGGTGATAGCGTGATAATATGTAGCCTATATGTTGATCCGATCTGTTAGTAATATTCACGTAAAATTTGAAGTAAATCCATTCAGTACTTTTTGAGTTTACCCCGGACATACATACAGACAAAGAGACAAACAAACTGGCATAAAGACAAACAGACAAAAATTCTACTAACTATATTTTTGGCTTCGATATCGATTATAGATCACGCCCCAAGTATTTTTTAAAAAAATATTCAATGTACAGTTTTGACTTTCCTACGATTTTATGATATGTATAGATTATTATGCGTTTTTCCTACCGCAATAGTAGTCTGGTCAGTGGTCAACATGTGCCTTTGAGGTCTAAATTTTTAGCTCGCCTCGAAAAATTATGATCGAGGTGTCCTTCGATTCGTCATCGCATTTAGAAACTTTTTGAAAAACTTAGAGTTTTAATTGCAAAATTTACAAAAGTTATAAACAATTTAGTAAAAAAATAGGTGGTTTTGTTTTTTTGCGAATATCTCAATAAGTATTCAATATTTTCGAAATTTGTAAAAAGACCCATAAAGAAAAAGAAATTTCCTAAAAAAAAAGTCTTGCCTTTCGGAACTCTAGGACCAATATTTATAATTTTTCTAGAGGGTTGAAAATTCGGCCGAAAACGGGAACTCTCGCTTGCGTAAGCTCTGCCCACTTTGGACCTTTAATGAATATATATTATTTAAACTTATTCAAGTATAAAAATTAAGAAATGAAAAGAAATGAAAAATTCAGGCACCTATAGGATAGATCAAAAATTTTTATCGCCATTTTCCAATTAAATATCCATTAATTAATTAACAATTTTTTGTAGCACGAACATCAACTAATTTACTATTAATAATTAAAATAATTAAATAATAAAATTAATAATTGACCGCCCGTTGGTCGAGTGGTTAGATACCCTGACTACGCAATCAACGAGGCTCGGGTTCGATCCCCGACGGGGACAAGCATTTGTGTGATGAGCATAAATGTTTGTATTTCCGGGTTTGGGTGTTTATTATATATATTCTAGTATTTATATATGTATTTCTATGTATTAGTATCGTTGACTAACACCCATAACACAAGCAAATAATTTGCTTACTTTGGGGTTAGATCAGTAAGTGTAATTTGTCCCGTGAATTATTAAAAAAAAAAAAAAACTATTAACCTGAGATTTTTTTACTTTTATGTAGCTATCATACAAAGGCTATTTATTATTATTTAGATTCCCCTTGGAAAAATTAAAAAAATTGTTAATTTTCACTTTGTTATTAACAATTTACTTAAGTTAAAAATTATCAACCTCGATTAAACATTGAAAAAAATATATTTTTTTCAATGTTTAATTTTGTCGAATCTGTTATAGTTAATGAGATATCTCGATGTTAAAAGCAAAAAAAAATTTTTCTTTTAATTTTTATAAATAATCACTAAAAATTTATGGCAATAATAAAGTTTGAGCTCTAGTTTTGTTATAAATTTGTCGAGTAAGTAATTTTGAAAAAAAAAGTTTAGAAGAATTTGTTGTATTTCTAATAGTCTATAAGTAACATTAATATAAATAAAGAAAAGCAAGCGCGAAAGGTAAGTTTAAGTATACGAGAGAACCAAATTAAATAAAAAATCGAAAAATCAATTTTTTACCCAAAACGGATACTGGGCTTTTTTTCAACCCTCTAGAAAAATTATGAATTTGGTCCTAGAATTCCGGGAGGTAGGACTTTTTTTAGGAAATTTCTTTTTCTTTATGGATCTTTTTACAAGTTTCGAAAATATTGAATACTTTTTGAGATATTCGTAAAAAACAAAACCATCCATTTTTTTACTAAATTGTTTATAACTTTTGTAATTTTTGCAATCAAAACTCCAAAATTTTCAAAAAGTTTCTGAATGCGATGACGAATCGAATGACATCTCGATCATAATTTTCCGAGGCGAGCTAAAAATTTAGACCTCAAAGGCACATGTTGACCAGACTATAGCGCCAGTGCTTGGAACTGTCGTGTTCCGGTTTGGAGAGGAGGGTAGCCGGTAAACTTACGCATGTGACATAAGACCTCGCCACTAGATAACAACGCACCATTAACATCTTTGGTGTTTATAGGTGATGGTTGACTCCATCCATCTAACCATTCCATTAGGGGTCCCATCTGCTTGTTTGCTACTCGTATCTTATGATATAAAGAAACGTGAAATCTTTGTTGCCCTTTTCTATGGTCAATATAAGTCATAATTAGTTAGTTTTCCCCGTGTTGGTCCTAGCCTTTTTGGAAGCATAGACCATCTGCCTTCCAGACAGTTTGAAAAGGCCTCGATTGACTATAATTATTACTACTATTTTGCCTGCTAAGTGGTAGAGTTCCGCAAAATCTCGCCTGGGTTATGTACCTTACCTATATAAATTTTTGCAAATATTCCTGCAAAAATAACGTCAATGCTTGTCATTGTCGTATTCCGGTTTAGAGGGTAAGCTAGCTGGTACTCCGCCAAACAGATAGCAACGCACCATTGACATCTTTGGTATCTATAGGCGACGGTTTCTCTTTCCATCAGGAGAGTCAATTTGATAGTTTATTCTTCAAAAAAAAAACTCAGACCAGCAAGAAAGATTCTGTTGTAACTTGCGCTTTTGACGTCAAAAGTTATGAATCAAATTTAATCTGTTATATAATTACCAAGGGTAACCTACGCAAATGATTTCCAAGTTATATTCTTATCTTAATTATAGTTAACATACAGATCCGCTGTCTGAACTGATCGCTGGAAAAATTACACAACTTGATCTAACCCTAAAGTAAAAAAAATAATTTCTTATGTTATGGGTGTTAGTTGAAGATACTAATACATAGAAATACATAAATAGATACCGTAACATATATAATAAACACCCAAACCCAGAAATACGAACATCTATGCTCATCATACAAATGTTTTTGTATGATGAGCAAAATCGAAGTTCGAATCCAAGCCCATCGATTCGTAGGTTCACTTACCTCTCGACCAATGGGGCAGTTACATATAATTACTGTAACATATGTCATAGATATGATTTCATTTCTTTAAATTAAAATTAAAATAGCTGTTGTTTTTCCTTTGCGTTGAAATTAATTTTACGATAAAAATTTATTATATTCCCTTAAATTAATGTTAATTTTCTATTTTTGTTTACAAACATTTTAATTATGTTACTTGTGAGTTAATCCCTACAGTAGAAAAAATGTAATATTATGATACTGATTTATATAAATTTACAATTAAAAGGAATTTTAAGTTTTCAAATCTACTTTTATTAAGAATTCCTTTTTTACACGTCTAGTTAGCTACTTAAAGGTATTAATTAAACGGTTAATAACAGAAAATGGGTCACTATAATTGGAACCAATCGAAAGTACTATTTGTTACACAAATTTAGAAGTCAATAAAACTATATAAATACGATTTTTATTTATATGACAGTAATCTTGGTTGTGGTTATATTTTAATAGCTTTGGAGAAAAATAGATTCCTTGATATAACATGATTTATTTGCGTATTTTTAGTGAGCAGGATTTGTGTAAAACACAGTTACCACAGCAAAATTTTAAGATTAGCTTATTCATATTATATTCTGCAAATGATGCACATAAAGCAGGAAGGTGGTCTGATAATAAAGCAATTAGATAGCAAACAAGAAGATGATTCTCCTGATAGAAAGAAAAACCATCGACTATAGGCACCAAAGATATTAATATTGCGTTGCTATCAGTACGGCGGGATGAAAATGCTGCATGCATAAGTCTGCCGGCTACTTTACCTTCTAAACTGGAAGACGATAATGACAAGCATTGACGCTATTGCGGCAGAAATACGTACGATAGACGAGACGTCATAGAACTCTACCAGCTAGGTGTTACGATAGTAGTGTCACGTATCAATTGATAATCGTTCGCCTTTTACATCCTGACTGGCAGAACTATATTCTTTAATAAGGGTCCAAACCAACACAAGGGAAATGTTGGGAGTTTGTATATTTTTTACTAGGTTAGGTTTTTTACTAGGTATATTTTTTTTAGGTACTATATTATCTTAATATGTGTATATATAAATTAAGGGTTACGTTGTTTGCACAGACAAACACGTTATATATATATATATATATATGTACACGGTTACATATACATTTTTATGTACTCCGAAACTATTGAACCGATTTCAATAAAATTTAGTAGATATCTACTTTTTGGCCCAACTTAAAAGATAAACAATTTTTATCTCAATTAACCCCCCACCCCTCTCTTAAGTATGCCACGAAAATATTCAATACAAGTTATTTCTATGGGAAAACAACGTTTGCCAGGTCAGCTAGTCTTAATATATATAAATTCCGTGTCACGTTGTTTGTTCGTGATGTACTCTGAAACTACTAAACCGATTACAATTAAATTTTGTAGATATCTAATATTTAGTCCAATTAAACGGATATTTTACTAGGATAAAATAGGATAGTATAGTTTTTTTATATATTTGTGCGTCATTGTACTGTATACTCATGCCATATTTGACTAAAGAACATTTTTTTACAGAACCTGTTTTTTGTTGGGAAAAAGGTCACATACCGTTGATGCAATATCTCAAACTGTATTGTCATCTTAAACATGCCTAATGCTATCATTCCACCGGATAAAAACTTTGTAACTAAACGACGCCACTGCCAGGGCAATCATAATAGATAGGATAGTTCTTATGTCAGTTAATCTCTTCCGCCCTCTCCCTCTCTCAAGTATCCCACCTAAGTATTCAAAACAAGTTATTTGTATTGCAAAATAACGTTTGCCGGGTTAGCTAGTAATACCTATTAGACAACGATCCCAGGAATAAACTTTTTTATTGATAAGAAGCTGAATTTTCGTGAATAAATTCATTTTGACGAGACGTCTATCCTTCTACCTTCGAAAAAACTTGAATCAGGTATAACAAAGATATATAAATAAGAAAACTTTAGAGGGCCAGACTTAGAAAAGTTTCCCCTTTAAGTGTAGGATAAAGAAACCCTTGAATTTAATAATAATAATTAACAAGCTGTTGTGAGAAACTTAGGGTCTTTATAAACTGATTAATATCAATTTAAAAATCTCATAATTCCGAATCTTTAGAGTGAAGGACTCGTCAGAAAAACCGTCGAATGTGATTGTGATTAATATCGATTTAAAAATCTAATAATTCCGAATCCTTAGAGTGGAGGACTCGTCAAAAAAACCGTCGAATGTGTAAGACAAACGTTTTTTCGTGTTTCTTCCTTATATTTTGTTTCAATTAAAGTAAAAAATTAATTATTGTTATTAATCAATATATTTCCTTTATCGAATTAAAATTTTCGAAGCTCCTAACTTTAATAGTTACTCGATTCGAGATTTTTCGAAGACAGAAAAGATGGGCATCTCGTTAAAACGCAGCTGTTAAAAAAATTTAATTTGTTATTAATAAAAAAAAGCTTGTTTCTGTGACCGCGGTCTATATGTAATAGGTTACATGTACATAGTGTAATACAATATTCTTAATCTTATAATATTCTGATCCCTCATCTCGACTACAAATCCTTCATTCCATGGGATGGGAACATGAAGTTCCCAGCTGCGTAAAGAAACGTGTAAAAGTATATTATGTTTTTTTATAAATGCAAATAAGCAGACGGGTTTTCTGATGGAAAGAGTCAACCATCGCCTATAGACACCAAAGGTGTTAATGTTGCGTTGCTATCTTGTGGCGAGGTCTTATGCCACATGCATAAGTTTACCGGCTACCTTACTCTCCAAACTGGAACACGACAGTAACAAGCACTGACGCTATTGCGGCAAGAATAAGTAAGGCGGTGGTACCAGACTCAGGCGAGACAATGCAGAACTCTACCACCTAGTAGCCACGAAGTTAGTAACTCGTATAGCCAAACGGTCGCCTTTTACGACCTGCTTGGCAGTACGGCAGTTGGCCTATTCTTTCATCTAAAGATGATGACTATAGGCGATAGTTGACTCTTTCCATCAGGAGAGCCATTTGCTTACAAAAAAATCTTATGTAATTAAAATTCCTAGATTGTGGCTAGGAAAATCGTGTATTTTTTATTTTATAATATTATAGCAAACAAGCAGATGGCTCTCCTGATGGAAAGAAACAACCATTGCCTATACCCACCAAAAATATTAACAGTACGCTGCTATACTCCTGGCGGGGTATTAATAATAAGTTTACCGGCTACCTTACCTTCCAAACCGGAACACGACAATATAAAGCACTGACGCTATTGTAGCAGGAATAAGAAAGGCAGTGATACCAAACCTGGAATTAAAAAGACAAACTGTACTCTCTAATATTAAAATAACCGGTTTTAACTAAATGCATATGGATGTGTACACGGTACACATACCGAAATTACACTTTCTACAATTTTTGTCTGTCTGTCTGTACGTCTATCTGTCCGTCTGTCTGTCCGTCTGTCTGTCCGTCTGTCTGTCCGTCTGTCTGTCCGTCTATCTGTCCGTTTGTCTGTCCGTCTGTCTGTCCGTCTGTCTGTCCGTCTGTCTCTCCGTCTGTCTGTCCGTCTGTCTGTCCGTCTGTCTGTCCGTCTGTCTGTCCGTCTGTCTGTCTGTCTGTCTATCTGTTTGTTCCGGCTAATGTCTGGAACGGCTGGACCAATTTTGACGGATATTTCACTGATAGCTAATGTAATAAGGAGTAACTTAGGCAACACGCGGACGAAACCGCGGGCACAGCTAATACCAAAATAAAAACATACATTTCAAGTTAAATGTCCAAACTTTTAGGAGACCAATTCAAAATTTTCAGTGAACATAGTAAAAATGCTCGTGAAAACAGCTAAGCTCTTTGTGGCAACACGGGACGTCCCCATTTATTGGCACAATGAAATTAGCATAGTAATGAAAAATATTGGCCGTCCGTACGCTAACCGCGTTCCCTCCGCATCCAATTTACCAGCGGTTCAAAATAAAACAAAAATTACCTGTTTTACGATGTATTTACTTTGACGCCCATTAAATTATTCGGTCATTACCACAGATATATTGATGGTTCTGTGATTTATATTAATATGCAATAATTGGTACAGTTACGCCTGATTTATTATTGGTAGTAGGTATTATTGGTGGTAGGTACTAAAAATCTGAACACAAAAATATTTCGAAATATCAATAAAGTGAATACATTAATACGAAAAAAATTGCTAAGGTGTAATCAGGTCACGCGCAATGTAGAGTTCCGAAGCTGCCCAACACATTCATGCGGACTAAGAAGAGGGCTTTTCTTATTTCATACTATGGACATTGAACCTATTTAACGTCTTAAATGAATATGTCTGCGCCACAGGTTCACGGCTTATAAAAACTTCTCCAAGTACATTTTATAAGTTGGTCAAATATTATTCAAAAACTTGTAAAGTCTTCTAAGCTGAGATAGTTTTTCTTTTAACTTCATTATATTTACAACTACCGTGGATAATCCCACCCACAAAGTTAACCGTTTCACTAGCAGATTGGGGCGAGGGGAGGAGGAGGGGGAGCACTTGACTCTTACAAAACTTAGCACTTTAATGCTTAATATTTCACAGACAAGTCCCTTAACCGAAAATAGCACAAACCTATAAATTTTTTAAAAGGTTTTTTAAAAAAGATACTAATATTTTTTAAAAACTTATCGAACGATACCCCACACTATGGGGTATACGAGAAAAAAAATAAGATCCCCACTATACTTGTTGACGAGATACCATAAGAAAATAGTTTTCAATATAATATGCTACCATTTTGCTGCCGAGACTAATATTTGTATATTGTAAATTCATGACAAATTACAGCTTCTTAATACTGTTACGTACTTCGGGTTCGTAATTGTAAGAAAACACCACTTATATTAAATCCGTTTTTTTTTTAATATCATAAGATAGCAAACAAGCAGATGGGTCTCCTGATGGAAAGAGTCAACCATCGCCTATAGACACCAAAGATGTTAATGGTGCGTTGCTATCTTGTGGCGAGGTCTAATGCCACATGCATAAGTTTACCGGCTACCTTACCCTCCAAACCGGAACACGACAGCGACAAGCACTGACGTGACGTGACCGTATATTTACAATACAAATACACACAACACAACACAACACAATGTAATACTTAAATACTCTGAATAACACTAGTCACTCACTGTACTATCTCCAAACTTAACCGACTACATAATAAAACACTTCTCGCTTCGCACGGGTCGCTTCAAGTATCGCTCTCGATCGCTTTATAAAAACTGCCCTGTATTTGTCAACACATCTCTATTTATACCCAGGGTAAAGTTCTAAAACAATCACGAATGTTCCGCAATCATTTCGTAAATGATAGACAATTATTGTAATCAACTTATGATAAACAAGTTATGACTCATCCTATCCTAGTACACGCTACTTTCAACTTTATGCCCTATACCTCAAAGTTCATTATGGTATAGCTATTCCGATACTGGCCAACTATTTGTTTATTAATAGGAGTAGCTATCTCTTTCTTTTATTTCTAGATCCCTCCAGCGTTCCAACTCTTCACGTTTTTTAGATTATTCATAACAATACTAAGGATCTCTGCGCTCGACTGTAGACGGACAAATGAACCGACGAACATATTGAAAGTATAAGGGTTCTTAGTTTACTTTAGAATCCCAAAAATCATTATATCAGTTACAGTAGGATATGTGAAAAGAACCGAATTTTCAAAGACTTTTTCTATTTCAAGGAAGGACCCTACTCATCCGTTTTCAAAATAACAACTTAAATTTGTATCGCTTATTAATTTCGATAAACGCGACAACTTTATGTGCTTTCTGAGATACGTGGGTATTGATACACCACGTCTACTGTACTGAACTGCAACAGAGTACTGAGAAATTTTCTTTGCAGAAATAATTTAATTTCGATAAACGCGAACACTTTATGTGCTTTCTGAGATACGTAGGTATTGAAACACCACTTCTACTGTACTGAACTGCAACAGAGTGCTGAGAAATTTTTTTTCCAGAAATAATTTTCACGCTATTTTTGTTCAATCAGGAAATAGATCAACAAGTTTATTATCTCGAACACACAATATATGTATTAGAACGAGTCAGTCTTATACCTACTTCGCACTAAATGGAGAACAAAAAAGAGTTATATTACTATCAAATACACCTAATATCGGAGCGCAGATCATGTGCATTACTTTAGTCTTTATTTTACTTCAATACTTGTAGTATTTTCGAAGTTATAATGAGGAGAAATTTAAGCCCTTTTTTTAAATTCTGGGATTACGCGCGCTCATACTATAACATCACACCCTCGTTCAGCGCCCGACCGCGACACTGCGATTTCAGAAACCAGATATTTTTGATTATTTTTATCCAATGTCCACTTTAATTTTTTCATTTATAGTTTTTTTTAATAAAAATAAATTACAGTTTATAAATCAGTGCTAACCAACTTGCGGGCCGCAAATTTTTACATTATTTTATTGGTTATTTATTAATGCGTGACACAAAAAAGAGGGGTGTTATAAGTTTGATTGCTATGTGTGTCTATCTATATGTCTGTCTGTGTGTCTGTATGTCTGTTTGTAGTACCGTAGCTCATAAACGGGTGAGCCGGTTTCAATGAGTTTTTTTTATTTGAATGCTGGTTTTTAAAAGTGGTTCATACATATGTTTTATCAAAATCGGTTAAGCTGTTCTAATAGTACCTACATTAAAAACGTACGTTTTGTACTATTTTTTTTAATTACAAGTATTACATGGTTCTAGGTCAGGAAGAGGGAGATACGGGGATAATGCCATAGCATATATACAGTTAAAAAGAGAGGGTATGTACCGTAGGGTAGTATGTACCGTCAACATTTAAAAAAATGAAAAAATGAATGAAAACCGTGTATGAAAAACCGTGTTTAGTTTACGTTACATCACTTAAAAGATAGTCAATCGTTAAAAAGTGTTTATCACGAAAATTAAGGAAAATGCGGGCTGCGAGTTTGACACTTCTGACAAAACATTGAATTATTTATAGCGGAAAGGAAATATTTCCATATTTTGTGTATTTTGCAGCCCGACAATACGGTCTTTTGAGAAGCATTGCACTGCACTACTTATTAAAACTCGAATATCAGCTCAAGTTAGACCAGTCAGCCAGTATTGTTGGTCGCTGTTGATCTTACGTGTAGACCAGTCTAACTTGAGTTATGACGTGAAAATATACCTAATGATCCATAATCAAAATTATTGAGCATTTCTGTATTTTTTTTATAAAAGAGGGGGCAATCGATCAGGAGGCTCAACTGATAGTAAGTGATTACCGCCGCCCATAGACAACTACACTACCAGGGGTCTTGTAGTTGCGTTGCCGGCCTTTTAAGAAAGAGTAGGCTCTTTTCCTGAAGGTCCCTAAGTCGGAAAATTCCTGCCGGTAATTGGTTCCACAGAGGAATAGTTGTGTGTGTGTGACCATGAAAGATAGAGAACAAGCGGAATTGGCAAGTACAAACATTTGTATCAGGACCGTGATCGCCATACTCAAACATAAAGTAAGCATTATTGCATATAAACTACTAGTTCAAACTTTGTTTCATTGGTCGTTTTCATTTTAAACAACAATAATCCGAAACACACAAACATTTAAAAATATACCAAACTGCGTTACAATAAATTTTATTTTGCTACAAAAAAAAGAGTATTTACGTCCTTTTGTAGTCTATTCAAAATAGACTCATCTATTTGTACAATAGTGAAACTTAAGATCGTAATAGTTTCGCTATACTACAATAGATAGCAGCATTGATTTTTCCGTAGTTTTCAGTTGATCATATTTGAGTAGAGAACTTTCTAGAACGATAACGTAATGACTGTCATTACGTATATCTTTCTAGAAAAATTAGGTCAACCTAAAATGAACTTTATATGTAAGGTGTACGGCTGATTTTAGCTTGACTTTCTATTATATCATTAGAGATTATATTAAATCAGGAATTTAATTAAAATAAAATGAAAATTGTACTTTCGGATGATATGAAATATCTCCATTCTTAATCATCTGTATTCTACATTTCTGCATTCTCATTTTTGCATTCAAGGATGGCACAATACGGCATAATTCAGTGTATAATAGATTTTCGCTCGACGACTATCTCCTAATGATATGGTAAGTATCACTAAGGCAATTTAGAGTAAAAGCGCATAATAGTGACGCACGCGGCACGCCCACTCTTCACTTCCCCTTGTTCTCTATCTTCCATGTGTGTGACCATATGCTAGCTAGAGCATAATCATGAACAGATCTCCCCGCGTGATCGGTGGTAAGTGAGCTAAGCCATTCAACATGATGGGCGTTAATGTCACCAAGGATCACGATCTCCGCGGAGGGGATCTGCTTTATCATGGAATCTATTGCTATTTGTATATGCTCTACGAGTCGGTCTACTTCGGCATTTTTACTATGAGACCTCTAAAAGCACGCATAGATGCGTGGATGGTCCTCGCACTCTATGCGTAGCCAGTGGATGGATAGGTCCCTGCCTTCAAGGCTGTTGAGACTTCGGGAACAGATATCTTCTCTAACGTAAGCACAAACTCCTGCCTGGGGTAAAAATGAATGCTCTAATTTGTACCCCGGGTAGGAGAGATATAATGGTGCCTTTTTTGCTCCGTCTACCCCGAGCAGCAAAGTGTGTGAGCGCAATTTTGCCCCCCCCCCCCCCCCCAGAGTACGCAGGGCAGCCTGGGCATCCATGCTCAGGTTGATTGCAAACTCCTGAATATGGATGTCTAGAGGGATTCTCCACCGCTTACGCTAATGGCACCCCGCTGAAACTACCTTTCAATTGCGCTTCCATAGTATTAGAGGGAGGGGGAAGGGCCTCTGGGAACCTCACTAATTAGACGAAACGCAACAAAAAAGCTGTAACTTTACGTTGGTTTTAAGTGAGGTAGTGGTATTGCCCCGGTCGTGCCAGCCCATTCAGCTAAGCATAGCACTACCACTTTTTTGTTGACTGACTGCACCGGCGGAATAATTTCTATGTATATAAAGCACCAAATCATATATTTTGACTAAGGTATTGAGAGTGAGGAGCTGAGCTTAGCCCTACATAAGATCTTACAGATTTTTGACAATGCGAACCGTAACATTTGACAGGTAATTGTTTTTGATGGGATAGATTAAATTCTATATACAATATATATGTATAAACATTATACATATATCAAAGCATTAAATTTGGAGCTCACAAATTTAAAGTTTGTTGAAAAAGAATCCTTTTAGTTTTGAAAAGCTAAAATTTTGTAAGGCGTGATCACTTTTGATCTTTTTAACTCAGTTTTTGGACTTTAAAAGTGTTGTCTTGGGCACAAAATTGATTGAAAAATCTTAAAGTTACATCGAAAAAACGTTTTTATTATATATTTCGTCAATGGTGACTCCCGAACGAATTAACCGCCTCTGATTTGATGATATTCTTCAAGGAGAAGAATTGGTTAGATATTACAATTAATCGTTAAATAAGTCTGAAAATTGTTTAAACAAAATAACATTCCGGTTACATTTTTGAAGCTTATCAACGGTTGATGTTAACAATTTGTGATTATCTGAACCAACTCATAGCAATAACTCGCTTATCTTATCAATGATTTCGATGAGCATGATTATGATTAAGGTTTGTATGATCTGATTTCGTGATAATAATAAAGTTTCATAATTTTTCGCAGATAAAATATATTTTTTTTTTATTCTAGTCTTTCACTTTATTCTATCATTAATCTTATTTATGTATTTATTCATGTACATTTACTATTGTAAATTGCTCCAGCTAAATTCTTAATAAAATATATCAAATTACAACCTAAAATACTACCATCTAAATACATTTCATGCCTAATTTGTTAGCAGCGAATAAAATAGCAAACACCCACATCACGATTCGTGTACCTATTAGAAACTATGCGTAGGATGTTATATATACTTTGCGTTATTTAGACATTTTATTCGTTGCTTCGCATTATTACCATGTCAAAAGCAACTTTGTAGCTTTTTTACACTTTATAGTAATTTCTTTTTTGCATACAAAATGAGATCGTTTTTTGCCGTATATTCGCAAAAAATTTAAGCTACTTTTTTCTTTTCATTTCATTGTTTCAATATTTAGAGCTATTAAGTCGGGGTATCGGGTTTTATTCCTTCTAGTAATTTTAATTTAAATATTTTGGGCATCACTTAATGTAACAAGTTTGTACTTATGCCATTGATATAAAAAACCCAAAATACACAATCAGTGTCTCAAAAACGTCCTCCAAAAATGAGTAGTCCTCCTCATTTCGAATAGAATCGCGTCAGTCGCGACACTGTCAATTTTATTTCTTTTTGTACAATGCGTTGTAAAAACAACTATAAATCTTGCGCTTAAGGTTGAATATGCAAAGACATATGTTTTTGCCATATCTATAACTAATTAATTAAAATTAGAGACACTTTTGAGTGTCAGTTTTGTTCGAGACTGTGCATCTTGGGTTTTTTATATCAATGACTTATGCCAAATTAGCTAAACTCAGCAGACGTCATCCTGCTAGTTAGTGTAGCTATAACAGCTACGATATGCTGTAGTGCCAGATGGCGAATTACAAGAGCGGGCATAGTATATAAACCTTTTTTTACGAAAAAATACATGTATATGCCAGATAAATGGTGTTTAAGTTTAGCGATTTCTTATATACAATTATTCATTTTCTTATAATATATACAACAATACAGATAGTACATAAACTTTCTCCATAAAAAATATACATACACAAAATTGTGTGTATGTATATTTAATAAACAATAAACATACATACAAAACGTAATCATACTGCCTCGTGGTCTAGGGGTAGTCTATTAAGCTTAGATCATGAGGTCCTGGGTTCAGGATCGGGCAAAAGCGTTATTGAGGTTTGTTCGAGGCTTTTCACGAAAGTCCAAAATCGGAGTCCGGCGGAGTGGTGTTATTACCATGATATTACCACTCTCGTGCCTCGAATGAGCACGTAAAGCTATCGGTCTCGATTATCGCTAGGAATAGTCAATAATCGTTAACATATCGGTAAATGCGGTGAAGAGGATCACCACTTATTCGCCAACCGGCAAACTGGTGAGTCACGGTGAACTGTAAAGCCTATAGACGTTCGGTTTACTCAGCCTACCATGCAAGTAAGCCGAGCGTGATGATGATAATTATAAAAAGATATACAAATCATAAGAAGATTTTTAAATGAGTTATATACATGCAACATATCTTCCACATAAATAATAAGAAATTGTAAATATTTTTATGTTTTATAACGTAAACAAATAGGACTTTGCAGATAAGGTTCACTTGACACTACTCGCAACTGCTCCAGGCTATTTATTCACTGATACTAGGGATTCTGACGTATTTATCTTGTTACCGAAATAAAAGTGTTAGAGACGGATGGAGAAGTTTCATTTCATGGATTTGTTTGAAATTCTTTTGTTGGGTAAAATAAAACATAACTCTTATGAATATATATATATCCCCTGTGTTGGTCCGGGCTCCTTTAAAGAATAGGTTAACTGTCATACTGTCAGGCAGGTCGTAAAAGGCAACATTTACAATGATAAACAACAAAGGTATGAATAGTCCCAAGAAAATTAACTCGACTAACTAGGCAAAGTAAAAAATGTTTTTAATTGAAGAAATATTTACCGCAATGTCGTAATATATTTTTGTTAGATTTTACATGGATATTTATATACATCTGCAAAGTAGATCTGGACTCCTTTGAAGGATAGATTTAACTGCCGTTCTGCTAGGCAGTTCGTAAAAGTCGACCGATTGGCTTTGCGAGACTACCATTGTGAATACTAGGTGCTATTTGGATGTTTGGAACAACTTCCCTACCTATTTGTACCTATATTTTCGCGATGACGTCAGTATGTCTGCATGTGTGTGTATGTGTGTATGTAAACATCTCATAACTTTTGAACAGCTGGACCGATCGAAACGCGGTTGAGGGCATTCGATTGGATTCTGCTCAACTTAGACTTCCTGAAAATTTGAACCAAGTCGGTTTAGGAGATTTTGAGAAATTTTGAAAAACCCCAAAAATATTTTTGGTGAAGCAGTATTTTTTAACATAACTTCCAGATTAATAAAAACTTATCAGCACTATTCCTCAAAAAAACTACATCTAATGTTCAAATTGCATCAAAATCGGTTTTATCCGTTTGGGAGAAATTGTTGACGAAAAATTTAAAAAAAAAGTGTTTTTTCGACATAACTTCGAAATTTTTCAACCAATCATTTTTTAGTATTCTAAAATATTTTAGTACTAAAAAATACGTCAGATTGCAATTCAAGAATCAAAATCGAATCTAATTTTCAAAAGTTACAGCTTTTCAAAAATTAAAATTACGTTATTTTTAGCAAATTTACTTTATATTTTTAAAATAATTTTCAGGCTAATTCACCGATCGACTTAAAAATCTTACCATCTTTTCCCGTTTTAAAACTGCGTCAAATACCGTTAATTGGATCAAAATCAGTCAATTTGTTTAAGATTTATTAATGATGAAAATATATTTTGACATTGCTACGAAATTTTTCAACCTATCGATTATTTAGCTAAAGCAATATTTCAGATCTCAAAAATTGAGTTGAATGTCATTCTAAAGATCAAATTCAATCAGCGTTTCCAAAATATACAACTTTTCAAAAATCAATATACTGACATTTTAACAAAATAGATGTTTCAACTGAAAAAAATTATGCTTATAGTTTTTACTCTTTTGAGCTTAAAATACCTTTATTTAGTGGGAAGTTTCAGGGATGGCCTGTAGGGTCAACCACCTACACATTTTTTAAACATATTATAAGATAGCAAACAAGCAGATGGGTTTCCTGATGGAAAGAGTCGACCATCGCCTATAGACAGCAAAGGTGTTAATGGTGCGTTGCTATCTTGTGGTGAGGTCTAATGATACATGCATAAGTTTACCGGATACCTTACTGTCTAAACCGGAACACGACAGTGACAAGCACTGACGTTATTGCAGCAGGAATAAGTAAGGCGATGGCACCAAACCCGGACGAGACAATGCAGAACTTTACTACCTAGTAGCCACGATGTTAATGACTCGGATAGCCAATCAGTCGCCTTTTACGACCTGCCTGGTAGAACGGTAGTTGGCCTATTCTTCAAAAGAGCCCGGGACCAACACGGGGAAAATAGGGAGTATTTATATATAAAATGTTATGATATAAAAAACAAAGTAATACGTTTACTCATTGAAATATAAACTAAATCTTTAGATTTAGTTTTAATTTGATTTCTGATTGACTCTAACAATTGTATACGTGTTTTTGACTCAGACTGTACATAACAAGCTATGTTTAACAAGTAATTGATTAAAAGATCGCATAAATTCAGCGAGGATTGAAAATTAATTATAAAATCTGTAACAAAACCTATCTTCTTACAAGAATTATTTATTATATTGAACTTACATTGAGACCAATATTCTGTGCCAATATCTTTTAATAGAATACATGTATCATTTCAGCAAAAAGGGAAAATTCTCACGTACTAAGTGCTGGGCTCCCGTATAATCCTTAGATTCGTTAAGCGAATGTGTTTTATGAAAAGCCGTTTTATATTGTAAACAAAGATTTCATTAACTGTTTAGATGACGTCGCCAGAGAACGTGACTTTAGAGAGATAAAGTACATAAAAATTGTTTCCAAACCCATTTCCTTAAAATATTCATATTTTTTTACATGGCGTGACTGGTTTCAAAAGTTATAGAGAATATTTAATTGGATGTACGTGATATTTTGCTGCTTCCATAGAATCGTTAATATACACGATCGCAAAATACTGATTTCATTTTTCGTCAAGTAGTGAAGTTTTACGATTGTGTTTAAAGTCGTGTGAAAGATAATAAATGCTGCTATATGCTGACATGTAAATTCTGAGGAACGCTTTCTGGCAAATAGCCGTTATTAATATATATAAACTTTCTGCGCTTCAATTGTGTTCCAAATTAACTAAGATCATTAATCGACCAAGATTAACCAGTTTCAGATAAAACGCTTCAAATCTATTCATACAAATAAATAAAATTGGAGTTTCTTTTTATAATATTAAAATAACTACTTTTTACCAAATGCATATGGATGGATACATGGTACATATCTATACAAATAAATTTGGAATGTCTGTTTGTAATATTAAAATAACCGCTTTTTACTAAATGCATATGGATGAATACACGGTACCAAATACCGAAATAACTTTATTTTTACAATTTTTGTCTGTCTGTCTATCTGTTTGTTTGTTTGTTCCAGGTAATTTCTGCAACGGCTAGACCGATTTTGACGGGACTTTCACTAGCAGATAGCTGATATAATAAGGAGTACTTTGGCTACTTTGATTTTGGAATTTTTTTCCACGCGGACGAAGGCGCGGGCACAGCTAGTACTCAATACGATGCTACATATATTACAGTACAGTACAGTACACTCCATTATAATTATAAGCATAATATAAAAGAAACTATAGTGCGTTGTTATGAAAAACTTAAGAAAACAAATTCAAAACTTTTTTCTATTTTTAATAATAATATATAACAATAATATGGCTGGACAAATTATACAAATCGATCTAAGCCCAAAATAAGCAAATTATTTGTTTGTGTTATGGATGTCTGTCTCCGATACTTATACATGGAAATATATAAATAATATATACCCACTATAATTATAAGCATAACATAAAATAAACTATAGTGTGTTATTATAAAATGCTTAAAGAAACAAATTCATTTTTTATAACGATATATATGTCGCAGTGAAATTGTCAGTACCGTTTGATTATAATTTACCTAAGTGATATTATAATTTAACTGCTAACCTAACCTAACCAAATTATAAAATCCCTAGGTAGATTATAATCTAACGGCTATTGACAATTTCACTGCGACATGTATAACAATAATATGGCTCGATAAATTTTACAAATCGATCTAAGTCTAAAATAAGTAAATTATTTCCTTGTGTTATGGAATATGGATGTCTGTCTCCGATATCAATATATGGAAATACATAAATAATACACTCTTGAACCCAGATATATAAACATTTATGCTCATCCCTCAAATGTTTACCCTTGTCCGAAATCACACCCGAGCCCTATCGCTTCGTAGTTTAGTTCGCTAACAACTCGACCCACGGGGCAGTCAAGTTAATCTTTTTTAGTAACTACTTTTGGGATATATTTAAGAAATGGTAAGTATATAAATCAATTGCATTCTCATAAAACAATAGTAACATTACGTACGTGTATGTGTGCGTAATACGCACACGAGCGTCTCAAAGCTAGTCCATTATTTTTGTTGCGATTGCATAGTACACTCAATCTAGATAGTATATATAATCAAAGGCAGTATAGATTAGCGATTATTGCAACTACCTGAATCGATCACAAGGCAAAGAAGGAATTCACCATATTGAATCATCGACACGTTGTGAGCAACGCAACTATTTTAAGCAACCAAAAATGTTGAAACAGCCAGAACTGTACCAGTGTTCGTTTTGCCTTAAAGCTAGAAAACGCATTTCCAACCTCAGTTGGAACCTCCAACCTCAGACGTTTTCTAGCTTTAAGGCAAAACGAACACTGGTACAGTTCTGGCTGTTTCAACATTTTTGGTTGCTTAAAATAGTTTCTAAGCTCTTTGCTAGTTGTAGTTCCACTTAAATTTCCATCACTAAATTAAAATTTAATTGCCGCCCCGTTGGTCGAGTGGTTAGCGACCCTGACTACGCAATCGACGGGGCTCGGGTTCAATCCCCGACGCGGACAAGCATTTGCTTAAGGAGCATAAATGTTTGTATTTCCGGGTTTGTTTGTTTTTTAATTCCAATCTTAGAAAACGTTGTTTTTGTCAGAAAACTGAAAAAAATAAATTGTCCGATCCTGGTATCGTCATATCCGGCACCGGACCACTAGACCACAGAGGTGATTACTAAATTATTATAAAGTTTAAAAACTATTATATAATAAGATAAGAGATATAATATTATAAAATAAGATAGCAAACTAGCAGATGGGACCACAATGACAAGCACTGATGTTTTTACGTGACAACGTAAAATTCTACCACCTAGTAGTCATAATGGTAGTGACTCGCATTACCAATCGGGCGCCTTTCACGACCTTATTGGAAGAACGGCAGTTGACCTGTTCTGCAAACTAGAACGATTCCAATAAACATTTGATAACATTTAAATGCTACACTAGAATTTTATTTTTTATAAACCAAAAACTACACTAAAATAATTTCCCACAATATTATTTCGCGTAGCAGCAGTAAAAAAAAGATGCTAAATAGGGACTTATTCGAGCGTCGTCATAGGGAACTATTGGACTTTGTAGATTACATTATAGGAAAATTAAAATATTATAATCGCCTCTGTGATTTAGTGGTCCCCTGTCGGAGTTGACCACATGTGGTCCCGGGTTCGATTCCAGGCATTTCGGGCAGGCAGGTCGGGCATTTCAAAAATATGTTTTTTTCAGTTTTCTGATAAAAACAACGTTGCCTGGGGTTGGAAAGTGCCCGGTTGGCTATAGGCTTGCCATCTATCACATTATGGGACCAAGTTTCTTCGGCTATGCGTCGGTGCACTTGTTGTGCCCCTGTCTACCTCTTCGGGGATATGGGCGTGAAGATACTTTTTATACTTTAAAAAAAAGATTATATAATGTTTTACATTTCAATGGTGGTGAAAAATCTACAGATAAAAAATAATAAAAAACATTGACATGGAAACACTGAAGCGCGTCGGAGGTATGATGGGTTAATTGCGAGCTAAAATTTAAATAATCTGGTGATTTGAGTATTGCTTAAGTGGGTGAGAGAAATTTGTTAGCTTTGTGATCTATTCCGACGATTGTATTGATCGCTTGATATACACACCTACGTATATACGTCAAATGAGTTGATCGTTAGACACATATAAAATTCACATTTATAATTTTGATCAATACTTTCGTATTCCTAGCTGTATAAATTATATTAGTTTATCCTTATTCTTATTATAAAAAAACCTTGTTTTAGTCTTTTCTTATCTAAAAGGTGTTATGTAGATTTTTCACTACCATTGAAACGTACGTATGTTATTATAATTTACTTTTATATATATATATATATATATATATATATATATATATATATATATATATAAATATATATATATATATATATATATATATATATATATATATATATATATATATATATATATATATATATATATATATATATATATATAGACATATGGTCATATTTATGTTTATATTATTTATGTATATATGTAAGTACTTTTGTCTGCCCCTTAGTTAAGTCAAGATACCTAAATGTATTCAGTCTCTTTGCTCTTTGCAAAACTATTCACAAGTCTTCCATAAGAATTTCCTCGTACAGTACCCGTTATGATAATGTTTTTACAAGAGCAAGATTAACTGGTAGGAAATATCTTTAGACGGTAACTTGACCTTTTGTATATTTTGTGCAATAAAAAGTTTAAATAAATAAGTAAACAGTAACGTCTCAAAAATACAATCATATTTTAATAATAATTTTAATCATAATTTAAATCGTTCTCCTGTAAAATCGTAAAAGTAACAGTTACGCCAATGTTCTACCAAATGATCGATTTATTAATTTGCTGCGAATTAGCATATTACCTAGCATATTACTAATTAGCAGCAAACAGTAGGAAAGAATTTATTGATTTTTGTATTTAGTTAGCTAGTGCTTTTATTTATTTTGAGCTAACAAATTTTCATTTACTTTATGGGTTACCTCTCTTTACTGAATACGTGGAACTCATATTTAATGTGTACTATCGATTCAGTCTTGCTAGAGTCACCAATTCATGACGGGCTCTCCTTTCACTTAAACCGATATAGGTATTCGGAGAATCCACCATGCCCCGTGAGCACTTGTGTGAGAATGCAGAATTAACAGATGGCTTAATGCTATATTTATTCCGAGCTATTACGCTTTGTTAAGTATAATTTCTTACGTGCGTACATATACACGTTTTTTGTTTTCAAGAACAATATTTATTCACGCAGGCAAAACTATGAAAGCAAAATGTAAAATGAAAACGTCCTTTAAAGAAGGTATCTCTTAAAAATATATTATTTAAAATACCGCAGAGCTTCCTGCTCCTCAATTGAATTTATAGGCAACAAAGGGACTACGAAAAGATAAACTGAGATTTGCTTCGGAACAATTAAAACTTTGCTTTAAACTAAGTTTGTTTGTAGCTAGTGTTTCCCAAGGAGGGATTATAAACGCAGTTAAGAAATATGTCTGCAATTACTTTCTTAAACAAAAGCAGTTGCTGAATTAGCAAAGTATCTTAACTTAAAAGTATCTTAACTTTTAGGTAAAAGCCATTGTCAGTAATATAATTGGACGTTCTTAATTTTATTTCGTATTAAAGTAGCTTTTCTTAGAAGTAGGTAATTTCTTAATAAAAATAAAAGCCCACTTTTAGTATGTGCGTTAGGTAAATAAGATAATTACATATAAGCATTTTGCCTGTCTTTGCACCACGGACCTTGGAGGCTTGCCACCCCACGACCCGAAGGTCGGGGGAGATGCCTCTCCCCTCGTGGGCATTTTTTAAGGTTTGCCTTTTTCGCACTCATTCGTAGGTGAGGGCAAAGCCCCTGCCTTTGCACGGCGGGCCTTGGAGGTCCGCTACCTTACGACCCGAAGGTTTTCTGAGCCGAAGCTCCCCGTGCGCGCAGAGCCCGCTGTGTACCTCTATCCCCTTCAAGAAGAGGGGTTCGAGAGCGCCCACCCCGGACACTGAGCCCCCGACACGACAAGGCTTGGAACCATAGGGGAGAGGGGTGCCTAAGGTATGTTAAAATAAGCGATGTTCAATGCGGTAGTGTCTAGGATAGGTAGGCAGACAGGTAACACTAGATCCTAATCAAAACGCTAAAAATGTAATGTATAAAAATATTTTTTCCAAAATTGTTTGAAGTATGTATGTTGTGAGTATTTTGACACACAGAATATAACACACATTTTGCTTATCTATAGCGTTTTTTAATAGATGGCTGGATAAATTACACGTATTGTGATCTAACCCAATGTAAGCAAATTAATTGTTTGTGTTACGAGTGTTAGTAAACAATATTAAAACATAGAAGGGCATAAAATCAAAAAATATTTTATTCAAATAAATTAGGCACTTTTGACGTGTCGACATTTTAGAAATTATTATCGGATCGTGACGCGACCACGAAGATCCGGCGGAAGAAACTCAGAAATGCGTTACATTGTTACAGGAGTTATTTTACATAATATATTACAAAAACTATTAAAGATTGTTTTGAGGAGCAATTAATCTTCGGTTTTTGTCCTCTAAATAATCTGAGTTATTTAAATTTGATATTTAATTATACTAATAAATAGTACTGAAATATATTTAATAATACTAAACCCAGAAATACAAACATTCATGCTCATCACACAAATGCTAGTCCTGTCGTGAATCGAACCCGAACTTCAATGATTGCGTAGTTATGATCGCTAACTACCCGACCAACGGGGCGGAATACTAATATTATCATTAATAATAATGTAATTTCGTTGCACAAATTATACAAATAAATCTTACCCAAAAATAAGTAAATTATTCGCTTGTTATTGGTATTAGTCAACAAGATTAATACCTACATAGAAATTAATATGTAAGTACTGTTACACACATAATAAAACAAAATATTTGAATTTTCGTATGTTATTAATATTTGTTAGTACTCAAAAACTACTGCACCCATCTTAAAAATCATTTTAGTATAGAAATACCCGACTGCATAAAAGTAAGTACTGATATAGGGGTCACAGTACCCCTGGTTAGTTAGTAGGTTTCAGTAACTATAAAAAAGGCAAGTATTCTTGTTTAAGAATTAATTATCTTTCAAAAAGAATTGACATAAATTCATTTACTGAGAAAATCTAGGTATAAACTCATTATTATCATCAGGTACAGATAGGTACATATCGGATAAACGTGTGTGTAGAAACGAGATGAATAAAATTTATACAATCATTATTTTAAATATGAGATGTGGGGTATTAATAAAAATTGATTGTTGTTTCAAATAAACTGTGCGCGATTACATGGAGCTACGAAAGCGAAAGCTAGATATTAAAGGATATTTCCTAGCTAAAATATAAATTCTTCTTACATTACAATATTTTTTTATTATTGATAGGGAAGCGCTTGACCGCGATCTCGCCTGATGGTAAACTAAGATGCGGCCTAAGATGAAACGCGCTTCCCTAGAAGGTACGTGTTCACTCCTTTCTTGAAGATCCCCAGGTTGTACCCGTCGGGGAACACAAACCCAGGAAGCATATTAAAGTTCCTTGAGTTCCTTGTGGTTCGGATCAAGAATGTCGAGTCGAACCGCTTTATCTGGGTACGGAACGTCCACTATATAGCAATGCTTAGTATCTGTGCGCCTCGACGATCGATAGAAAAACGGGGATGGTGGAATTAAGTCGTGCGATTCCGCAGCACACTCTCCAAAGTGTATCCCATAAAAGACCAATAAACTAGCCACTCTGCGGCGGTGAGCGAGGCTCTGGAATTTTTTGCCTTCCAGATCATCGTCTTTTATAAGCTTCTTCGTACGCCTCTCTATCGCCTCAAGCATCTCCAGCTGGTATTTGGCGCTTCCGTAGAGCAGGTGAGAGCAGTATTCCATGCACGACCGGATTTATATTTATTTTATTTAAATTGTGCTTCTGTAATATTCTATCTATTAAAATACCATTGTAATGAAAATCTGTATATCAATAATAGTCTACTTATTTTTTATCTTTCTGATTGGTTTACTGAAAAAATCTCCAGTTAAAGATAAACTCGTCCATTGTACTTATGATATCGGTATATTTTATGCAATTTTCTATGTACAATAAAGTTTGAAATAAATAATTTTTCGATGAAAAGCCTCGAACATCTACAGTATTTTATTTGCATTGACTCGCCCGGGTTTGGTACCACCGCCTTACCCATTCCTGTCGCAATAGCGTCAGTGCTAGCTGACGTATACCGGTTTGGAGGGTAAGATGTCTTGTAAACTTATGCATTAGACTTGGCCACAGGATACCAATGCACCATTAACATATTTAATGTCTTTAGGCGATGGTTGACTCATTCCATCAGGAGACCCATCTGCTTGTTTGCTATTATATGATATAAAGTAGTGTAAACGCGTGGTAATAAATATCTAAATCTTACTAAGTTTCGAATTTCAAAACAAAAATATATCATGATCCCTATTGCCTTACGGTGTTGCAAAGTGAAACTTTCCGATTTAACACGACCTACCGGTTCGTCATTTTGTGAGATGAGTGGTGATTCATATCATCGTATTTTACCGATCTAATAACGATTTCAATGTTTATAGAAAAATGCATTCTATTTGAATGAATTTTTCACACATAATTATCCTGTAGAAACTTTTAAAAATCTGCCAAAATATCTCCTTAGTCCGCGAAATTTTATGTCGGTTGGCGGAAAAGATGGTGATTCGAATTGCCTTATTTTGTCGATCTGGACTTTTTTTTTAGGAATTATTTAACCGCCATCTCCCAAGCATCTCGTAAAATACGAAAAATAGCTAATATGATATTAACATCGTGATTATTAAAAGGGTGGCACAGTATTCCACAATTGGTTCCACAGAGTAGTCATGCGAAGCAAAAAATGCCTTAAGAATTGCACTGTTCTCAGGGTTATTGATTTATTTAACAAACTACGTATGCAAAGTGAAATAGGTATAACTGCTTTAATTACTTTATTTACCTCTATGCAAAATTTAAAACATTTAATGTAAGCATTTTTTATAATTGCGATTTACGATTACCTGAAATACTATCACGAGCGTTATAAATGTAACTACATGAAAAGTACTATTTTTAAATGTAAGATAAAGATTTTTTTAATTGAATGAAAAAATATTTCAGAATTGACAATCTCCTTTCATAAAATCGGTTGAAAATAAAGTTATTCTCACACTTATAAATCCTAACTTTAAACAAAACTAAACGAAATAAATGGGACAGTTATATTAATAAAGTTACTATATTTTACGATGCACTTTTATGATTTTATTTTCACTATAAAGTACCCAACATAATTCAAAGAAAAACCCTAGATTAAAAATCACCAGTGGGGAGTACTTGAATTTATTTTACGCGAAGAAATTGCTGGCGGTTGGCCTTCCTTCCACACCGGCTTCCTTGTGAGATATAAATAGCATGAAATTTCACCGAGGCACTCCGATTTCATGAATTTTTGTAGCTTCATATTTCGTGACAAATAGTTAACTATGGCTTCCGGAACCTGCATGAAATGGGTCCTTTATGCAGAGAAAATTTTTGCTTCAGCTTGAAAATTATAACTGTGTTAAAGTTTCTCATAAAAGTGCAGCAGCTATCTTGTTTTGAGATATGAATATTAATTTTTTTTGTGCAGTAAATACATACTTAATCCTGTGGAGATTCCCAAAGTGGTTCAGGTGGACCCCCAGGGGTCCACGGGAGATTAGACGAGGGTCTACGTTGGCGATCTAATCTTCAAATTTTTTCTTATAGTTTTGGAAGTATGATAGAAATTTAGATTCACGGGGTCCATCGGAACCAGCAAAATTTCGAAGAAGGTCTATGAAAAAAAGAGTTTGGGTACCATAGCGGGAAGTGAAGACTTTGAGAATCAAATTAGACGATTTCATACCGAGGATATGAAGTATTTTATTGATCAATAAGACGATAAAGAATAAAAGGTGGTGACCGTTCAGGCAAAAACGAAGATAGAAAACATTAATCACTAGCAAAAGTTTAGTGAGCCGTAGTTCTTTTGTAATTTAATCAAAAATAAAAGCTGTAATGATAATAATTCAAAATAAATAATTAAAATAAAACAATTGCTATTAAGGACTATAAGGAATAAGTGATAACCGTTAACGTAAAAAAGTAGATAGGAAACCTAAATCACTAGTTGAATAAACAGTGAACCATTGCCATCTTGTAATTTAATCAAAATGAAAGCTTTATTTATAAAAATTCATAAGAAATAAGTAAAATAAAACAATTTCTATTAATGACTATAAGAAATGAGTGCTAATCGTGAAGGCAAAAAAGAAGATAGGAAAACTAAATCACTATTTGAATATTCAGTGAACCATAATTATATTGTCATTTAATCAAAATGAAAGCTTTAAATATTATATAAGAAATAAGTGAACTAAATCAATTGCTATTAACAAGGTACTTAATTGGATTGAAACATTTATCAACAGAGTATTTCAATTGCTTCATTTTAACCACACAATATAGTGCAGTAACAGGTAACGAATAACAATGATTTACGTACGATCTACGTAATTGTACAGGCATCGATATCCACTTGACGTATGCACATTATTGATGAGCAATGTGTTGTGGTGACGATATGAAATGTATCATATCTTTCAATTAACGAAAAATATTATAATAAATGATTGAGTGCCGTTGAGTGTCGTGTTGTGAAATTATTCATTAACATTGTTTTGTGGGTTAAAATATTCGCTTGTTTGAGAAATAATCAGTCCTCAAATTATGTGACCGACTGTTAGTATTATTTGCCCAATAACGCCGATTGCAATAAGATTTAAGTTCAATCCCGGGTAGGGACAGACATATGTGTGAAGAGTATAAATATTTATACATTTAGAATATCTAAGAATTTATTAAATATATTTGAGTTACCATAATTTATATTCTTGTGTTAACATTCATTTCACAAGTAAAACACATACTTACGTTGGGATTAGATCAATTCGTGTTTCGAGTAAAAATTTTATTTACTAGCTAATCCGAAAAACTTTGCCTTGTCCAAAAAATAACTTTGAATTTTTCTTATTTTTTTACCACCGTAACATTAAAGTGAACTAAAAACATTTTTATATTTTTTTCGAGCCACGTTCAGGTTCTGAATCAAACTGAAGTGGATACTTTATTTCAGTTATCTTTAACACCATTACAGGATCATATATTACTAATAATTAGATAGATTTAGTTGCTTACACCGCAAAAGTATTGGTTGTTAAATAACTTTTCCGTAGCCTATTGGAGTCCATCCATCCAGCTCAATCAAATCTTCTTAAGTTTTGTTTCCTGGATTGAAAAAAAGAACAAGTTTACTTAAGGAAGCTCTTCTTCAACATTTTACGCGTCGTTGAATAATTTAATCCCTTATTTAATTAAATATAAACACGTGAAACGTTAGCAGGAGCCAAAACTAGATACGGTTTACAAATAGCATGAATAACCAAGGAAAGCATTACGTCGCTTATTACAACACAATATGGTCTAATATGGTATTTTATATGAACTTACACTATTGTGTTTAATTTTAGTGGTGCACATGCTTGCTAACAGAATACAAATACAGAGGTTTTCCACTGATGTGAAATATATTTGAATATTGTTCTGCTGGAATAAATTTGTTATTGTCTTGTCAGTTCAGTTTACCATTGTTATTATTGTCATGCTCATGGTTATAATTATTTTCATTATATATCATTTATAGTCTTCATCCTCGGTATTTGCTGTCACATTATTATAGTTGCTTGGATTGCACACATTATAAAATGAACTCTCATTCGGATTCAGATTTAATTACATTATTGAGTTATTTATGTTATGAATAGATATTTTATTTATTTTTCCTATTAAATTGTAAAAACAGTAATAATAATATCAGTAAATTTACGCGAATTGATTCTAACTATTCCACCTCAATTTTTATATAGTACTCTTAAATATAAATGTATGTTGCCATGGGCCAATTGGTCAAATCGGTGTCATATTGTTTAAACCTCTTTTTTTAAAACAGTTGCAAATAATTGTCATTTACAAACAGGGCATTTTTTATGTTCTTTGATAAAATTCATACATAAAGGGCCCTATGACTTGTTACGATTAAGTTTATAATTTTGAAAATATGAATTTTAAAATGTTTGAAAAAATTTAAAAGTACGATGTTTTGACCCATTAAAATGATATCAAGAAAAAGTTTAAATATAATATAACATATTTCTTACGTATTCTTTAAGTAATAATTAAAAGTTATTATTAATAAGCAAGAATTAAAAAATAAATATTATTTTGTTAGATCCCTATAATGTGATGTCCCAGGAAGTTTTCCTTACTATTTTCACGATAATGTGTACGTGTGTATGTGTGCGTGTGTGTAGTTTTCTTTTCTATTCACATTTTCTGCAGGCTTATTAGACCAACACGGATAATACAAGGTTTTTGTGTGCAATTTTATTACATAGAAGAAGGGGTAAACGGGTAGGAGGCTTACCGGATTGTAAGTATTCATTATCACCATACTGGCTTTTCAGAAATAAGTTAGCCATACTTATCGCTTCGAAATTACTTTGTCTCGCAATTGGTTTTAGATAATGGTTGTGTGAGGTATTTTTTCTTGAAAGTAATAACACAGAATAAATAACAGTATTATGTATATAAAGTAACTGCCTTAAAACCATCAAGATAAAATATCACTCATTCCAACCAGAAAAAAAACTGATTTAATTTTAATCAATTTTCTTTTTACACGAATGAAACATATTAAAGGAACTAAAATCATCTGAAGATTCTAAACTAATTAAAACTCATATATTTTATACACTAATGAACCGACGTAACAAGTTTTGTTATACTTAGCTTACTGTTTCTGAATTTTCCTTAAAAAAGAATTCGCATGATCCTTTATAAATTGGATTCATTACATTTTATATAGCAATATCGTTCGGTTATGCCGTAATTTATATTTGTTTGCGGTGCGATAGCGTACTTTTTGGTGCAGTAACTGGATTGTTTGACTTGAATTAACTTGGCTTGGCTTATTTAAATGGTCGTTACACTAGATTTTACACTTTCAATCGTCGGCACTTGGTGAAACTCCATTGTTTTTAGTTAAAACTAGGTTATGATAACTTTTACTTTTTATTAATTAATTATTAAATGCATTGAATTTAATTAGTAATGATCACACAGTGATTTTGACATTAATTACGTAGGTAAAATAATTTTTAATTTATTTCACTTTATTTGACATTAGCTGCTGCGTGCAGCCCGCTGCATTATACATTTTTTGGTGAATCCCGCGGGATTGCCTAATTCACCAAAAAATGTATAATCAGCGGGCTGCACGCAGCAGCTAATGTCAAATAAAGTGAAATAAATTAAAAATTATTTTACCTACGTAATTAATGTCAAAATCACAAAACGTTGTTCGATTGATAGACCTACCCGATATACACACAAAATTTCATGAGAATCGGTCAAACCGTTTCAGAGGAGTTTAACTAAAAACACCACCACACGAGAATTTTATATATTAGATATTATTTGCATTTCAAAGTCAAATACTAGGTAAAACAATTTTCATATTAAATTCGGATGTGTGTTCTAAACCAATCAATGGAAACTTTTATAGAAATGTAAATTTAACTTTTGATGCTATATACTTACTCGTTGATATATAGTCGAGGTGCTGCATATGAGTTAATCAGCCAGTAGCATCCAAGCGAACTGTTGTAGCACTCGAATTTTATCTTTGTTTTATGTTATAAACAAAGACCTACAAAAAAATATTTATAATATTTTTTGTAGGTCTTTGGTTACAAAATAGCAAAAAAGCAAATGGGTTTTTTGATGAAAAGAGTCCACTATCGCCTATACACAACAAAGATGTTAATGGTGAGTTGCTATCTTTGTGGTGAGGTCTAAAGTCACATACATAAACTTACCGGCTTACCCTCCAAACCGGAACACGACAGCGACAAGCACTGACGCTATTGCGGCAGGAATAGGTAAGGCTGTGATACCAGACCCGGGCGAGACAATGCAGAACTCTACCACCTAGTAGCCACGATGTTAGTGACTCGTATCGTAATCGGTCACCTTTTACGACCTACCTGGCAGAACGGCAGTTGGTCTATTCTTCAAAGGAGCCCGGAACCAAGACAGGGAAAAGAAAAAAGAAAGATCTGGTGAAAACTGGATTTTCGAAAATCTGGGCAAAATCAGTAACTTTCTTATCTACATACGTAGTGGGAAATTAATAAATAAACAACGAGAACAATCTTGTGTACAAAAACATGAAGTTATTAGGGTATTAACACAACCCCACTAGAATTTAAGCTAATATCTACTGAGATTTCAGTGTTCAAGGTAAACCTGAAAAAAAACTTTAATAATATTAGTAGTGCTTAAACCCGGGTCATTATAGTTTAAAAAACTACTCGTATGGCTTCGGATCAGACAACGGTAGCTGTTAATTAGGCAAGCTTACATGTAGTTAGAACACATTTTAACCTACTAAGATGTAAATATTTTTACAATTCTTACCAGAACTTTTTTAGTCTGTTAAGTGTTATCGTATTGAAAATAGCTGTTTCCAGGTATAAAATATGAAATCCATTCCAGATCCATTAAATTATTAAAATCAAATCTATCCACATTATTTAGTTCAGTCCAGAGTAATTAATGTGTAAAGTTCGAAACGTGTGCAATAATTTGTTGTGATTTTATAATTTTTTAAACACATCGTACATACTTTCTGCAAATAAAGCAAATGGAGCAGCGTACTGTCATTAAGTACCTCGATAAGAAAGGGCTATCACCAAAAGCCATCCATGATGATGTTATGGTCAGTACAGTAGGGGATTCTGCTTTATCATATTCGTCCGTAAAAAATGGATAGCAGAATTCAAGCGTGGCAGAGAGAGTGTGAAAGATGAACCCCGATCTGGAAGGCCTTCGACGTCCACTACTGATAAAATATTAAAAAATACTTGATTTAATTATGGGAGACCGCAGATTAAAAATTAGAGATAGATAGCCGAGATTATAGGCATCTATTATGAACGAACTCAAAATATTATAGTATATATGTCGCAGTGAAATTGTCAGTACCGTTAGATTATAATTTACCTAAGTGATATTATAATTTAACTGATAACCTAACCTAACCAAATTATAAAATCCCTAGGTAGATTATAATCTAACGGCTATTGACAATTTCACTGCGACATATATATAACGAATTGGGTTTCCACAAAGTGTCTGCGAGATGGGTTCCGCGACTGCTTTCAATTGAACAAAAAAGGACGCGATTGACTATTTCAGGTAATTGTTTGGAGTTTTTTGAAGCCGATGCAGATGATTTTTTTTTACAATGGATGATCGTTTTGTTACAATAGACGAAACATGGGTTAATTACTCTACGCCAGAAACAAAACAACAATCAAAACAGTGGAGGAGACCTGGTTCACCACCACCCAAAAAGGCTAAGGCGCTTTTGTCGGCAAATAAGATAGTAGCTTCAGTATTCTAGGACTCAAAGGGTGTGATTAAGATTGATTAGCTTGAAAGGGATCAGACTATAAACTGTGATTACTACTATGTCTTAATATGTCGTTTAAGAGAGGAAATTAAAGAAAAGCGTCCAGAAATGCTGAGAAGAAAAGTCCTGTTTCATCAAGATAACGCCCGTCCGTCTGTCTGTCTGTGCAATCAATGGCTGAAATCCACAATTGTGGCGTTGAACTATTACCGCATCCACCTTATTCACCTGATCTGGCACCGTCGGACTTCTTTCTGTTCCCTAACCTAAAAAGCACTTAGAAAGTCAAAGATTTTCGACAAACGACGAAGTCAAAACAGCAGTAGACGCATATTTTGGCTCTAAGAAAGAAACATTTTTTTTCAACGGTCTAAATGCTTTGAATGGGAGAGGGAGGCAAAAGTGCATCGAACTTGATGGTGATTATGTAGAAAAATAAAAATATAACTGATTTAGTATGTGTTTATTTTCTTGATTAGGCCGAATACTTTTCAATCCACCCTCGTACATACCTAGTGTGGTGCTTGAAATACAAAGCGAGAATACGTCATTGCGACTTTGATGTTTTACTTGACTCGGTTCATTGGCCAAAATAGGTATTTTTTGTAAGTTCATTGTTTAATAATATGAAAAAAAGTAGGACATCGCTTGATTTTGTAATCTTAACGCTGTATGTTTGTATGTACTTAATTAAGAAAACAATTTACAAAATCTCAAATAATTACACAGGTTCTGGACAAAATAAAATATAATCAACATAAATGGAGCATTTGTGTAGATCTAAAGATGATTAACTTCTTACTGTGGATACTTCTAAAGTGGATACACCGAATACCCATGTTTTTATTTTCTGTGGGATAGTCTTGCCAAGAATCAATACTGGTCTAAAAGAGATTGGCCTGTACGTGAGATATTTGAGGTGGGAAAACAAAATGTAATAAATCCACCTTTGGTTACAAGAGATAAAATCATATTGCCCCCCTTACATATTAAACTAGATTTAATGAAACAATTTGTAATGGCATTAGACAAAAAAGGGCAATGTTTTCCTATATAATTAAAAAAATCCCTAATCTGAGCATAGAAAAGATAAAAGGGGGTATATTCATTAGCCCACAAATAAGAACATTAGTAAAAGATACTGATTTCTTAAGTTCAATGACCAGTTTGGAACTACTTGCGTGGACTTCGTTTGTTGAAGTTACTAAGAACTTTCTCGGAAATTAACAAGTCAAGTAATCACACTGAAATCGTTAACAACACGCTAAATAATTTTAAAAACTTAGGGTGTAACATGCCCATCAAAGTGCACTATCTCCACAGTTATCTCGATCAATTCCAAAAGAATCTGGGATCCTATAGTGAGTGAAGAACAAGGTGAACGGTTTCACGAGGACCTAAAAACCACGGAAGAATGGTATCAAAGCCGATGGGATCAGCACATGATAGCTGGCTACTGCTGGGGGATACATTCGCGAAATTCGCGAAAAAGAAAGTTTTTGTGTAACTAACAATGTAATAAATGCTGTTTTCGATGAAAATATTTATTTTTCTTTAAAAATTAATATCTAGACAACTACACGTAGGAAATCAATATTTTTGCTATACATGTAGTATTAAGGGTAAAAGGTCCTAAGTTAAAAAAAAATATTACAGCTTCTTGGCACCAAAACCACTGTTGACCAGTGTTATCTATTCGTACAAAAAAAACCGGCAAATTTTGCCTTACCTCAGATTTAATAATATTTTATAATGTCTCCTCTGTGGTCGGGTGAACCAGCGTTGGCGTTGACCACATGAGGTCCCAGGTTCGATTCCCGGGTCGGGCGCATTTAAAAAAGTGTTTTTTCAGTTTTCTGAGAAACACAAATATGTCCGGGATTGGAAAGTGCCCGGTTGGCGATAGGCTTGCTACCTATCACATTTTTGGGACCAAGTATCTTCGGCTAATTGTGGGTGCACTTGTTGTACCTCTGCCTACCTCTTCCCCTGAAAGGGTATAGGCGTGAAGATACTTTTTATAATATCTGCGGAATTAAACTTTTCAAATGAATAAAGCATCTAGAAGACTAAATTAATTGGTAAGTATTCCAATGACATAATATGATAAAGAGTAGAAATATGAACGGGTTGTGGATACTGTGCAAATGGTGGCCATTCAGTGTCAAAATGTTTAATAAAATAACTACAATAATAATAATAATAATAACTTCTTATTTGCACGACAATGTATGCAATATTTGTATAAATTTCGTTCATTCAATTGCGAAAGTTTTTAAATTTAATATAAATTCTGATAAATTATTTTTTTGTAAATTTAGTCCAATTTCTAGTAGCCAAAAATGTTACTAAGACGGCCAAAACTTAAACGTACTTCTACTGTAGATATAGTAGGTATCTATACAAAAAAAGATGTGCAACCTTAGACCACAAGTTTATGTAAAATACTCGCTAAATTACGTTTGAACAATAAATGAATACATTGTAATGTAACGCAGTAACAGCGTGGTGGAGCGTCATTAGAGTAGCTATTTACGTCTTCGTGGCGTAGCGTGTCGGCGACCAGAC
Source organism: Apodemia mormo (assembly GCA_036924255.1). NCBI lineage: Eukaryota > Metazoa > Arthropoda > Insecta > Lepidoptera > Riodinidae > Apodemia > Apodemia mormo. The sequence goes on from JAUPFN010000018.1 coordinate 18,988,854, forward strand.
GTGACAGGATTGAACAACGAATGGACACAGCTGCCCAATCATTGCTGACCATACATTGTGCTCAATTATAGTAGCTTATTTAGTTGTAGAAGGTATATTTAGACTTATTGTCGATACATATACAATTTGGAATCATTAGCTTAATTGCATCCATTATTTGGCTAACATGTTTCTTAGTATTTTTTAAATATAAAATTAAATTAAATTAAAAATTTCAAAAATCTCTGACACATTTTCTTGTCCTTAGACCACTATTCTGCTACATATGCATCATTTTAAAAGTAAAACGTGAAAAGAGATGATGATTTCAAAAGGGGATCTTGCAATATCAGTTTTAGTTTACCATGGTTCCTTATTCAACGAGCTTGAGTTGTTTTATTGCAAAGCGCCCATGGCTCAGCTTCACCATGTAATCCTGGAAATCATTCTGATTCAGAGTGCTTGTAAAATATAACAAATGAGACTCAATGGGCTTATTTTATTTAGTTGAGTTTCACGGCTACTTTCTAGTTTCATTATCAAACCTTGCGAATCTTCTAACAATAAAGCCCAACTGTTTATTAACTCAATCTCAGATAGCCGCCTCTCAGTTTCATTATTATATCTTAGAAAACATCCAGCACCTAAGTGTTTGCCAAAACAAACCAAATTAGCCCATACTTGATGATTTTGTCTGGATTTGCTTAAACGTTCTAATAGACTTCTTCTAATTTTATTATCAGGCACTGGTAACTGTTATGCTTCGAAATTTGTGTAAAAATTTATTCCATTTTATTTCAAAATTCCCATGACCACCATTTGGCCCTATTATAAGACCCCGAAAATCGTCTAGCACCAGGATATTTGTTAAAACAGGACTTATAATTCCAAATTCGTTGGATTTATCTTGTTTTGGTTAGGAGTTCCCATGACTACCTTCCAATTCCATCGTCAGATGTTAGAAATCGTCCAGCAGCAAATTGTTTGCCAAAACAAACCGAATTAGTCCCCACTTTATTTAAGGGGGTTAACCTGGTTTTCCAGCTCTATTATCAGGCACTGGGAGCCACCCCATTCCAAAGTCATTATAATAGTAATTCAAACGACCCCAAAGTCGACGGTGTCACTCTATTTAATTACAAAGAAAGAAAATCGTCTAGCTCTAGAGTGTTTGTCCAAACAGAACAAATAAGTCAAATTTTGATTGGTTTATCTTATTAAGTTTAGGGAGTTCTTATGTCGTTCCGCAATTAGATACTGAAAAACATCCAGCACCAAGTTGTTTGCCAGTATAAGACAAATAAGTGCTTATTCAAAAAATTACCTCGTTTAGTTCAGAAGTTCCCCGTGTTGGTTTCGGGCTCCTTTGAAGTATAAACCAATTCCGTTCTGCCAGGCAGGTCGTAAAAGGCGACCAATTGGCTATGCTAGTCACTACCATCGTGGCTACTAGGTAGTAGAGTTATGCATTGTCTCGCTCGGGTCTGGTATCACCGCTTTACCTATTCCTGCCGCAATAGCCACAGCGCTTGTCACTGTCGTGTTGCGGTTTGCAGGAAAAGGTAGTCGGTAAACTTATACATATGGCATTAGAACTCGTCACAAGATAGCAACGCACTATTAACATATTTGTTGTCTATAGGCGATGTTTGACTCTTTCCATCAAGAGACCCATCTGCTTGTTTGCTATTTTATGGTATAAAAGAAAGTCTTTGCACTTCGCGTCTGGATTTTGGAAGTTATCACTGGAATCTGGATTTTGGGATGTCGCTTTTTTGGCTCAATCTTCAAAGCCTTATCAAAATGAGAAAGCACTTACAGTAATGAAATAAACGACTTCAAACACTACAATATTAGCACTTTCTATCTGTGAATTACAATGGCACTCTTACAGCTCTATCTTCAAATTTTCGACATTAAATGTTATGGAAAGTACACATCAAAAAACCAATGAATCCGAACTTGACAATCATATCTCTATTTGCATTCTACATGTGGGTTTTCGTAGCACTCTTTCAGCTCCATCTACAGATCCTCGTCATCATGAGCACTAATCAAACTTAGTACTTATAGCAACAAAACCAATGAGTCCAAAAATGGTTAGGTTCCAAAATGGTTCCCTTGCGAGATAGGCAGAGTAAACTGAAAGTCAATAAACTTTCCGGTTCACTACATTTCACCGGTATGCCGGTTGGTGAAATAAGTGATGATCCTCATCGCCACATTTACTGACATGTTAATGATTATCGAATATTTCTAGCGATAACCGGGACCGACAACTTTACGTGCTCATCCGAGGCACGGGAGTGGTAATACACTAACTACTCCGCCAGATTCTGAGCTACTACTGTTATTTATAAAGAGAAAATTGCCAGTTAAACAGACGCTGATGATCTTTGAACGAGGGCCTTATATTAAGCAACTTGTAAAGGCTTTATTGATACTAAATTTTGTATTTTGTTACTTCTAACTTCTAACTATATTTTATATATATATATATATATATATATATATATATATATATATATATATATATATATATATATATATATATATATATATAAAAATATATATATATATATATATATATATATATATATATATATATATATATATATATATATATATATATATATATATATAAATATATATATATATATATATATATATATATATATATATATATATATATATATATATATATATTTATATATATAATATAGTTTAATCAGTATTCCTAAGAAGCAAGAGTTGTTTCATCGTAGATAAGTAAAATGAAATTTAGTGTAGATTATCATAACTTTGTTTTAGCTTAGCGGAGGTTAAATTTACATTCCAACAAAAGTTTTCATTTATTGGTTTAGAACACACATCCGAATTTAATATGGATAGCGTTCTACTTGGTATTTAACTTTGAAATGGCAAACATTGATTATTACAATGTACTTAGACCAGCTATGACCCGCCCGTTTCGCTGGGCGTAAATTAATTGATGATAAAATGTAAGTATGTATTATTTGCAACATCATTTGATTTTACTACCAATACTAATACAAATACAAAATCATCAAAATCGCCAAGCATTCTTGACTTACAACGAAATGCACAGACATTAAAACAAACAGACAAATAATTTCAATATGGCAAAATAGATATCAGTTGTAGCAAATAAAATACACCAATCACGAAATCTGTCAAAAACTTGAATTTCTGACAGATATCGTATATTTATATAGTAGTAAAGGAATAAATTTGGATGTACGGACAGATTTAAAACCAGTATATTTAAATAATCATACGATTTCAAATATCTTACATCTTGTTTAGTTATGTTTTCGTAACACCAATGTTATAATGGGGCAAGGCAGACATACAAAATATAGCTTATCATTTACGCATTCATGTAATTTCACTATATAGGTATTCATTTTCATCAAGATCGATCAAGCTGTTCTTGACTTATAACCGAGTAGTCAGTAAGACAGACAAATAGACAAACATACAGCCTATCGTATCATGTGCGCAAGTTATTATCGTGATAATAGGACATAATATAGACAGATAGATAAAAAGTTTAAAAATAGTGACTTCTGAATGCGTTTTACGACTCATATGCATGTATTTTTGATAAAGTGGTGTTGTGTTGGTCCCGGCCTCCTTTGTAGAATAGGCCAACTGCCGTTCTGCCAGGCAGGTCGTAAAAGGCGACCGAATGGCTATCGAGTCACTACCATCGTGGCTACTAGGTGGTAGAGTTCTGCATTGTCTCGCCCGGGTCAGGTACCACCGCCTTGCCTATTCCTGCCGCAATAGCGTCAGTGCTTGTCGCTGTCGTGTTCCGGTTTGGAGGGTAAGGTAGCCGGTAAACTTATGCAAGTGGCATTAGACCTCGCCACAAGATAGCAACGCACCATTAACATCTTTGGTGTCTATAGGCGATGGTTGACTCTTTCCATCAGGAGACCCATCTGCTTGTTTGCTATCTTATGATATAAAAAAAAAAAAAAGTCGATTTACCGTAAGCGTGAATACGAAATTCATTGGCATTACAAAATTTGTGGCAAACTTCAAAGTTTTTGTCCATTACAAAATTCGCAATACACACCTTTTTTATATCATAAGATAGCAAACAAGCAACCATTGCTTATAGACACCAAAAGTGTTAATGGTGCGTCGCTATCTTGTAGCGAAGTCTAATGCCACATGCATAAGTTTACCGACTACCTTGCCCTCCAATCTGGAACACGACAATATCAAGCACTGACGCTATTGCGGCAGGAATAGGAAAGACGTTGTTACCACACCCGGGTGAGACAATGCAGATCTCTACCACCTAGTAGGCACGATGGTAATGGCTCTGTTATGAGCAAACCTTATATGAAGTAAATGCATATGCAAGCATTATGTCACTTCAATAAAACTGATTTTTATGTTTATTTCCACAGTCTTCCTCCAGATTTTGTCCGGTTAACACATAACTTTGTAAATATTAAGCAGTGTGAATATACATTAGTTTCAGCCGAATTAAAGTGTTTTTTTTAAAAAGGACTAACAGGCCGCCATCCTTACAATTTTGGTGTCAGAAGTGGTATATCCTGGATTCCGAATTCCCAGGATAATTTAGGTGTTAGGCGTCGCGATTTTCGAATTCCGCCTGACAACCATTTTGTGGCCCTGTGACTTTAGTCTTTAGCTACGTGCTAGTTCGCCGACGGTAAGCCTTGGCACCGTATGTTTAAGCCCGCGCTACTGCACCCTGTGGTCGACGAGTAAGTCTTGAGCATCATCAGCCAAGCCCGCGCTACATCACCACATCACCTACTTCGCGCTGTCAACTTTGATCGACGTGTAAGTCTCCGCTCTATAGTGTGAGCCCGCATCACCTCGTACTGCTTAATTCATCATCGACGGACAAGAAGACTCGTCATCATCACCGAACCTATAAAACGAAAGGCATTTCAACGTGACTTCGACGGAACTGCAATACGACTCCGTGAGTCGCCGTGCCGGTTACTCGAAGCTGTCGCCAGGGACATTCGCTGCGCTCTGCATTCTTCGTTGCCATGCACAATACCTTCAAGGTTAAGATGTTCCTGCGGTTCGTGATTATTTTTCTGTGAGTTTTATTTTTTCCAATTTAAAGTGTAAAGTGAATTTTCATTTAAACATCAAGATTTTATTTTTCAAGATTTTATATTTCTAGATTCAGAACTTTTATTAGAACATTATTTCAGAGTTTTTAAATAACTTTTAAAGTCGTATAAATAATTTACTACTTATACAATTTTATACAATCTTATTGCTAACTTATATGATATTAATTTACATTTTCTATAATTTTTCTATTTACGTTTTTGTGTGTATTTTTCTGATGTTCTGTACAGCTTTTTAATCTACAATTATTGATGTTTAAATTTAATAAAAAGGAACAGACTACTGAAGTCGATACTAATACCGACTCAGACAGTTCTCTATCGAAACCATTATCTCAAAAGAAAAAATTAAACATGAGTGATAAAATTACACTCTCTGTTCTTACCAAATTCATTAAACCATATAACGGGGATCGGGAATCCCTTCCCGCGTTTTTAACCAATTGCGAAAGTGCAATTTCTTTAGCGAGTACAGACCAACAGAACTTTTTAGTCAAATATATCGTGTCACAACTTGAGGGCAAGGCTCAGTTAGCTTGTTGTTTGAAAAAATTCGATAATTGGCTTGAAATCAAACAGTTTTTAAAGGTAACTTTTGGAGAAAAAAAGCATTCAACACACCTTTTAGTAGATTTACAAAACTGCAAGCAATTACCCAACGAAGATGTGACACAATATTCTTTAAGGATTGAATCCTGCCTTACGCGGCTTCAGTCCGATATTCATTACAGTTGTGAAAATGAAAAGGAACTTATGGGCAGACTTGCTGCCATGGAAGATTTGGCTTTAAATACATTTTTATTAGGTATGAACTCAAACTTCTCACACATTGTGCGCTGCCGGAATCCTAAAGGACTTTCCGAAGCGATCACTCATGCCATTGAAGAAGAAAAACTGTTTAAGCTATCTAAACTATCTCAACGACCTTCTTCTTCCTCTAAACAATGTTCAATATGCCGAAAGTTTGGCCATAGCTCTTCCGATTGTTTCAAAAATAAATCTAAACATTCTTTTACAAACTCTTACCACGTAAATTCGAATTTAAATCATCGTAATAATTACTCTAATAATTCTACAAATAAAAATAGTTACGCCTCGAATCAAATATGCGCGTATTGTAAAAATCGTGGTCATTTAATAGGCGATTGTCGGAAGCTTAAATATAAAAACGATAATTATATGCACCGCGATCTGCCACGCAACGTGATACCTTCAAGTTCACGGTCGCCGACGAGCAATTCGTCTAATCATAACGTTACTAATAACAATTCTAATATACACGTTATCTCTAACGAAGATAAATTAAACTAAATTCGGTTTCGGTGCCGTGTCTACCGAAACCTTTTGCAATTCGTAACGACACGAATAGTTCTAAGACAACAAAAAACTACGGCAAAAAGCCTAAATCTAATGAGTCTTTAAAGGGGTCTAAAGGACATTCTTGTGGTCAATTCACGGTTGCACAAGATGTACCTTCTGTTTATTCTATAAACTCTAATTTTAATAGGCTTCAATCCTGTGTTCCTAAATTATTTTCCGCACAGGCTAAGGTAAAGACAATGACTCATAATAGCTGTGTTCCTAAGTTATTTTCTACACAGCGTAATGGACGATCAGAGATTTCTCAACCTTGTGTTTCTAAATTATTTCCTGCACAGGTTAATGAAAATACAGAGTATTCTAAGACAAATAATTATGTTAATGTCTCTGACGTCACTCTTAAGAAATCATTAAGGTTCTCGAACCTTTCGCAACGCAACCCTCTATCTCGTGAAAAATCGAGTTCTTTTTCAAGGGATTGCTCTTATAATAAAACGTATTCTATAAATAACGTAAATAACAAAGTTTCTCTTCCTCATGTTTATCTAAAAACCAATATGAATGATAAGCCTCTATGTTTATTAATTGATACTGGTTCCTCAGTTTCAATCGTGAAACTCTCAAGTTTATTAAAAGGTCCAGTACTTAAAAATAATATCATTACACTCAAGGGATTAAGTGATAACGACTCAACGTGTGAATCACTCGGTTCTATTAAACTTAATTTCGAATATCAAATCTCATCTACACGTAAAATTGCTTTTGATTTCGTGTTTCACGCTATTGACGATGCTATTCAATTAAATTATGATGGTATAATTGGTAGTGACTTTATACAACATTTTAAAATCAACATACAATATACTAATAATTCATTAAACTTAGAAGGTTACTTAATACCTATATGTTTTAGTAAATCATCATATGTTATACCTGCGAGATCAGAAATGGTAATCGAATGTCCAGTCAGTAATCTACGTGATTTCGTAAATAAACGCGAAGCTCTAGTACTAGATCAGAAAATTTGTGAAGGTGTATTTTTAGCTAACGCTATTGTAAGTTTAAAATCAAACAACAGAGTTAATGTTACAGTTTTAAATACCACCGAATCTGAAATCGAAGTTGATAATTTTCAGGTACAGTTAACCCCGTTCGATTTACTAACTTCAAAGTTAGATGATTCTCAACAAGAACTTATTCATCAATTAAATTCTCTAAATATAAATAGATCTCAAAAGGTTTTAGATCAAATTAGAATATCTCATTTAAATCCTCAAGAGAAAAAGTTATTAATTAATTGTATTTCTAACTATACAGACATATTTCATCTCGACGGAGAATTTTTGACACATACAGATGTTATTAAACATTCTATTAATACTGGGGATGCGCCCCCGATTCACGTAAAATCATACCGTTTCCCTGAAGTTCATAAAAATGAAGTAGAAAAGCAAATTAGAAAAATGCTTGATGAAAATATAATCAGACCTTCTACGTCACCTTGGTGTGCTCCCGTTTGGGTAGTACCAAAGAAGCGTGATGCTTCCGGTAAACAAAAATGGCGTATCGTTATTGATTATCGTCGTTTAAATGACGTTACTGTCTCTGAAGTTTATCCTCTTCCACTTATAACGGATATTTTGGACCAATTAGGTCATTCGAAATATTTTAGCACGCTAGATTTAGCATCTGGTTTTCACCAATTATTATTAAATCCTAAAGATATTGAGAAAACCGCATTCAGTGTTTCTACTAATGGTATTTCTGGACAATTTGAATTTTTGCGCATGCCATTTGGGTTAAAAAATGCCCCTAGTACCTTTCAAAGAATGATGAATCTAGTGCTTACTGGTCTACAAGGTTTAGACTGTTATATCTATTTAGACGATTGCATTATCTACTCTCTCGATCTTGAATCTCACATAATAAAGCTAGAATCTGTATTTTCTAAACTTAGAGAGGCAAATCTTAAACTCCAGCCCGACAAATGTGAGTTTTTGCGACGTGAAGTTGCGTATCTTGGGCATGTTATTACAGATAAAGGTGTTTCGCCTAACCCTGACAAGGTCAAGGCTATTTCCGAATTTCCTACACCGAAAACTCCAAAAGATGTCAAATCTTTCCTTGGGTTAACTGGTTACTATCGTCGTTTTATAGAAAATTTCTCTCATATAACTAAGCCTCTAACTTCGTTATTAAAAAAGGATGTAAATTTTCATTGGTCAATTGAACAGGAACAATCTTTTAACACTTTAAAGCAAAAACTTATTTCTGCTCCCTTGTTACAATACCCAGATTTTTCGCAACCCTTTATTGTTACAACTGACGCTTCAAATTATGCTGTTGGTGCTATTTTATCACAAGGTGAAATCGGTAAAGACAAACCTATTGCATTCGCGTCTCGTACTATGAATAAACAAGAAGGCAATTATTCAACGACAGAAAAAGAACTTTTAGCAATTTTGTTCGCTGTAAATACATTTCGACCTTATTTATATGGGTATAAGTTTAAAATTGTGACAGATCACCGTCCATTAACATGGTTGTTTAACGCTAAAGATCCAGGTGGACGCTTGCTTAGGTGGAGGTTAAAACTCGAAGAATACGAGTACGAAATTGTATATAAACCAGGTAGAATAAATGCAGATTGTTTATCTCGTTACCCAGTAAATGCTATCACTAATTCTAATATTAATAATGATACTTATGAACAATATTTTAAAAAGCAATTTACTAAAACTACGCCTAATTGTGATACGCAAATTGAAGAACACAATCAAAGTTTATATTTAGCCAAACAAAAATCAATTGCTTGCCCGATGTCTCTAGACCTTGATTACTCTATGCCATATTGCGAACAGTTCTTATCAATGTTAGATGATTCCATTTCATTCCGCGAGTCGGAACGGACACCTGATACCATACAGGTTGTCGATTGTAAAAACAATTTAAAGCTTTATTTCTTATATTCTAAGGTTCATCATTATGACGAAATTAGTTACAAAACTATTTACAATTTATTAATTAAACTAAGAGACCGAATTATTTCTAATAATGACTATGATAAAGAATTAGCTATTTCCGATTTTTCAGAACCGTTTTCAAAATTTGTGTATGTGAAAATTTATAACATGATATCTTATATTTTTAGCGGCACAAATATTAAAATTCATATATACAAAAATCAAATAGTTTATCCTACTCCGGCCGAAATACCGAACATTTTAAAAGAAAATCATGGTACTACTATCGCCGGTCACCCCGGTATCAAACGCATGCTAAGTAGAATCAAAGCTTCCTACTATTGGAAAAATATGCGATCTGATGTTGAACGTTTTATAAAAGACTGCAAAATGTGTCAAGTTAATAAACCATTACGACTCTCTAATAAAGCGCCTATGGTAATTACTTCCACTAGTACTAGGCCATTTGAGAGATTAGCTCTCGACATAGTTGGTCCCTTTCCTGAAGCCGGTATTCAAAAATTTAAATATATCTTGACATTACAAGACGACTTAACTAAATTTTCTAATGCTTATCCCATGATCACGTGTACAACCGACGAGGTTGCACGAAGTCTTATTCATTTCTTTTCGTTATTCTCGTTTCCAAAAATGATACTCACTGATCAAGGCACTACTTTTACCTCTGAATTATTTAGGCAACTGACAGACATACTTAAAATAAAAAGTCTCTATTCTAGCCCGTATCATCCTCAGACTAATGGCTCCCTTGAAAGATCACATGCTACACTAAAAGAATATCTAAGATCTTTCGTTAACGAAAATCAAAGCGATTGGCATTGTTACCTTGCAACCGCTATTCTATCATATAATACTACTCCTCATTGCACGACGGAGTTTACACCATTCGAATTATTATACGGTTATAAGCCGTCCATACCTAGCAGCATTTATGAAACTGATAACAACACTACCTACCAAGAGTACATCCGCGCACTGCAATATAGAATGAAGTACTCTCGTGAAAAAGCTATTGAAAATATAATTAAAAGTAAACAAGCCTCAAAAAAATATTATGACGTCTCTTCGAGATAACTGAGTTATAAAACAGGTGATATGGTTTATGTCAAACATCACCACAGACTTCGCAAAGCCTTATCTCCAGTGTGGAAAGGTCCTTTTAAAGTTATTAAAACACATGGTAAAAATAATGTTACTATATGCATAAATAGAAAACATGTTAAATATCATGTTAACGAACTAAAACCGATGTAAACTTGTATAATTTGTTCCAGGTATGTAATCGATCCTTGCGTTTCGAATCCGATTGAATTAGTAACAAATAGCCCAGGTATTTACTTCGACCCTACTTCTGTTGTGTACTTTCAAAATGACAACTGGAATGTAGTAACCCACATCGATATTTTGCCTATTTTTCCTTACATGAAAAAAATCAAAACTTCAATCCAAAATATTTTATTTCTATGCAATAAAGCACAAAGATTAAACTTAGTTAATTTCAAAATTGATTGTAACGACGTTTTGAATCCTCTAGAAATATTAATAAATTCAAATGAACTAAAGTACCAATCTATGTCTCACCTTATTTTTGATCAAAGAACAAAACGAGCTCTTGAATTTGGAGGTGAAATCCTCAAATTATTTTTTGGCACTTTAGATGCAGATGATGCACGAAAATATGACGAAGCAATTTCGTCGTGTCAGCAGAATGAAAATGAAATTTATTCCCTTATGAAAGACAACATCCATATTGTCCAATCTACGATTAATAATTTTAATACTTCTATTGAAAAATTAAATAATAATGAAATTAAATTAAATAACCAGATAGAAAAATTTAATTTCATATTTTTAAACAGTACAAAGACAAATATAGAATTAATGAACTTAGAAAAATTTAACTCTATTTTTAATATTATTGAAGGTTCTTTATTATCAATTTCTAATATTCTAGATACAACCTTAAATTCAATTTTATTCGCAAAAGCAAATATTTTACACCCTTATGTCATTACACCTACTAAATTATATAATGTGTTATCTAACAATATTAAAATGAAATGAACTTCTGAGTTCCCTATTTCGCTTTCCTTAAAAAATATACACACGATTATTGACTTAGCGAAATTAACATCTTATTATTATAAAGAAAAAATTGTATTTGTTATTCAAATTCCTTTAATAAATTCTGTTAAATTTAGTCTTTATAAGAACTTGGCTTTACCTACTCCTCATGAAACAAATAATTATAAAACTTATGTGTTAATACACCCTTCTAAATTGTATTTAGCCATAACGGATGACAGATTGAACTACGCTTTATTAGATAGCATAAGTGATTGTAAGCGTGTTAATGACGAATACATGGTATGTCCCATGGCTTCGATATTGTCTACAATTAATAATCCTATTTGTGAAACTAAGTTATTAACTGAAGTTACTCTATCACTTCCTGAAGTTTGTAATTCTAATGTCATTTATGGTAATATTAACGTATGGCAAAAACTTAATGATGGTAGATATATTTTTGTTCAATCTAAGCCTAACAAATTGACTTTGAAATGTGACGATAAGATAAGTGATTTTACTTTGCAAGGCACTGGTATTTTATCATTAGAGAAAAATTGTATTGCCTATTTTCAAACTTTGCAATTTGTTCCTTCTACTAATTATAAGACTATTTTACCAGCTCAATTATTACTTAATTTTAATATTATCGAAGATGATTGTTGTAAGTATAATCTAGTAAATGAGACATATCAGTCTTTATCTCCGATAACCTTATCAAATATCGATTTAGAATCATTAAAATTCGCATCTCATAAGTTAGACCATTTAGAAGACCAAATAAACCAAGCGTCTAATCAATCACATATCATGAAATATGGTCACTATTATTCTGGTATGACTTATTTTATATTAACTGTAATTATTTTATATATTTTGTATAACATTTATAAAAAATGTTTCTGTAAGTCTACTAGCACCTCATGTTGTATTCAAATCTATAATCAATGTCATAACTCGCATAGAACAGTCAACGACAGGACTATGAATACGTCCATCGAGCTAAGTGATATTTCTAATGAATCAGAATGCGACCAGAGACCTGTTAAGAGTCTCCCAGCAGAAATAGAATTTAATAAAAATTCGAATAAAGTCCTATATAGAAACTTAGGCAAATCTAACCGTAACTTAACTAACCATTAGAAAAAGCGAATAATGTTTTACATCTATTTTATGTACTTTATAGGTTAACCAACTATCATAAAAGGTGAATAATGTTTTACATCTATTTTATGTACTTTATAGTTTAACCAACAATTAGAAAAGGTAAATAATATTTTACATCTCTTTTGTACTTTATACATTTCATTTTATTGTAATCATAATTTTACCAACTATTAGAAAAGTAAGTAATGTATTAACGTCTCTTTTACATTCTTTATACATTTCTTTCTATTTTATTTTCAAATACTATTAAGTTTTATATTTCTTATAAATTCTAGAAAAGAATTTTGTTTTAAGATTAAACGATATCGACTTCTACATTTATACATGGAGACATTTATTATAAGTTATTGTATTAATTTGAATTATATAGCAAATAGCTATTTTTAAATTGACTAATTATTGATTCACTGAGTTTTATCTTTTTACATATTGTTATTTTAACTCACTCTGATTTCTTATATTATCCTTCGCTTTATTAAATATAAAAATAATAAAGCTCAGTCTTAAGGGGGGAGATGTTATGAGCAAACCTTATATGAAGTAAATGCATATGCAAGCATTATGTCACTTCAATAAAACTGATTTTTATGTTTATTTCCACAGTCTTCCTCCAGATTTTGTCCGGTTAACACATAACTTTGTAAATATTAAGCAGTGTGAATATACATTAGTTTCAGCCGAATTAAAGTGTTTTTTTTAAAAAGGACTAACAGGCCGCCATCCTTACAGCTCGCATAATCAATCGGTCACCTTTTATGACCTGCCTGTCAAAACGTCAGTTCTTCAAAGGAGCCCAGGACCAACACGGGGTAAACTACAACAGGGTAAACACTAGATATAGTCTTACTAAAACAGCACTGTGTTTATCCTAAATACATCCAAGCTTCATCATGAGATCACCGAGCTTACATAAGTCGGTCAAATAACAGAAAGTAGCTAAAAAATGGTTTTGCTAGATTTGAAAAATTAGTTACTTGCTTAAAAAATATTGCAAGTTTAATAAAAACTTGTAAAAATTCATCGAATTTGATTCGTATCTTTAAAACGGTTATAAATTCAGTCATAATATTGAATAGGATTCATTCTTGGAATAAATGAAAGACTTAGGTATAGCAATCAGTTGTCTATATTTTTATAATACGTGAAGACATTGTTGTCTTCAAAAGTGCACAGACTAACGGACGGCTATATCTATAATCTTTTGACTACATTTTGGTATAATATGCTAAATTTGTTTAGCATATTATACCATACCATATATAGAATGAAAAAAAAATATACATGCCGATATTATAATTTACAACATCTAGTTTCTGAAACATTCATTTTTTATTGATTTATTGCTTAACTTAAGATTTTATATCAACGGTTTTATTCTGTTAAATCATCATAGAGTGGCATATAGAGAGTAAAACACAGCATCTCGCCTATACGGAGACGTGCAAAAGTTCAGAAAGTGACAATAAAACGAGATTAACAAGTGTCCATACAAAGTTCGCCTAGACTTCAATACATATTGATAGATCCTTATCGTTTTATAATTAATTAGTAATTTCGTCTAAATGTGAAATATATCTCGAACACATTTTAATGCTATTCACGAAAGACCGACAAGAATTATTTAATTACTTCTATTCGGCGTATTATGATTAATATAAATTATTTTTAACCTTTCACTTACGTAACATATCGGCAACATAGATATTATATAGTGTACTTATCTTAAAAATTATTTGATCGTAACCACTTAAAAGTTAATATATAAATATATAGTTCAACTTGTAGTTGAACAATCAACTTGTAGTTGAGTCAATTGGAATACAGCTAAGACATAATATGTTTTACAATTTTATTTAGATTCAGCTCAGTATTCGTGCTGAGTGTACTAAAGCGTTTATTAAAAAAACTTGTATTTTTTAAGCTTAGGAGAAACAACACAAGATATGTCTCGATCAAAAAAGTGATGTTTGCTCGACCTTGGCCAATGTCTCGATATTATTCTAATGTACATGGCATGATAGATATTTAAAATGTCAGAGATAAATCACTCAAAACTTACTTGAAAAGAGAAACCAAAGTTGAATAGCACATATTTATAATATACTACTGCCATTATTATTATTTACGAATATGGACTGGACCGAAATCTTCAAAATAACTTTATTAAGTTCTCAATTAACTCATAATAAAACAAGTGAATTTAATTAAATAAATAGAAGTTTATTATTATAAAATAATTAACAATATTTAACAAAGTATCAAATCGATAAAATGACAGCAAAATTTTCGATCGGTAGAGAAAACACCGAGTAAAAGTAATCATTTTCTCTTCCTTGGAATTATCATGTCGAATCAAGTGTCAAATGCGTTAGAGAATAGAAAAATTGACATAAATGTCGAGAAAACGGGTTGATAAAATTTTATCGCGCTGCTTATCTTAAGTCTGCTGGACTCCAGGTGAGAGACCTGGAGTCTTTCGGTACAGTACATGTAAAACTGTTTTACCTTAAGTGTGTGGTGAAGTGTATGCAGTTATTAAATAGATGTATGTCACTTGTTTTAACACACTAAGATATTAATATTACTTGTTTAATGTTTATACAGGGTTATTTTTAAAAGTTCGGCGAAATTATAAAATTAAGAACTAAATATTGAATTGAAAATGAGTTTTAATTATTATTGTAAAATTAAATATTCATTTAAAAATATTCCAACAAATTCATGAATTGGATGCATCGAGTCGCGTGAATCGGACGCCGGGCGCTGGCGCCGGGCGGGCTGCGGGGGACACTACACGAGCCACGTTCGACATTTTTGCGTAATTAATATTATATCCATGCGTTGAGTTTTCTGTGTCGGATAAAAAATAATTTTGAATTTTTTTAATTATTTTTTATTACCTAAATCGAAAATATTATCGATTCTGAACAGTGTCTGAATATTTAGCCACACACTTACAAGTAACCCCGTATAGACTTTTTTGTTGTATGTTTCGGGACATAAAATGCAAAATACCCGTTCGGGTTTGGTGCCACCGTTTTACATTTTCGTACCACAATGCTAAATATATATACAATACCGCTGTCGTGTTCTGGGTTGAATAAGGTAGTCGGTAAACTTATGACCGGCGGCAAAATGTTAATGCCACGTTGGCGTAAAGGAGATGGTTTTATCTTTCTATCAAGAGAGCCGTCTGCTTGTTGTATTAAATATTATTGCTTCAGGGATCTAGTAATAAAAGCATCGAAATAGACTTCTGAATAAGTTCTTTAGTTTGTCTGGAAAACGTAACTTGTCCGATTGGATATGTGGCAATTAAATTGCCACATATCCAATCAGACCAAAACCGACCAACGTTGTCACCCTTGGACTTAATATCATAGGTTAACTGTAGGTAAGTTGCATTTCTGCTTACATTTTCAGGATTATTGGTATGGAATTATTTATTGTTATTTATTTTTATAAATTGTATTTATAATTTTTAGTTTAGTGACAGTTACCATTGCAATAATGAGCCATTTTGATATCAACGACAATATTGATATCGATTTTGCAAATTGTACTTAAGTCATAGATATATTTTATTAACCGAAATTTTTCCTGCAATAAATATAATTTTTGTATAACAAAAATTAGAATGGAAATTAACTTAAGGCAATAAATCAAATATTATTTCTACTATCGCAACTCGCTGTGTATTCGGAACCACCGCTCTCTCTATTGCATTTTATATGTGATTTTCATTCAAAAATAATTATGAATGTATATTCACTGTGAAGTGCGCTATACTTATAATACAACACAAAATCATTTTTGATAACGGAACGGAATAACTCTAACGGAAATTAAATGTACCATAACAAAATGTCAGTGCTTTATCAATTTTCGCTATTTCTACACGAAACACAATTTTTTGCAAAGCAAACTGAACAGTCGGATGTCATTAGTGTTATTTATGTGTGCGTCGTGCCGTGGCCAGCATTGAAGCGAGTACGTGACTCTAATCCACAACCCTGCGTTATCACGGCCACTTACGGTTGGCATTGATTACTTTTAAGGTTCCAGTCGGTCCACAATCTCATCTATGTTTATAGGCTATTTAGATAAAGAGAAACACAAAAATTTGCACTTTTAGTAGCTTTTACCAAGATTTTGTAGATAATTTACACCATATTAGATTTTTTTAGGCCTCGTTTTCAGAAAATGTGAGTCTTTTTTTACTATTATGTTGAAATTTTCCTCGTCGTGGTCCGGGCCCTTGAAGAATAGGCCGGTAACCGGTTAACGTATGCATATGATACTAGACCTCGCCACAAGATAGCAACGCACCATTAACATCTTTGGTGTCAAGGCGATGGTTTTTCTTTTCATCAGGAAAACCATCTCCTTGTTTGTTATCTAGTAATATAAAAGAAATAATATACATTAACAGTAGAGAGAGGTGAGATAAGGTCGATAAATGATTGTTTTCATGACCTTAAAATAGTTTAAAAGCAAAATCGTTCAATTTTTAACAAAAGTAGAACTAAGCTGTAAAACTTTACAAAATATTTTTTGTCTGCCTAATTTTTGAAATTTTATCGTGAGAAGATAATAAAAAAATAAAAAAGAATCTCTTTTTATCATTTAATTGTCTGACATATTGTACTTTCATCTGTTTTTGTTTCAGGATTAATTAGCAATCACTGTCCATTGTTATACAGATATTATATTGCATATTGATAATGCGTTGCTATTAATGTGGCGTGATGGTAATGCCACATAATATATAACCTCTGCATATACCTTACTCTTCAAACCGGAATACGACAATGACAAACATTGACGCTATTACGGCAAGGAATAGGTAAGCGGTAGTAATCATACACCCGGGCGAGACCTTGCAAAACCTAGCTGTCATGGCAGTGATACATATAAATAATTAGGACCTGCCTAGTAGAACGGGAGTTGGTCTATTCTTTATAGGAGGCCCAGCCCAACACGGGGAAAAATATAGTACAAAGGCACATAAACATCTATATACCGATTTTTTTTCCGTATTGTAACATTAAATAATAAAAAAATAATAACTGGGTTTATAATTTAATACGTTATTGACTTATCCTAACACTAAATAAAAGCTTTACAATAATTTACATATTCAATTAAAAATTATATCGTACATAAGTTACAAAATAATCCTTTAAAGGCTTTATTTGCTTTTTTAACATTCCATAAAGACCATCACGCCTGGTTTCCTAGCAGGTAGGTAGAGTGACCCAAACGGCTATGGAATTTCCATTTTACCACGATTCGCTCTCGCCTCTTGCCTCGTGGTTTGGGGAATAGCTTATTCGACTCAGATCATAAGGTTTTTTCGAGGTTTTTCTCGAAAATCTAAAAATTTCAGTAGCAGCTCGGAATTGCGCGGGTGATGTGGTACCACTCCCTACACTGCCTCGGATCAGCACGTAAAGCCGTCGGTCCCGATTAATCGCTAGAAATAGACAAATAATCACCACATGTCTCGCCAACCGATTAACCGGTAATCGTGGTTAACATTTCATAAGCAATTAGAAACAGAATTTATTTCTTAACTAAAACGTTTAAAAATTACAAACAAAAACAAACAAATAAAAGAAAATATATTTCAACAGAAGAACTTATCATTAAAAGGAAAAATCTTATAGGTGACTAATAACAAGAAAAACACTTTAAAACAGTTAAGCAGTTAAAAGACCGTTTGACGAAATTAATTAAGCGAATACACTAAACTAAGTAGAAAATTGTTAAGCCATTAGTCTAATAAGGGCAATCTTTTACCCATGATATTCATCAATCTTGCGGCATTAACGCGGTGTCTAGATACAG
The DNA here is from genome assembly GCA_036924255.1 of Apodemia mormo. NCBI lineage: Eukaryota > Metazoa > Arthropoda > Insecta > Lepidoptera > Riodinidae > Apodemia > Apodemia mormo. The sequence continues at coordinate 19,007,374 of JAUPFN010000018.1, forward strand.
TCTCGCTAGCACTATCCCTTGTGACCTGAACAAATGCAGGTGCCCCCTAATTACCACCTTGAAGAAGTGAGATGCAATATAATTTATCTACACGATAGAAAGAGATACAGTGTAGTGAGGAGTCAATTCGTCACTGTCCTATTAAGTAATCTTGTAAGCGAGAGTGATAAATCCGTTAGAGGCGTCGACTTCACCACGACTTTATCGTTTCCTTGTAGGGGAATATCAATGTGCGAATTATTTTTATACGATAAAAATTAATAGTATTCTTCTATCATTTATAGAAATATTAAACGGGGTTTAAGAATATTTAAAAATTTTGAAGTTTCTGTTGTTTTCTAATGAAATAATTTTCTATAGTCAGATACATTTAAAATCTATGTTCGATATAACATATTTGAGTAGAAAATGACATCCATGATGCTTGTCATCAAAGAGATGGTTAGAGATCAAATTATTGCATCGACGATATTTATATAAAAAATCCTCAATTATTGACGATTAGTAACAGTCACGGTAGATTTAAATCCAAGATGTCTGATAAGCATTTTTATTCTACAATATTTATATTTTTGGGTTTGGGTATTTATTGAATATATTTTAATATTCGTATATATTTATATTTCTCTTTATTAATATCGTTGACGAAAACATTGTGTTTTTATAATGTCAAAAGCACTTGTACTATTTAACTTTGTTTTTATCTATTAACAGCAAACCCTTTTGGGTTTTTAACGCATCATCAGGGCAACAAATCAATACTGTTTAATAAATGTTGATAATGTGAAAATGTATTGAGTATGTACTGAATGTAGTAGTTTGAAAATCTTAAAAAAATGTTTGACGTTATCTGCGCTTCTGCTTCTGCTGCGCGGGTACAGCAGAATTCTCTTTCAAACAGGGGCAAAAAGTTCATGAGGGATTTAATAAGGACTCCGTCCCCACTCTCCATCAGTCCCAGGATGGATTTTTCTGTTAAAGATATATATATATATATATATATATATATATATATATATATATATATATATATATATATATATTCAAGTCAATTACAAAATGTGGTTTTCAGTTTTGTAATAATAACAAAGTTGACTGGGATTGATTGGAAAAATGCCGGTTGGCAATAGGCTTGCCACTTATCACATTGTGGAACCAAGTATCTTCCGCTAATTGTGGGTGCACTTAGTTCGTACCTCAGGTGTATTAGGTATAAACCTCCATTTTCAGTGCCCGATGTTCTACCAATTATATAGAAAATTCTTTTTTGGTGCGAGCGAGTAATAATTTTAATAAAATCTGCAAGCAATTGTCCCTCGACCCGTTTGATACTAGTATGTTTAAGGCAAAATATGCATTGAATTGTAAATTTTTGACACTGTTCTTATCATGTTTCTAGTATCTATGTTATGTTATTTTAGTATTATTCATTACCTACACATGAAAACCTGTAACTGGCTTCGAAAAAATATATTTGTAATACTATTTATTCTGTTAACTATAGGATGGTTTTCCATACTGGTAATAAAATAAAATAAATGCAAATTCCAATTAAAATAAATCTCATAACACGTTTTTTCTCATATAAAATTACTTATTCAAATAAATCTAGTATTTAATTATCATTATTGAGTATCAATGATCCTTAATTGCTGATTAAAATTAATATAAAACCTATACGACAAGCAAATACATTATTTAGTTAAGAGAAATAATTTAATAACTTTAGATTTAGATCGATGTGTACAAATTTGTCCAGCGAATATTTATTTGTTTATTATTTATTTGTACATCATTCATTATGTATCTTTTCATTTAGCATTATCTTTTGATAGGTGATTGTACGTTTTCACCATTTTTTTAATTTATTTCATGGCTTCTAGGGTTAATCAATATCCGATCCGAATTGAAGATTTTCGAATGACGGAAAGTAATCGGGTGACGAGCCTTATGTGTTACTTTCTATACAAATAATTCTATGGCTACTTCGGAATATAATTTCATGGATTCGGATCGGATGCCCTGTGTAACCACTCTAAGTCAGTACGTGCCTTTGACGCCTCTGCTGATGTTGATAAATGTCAACGCGTCAACAATTGCTGCCATCTAATGGAATTAGCGGTAGGAATGGACAACTCATCGCAACACTTTCCACGACAAATACGATAGAAGACGCAAAGCAAACCCACATCTTTTGAAATAACCCAGTTGTCAACCATTCGAATCGCTCTGCACTGAATGTGATCAAGAGGAAGAAACTGAAACTAAGGAGTTCTGGCCTAGAGATGAGAACAGTACTCCATGTGTAGCCGAATTTGTGCCTTATAAAGGCGATGGGCCGGCGAGAAGTACTGTTTTACTTTACTGAACACACCGAGATTTTTGAAGGCTAGTTTAGCCTTACCTTCCAAATGATCACGAAACTAAACGTCATTCGATATGTTGACTTCCAGAATTCCGACAATAGCTGAGGCTGTCAGAGAGTATCCCCAAATCTAGGTGATACGACAAAGGTTGTATTTTTAGCAGTGAACACGCAAAGCTGTGCCTAAGCTATGTCAAGTCAAGTTTTGAAGACCCCATTTCAAGACATCAGTAAGTCGGTTTTTGACTTCAGAAATAGGCTTGCTCTGGCACACTTCAACGTATTTCCAAGAAATACTACTATAGCCGAAGTATGTAATATCATCAGTATTGTTATCTACAAAGCATTGTAAGTTGCTAATTCACATCATGTCATTGATATGGAGAAGATATAGTGGCGGGGAAGCACGCAGCTTTGGGGAATTCTAGCATCTACAGGTTTAAGTTTGGAGCCCACAACGTCGACTACGACCTTGATGCTCCGATCAGCCATAAAACTAGTGGTCCACTTGCATAATTTCACAGGAAGTGCATGGGAAGGTAACTTCGCAAGAAGCACTTTGTGCCATACCCGATCAAAAGCTTTCGCTATGTCCAAACAAACTTCTTGGACTTAAATGCTTTCTCCCACGGATTGTATACTAGAAGGTCACTAGCTGAGCGGCCATGTCGGAAACCGTACTGACAGTCACTAATCAGCGATCCTCTTCTAAATATTTGAGGAACTGAGAGTTGATTATTGACTCCATAATTATGGAGAACAAGGAGGTTATGGCTATAGGCTCATTGTTAAACGGATTTGAGCAATCTACTTTTTAGGGATGAGAAGCCCTAAAGTTGTCTTCCATGAATTTGGTACCACGCCGAGAAGAGCCGGAATGGGTGAGTTAATACTGACGCCAACTCTGGAGTACTCACTTTAAGTACAATCGGTAGAATGCCATCCACCTCACTGAACTGGACGTCCAAGGAAAAAAGTGCTTTACGCATAAGACTACAGGAATTTTAATCCCGTCATAAAACTATAATACTGCGAGATGGTAGACGGTGCATTTCCTTGTCGTCTAGAGTCGAATTGGTCGCAAAGAACGAACCCAAATAGTATGGGCCAGAGAGTCATCGTCTCTGTGCAAGGATGGAAGAGAGACCAGAACACACGAGTTCCCTAAGGAAGGCGAACTAATTTCTCACCACTTCGAATTCGGCACTTTACTTCGAATCAGACAGTGACTGACGTACCGAACTGGACGTCTATAGATACCTGGTAATGGTCTGGATGAGAAGTCAGCAGAAGGTCCTCTGAAGGCGTATGATCGTCCTATTTTGTCCGAGATTTAATATTTATCTTGTTTGCCTTTACCTGTTTTATTAGCCACCCGTAAATTAATTCACATCATGGTAAATAATACCGTAGGCTCATTGTTGGTAAACTTGTTGCACTTCTACCTATATGTTCGAGAATAGGTGCGTGACGTATTAATTTTGTTTTTTAGTAAATACCGTCACCGTTTGGAACAGTCCTCGCTTATAACACATCTGCATTCTGGTTGGTAATCACTAGTATTTTCTTTATCATTAGATAGAAAACGAGCAATTTTTCTTGATGAAAAGAAAAACCAGCGCCTATAGACACCAATGATGTTAATAGTTCGTCGCTATCCGTGAGGGGAATGACAATGCCACATGTATAAGCTTGCCGGTTACCTTATTCTTTAAATTGGAACATGAAAATGACAAGTATTGACGCTATCATGGCAGGGTTAATAATAAGTTTCTGATATTATATTCGTTCTATGTAATACACATGGTTACTTTTAAAGGTCTGGCCAAATTTTAAAATTAGCAACTAAATAAACAGATTAGTTATGGTTTAGAATCTAGTATTTAATTTTATTGATAGCTCATAATTAGTTTATTATGCACTACCCAAGCTTTTTTTCTCAGCATCAAGAAAGGTAAACTGTGAGAAAATTCTTAATAGCATTAAGTTACGCCTTTGTACCATTTTTGTGGAATAAAGTATTTAAATAAATAAAATAAATATTAAATTGAAAGTGCATTTGAATTATTTTTGTCAAAATAATACAAGATAATAAAAAAATATTCATTTAAAAATATTCCAATAAACTCATGAATTGGATGCACCTAGTCTTGTGAATGAACTCTGTAATACTGGAAATGGGTCATTTTACATTAATTATCTATAACTACCATAGTAAGTATTATATAATATGTCGTCCTAATAGTAGGGGAGCCCAAGAGGGGATTTTTGCATTTACTCGAGCGCGTCATACTGTTGAGGGTCTCCACCAAATATAAGCTCTTTATATACATGCGAGTAACTAGGGCCGAAAAAAATCCAATAACTTCGACTTGTGGAAGTTGTCAGCTTATACTTATTTCGTTATTCTTACATAATTTCCTATATAATAAAAAAAATTAGACGCGCTCGAGAATGTCAAAACAACGTTTTGTATGCAAAATTGTGACCCTCCCACTCCCTTACTTGAATCGGCAGATTTTATAAATTTTAGCTGGCAATTAGCTCACCATACTTTAATCTGACGCGATTTAGTGTTTTCATGCCACAGTTTTTATTTATTATATTTTTTCTGTAGATTTTTTCCCCACCATTCAAATGAAAAACATTATATACTTAACCTTTTATTTTTTCTATAATTTAATATACAAAATCTAACGGGTCCCTGTGACGCTCGAGTAACTACCCATTTAGCATCTTGGGCTCCCTTACTATAAGTACTCTTAATTTGGTTGGAGGCACTAAAATATTTTAGTTCGAATTTTGCGTAAAATGTGTCAAATAAAAATATATATATTTTTTTTACATAAATAGAATATTTTGTCGATTCTGAACAGCCTCTGAAAATTTGGCCGGACCTTTAAAAGTAACCTAATTTATTAGTAAAATATCGTACATACTGAATGACGCAATAGTTAATCGTCATAAGTAAACATTAAAAATAAAATAAATTAGAATATTGCTTAACTATATAATTAACCTCAACGAAATTAGTATTGTAATATTCAAAAAGTATGGTCAATAACGAATCTAGTCGCGAGTTCGATAAATCGCTGTTGTAAACAATGAACTTATATGCGCAGTGCGTGTGTGTTCATAAATTCTAATTTGATAATTAGGTCAAAATTAAGTATCTATTTTTGTTACGTATTCGATATCACAATCGAGTACTGATCACCCTCCTTCAGTGTGCAAAATCTTGTATAAATTATACGCAATAATATTCCGAAAGTATATCTTGAGCGTATTTAGACCATAGAAAAAGTAAATATAGAGCAGGCGAGCCAAGCAAAGAGCCCTGCCAATTAAGAAAGTAAATTATATTTGATGTTTTTCTGGCTAGCCTTTGTATACCAAATGTATATTAATATCAGTAGTTTTTATTCCAAGTGAAATTTAAAAATTTAACGTCCTCTATAAAATAATACGAATTTGTGAAACAATAGAACGCTTCGTTAACTCTTCAGTAACAACTGTGTAAAATAAATATCTAGAAAAATGTAAAATAAATTTTATGAAATCGGACTGTAATATAAAAATATTTTTAAAAACGTCTTTTATGTAAGCAATTTAATTAATATATTTTACATTATTCGCCAAGATCTAGCTTTTGAACATAATTATATCATCATTCATCATAATAATTAATCAATAAATTAAAAATAACTAAATATTACACACATTGTTCTTACCCTAAAGTAAGCAAATATATATATATATATATATATATATATATATATATATATATATATATATATATATATATATATATATATATATATATATATATATATATATCAATAAAAAAAAATCGACTATTTTTTTTTTGAAAAATATAATGAAAATCTTGTTCAGAATACCGAAAAAATACGCCAGTATAACGGACAGCTCTTAATTTTAATATTAAGATGTCCCGCTTCACGATTTTCCATTTCCCGTTTAAATAACATGGGAAAATCTGATTCTTCAAGTTTGGAATTTTGTAGCTCTGCAACGAATTATCAAATTGGTTAAACCATGACATATTCTTATAGGAAATTTAATGCTCTACAAAAAAGGTCTCTTACAAAATTTTGATTAATGTACTCCTTCAAAAGTTATTCAAGGTCAAAGTTGAAACCATTGTAAATTGTAAGAAATTTTCACTTTTTTGGAGCATTTATCATACTTATTACAATATTTTGTCATAAATAAGCTTTTTTAAAACTTTTTGGAGTTCCACAATTTTTTTCTGACTATTGATTTATATTAATTATCCTTGATATTAAAATTATTGAGTATAATAATAAAATAACAAAATAACAAAAAAAAATTCTTTAGAATCCTGATTTTGATGGCAATTTTGATAATTAATATAAATCAATAGTCAGAAAAAAATTGTGGAACTGATTTTGACGAACTGAACTTGAAGAATCAGATTTTCCCATGTTATTTAAACGGGAAATGGAAAATCGTGAAGTGGGACATCTTAATATTAAAATTAAGAGCTGTCCGTTATACTGGCGTATTTTTTCGGTATTCTGAACAAGATTTTCATTATATTTTTCAAAAAAAAAATAGTCGATTTTTTTGATACAGCCTAATATATATATATATATATATATATATATATATATATATATATATATATATATATATATATATATATATATATATATATATATATATATATATAATAATTCACGGGACAAATTACACTTACTGATCTAACCCCAAAGTAAGCAAATTATTTGCTTGTGTTATGGATGTTAGTCAACGATACTAATACATAGAAATACATATATAAATACTAGAATATATATAATAAAAACCCAAACCCGGAAATACAAACATTTATGCTCATCACACAAATGCTTGTCCCCGTCGGGGATCGAACCCGAGCCTCGTTGATTGCGTAGTCAGGGTCTCTAACCACTCGACCAACGGGGCGGTATATATATATATATATATATATATATATATATATATATATATATATATATATATATATATATATATATATATATATATATATATATATATACTATTTATTAAAATCGTGACAGCTGGTAGCGTGTGGTAGAGTTTCGCAACGTCTCGCTCGGCTATTTGATTTTTTTTTTATATCATAAGATAGCAAACAAGCAGATGGGTCTTCTGATGGAAAGAGTCAACCATCGCCTATAGACACCAAAGATGTTAATGGTGCGTTGCTATCTGGTGGCGAGGTCAAATGCCACATGCATAAGTATACCGGCTACCTTACCCTCCAAACCGGAACACGACAGTGACTAGCACTGACGCTATTGCGGCAGGAATAGGTAAAGCGGTGGTACCAGATCTGGTCGAGCCGATGCAGAACTCTACCACCTAGTATTCATAAACGCGCACAGCCACTCGGTCGCCTTTTACGACCTGCCTAGCAGAACGGCAGTTGGCCTATTCTTCAAAGGAGCCCGGGACCAACGCGGGGTATCGGTATCACCGCATTACCTATTCTTGGCGCAATAGCAGCGATGCTTGCCATTGTCCTATTCCAGTTTAGAGGGTAAGGTCGCCAGTAGATGTAATGCATGTACGTTGATTCCCTTCACACGTATAGCAACGCACCATTAACATCTTTGGTGTCTATAGGCGATGGTTTGCAACAGATGATGCAAACCTTCGCCTTGAATCATCGAAAAACAAGCAGATCTCTTTCCATCAGCAGAGCCATCTGCTTGTGTGCTGACTTATGATTTTAAAAAAAACCTAGAATAATGTTAAATAAATGTCATGAAATTGGATGATAAATAAGATTATAAATATATTTTTACTTGCGTCTTTTATGTAACCAAAAAATATATTTACGCCAGTATCCCTGGAAGCAGAGGCACAACAAGTGCACTGACGATTAACCGAAGATACTTCTAGCCAAATGCTCTAACATTGTCTTAGCACAATCCTAAATAGTATGCTGTCACATTCTTTTCGTTTATAACAAGAAGAAGCATATACTTTAGGATGGTCAGCTAAGACAATGTTAGTGCAATTGGCCATTAGTCCCCCACAATATGTGGTGGCAAGCTTCTCGCCAACCGGGCACTTATCCAATTCCGAGCAACGTCATTTTTATCAGAAAACTGAAAAAACACCATTTTTAATGTATAATAACGGCATCATACGGTTGACGTCAACACCGGACTACTAGACCACAGATTCTATATAATCAGTTAAATAATTATACCTAACTTTCATTAAGAACTAGCTTTTGAACATACCTAACTATATTATCATTCATTATAACAATTAATCAGCAAATTACAAATGAATAAATGAAGCTATCTAAATTACACACATTATTATTCTTACCCTAATGTACGCTAATTGTTTGATATTAGTCAACAACACTTATACATAGAAATGCATAAATAAAAACGCAAATATATTTATTATACACCCAAAGCTAGAAATAAAAACTTCTATGTTCATTACACAAACGTTTTTCCGTGTCGAGAATCAAACCCGAGCCCCATGAATTACATTGTCAAGGTCGCAAACCATTCGACCAACATTGTGGTCATTACTGTCATTCAGTATTCAAATTTTACGGCTTGCTTTATAAAGCTTAAGATCAAATGTAACATTTACAAAGTTAGAACATTATTCAATTGTAACTTTCAAACCCTAAACCTGTTTTGATGACCTGGGACCTTAAGCCCTTCAGGTCATATTACAGGGATGTAACTTTACTCAGAATTTATATGAATATATCAAGCTACCTTTAAAGTTCAACGCTTGTAAACAACTGGATGGTTTTATGATTTTCGGTGCGGAGTTATGAAATTCAGTCAACAGGAAGTTTGTAAATGATACCACATTCCTACGTCGCTTGCCTCGCTGAACGTATGAGAACATTTTATTAGGATAAAATTTTGATATCACTGCAAGACGAGTGCTAATGGTTTGCTGAGTTGCGGTTTTCGATTTCTACATGCCGTTAGTGCACTTACGATAGAATAATAGTAGTCATTAGGAACGTTGTGCGATAGTAAACGAAGCTCTAATGATTCTTTGATAATAATTTAATGAAATTATTGCAATACTAATAATCTGTATCTATGTATTTTATATGATTAGCTTAGGTCTTTGTATTTGTGGGTTTGGGTGTTTATCTTACATAGCAATCGCTCGCTGGTCGAATTTCGACCACAATTACATTGTTGTCCACCCGACTCTCCGTTAGTTAAGCCCTTTGTTTTCGCAAATGCGAAAAATGATGAAGTCAGATTTAATAAAAACTACTTAAGTCTGCCATCCCTTAAAGTCAAAAAAATTAAACTTAAAATAAGCATTAAGTCTTATTTTTTTAGCTTTTAAACTAAACAGTAAGTACTTTATTGATCTAGAATCATGAAATTTGTCAAAGAGCAATCAATGTCTAATAGTACATATAAAAAAATCTGAAATGCGTAAATATGTAGGTAGTAATATTTTTTGAAATGCTTTATTATGTCAAACTTATTGTTTGGGGTTGATGTGATAACTGTGTCTAGGGATGACCTACAAATTAAAGTTTGTTCATCAATATAATTTGTCTCTATTGTCGATCTTGATTGATCTTGAAATTCTATTGACGATGCAAAATTTAAGACAAAATCTGTTCAACGTTTTTGTCCATTATAAAATTAGCAATACCCACTAGATATGATCTTTTTGAAAACAGTACTCTATGTTATCTAAATAACAGATTCAACTCAAACTCCATGCCAAAATGGAAAACAGTTGTGCTTATCTAATAACAAAAAAACTTTAATTTGGAACCATAAACAAACCATCCATATTATGACCATAACATATTGATATGTATTTTTCTTGCTCTTAGGTTTTGAGCCCAAACATAACAATCTTACAATTTATAATAACGTTAAGGATAATATTTTGGTCAATAAACATATAATGTATAAACAGTTAGTTTCATAAATTATTAAAAAAATATAGTGAAGCATTTTTTTCTTATAGAAGAGGGGGCAAACGAGCAGGAGGTGCACCTGATGGTAAGTGATCACTGCCACCCATGGACATCCACAATACCAGAGGTCTTGCAGTTGCGTTGCCGGCCTTTTAAGAATGAGTAAGCTCTTTTCTTGAAGGCCCCCAAGTCGTATCCGTTTTAAGCATAAATACCATGAAAGTGTCTGTTAATTTCGTGTTCTTAAGTTGGTCCGGCAAGTACATATTATGAAAAAATAGAAATGCGGTATGCCCATGGCGTTTTCTTTAAAAACTTAGGAGATTAGAATTATTTTTTTTAAACTTTTGGATCAAATTTAATATTAGGTATAGAATAGTACAATACAGGCACAAAGAATTTTAAAATAATATAAATAGTTGCATATTTCTCTTATAGTATTATTTAACACATCGATCCGAAGGCGTCCTAAAATGTAACTGGTTGGTATTATTTTTGTTAGAATAGTTCATTAATAAAAACGGATTCGTATTTTTAAAAGAGGATAATGCGTATAAAACCAGAACACATTTTTATAGAGAAATATCGGTTATACATAAAACGAAAATCACATTTTTTTATTTTTGACTGTCATAAAATTAGTTTATTACTTGTTTTAGTGAGTTAAACTATACTATTTCTTCGTAGCTATTTTCTGATTTAATTTATTAATAATATACGACAATAGTACGACATAAATTTTATGTAATTGTCTCATTTTTTCTTCAAAAAGAGGTAATTATGCAACTTTTTCTTTAAATAAAAATATTCACGGGACAAATTACACTTACTGATCTAACCCCAAAGTAAGCAAATTGTTTGCTTGTGTTATGGGTGTTGTTAGTCAATGATACTAATACGTAGAAATACATATATAAATACTTTTATATACATAATAAACACCCTAACCCGGAAATACACACGTTTATGCCCATTACACAAATGCTTGTCCCTGTCGGGGATCGAACCCGATCCTCGTCGATAGCGTAGTCAGGGGCGCTAACCACTCGACCAACGGGGCGGTTGTTGGTAAAAAATATATTGTTGGTAAAAAACACGACACCCTTTCGACTTTTTTATCTTGCAAAAATCTACAAGTTCAGGGAGTAGTACTCGTATATGACAGTATAGTTAAAAATGTTAAAATTAATTTTATTAATTCATCAAAAATATTTTTAAGGTATGTGCTTAAAATGTTAAAATTTGTTAATACATCTGCCATATTTAAGTACGAGAGCAATATGACAGTTAAAAAAGAATAAAAATATAGGTAACGAAAAATTTATATCAGTCCATTGTTAGAATTTTTTTTAACGTTATCAAAATAAATAATTGTCTACAAAGGTAAAATAAGGATATGGGGTAATTTTTTCCCGTCAGACAAATTTTTCACACAGTGTCTTCTAATAATTTTAGAAGTTATTTTTGAGTTCAAATAGAATTTTAAACAAGAATATATTATTTCCTATTACTTATTCATGAAATGAAATCCTAGAATGTTTCTGGTAACTAAGTGATGAGTTATGATAGCGTTTCATCGCACAGTATGAGGTTAGTTAACAAAATTGCACTAGCACTCTTCACAGTGTTATTCAATCTTATGTAATGACGTATAATAATAACAATTGAATAAACAGTCAACTAAGCCTTTAAAGGCTAACTTGAAATGTTTATACATGTATTCGTAGTACAACTGCTAACGTTTTCAGATAATCTGTTTAGGATTGGACAACAAAAATGTATAAAAAATAAATGTATACCTAATCTTATACGCATTTTCAGGGACACAACTATATAAATTTAAAATAATTAATATTAATCTAAAATAATATAAAATATAATCAAATAAGATCTACAAAAATCTCAAAAACTTATTTTAATTATTTATTATTTTAGAATTTTATAAGATTTTTTTTCTTACTTATTTATTTCATTAAATAAAAACAACATAAATTTACAAAACTTTCAACATCCTTAAACCTCGTTGTAGGTTTGTGTAGATGTTGCACAATTCACACTTTTTTTTTTTTTATATCATAAGATAACAAACAAGCAGATGGGTCTCCTGATGGAAAGAGTTGACCATCGCCTATAGACACCAAAGATGTTAATGGTGCGTTGCTATCTTGTGGCGAGGTCTAATGCCACATGCATAAGTTTACCGGCTACCTTACCCTCCAAACCGGAACACGACAGCGACAAACACTGACGCTATTGCGGCAGGAAAAAAAAAAAACACTTCACACTTTTTTTATTAATTAAAATAAATTAGCAACTAAGTACATATAATAAACTTGCTACTGGTCATTCCACTTTATTTCGTTCTCGTACAGACCAATATTCTATTGCTAACTACAATAAATTTGAAACCAGTTTTGGTCTGATTCATAAATATTTTACATTGCTCTCTACCTACACGAAATATGAGGCGACTAATAATTATGTGTATTTAATGGTATCAAATTTCAACGAATTCAAATATTTTGCAACTTTGGTGAAAATGCTTACAAAATTTAAACAAAACAACATAGACGTTCAAGATCATGCCAATTAACATTAAGTGAATCGAGCTAATTTTCAGTAGAAGTTTTTAGCGCAGATACACGCTTGTTAAGAACATTAAATAGAGTTAATCAGATTAAAAGGCGAGTGACGTGGAGCGTTAACTTTTACTGCTGAAACAAAGATGTGTTTTGTGACGATGTCACTCAAGCTAATTGCATAAAGAAGGCTCACTTTTAAATTTGTTTAATGAGAATGATTCTTGACTTGTTTATTAAAATCTGATACAAATTATTATTTTCAACCAACTTAACAAAAAGAGTGGGTTATCCATTCGGATATATGTTTTTTTGTGTTTGTTACCTCAGAACTCGGGCATTTATATAGCGATTTCGAAAATTATGTTTTGGAAAGGTTATACTTCCCGTGTGGTCCTGTTTAATTGTGGTTAATATAACTAATAGCGTTAAATTATAGCGCGCTATGTGTACTCAACGTAAAGCGTACGCGGTATTTAGATTTGCATTCGACGCTATAACATAACGCCACGCTATTATAATATACCTAGTGGCTAGCGTAGGCCGTAGTTACAATATTATAACCTACGAAGTTACGAACTACGCGATCTAATGATTATCGTGCTACACCGTAGACTCTAGACGTTATAACATAGTTTATAGCGTTATAGCGCTCAGTCATCGCTCGCTACGCTCATTACGTTGTGATGAGTTACACGCTATCTCGGCCGGCTCGCACGATTAGTGTTCCAGTTACACGTTACAATATTATCTATACATATAATAAAATCGTAGGAAAGTCAAAACTGTACATTGAATATTTTTTTAAAAGAATACTTGGGGCGTGATCTAAAATCGATATCGAAGCCAAAAATATAGTTTTTGGAATTTTTGTCTGTTTGTCTGTTTATCTGTTTGTCTGTTTGTCTGTATGTATGTCCGGGGTAAACTCAAAAGTACTGCATGGATTAACGTCAAATTTTGCATGAATATTACTGACAGGTCGGGTCAACATATAGGCTACATATTATCACGCTATCACCTACGGGGGAGGTGCTGTGACGAAGTCGCAGGCAACAGCTAGTAGCCTATAACGTAGTTCGCTAGAAAAATATAGTTTATGGTCTATAACGCGCTATCATAAAATTGTTTTTTGAACATTACTAGTCCTATTTTAATTTAGTGAAGATCTGATGCAGGGTTCCAGAGATACAGAAAATGGGAAGTCGATTTCTGCAGTTTTACTGGAATAAAAATATTTTATCATAAGAGAGCAAACAAGCAAATGGCTCTTCTGATAGAAAGAGACAAACATCGCCAATAGATATCAAAGATGTTAATGGTATATTGTTATTGGTGTGGTTTGATATTAATATATCAAACCACATTACCTTCCAAATTAGAACACAATAGTGACAGGCATCGACGATAATGCAATAAAAGTATTTACCAAATCCGAGCGAGATGTTGAGGAACTCAAACACCTAGTCACGATGGTAGTAACTTGTTTGGACAATCGTTTGCCTCTTACCAACTTCCTAGCAGAATGACAGTTAGTCTAGTATTAAAAGTAGGTCCAAACTAACACTAAGACAAATTCACAATGACAAATACTAATCATAAATTTTATATTAAGTCCATTTGTTAAGGCTATCAAATATTAAAACTTTAATAAAATTAAATTGTGTTCCGTAGCAGTGTCATTGAAGCTAATTATTACGTAAATGAATGCATACTTTAAAACGTTTAGACGAAAAAAAAATGTCTAAGCCGGATATACATTGAGACTATCTATATAGGTCTATAAACCAACTTATCAGATAATATAAGGAGTGAATGTTAAACGTCACGACGCGTTTGATTCTGTTATGGAGGCAGGTCTAAATTCCATTTTTGACGACAGCAACAGCAACAGCATTTTTTCGTGTGACTATAACGACACGGTTGAAGTCCCCTACTTTTGAAATAGAACAGTTATTGGGGACCTTGCGAGCTAATACTGGAGTATCACCGCATCACCTGTTCCTTGCGTCATTGTCGTATTCGGGTTTTGAGGGTAAGTTAACCGGTAGACTTACGCATGTGGCCATCCCGCCACACGAACTGCAAAGTACCATTCACATCTTTGTTATCTATAGATGATGGTTTATCTTTCCATCAGGACAGCCTTTTTTGTTATCTAATATCTATATGTCAACATCTTATGGCCAATTTTTGTATTTTACGAAAAACCTAGCAAAATAACAGATATTCCTTTTATCAGAGGGAACCTGGACGAATACATAGAGAAAAATAAGAATATTGTTGATGGATGAAAATTTAAACAAGAAAATTTCTTACAAATATTATAATTGTGTATAAATTTGTATTATAGAGTTATGTTATCAATTTTTCTTTCAAATAATTGCTGATAATAACCAATTACTCTTTAGCTCTGATGATCAGTAATATATATTATTAATTCAATTGTACCGTGTGTTATTGCATTAACCGCATTGGCAAATTTGTGTGATTTATATTCGTATATTTCAAATCAAATTAATTATAAATCAACATGCAATAAACATTTTAAATATTTTAAATTACTGACAATATTTATATTTATTAAAATTTCATTCATGGTGGAAATAATTTATTATATTAATAAGATTACCCTTTTTTAATATAGCTCCATATCGCACTATATTGTTCGCGGGCTAAGGGACTAGCCACTGATTCCAAAAGTGGTCCAACTGGACCCCCATGGGTCCACGGGAAATCCACGATGGGGGTCTACGTTGGCATGACCAATGAGATACTGAATTTAAATTACCTGAATTTAAATTACCTGAATCTAAATTTCTACCAAGTATGGTAGAAATTTAGATTCAGGGGGTTCACCGGTACAAGCAAAATTTTTAAAGTAATTTAAAAAAAAGTTTGGGAACCTTTGAACTAGACCGACAAATGTGTAAACAAAAAATCTGTAATCCGGTTGACCCTGCAGACTATCCCTGAAACTTCCTGCTAAATTTAGGGGGTGTAAGCTCAAAGGAATAAAAACTATACCTTCTTATATTCTTCTATAGATTTTTTCAGAGTTCGAAAATCTAAATTTTGTTAAAAATAACAGTAATTTGAGTTTTGAAATCAAATTTTTTAAATTAATTTAAAAATGATTAATTTGAACTTGAAAGTATGTTTTGAAAACGACGATCGATTTTGATCTTTTGAATGACGTTCAAAGTAACTTTTGAGCTCTAAGTTGATTTATTTAGCTACAAAACCTATTAAAGGTTAAAAAAATTCGAATAAATGTCAAAAAATACTTTTTCAAAAATTTTCGTTATTTATAAATCTAGAACGAATCAACCGATTTTAATCCAATTTAAAATCGGTTGACGCATTTCAAAAAAAAGCTGACTCGATTTTGATAAATCGGCATATTAGCCTGGAAGTTATTTTAAAAAAATATAAACTACCCAAGTCTACACTTAGTCACAGCAAGTGAACAATGTAGTTTTAGTATTCGAAAAGGTGTAACTTTTGAAAATTTGATTCGAATTTAATTTTTTAACGGCATTCAACGTACTTTTGTAAGTTCTAAAATATTGTACAAAATAAAAAAAATGGTTCAAATATTTCGAGGTTAGGTCGAAAAAACACTTTTTTTAATTTTTTGTCTACTAAAACTCCCGAAAAATTAACCGATTTTGATGCAACTTATGTAGATTTATTATAGATATATGTAGATATATTTTATACTCAATCCGTACATTCATTCGGAAATTATATTAAAGAGACTGTTTCACCAAAATTATTTTGAGGTTTTTTCAAAGTTTCCTAAATTTTTCTGAACCGAATTTAAGTTTTCAGGAATTCTCAGTTAAGCGGAATGCAATCGAATGCCATGAAACGCGATTCGATTGGTCAAGCCTTTTAAAAGTTATGAGATGTTTACACACACACACACACACACACACACACACACACACACACACACACACACAAACATACAGACATACTGACGTCACTGTGAAAATAGTCGGGAAAGTTTCCAAGGACCTGAAAAGGTGGAGATCTGGTGAAAACTCGATTTTCGAAAATTGGGTCAAAATCATTGACTTCTTTATCTACATACACCACAGTGGGAAGTTAAAAACCGAAACCAAATTACATACAAAAACCGACCATTTTGCAGTGACTTTTAAGACGCTTTCCGATCACCTAGAAAACTATTAAAACAAGTCGTTTTAATTAATTCAACTTGCTATTGATTTTAAGAAAAGCAATTTTTTTAAGAAAAGAAAATGCAATGCAAGAAAATGCAATTGATTTTAAGAAAATGCAAGAAAGTTTAAATTTCCTTTGTTTTATCAATATAAAATATTAATTATTACAGAACGGTGAACAGGTGTCTTGCTCCTTCGTCGCGTATCGACGACGTTTTCATACAAATAGCTAGTCCTTCCAGTTAAACTTGAGAACTCCTTAAGTTACAGTCTCGGGTATAGCGAAAAGTAACTCCGTTCCAACCACTTTCATATTTATAAAATATGTGGGATTTAAAATATTTATTGCCTATTGATTTAATATTAGGCTTGCCACCCATCACATTTTAGGACTAAGTATCTTCACCTAATCGTGGATGCACTGGTTCTACCTTTGCCTACCTCATCAAGGATACGGGCGTGAAGATCATTTTTCTTTTCCTTATTTGAATTTGTAGATGTATTGACTATTGTAGTGTAAGAATTATTGTTGTTTACAAATAGCCAGCTATTATAGGAATTATAGTTGAGTAAACTAGAGTGTAGGAAATATTCGTACATGTGTCTTAGCCCTAGGGGAAATGGACTTGACGGTATTTATGGTATGTTACAGTTTTTATAGACAGTATTAGTCTAATGGTATCATTTCCATGACTATCTTCAATCCTTTTTCATGAATACGTAATAAATGAGCGTTACGTTAACAGGGTCTGTAGGTACGGAAACGTTAAACATTTTAAAAGCTACATACATACATATCTTCACGTTAGATTCTTTATGGGGCAGGCAGAGAAAACCGAGTACCTTATAGATTAGTCTTGCTTTCTCCACATTCATTAATCTCTTCATACAAACACGCAGATTACAGACTCTTGACACCACCTTCGAATTGTACCCGATCAATCTGATCATATTACGTTAGTCTTGGTTTTCCCCGGTACCTACATCCTTTCACATTTGCATTGTATTTCTGTTTTGTTATCCTTTCATATACTATTGTTTCTACATGTCCGAACCAACGGAGCATGCCCTTTCTCATTTTTACACCAACATTTTTTTTCAGGCCTAACCTAAACTCTCTTACTTCAACATTATGAACCCGTGTTACGCCACACATCTTCGTAGCGATATCATCTTGATCGTGTTGATTCTACTTTCATGCCCTTTCCGACATACCCAACTCTCACTTCCATACAATAGTGGATAATGTGGATAAACACGTAATTAAATCTATCAGAGTATTTCTGGGTTTAGATGTCTATGAAATATATTTTGAGTATTTATATAACTATTTATATCTATGTATTAGTATCATTTAGCAAATTTCGGGTTCGATCCCCGACGGGGACAAGCATTTGTGTGATGAGCATAAATGTTTGTATTTCCAGGTGTGGGTGTTTATTATGTATTTAAAACTATTTATATATGTATTATTACGTATTATTATCATTAACTAACACCCATAATAACAGCAAATAATTTGCTTACTTTGAGGTTAGATCAGTAAGTGTAATTTGTCCCGTGAATATTAATTTATTTATTTAGCAAATTATGTACTTGTAATATAGACAATATTTAGACTATATTACATGCAAATAATTAGCTTACCTTGGAATCGAATCGTGTAATCTGACCAGTATTATATAATTTGTAAATACTTTTTTTATTATGATGCTCAACAAAGAGTTATTATTGTTGTTGTTTTTATTACATTTCTAGAAATAATATAGTGATGGTATTGGCTAAATAAACAGACAGTTCTTTCTAACATTTTTTGCTTTTAATAATTACAATCATTGTAAAATATACTTTAAGGACACAAATGATGTCCCATATCTAATGATATCCAAGTTGAAACTCAACAAAGACAAGCACTGGCACTGACAAATGCGTCAAAAAGATAATGGTTTATAGGTAAAGATAACCGATAAACTTATACTTACATTTTTTATATCAATAGATAGCAAACAAGGAGATGGCTCTCCTGATGGAAGGAAAAACCAGCGCCTATAGACACCAAAGATGTTAATGGTGCATTGCTATCGGACGTGTACCGGGATGGCAATGCCACTTGCATAAGTCTCCCGGATGAGACGTTGCAGAACTCTTCCACCTAGTAGGTAGTCACGATGGTAGTGATAAGTATAGCCAATTTGTCGTTTTTCACGACCTGCTCAGCAAAACGGCAGTTGGTCTATTCTTCAAAGGAGGCTGGACCAACATAACTCAAATTTCTGACCATTTTACTTCACGGATAGCTAACCACAAGATACTAATATCTTTCGATCTCTAGTTGATGGTTTTCTTTTTCTATCAGGAAAGCCATCAGTGTTTATCATCTTATGATAAATCAACCATTTTTCAAGCCGATTGTTTTATTTGCCTAACAAAGAAACACACGTGATAATATTTTAGGAACTGTAGTACCGTATGATGTTTTAGATCACTGATTGTATTAAACAGTTAACCATTTATATGGCTTTGGACTTGAAAAAGGTCTGAATATATCGACGGCTATCTTTTTTAATTCAGAGCACTGCTCCGCATAACAATGAACCTAAACAACGTGTTCACATAGCTACGAGATAATGAAATTGTATGTAAATCTCCGTGTATATAGATGAGATTTAGTGTAGATAGCTTTTCGTTTTGTTTGGTATTCAAGTAAAATACACAAAAGGTTTTAATAGATAGAAGCTCCATTGATTTGATCTTTTGTCCTTGTTTATCTATATGAACGTCTGCTTATTAAGACTCCAGAAAATATCAAATACATGCACTATAAGGAATATACTTTTTAAACACTTTTACCTTTATTTTTATTTCAACGGGTAAATATAGGGTAACTATATAAAAAGTGTGAAAGTTTTATGTATCTATTAAGTTTTCATGCTATAGCAGCTGGACTAATTTGGATTTTTGTAATAAAATATTATATATTAAAACTTAAAAACAAAAGATATTTTTAACCTGTAAAAATATTTACACAATTCCTAGATCTAAAAAGTTGACAAATATAAAATCTTTTTCAATGGTATGTCTTGAAACGAATATTAGACCGGGCCCGATCTCTCTGAAATTAAAACAAAAGAAATAATATTAGGATGAAACTCATTGCAAATGAAAGAAAATAAAGCCAAAATAAGAGAAAAATAAATTACGAGCATTTGAGTTCGGGAAGTGAGAGGGGAGAAAAGGGAAGGGGGAAGGGGGAAAAACGGTTTATCACGATTTTCGGCAAAACTACGAGTCCTATCGAAAAAAGTATAATCGAAAAGTTGTCGGAAATAAGAAGATCTACAACTTCTGTACTTACACTTTTTTCATATAACCGCAAAATTATGCGAAAAATTTAAAAAACTGACTTTTTGGTTTTTTATTTTTATCTCCTACAAAAAAAGATTTTTTCTCACGAAACCTTGTAAAAAGTTGCTTTATTTGTATTCCAAAAAATACAGTGTGTGTTGTTTTAAACTTAAAAAAATACAGTGCGTATTTTTTTAAGTTTAAAACATTAATTTTTCCTTCTTATTTTGACATAATATTTATAAAAACATAATTTTCAACCGAAAATTTACCCATCAAAATATCTGATGTTTTTTAAAAAATGATATTAGTTTTTTCTTTGGAATCTCTATTTTTGATGGTGTCAAAAAATATACAAATCTGTGTAAAATTTTCACAGAAAACGGAAAATAATGATATAACTCGGATTCAAAATTATTTATTCAACGTAATGTAAAATTTTAAGCTATTTATTAAAATTTACACTTAAATTAGTCGAAAATTGTAAGTTCTCATGTTATATTGACAAATTAAAAAATAAATGAACTCAAATCGCTCGTAATTTCTTTTTCCTCTTATTTTAACTTTATTTTCTTCTTTTTTCAATAGGTATAAACCTAAGAAAAGAAAATAAACAAAAGAAAATCATAGTAGGTTATCCTACTATGATTTTCTTTTGTTTCAAAAATTATCTAGCCTAGCCTATATCTAGAGTTAGCCGTTACTGGCTGATAGAAAAGACATATAATAAGGCGATGTTACTTTCCTTGTGTGATCTTCTGAAGAACTGAAAAAAATAGTGTTTAGGATAGCAGGTTTTTGTTTCTTACGTCTGGCATAGCAAAAGTGCAAATATTCTATTCCTTATCGGACGTTCTAGCTACGATTCAGACTGACTGGCTCGCATCGGCCCAGCCCATACGTCATTTTGCAAAGCGGTAAAGGTAATTGAAACGTGTACATAAGAATCTCAGTACTTATTTCCGTCATTCACGTTCCGCGTGTTCCACATTTTTTTTGTTGAAGTAGCCGTTCAGACAGAACGGCTACTTCAACAAAAAAATAATTCAAAGAAAATCCCCGTCGGATTCATTTATTACGAGGCCATCATACTGTGCATCACAGCAGGGCAACAAAACTTGTTAATTAGGCAATAATCTAGACATTTTTTTCAAGTGGTCGAGGAGGTGGGATGTCGGTAGACTTTCTTGATCAGATCTACTGCAATTATCAAAATCTACTGCACAAACCATCTTAATTAAAAAGAAAAACATTCAATAAAAAGGCACTAAATTTTTTCTAACCATTTGTAAACTATTATAACACAGATAAATACACAAACATAAATGTTTAACTTGTAAACAACTCTTGTTTTTGCGTTAAGGCTTAAATGAAAAATTTAAGAAATCAACACACGTTTGAAATATGTGCTTTATTATGCGGTTGTTACTAACATATCTAAATTGATGAATATTTGTTACGCCTGCGTCACATTGGTATTAGTGGGCACGTCACAAAGAGCTTATGAAAGATCAAGCCTACATAACTCAAACGCTGTGTTACTATATAGGAATATATAAATATGTATATGCAAGATAAAAATAAAAATTTCAAAAACCTATAACACATTTCACCATACCATTTTACTTATTCGCAGACCGCCATTTTGCTTCGTATACATCATCTTAAGAACAAAACGTAAAAGAAGCTAATGATCTTCAAAGGGTATCTTGCAGCATTAGGTTAATGTTACCATAAATGTGCTTGAGTTGTTTTTTTCCAAGCTCTACCATGTATCTCTGGAAAATATTCTGGTTCAGAGTGTTTGTAAGAATATAACAAATGAGACCACATTCAATGGGCCTATTTTGTTTAGTCCAGGAGTTCCATGGCCAATTTCTAGTTCCATTATCAAACCCTCCCAATCTCCTAGCAATAAAGATCAACTCTTTCAATCTCAGATGGCCTTCCAGTTCCATCATTAGTATATTTTAGGAAACATCCGGCAACTAAGTGTTTGCCGAAACAAACCAAATTAACTCACACTTGATAGATTTATCTGCTTTAGCTTCCAGCTCTATCATCAGACATTCCAAACTATCTTGTTCCAAAGTCCTTAAAAGAACGAATCAAAAAAGACCAAAATCGATGGTGCTGCTCACTTTTAATCAAAAGTTCCCATGACCTTCTTCCCACTTCACCCATCGTAAGAACCTGGTAATTATCTTTCACCAGATTAATTGTTTTTGACAACAACAACAGAACAAATAAGTCCCAATTCGATGGGTTTATCTCGTTTAGTATAAAAGTTCCTGTAGCCACATTCTATATACATCATAAGACTATAAAAATCATCCAGCACAAAAAATATGCCAAAATAAACTGAATAATACTTAAGTCCATACTCGATAAATTTATCTTCTTGTTCTATCATTAGATACTGGAAGTCATTCCATTCCGATCGATGGTGTAACACCATGGTGTAACACATTGAGTAACACCATTGGTCTTGCTTTACTTTTATTTAAAGATTATCTAATCTCCTTTTTGCTTCATCATAGGACCCTAGATATCGTCCAGTACCAGGGTATTTATCAAAACAGAACAAATGAGTCTAAACTCGATGGGTTTATCTTGTTTAGTTTAAAAGTACCTTTAATTTCTATTATTAAATTATAAACAAAAATCATCTAAAATTAAAAAATATGCCACAACAAATCGAGACAGCCCACCCTGAATGGGTTTTTCTGGTTTATCTTAGGATTTAAAGAAATCTTTATATATAAAAAACCTTATAGCTAATCAAACATTACGGTAAATACAGATGCATTAATTCGTTTCCTTCACTGAAGTATTTATCTCTGATATATCCCATTTTAGCCAGGCAATTCGTAAGAGGCAAACAATTGGCTATGCGAGTCACTAACATCGTGGCTACTAAGTGTTAGGGTTTTGCATTATTTCGGCCGAGTTTTGTACCGCCACCGTACCTATTCCTGTTACAATAGCATCAGTGCTTGTCACTGTCGTGTTCCTGTTTAGAAGGTAAGGCAGCCGCTAAACCTACGCATGTAGCACTAAGACTCCACCTGAAGGATAGCAACGCATCATTAACATCTTTAGTGACGGTAGGCGATGGTTCTCTCTTTCCATCAGGAAACCCATCTGCTTGTTTGCTACCTTACTTTCTTTTATATGTGTCTCACTGATCCACTAAATAAATACATCTTTCTTTCTACTTTCTTATGATATAAAAAAACAGCTTACATAAATGGGAAACTAACTGTAAGAACTGTAGCGTATCATGGTATTGTTTCCTCTATTCCAGAGCATGCATTTCCAATTTAAAGAAACATTTTTAATTACGCTTTTAAAATAATAAGCAATAATCGTTATTGTTGGCAAATTCAGATCAAGCTCTATGTTCTAGATCACAAACTGGTGAATCGTGGAACATTAATGGTCATTAAAAAGCATGTCAGAGCTCAAATCTTCCTAATATCATCATATTATAATTTTACAAACCAAACAGAATCGGACCGCCAGTAATATATTGATCGGCGACATAATAATAAGTCGATTATTTTATCTAGATGTGGAATCCTAAAAGTCTCCAGAAGTTCAAGTAAATTTAGATATATAAAAAGTACGGTTTGAATTTTTAAAACACGTCACTTTTAAGTTCTCATTTGTTGCTATATTATAAAAGCCTGAAATGAATTAAATTATCTAATAACAATGAATTACAAAATCGAAGAAGTGAATATAAAACAGTATAATGAAGGAGCAATAAATTAAGCAGCTCATTTAAGCGAATGAATGGTTCGGTAATAGAGTGCGAACTGTCGTCGGTCTCCACAAAGAAAAGTAGGCAAGCGACGGCCTTTGTTCTTACTAAATCGAGTACCGAACTCGTTTGTCGACATTATATCTCGCTGATTCGACGTTTATGGCTCGATTCGTAGCTACGTATACCATTCGCTACACATGATTTGCTATTCACTATCATATAATTGTATCGGAATTGCTTAAATCTATTATACATTTATCTCAGTTACTTTTGTTTAGAAAAACTTTTATTTAAGAATAATATCTTCACTGTTTGTTCTTTTTCTTATATTGATATATAATGTAATTTTTATATAAAAGAACTACTATCTTATATACTTTAGTACTACTGACAATTTGAGTCAATGAATGTAATAATGTCAAATTTTTATAAAGATGTCATTATTGCTTCATTATCAATACGAATCTGACCGTGATTTCATATGGAGTCTGACAATTATGGAACTCTATCACCTTTATGTCGATGATATGTTTAACTTTATTTCACATATTAAGTGCTGCCTCTTAGAAAGCAGGATGCCTATTCTTGATGATGTGTCCGAATCAAGAAAGCTTTATAAGTTTTGTATGAATTTTTGGGGTTAATATTTGATACTTTGAGTATTACGGCCGCTACAGTGTCTTTTTTTGAAGCTCCATTACAAATAGAGAATAAAGTAGCTTGTGGCTGCATACGAATAAGTCTTAGCTTCGTTAAAGATCCGTGGAATACATAAAAATGTAGCAGCCAGAAGCGCAAAATATAGTAAATACAGAATTTTACATTACTGCGTAATGCTTCGCAAGGTCCACGCTCTAATATTTCAAACTTATCTTATTTTATTGAAAATCTCGGCTCTATATAAACATAATTAAATATATTTCAAGCTTACGAGATAAATTATTATATACTAGCTGTTGTCCGCGACTTCGTCCGAGCGGATTCCGTTTACTCCGCACCGCTCCTCCCCCGTAGGTGATAGCGTTATAATATGTAGCCTATATGTTGACTCGACCTGTTAGTAATATTCATGCAAAATTTGAAGTAAATCCATGCTGTACTTTTTGAGTTTACCCCGGACAAACATTGACTTTCCTACGATTTTATTATATGTATATAGATTTAAACTACGTAGATCTAATCAATGAATTGTAATCAGTCATGTTAAAGCAATCATTCTCTTCAATTTAAACAGTTCAATTCTAAAATTATTCAATTTAAACAGTGTAAGTAATATACGATAACAGTAAACAGTATAAGTAATATCGCAGTATAAGTAATACACGTGAACCAAAAAATTTTTACGACAATTGCGTGAACGGAGGGGTATGAAACTTGATATAGTTACAAATTACGTGGTGATGGAGTACAGGAAGCATTTTTATAAAATATGCATTCAAAATACATTAAAAATAAATAAAAATAAACATTACACGCACTTTCTGAAAACACACATATACAGGGTTACTTTTGAAGGTCCGGTCAAATTTTAAAATTAGGAACTAAATATTTAACTAATAGGGAGTTTTAATTATTAATGTAAAATAATTACAAGACAATATAAAATATTCGTTTAAAAATATCCCATTAAATTCATGAATTGAATGCACCGAGTCTCGTGAATGAACTCTATAAAGCTGCCAGTGGTTCATTATACATTTACCTATAATTACGATTGTAACTAATATTATGTAATCTGTCGCTCTAAGTATATTTTTTCCGTTCATTTTTTGTTTGCTTGAAGGCGATAAAAATTTTGTTCGAATTTTGCGTGATTAAAATTATAACTATGCGTTTTGTTTTTTTTTGTTGGACAAAAATGAAATTTTTAATTTTGAATATTATTTTTTCATTACATATATTAAACATATTTTTATCGATTCTGAACAGCCTCTGAAAATTTGGCCGGACTCTTAAAAATAAACCTGTATATAATATTTTTTTATATTTAAAGTATTTTATCAAACTATTATTGTATGATCTGTGATCGAATTTCGACCAGAGGGCTTATATATTTATTATAGCTCTGCTATTAAATACTAAATACGAGGATTACAAATTGTAGTAGGTGCAATATTGTAATAGGCGGAATGTTGAAATTTCAGCCTGTTACGCGATGGACGTTCCGTAAGTGCAACACTCATTGCAACGTTCGCTTTAAAGGTGAAGCTATGCATTTCAAAGGATACCGCCCATATTCGCCACGGTAAGCAAATGGGTCAACTGCTGCAGGTAACCTTTTTGACTGCGTTTATTGCTAATAAGAAGACATATTTAGGTTTGTTATACCGTATTATTTTTGCAATTGCAGTAATCGATGTATTACAATGGCAGTTCCCTTTCGAGGTAGACAGAGTGAACCAGACATCTATAAATATTCCAGTTCACAGTGGACATCGAGCCGCCAGTTGGGATGTTAGATGGTGATCAACACCGCTGCATTTTACTAACTTAATAACGATTACCTCTTGTTTTGAGTGATAACCATGGTTCACCAAGTTGCAAATAAAATGTTGTCTTGACATTCTCGAGCGCGTCGGAATTTTCTTTTATTATGTAGGAAATTATGTAACAATTACGAGAAAGTATAATCTGACAATTTCCTTATCTTAATTTTGTTTTTTTTCTGCCATAGTTTTCTGCCCCCTCTATAGAAAGGGCTTATATTTGGAGGAGAGCCCTAACAGTATGCGAAGTACCTTCTCCGATGTTAATTTGACGCGCTCGAGTAGATACCAAAATCCTCTCTTGGGCTCCCTACTATGACTGACAGCGTTAAATACTCATCCGAGTCACGTTTAACACACTATTATATAATCTGGACTACGGCTAATATTTGGATTTTTGTTATAAACCTTCGAAAAATCTCAATATGAATCAATCAATGTGATGAACGTGGTTTATTAAGGATAGAATTTTTTTTACTCCTTTTTGGAACATTTTTTCGGGAATAGAAAATAATCAGATTTTGTTTGAAGTGAAAACTTTTATAGGCGTGTTAGATGATTTTTGGTAGGGGAAAATTTTATGAGTCATGTTAGCAGAGTTAGCATCAGCAACATGGTAAGGGTAGTCGGTCGGGCTAGGGTTGGATTTCTAAACTGGACAAGTATTTGTAGGATGGATAATTTAATTCCAGCAATAATATATCTAATATCAAACTCTCCTGATGGAAAGAGGGAACCGTCGCCTATAGACATTAAAGAATAAGATTGTTACTGGCAACCTTATCCACCAATTTTAAGCACAACAGTGACAAGTATTGACATTATTCCAAAAGTCACGCTCATCTCCGAAGAGGTAGGCAGAACTACAACAAGTGAACCCACGATTAGCCGAAGATACTTAGTCCCACAATTTGATAGGTGCCAAGATTATTGCGAACCGGGCACTTATCCAATGCCGGGCAATTTTGTTTTTTATAAGAAAACTGAAAAAATACGTTTTGAATTGTCCGACCCGGGACCTTATGTGATCAATACCGATACCGGACTACTAAGATCATACAAGCGATAATTCATTGATAATAAACAGTGTTATGTAATATATAAAAAACATAAGTTGTTTCATTTACAATTATTAAACGCTTTATAGTATCAAAAATGAATTTGCTTAACACTTGAGTTGATATAAATTTTTTGACCATGATATAAATTAACTAAATAACAATTTAAAAGTAATTATTATAAACATTTTATATTAAAATAAATAATTGTTCAGTTATGATAGAATAAGCTGCGCTTAGCAAATATATCCAATTAATTATTTTTAAATTACTACTTTATTTCTAATGAATTATAAAAGTTTTTTATTGTATAATTTTTGCCTAATGAATAAAGGGCCTTTATTAATTCCGGATTTTTTTTCATTATATAAAATCAATTATAATCTTCATTATCATTATGATATTCAGTGTTTATCATCATCAATTGACGTTATTACGACAGGAATATGAACATAGTTGATACTACCGATTTAATCAATCTGAGCGAGACGTTGCGATACTTTACTTGGTAGTCTCGTTGGTGATAACAAGTATAATCAATCACTTTTTATGAACTACCTGTCAGAATTCCAGATGATCTGGTCTTCAAAGGGGGCCCAGACCAATATAACAAAATTTATTTAATTTTAATAAATAACAGTTTGAATTTCCGTTTTTCTGGGTAGTGTGAATTGAGCGGATCCTCAAATTTACGCATGATTTAAGAGTTTGTCGGCTGGAAAAATGGGTAGTGATTCCCACATCACATACTATTATTTACAGGGCTACTTTTAAAGTTCCCGCCAAATTTTAAAATTAGGAACTAAATATCGAACTAAAAGAGCGTTTTAATTGTTATTGTAAAACGATTACAATAACAATTAAAACGCTTAATTACAATAACAATTACGAAGGTAATATAAAATATTCGTTTCAAAATCTCCCACTAAATTCATGAATTGGATGCACCTAAATTTGTGAATGAACTTTGTAATGCTGGCAGTGCGTCATTTTACATTTACCTATAATTAAGATGGTAATTATTATGTAATCTTTCGCTCTAAGTATCGCTCTAAGTATATTTTCCTGATCACTTTTAATTTGGTAGAAGGCACTGAAATATTTTAGTTCGAATATTGCGTAATTAAAATGATATCCATGCGTTTTACTTTTAGTGTTGGATAAAAATGAAATTTTGAATTATATTTTTTTAATACATAAATCGAACATATTATCAATCCTGAACAGCCTCTAAAAGTTTGGCCGGACCTTTAATAGTAACCATGTATAGTAATGGGTGATGGGAAAACTTTGTATCTCTTTTTACGTAAACTGCGCCAAAAGAGAAGTTTGTATATTTGGTTCAGTTAAAGCTTATATGTAGAAGTATATGAAGCAAATATTTTTATATAATATGAATTACAAATAAATTAAAATCATGAAAAGACGTTATAGACCGTGGTACCAGGAACATTTTTATTCTTGATGAATAACAAACTCAATTTTGTATGCATCTGCGTTTTGACGAGATGATTATTACTCATTAGACGATTATATATTTTCTATCTAAAAGACACTTGCCTTTTATTTGGCACAAGCTAAACCCTTAGAGTTAGAAACTTGAAATTTCGCACACGTATTTCTCTTATGATGTAGACATCCACTAAAGAAGGATTTTTCAAAATTCAATCCCAAAGGGGGTGAAATAGGGAATAAAAGATTGTATCAATCTTTTTATTCCCGGGACATATTTGCAAGAAATTACGTATGAATTGATTACAAAAAAGTAATGAATTATGTATTTAAGCGGTTTTCAAAATTCGATCTCTAAGAGGGTAAAATAAGAAAAGTAGCTTATAAGGGAAGGTTAAATAACTTCTAATATAAATATGTGCGAGCAAAGCCGTAGGTAGTAGCTAGTCTTTATAAAATCTCAAATCGGGTAGCTAATAAAGGTAGGTAAAAAAGAAAACTTAAGAGTGTCGGTCTAAGAAAAGTTTCCACTTTACGTGTAGGACAAAGTTACCCTTGAATTACAACAAGCTGTTGTGAGAAAATAAGGTTGTTTTTAAAATTATTAATAAAATTCAATTTAAAAATCTCATAACTGCGATATCTTTAGAGTTGAAGACTCGTCGAAAAAACAAGCAAGAAAAAAAACAAAAAATAATCAAGCGATTAAAGTAAAAATTAATTATTTTTATCGATCAATATTTTTCCTTTACCAAATTAACATGTTTGAAGCCCCTAACTTTATTAGTTACCCGATTCGAGATTTTTCGGAGATAGAATAGATGGGTGTCTCCTTATTAATCAAAAATAAAATTACGCATTTGAGATTCATTTATATCTATAATTATATGTATGGTTAAAATTATTAAACTTAGAAGAATATAGTCTTTAGTTGAGTTATAGCTTGTTTTATAGATATTTGTGCTTTAATATTAATAGAATTGTGGTCGAGTTTCAATTGAAGTGTGATCGCAGTAGCGATGGGAATACCTACTTTTATTTCACTATCACGTCGTGAAGTTATTTATTTTGACACTGTTATATCACGCGTGATAAATCACGGCCGTTATATTTTATTAGGATAATTATTGTCAGAGTGGGTGCATTTTATTAAGTCTGTTACATTTTGCAGTGATATTATAGAACTCAGAGCTCAGCTTACCTCGACGATTTGTTATAAGTACCTAGTTAAATCAAGACCTTACCTTGTTAAAAATAAGAATTATGTCCATTTGAAATTTTTATAACGCAGCGTCGTGCCGAATCAAGTTAAAAGAATCGGATAAACTAATATCGTTGAAAATAAGATACAATTTAACTTAAACAAATTCTCTCTTATAGTTGGTGGCATGGCGTCGCTGAAATGTTGTTGTTTTGTCTCTTTCACAAGATAGAATTCTGCGAGTTATAAAATGAAGTAGTAGCTTGGTCCACGCGAAATTAAATCACGCTTCCATTATATGTAACAGACGATTTCGATGCATATAACTGGTGTGGCACGTGAATTATGTTATAACGAGTTATATAACTAGTGATGCATGAAATGTGCCATGACTAATCGGTAGTCAACTTTAAAAGACTATTGATTCTTATTTTCGATAATCAATACCTACAACTTTACGCAGGTTTTCGAAGACAACTTTTACAGCGCCATAATTTTAATCTTTACGTATTTGTTCCATTAAATCATCATAAAACGTTTCTACTACCCTCAAAAGAACTTCGTAAGCACTTGACAATAAATAAACGATTTCTCAGTGGCAATTCACATTAAACTAATGGCTCGAAAACGCGACTACTGAGGCGAAAACCTGCGATAAAAGTTATCAAAGTGTCATTAAATTAGCTATTTTACTACCCATCATCATTCTCATATAATACTTATATCTTTAGAAGAGACGGTTAATACGATAATACCTGAGGCGTGATTGATTTTATTACCTTTTCGTAACTTTAAAAATTTCTCCTTTAACAATTGACGTTAGTTTACTCAGATGCACCGCCTTGCAAGTTGTTGTTAACAGGGCTGTGAAACTGGTTAATTTTTTGATATTATTGCGGTTGCCCATATTTGACCGGTTAAATTCAGAAACCGGTATTTTACAATTTATGTTCCTGCTTAGCAAAATAAATAGAATTTGAAAATGAATAAAGCTCGTCAGTGCTGAAATGTCTGTCAGCTCTTCTATTAAAACATAAGAGCACGCTCCTGATTAGACCATATTCAATGAATATATGAAGTATGTATTTGGCGCGCCGGCCACCTCACGTTACATAATTTTTTGAATTTAATCCGTTATTTCGTATATAATCCATACTAATCCATACTTATATTATAAATGTGAAAGTAACTCTGACTGTCTCTTCTGCACGCATAAACCACTGAACTAATTTAGGTGAATTTTAGTACACAGATAGTTTGAAACCCGAGAAAGGACATAGGATAGTTATCCTGAAAATTCCAGGGGAACGGGAACTATGCGGCTAACTCCGGGATTTTTTTTCCACGCGGACGAAGTCGCGGGCACAACTAGTACTTTATAATTTGTTGTTATTTCAACTCGCACGCATGTTAATACTTTCTGTATTAGCAGGTGGTCCCTATAGTTGATTTACTTAAGCGGATAATCAATGAAGGGATTGATTCTACTATCAAACCGGTAATATGAACGATATTAACCGTTATATCAATATCGGTTCTACGCCCTGGATGTTAATTTATATAATCGAATCAGAGTTTCGTATCGATCAGCATCTTTAGATCAATATTAGGTCGAATTCGATCCGCGACATGCATTCTTAGTTTTTTTTTATGTATAAGATAGCAAACAAGCAGATGTGTCTCATGATGGAAAGAGTCAAACCATCGTCTGTAAATACCAAAGGTGTTAATGGTGCGTTGCTATTTTGTGGCGAGGTTTAATGCCACATGCATAAGTTTACCGTCTGCCTTACCCTCCAAACAGGAAAATGACAGTTACAAGCTTACAAGCACTTACGCTATTGTGGTAGGACCAGGTAAGACTGTGCGGTACCAGAATCGGGCGAGACAATGCAGAACTCTACCACCTAGTAGCCACGATGGGAATGACTCGTATAGCCAATCGGTCGCCTTTTACGACCTGCCTGGTAGAACGACCCTTTGCCTGTTCTTCAAAGAAGCCCGGAACCAACACGGGAATAAGTGACATCAAAGATTAACATCTTTGATGTCTATAGGCGATGATTTTCTTTCTATCAGGAACAATGTATTGTTTGTTATCCTTTGATATTTATATCCTTTAGGAAACAAATATGAATTGATGAGATTAACATTTTAGACCGAAATCCCCATTTTAAGCCCCAAAAGATTTTATGTAAAATTGGATTAAATTTATACAGTTCCTGTTTTTATTAGTTACGGCTTTTCAAAGCTTGAAATCTGATTATCTAAAAGCCAATTTCATAGTTGACAATGACAAAAGGGTGTACAAAAGCAGTAGCAAACGCCAAATGGAAAAATATACAAATGTTTTTGATAAATAACAGAAAAAAGGCAACATGTTGTGCATTTTCAATCGTTTTCATATCAAAATTGTATTAACTTCGGAATCAATCTCAATCCAATAAGCCGAGAAGGTCAAACAGTTATATCATTTTTTCGCATACAGAATACAGTTTTGAAATTTATGACACTTGACTCGTCTAGCTGGGCCCAAGGGGCTTAACCTGAAATGGACGTGGACGGCAGCGAGGAAAATATATTTCCAAGTTTACTGGTCCATAAATAACAGTGGAGTGACAGGGCGATGATAAACTCTAGAGCGAGAGTTCATCTCACGTCGCTTACTGAATATTGAACAAATGTGAGAGTGTAATACAATTTTCCGGATTATAAATTTAAGCATTTCGGTTAAACCCGCTTTAGTAATTCAAAGTGGTTTTATCTGCGTTGCAAATTTGTGTGAAACGGTAAAATTTTACTCGATTGTAAAGGAATGATTATGTTATTCGTATATGTATTGATGAATGTGATATGTGTTATAAATATATGTATATATGTCAATATTTTTTACAACTCTCATTCAACAATTAACTCATCCCTATATTGGTCAGAGTCCGTTTTGAAGAATAGGCTATCAGCCATTCTGCTAAGCAGTTAGACGAAAGCGAACGATTGGCTATGTATGTCACTACCATCGTTACTACTAGTGGTATAGTTCTGTCTCATTCTGGTACCAGTGCCTTACATATTCCTAC
The DNA here is from genome assembly GCA_036924255.1 of Apodemia mormo. Lineage (NCBI taxonomy): Eukaryota > Metazoa > Arthropoda > Insecta > Lepidoptera > Riodinidae > Apodemia > Apodemia mormo. Next base: position 19,040,865 of record JAUPFN010000018.1, read on the forward strand.
CGTTATAGCGGAAATGCATGTCAATGTCATGTTCCAATTTGAAGGTAAAGGTGCCGGATAAACTTATATACCCAATAATAAGTGGCATTACTATCTCGCCAAGTGGATAGCAACACATCATTAACATCTTTGGTGTTCATAGACGATGGTTGTCTCTTTATGGGGAGCTGTCTGCTTGTTTACAAACTTATATAAAAAAGCTGGAAACGGAATGTAGTAAATAAGATGACGGAGTTCCGCATTCATTTGTTTGATTGTTGAAATTCAAATGCTAAGAAAGCAAATATTTTTTTACATAATATTTGATTAGGTATTCACCTTTTCCTATTAGCACGTAGTGCTGAAGGCAATTGCGTGAGTTCAAATTTTCGACAGAGTACAATTCGCACTAAGCCAAATGTTATCTGTGATTACAATGTTCAACTAATCCTCTATTTTCGTTATTTGTCTTAAAAATCGTATCGACATAAAAAAGTAGCGTGGAATTAAAACTCCAATCTAGTTCAGGTAGATTTTAAGTAGTTTAAACATTATATATTATACATTATTACAATTAAATGAATTATATGTCACTCAATATTTTTAACCACAGAGTAAGATACTGCTTCATAGAGACATATAAAGTTATAGTCTCTTTTCTGCTGCTCATTTCACTTACGTGTATATGTTCCGTTTATAAAGATAAATTCCGCCATTTTGATCTGGGCCTCTGTTTGAAGTATAAATCAACTGGCTTACTATTAAATACGTCGTATAAGAAGAGAAAAGTCTAATATAGGCTACGAGTCTAAAGCATAATTACTGTTAACTAGGAGGTAGAGCTGCAACGTCTCAACCGGGCTCGATACCACCAACCTATTCCTGTCGTAATATTGTCGATGCTTGTTGCCGTCGTATGCCGATTTTTTATACCATTTAAAACAAACAAGCAAATGGCTCTCCTAAAAGAATAATAAATCATTGCCTATAGAAAACAAAGATGTTAATTGTGCGTTGCTATTCGTGAGGCGGGATGCAATGCCATATGTAAAAGTCTACCGACTACCTTATCCTCCAAACCGAAACACGACAATGACAAGCTTTGACGCGATCGTAGCAGGAATAAATAAGGCGATGGTACCAAATACCCGGGTGAGACATTACGGAACCCTACCATATAAAAGTCACAATGGTAGTGATAAATAATTGGTTGCCTTTTACGACCTGCTGGCAGAACGGCAGTCAGTCAAAAGAGCCCGGAACAACACGGGATTCCGATTTTGAAATTAAGCTGGTAAACTTACGCATGTGGCATTTCAACTTACATGACTAACAACTCATCATTAATATCCTTGATATTGACCACCCCGTTGGTCAAGTGGTTAGCGACCCTGACTACGCAATCGACGGGGCTTGAGTTCGATTCCCGACCGGGACAAGCATTTGTGTGATGAGCATAAATGTTGTACTTCTGAGTTCGGGTGTTTATGAAATATAGTATTTATATATGTAATTCTATGTATTAATATCGAACCCATAACACAAGCAAATTATTTGCTTACTTTGGAGTTAGATCAATAAGTGAAATTTGTCCCGTGAATATTTATTTATTTATCATTGGTGTCTATAAGCTATAGTTATCTTACTCCAACAGAAGAACCAGTTGCTTATTTGTCATCATGGGATGACAAACAAGCAAAATAAAATAAATGTAGTACCTACCTGCGTCAAATTAACATTTTACAGAACTGACGTTTTTATACATTTCGGAAGCTGAACCAGAATTTTATTGATTATATCATCAGAGTCACTAACCACTAAATTAAAAGGACAATATGTATGTTATAAAGGTACATAGTATTCTTGTTATTTTGATTTTTTTACTTCTCTTTTAATAATAGCTGCACTTTACTTATGAACCTAATGGGCATGACGGTTTTTATGCTGACGAAAACAATTTCAGCTCTCAAAAATGGAACAGCTCTTCGCTAAATAGTATTTTCGGAACAAAGTTTCTTTGTCTTCAAGCTCTTTGTTTACTTCGCAATTGTGAGTGGAACATTACAAAAAGGTTCGAATTTTGCTAACAACCTAAGCTAGAGCCGAAGTTTTAATTGCTTCAGAATAAGTCCACATCTAACCCCGAGCTGAGGCGGGATTGAGTAAGTTCCGAGAAAGCAGAACTGACTTTAACTCATTTGACTAAGGTCTTAGAATATTTACAACTGGTACTTAGAACACAATAACTGTTTGAACATTGGATTGTTTAAAGTTTTTAAATCTTTTGTTTTATACTTATTTTGATTTCCCTATACAAGAAATAGGTAAAATTAGGCAAAAGATAGTAATGTGTTTTGACGTGAATACGTCTTTAACTTCGCCTTCATAGCGTTAATTCGCCTTCATAATCTGGGATCCGAACTCAGTCTGCTGCGGCTACCACCAGTGGGTTAGGATGTGAGTTGGTACGATTGAAATATCTTTGACATGCCTAGCTAAGCTCGAAAATTCGAGGGCTTTACAAAGGTCAATGTTGCGCATATATTACGGTGCATGCAAAAATTGCATGATGCCAATCTGTAAAAGGGAGATGGGTAAACACTACGCAGGCTTATGATAGAATAGGGCTTACGCAAATCTTGTAAAGTGTCACCTTGTGTCTAAGTGACACGAGTTCGGGACACCTGCTGTGATCGACCTATGAGTGGAGAATGAACCTTCTACACGGAATTGAAATCTGCGGTCGGTTAGGTTCTCTCTCTTATGATGAGTACGAGTCTGTCAGGCACTCCCATTTAGTATAGTTTGTATATTAGGCCACTGTGCCAGATCTTATCGTACGCCTTCTAACGTAACGTTGCATAATAGAGCACTGGTGGGTGGGTTTAAAATGTATCATGTGAGTCAGTGCACTTACAGAGTGTAAGAGTGAGCTGCTCAGAAACCGAGCTACTCATTTATTATGAGACCTTTCTCCTGAACAAATGCCTTAAGGCGAGATAGTATAAATTTTTCGTAGATTTTGCCTAACGTATTGGTTAGGCTAATGCGACGGTAACTGCGGATATTATTTTGGGATTCTCCTGGTTCGAGTATTTTTATGACGGTGTCTTTTTTAGACACGTCCGCAAGCGTGCGACCGGAAAGAGTACATTGAAGATGCACACTAGTACCTACGTATATAAGGGAGAGAGGACGGTATTTAACTATCTTATTTGTGATTTTATGAGGCCCCGGAGCCTTTTTATTGTGCAGATTTTTAATCATTTCACCAACTCAAAATAGTGAATATGGGTAAACTTTCACATTTGTAATATGTATGGATTGCAATTCATTAAAGTTTCTCTAGTACTAACGAGCTTTAATAATAAAACTAATATACAGAACCAGGCAAAGCGTACCAAACTTTATGACTAGCAGGTGTGTTTCAGCAATAAATTTCTTAGTGACTAACGAATGCATTTATTAGTGCTAATAAAGTAACGGGTTGGTACACGGCTTTGAATGCACGTTGTACGTTGACATTATAAATTATAATTAAATCTTGACTTACATATATTTTGTAAAATTTTAAGTTTTATTAAAGAATTTACTAGTGCCCGTGACTTCGTCCGTGTGGAAAGAAATCTAAAATAAAATAACCTAAGTTACTCTTTATTACATCATCTATCTGCTAGTGAAAGTCCCGTCAAAATCGGTCTAGCCGTTTTAGAGATTATGCGGAACAAACAGACAGACAGATAGACATACGGACAGACAAAAATGTTAAAAATTTTGGTATATGTACCGTGTATACATCCGTATGCATTTAGTAAAAAAAAATTATTGACAAAAAAACCGACTGCATTTAATCTTGAAAAAGATTCATTGCCTTAAATAAAAACTTAAAAGAAAGAAACAAGCCCAGTAGTTAAGAATCATGTTAAGTAATAATGTATAACCACACTATTGAAATAGTTCTATAATTGATATAAAACAATTCATGAATTTTAATTCATTGCAGAACGATTAACAGTCGGGGCCCATTCAATTTTTAGCTATCAAATATTCACAAAGGTAATGACATTACCTTCGATATTAGGATTATAAGAGGGTAACTTACGCAATGTTGTTATTTTATTAAGAGAGTGAATATCGTGGGGATTATTAAGTAACTTCCGGTGGTCCAAAGTTCAAACTACTGATTATAAGCCTCTCTAGAGATCTAATCCGCTTCAAAGCAACGTTATGTTTGACCTTTACCAAAATATGTGAACTTAAATCAACCACCGCCAGGTCCAAAGTAGTTCCTTGGAGCTTGTGTACAGTTAAACTCCAGAACAATATTTTTCGCTCGCTTTCGGGCAGCATTTTTCGTTCAACTTTACCCTGACCACGAAGTGCATCGTATTTTGTCATCGATGGTTCGATTCTGAATCAAGAAGATCTTGTGGCGAGGTCTAATGCCACATGCATAAGTTTACTGGCTACCTTACCCTCCAAACCGGAACATGACAGCGACAAGCACTGACGCTATTGCGGCAGGATTAGGTAAGGCGGTGGTACCAATGATTGATTACCAATATTTGATACCAATGATTACCCAAAATGATTTTTAAATACCTATTCAACGATACCCCACATGATATTGTTCATCAAAATATATATATATATATATATATATATATATATATATATATATATATATATATATATATATATATATATATATATATATATATATATATATATATATATATATATATATATATATATATACATATATATAACCTATATAACCTTTACCCTTTAATTAACGCATTTAGAGATGTGCCTAGGAAAATGCCTGAGAAATTAAATCCAGAAGTTTTAAAATTAATAATCCCGCCTTCAGTGCCCATCACCCGACCATCGGTAAATGTTCCGCGTAATTGTAATGATTATATAGAATCTGATTCTTCAGATAATGATAGTGATAGGGAATAATTCTAAGAAGTTCTTAATTTATTTTTAAGTAACTTTTCTATAATTATGATTATTTTGTTGTACAGTATTAATGTAAAAGTAGCATAAAAGGGTATGATATTAGTTTTAAGCTAAGTATAGTTTTTAATGTGTAAGGAAATATACAATTTGCATTTATTCTCAATATATTATTTTTTACTTTGATTTTTTGTTTTTTTTATGCATCAAAACCCCAAATACCAAAGGTCCTCTAAAATGTACATAATATGTCTGAATATACTCAAATGAAGCCATTTTATTAAAAAAATAATTTTGTCCACCTGGCTTATTCTAGGCGAATCACAGTGTTACGATATAAAAAATGAAAACAAACTAAGAAACTAAAACAAAATATCCCGTGAATTCCACGGGAGCGACTATTTCTTTCGAGATAATGTATTTTAATTGCTATTCCAGGTTATAATCTACTGATATGCCGAATTTTATTGAAATCTGTTTAGTAGCTTTGGCGTGATTGAATATCAAACCTCCATCAACATTTTCGCATTTTTAATATAGATATAGATAATATAGATAATATTATTTAAACATAGTAATAATTACGAACAGAATTAGAAATATATATTTCTTATATTTTCAACTTACTAGAATAAAACGTTAATTTACGTATTTTATAAAAAGAATTTTCACAACGTAGAAAATACGTAAGATCGTAATACCTTCTTAGCGCAGGTTATGGGCGCAAAACAGCTGCGCCGAATTCGCCCATTCGACAAGAAATACGGCGTTCCTTATTAGTCTACTCGTAGTAATCGTGTGTGGGTATTTTCTGCCGATTGGAAGGTTTTGGGTTAGTTTTCTCCTAATTTTTCGTAACAACATTTGGTTCAACACGCGTATTTAGTCACATATATTATGAAATAATTTCATATATTTTTTTAAAACTAAAGGTAAACAAGCAAGCAGATGACTCACCTGATGAAAAAAGAAAATCAAAGCCTACAGAAATCAAATAATTTAAAGTCCCGTCCGAATTTGGTGCCACCGAATTCCTATTACTGCTGCATTAGCGTCAGCATTTATTATTGTCATCTTCCAGTTTGGAGGATAAGGTAGCCGGTATCAAAATGTATAAGGCATTACCATCCCGCTATACGGATAGCAAGACATCAATAAGATCTTTGATATCTTTCCCATGTTAGTTTGGGCTCCTTTGAAGCGTAGACTAACTGCCGTTCTGCCAGGCAGGTTGTAAAAGGCGATCGATTGGCTACATGTGTCACTACTATTAGTAACTGCAAGATAGTAGAGTTCCGTAACGTCTTGCCCGGTTATTTGTTACTACAGCCTTTCCTTTTCCTGCCACGCCCACAATAGGGCCAATGTTTGTCGTGTTCCGATTTGGATGGTAGAAGCAAATATCTCTGCTGACGGAAAAAGAAACCATTGCCTACCATAACCATATAGATAACAAAAACATATAACCATATACACCAAAAAGAAACCATATAGACAACAAAGATGTTAATGATGCGTTGCTATCCATGTGGCGGGATGGTAATGCCACATACATACCTAAGTGTACCGGCTACCTTACCGTTCAAACCGGAACACGATAATTATAAGCATTGATGCTATTGCGACGGGAAGAAGCAAAGCGGTGGTACCAAATATCCGGGCAAGACTTTGCGGAACTCTACAACCTAGTATTCACGATTCTAGTGACATTTATAGCCAATCAGTCAGTTTTTACAATCTGCCTGACAAAACGGCAGTTATTTTTAAAAATATATAAACGGATCAAAAACGCGCACATATATATTTTTTTTTTTTTTTTATATCATAAGATAGCAAACAAGCAGATGGGTCTCCTGATGGAAAGAGTCAACCATCGCCTATAGACACCAAAGATGTTAATGGTGCGTTGCTATCTTGTGGCGAGGTCTAATGCCACATGCATAAGTTTACCGGCTACCTTACCCTCCAAACCGGAACACGACAGCGACAAGCACTGACGCTATTGCGGCAGGAATAGGCAAGGCGGTGGTACCTGACCCGGGCGAGACAATGCAGAACTCTACCACCTAGTAGCCACGATGGTAGTGACTCGATAGCCATTCGGTCGCCTTTTACGACCTGCCTGGCAGAACGGCAGTTGGCCTATTCTACAAAGGAGGCCGGGACCAACACGGCGAAACTAACATAGAACTTACTGAACATAATATAGAACTTGTAAAGCTCAACGTTTCGGCCCAGTTACATTGACCGTGGTCACCAGCGGACAGTCTGCTTTGATAGTAGAACGTGTTAATTTAAAAGTTCATAGAACGGCAGTTAGTTTATTTTTCAAAAGAATCTTGGACTAATCGGTAATAGTGTCCTCGCATTGACGCTTTTGCAATAGAAATAGATAAGGCGGTGGTACCAAACCCGTGCGAAATATAGCGGAGATTTTACTTCTCACAAACATTAACTAAACGAGAGAAATTATCTGATCAGGATGTTAATTTCCCATTCGCCTTTAAACTATATCGTCTCAGGTTAAAATTAGTCTTCCGTGCATCTTATATCCAGGATATTAGTACCAGTTTCAAATCGGTTATCCATGTAATAAATTCGCCAGTCTTTGTCTAAACTTATGCGGTAGGTGACATGATGCTGAAGCGTACACGACATTTGTCTACGTCCAAAAGGTTCCGGGCGAAGGATGTGTGTCGTCTGATAACACTGGTGAGACTTATCTGTTGACTGCAGGATATATTTTTAGCTTTCCACTCCATTTTGTTTAGAAATACTAATATTTTTATAGCTAACTATTGGATTAATTGCACCGGCTTTGGCATAGATGCAAGAGATCTTGGATTCGACCCCTGAGTCGGCAATATCATTTTAAATAAAAGACATTTTAGTAAATATAACTTTCCCGACATCAGACAATTTCAAACTTTTTAGTAAATATAACTTTCCCGACATCAGACATTTGTTCGATTTTTCAATAGGTTGGCCATATATTACAGAACGGAACATAATACCTTACATTTTATTATATTTATTTATTTTCATGCAGTTATCTTTATGAAGAAAGAAAGAAAATATTTTTTCCAAGAATATGGGTGTTACAAGTTGTTAAAAATAAGTAATAACTTACTTAAATACATATTCTACCATTATATGGTATAAAAATATTTAAAAATTATTATTATTATATAATATTACATTGAAAACTCGTATCGATTTTTTAGAAAAATACCGGATCGGAATGCGGCCACACTGACAAGATCCGACGAAAGAAACTCAGCTGGCTTGTCTTTCTATTTTATGTACTTATGTACTTTTATTTTATCTACTTTTTATATATAGCCGCGTTTTGATCCGGTTGTAATTATAAAAGTAGCTGTATGGTGTAGCTAGTAGAGTTCCGCAATGTTTTACTTGGGTATGGTACTACCGCCTTACCTATTTCTGCCACAATAGCTTCAGTGCTTGTCACTGTCGTATTCTTATTTGGAGGGTAGAATAGCCAGTAAACTTATCCACGTGTCATTATTACGCATCGTTAAAATCTATGGGTTGTCTTTCTATCAGGAGAGCCATCTAATTATTTGCTATTTTGTAATATAAATAAGTTAATAAAGTGCATGTCGGTCCACGTGAAATGTAGGGTTCCAGAGTTTTTCATCACTGTAATGTGGAACTAGTATTTGTGTGGTCTGTGATGTGGATTAAGAAGAAGGCTTTTGTATTATTTAACACATAACATTAACCTTTTTAACGCCAATGACAGGTCGGATATATCTGTTTTACTTCTCTAAATACATATAAGTTTGACGACTATTACTTCTAAACGAACAGCCTACATAGCTGTGATAGTACCATGAATTTTACATACACCTAGAAACAACTATCTATCTAAGACTCTTAAAGAAGCACATGAAAATTTAATATAGAAAAATTGTTTTCACAAATCCACAATATTTTTTAAAGACCTGCCTAATTGTCAGAAAAAATAATACATCCCTATTTTACCCGTAAAGTAGATAATTAAAAAAAACTTTTATCGATATTTTATTTTACTACTTTGTCGGCGTGATTAATATGTATATTCATGCTAATTTTCAGCTTTCTAGTACTACGTATAAAAGTCTCCGAACTAAGTTGCGTACAAAAGGACGGATGTTTTTTGTGAATAATGAACCCTAAAAAATATTCTTTGTTTTTATTCACTTAATTTTTAATAGTGGGTTTACTTGAATATATGTTTTACTTACTTTATGAATCGTTATGTTAGAGAGCAAGCCTTCTTTACCCACTCCAATAAGGTAACAACTTGACTCGTTTCAGAAAAAGTTTTAAGAGTTACCGCCTAGTTATGTGTACTGCTGTTACCTCTAGTATATTGGAAACGTATACCGAACTATATTACCTTTTAACACAAGAACTTTATCTTGGGGTCTTAGTCTTGGAAAAGTTAGTTTCCGTTATTAGTTTTGTATATTATAGTATACTGCAAAGAAAAATATTGGATTAGGAAACTTCAGTTGTTATCTGAATGTGTTCTGGTATTAATATAATAGATAAATTCTACGATAAATTTACTCAGACTGTTAATTATATATATCGGTCTAATAATTTTACAGATTACTAATTAAAAGATGATGAAATTTATGTTCCAATCCTTGCAAGAATTGACGAACATAACGAACATAATTGAGTTCCAATTAACGAAAATTCATCTCGGCTTACCAAAACCGAGAACTGTCGATGACCCTATATTACAAAGTATTAATTTAATATACTTTTAACGAACAAAAAAAAAATAATCCGACGAAAAGTTATGCGTGGTCTTACAAGGTATTAAAATATACAATAACTAGCTAAATAAGTAGCTGAAGCGTACAGCTCGCTGCATTGTAGAAGTTTTTGGCGAATCCCGCGGGATCACTCAATCTTCCGGGATAAAAGTAGCCTGTGTGCTATTCCAGGTCATCATCTACCTCTGTCCTAAACTTCATTCAAATTCTATTCAGTAGTTTTTGCGTGATTGAGAAACAAACATCCATCCAAACATCCAAACTTTCGCATTTATAATATTAAAATATAGATAATAATTATAATAATAATAATTAAATTAAATAACTAGCTGCAGCGTACAGCCCGCTGCATCATAAAAGTTTTTTGCGAATCCCGCGTGATCACTTAATTTTTCCGGGATAAAAAGTAGCCTATATGCTATTCCAGATCATCACCTACCTGTGTGCCTAATTTCATTCAAATCCTTCCAGTAGTTTTTGCGTGATTGAATAACAGATATCCATCCAAACATCCAAACATCCAAACTTTCGCATATTTTTTATATAGATAATATAATATAGATAACAAAAAATTAAACCGACGGAAAGCTATGCGTGGTCATACATTAAAATCAGTGAGTGAATAATTATCCTCTGCATTCCTACACTCTTGGTTGTTTTTAACTTCCCACTACGTATATAGATAAGGAAGTTACTGATTTTACCCCAATTTTCGAAAATGTTTTCGCTTTGAGGTCCTAGGAACTTTTTCCGGCTATTTTCACGATGACGTCAGTATGTCTATATGTATATATGTGTGTGTGTGTGTGTGTGTATGTGTGTATGTAAACATCTTATAACTTTTGAACGGCTGGACCGATCGAAATGCGGTTGATGGCATTCAATTGAATTCCGCTCAGTTTAGACGTCCTGAAAATTTGAACCAATTCTGTTGAGCTGATTTTGAGAAATTTTGAAAAAGCACCAAAAAAAATTTTAACGAAACAGTATTTTTTGAATATAACTTCCAGACTTTTGTATCGATTGAGCATAAAAACTAATCAGCTTTATTCCTCAAAAAACTACGTCTAATACATAAATTGTATTAAAATCGGTTCATCCGTTTGGGAGTAATCGTTGACGAAAAATTTTAAATAAGTGTGTTTTCGACATAGCTTCGAAATTTTTCAACCAATAATTTTTTTGTATTCTACAATATTTTAGTACTAAAAATACTACGTAAAATGCCGTTTTAAAAATCAAAATCGAATATAATTCTCAAAACTTATAACTTTTCAAATGTTAAAGTTACGTTGTTTTTAGCAAACTTATTTATTTTTTTAACAACTTTCAAGTTAATTCACCGATTGACTTAACAATCTTATCAGCTTTTCTCCTTTAAAAACTGCTTCAAACACCGTTAATTTAATCAAAATCGGTCAATTTGTTTGAAATTTATCAACGAAGAAATTTAAAAATAAAATGTTTTTTGACATTGCTTCGAAATTTTTAAACCTATCAATTATTTAGCTAAAACAATATTTTAGATCTCAAAAAATGAGTTGAATGCCATCATCGTCTTCAAAATATACAGCTTTTCAAAAATTAATATACTGCCATTTTTAACAAAAGAAATGTTTCAACTGAAAAATCGATGCTTATATTTTTTACTCTTTTGGGCTTAAAATACCTTAATTTAGTGGGAAGTTTCAGGAATGGCCCGTAGGGTCAACCGTTTACACATTTTTTAAATAATGCGAAATAACTCTCGGGAAAAGAAGAAATAAGAAAATAGACCTATGTCTGTGTATTTTAACATATAACCACGCGTAACTGTAAAAATTTTCGTAAATCGTACCAAATTAGATGACATGGTTTCAAAATTACCCTTGAAGTAATTTTATTTCATTAGTAAGTAGTATAACTCTGTATTTCAGTGTGTAAATGCAAGCTTCACTAACAAACTAATAAAATTGTTTTGAAAGGCGTATCCATTTAATCCGTGTTAAAATCATTGAGTGAACAATCAATGATCACTTATTTACACACCCTTATGTTTGGATTAAAACAAAATGAGACCGCCCTTGAGGCATACCTATTCCAATATAGAAATACCAAAATCGGACTAGTCTGTCAAAAGTTATGACTAGTCTAATATTAAAAAAAAATATACACGACTTATTGAGAACCGCCTCCGTTTTTTTGGTTGAAATTTGAATAAATAAATGAATAAAATACTATGTTGCACGCATATTCGAAGAAGTCGGTAGTGTTACATCGAGTTTATATTATTAGGTAATTTTATACCCCTATTTCGGACAATTATGCGAACAGTGGAGTTTGAAATTTTGACAACGTTAACGTTATATTGCGGAGGATTGCAGATACCTAATATTTTCAATAGCATGCATACATTAAATAATTAAAAATAACAATTCCATATACTAAATTCATGTGACATATACATTGATGACATATATGATAAATGATAATATACACATATACTATATTTTTCTTTACGGCTAAAGTCTGTTGTCAAACTTAAAAGAGATTTTATTGTTAAGTCTATAATCGAATTTCGACCATAGACTAAAAAATAAAATCTGTCTGACCATTGACTAAAAAATAATACTGGCCTTTTAAAACGATGTTTAGTTTTAAAAGGCCGGTTAAGCAACTGTAGACTTTTTTGTAATGCCAATGTTCATGGGAATCGGACTTCCAATTATTTATTAGGGTTTCAAAGTATGAAAATTTTAGAAATATAACACCATTGACGGATATACTTGCAATACAGGTTCACCAACTTATAAAAACGGTTATAAAATGTTATACATAATTTATAAAAGGTTTATAAAAACATCTCCAAGTAAATTTTGTAAGTTGGTCAATTATTACTCGTAAACTTAAAAGCCTATTTAGGCGTGATAGTTTTCCTTTTAAATTCGTTGTATATCTTGCCGTAAATCTATTCAGACACCCAAAATTTAAACCTTAACATCACGATATTAAATCCTACAATATATCAGGTGAGAAACTTATCGATAAAGCTGTCACACATCCATTCTTTGGCAAATTGTGTTTTCCAGTAAACTGACAAATTATTCAGATTATGAAATATTGCTCAACTTCAGTTTCAAATCAGCTGGATCATTACGGCGAATAAAATTTATTTAACAATTGACAATAACCTTTAGCTCTTTGTTACAAATAAGCAAATTTAAAACAAACACTACGCTAAAATGTCCAATAAGTTTTAGTTGAACACTAATATTCAAAACAAAATATTGTTTTATAAAACGAGTATACTGGACAAAAACTATCCATCAAGAACAATTCTACTGCCATGTCATGTCGTTAAAGAGTGATATGGGTGAACCACAACGAGCGTCATCTTACTGCCAGTCATGGTAATGTGTTGAACTAACCTTCCTTTCTTTGATGATTCAACATTTACCCGCCTTACATCGGTAAGACTAATGAACTTGGAGATACTTTTGAAGTAATTTCTTTCACATTGTAAAAACATGAATTCAACTTAATTTGAGATAAAATCTACGCCTAGTTTTGAATTTGGACGAAATATTGACTATAATGGTCTAGCAGTCTTTTTGAATATAGATAATGAAGTCCGGGATTCAGAGTCAGGCAAAAATATTTTTAAGCTGTTGTCTACTCAGAAAAATCTCAAAACGAGCTCGGAAATCTTGGTATAAAAGTGATAGTGTAATAACAAAATATACTTTTCAACGTGGGCACATTATGAAACTGTATTATACTGATTGAGTGGAGTCGCACAGAGCTTTATTATAAGACTAAGATAAAATACACTAGTTTTAGAGAAAAATCTCCCGTTGACAGCATTTACTTCAGATGGTACTTGATAAATAATCATAGTTTGTCTGTTTAATAGATTCAGGCGTTACTTTGCGGAAATCCATAATTTAAAAGAAAAATTATGGTATTTAATTTGCAAATTTTCCGCGAAATGTTATATGGAACTGTTGTGATGCTACAGAAATGAAAGGTAGTTATTATTCCTAGGTAGGTAGTATTTCTTACACTACCTTTCATTTCTGTTACATCAGAGCAGTTCCATATAACATTTCGCGGAAAATTTACAAATTAAATACCAAAATTTCTCCTTCAAATCATTGTTTGTCTACCCGTCTTCTCGTATGTAAACAGTTATATTTTAAAACATATGTAGCGGTTTAAGCAATCTACAAACGCTATCAGAACAAATGGAAAAAAATATAATTTAAAATAAAATCCCGAATCGCGATATCACAATTATTTATCTTGTACATACTATAATTATAAGTTTCAACACTTCTCAAATGGTCTTCGGCCTCCAGGCAGTATACCTTGCCTGGCTGGGAAGACCTTCCTTTCCCCCTTCCTTGTCCTTGTGTGACGTAATCAATCTCCACAGTTATGACGTCACTTGATAACAGTTGGCCCGTTGGTTCAATCACACTATGACCCTTCAGTGGTACAGACCAGCGGCGCCACAGTGGTGACCCCGACCTGATCTTCACCACTAACAGCCATCAACGCGCCACAGTGGTGACCCTCGAAAAAACAGCACGCTACAACCTTCTGACCATCAGCACCTCATGATACCCCCTCTGCTTCCAACAGCACCTGCTGCAGCTACGCCCCTTCTATGCTTTTCGGAATCCACTTCGAACTGCCTACGTTCATTGGATCTTCATGCAGCATCCCTGTCCCGCTCGTTTCGACTCATTGCGAACTACAGCGGTGCGCATTTGTCCCGACTCACCGAGGACCGCGCATATTCTGCTCGTCTTGACCCACCGCAGACGCGAGCACTCAAGGCACATACGCTTCACTGGCAAAACCAGATTGACCTTCGGTTTTAGGGGAGAGAACTGTAGCGATTTAAGAATCTACAAACGCTACTAGAAAAAATAATAAAAAATGAAATTAAAGTAAAATCTTCATCAATCAAACTTTAAAATGAATAAATTATAGTTGTGACACAGTACAATTGTTTACAGACGGAACTGGCAGGAAGGCAGAAGAAGGTAGGGGAAAGGTAGACAATGGTAAAAGCAAGGTAGAGGGGAAGTTAAAAGGGAGTAAGGGGAAGGTAGCGGAAAGGATGACCCAATCAAAGTAAATACAAAGGTGAATTGTTCCAGTTTTCACTTCGGTTGGCACTCTCGGCGAGCTACTTTTTTTATTTTTATTTTTACATTAACCCCCAGGGACCTCATTTAAATATTCCCTACAAATTATTTAAGGACAGCGTTTTATTGGATTAGTCAGTAAAGTATTAAAAAAATCATAAAAATCTGGTAGACAGATATTTAAAAAAAATATTACGCAACATGCTAATTAATAAATAATGGAAAAGTATAAAATTAATTCACAAAATTGCAAATTTATTCATAAACCTTTCAACAAATAAACCAGCCTATATAGAAAGCCGCTTACCGATCCCATATGTGAATCGGTTGGATTCTAACGATATATGCAAATTTAAGAGCAATCCACTCGAACGCGTTTCTAAAAATAGAACTTTAGTTTGAGTATTAAAATATGTGTTCAGAGTCGATTTTTAAACAAATAACATAAATCAATTTTTAAAACGATTTTTTAAAATACGAGTATTTAAAAAAATCGAATAATAAACAATGTAAAGTTTTTCCCATTCTACCAGGCTGTTCATAAAACGTAAATGATTGGCTATACGTGTCAATATATAATAATACTATTAGGTGGTAGAGATATGCAAAGTCTAGCCCGTGTTTTAGTACCACCTTTCCTATTCCTGACGTAATAGCGTTAATGATTTTCATTGTCGCATTCCGGCTTAGAGGGTAAGGTATTCGGCAAATTTGTGCGTGTGACATTAATGTGTTGGATAGTTATGTGTATACCACATATTAATATTAATAAATTCAAACACATGGATAGTAAACACTATTACATCTCTGGTATCGAAAAGTAATGATTGTCTCTTTCCATCAAGAATCATTTACTTGTTGGCTATCTTTTTAACTAAGAAAGAAAACACAATTATTAAATGAATACACCATGGCTCAGGAGTCTGAACAGAGTATCACTATTTACTCCAGTTGAAAATATTGTAAAACGATGCCAAGGTAGCTAGCCAAATAAAGCCAGCCACTTATCACTGGGACACTTATCCAATCCCGGGCAAAATTGTTTTTTTTTTTATCAGAAAAACTGGGAAAATACAACTTTGATTTGCCTATCCCGGAAATAAAAACTGGGACCTTATAATAATTAAAATTATATAAAAGGCGATAATATTAGGCTTATCACCGAGTAACAGGCTAATTTTTACCCGACTAGACAAAAGGAAGTAATGATTTCAGATTTCACGCTGACGAAGTGCAAATAGTAGCTACCTACTGGCCTGTTATAGCTTAAAGTTACGGTAATTTAAAGTTACGGTCTTTATTTAATCAATTTAAATTTATTCATCCCAACTTCGCACGGATGCAATGTTAGCGCACAAAAATATGCTATTAAGATAAATCTTTGAAATTCTAAACTTTTTTACTTTAATATGCATGTATTATACATATAAACCTTTCTCTTAAATCTCTTTGATTTTATCGATGAAAACTGCATTAAAATTTGTTGCGTAATTTAAATGATATAAACGAATTTATAGGGTAGGAAACTTTATTTTGTACCATGTAAAGAAAGATAATGAAAACACTACTGTTCGCCACATTGTAAAAAGTCTACCGGAATACGACATTAAAAATATCGTTGGCTACGTTCATCTTTCATGAATTAATAATTAAAAGAAGCGAGCTATAAATTTAATATCGTTTCTGATGCCATATCTCATAGGCGGCAAACCTCATACCATAGGAAATTGAAAATAAATTCCTTTAAGCTTTCAATTACCTCAATCGGGAATATCGAGTTTTCCGACACACAATTTTACATTCGTATGGAGTTATAATTTGTGAAATATCTATCATGGATATATTGGAAAACTTTTCAATTATCATTTTAGATCGTGCTTTATATCACGTTTTATAAGCCGTATTTAACATATGCTGTTTTCCCAAATGAATCGTAATATATATTAAACCGTATTATAAATAATATATATGCATATAAATAATTAATTTATAATTATATTGGTATCGTCTCTGTGGTGTAGTGGTCCGGTGTCGGAGTTGACCACATGAGGCCATGGGTTCAATTACTGGGCCGGGCAATTTAAAAATGTGTTTTTTTCAGTTTTCTGATAAAAACAACATTGCCCGGGATTGGAAAGTGCTCGGTTGGCGATAGACTAGCCACCTATCACATTATGGGACAAAGTATCTTCGGCTAATCGTGGGTGCACTTGTTGTACCTCTGCCTACCCTTTCGGGGATACGGTCGTGAAGATACTAAACTAAACTAATTTGTAATTTAGTTGACTTTATTTGACATTTATAGTTCTGACATTATTTTGTAAGTAATTACAGTTAATTTAAAACGGAACAAAATCATATGCTAAGAAATACCTAAATGTTTAGGGAGAATCGTGTAAGCTGGCAATACCGAGAAATTCTAATTATTTTTAAGTTTATCCACGACCATTTTAAAAAATACTTTGTTTATAAACAGTCAGTACACAATATTACGTCCTGAAGATGCTTTAAAAAGCGAAACCGGTTGATCAATTTAAATAATTTAGTGGATACTTATAGTGAAATAAAAGTACAAATGTATTGTAAAATAGTTTCAACAAGTAATAAGGGAATTTCACCATGTGCCGACGATTGAAAGTGTAAAATTTGTATTATGATGTATATATGCCATTAAGTATACGAATATAATACGAATATGATGTATATGTATACAGGCAAATTTGTTTCCTTAGATAGTCTGTAGTTAAAGCTTTATTTAGTCATTACTTAAAATACAAAAAAGTATCATAATACTTTTTTGTATTTTAAGTCTTTTCTTTTCTTAATATTTAATATCTTTACGAGGTAGGCAGAGTGAACCGAACTTAATATATTTATCGTTTTACAAAAATCATTGATTCGTTTGCTAATGAAACGGGTGGTGATTCCCGTCACAACAATTAACCGAGTTGATAACTCTTATTTCTTCCAATAACCGGATCCGACAGTTTTACTTATCGAGGCACAGGTGATCTAACACACTACCACCAGAATCCAAGCTTAAATCTTTGCGGTAAACTTGGAAAAAGATTTAAGTTGATCTGGGGATTGAGCCCGGAACCGCATGACCTGAGCTTAGCCCTTGACTACCAAACACATAAGGCCTTAACCACCACATCACACACACCAAACGTATTAAAACATAAGACACACGTACCAAACACATAAGGTGTATGCCGTCGCGCGTTTACTAAACGCGTGACAGCATCGCTACTAACGCGGGTTAGTCGCATTTGCAACACGCTACTGCATCGCGACTGTACCAATAAAAACGCGCGACCGTGTCGGACGACATCGAGGAGAGAACGGAGGGAGTGTGGCGTGTATGTGCAGAACTGCTACTGAATCGCATTTGCATCACGACAGAAGTGTGACAGTATTGCGTTTGTATCGCGACTGAATCTGGGCCCGAGGGCGAGGGCACACAGCTAGAGACCGCTTCGCGACTGTATCGATGCGGACGCGCGACAGCATCGCTACTAAAAGTCGTCGTGGGCCATGACCCTAAATTCAGCTGATGTCCAAATCAACAGAATGATCAACAAACATGTTTATTGTATATATACGCCAAAACGTTTGTTCAATGTTTTAACTATAAAATGACAATTTAAGTAAGCAACACACGTTTGAAATATAATACTCGTATATGCCACGTGCGGTTGTTAACACATCTAAATGGATTAATATTTGTTACGCCTGCGTCATACCGGCATCCGTCGTCACGTCACAAAGAGCTTATGACAGATCACGCCAACATAATTCCAACGCTGCGTTACATTATAGGAATATTCAAATATATAAGACTGGTTTGTTGATATAGTTGTTAGTTTTGAAACTGGAGTTCATTAAAAGAAGTGTTAGAATCCTGAACTGGCTACTAATATTAGATTCGCGGGCGAATAGATTTATCTTTTTTTTTGAACGAAGTTCCTTATCGCGCGTTGTGAAAGGCGGCTAGACGGAAAAAATTCTTACGAAAAGTTGTCACGACACTTTTTGCTATAGTAAGGTATTGTAAGCTATGCGGCGTGCGGATGTTTCTCTCTCTCTCTCTCTCTCTTATAGAAAGCAAGCCAGATATTTTCATTTTTATTTAGCATTGAACAGTGTGGTGTCGCGACGATTATTTTTGTTGAGTGTATACAGGTTTTTTGTATCGAAAGGAGCTTCGTTCCATCCGGGTATCCCTTGACACCTCTCAAGTTTTTATATATCATAAGATAGCGAACCAGCAGATGGGCGTTATGATGGAAAGAGTCAACCATCGCCTATAGACACCAAAGGTGTTGATGGTGCGTTGCTATCTTGTGGCGAGATCTAATGCCACGTGCATAAGTTTACCGGCTACCTTACCCTCCAAATCGGAACACGACAGTGACAAGCATTGACGCTATTGCAGAAGGAATAGGTAAGGCGGTGGTACCAGACCCGGGCGAGACAATGCAGAACTCTACCACCTAGTAGCCACGATGTTAGTGACTTGCATAGCCAATCAGTCGCCTTTTACTACATGCCTGGCAGAACGGCAGTTGGTCTATTCTTCAATGGAGCCCGGAACCAACACGGGGAAAATCTATATTAATCTTAATATAAATGCGAAAGTTTGGATGTTTGGATGAATGAATGGATATATTTTTTTATATTAGTTGGATAGGCAAACTGGCAAACGTGCCACCTGATGATAAGTGGTCGCCGTCGCCAATTAACATAAACTAGTTTACCTGGAACTGACCCAGGTAACTTATTTATGTCTTGCCTATCCTGGGACATTAGATGTTAAGTCTCGGTGCCAGTATTTACACTGTCTGTCTTGCTCAAAGCTGTTTCACGGGAGAAACATCGAAATAATTTAAGTGGTTTAGCCCTGAAAGCCTAACAGGCAGTGAAACCGAAAGACTTGCGCGTTTATAATATTAATATGGATTTGAAAAACTGGATAGATGTTTTCTCTCTCAATCTTGTTCTGGATAAAAATAGTTTATAAAAATAGTTATCTTATCCTCATAGTTTGGATCTTAAAGACAAGTTTGATCTGTCTTTCATTTTCAGCCTTTCATGATATGCCTAGCCTGGCAGTTCAATCCAATAGTTCAAGTTCTATCCTTCAAAAAGGTTTCATGTCAATATGATACTTATATTTTCTAAAAGAAATCTTAGTAACAGTTAAAATTTTGATGTTAATGCACAGAAATTAATTTGCTTATGAGAACTTGTAACTCAGTCTCTAATCTCAGTCTTTGTTTTCGGAAGTAGATCACAACCATATTGGGTAAAGCCAAAAAATACGGTGATGGGATGAGTATTCTGGGATATCCGTCACATTTATACCAGACTATATTATGTAGTCTAATATTAATTAATTAATTATCTCTGGTAAACACCGTCATGCTCATATCCCTAAAGAGAACGGGAAAATAGCTAGTGCAAGAGTGCACTTTCAGTTTTTCTATATGACTGGAAACATGCAGATTATTTTTTTACGTATGTAAACATACATTTTAATACATACTTGTTGTAACAAAAAGTTTTACAAAAACCATATCCCAGCTTGTCCGTAAGATGGCTCTCTTGATATAAATATAAAACCATCATCAATAGATCCCAAAGATGTTAAAAATGCGTTGGTATACGTATGGCGGAATGGCAATGAAAGATGTCTTAGTTTACTAGCTACCTTACTCTCCAATCTGACACACAACAATGACAAGCATTAACGATATTGTGGTAGAATTAGATAAGGTGGTGGCACAGTAACCGAACGAGACGTTGCAGGACTCTACCACCAAAAGACACGATGGTAGTGACACGTATAGCTTATCGTTTAACGAACAGCCTAGAAAAATAACAGATAGGATCTTTCAAAGGGGGCTCGGACCAATACGGGGAATATAAAGACCCACGTTATGGCAGATGGCCAATTCATCGACACATCGAACACAAATATGTTGTCATGCAGTATGGTGTCATGCAGTCTGTTTTCAGAAACAACTTTGAGACGAATTCCTGAGCGCGAATTCGAATCCAAGACCTAGCACGTCTATACCAAAGTTAGTACCTCTAGACCATTGATGCAGTACTAAATAAACCAATAAAAATTAAGCATAATTACTAAGAAATGTGGATAAATAAGCATCATTAAAATAAATTAACGAGCTTAATCTTGGCGAACTTATTTTTAGCTTTCAGAATTTTATAAATCCTTTTAACCTTTCCAAAAGCTTCTTAATCATTTTTAACAAAAAAAATATTAAAGTATCCAAGTCTTCAAAACTTCGCTATTAACGTAACGGTGGTTATTGAATGAATTATGATTTGAGTTTTTTATATTGTTATCTATTTTCAATGGGGCAGAAACTCGACATAATTAAACAAATGAAATATATGCTATCTTCTATTATGTGCAGCCAAGTTTCTCAAGCAGATGCATTAATACCAGTGTTAACTAACATATCCTACGCACAATAGAAAGATATTCATTCAGTCTACTCGCCTTATCTACGTCAAGTGAAAGCTATCTCTTCATCTCTTTGTGTAAATTTTACTGGCAACATTGAATGTCCTCAGTGTGGAAGGCAGTGTCTCTCTACCTCTATCTACCTACCCCTATGCGGAAAAATTATGTGACGGAGAATACAAAATACTTTTGTTAGTCAACAATTTCTGGGTTACAAGTTATTGAACGGCGGTCTATATAATATAGTACGCAGCTTGGCTTCATATTACTTGGGATTCATAGCAAGAGTAGTCGATCTATAAATACTATGTAGTAAAGGTATAAAGCACACTACGCCTTAAATAGAAATATTTTATAATCAGAATGCATGCATATCAGAACACATATGACAATAATTATCAATCTCTCTTAGCACAAGTAAGAAGTGTATTGCACGAAGCTATGTAATTTGTGATTACTTTACAGTATCCTTCGATAACGACTAAAAACTCAATACAGGGCTTTTTCCGTCTTAGAGTCTAAAGTAGAATGTGAAACTTTATAATTAAGTTACATGAATTTTAATTTTTCTTTAAAATATAGTTTCATTTAAAAACTTAAGTAGCCTTTCCATCTAGGTGATCCAAGGATTAAATAGTATTAAACAACAATTTTCTTGTAAGAAGTAATCTGCATTTTAATCTTTTGTTTAATTAACCTCTTAAATTTAAATAAGCAACATTATTATTTTTTTCTATACTTGTCATATATTTTTTAATCGTCGGCACTTGGTTAAATTGTAATTTAATATTTATTATAAACACATGTACTAATTTTACTACATCTTTAACTGTATAAAATCTAACGATTACGAGTATTACTGCATCATCAAAACTTGTAGGTAAATGAAATTAGTCATTACATTTTTTTTTATATATATAATTCTAGCTGACCCGGCAAACGTTGTTTTGCCACATAAATTATTTGTACTGAATATATTCTGGTTAACAAGTGCTTCTTAGGTTTAAACTTTTTCTAATTCTGTAAAAGTTATGATAAAGGTGTCATTCGATTCGGAATGGCATGTGGAAACTTTTTGAGAAAATTGAGGGGCCGCTCGCAAAAATTGGAAAAATTATAAACAGTTAAGTGAAAAAAGGGGGGGTTAGTTTTTTTTCAAATATCTCAAAAAGTATTTGAGATTTTTTAAATTTGAAAAAAGATTCAAAGAAGGAAATTTTCCCAAAAAAAGTCCCTACTCCCGGAACTGTAGGATAAATATTTATAATTTTCCTCCAGGGTTGAAAATACGCCCGAAAACGGATACTCCGGCTTGCGCATACCACGTCCACTATGGACTTTTAATTAATAAATATTATTTTAGCATATTAATATGAAAATTAAGAAGTAAAAATACGGATACGCCAACAAGATAGATCAACAAACAATAATCCGTCGGCAAAAATTTTTTATTGCGATTTTTCATTAAGTTATCAATTAATAAACTAACAATTTTTTGTAGTACCTATGTTAATATTGAAAGTTGTTAAACTATAAATCTGGATTTTTTTTCCTTTCATGGAGCTATTTGACAAAGGCTTTAGAAAAGATTCCCGTTAAAAAAAATTAAAAATTGTTAATTTTCACTTTGTTATTAACAATTTACTGAGATAAAAAATTATAAAACGCGAATAAACATTATTTTTTAAAACAATGAAAATTTAAATACTAATATTTTTTTTAAATACTAATATTTTTTTAACTAGAAGTGATGGAAAATAGTTGTTAAATAACAAATCCGTCTTTATGCAAAATTTTTTTTTTAAGAAACGTTTTTTTTAATCATATTTTTTATCAGATTATGTATCTGAAAAATTTGAAAAATTGAATTATCTTATAAACAATGCATTTATTTATAACAATTTTTTAAACAATATAATCCAGTCAATTTAAACATTCGAAGCTACACAATTCAAGCTGAAAATCAGTAAGGTTGTTAAAAATATGATTAAAAATAAAATTTGAAAGTTCCCCATCTTTCCCCTGTATAGAATTTTTTTTATTCAATGTCAAAGGTCAAAAAAATGAGTTTTTCATGATTTTCAGCGAAATGGTAAGTTTTATCATAAAAATATCTCAGACAAAAATTGTAGATCATAAAATAATCTACAACAAATGTATCAATACTTTTTTTCCTACGAGCCACCTCTGTTAGTGATTCAACATTGGAGCACGACCGGCCTTGACAGTTTGTACATGCCAGAGAATAAAACAGTCCGACTTTTTTGCAACCACATTTAGCACTGCATTCCTTTTTGTAGTTGCAAAAATTATGTTCAGCAGTTTTTCCGGGGCAGGTGGGAGTAAAGATTGAACTGTTTCCAATGTATTGTCAACCAACTTCCAACCCCAGTCTGCATGGGTCTAGCTGATAACCAAGCCCCACTTTAACTTGGTAATATACTCGAAGAAGATGTTGATGAGCAGCAAGTTAGAGGAATATATATTTTATATTTTAATTATAAATTACACTCACTGATAGAAAAATATTTCAACATATATAACAACTCTAGATAAGAAATGTATATACGTGGCGCACTCATGTATATTATGACGATAACAACTTGAACAACTTTTTAAATAAGTACGTTATACCTCAAAAACGGTGGCTCGTAGGAAAAAAAGTATTGATACATTTTTTGTAGATTATTTTATGATCTACAATTTTTGTCCGAGATATTTTTATGATAAAAGTTACCGTTTCGCTGAAAATCGCGACAAACTTTTTTTTTACCTTTGACCTTGAATAATTTTTTTTCCATACAGGGCAAAGATGGGGAACTTTCAAATTTTATTTTTAATCATATTTTTAACAATCTTACTGATTTTTAACTTGATGGGAATTTACGTACCTTCGCTCTCATTTTTAGGTCTAGATTGACCGGATTAATAGGAGATAAAAATGATTACAAATCATTTTTGGATAGTTTTTGATCATTAAAAAACGAAACAATAGTAATATTATGAAAAAAAATAATGCTTAATCGCGTGTCATAATTGTTAATAACAAATAGAACATTATATATTTTATTAATTTTTCCAACGGGAATCTTTTAAATCCTTTGTCAAATAGCTCGATGAAAGGAAAAAAATTCAGATATAAATCTGAATTTAGAAAAAATAATATTTATTTTGAAGTTTAGCAATTATCGTACTTTCTATGTTAGCATTGGTACTATAAAAAATTGTTAGTTAATTAATGGATAATTAATTGAAAAATCGCGATAAAAAATTTTGCATGCATTGCAATTTGTAGGCGCATGAATTTTTTTACTTCTTAATTTTTATATTTAATAAGCTAAAATAATATTTATTCATTTAAAGTCCAAAGTTGGCGTGGCTTTTTTTTGAACGGGGGTAAACCCGTCATGGGTACCAATCTGATCACGGGGGTGACAGATTGGTTATGTCGGACTCATACCGACTAAAACCCTACGATGGCCACCTTCAGCAATATGTGGAAGTCCTGGGATCTCCAGAGGAACTCACACAGTGCACCACTAGCGCTTAGTTGCTATTCGCATTCTTCTCAGAAGATGATGGTAGTTCTTCTTATCGCACTTTGCTAGGTATTAAGTAGTCTATGGTGTTCGGTCTTTTCGGGTCACTAACAGAGTACGCAGAGCTCCCGCACTGCACACTTAGCACACCAAAATCAAAGCCGCAATTATCGCACTTGTGCGCCCCTGTGACGAGCCCATAGGCGCGCGCGATTTTCCCACTCGCGTTCGCGTTCAGCGCGTTCCTTCTCTGACATTACGATTCGCAGAACCCTAGGACCGCTCTCCAAGCTACTTCGTCGTTTACCATGCCACGTAATACTAGGGCAGGTAAACTTAGAACGTTACCTATTATAGCGCGAAGAGCACATCGCTCTTTGTCCAGGCTGGGCACACTTGTAAGGTGTGCTCAGCAGAGTCTTCCGCATCAACGCAGTGGTGGCAGGCAGCATTTGGCTCCGCTCCGATTCGACTCAGATACCTTCCGAAACAGTCATACCCCGTCAGGATCTGTGTCATACGAAAAGAAAGAAGGCCATGCTGCCTCTCCGTCCACTGATTAAAAACCGGCAGAATAGTACGAATGGTCCGGAGTCCCGACTCGGCATTTGCCAGCCTCCTGGCCCATGCCTCTGTATGTCTCTCCGTTGTCAAAGTTGGCGTGGCTTGTGCGAGCCAGAGTATCCGTTTTTGAGTGTATTTTCAACCCTCTGGAAAAATTATAAATCTTTATCCCACAGTTTCAGGAGTATAGACATTTTTTGGAAAATTTCCTTCTCTCTTTGAATCTTTTTTAAATTTAAAAAATCTCAATTAGTTTTTAAGATATTTGCGAAAAAGCAAACCCCCCGTTTTTTTTCACTTAATTGTTTATAACTTTTGAAATTATTGCGAGCGGCCTTTCAATTTTCTCAAAAAGTTTCTACGTGCCATTCCGAATCCATTGACACCTAAACAATAATTTTTTGAAAATTAGAAATTGTTGACTTAAAAAGCACTTGTTACCCAAACTAATAATGGTGGGGTACTTGAGAGGAGAGGGGAGAAGTTAGTTGAGATAAAAACTATCCTATCTTTTAAATTGTTCCAACCAGTAGATATCTACTAAATTTTATTAAAATTGAATTGAAATGATAGCAAAAAAGCACATGGCTCTCCTGATGGAAATAAAAACCGCCGAATATAGACACGAAAGGTGTTAATGGTGCGTTGTTATTCATGTGGCAGGATGGCAATGCTACTAAGTCTACCGGCTTATTTACACTTCATACTGGAACACGATAACGACAAGCTTTGACGCTATTGCGGCAGGGTTAGGTAAAACGGTGGTATCATATACCCAGGTGAGACATTGCGGAACACTAGCACTTAGTATTCTTGATGCTAGAGACATATATAGCCAATTGTTAAACTTTTATGAACTGTCTAGAAAAATAGCAGAGGGCTTATTCTTTGAAAGGAGCCCGGACCACTACGGGAACATATAAAGCTGTCTGTCCTACTGCGCAAGTAATTTATACGTTAGTATACACAGAATGATGAAAGTACATTTAGAAACTGTTCATTCATCATTCTGTTTGTGATGTTTTCAATCGTATGAAATATTTCTAAAACGAAACAAGCTATACCGCAACCATTAAAATCGATTCCTTTATGATTTACAGATTACACATCCTGAAAACGGTCTCCAGTTTAATTCCCAAAGGCAATTTGTATCGCAAATCAATCATTGACACTGTTGCCCTTCCGAGGGCATTCACGAATTTACATTTCAATGTTTGGTTTTGATAATTCGATTACAAGCTTTGAAGTGAGGCATTGATATGGCTTTTTGTCATATTACAAACAAAAATAAGTCTTCAGTAGGTATTGGCGGTTCTAGGTTCGAACTTTGTTTCGAGAAAGAACGTTCATTCACTTGCAAAAATATGTAAGTTATTACAGATAATGTATAGTTGCAAAATATATTCGTCCAAATACGATATATCTAAAGAAATCGAAAAAAAAAACGTTTGTGTACTTATGTACGCACTTAAGAAGTAAGAGTCCTAAATCCAAAATCACCGGGACGCCATAGTAATATCGCCGACCTCGTATCAGAACAATTTGTATTGAAACTTAGGGCCCTAACTCATCGGGATACCATGGCGACGTCGACGGCCGCGTATTCAAACAATTTTTATAGAACTTTAGGACTCTAACTCACCAGGACGCCAAAGGCCTACGCGGGTTAACGACTACTTGATTTTATAAAAATGTTTTTTAAGTTATACTTCTTCTGCGGCGTTTGGAAAAAAATATAAGTAAATTTTTATAATGGACGCCTACATCTGGCTGCCAAAAAACGACATAATGAAGTAAGCTGATATTACAGCCAATGGCATGAAGTTAACTTACGATTAGCGCACACACGGGCAGCTAACAAATTTAAATATCAATATAAAGTGAGGTTAGGCATCCGATTACAGAAAAAACAATAAGTTGTGGCTTCATTAAGCATATATTGAAATATTTGATGGCTAACCCTCTAAGGGCCTTAACTCACCGGGACATAATATATTGAAAGTTACGAATTGGCTATGTCACTTATAGAGAGCCGCTACAACTTCATTATGTCGTTTTTGGCAGCCGGATGTACGCGTCCATCATAAAAATTTACTCATTTTTTTTGCCAAACGCCTCAGAAGAAGTATAACTTGAAAAACATTTTTAGAAAATCAACTAGTCGTTTCCCGCAGCATAACACACGTAGGTTTCGATTTCGCGCGAAAAATGGGATAAAATTTAACCAATGTTACTTAGAAATAATTTAGTTTTACATTGGCAAACATAAGTTCAGTATTGCAGAGATTACTTCTAACAAACAAACTCACAACTTTAAAAACTTTACTTATTTTTATTATTAGTATACAATAAAAATACTAGCAATTCATTCTAAAAAATACCTACCTATTTTTAAAAGTGTTTAACTTCCTAGATAGGTCCATTACATGGAACCATGGATCTTAACATCGTTAGCTAATCGTGGATTATTCGCACTTCTGCTTACCTCTTGGGAATATGGGCGTGACGGTAAAGTTGTTATTATACCCTAATTTTTTTATCCTAATATTAAATGAAATTAAATATGTGTGAGTCTTTCAAATGTCTTATGTTACTTTTTCATATAAGAGAAGCCTAAAGCATGGGACGGTTTTATATACAGACCACATTAATACTAATAGATTGAAAGAGACAACTTTAACCAAATTCAACCATTGGGGCGCGGATATGATGCCACGTGCTTAAATTTACCGGCTACATCACTTTCCTAATCAAAACGAGTCAGTCGTGGAGTCTTTTTGAGGTTCCGAAGTAAACAAGGAACAACAGGAACCTTCATAATTTCGCTATGACCGTCCTACCGTCCGTCCGCAGTCTAGCTCATAGATCCTTAGTACTAGAAAGCTGAAATTTGGCATGAATATACATATTAGTCACGGAAATAAAATGCTAACATAAAATAATGAAAAATATTATTAGCTTCTAGAGAAGAATAATATAGGGTATAAATCTTTATTTTTTTTCTAGTGTACCTAGTATACATAGTGTGGGGTATCGTTAAACAGATTTTTAAATAAAATTGTAGGTTTGTGAAAACAATTTATCAATGTCTTGTTTGTGAAATATTAAGCTTTAAAGTGCTAATTTTTGTTAGAGTCAAGTGTTCTTTCTTCTTAGTAAGTTAAACGGATGGTATCGGGGGTGGGAAAAAATCACGATAGTAATAGTAAATATAATGAAATTAACAGAAAACTATCACTGCTTAGAAAGTTTTACAAGTTTTTGAGTAATTGTCGACCAACTTACAAAAAGTACTTAGAGAAATTTTTACAGGCGGTGAACCTGTGGTGCGGATATATTTATCATAGTCGTTAAATAAGTTAAATGTTCATTGTATGAAACAATAAAAGCCCTCTTCTTGATGGATTTCGGAACCCTAATTGTGCGTGGCCCGACACACACTTTACCAATTCTCTTGTATTTTATAAGGCCAGCCTAAAATAAAACCCTCTTATCAACATACCTTCATGTTTGATACTCCACATTCTGATCAAAGCATATTCCACGAGATAAATAATATTATTTGGTAGTCTCGTATTCCCAATTATAAAATATATTGGGAAAGCTTAATCCGCTGTGATACTATTTCCGTTCTGAAATATATCAAATTTATTTCATAACAAGTACGATGTGAGAACAAATAATACTACGTATATTGTAAATTTACCCCAGGCCACGATCCATTACCTCTAATTAAATTGGGATCCCATGAGATGCTACCACCCAACATCAGGTTATTTGATGCTTAATTTTGGGTTTAAAGCCAATTGGGCTTTATTTTTTTTTTATTTTTATTATACATTTTTGTATTTAACTTAAGTCAAAAAGTTTATGTCAAAAAACTTGGTTAATAGTCCTTATTTGGGTCATTTTAATTTATGAAAAAACCTGTGTAGTTTTGATATTCCCAGATTTAAAATTAAATAACATATAAATAAGTAATATATTATATTTGGTAAGATAAATCTCGATTTTGTCACCCAATTAGGGTAATAATGGTGACATTGTGCACTATAAGCACTTTGACTGTGTTATTTCTAAACCTCCAAACTATGATTAGCAACAACAGACCTAAACGCTTTGCTGGGAGGTCCAGTAGTTTATCAAGACTTAGTTACATAATTATTATTTTTTTATATCATAAGATAGCAAACAAGCAGATGGGTCTCCTGATGGAAAGAGTCAACCATCGCCTATAGACACCAAAGATGTTAATGGTGCGTTGCTATCTTGTGGCGAGGTCTAATGCCACATGCATAAGTATACCGGCTACCTTACACTCCAAACCGAAACACGACAGCGACAAGCACTGGCGCTATTGCGGCAGGAATAGGTAAGGCGGTGGTACCAGACCCGGACGAGATAATGCAGAACTCTACCATACCATAATTTTTAAGACTTTTCGCCGTGTTGGTTCCGATCTCCTTTGAAGAATAGACCATCTGCCATTTTGTCAGGCAGTTCGTAAAAGGCGACCGATTGGCTATGCGAGTCATTAACATCGTTGCTACTATGTGGTAGAGTTCTGCATTGTCTCGCCCGGGTCTGGTATCACCGCCTTACCTATTCCTGCCGCAATAGCCTCAGTGCTTGTCACTGTCGTGTTCCGGTTTGAAGGATAAGGTTGCTGGTAAACGTATGCATGTAGCATTAGACCTCGCTACAAGTTAGCAACGCACCATTAACACCTTTGACGTCTATAGGCGATGGTTGACACTTTCCATCAGGAGACCCATCTGTATGTTTGTTATCTTATGATATAAAAAAACTCTTAAAAAAACTAGCAACAACCACGTAATTTACAGGCGATGTCTTGAATGACATAAGAATTGAACGAATATCACGCAGTAATCAAAAACATGTACATTATTTAAA
Organism: Apodemia mormo; assembly: GCA_036924255.1. Classification (NCBI taxonomy): domain Eukaryota; kingdom Metazoa; phylum Arthropoda; class Insecta; order Lepidoptera; family Riodinidae; genus Apodemia; species Apodemia mormo. The sequence continues at coordinate 19,071,244 of JAUPFN010000018.1, forward strand.
ATAGCTATAAAACTTTAAATATACATATATATCTTAACCGAGGAACCGAGTGCCATACATCACGATCCTTGCAGGCTTGTCTCGCTTCCTCCACATTCATCACTCTCTTCATACACATTCTTCTTTAAATATCCTAAGGCCTAAAAGTCCCTCGAGAATATAAGCTAAGCCGAATTCATCAAATTAATTAAAAATACGATAAGCCTTAATTAGAATTAAACGAACAGTTTTTAATTGTAAGTACTTTCTAAAATTTATTAATTATAATATTAGTATGGATTTCATGTTTAATCTATTCGACATTTATATAACTTTTTTGGTTGGTCATATATAAAAGAAAGTGTTACCTTTATGGCAAAAAAGAAAAATCTTTGCTTGATTAGAAATATGAAAATGCGTACAAGTTTGATTAGTTTCATGACTTTCAAGTTCCTTTTTAAAATGTAGATTTTAATATTATACTTTCAATCACTTGGTGAAATTCCATTATTTTTTGTTGAAACTAGTTGACAACACACTTGTACTTTTATTTTCCTTTAATTATATACTAAATTATTTAATTTTGTCGACCGGTTTCGCTTTTTCGTAATATTCTTTACTAGAGTAAAGCATCCTCAGGTTGTAATATTGGAACGAAGTTCCTTACGGCAGGCTTGGAGGGGATAGGGATTTTGCTGCGCGACCGAACTGAAAAAAATGTAAAATATAATATCGAAATTATAACGTTTTAACCCGCCATTGATGATGTCAATTTCACTTACAACATTTTACAACAGAATTTTCAACCTAAGATTTTCTCAATATGTAAAACCGTAAGAAAAATACGTGGAATAAAAGCGTTAAATGAGACGTGCGTATGCGCGACAGTCGCGTACACAAGCGAGTAGTGCCGTTTAGCCGAAGGAAGTTCGTTCCTACCTGGTGTCCCGCGACACCACATCATTTTTTCTTTATTTTCTGTCTTTTGTTCACGACTAAACCACTGTACCGATTTGCATGAAATTTGGTACAAAGACAGTTTGAGACCTGCGAAAAGACATAAGATTTTATCTCAGAAATCCCAAGAGAACTATGCGGATAAAACTCTGGCACTTTTATTTTAAAAGTTTTTCCAGGGAGACAAAGTTGCAGGCACAGGTAGTGTTAAATAAGCTATTGTATAAAATGCAACAAAAATGGAAGTATTTATTATTACAATCGAAACTTACAAAACAGAAGGCTGAACAAACAAGATAATCTCAGTATCTTCCTAAAGCAAGAAAAAAAATCTGTAAACGGTTGACTGTAAGGTCAACAGTCACTGAAACTTCACGCTAAATTAAGGTATTTTAAGCTCAAAAGATTAAAAACTATATGCTTGCTAATTAGTTCAGTTCAAACACCTATTTTGTTAAAAATGGTAGTATATTGATTTTCGAAAACCTGTATATTTTAGAAACGGTGGTCGATTTTTATCTTTCGAAAAGCATTCATCTCAATTTTTGAGATCTAAAATATAACTTTAGCTAAATAATCGATAGGTTAAACATTTTCGAAGCAATGACTCTTCGTACTAGATCGATACATTAATCTGGAATCTATATTAAAAAAATACTCTTTCGCTATATTTTTTTTTTGTTTTATTAAAATTTTTCAAAATTTCCTTGGCTGAGTTGGTTTAAATTTTTAGGAAGTCTAAGTTGAGTGGAATCCAGTCGAATGCCATTAACCGCGTTTCGAATAAATTTTTCACCCACCGTCGATTAGAGTTGAGATTTCAAGTTACAGATGCCTTATTTTAAGTCCCACACCGTTGGTGCCACTCATGAATTTGCCACGGATGCATGTTCACGAGTATCAGCACCAACCGGTCCGTAAGACCAGCATCACTAAACATGTAAGTAAAATATATTTTCATATAGTAAAATACATGTAATATTTTTTTCTTACAAAAATATATATGTTTGTATATTTTTTAAGAGTTTGCAATATTCTAACATTGATAAAGGCTGATTTTAATAAAAAAATTAAACATATTTTCTAATTTTAAATTTTTTATAAACATAATGTGTAAATAAAATATGTTTAGCGTCGTGAGTATAATTTTTTAATAAGTAATAAACAACCTGTGATCGACTGAACTTTTATATTTTATTTTTATTAATATGTTTATAATTAAATCTAAACTAACTAAACATAGGATAACTAGCCAATGGTTGAGAAAATCTTAGGTTGAAAATTCTGTTGTAAAATGTTGTAAGTGAAATTGACATCACCAATGGCGGGTTAAAACGTTATAATTTCGATATTTTTGCGCGAGTCATGCTGTTTTGTGATTGGTTCGCCGCGTTTCATGCTGTTTTGTGATTGGTTCGCCAACCAGCGCTAGATGAAAACGTCATAATATCATATACCATAACGTTAATTCACTACAAATTAACCAATCACATATACGCGTGCGTGCGTTTGCGTAACAGCATATACGCGCAAACATATCGAAATTATAACGTTTTAAATCTTTGACAATAGTAAATTCAACTAATCATAATCCTTATAGATTTCTCGTGAATTGTAGCATTATAAAAAGCGTCCGTGACAAAATTTATATTCCAGAAGAAATTAATAAAATATTACAATTCGGTAAACAAATATCAACATGTGATGGTTTCTAAGCGAACTTTGTATGGACCCTCATCATTCTCCTTTGGTAAATTTCCTGTGTTATTACAACCTTTTTAAGAATAGATCAACTGGCTTACTGCTTGTTAACTCGTAAAAGAAAAGGTTTTGTTTTAATATCGTAGGATAGCAAACAAGCAGATGGGAATCCTGATGGAAAGAGTCAACCATCGCCTATAGACACCAAAGATGTTAATAGTGCGTTGCTACCTTGTAGCAAGGTCTAATGCCACATGCATAAGTTTACCGGCTACCTTATCCTCCAAACCGGAACTGAAACTAAGCACTTACGCTATTGCGGCGGTACCAGACCCGGGCGAGACAATGCAGAACTCTACCACCTAGTAGCCACGATTGTAGTAACCCGCATAGCCAATAGGTCGTCTTTTACGACCTTCCTGGCAGAACGGCAGTTGGCCTATTCTTCAAAGGAGCCCGGGACCAATACGGGGGAAAAGGTCAGACTATCACTAACACAGCAACTACCCGATCGAGACGTTACAGAATTATACCACCTAGTTATAGGTGGCATAGTTCTGTAACGTCTTGATCGGGTTTTAAAACCACCGGCTCAACTATTTATCAAGCATTAGCGCAGTTGTTATTCACTGCCGTGTTCTAGTTTGGTAGGTTATATACTCGTAACTGAAAAATTTATCTAATGTTCCAACCTCATCACATGATAGCAACGCACCACTAAGATTTATGGTATGCATAGGTAATGGTTACATCTTTCTATCAGGAGAACCTTCTGCTTGTTTGCTATCCTGTGATATAAAAAATTTTGAGCATTTCCACGTGGCAACGAACTATTATTTCTAATTTAATCAGAATCATAATATGCGGCTGTACCATCTGCTAGCAGGCCACTTGATGCTATGTATTTCTTAGTTTGTATCCAATGAGGTATTCGTTGGATACAAACTAGAAAATAATAAATATTTAAATAGTAAGAAATAATATTTAAATACTAAGAAATAATATTTAAACGAACTCGTGATAGTTCTATGTTCGAAATTAGATTATAGACTCAACAATAAAATCTCTTTTAAGTCTGACAATTTTTTTAAAGTTTAATAAAAGACTACGATACGACGATACATTTAAAAATTTACCGGCTACTCTCCAAACCGAAACATAACAACGACAAGCACAAATAACGTGGTGGTACCAAACTTGACGAGACGTTACAGAACGCTACTACCTAGGTAATAGTCATAATGTTTGTAACGCGTATTGACTTTTTCTCACCATTTACTAGATCCCTAGCAGTTAAGCAGTTGAACAGAAAGGGTATGGGTCAACAAGGGTAAAACCACACACATATTGTACACTAACATCGATACAACCAGAATATACTTGCTCGACTTGAGGCCAATGGAACTTTACAAAGTGGGTAAGTATTTTTTTTAAAACTAAAAATATTGATATAAAAAACCCAAGATACACAATCAATGCCTCAAAAACGTTCTCTAAAAATGAGCGCATAATTTTAAATTGTGCGCTCATTTCAAAACAGAATCTTATTATTACTTTTTGTACATTGCTTTCTTAAAACAACTATAAATCTTTGCGCTTAAAGTTGGATATGCAAAAACGTACATTTTTGCTATATCTATAACTAGTTGTGTGAAACTAATTTCATACAGGTTTGAGTGTCAGTTTTGTTCGGGACTGTGCATCTTGGATTTTTTATATCAATGACTACAAATATCTTTCTTATTTCTGTTTAATATGCAATAATTGCATACAAGTGTATAACGTCAGATACTAGTAAACACTTGACCACTTCGCTGAGCGTTATTTCATCTATATACATATAATAAAATCGTAAGAAAGTCAATGTATGTCCGGGGTAAACTCAAAAAATACTGCATGGATTTACTTCAAATTTTGCATGAATATTACTAATAGATTGGGTCAACATATAAGCTACATATTATCACGCTATCACCTACGGGGGAGGAGCTGTGCGGAGTAAACGAAGTCCGCGCGGACGAAGTCGTGGGCAACAGCTAGTTGACAATAAAGAATTATATCTATAATTTGCGCAATCACGTGTTATCCCTGTTACATTCCAAATTTTCATCAAATATGATCAAGCCCTTTAAAGAATAGATCATATGCCATTCTGCCAGGCATTTCATAAAACGCAAACAAATGGCCAAATGTGTCTACTAAGAAGTAGAGTTCCGGATCGTATCGTGAGGGTTTAGTACCCCTGCCTTACGTATTTCATGCTACTAATGTCACTGTCGTGTTTCAGTTTGGTAAGTAAGGTAGCCAATAGAGGTAATGCCACGGGCAAAACATGGCACTACTTTCTCGCCACAAGAATAGCAACGCACCATGAACATATGCGCAGTCTATAGGCGATGATTATCTCTTTCCATTAGGAGAGCCATCTGCTTATTTGCCCCCATATGATAATATTTCATATCGTATGAAATAAAAATATATTAATAACAGTCTGGAAAAAACAGTCAGATAAAATTATTAAAATTGTATACGACTTCAGTTGCCGACCTCATTTCGGTTTCAAAACTAGTACCTAAAAGTATGGCATTACTATTAAAAGTTGGAGCCAAACTGTAGTCGTTAGGGAGCTATACTTTTGCCTGGGAGTACGATGCAACGTCAACTACAGTGTATTGTATTGTTTGGCAAACTGGGCTCCAATTCACTTTAAAGGAGACTTGAGATTGAATTTCTGAAATATTGCTTTGTTATCACTAGTATGATTTTCGTCGTATACTCGTATATTTTACTTTTAAATAATTTAGGATTGTTATATAAAAAAAGAATATTTGTTTATTGAGTTAGGCCGACTTTTGGTCTCTAGGATTATTTTTTATAACCGTTTGCACTGCTGCTATTGCTCATGCAGCAAACTTGGATCATTTAATATTAATATATCTTTATTAGTCAAATTCTTTTTTTTACGGTTAGCTCCACCGTTCGCACATTCGGTTTACATACTTACATTATTACTTACTCTACGCTTATACTCTAACAATAGAATATATTTAACATTTAATAATTATTACACTTAATCATTTTAAATTTAGTTATTATTACATTTAGTTATTTTACATTTAATTATTAAACAATCATTACAATAATTTGGTCTAGTTCTAGTTTTCACTGCACGCTCACTGTTCTTACTTTTGTTTTACTCTATTTCATTTAGACTATAGTAGAGCCGTTGTCTCTTGCCGCCTTCCTCATGACTATTTGCGCAAACCTTAGAAACGGCTCCGGTGAGTTTTTATTATTCAAAACTCTCTCTAGAAGTATTGATAGTAATCTCTATATATTAATAAGTGAAGAAAAAACTTTATACGCCTTTTCCCGATATTCACAACAACGGTGGAGTAATATTTGGCACAGTTAAAGTTTACATTACGGAGGAGTCAAAAAATCCAATATGTTTAAATAAAATGCATTAGAAACACATCAAGTTAACAAAAATAAGCATTGTACTCACTACATTCATGTGACTTAATATGATAATATACCCACAAATATAAAATTTTCTTTACCGCTAAAGTTTTTTGTCAAACTTAAAAAGATTTTTGTTTGATCTGTGGTCGAATATCAACCACAGGGCGATCGCTAGTCAATATTAAACATAAAATACTACTAGATGTACCCGCGACTTCACCCGCGTGGAAAAATTCTAAAATAAAAATCCCGCAGTTTTATCCGCTTAGTTCCCGTTTCCGTGGGACTTCTGGGATAAAAACTATTCTATGTCCTTCTTGGGTCTCAAACTATTTTTGTACCAAATTTCATCCAAATCGTTTCAATGGCTTAGGCGTGAAGAAGAGATAGACAGACAGAGTTACTTTCGCCTTTATAGTATTAGTACTTATAGGTAAAACGGATTAAGCTATCTGGAATCCTCACACAAGTACTCACGGGGCATAGTAAGTTCTCCGAGTACTTACATCGGTTTAAGTACGAGGAGAGTCCGTCAAGCATTCGTTACTGCAGCAATGAACAGTACACATAATATATGAGTGCCACGCATTAAGCAAAGAGAGATATGAGGTATCCTAGAAAGTAAATGAAAATTTGTTAGTAGAAAACAGTAATGCGCTGATTAATAAACATAGTAGAAAAGAGTTTTTTTAGCTTTTCTTGCTAGGGACTTACGTCACTACGACGATTACGTCAGTCCCATCGAATTAAGCTAAACTAAAAGAAATGGTAGGAGGCATCGCTGTTCTAGGTTACTTTTGACAAATTTATATACGTCAAGTGCTGACTCTGATATTGATCTAAACACAATGCTTTGCGTTAGACATGATTTAAGAATATTAATTTGTTTTCTTGCAATTAATGCTTCTCGCCCGCTATTATTCTTGGTACATGACATTAAAAGGTGATATATGACTTCTAATTTGCGGCACGTGTTACAATTATGTGAATTATTCTTTTTCAACTGTTGCCCTGGCATTATCTTTAAAATTACTATTTGACGGCCAAAATTACATTGATTGAACCAAGGGATTCAAAGAGGTTCACTCAGCGTCGTCCTGTACCATATTCGTGTTTGCTTTGATCTTTCACCGAAATATTGCTTCTACATAATATTTATAGTTCTTTCCACCTTAGGTAAGACCTCTACGTAGTTAGGGACAACATTAAATTTTATACTTTTTGTTATGACTAATTTAGCAACGAGTTCTGCCTTTTCGTTTCCTCGAAACCCAACATGTGACGGAACCCATTGTAATCTCAGATCCCTGTTACTGCTCCTTATGTTATTTATTAGTAGAAAAGAGTTTGCTAAGTTTTGTATTAAGATAGCAAGTAAAGTAATAAAAAGGAATAAGTAAATGATTAAGTTAGAATAATAAAAGTATATATAAAGTTATATATGACCCTATATAGCAAATGAGTAGGAAATAAGTATTATATAGAACTCTATAAATAGAATAAGATACAATGCAACTGGTGGTGTAGAAGTTGATGGAATATATGAAATTTTTGGAAAAACATGTGTAAAAATTTTATAAAAATAGAAAAAATATGAAACACTGTCGAGTTTAAAATTGTCCTGTTGAACCTCAGCATTAATTTAAATGAAAACACATAACTCTGATAAGATGTAAGTAGAAAATAAGAAACTAAGAAAAAGAACAAAAGAAATTAGAAAAAATAATACCATTGCAGTAACCAGAATTTAAAAAAGTGATGTATAAATAAAGTAAAAGAAATGTTTATAGAGTGGGTAGTATCAAAACATTGCATGCTTAAATAAACTAAATTAAACCTGTACTAAGATTTGAATATTATATAAAATAGTAAATGTAAAAGCAAATAGCCATAGTATAAAAGTTAATAGATATTAGTAAAAACAAGAGAAAAAACTATAAAATATACAAAAAAATAAACACAAAATATACAAAAAAAAATTAACACATAAAAGATTGGAAGGTCTCTGAATTTTTTTTCATCAGAGGGATGCTGTATATATAAAAAAACTACCTTCATGTCAAATTTCATTAAAATTGGCTTAGCGGTTTAACTGTGAAAGCGTAACAGACAGACCAACATACGGACAGACTTTCGTACTTACTTTCGCATGATGACAGCTTTCTAGTACTAAAAGCATCTGAGCTAAACTGCGGAAAGATGGATGGACGATCATTACGAAACTACTCGTATAAAGATTTCTTGTCGACTACGGAACCATAAATCATAAAAACGATTTGGCTTTGATACAATAAATAATAAAATAAGCACAAGCATTTTGTTAACATTTATTTAAATAAATTGCGGGATAAAATGCATAAAAATGTGAATTTAGTTAAGAGTCAACAAAGGTCAATAATCTAGGATTTCCTTAAAACGTAGTTAGAAACCTACATCATGAAACTTAGTTGAATAAGTTGTTTTATTTATAAATTTAGATAAACTATTTATAAACTTTGGAAGAACTTCAGTAAACAATTTCAGTAACCTTATAAATTATCGAGGTGATCTAAGCTTAACTTAGTTTCCCCATTAAGTTTGAACGATTCCCAGTTACCGGACCAAGTTTCAAAGTGCAATAGTTACAATTTGTAAGTCAAACGTGATCTAGACTTATGTACCGACGTCATATGTGAATTAATTAAATTTTATGTTAAAGTAATATATGACTTCGCTGACTCTAAGTATTTATTATTTAAAAGCAACTGCATCACCATAGATGGTAATGAAGTTTATGAGACAGAATATTTCGATCATAATAAAGCTATAGTTGTTTTATTAAGTATTTTTGGAAGACTCAAACTAAATAGATTTTCTAAGTTTACAGGACAAACTAGGTCCAACTTTTTACTATAAAAGGACTCTAAATACCTCAGAATTGTTTTTCGAGTCATGTAAGCGGCGAATATCTCTTATAATAAACTAAAATATTTAATAACACAACTGACTAAGGTAAATACCTGAAAATATGATGGGTAACTTATCTTGCTCAGATCATGAGGCCATGTATTTAATCGTCAGGTCACGCAAGAATGACTTACAATTTAAAATAGAAATATCAATAGCAGCTTGCGATCTTATTTGCGATTGAGTAAGAAAAGCTATTGGCCCCGATTATCAAAAGAGAGAACATATAAATATTAGGACAATAAAACCACCACACATCTTGCCAATCAATATTGATGAATAACGGTGAACTGAAACAAATGTTGTCTATCTACCGATAGACTGTTTTACCGTCACTGTATTCCTTCTGACGTTCGGTTCAGTGTACAAGTCTAATATGCCTACAAATATTGATATATTTTATGTATGTAATTTCATATTAACCCTGATATATAAAATCAGCTTCATCATATTAGTGTGTACAGAATTTAAAACTAAATTATTTACTTATTGGAAACAGATTTTTTTAAATTTAATATAACGTTTATACATTGGATTTTAACAAAAAACACTTTTTATCTATATGTTAATAAGTAAAAAAATATTTTGTTCCTTGTTTTACGATAATTACACGAATTGACGAGTATACGATTGAACACATTTAAAGTTTAATTTGCAGAGGAGTGTAGAAACTTAATGTTTTTATATAATGTGCATTAGAAATAGATTAAATAAATTAAATACAAACATCATACTCACTGCATTCATTTGACTTGACATACATGTAGATATACTATGATATTTATGCTGTCAAATTTAGGAAAGATATTGTTTAGCCATTATTATTTATTTTATCTTATCTTTGGAGACGCTTGAGGCGATAGAGAGGCGTGCCAAGAAGCTCATAAACGACGATGATCTAGTAGGCAAAAAACTCCAGAGCCTCGCTCATCGCCGCAGAGTGGCTAGTTTATCGGTCTTTTATCGAATACGTTTTGGAGAGTGCGCTGCGGAATTGCACCACTTAATTCCGCCATCCCCGTTATTCTATCAATCGTCGAGGCGCACAGATACTAGGCATCGCCATGTGGTGGACGTTCCACGTACCCGAACAAAGCGGTTCATTCTTGATCCGAACCGCAAGGGACTGAAATACGCTACCCGAGTCTGTGTTCCCCGACGGGTACAACCAGGGGATCTTCTAAAGAAGAGTGAGTTTTAGGGAAGCGCGTTCCATCGTAGGCCGCACCTTAGCTTACCATCAGGCGAGATCGTGGTCAAGCGCTTCTCTATCGACAGTAAAAAAAAGCCCAAAGTCAAATTTCTATTTACGAAGCGATCGCTACTTTGCTAATCTGGAGTTCTTGGGAAAACAAAATAAATAAGAAGCCACAGCGAAGCATAGCCGATTATAGCTAGTCTTATATTAAATTGAGGTTAATTCAAATGTTACTTTGCAGAAATCCATAACTCAAAGACGACATGAATTTACTTTGCACCGTTCCGTGAACATTTGACCTCTGTGAAGCCATTAAAGGGAAAAAAGTAGTGGTAGAAATTAAATAAACTCATTAAAAAGATCAGAAAAGTTTTGCAAAGTAAATTGATGTAATTTTTGAGTTCGGACTTTTGGATTATTAAACAGTAGTTTTTCGGAAATTGAAATTAACTAACTTTTGGTTTCTGAGACATATATAGACTACTTAGATAATATTTGTCATAAACTTACTATTAATGCTAAACCTTAATATATGTATCAAATACTAGATATAACGCCCCGACTTATTTAGCCCCTCATAAACTAATAATCTAATGTTTTTCTATCTCAATCATTTGATGTTCGTTTTATAGTATTTGATATATTATTATAATAATTTGATAGTCAATAGTGTATTTATACAAAATTCTACTCGTCCGAATAAAATGTTCTTTTGGCCCCTCTATCATAAAATTATTGAATGTTTTTATCATTATCACGTATGTGGTCTAGTGGTATGGTGTTGGTGTTGTTCGTATTAGTTCCAAAGTTTAATTTCCGGGTCAGAAAATTCAGATATATGCTTTTCAGTTTTCTGATAAAAATAACGCTGCCCGAGATTGGAAAGTGCCCGGTTGCGATAGGCTTATCACTAAGTATCTTTGGCTAATTGTGGCTGCACAAAAAAATGGAATTCTAGTAAATTTATTGAAAAAAGACTAAGAAGAAATTTAGAAATTAAAAAAGACATTTGAGGCTGAATACAGCGCGGTTCAGGATCTGGTAACCCTTACGTGGCCTCTACTGTATACGCAGAGTAGAAAGAAGTGCCCGCTGCTCTCCTGGAATGGAGCGGAGGAAAATTATCACCCTGCTGTTCTACGAAAATTATCTCCATCGAGCTACGTACGTTGAAAAGTCCAGTCCAAAATATGTTTAATAAATAATAAATTCTCTTTAGACTGCGGGGCGTAACCATTATTGTCGCGTTGCCTAACGATAAGAATATAAGTTTCCTTCTTAAATTCTTTGTTGATTTTTTAATAAAATATTTTATATTACGCAGTTATTGCTAAAAGTGAAATTTTAATGTTAAGATGTTACATTACGAGTAATTGAACAAATTATCGATTGCGGGATGTACCTACACCGTACCTGCATGTAACTGCATGTTCCTACATCCCGCAGTTGCCATATGGGCCAACATTAAAAATATAGATGTTTACTGTCAAAATTTCTTATTAGATTTAATTAAATAATATTTTATAATCTATAAAAAGTATAATTACAGAAAAAAGCTACATTTGTATTAAAGATTATTAATTTTACAACTTAGGACTATAATCTTACCGAATCCGGTACCAGCTCCCTTTCTTACGTCGCTCCGTGCCTGTTTTGTCAAGTGAAAACGACCGCGCGGACCGCGTGCAGACCCCTTAAGGCCCTAGCCCCGGCTACGGTCCTGACACGCATGAGAGATCTTATGATCTCCGCGCTTGGCCTATTAGCCACGATATTAATGACTCGCATAGGAAATCGGTCGCCTTTTACAACCTGCTTGGCAAAACTTCAATTGGCCTAATCTTCAAAGGAGCTCGGACTGACACGGGGGAAAGAACTCTAATAAAAAAAAAACCACTCGGTTTAAATTATTTGATATTTTAAAATACATTTGTTGTAAAGAAACTTATAGTGGTGACAAATACTAATTCAAATGAAGTGGTATCAAACCTTAACAATTTTTTTCAATTAGTAGTTACGATTGTAGTTTCTCTTTAGCCTTCATTTAACTTTTACGAGCTGTCTGATAGGAAGTTCTATTCTTCTAGAAAATTTAGGAGTAATACAGGGAATATTTACTATCGGAACAATCTCTTCTTCTGTTGCTGTTGAAGTAGCCATCGATTTTTTATCTACGCTTACACTAATATTATAAAGACCATAAATTTTTTGTTTGGTAATTTGTAACAGATAAATTTAAAAACTATTGAACCTATTTTAAAAATTTATTAACCTATGGAAAGCTACATTACGTCGAAGTAATAAAAGCTACTTTCTTACTCGATTATGCAAAAATGCAACCTCTGGTTACACAAACGGAGCTGCACGTGACAGCTACTATAAAAACAAATAAAGTAAAATATTTCAATTAAAATTTTTCTCCTGATGTATTTTTAAGGTGTTACTCAAAAATATTATCATTTCCTTTACAATACTTGTAGTAAGTAGACTGCCAATACAGTGAGTCTACCAATCAGTTTATTCTAGAACAGATGCTATAAATACAATGGACAGGTCACGGCTGGAATAGAGGATTCTCTACACAAGCACTTTTAGTCAACAACACAATGAGGCCTCACAAACATATCACCAAAGCTTTGTACTACATAATTGTGAATAAATGTAGGTTGTAGTGTTTAGAGTATTCCTGTTGCTACAAATTTGACCGATCGTAAACTGGTGGTGACTGAGATGTATATGTTCTATGCTTTTACTGTTTCGGATACTAGTTTCACCTCTTTGTAGTGAAATTAAATTAAGAAAGTATAATATTATGTAGTTCTTATGTTATTTGTAAACCTTAAATCCATATTTACAATACCCATACCACAATATTTTTTTAAATTATGTAAAAGTATAAGATATCCAGTCACAATTTGATGAGAAAATATTTCAAGATCCAAAATATATCTCACTAACTTGATATAATGTCGTCGTTTAATAACTAATAAATATGCAAAATAGGATTCCATTTCGAGACAAAATAGTAAAAGGTTTTTTAACTTCCCGCTACGTATGTAGATAAGAAAGTTATTGATTTTGCCCCTTGATCTTATGATCTCCACGCATGGCCATCGGTCCAATAAGAGTACTTTCCTTTCGTGAAGCATCTTGACGTTACAAGCACAAAACAAATAGGTACAGAAGTCAGTCTACATACAAAAGGTGTTTGAGTAACACACACATAGACATTTTCACGGACACACGGTATCTCGAAATGGTGCAAGCGTTTATGCCACCTGCTCGAGACAGGCGTTAGTAAACTTTTTGTGCAATAAAATTTTATAGGTATAACAATAGGTATAATAATAGACGATGGTTGACTCTTTCTATCAAGGGACCCATCTGCTTGTTTGCTATCTTATGATATAAAAAAAACATCACCTATAGACACCAAAGATGTTAATGGTACATTGCTATCTTGTGGCCTATGCATAATTATGCATAAGTTTACGGGCTACCTTACTCTCCAAACCGGAACACGACAGTGAGAAGGAATGTTTGCATATGTAGACAGAACTTGCGTTTTATCATTATAAATAAATATAGTATTCTCACCTTTGGGCCCCAGCACCTCAGTATCAAATCCTCCAGTTTGACAATATTTAACGTCGACAGTCGTATTCTTGTTGGAGGTTTTGAATCCCTTAATCAATAGAGAGACGTGAAATATCAATATGTGTTCTCTCGTGGAGAATTTTATGATTCTCAGTTATGTAATTTATTGCTGATATCTAGGTTTTTTTATTGCACTGCACATCGTAGTGACAGATTCGCCATACACCATCTTGACAATTGATCATCTACGACTGGTTGATTTGCTCGTATTTGATTTATTCTTTATACACGAGTATTTTCAGTATTTTTGATGTTACTCTTTTTAAGAGGTGGGTCAACTTAGAACCAGGCATCAGCAGGCATCGCACTGGTGTTAGGTTTTATTTAATAAAGCAAAATTTTGGCCGAAATTATTTAAATAAAGTGCAAAATAATTGTTTTAAACTGGTATCCCCAAACGTGGGGATGACAGTTACAACTTGCTAAAGATATGACACTTGAACCACGGGCTCATCGCTTCATACAATCCTAATTTGTAGAGAAAAAATAGTATGGTATATTTTCATCTTTTGCCAATAGATGGCACTTCATTCAGCTGTAAATTTATTTGACCTGTTATTTTTACTTTAAAATAAATTATATGTTACTTTGTAATTAAAAATAGTATTTTGCCACTAAAATTTAAATAAAATAAAATAAACATCTCACATATTATTTAATAATAGAAAGGCAACACTCGATTAACCACAATACAGTTATACGTTTCATTCTACGCTTTGAACATAATAATCTCCTAAAAGCAATAATCAAAAATAATGTTTATGTATAAAGTTTCTAACTTAAAATATATCTATTTAACAAATAAGTTAATAATACTACAAGTGTATGGAAAAATAATTAAAAGAAATTAATATTTAATATTGTTATTCCGAAAACAACTATATGCTAGGAACGGAACGACAAATGTTATTATTCGAGTCAAACATGGCCGAATAGTTATTTTTTGTGTTTGTGAAAAATGCATTTTGGATTGTTTCAAATAAATAGTGAGTATTTTGCGACCTGACTACGCTTTACGAATTCTGGTGATTGCTATCTACTCTGTTAAACAGTATTTTATCCTGGATCTTAAAAAAGCTTTCTTTTTCCTGTATACCACAGCCTTATTGGACTCCGATTTCCTATAATGGCTTCATAAAAAAGTGCTTGTTCATTTAAACTTCATGTAATAATAAAGATAATTACAAAATAAAGTTTGACGAATTTACGACTTGTTTTATTTTACAAAATTTTAATTTAAAATTAAAAAAAGATACAAGAGGGCTGTATGTAAATATATCGTGAGTATAGTTCTGTCTTTACCCACGAGATGGCGCCTTTGAACGAGATCAGCTGAGGTCTCTACAGCCTATTTATAAAGTACTTTGTGACTTGAACGACGACGCTCGAAAGAGCAAGTCGTACCGAGCAGTTGGCCTCTAGTAAACTGTAAAAGTAACAAACAGTATTGAGATCATTCTTGAGCGTGCGTAAGTAATTTAAGGTAATGTATTTTGTTAAGTTATATTACGTTATGAGAATGTATAAAATAAAAAATATTGGAAAGAATAAAATAAGGTTGTTAGTTGTTAGTGATAATATCAACGTGAAAAGAAACATAAATGTAATATAATTGATTACGTGGTTTAATTAGTAAAGGTAGTTCTTAACATTTAAAGGGAAGTTGTCCATATGAAATAGTACATCGTGTTCTCTCATTTGTGGAAGAGCATATTAATCGCCAAATGTAGGGTATTCCTTACAATATCAGAAGTGAAATTACCCACAGCCTCAAATTTGTATAAATTGAAGGTTCAATTAAATAACTAGATTACCAATATTAATTGAGACATACATTCTCATATCGATTTTATATTTCATAAGTCTCATTTTTATACATTTTTCTTGGTTATTAAAAAAATAAAAAGATTTTGTGAATATTTTAATATCAATATTTTAACTGTAATTTCTCAGTATATATTAGAAAACTTGATGTATGTACGTAAAAATAATTGCTTATTTAAAAAGAACAGTGATATTCACTCCCATCTTGCTGTGCATGTATCTCGACTCCGCAGAATGAGCAACTCTTTTATGGGTGGGTAGGCAAAGTGTACGCTTTTACAATACGCTGCCTGATGCCATAAGAGATTTACCAGTTGACAATTTCAAAAAAAAATATGTGTTAAAACAAAACTGTGAAAAAAAGGTGACTATAAAATATTTGAATATCTAGATGACAGGAAAGCATGGGATTTATAATTAATTACTGTAACAATTAGAAACTTATTAATTAAACATTTTGTAATATCTTACAAAAAATATGAATAAAAGACAAGCCCGCTGAGTTTCTTCCGCAAGATCTTCTTGTAATTGTGCGGCCGCGTTTCCGATCCCGCAGTATAGTCAAAATGGCTTGAAACGGTTTTATTTAAAAAAAAAACAAGTATTTCTGATTTAGAGACCTTTTATAATTTCGCACACCGGCATTACCGGTAGACTATGGTGATTTAGAAATTTGTAACACTTTTGTAACCGATTTTTATGAAAAAAATGTTCTATTCTTCTATATTCTATTAAATCACCAAGTAATACTTTAAAATCGATATAATTTACTATTTAGTTGTTGGAAGTCAATTTATTGTCTTCCAATCCCTCCGATCCGTCATTAGAGTCAAAATGGCTTGTAAAAGGTTTTATTTAAAAAAGTATTTTTGATTTCTAGACTTATTATAATTTCGCACACCGGCATTACCGGTAGACTATGGTGATTTAGAAATTTGTAACACTTTTGTAATCGATTTTTATGAAAAAATATTCTATTATTAAAACACCAAGTATTACTTTAAAATCGATAAAATTTACTATTTATGTATTTGTTAGAAGTCAATTCATTTTCTTTCTTTTCTCCCTTTTTTCCAATGGTCTTTAAAACAACGATGTATATGAAACAACGATAATAATAATAATAATAATAATAATTCACGGGACAAATTACACTTACTGATCTAACCCCAAAGTAAGCAAATTATTTGCTTGTGTTATGGGTGTTAGTCAACGATACTAATACATAGAAATACATATATAAATACTAGAATATATATACTAAACACCCAAACCAGGAAATACAAACATTTATGCTCATCACACAAATGCTTGTCCCCGTCGGGAATCGAACCCGAGCCTCGTTGATTGCGTAGTCAGGGTCTCTAACCACTAGACCAATGAAATATGTAGGGTACGAAGAATATACTATGCTTTGCCGTTCTAAGTTTCAGATACCTAATGTGCAATGAAAAAAAAATATGAAAGATCACTCGTAACAAAGGAGCGGTCACGTGGTAACGAGAAAATGAAGGTGTTTAAAAAAATCGAGTCGCATAATGGGTGCCTTTGCCGTCAACGGAGTCTGTCTTCCTCGTGTAAGCAGAACGTCAATTACTACGGATATGACAGAGTATGCGTGGAGTCCATACCTTAATTTGCCACTAAAAAACTTTGATGCTTTAACAAGGAGGATTATTAGGAAACTTAGTTGAATTTCCCAACAAGATGGCTGTGAAGCAGTGGACTGCGAATAGAGGTGACGTTAGGAACGCGTGTACCTTCAGATATTTTAATTCTCGAAATTAATACTTCAATCAGTGTCAGTAGGCAATCCGTCACCGCCCAGTATTCGTTTCTATGACCACCGCCTATATTACGTTTGAACTAAAATATTATTCGAATGATTTTGTTTAAAATTGAGACGCTCTGTAGATTGGAATAATTTGATACAAAAGACAGAATTATGTTTATTCAGTTGGAAGGTAAACTAAGAAAATCACTTGGGTAAGCCCAGAATAATCAGATTTATTGTTAAATCCTGTTTAACCTCGTATAGGGTAATAGTTATAGTTAGTCATAAATTTAAAATGTGCATTGATTTTAGTCCTGGGCCTGACGTGCTTTACACACTTTTTGTAGCATGCGTTTAAAACGTTACTATCAGATTTCAATCGAACCTAAGGTAAAGAGACAGACCTTTAAAGAAACTGTTAATCCTAAAATACTCATGTCAACGTTCTGTGGAAAGACTACGCGAAGCAGATTGTTAAAGAGTTCTACTGTTTAGGCCAGGAATGTGCGTGAAAAGCGAACAGTGATACATGACCAAGCTTCAAGGTTGTGTGGATGAAACAAAGGCGCTTGTGTTTTGAATCCTCTATGTTAGCTGCAACTTATTCATTGTATCCATAGCAACCGCTGAACCGAGAGATTGTAATCTAGCTGTATTAGCGATCTCCTAATTGCATGCAATATATGTAGCTGATCCGCGCAGCTTCGCCCGCAAATAATTTAGGATGTCATCGATATAATTTTCGCACAAATTTCTACCACATATTTCAGCACTTTAAGTCATTTATTTAAAAAAAGTTATCCTTCTTTGACCCCGTATCTATTTTGATACCTAATTTCATCGATATCGGTTAAGCAATTAAGCTGTGAATAGACTTTTGCATTTATGATATTAGTACGAATATGTCACTCATATTGTAATTTGACAAAGCGTAATTTTAATCGTTTACTTATCTGTTTTTATAGCTTGGAAAATATTAACTGTTGCAGCAGCGGACAAAAGAAGAGCTTGTCTTAACAAATTGTCTACACCCGTCCTTCTTTCTACTTTCCTCCCTGATAGGTCGTAAAAGTTTTTTATATAATTAGATAGCAAACAAGCAGATGGATCTCCTGATTGGCAGAGAAACTATCGCCACCAAAGATGTTAATAGTGCGTTGCTATCTGTGTAGCGGGATGAATTTTCACATGCTTAAGTTTAAGGCAATGACAACCAATGACGCTATTTCGGCAGAATGGTGGATGGTTCATTCTTCAAAGGGGTCTGGACCAACAAAAAGAGAATATATGTTTTGAATATTTGCATGTTTGCATGTGTGTATGTATGTTTGTATGTTTGCATGTTTGTATGTTTACACGTGTGCATGTTTGCGTGTTTACATGTTTGCACGTTTGTTTGTTTGCATGTTTGAATATTTGAACGTTTGTACTTTTGCACGTTTTCGCGTTTGCTCGTTTGCACGTTTGTACGTTTGTCCATGAATGCATTGGAAACTAAAAGCCAAGTCAAAATAATTCTTTTCGTTTTAAATAAATTATCTTCTAAATTAGGCAACAGTCCAAATTTCATCAAAATCGGTTTATTAGTTTTTGAGACAGAAATACCTATATTCAGCAGATTTTTAATTATTTTAGTATTTATTTGTGTCTATAAGGGTATGCTTTTCTTCCTATATTTATAATATTTCGATAATATTTCTCCTCACTTTCCTTAAAAAATCTATTTTGTTCATTTTTTTACGATATAAAAATGATTTCATAAACATCAAAGACCATATTATCTAAATTATTACTGAAACGATGTTTTCTTAAAGTGCTTCAACATTATCATTGTATTATTTGATTAAAAGTCTCCATAGGCAAACCCAGAGTGTTTGCAAATTAAATTTGCTAGGGAGTTATATTTTTTATGTTATTTATATCAATATCTCAATAACAACTGAACAGACATTGATAAAATTTGGACTATTCCTTAAGATAGAATATGTAACGTAACTTAAATCAATAACAATTATCTCGATATGGATTTTAGTTCATAAGAAATCCAAACGTAAACAAACGTACAAACGCAGCAACGCATAAACGTATAAACGCACAAACGCACAAACACACAAACGCACAAATGCACAAAAGTGCAATGTAGAAACGTGCATAAGGATGCAAACTTACAAACGTTCAAACACACAAACGCACAATAGTACAAACACACAAATGCACAAATGCACAACGCACAACGCACAACGCACAAACGCACAACGCACAAACGCACAACGTATAAACGCACAAACGTACAAATGCGCAAACGCACAACGTAGAAACGTGCAAACGCAAAACGTATAAACGCACGAACGCACAAATGCACAAACGCCCAACGTAAAAACGTGCAAACGCACAAACGTACAAACGCATAAACGTACAAACGTACAAACTTACAAACGTACAAACGTACAAACGTACGAACGTACGAACGTGCGAACGTGCACGTACAAACGTACAAACACAAATCTGTGGTCCTCATTTTTTTAAAAATGGTTCGATCGCATGAAAAAATGTTTAAAATGTAAAGGAGATTATTTTGACAAGCAATAAACATAATATTTTGGTTATAACATGTTGTTTTTTTAAGTTACGCAAAAATTATAGTGTGACCTACGTATTATCGAATTTTTTTTTTTTTTTTATATCATAAGATAGCAAACAAGCAGATGGGTCTCCTGATGGAAAGAGTCAACCATCGCCTATAGACACCAAAGATGTTAATGGTGCGTTGCCATCTTGTAGCGAGGTCTAATGCCACATGCATAAGTTTACCGGCTACCTTACCCTCCAAACCGGAACACGACAGCGACAAGCACTGACGCTATTGCGGTAGGAATAGGTAAGGCGGTGGTACCAGACCCGGGCGAGACATTGCAGAACTCTACCACCTAGTAGTCACGATGGTAGTGACTCAATAGCCAATCGGTCGCCTTTTACGACCTGCCTGGCAGAACGGCAGTTGGCCTATTCTACAAAGGAGGCCGGGACCAACACGGCGAAAATAATGTGTTATAATTTCAGGCTACTGACGTTGACTAGACATCTCGCCCAATTAACTATAAAATTCACCTTTTCACTACCTGATCCAATATTTATATTCTACGGTCTAATTAGCTTCAAGTTCATTATATTTAATCATTGTATCCCCTCAACAGTAATGGAATCGATTATAAGTATGTAAGTATATGAAATACAAAAAATTTTTTCATAAATAAATATTCACGGGATAAATTACACTTACTGATCTAACCCCAAAGTAAGAAAATTATTTGCTTGTGTTATGGGTGGTAGTCAACGATAGGTACTAATAGATAGAAATACATATATAAATACTGGAATATATTTAATAAACACCCAAACCCGGAAATACACTGTAATTCGAAAGACAATCATGCAAAGGTTAGACTATAGGTTACTATATAACAGAAGCTCGAAGTTTGGTAGATGGTGTGCTCTTGCCCTCGATGAATACATAAAGCTGTCAGTTCGAGTTATTGCTAGAAACAAACGATTACCATTATCAGACATTCAGACAGACATTCAGTTTACCGCCTAGCCCGTAAGGAAATCATCATGATATCATCATGATAAAATATCGAAGGACAAATTACATAAAATTGATTGAACCCCAAAGTAAGCAAATTATTTGCTCGTGATATGAGTGTTTAAGTCAATGATACTAATACATGGAAATACACATGTAAATTCTGGAGCATACATCATAGCATAAATTATATTTAATAAAAACACAAATCTAGAAATATAAACATCTATGCTCATTACATAAATGCTTATCCCTGTCGAGAATCGAATCCGAGCCTTATTGATTGCGTAGTCAGGGCCCTGACTTTATCTTTATCGAGTGGTTAGCTACCACGCAGGGTAGCTAACCACTCGATAACAGGCGGTGTGTTTGTATATGTGAACTTTGAAAACTTAGAAAATAATAATAAATTTAATAAAACTTTAAATTGTATTACTTTCCATTAAATACGAATAAAACTCAACAAGTGCGTGTCGGACCAAACGTAAGGTAAGGTTCCGTAGTTGCCCATTACAGTAATGCGAAAAATTATTATAATTCATTGTTTCATGCTACACAACACCAATGACGGATATATCCACGGATATGTCAAGATAGTTTGGGTGGAATCCCTCATTACGGCGTGTATTGCGATGTCGAAATGTGGATGCCGGTACTAAATCAAAATATATAATTAGTAATCAACAGCATTCTGAACTAGGATAACGAATTGTAGAGCTATTAAATATGTGCCTACGTTAGAACAGTCTACGGGTGACAAATTTATATACCCGTCACTGAAATCTCTTATATTAATTATATCTTTACCTTAATACAATTGAAATAAGTTATTCTTGTTATTGTACAACACGGCTACCATGTCATAATACTAGTATCTATAATTTTAACTTGTTCTTGCATAAGTTCCAAATTACTTAACATAATTTAACAATGACGTATGATCAGAAATACTTTGATTAACTATGTCGTCGTATGCTTAATATCATATTGTGACGTTTCAAATGAAAGGGCTAAGTAATTTCATAATTTTTGATGCAATGTTTTCGTGTAGTCAAATTTTATGTCCTAAACTTTTAAATAAGAAAATACATAGCTTACCAATCGCCCTAATGCGTCAAATCTGAAGTAAATAACAAACCCGTACAGTAAAATAATTCAACTTAAATACCAATACCAAAAATATATTATGTCAAAAGAAGGGTCTTAAAGGTTTCAAAGCCGTTGCCGACGTTTTCGTCCTATTTCAAAGGTTCACTTAGTTAGGAAACGTCAAAACCACGCATCAATATTAAGATACAGACTTAAGTTTGTTCGGAGATACAAATTTGAGAAGGGGTAAAGGTGAAGAGAGGTATAACTTTGTATTCAATATATAATATTCAATGACTTCAGCACTTTAGTGACGGGTTATACGACCTTCATCCCATTACATGTGAAACTAATAAGCAGTTTAATAACTTACAACACTATTATATGGGAAATCTGTTTGTATCGTAATAATTTAAATGATTATAATCTATATAAACTTACGTTTATTATATAGACTGGGACTGACACCTAGTCTAGGGGTTGGCACTTAGCGTATTCTATTTAGATCACGAGGCCTCAGGTTCAGTAGTGAATGTTAGTAGACGGGCAAAAGTGTTATTGAAATTTTCTCGTGATTTTTCTCGAAGATCAAAAATCTTAGTACCTAGTCCGGAGTCTGGTAGGTGGCGTGTTACCTTACATGGCACCACCACCTATTCATATGCACACGTAACGTTCTTCTTATATAACGTGAGATAGCAAGCAAGCAGATGGATCTTCTGATGGAAATTGACAACAATCATCCAACAGACATCTAAGAGGTTACTGATATTATGAATCTTAATGTCATACGCATAAGGTTACTAGCTGATTTAACCTCTTTAACCAGAACATGACAAGCATTGACGCCGTTATAGGCGGGGATAGGAAATGCGCTGGTACCAAACCTGGCCGAGAATTAGTAGGCTCTTTTTTAAAGGTCATAAAGTCCTATCCATTCGAAAGAACCCTGCTGATAATGAGTTCCACTGACTAATAGCAACAGCTGAAAATGTTTTGAGAAATGCTTATTTATGGATTTTCATTATATCAGTTATGGTATCCCCATATGAGCACCTGTTTCGACCGGGCTCTTTTTGAAAATAGATCATCTGCTTTCTTACAAACAGCTCTTAGAAAGTAAAATCGAAGTAATTATAAGGTTATCTCTTTAAGTCAAGAAAATTACCTACTTGACCGTTCCATTTATTGAATGATTAGCGCCCTTACTATACAGTTGATAGGGCTCGAGTTCAATTCCAAGATGAGCTTAGATGTTGGTACATTTAGGTTTTGGGTGTTTATTATACATATTTAAAGATTTATATATGTACTAGCTATTACCCGCGTGCATTGCTGGGCATTAATTCATCGAAGCCACAAAAATAATATAGACAGATTGATAAAAATTATATAGCCTATAATTTGCGTAATACGTGTTCTAAGTGTATATATAGTTGGTTTATAAATTGTTTAGGACAAACATTGAAACAATGAAAAACCAATAGAACCCGGTCTATACAAACTGCGATGCAGTTTGGCAAATGAAAAAAACTGTAAAAACCTTAGGCTAAGTTTTGGAAAAATAAATAAATAAAATAAATAAAAAAATCTGCCCCTCAATTCACGTAATTGAGTCAATGCGCTTAGAGCTCTTACACACATTAACACGATAGAACGCCAAGACGTGCTACGACGCGGCATAGTATGCAAGAAAATGTGTGAGTCTTAAACGCTTCGACTCGATTGACGTTTAATTACTTGAATTAGGCCCCTGTACAATATAGATGCATCCAAAATGTAGGGAGAAGAGAATTGAAAGGAATTGAACAGATTTTTTTATGGAAAGTAAAGATCTTCACGCCCGTATCTCCGAAGAGGCAAGCAGGTACAACCAGTGCACCTATGATTAGTCGAAAACACTTAGTCCCATAATGTGATAGGTGACAAGTCTGTCGTCAACCGGGCACTTATCCAATCCCGAGCAACGTTATTTTTATCAGATAACTGAAAAAACACATCTTCGATTTTCCCCACCCGGGAATCGAACCTGGGACATCATGTGGTCAACTCCGACACAGGACCATTAGACTACAGAGGCGATTCAACATTATGAAATTATGTTTTTTTTCCAATGCTATTTTTCAAATTGTTAAAATCATTTTCTAGAATAAAAGAAGCAAAACAACAACGATTCCTATATGATTTTCAGATTACACATCCTGGAAACGATCTACAGTTTAATTCCCAAAAGCAATTGTATCGCAAATCAATCACTGAGACTATTGCCATGTATTCAAAAATTTACATTTCAATGTTCGGTTTTGATAATTCGATGAAAAGCATTGAAATGCGGCATTGACATAGATTTTTTAAATCAACTTCTATGTGCCATGCGCGGGTTTCCATTAAACATTTCTATTGACAAATTAGGTCATTATTTTTTACATATTTGATATTATAATATATTTTAATCGATGATGATATGAGAATCGAGTACTAAACATCTTCCTTCGGTATGTACAATCTTCTACCAGCCACCCCCTATATAAATAGTTCATCACTACATAGTATAAAACAAAGTTGCTTTCTCTGTCTGTCCCTATGTATACTTAAAGCTTTAAAACTACGCAACGGATTTTAATGCAGTTTTTTTAATAGATAGATTGATTCTCGAGGAAGGTTTTAGTATATAAAGCTGTTCGATATTCGTATGGGAACAAAAGCAACGTGGGTGAAACCGCGGGCAGGTCGCTAGTTAGGATATAACAATTTCAAAAATAATAGAAAATAATAATTGCTTTGTTTGTAATGTTGAGTAAAATTCAAGAAAGCTATGTCAACTTCAGTGCTTTTAGTCGAATCATCAAAACCGAACATTGAAATGTAAATTTGTGAATCTCCTCGGAAGGGCATTAATGTCAGTGATTGATCTGCGATACAAATTGCCTTTGGGAATTAAGTTGGAGACCGTTTCCAGGATGTGTAATCTGTAAATCATATAGGAATCAGTTATAGTCGTAATGGATTTGAATGTTATATTCTAGAAAATAATTTTCACAATGTGAAAAATAGCATTGAAGAAATAACATTATTCAATAATCATGAATAAGTATGATGATATACAAGCACGACTTAGACCGCGTGGATTTATGTTTATCTTTCCGAGTATATTTTTTTTCCAGATTTTTAATGTAAATCGTTGTAATTTGCTATGCAGGGACGCTCAACGACGTTATATTCACAAATCTGTAGAGAATGGTGACGCCATTAAACTTTGGAAATTTTTAAAATCTTTAGGAGTAGGTAAGTCAGCCCCAGGTACTCATGGTTCAGGTATTGACGTAGATACTTTAAATCAGTATTTTTCCAAACCTTCTCTTGACTATGACATTAATACCAAAATACAAACATTGCAACATCTTGCTTCTCTTCCTTTAAATGACTACACTCCTTTCACTTTTAACGAGTTTACTGAGGCCGACGTTAAAAAGAAAATCTTGTCCGTTTCACCGAATGCTATTGGTTGTGACGAGGTAGGTCGTAATATGATCATTCCCATACTTGATATTGTTTCTCCTATCCTCACTCATATTCTTAACCACTCCATCACATCAAGAGTTTTTCCTAAAATCTGGAAGGATGCTAAAATTATTCCCTTACCCAAAAAGACAATACCAGCTTCTCTTTCTGACTATCGTCCAATTTCAATTTTACCTTTCCTGTCTAAAGTGTTAGAACGCTTAGTCAAACATCAACTCTCCAATTTCTTAAACTGACAGCAAAAAACTTACAGTATTAGCGTTGTTAGATTTTAGTAATGCGTTTAATACTGTTGACCATGACGTACTGTTGGTCCTCTTGAAGTCTCTCAAGGTATCCCAATCCGTTTGGACTGGCTTAGCAGTTATCTTCGAGGGCGTCGACAGTATATTCAAACTGCAGCAAACGCATCGGCTTGGTCAGATTTAACAGTTGGCGTGCCACAGGGTGGCGTTTTATCGCCTTTATTATTCACGATTTTTATTAATTTTATTACTGCCATTTTGTCCACATCGTACCATCTTTATGCTGATGATTTGCAAATTTATTCTCAAGCAACGCTTTCTGAACTGCCAAATGCTGTCCTAGCAATTAACAGTAACCTGGCGAATATCGATGCATGGTGCAAATCATTTGGTCTTAAGCTAAATCCAAATAAAATGCAGGCTATTATAATTGGTAGTCCCGGGCTAATTAAAATAGTTAACTGGAGTAATTTGGCCGCAATAGAGCTTGATGGCGTCACTATTCCCTACAGCGATTTTGACAAAAATCTTGGCATTTACATTGATAATACTTTATCGTAGCATATATATAAGCAGATCCAGGAGCTTAGTAAAAAGTTTTCTGTGCCTGGAGTTCATTAAAACGTCTTAGGTATTTGCTTCCCATTCCTACCAAAATTTTGCTGGCAGATTCCGTACTACTTTCTATTTTAGATTATGCTGACGCTAGTTATGTAAATCTCTCCTTAGACCAGATCAATAAACTTGAGCGACTTCAAAATCTTTGTATAAGGTTCATATTTGGTCTGCGTAAATATGACCACGTTTCCGAATTTCGTGCCAAGCTCAAGTGGTTGCCTATTCATCTTCGTCGGAATACTCATATTCTCTCACAGCTATACTCCACTCTCTATGATCTGAAATCTCCATCTTATTTGAAAGAAAGATTGATTTTCCGTGACAACCAGCACAAATATCTTAGATCGACTGATAATCGTTCCCTGTTAGTGCCAACGCAGAACACTATTTATTACAGTCATTCCTTTACCTCACAAGCTGTTACGCTTTGGAACTCTCTTCCAGTAGATATCAGAAAGGCGCCAAGTTTAAACTCTTTCAAAAGTATGGTCAAACGTCACTTTTTATGTACCTAGTAACTTTTTTTAATTTTTATTATTTAGGTTTATGTATTACCACTGTTTTATTTGTTTTGTTTTATTTTGCTTTTCTGTGTAACTGTAACCGGATGTTACTTTTATTATTATTATTATTATTATTTTATTTAAGAACATAAAAACTATAAATTATCTTGTGGTTAGCACCACTTTTCCTAGTATATTGTTATCCTTATTATAAAGGTTGTCTGGAAGAGATTACTTTATTAGTGATAAGACCGCCTTTGTGTATCTTACTTGTCATTTTTATGTTGTAACTTATAATGTTGTCATATATTTTGGTGCACAATAAAGAGTTATTGTATTGTATTGTAAGCTTATACATATTATGCTTTAAAGTAAGCACTATTGGTCTATAAAAACTGAATTAAAATTCCGGCACACTAACATAAAATAAAGATTTTAATATGTGTCCGTGATGCTTAGAGTTACCCCATGCGCCTTATTGTACGGGGTAACTCGTATTTCGAGCTAAAAAAATGTAGGAACCCGTAATTGTTTAAATTGAATACGGGTAAATAAACCTCCCGTACTTTTAAAAATTTCTTATTCATCTATATTATTATTAAATGCACATGAGTGTTGTGTCTAACCAGCCGCGACTTTGAATTCGTTATTTCGTGTGTTCGTGTGTCAGGCGGTGAGTGGTGATCCATGCACAATGAAGGTATTATAGATTTTATACATTTGATTTACAAACTAAAGGTCGTTCAAAAGATGTTGACTCGTGTCAACATCAGTTCGAAAGGCTACATAAAACGTCTCTATGTTTTGGTATGAAATGTACTGAAATAACTCTATATTTGATATTTTAGTAAATATTAATCTTAGAGGATGTCAAAAACATAAGAATGGCTCAAATAGAATATAAATCGTGTTCGTTTTTTTCGTCTATTTTTTACATGAAGAGGAATTGAAATATTCCCTAAAGTAATATAAATATAGCTATTTTTAAATTTTCGGTGTTTTACTTAATCCACTACCCATTTTTTGTGTTGTGAGACTCATTTCTAACTCGTCGATTTATAAAGAAATTAGGCGATATATAATTACACCGATAATTTGCAATCATCGATTACGTTACCTTGTCTAAATCATTAACAAAATGGTACTAAAAATTAGAATTTGGTATATTTTAATTATTGAACTAGCTATTATATTTTCTCGATTAACGCCTACGTAACATGCACATAATAAGTGATACTTTAATTTTATTTTAATAATTTATTTTTAAAAAGATAATTTGATCTACCATATTTGAACATTATCAAAAAATATCGATATTAACATGTATGCATTGTTGACTCGGTTTCGTCTTTTCATTTTCAGCACAACTGCTGTTCTGCTAGTCAGATCGTAAAATGTAGGTAAGCCAGTAAGGTAGACTTATGCATGTGGCACTGCCATCCAGCCACTCGCATAGCAACGCACCATTTACATTGTTAGTGTCTATAGGCGATGGATTCTCTTGCCATCAGGAGAGCCATCTGCTTGTTTGCTATCTTATCTATATATATAAAAATCAATTGCTGTTCGTTAGTCTCGCTAAAACTCGAGAACGGCTGAACCCATTTCGCTAATTTTGGTTTTGAATTAATTGTTGAAGTCCACGGAAAGTTTAAAATGTGAGAAAATATAGAAAAATGTAGTTAAAAGGCAAAACAACGTTTGCCGAGTCAGCTAGTTTAAATTTCGGTTGATTTCCTTATAATTACTACCGGATCGGAACGTCTCGTCAAAACGAAGCTGTTTCCAAAATTTCAGCTTGTTATTAATCAAAAATAAAAATGTTCGAAGAACCACGATCTACCACTTTGATATTAACATTTATCTGTAACAAGTACAACTTGACAACGAATAATACAGCGTGTTTCATGAATTCCTCCCTGGCCACGAGCCATTGTCTCTAATTAAACCGGCATCAGATGTGGCGGTCCTACCCGAAAGACGGCCACTTGATGCTGTCTAGTTTTTGGTACGAAGCCAAATAGGGCCTTATTGTTCGCTCCTTGAACAATATTATACAGTTTGAGCTATTTAAAAAATACAAATTTTTATATTATAAATATGAAGAAATGCAAAGATTTTTTTTAGAATAAGAAAACAAGCAGAATATGGTTTTCTTGAAGAAAAAATATAGTATTGCCAATTGCTCGATCATTTGGTAGTTTTACCTAAAAGTCCAGGAGTTTTGAAACTTGGCATACTTATAGATTTTGATGTGCTTTTTCCAAATATCAACTTTGCCACCTCGTATCTTTGCTTTCGCGCCGTCATATCGTAAACTAAATAAAGAAAAAAAAATCATTTTTTAAAAAACTAGCATTTATTAATTGTTGTTTAATAAAAAGAACTAACAAGGTAAAAATAATTTAATTTCGGCTGAAAATAACCCGTTTTCAATTTTTAACCTTTGAATGTAATAAGACTCTTTCATCTGCCAGAAAATCATCGCATATTAAGTTTCAAACCCTTAAACTTCATACCATGTAAGTGTTAAATCTTTGTATACAGCCTCAAGTTTTCACATAAAAGCGTGTTACAGTTTTACATTGAGATGTGAAAGAGGATGTAACATAGACCCTTATTTTCAAACCAAATGATTGAACTACAATGTATTTGCAAAAAATATCTAATATACGTGTGTTTTAGCAAGATAAAACTTAAAAACTTTTGAAATTTTTAACATGATCTTAATTGATCCAATCGATGCAAAGGAAATGAGAATCTCGTCTCTTAATTAATCCAATCGATGCAAATCAAATAATAATTTCGTCATATTGAATCAGTTTTATTTTGATGTGCTTAGTTTAATAAGCATTGCCAGGTTTTAAGGCAAGATATTTTTTTTTGTTTAAAAAGTTTTATGGTAATAATTTTTATCATGCTATATTTTTACTTGAGCGTAAGCTTATTTTTATACTATTGGATACAAAACAAGTAGATCTTTTGATAAACTTTCTCCATTAGACACCAAAAATGTTAAGGTGGTAAGGCAGATGATCCATTCTTCAAAAGGTGCTCTGATTGACAGATGAAAACTAGATAAACGGATTGCCAACAGACACTCCGATTCACTACATTTAACTTGTCGGTTTGCGAGATTTGGGGTGATCCCTATTTTATCGACATTTAACGACGATTTGTTTCTCACGATAATGGGAAAAAATAACTAATTTATCATGCTCATTTATTAATAAATTAGGTATTTTTCAGTTATCACACAAGCGCCAAATTTCCAGTTGCTAGAAGGATATTTTTTTTAAAATAAGTCAGTTTAAAGAGGATATTAATGCATGTGTGCAAGAGTACATTAATGCAAATTATTATCTGTAGCCTGTGAATCAATGCATATTATGATGATATCACGTTACATCCCCGCTACATGAATGGTAATATAAAATTAATATTTTCCGTATTTGTAAAGGACGGTTGTCTCTTTTTATCAGACGTCATTTGCTTAAGATAATAAAAAAAAGTGTCTTCACGCCCGTATCCTGGAAGAGCTAGGCAGAGGAGCAATAAGTGCACCCACGATCAGCCAAAGATACTTGGTCCCACAAATGTGATAGGTGGCAAGCCATCCGGGCACTTTCCAAGTGAAAATGAAAATGAAAATGAAAAAATATTTATTTGCAAGAATATGGGTGTCACAAGTTATTAAAATAAATTAAATTATCATCATATTCTACCATAATATTGCGTACAAACATTTTAATTCAGGTCGATTTCTTTATAATTACTACCGGAACGGAACGCGGCCACATACTGAGAGAATCCGGCGGAAGAAACTTAGCGGGTTTCTTTTTTTTTTCTATTTCATGTATTAGAATTATATATATTATAATTTACTAGAATTATTTCACATCAAAAAGTTATTTTTACAATTAACAAAATATCGTCTTATGCTGCCGTGTTGTTCCTGGCCTTCTTTGAAGAATAGGCCAACTGCCGTTCTGCCAGGCAGGTCTTAAAAGGCGACCGATTGGCTATCGAGTCACTACCATCGTGGCTACTAGGTGGTAGAGTTCTGCATTGTCTCGCCCGGGTCTGGTACCACCGCCTTACCTATTCCTGCCGCAATAGCGTCAGTGCTTGTCACTGTCGTGTTCCGGTTTGGATGGTAAGGTAGCCGGTAAACTTACGCATGTGGCATTAGACCTCGCCACAAGATAGCAACGCACCATTAACATCTTTGGTGTCTATAGGTGATGGTTAACTCTTTCCATCAGGAGACCCATCTGCTTGCTTGCTATCTTATGACAAAAAAATGCTCAATCCAAATTTTTACATTTTACAAAAAAAAAATACCATTTTACAAAATTTGCCATTCAATTTTTATTACATTTAAATTTTAAGGTAAATTGTACAAGCTTTTATTTCAATTTATTAACATTTAATCTTATCTGCTAAAATTCTCTAATATAATAGTATGTTTTATTTAAAAGTAAATTGAAAAATTTTTTGCGAAATTTATTTATAAGTAATAATTTTAAACTATCAGGAATATGATTGTACAATATGCATTTTTTTTTATAAATATTTAGTCTCTGGCTTGACACATGTAGCTTCTCACTGTTTCTAAAATATGCGTTCCCTAATACTTGAGCATTTTTTTAAACAAATGTTGATGTTGTTTTTTTACAAATACGCACACCGACAGTATGTAAAGACAAGGTAAAGGTAGTATTTTAAGAGTTTTTAATAGGGGTTTACATGAATGTAGTTGATTAACATTACAAATTGCACGTATACATTTCTTTTGAATTCTGAAAATCCTAATTAAGTCAACTGAGTTTCCCCAAATAGAGATTCCATACTGCAATACAGATTAGACATATCCGTGATATGCCAGCAATGCACCATTTAAGGCGATTACACCTGCGAACGACCTTGAGTTAGTGACAGGCGCAGCGTAAATACTATCCCGCGCGCCAAAATCTCCCAACATCAAAGAATATATAAAGTGGATGAAGATACGTTTTAACATTTTTGTTTACCTATATGAACTTTTATCATCATGAATCAAATGAATGTTGGCCAAACGTACTATCTGTATTATTACTCTTTGACTCGAATGTGGAGAGCGGAGTACGCTGACTTGCGACACAGCCTCCCCGTACGAACGCTACTGGGAGACTGACTTTCGGAGCGAGCGCTGTCCGCGAATGAAATAATAAGTTTTTTATTGATTTAATGCAACAATATAATGATTTTGTAAGACTTTTACTAAGAAGTAATTACTAAGAAGTACTAAGTAATTTCTATATTTATATTGTTAAATAATATATTTGGTTTTTGAACTTTATTGCTATAACTTGTTTTAAATTCAACTATTTTTGTTTTAGTCAAGTTAATTTTTAAATTGTTACTTTTTGACCATTCCGAAACTTTAAGTAAGGTTTTACTAGATGATTTTAATGTTTACATTTAATGAGGAGTGTAATGTCATCTGCAAATAAGAATGACTCATGTTTCATAGTTTCTGGAAGATCATTAATGTAAATTAAAAAGAGAAAGGGTCCTAAAACACTTCCCTGTGGTATTCCACAGTCACTATAACTATAATTTGAAGTATATATTTTCTTATGTGTCCCAGAAATTTTTGAAATTCCTACACACTGTTTCCTATTCTCTAAATAACTTTCTATCCACTCTAATGATTTCCTCTTATACCATATTTTTCAAGTTTTAACTCTATATGAAACAAAGTCGAATCCTTACTCATATCCAAAAATACACAAAGTGAATAACTTTTTTATTCAGGCATTCCGTTAT
Source organism: Apodemia mormo (assembly GCA_036924255.1). Lineage (NCBI taxonomy): Eukaryota > Metazoa > Arthropoda > Insecta > Lepidoptera > Riodinidae > Apodemia > Apodemia mormo. The sequence goes on from JAUPFN010000018.1 coordinate 19,104,116, forward strand.
ACTCTTTCCCAGTTCAAAACATGCTAAGGTTGTCGACCTACCATTTCTAAATCCACATTGATTATTTTTTAATATATTACATTTCAGTAAGTAATTATAAGGTTTTTCAATTCAGTAAGTAATTATAAGGCATAACTTTTTCAAAAATTTTTGAGAGAATCGGAATTAATGTAATGGGTCTATAATCATTCATTTCGCAAGGATCACCTTTTTTAAGTATTGGTCTTACTATAGACTTTTTTAGTCATCGTGGGAACTTCCCTTCTAAAAATAACAAATTAATAATATGACTGAGCGGCTTTGATATTACAGCATCAATATTTTTGAGTAGTTCTGTACTAATATTATCATAACCAGTTGCACTTGTATTTTTAAGGAGTTTATGATTTTAAATACCTCATGCCAATACCGAGCAACATTGTTTTTTATCAGAAAACTGTCAAAAACTTTTTGTTTGCTCAACCCTAGAATCGAAATCAACGCCAAACCGGACTACTAGACGCGATAAATCATCAGCTGATAATGTAAAATTATAATATGCGAGTAATAAGAAATATAAGTCTATATTTTAATCATAAATATAAGTCCAGATGCAAAAGACGGCAGTGTTGGGAACGCTAAGCTATAACGCGCATAAAGGTTTCGTTCGCTGTCAGCCTAACCACCGGCGACTAGCCGTACCTAAGGTTCACAACAGTGGAGGACCTGTTTTGTTTTTATTATTTGTATAATATTACATTTTAATATAAAATAATCGCCTCCGTGGTCTAGTGGTCCGGTGTCGCTATTAACCACATGAGGTCCCGGGTTCGATTCCCGGGTCGGACAATTCAAAAATGTATTTTTTCGGTTTTCTGATAAAAACAAATATACCTGGGATTGCATCAATGCCCAGTTGGCGATGGGCTTGCCACCTATTACATTATGGGACAAAATATCTTCGACTTATTGTAGGTGATCTGATTGTATCTGTGCCTACCCCTTTGGGGATAAAAACGTGACGATACTTTTTATTTAAATAAAATTAAATATAATAAAATTTGATACGTAAATTTAAAAATTATAAGTCATATTCATTTATATTCTTTTTTTAAATAATAATATATATACATACGTATAGGGTGCATATTAGGGTATATTACCTCAAAATTAAATAATTTATGTACATTTCTGATCGAAGATCACCTGAGCACAAATATATCCATTCTCTATACTTTAATATTATAAATGCGAAAGTCTGTCCATCTCATCAACCATCTACTACCAAATTTGATTCGATGTATCCTTAGAACCCTACACGATTAATTCTTATATAAAACACGATAGCAAGCCCTTTAAAAATAAGATTGATACTAAATTTCGGAAAATAAAAAGAAAGAAAACACACACAAAATTATACGATGTAAAATTTTGTGTGTGTACCTACTTTTATTATTTCTTCATACCCAAAATTTACTGATTGACTAATTTTTGTAACAGAAAAATTCATATTTCCAGTGTATTCATGAAAAACTTTTAATCACGCAACGGGCTGAGTTGGACAGCTAGTTAGAGAATAAATCACCTACAAATCGTATACAAAAATCTCACACAAAATTTTACATATTCGTAATTAAACCGCAGTAAAACTGCAACCAATAACTTCTAAGGCCCTGTACTTCTGGAATTCTAAGACAGATCTCCAACTTCACACGGAACCAAATAGAAGCATGTATTTCCAACCAAAAGAAAATTCCAAATTTGTCTATAAATGACCAAATTCTGAAGTAGGAAGTAGGCAGACAGTATATATATATATATATATATATATATATATATATATATATATATATATATATATATATATATATATATATATATATATATATATATATTACGAATTGGTTGATCTTAAGCATCTTAAAACATTTTTATTAATGTTTAACGCAATAAAACTGCAGTAACTAACTTTTCACTTCTATGAAGGTAATTTTCATTTCATTTCATTTCTATTTTTTTCACTCTATGAAGGGTGTGTATGGACTCTATGGTATGAGTACATTGTACTCACTCTATTAATCTATTGAAGAAAAATTTAATAAAACTGAAGTAATTGATTTTTCATTTCCTATAACTCCGGAACCCTAAATCAGGTCTCCACCAAATTAAAATGGTACCACACGGGGAGCATACTCTCTCAAAAAAAAAACAAGAATCATTAAAATCGGTTTATGAATGATGAAGTTATCTGCAGACATAAATAAAAAAAGCATATAAACTGTTGAATTGATGACCTACTTATTTTGGAAAGTCGGGTGAGAATAACTAAAAGTTGCTAGGCTAGATAACAATTCCGAAATAATCTGAACCTCTTATAAAGAAAAAACATTTGTAAACTATAATGACAAGCCCGGATTGATATTTACAATCCATTATAATTTTTAATATTATAAAACAGCAAAAATGCAATTGGCTCTCTCGACGGAAAGAGACAACCATAGCATAATATAGACTTATATGTTATATACATATACGCCATAGACAACAAACCTATTAGTGGTGCCTTGCAAGCTATGTGGTGAGAAGATAGAGCATCATGCTTATGTATGTTTACCTGCAAAAGTTTACCAGTTCCTCTAAATATGCTTCTTGTGTCGGTGTCGTTCCCCGACGTATACAACCTGGGGATCTTCAAGAGAAGAGGTGAACAGGTACCTTCTAGGGAAGCGAGTTCCATCTTAGGCTTAGGCATCTTAGCTTACCATCAGGCAAGATCGTGGTCAAGCGCTTCCCTATCGATATTACTATTAATTATTAAACCGGAACATTAAAATGATAAGTATTCACGATATATAAGATGTGTTCACGATATATAAGCAGGAATATATAAGATGGTGGTACCAAGCCCGGGAGAAATGTTGTAGAACTCTACCACATGTATTAAGCGGTCTATTTCCGATTTTATTATCTTGAGTTCTGGCGTTTTTCTGTGAATAAAATGAAATTCATTTTAAATTTAACATATTATTAATTCTGTTGATTACACAACATAATAAATTTGTTTCTCGAAAATCTTATTACCTTGTCTGAATTGTTAAATGATTTTCGATTTTAAATCCATTATTCGGTTCTCATTCACATTAATATAATAAAAATGTAGCGAGGCCATAACCTCGTGAAACATATTACGAAACAATAGCCAAAGAGCTCGTTTTAAATTAGTATTCGAAATTGCATTTAACAAAAAAAGATTTCTTTTTTAATTATGTCTCAACAGGTTCCTTATAAGTATGTTAATATCTTAAATTAAGTGGTGACTAACGATTTTTCTTTTTTAAGAAACCAGTTAAGTACCAGTCTTTTTCAAAATAGGAATTGCATTGTAGATGTTGTAATCTGTGATTCAGTTCAATTGTGTGTTCCGGACAAAATTGAACACACTTGTTAGTGGTACGTGACAAAATTCTTTACTTTAAGAATATGCAGTTAAATCGTTATTGTAGTACTTAAATCCTAAAATGTCAAACATTTCAGTTACTTATTTAGTTGTACAAAATAACTCCAAAACACATCCATTATGTGAAAATAATTTACCATCTAATTCAACGGACAGTTTTTAATAGCACGTAAATTTTAAAAATGATTATAGTAATAAATTCATAAAACTAATCAAGCTTGTACGCATTATTCTTATTTCTAAATCAAGCAAAAATTTTTCTTTTTTTGCCATAAGGTTAACATTTGTTTTATATCCAAGCTAAAAATTAGAAAAATATCGGATAGGTAAGACGCAAAATGTTAACATACGTTGTATAAATTTCAACAATATCTGAAAGTATTAATTACTACATATAGTCAAACTTTCAACAATAAAGGCAATAAACATGTTACTCCAATAAAAACAAGTGTCATCTATTTAATCTGTGAACGAGTAAAAAATATTTTGCTGCAAAGCTGTAAAGCAAGCGTTGTTCGTTTTTTAAATGGCTAAAATCGAATAATGTTCATGATGAGAAGTACAAAAAAGTTATAGTCATCCCAAAACTATATGTACCTCAAAAAGTTGATTTCTTTAAAATCAAAGAGCTGTATGTAATTTGACTGACATAATATTATTACTTGTTTACTATCTAATGATATAAAAAATTTTACTTTTCATCAAGGAAATAAATTACTGATTTATGCAAGGTGACTTACCTTCAACTGCTGTCAAAATTATAACTTAAAACGTCTTAATTTTTTATCGACTTTCCAAGAAAGGTATGTTAGAATTTTTTATTTCAATAAATTTAAGACGCCAAAATCGATTAAGAAAACTATTTTTTTATTGTAAGGGCTATATTTGCCAAGTGATGTCATTTAAATTCGATGAACATCTGATGCAGTTTGCAGTTTTACTCCTTTTATATTATTATTACTTTACCTTTTTGACAGCGCATTTATCTAAAATTCATAGGCAATTAGTGTAGTTACTATATTACGCTATAATTAGATAAAATTTTAGAAAAAATTATATCTGGCTCCAGATCCTAGTTTTCAAATTGAAATTATAAGAAAAATCAACATCTGGAGTTCGAACTATTAAATTTAAGAATTATATTGCTAGCCCTTCGCGCCGCTTTGTCAAGTATACATTTCCGTATAAAGGCGAACATATTACATAATGCCTTTTTGTATTATACCCCAGCCAACCTGTAAGCTAATAGAATGTAGCTGTGAAGGTGCAACTGAACAAAAGTGTTTACGAGCTCTTAGGCTAAATTGATATCTGCGGTGAATGCAGCTGCATTTTAATAATAGATTAACCTCTAGTCAAACAAGAGCCGGTGCATGTAATCTTTAATGTAAACAGAAAATTTAATTAATTCGCATATGACGTAGATAAACAAGTCTATGTCACAGTAACTACTTCACTTTGAAACTTTGTTCGGTAACTCTGAATTGTTCAAACATTAGGTCCAAACTTAGTTAACCTATATCACCTTTATTATTTATTAAATTGCTGAAATTGTTTACTGAAGTGCCCTCTAAGCTAGATAAAATTAAATTAGTTTATTCAACAAAGTTTTAAAGTATATTTAGGCTGTGCTTAATTCAAAGCAAATATTGATCGTCAAACGTAGTATATATAAACGTAGTAGTCGAAAATTAAAAGACGTTTTAAGTTATAATTTTGGCAGCAGTTGAAGGTAAGTCAACTTGCATAAATCAGTAATTTATTTCCTTGATGAAAAGTAAAATTTTTTTATATCATTAGATAGTAAACAAGTAATAATATTATGTCAGTGAAATTACATACAGCTCTTTGATTTTAAAGAAATCAACTTTTTGAGGTACATATAGTTTTGGGATGACTATAACTTTTTTGTACTTCTCATCATGAACATTATTCGATTTTAGCCACTTAAAAAACGAACAACGCTTGCTTTACAGCTTTGCAGCAAAATATTTTTTACTCGTTCACAGATTAAATAGATGACACTTGTTTTTATTAGAGTAACATGTTTATTGCCTTTATTGTTGAAAGTTTGAATATAGTAATTAATACTTTCAGATATTGTTGAAATTTATACAACGTATGTTAACATTTTGCGTCTTACCTATCCGATATTTTTCTAATTTTTAGCTTGGATATAAATAAAAGTTAACCTTATGGCAAAAAAGAAAAATTTTTGCTTGATTTAGAAAGAAGAATAATGCGTACAAGCTTGATTAGTTTTATGAATTTATTACTATAATCATTTTTAACATTTACGTGCTATTAAAAAGTGTCCGTTGAATTAGATGGTAAATTATTTTCACATAATGGATGTGTTTTGGAGTTATTTTGTCCCACTAAATAAGTAACTGAAATGTTTGACATTTTAGGATTTAAGTACTACAATAAAGATTTAACTGCATACATATTCTTAAAGTAAAGAATTTTGTCACGTACCACTAACAAGTGTGTTCAATTTTGTCCGGAACACACAAATGAACCGAATCACAGATTACAACATCTACAATGCAATTCCTATTTTGAAAAAGACTGGTACTTAACTGGTTTCTTAAAAAAGAAAAATCGTTAGTCACCACTTAATTTAAGATATTAACATACTTATAAAGAACCTGTTGAGACATAATTTAAAAAGAAATCTTTTTTATTAAATGCAATTTCGAATACTAATTTAAAACGAGCTCTTTGGCTATTGTTTCGTAATATGTTTCACGAGGTTATGGCCTCGCTACATTTTTATTATATTAATGTGAATGAGAACCGAATAATGGATTTAAAATCGAAAATCATTTAACAATTTAGACAAAGTAATAAGATTTTCGAGAAACAAATTTATTATGTTGTGTAATCAACAGAATTAATAATATGTTAAATTTAAAATGAATTTCATTTTATTCACGGTAAAACGCCGGAACTCAAGATAATAAAATCGGAAATAGACCGCTTAATACATGTGGTAGAGTTCTACAACATTTCTCCCGGGCTTGGTACCACCATCTTATATATTCCTGCTTATATATCGTGAACACATCTTATATATCGTGAATACTTATCATTTTAATGTTCCGGTTTAATAATTAATAGTAATATCGATAGGGAAGCGCTTGACCACGATCTTGCCTGATGGTAAGCTAAGATGCCTAAGCCTAAGATGGAACTCGCTTCCCTAGAAGGTACCTGTTCACCTCTTCTCTTGAAGATCCCCAGGTTGTATACGTCGGGGAACGACACCGACACAAGAAGCATATTTAGAGGAACTGGTAAACTTTTGCAGGTAAACATACATAAGCATGATGCTCTCTCTTCTCACCACATAGCTAGCAAGGCACCACTAATAGGTTTGTTGTCTATGGCGTATATGTATATAACATATAAGTCTATATTATGCTATGATTGTCTCTTTCCATCGAGAGAGCCAATTGCATTTTTGCTGTTTTATAATATTAAAAAATATAATGGATTGTAAATATCAACCCGGGCTTGTCATTATAGTTTACAAATGTTTTTTCTTTATAAGAGGTTCAGATTATTTCGGAATTGTTATCTAGCCTAGCAACTTTTAGTTATTCTCACCCGACTTTCCAAAATAAGTAGGTCATCAATTCAACAGTTTATATGCTTTTTTTATTTATGTCTGCAGATAACTTCATCATTCATAAACCGATTTTAATGATTCTTGTTTTTTTTTTGAGAGAGTATGCTCCCCGTGTGGTACCATTTTAATTTGGTGGAGACCTGATTTAGGGTTCCGGAGTTATAGGAAATGAAAAATCAATTACTTCAGTTTTATTAAATTTTTCTTCAATAGATTAATAGAGTGAGTACAATGTACTCATACCATAGAGTCCATACACACCCTTCATAGAGTGAAAAAAATAGAAATGAAATGAAATGAAAAGTACCTTCATAGAAGTGAAAAGTTAGTTACTGCAGTTTTATTGCGTTAAACATTAATAAAAATGTTTTAAGATGCTTAAGATCAACCGATTCGTAATACTTGCCTCTTAAATATATTTAAGTATTAATTATATTTCTTTGTATAAGTATCGTTGACTAAGATCCATGCCACAAGCATATAATTTGCTTAATTTCGGGCTAGATTAATTCGTGTAACTTGACCAGCGACACTTATTTATAAGTTAAAATTATATAATGTATATTCACTAAGAGAATTTTAACAATTTATTATCCACATATAATACAAAAAGTACTTACTATGAGTGCCATGAGAGCTCATCTTTAACAAAAGAAGTTTTTGCAAGCCAATCCGTCAAAGGTGAATGAAGCATTTATACTAATATTATATATGTAAAAATCTGTCTATATGTCTGTATAACTATAGCGCTAAATCAATTTTGATGAAATTTGGCATAGAGATATACAAAATCCGGAGTGAAACATAGGATTAAGTTTTTTCAATAATTTACCTCTAAGAGACTGAAAATATAGGGAATGAAAGTTGACCACATGAGATACTGGGTTCAATTCCTGAGTCGAGCAATTAAAATGTGGTTTTTTTTTAAATTATTTAATAAAAGCAATGTTGCCCAAGATTAGATAAGAGCTCGGTTGGCAATTGGCTGCCACCATTATGGCACTAAGTATTTTCGGCTAATCGGCTTCAGGGATGCTTGCGTGAAGATACTTTAAATATATATATATATATATATATATATATATATATATATATATATATATATATATATATATATATATATATATATATATACATACATACATATTGTGTGTGTAAAACACAAACACAAATGTTACTTACTATCTTTCTAATCGATATTTCTAAGAATTATAGCACGCTTTTTTCTATACGGTAATTCATTTCCTTAAGATATTGCAGTCACGTCTTATTAGTATTAGCGCCATTGGAACTTCGCTCTCCTAGTGTGACAACTTGAAACTTTGTCAAGAACGTATAACAGCAAGGTGAAGAAAATCCATTTACCCCATATTAAACAGCTTAGCGAGGATTATAATGAGCTTAAAATATTTTACTCCAGTTATTTATGAAGTAGAAAATAGGATTAGAAGTATATTTTTTTAAATATATTTTGTTGAAAAATCTGGAAAAAATGGGGAATATCTGTCGAAGTATACGTGGATTGCTTCGGTACAATCATGTTTTGGTCCCTTTGAAGAGTATACAATAAGAAATTCTGCATAGAAGTCCGTAAAAGACAAACAATTGCTTATATTTATCTCTGCCAATGTCTGGGTGATTGCACTGTCGCTGGGTGCAAGAGTTATGCAACGGTCCCCGTGTTGATTTTTTTTATATCATAAGATAGCAAACAAGCAGATGAGTCTCGTGATGGAAAGAGTCAACCATCGCCTATAGAGACCAAAGATGTTAATGGTGCGTTGCTATCTTATGGCGAGGTCTAATGCCACATGCATAAGTTTACCGGCTACCTTACCCACCAAACCGGAATACGACAGCGACAAGCACTGACGCTATTGCGGCAGGAATAGGTAAGGTGGTGGTACCAGACCCGGGCGAGACAATGCAGAACTCTACCACCTAGTAGCCACGATGGTAATGACTCTATAGCCAATCGGTCGCCTTTTACGACCTGCCTGGCAGAACGGCAGTTGGCCTATTAAATAAAAGTAAATCCGGATCCGGGCTCCTTTGAAGAATAGACCAACTGCCGTTCTGCTAGACAGGTTGAAGGCGACCGATTTGCTATATGTGCCACTACCATCGTGACTATATGGTAGAATTCCGCAACATCTCGCCCCGGAATTCAGTACCACCGCTGTACCTATACCTGCCGCAATAGCGATGATTGTCACTGTTATATTCCAGTTTGGACGGTAAGATAGCTGGAAGACTTATGCATGTGGCACTGTCATCCTGCTATACGAATAGCAACGCACCATTAACATCTTTAGTGTCTATAGGCGTTGGTCTCCTTTCTGACAAGAGAGCCATCTGCTTGTTTGCTATCTAATGATATATAAAAACCGTCTCACCTGAGTTTTGGTACCACCACATAACTTATTCCTGCCGCAATAGCGTTAATTCTTATTAATACCATATTCTGCTTTGGAGGGTAAGGTAGCTGGTAAGCACGTGACGTACGCATGTGACATTACCATTTTACCCAAACCCTAACTATATGAGATCACCGTATTTGTAGGCTTAATACATGTAGTGCTAGTTAATTTATGACTTGATTTATTACTTCGCCTTTTATAATTGTTTTTTTGTTTCTTAGATTGAAACAACTAGACTTTTTAAACAGGAAAATAATCTTACGCTTTGTTAAAATAGCTCCAATCGTTGTTCATTGATTCTGAGATGAGTATTTTATCTATTGTGCAGAAACTAATTGTAATCAATACCCTACATTTGACAATTAAAGTGGTGCATGAGAGAATACCTATGGGCAATGGCCAGATTCTGCCCTTGTATTAAATATTAATAACTGCCTTCTAATTAAAACAACGTAATCGGTTTTTACAATTTTATATTTTCTTTTACATTGTCTAATGTAACCAAAATCCTTATTCATTGTAATTTTAACATTCTATCTTTTAATTCTATCTATATTTTAAATTTAATTTAAATATAATATAAATTAACAAATACATGTATCTTAAATTGCTTATGCACGTTCTGCATTATTTAAATATTATCGTACTTTTAAACGGAGGCCAGTGTGTGTTACACTGATCGATGCAGGAGACTGAATGTCCGAGTTTTCGACCCGTCTTACCCGCCATTGTTGTTTTCGTGCAAGCTCTGTGTTACCAGAGTAAATCATTTTAATTCGCACAACAACGATGTCGGGCAAAATCCTTCTTTATTAAATAAAAACCTAACATAATAATACATAAATAATTGCTGCATTATTTTGATCAGAGACAAAAACAAAATATAAATCTTTTTAAGGTTTTTCTAGAAAAATAACTATTATTATTACTTTTCAATCCATGTGAGGTTTAACGTATTAAACTAATTGTTACCCGCGGCTTCGCTCGTGCATATTTACTTTAGAACTTATTTAACATTTCTTTATAAGCTACTTCCCTTATTTTACCCCTTGGGGATCGAAGTTTGAAAAACGAATAAACACGTAATTCATTATTTTTTGTACTCAATTCATACGAAACTTCATGCAAATATATCCAGGGAATAAAAAGTTTTATACAAACTTTTACCCCTATTTCACCCCCTTCAGGGTTGAATTTTGAAAAATCCTTCCTTAGTGGATGCCTACATTATAAGAGAAATACGTGTGCAAAATTTCAAGTTTCTAGCCGTAAGGGTTTGGCCTGTACGTTGATACATCAGTCAGTCACTTTTGCCTTTTATAGATAGACAAATATATGCAAAAGATATTAATAATCCGTTTCTATTCGTTTTTATAGGTATCAATGGATTAGTTTCCCAGCTACCGGCTTTCGGTAAGGTTCTGATACCAGACCTGGGCAAGACGTTGCAGAACTCTACAATCTAGGATTCACTATAATAGTAACTTGTAGACTTATATACCAATCCTTTTACAAACTGCCTATTAGATTTGTAAATGGTTTATTCTTTAAAGGGGGCACGGACCAATATAGGAAAAAATAGTAAAACTATTTTTTTTTTTATTGGAACGAAGTTCCTTATCGCGCGTTGTGAAAGGGTGCTAGACGGTAAAAATTTGAAAAGTTGTCACGACACTTTTCGCTATAGTAAGCTGTTGTAAGCTGTGCGGCGTGCGCATGTTTCTCTCTCTCTCTCTCTCTCTCTCTCTTATAGAAAGCAAGCCAGATATTTTCATTTCTAGTGTGGTGTCGCGATGATTATTTTTGTTGAGTGTACACAGGTTTTTTGTATCGAAAGGAACTTCGTTCCATCCGGGTGTCCCTTGACACCTCTCAAGTTTTTTAAAGTATAAAACTTATAAATTGGGAATGTTCAGCGAAACATACAATCATATGTGTTGTACAAGCTGTGCGATTCAAACCAACAAGACCCTTGGTAAACTGAATTAATTCCGGAACTAATAAGGTTTGTTTTTTTTATCCTAAGATAGCAAACAAGCAGATGCTCTCTTGATGGAAAGAGAAACCATCGCCTATAGATACCAAAGATGTTAATGGTGCATTGCTAAACATGTGGCGGGATGATAATGCTACAAGCATATGTCTACCTTACCCTAACCACCTTACCCTCCAAACCGTAACACGACAATGACAAGCACTGAAATTATTGTGGCGGAAATAGGTAAGACGGACGTACCAAATATCCGGGCGAGACGTTGCGAAACTCTACCACCTCGTAGTCACGATGGTATTGAGACAGTAGCCAATTAGTCGCCTTTTACGACTTGCCTGGCAGAACGGCATTTAGTCTATTCGTCAGAGTTCGGACCAATACGAGAATTTTTTTGTAACAGAGGATAACAAACAAGCAAATAGGCATTCTGACGGAAACAGATAAACATTGCATAAGAACAGCAAAAAATATATAAGTCATCTCTTCTAAATAATTTTCGAATGAAACCATTACACAAAATGTAAAAAATAGACTATGGTAGTGACACGAGTAACAATCTGAACGCAATTTACTTAGTCTACAAAGAGAGCACTTCAGTCTATTTCTCTTGAGGATGCTTTGGTTACGACGTGTAAAATAAAACAGTGTTTTTTGTGATAGAGGTAGTATGGAGGTCTGTTTTAATTTGTTTCTTATTATTTTTGTGTTATAGCACTAACCCCGTGCTTGGGAAACTGGAAAAACCTTAAAAACAACAAAGAAAAATATCGACACGCGGGATTTGAACCTGCGACCATCTCATTAAAGCCGGGAAAATCAATTCAAATCCCGCGTGTCGATATTTTTCTTTGTTGTTTTTAAGGTTGAGTACTTATGTTCAACTTCTGGACCTCTTTTCTGCAAATTGCAATAAATTCAATTATCCTGAATTTATCGCAATCGAATTATCAGTTTGATATATGTATATGTATGTAATATTCTTGAAATAGTTTAGAGTACGATGATATATTTAGACACCCAAGTCCGTGTACTTTTGTTAGTATAAAAATATTACAACACACAGATATATAATGATACAAACATACATATTATGTATGTTTTTATCTTTATATGTCTGTATGTTTGTCGATGAATTTCTCGGTACTTTAGGCCATACAAGATATTTCTTTTTGATTTAAATCAGGTACATTTTAACTTAGGTAGCGGTAGTAGGGTTGAGTACTACAAAATCATTCAAATTGGTTTGGTAGTTTTTGAGATATGGGTATCGTTGATAGATATTTAAAGTAAGTTTCTACACTTTTCATCATCGGCACTTGATTAAACTCCATTTTAATACAATATTTATTACTTAATTCACTTGTACTGTTCCACAATAAGGTAATTCCAAATAATTTCCAACCGGTTTTACTTACACAAGCATCCTCAGGGTATTTACAGTTAGCAACTTACAGTTAGTCTTACAGTAATCTTGGGCTCACATTTTGCAGCCAACTCGTCTCTGGACGACCAAGAGAATGCACCATCCACCATCCCGCAGTGTGACACTCCCCTGCCGGAGGTAAAGTTCCTTCAAACTGCAGTGCGTAAGGCACTTATTTCCTTGAATGTTCATAAGTCGAGTGGATCTGATTCCATCTCTACTATCCTAATCAAGATGTATGCTCCAGAGTTGGCACCAGTCGTAACGTATTTGTTCCGGCTCACCTACTCACATAACGACGCACCCAAAACTTGAAAAATCACTTTTATGCACCCAGTCCCTAAAAAGGCGAAATCTCGGTCCCGGCCAACTATTGGTTTAAAGCGATAACCTCCTTATTCCTTAAAATAATGGGGTCCATTATTACTGCCAGCTTCTGAGCTACCTAGAAGAGCACCAGCTGATTAGTGACCGTGAGTACGGTTTTCGTCGCGGACGCTCATCTGGTGATCTTCTGGTTTACTTAAGGCGTCGGTAGGCAGAGGCAGTGCAGAATAAGGGAGACGCATTGGCAGTTAGTTTGAACATATCGAAGGCCTTCGAACGGGTATGGCACAATGCACAAGGTTCTCTCCAAGCTCCCACCTTATGTGCTTCCTGAGAAACTGTCCAGTTGATCCAATTGCAGTTTTGTGACGTATATATATATATATATATATATATATATATATATATATATATATATATATATATATATATATATATATATATATATATATACATATATATATATATATATATATATATATATATATATATATATATATATAAACTAAATAATCGTTGATCTATGTTTTCTGTTTACGTCATTTATAACAGCATATATTTCAAGCAGTTACTCGCGACTTAATTCGCTAATGTAGCTTTCTAAAGGTGAAAGAATTTTTAAAATTGGTCTAGTAATTTTTGAATTAAATCGTAACTAACAAAAAAAAAATTAAATGTTTTCTCTAAATAATAACAATGTATCCCTATTCCTTATGGAAAGAGACAATCGCATTTTCAAACCAAACCTGTTATTTTGCGTTACTTTCCGCGTGGCGAGTTAAAATTTGACCTTCATAAGTTTACCGGTTTCTTTGTTCTTCAAATTAAAACACGATAGTAACAAACAATGATACTGATTCCGGTATGTTTAGGTGAAGCATTGGTACCAAGGCCTGGCGAAACGTTGCAGAACTCTGCCAACTTTTTGTCATGATAGTAATGACATGATTAGCTAATCATTCGACTTCTACTAACCGTTTGGTAAAATATCTGACAGATATTTTTCAAAACATCTCGAATCGCGGGGAAACACCTTCTACTTTTTGATCTTTTGATCACTATTTTTGATACTATACAAATAGATAACTAAGGTCCGCTTGCACTAAGCTATTTAAATACTTTTTAAATATATGTTACCGTAATAAAAGTCAGGGCGCAAGCGGCCCTTAAAGACCAAAATCAAATGAGGGAGCTTTATCAAGTGAGATATATTTTTAAGTTGGTTTTCAAGTGAGATATTCAAAAGTAATTAACATTCCCTCTATAATACATGCAATAAGCAGTTTTCCAATACAGCTAGTCTACGGATCAGTTTATTCCAATCTCCCTGTTCAGCAGGTGCTATGAATACAATGGACAGGTTGCGGCCGGAATAGAGGTTTCCCAACACAAGCGCCCTTAGTTAACAACACAATGATCCTACGCTTAGGCCTATCACGACGGATTTGCACTACATAATTGTAAATAAATTAAGGTTAAAGTTTAAGTAAGAGGATGTTTCTGTTGCTACTATTAATCTTATGATAAATTCTATGATAACAATATAATTGTAATCGTATGTAGAAGGTGATAATACAACATCCACATAAGCGACCGCTTCTGGTGGAAATCTGACAATAATTCTATTAGTACGTTTCACCATAGACTAAGGAATCAAATCTGGCCTAAGTTTGATAACACACTTTAGCCTTAAAACAGTATACATGGCTGTTTATTATAAAGTGACATACTTCATAATAAACAGCCATGTATACTGTAATGAAAGGTAGTGTGTCTAATGTTTATTTTTATTATTTTTAGTTTCTAAAGCATATTATATTATATTATATTATATATTAACTTTCTGCACTCTTTGACCATGTATACTTTTACTGTTTAAAATTCATACTTCCCTGCTTGCGTAAATGTTGTGAAAAGGGTACAAAATTTTGGCTGTAATTATTAATAAACAAATGAATATTATACTCTTTTTTTTAAAGCAATACCTTAAGAATCTAAAATAGGGGATGAAAAATTGAATCAAATTTCTTATTTTGATGATCTGTTAGTCTACTTGCGAGCGAAACTGTGCCGAAGAGCACCAGCTGCTTAGTGACCGTGAGTACGGTTTTCGTCGCGGACGCTCATCTAGTGATCTTCTGGTTTACTTAAGGCGCTTTGGGCAGAGGCAGTGGAGAATAAGGGAGACGCATTGGCAGTTAGTTTGAATATATCGAAGGCCTTCGAACAGGTATGGCACAAGGCCAATACCAATAACTAGATCTAAACTATTTCGGAGGGAATTGGAATATTCTGTGGAGTATTTGCTTTTGAACAACCAAGCGTGGTAGCCTTGTAGTTGGATAATGACATCAGTGAAACAAAATTTTCACAAATCTATCATGTCCATTTTGCTGTATGCAAAATAAATACAGCAGGCAGCAGGTAAATTAAAATTTATTTATCCGATATTCTTTAACGCATTCATTTATATGACTATTAATTATTATCACGCTAATTTACAAACTTGGCAGGCAGATTGAAACAAAAATAAATTGACGGGCGGGTTAAATTGTCAATATTTGAAAAAAAATTTTATTATCAAATAGCATTTATTCGGCATAAGTAAGCTCGGTTACACTTATCGACGTCAACTATAACTGCGAATTCTGTTTGGCTGGTAGAATGAATGAAGATTCTCTTAACGGATTTATCGATTCTAATGATTATCGTATGTTATTTGTGACATTAGACTACACAACTGACTAAACTAAACTAACATTTGCATATATGTATCATAATATCACCACTTTACCTATACCTGCCGCAAGAGTTTACATATCATGAAATTGTTCATAAATAAAATACCTATCACTATTATCATCACTTTGCCCAGAATGTATGCGATTATTTCATTAGTGAATATAAAATGTAATGTATACTGCAGTATAAACTTTCATCGTTAGTGCATAATGAGTCTTTGAATAAAATACGCTACAATATAACAGCATTATTAAATTTCACTGTTTAATATGATACGACTTTAAACGTCCTTTATAGTATCATCTTACTTTTATGTGCTAAAAGAAAACATTACATTAATGTTTAATATGTATTTAACAGACAATAAAATAAATAAGATTTAGCCGGGGGATCATATGTATATGATTGAAACTAAAATCTAACTTGGAAAATGATCTTAATTAACAACTGCACAAATAATAGACATAATGCCAGAAACATTCTTTTCCACGGATTTTTTCTTTTTTATATATATTTATTTGTCTCTTGTTATAATTACTTTTTATTTATATAAAATTACATTGAGTTAATACCTATTTGTACATCCGTTTATGAGAGACTGTAGCCTGAGGTGAATTCTAGAAGATCCTGTAATACAAGTCGTCAGGCCCTTAATTCAAGGTTTGAATTGATGTTTTTGTTCATACATGCATTTTTATGCTTAAATCTAATTGTTTTTTTTATATTTATATTTAATAGTGTAAATATTAAACAAAAAAAAACATATTATTTCGTTTTACTGAACGAACCGCAAAAAACACGCACGATACTCTTTTAAGCCGTAGAGTTTTGCAATGTCTCGCCTGTGTTTAGTACGCATCGGCATCAGTGTTTGTCAAAGATTTTTTACATCAAAACATAGTAAACAAGCAGATCGTTCTTCTAATGAAAAGAGAAAACCATCACCTATAGACATCAAAGATGTTATTAATGCGTTGCTAATCCTTGTAACGGAGTCTTAATGCTACGTGCAGAAGTTTACCGGCTATATTAACTTCCAAAGCGGAACACGACAGAGACAATCACTCACACTATTGCGAAAAGAATAGGTAAGGTGGTAGTACTAAACCCGCGTGAGGCAATGCTACCATCTAATCTACCACCTAGTAGCCACGATAGTATTGACACGATAACCAATCGTTTGCCTCTTACGAACTGTCTATCAGAACGGCAGGTGACCTATTCTTCAAAAGGATCTCGGACCATAACATAGTAAACAGTTTTATATGTTCCGATATATATGTCATATCTGTAATATGACAATGCACCATTAACATCTTTAGAGTTTATGGACAATGGGTATCTAATACTATTAGAAGAGCCATATGCTTACTTACTATTGTATAACATAAGAAAAATGTCAGTAATTATGAACGTCAAGTGCACAAACTGTTGAAATGTAAAGAAAAAATCTTTGAATGTTGCTGGATAACTCCATACGCGATACGCTTCACTGTATATATTCAAAGTTGGCAACAAGGTGGTACTATAGCAATAAAACTATCTTCACGCAGTTTCCATGGACTATTTTCTATCATCAACGTCACAGTAGTATTGGAAAAGTTTTTCGATCAACTGAATAGTGTTCTTACGTGCGACATAAACGAGCAGATGGGCTCCTTTTGTTATTCTACACACATTGCTTACACAAGCTAAACATTTTTATTGTTCTGAGTACGCAACATCTTCCAATTAAAGTTTGGCGGTCGAACGCTATAGAAGACATGAATATTTTCTAAAAATATTCATGTTTGCTAAAGCATGGAACAACAACAAAAAACTTCGGATGCTATGAGATATGTAGGTATAAGTATTTTAATACAGTACTGAATGAGCAGTACTATAACTTTTAGAGGTGCTCGTGAAATCAACGGTAGTCGTAAAGTCCTTGCGGAGTCGGTGTATACGATGTTGTGAGCCGTTGCAGCTTTGAGCCGCTCCCAAGTCAGCCTCGTTCATTCAGCGTCAGACATTGGAATTGTATATGGCTCATAGCTCTCTCTTTTTAACGATAGCCGTAATTTATATTTCCTTACTGGCTCTTGTATGAGCAGAGACTGACATTCTGAATTTTTATTTTTTTCACAATTTCTGCTTAATTTTAGGAAATACTTTACCAATTAAACTTTATTTGTGTCGATTTTTCTAAATAAACTCCGTAAATAAACGAAAGAATAATCGTGCTATTATTTATGAATCGTGAGTTTTACTTAACTGACCTTTTGTCTGTCCGTCTGTCTGCTAATTTGTGCATCAATCACGCAAAAACTACTGGACAGAAAATAATGAAATTTGGCATGGTGATAGCTGAAAGCCTGGAGCAATACAGAGGATACTTTTTATTCTAAATTGCATCACAGTGCCCGTGGGATAAGGGACGAAAATCAATACACACATTTAGCTTTAATTCATTAACCTGTCGTACGAAACCCTTTGTTATTTCTTTGTTCGAAAAGGAGTATTATAAGGATTGTCAAGGGCATCAGTTTTGTAATTCAGAATTTACAGATATCGCAAGTTTCAAAGGTTTCCGGGTGATAAATCCAGTTAAACGTGACATCGGGAAGGTAGGTATAAAAACCTTTGAACGTGCGAGTAAAACTGGTAACGGGTGCTCCTATTATTTTATCAATTTTCCATGCGGACGAAGTTGCGGGCACAGCTAGTATACTATATAATAGCGAAAACTTTAAAAAAAATGTTTTTTTTATTTTGCTTCGACTTTTACAACCTATAAATTATGTAGCTATGAAAACATTTTATACCTCAAAAATTGCGATGATTTTTGATCATGCTTTGGTTATAGTTTTTGTTACTTTTTTATATATATTATAAAACAGCAAACAAGCAGATAGGTCTTCTGATGTTAAGAGTCAGCCATCGGCTATAGACACCAAAGATGTTAATGGTGCGTTGCTATTTTGTGGCGAGGTCTAATGCCACATGCATAAGTTTACCGGGTACCTTACTCTACAAACTGGAACACGACAGTGACAAGCACTGACGCTATTGCGGCAGGAACAGCTAAGGCGGTGGTACCAGACCCGGGCGAGACAATGCAGAACTCTACCACCTAGTAGTCATGATGGTAGTGACTTGCAGAGCCACTACCACTTTTACGACCTGCCTGGCACAACGGCAGTTGGTCTATACTTCAAAGGAGCCCGGAACCAACACGGGGAAAACTTTGAACTTAAAATACTATAAATTAATAAAAATGCTGACTGCATTTTTATTTCTGTAATTATTATCAACTTACGAAGTCCATACGCCGCCTCAAAATGATGAATATATTTTTTATTCTCTTTTTTATCAACTGATAACAAAAAAATATATATATATTTTTGGCCTAGATGTGTCATACATCTAGGCCAAAAATATATTAGCTTTACCCTATAACTACCTAGCAAATTATATATAATAAGTTTGATGTTTCACCCATTATAAAGTGAAGTACTGCTTGAAATTTGAATCCTCTGAAAATGCTTCGGCTACGAAGTGATAGACATGGGTAGATTATTGTGCCGCTGAGGGTGATACATAAAATATGTAATTTACATTAAGATAAGCAACTAATGACGTAATACAATATTAAGTAAATGTGTCAATATTTATTTATAACTAGCTGTGTGTCCGCGTGTTTTTTTTTTAAAAGTAATCTTAGTTACTCCTTATTACATCAGCTATCTACCAGTGAACGTCCCGTCAAAATCAGTCCAGCCGTTCCAGAGGTTAGCCGAAACAAACAGACAGACAGACAAAAATCGTAAAAAGTATTATTTTGGTATGTGTACCGTGTATACATCCACATGAATTTAGTTCAAACCGGTTATTTCAATAGTGTCTGTTTGTAACAGACACTCCAATTTTATTTATTTGTATAGATGTATACATTATTATTTTATTAATATATCTTGTACGAATAAAACGCTGAAATTATCTTTCTGTGTAACAAGCTTTAATGAATTAATTCTATTTAATAGAATTATAACCATCTTTGACAAGTATTGACAAGGGTAGATGCAAATAATTTAAATTACCTTAACAAGACTCTAAGGTATTGGTCCCTTAATCACTATGATTTTAAATTTTGAAAATTATAAGAGTATGAATATGTATGAATTTGTTCTGAATTCATACATTGAATAATGAAAATTATTTTGACGGTAAAACATTAAAGAAAGTTAGAAATGCTAAAGGCGAAATTATGTATTCGGCGATAAATATTGCACATCGACCTTTGGAAAGAGACAATCGGCTAATTTCGGCTTCGTAGAGCGTTATCTCTGTCGCACAAAATACAAACAGTCCGGTACCTATTAGGAGCTGTTAAAACAAGTGATTTGCTTCTTTTGATATTTTTATTCTTTGTATAAAATACACTAATTTTTCTATAAGTGATGGCTTTAGGTTGGGGTAAAATAAAATAAAAAAAACATTTTTACATTATGTTTACGTATTTAATTATTTTGGAACATTACAGCTTTAGTGTACATAATAAACACCATTATACCTATTGCTAAAATGAGACATTGCAATAAAAATAATAATAATTCTAATTCTCAATTACTTCCATTTCACTATCTGTGCTCTCAAAGAGGTCAATATCACTGTCACTATCAGCCGTATTTATTACTAATATATCAGTGTAATTGTCTAAACTGTGTTGAATGCTTCTATATTCATTCTCACATTTGATTGCATGATCGCAAACTTTTTCCACTCTTCAGCGCCGATCATGTTTACTTTTTCAGTCAATAATGTTTTTACTGTAGTTAAGTTCATACCCACATTTTTAGAGGCTACATAGCCTTTCAGTTGAGACCATATATTTTCAATTGGATTAAAATCCGGATGATATGGTGGCAATCGCAACACAGTGTGCCCATGTTCGGCAAGTATTTTGTCCACAGAAAACTCTGTATACCTCTCCTTGTGCTGACATATAATAGCGTAAATCTGGGTTTTTGTTAATTTTGGATCAACTGGAATTTCATGTCTGTTTAACCAGTTGATCATTTCCCGTTTAATGGTGTTTGAGTTGGGGGGTCTCTCAACATACTTGTTGTGATAGGGTGCGTTGTCGATAACTAGAACAGAATCACTGGGTATATTTGGGATTAATTGGTTAACCAGCCATTTCTCATAGTTATCGTTATTCATTTCATTGTGATAGTCACCTGTAGTGTCCGTGGATTTATACGTTAAAAAAGCACCGGTACAAAGCCTTTTTCATTTCCCGCATGAACTATTATCAAACGTTGACCTTTTGAAATTGGCTTTTTTACTCCTTTTTTCTTATCGTCACTCCAAGATTTCCCTTTAGTGTGGGATGCATGTATATATGACTCATCCATGTAGACGATATTTTTTCCTGTTTCGCGAAATTTGCGTATTTTATCAAGGTATTCCATTCGTTTGAGACTAACGTCGTGCTTTTCCATTAGAATTTTTCGATTATCTTCCATTTTAGTGAACTGAAATCCCATGTCATGAAGTATTTTTCTCAATGTTTTTTCAGACCCATTGTAATTAATAGCTTCAGATAACTTAGCTTTTAATGATTTTATTGTTGGCAGTTCATTAAATCGTAAGTGAAAATCATACACCATTCTTCGAACAACATCGTAATCAAAATCGTCCATATCCAAACGAAATTGCTTTTTTGGTCTCCCTTTTTTTGGAGTGCTGAACTTAATTTCAGTCGAATGTGTTTCAGTACTGACTTCGTTTAATATATTGTTCAAAGTTCTTCTTGAAATTCCAGTGGCATTTGCAACTCGCTCTTGAATCTTCTTAAAATAACAACTTACATTTTCATCTACTTTTTTTTTAAATCTATCAGCTTCGCTTACAAAGTATTTATAAACATTGTAGATAATTTCACGTGACTGACCTCGTAAAGGTTTCCCTCTTTTTCCGAAAGAATTTGTACAGTACAGTACAGTGTAATTTTTTTTGTACAGTACCCGGCGATGGTCTCAACTGAAAGGCTATGTAGCCTCTAGAAATGTGGGTATGAACTTAACTACAGTAAAAACATTATTGACTGAAAAAGTAAACATGATCGGCGCTGAAGAGTGGAAAAAGGTTTGCGATCATGCAATCAAATGTGAGAATGAATATAGAAGCATTCAACACAGTTTAGACAATTACACTGATAGATTAGTAATAAATACGGCTGATAGTGACAGTGATATTGACCTCTTTGAGAGCACAGATAGTGAAATGGAAGTAATTGAGAATTAGAATTATTATTATTTTTATTGCAATGTCTCATTTTAGCAATAGGTATAATGGTGTTTATTATGTACACTAAAGCTGTAATGTTCCAAAATAATTAAATACGTAAACATAATGTAAAAATGTTTTTTTTATTTTATTTTACCCCAACCTAAAGCCATCACTTATAGAAAAATTAGTGTATTTTATACAAAGAATAAAAATATCAAAAGAAGCAAATCACTTGTTTTAACAGCTCCTAATAGGTACCGGACTGTTTGTATTTTGTGCGACAGAGATAACGCTCTACGAAGCCGAAATTAGCCGATTGTCTCTTTCCAAAGGTCGATGTGCAATATTTATCGCCGGGTACTGTATTTTAAGTTTTAACGTGTGTTCAAGGCACGTCTGTAGAAAGTTGAATAAATAATTATGTTAGAGGTAGGTAATATCTTCTTAAGTCACAGTACCTGGGTTTCGAATGGCGATTTTCGTCACTACCATCACGACTAATAGGTAGCTGAGTCCCGCAACGTCTCGCCCGTATCACCGCTTTTCCTTCTGATGCCAAAAAATGCTTGTCTTTGTCTTATTCTGCTTTGGAGAATAAGAAAGCTGACAAACTAATACATATGGAATTGCCATTCTACCTCTCAGATAGCAACGCATAATTAACACATTTGGTGTCTATAGGTGATGCTTGTGACCTTTAGCCTCTATCCTTAACGCTCATACAGAAATATGGTACGTAATCAATTACAATATCACGTTACTTATGGCCGATTATCTAAAATATAAGTTTTGATATTGTTTTTCTTTATGTAGGTTTTGTTTTTAGATAATTCGTGTCTTTAATGTACTTAATTAAGCAAGTTATTGATTTTTTCTCTTTCTATGTGCTCCCCTTGCACCTTCTCTGTTTGCTCTTGAGGCTGTTTGACAGATAATGCTTTTGGGTATTAAATCTACCTGTGCAAATATATATGTACAAAATTTAAATAAATGAATAATCTTAAGCTTATATTATCGTGTGAATCACATATGTTGAAAAGAAATTTAGCATAATAAATACAGAAACACACTATATATATATATACCACTTGAATGTTTTTACTAAATAAAGCCTTTTATCATTATCCAGAACATCGTAAATAATGATTATTTTTCGCGTTCATAAAATTCGTAGGTATAGTGAAAATGAAGAAAACTAGTTATTTTGCAAATTTCCGCGAACTTTTAAGTGTACCTTTGCGATGTCACTGAAAAGGAAGACATATAAACGCGGTGTAAGAAATGGAACAAACTTACCGTAGATGTGAAAAATAATGAAGACCCCAGCGGCATAGATATCCACCCTCGCAATGTGTCGCAATCGGTTGGCACTCGCGTTTGTACTATCCCAACCATTACGAGGTATTGTGTCCGTGAGAGCTGTCTACGTGTGCGTTACTCGAGCGCCCTTTGTATGCAGATTGACTTTTGTATGTATTTGTTTTGTGGTAATACTAACTCTACTCTGTAGTCGTAGTATTTTCATAAGCCTATATATTAATACGAGAAGTGAAAACTTTCTACCCACTTTGACGAAAATGGCGTAGAGGATATGAAATTTGGTTTGGTATATGGAGAAGTGCAGAAAGATCATATTTTAATTAATCATCTGCCATTCTGCCTGGTATTTCATAAAATGCGGACGATTAGTTATACGTGTTACTACTATAGCAACTACTAGGTGGTAGAGTTCGGTAATCTTTGTCAGCCAGATCAGTTCAGATGGCACCACTTCCAAGCTTATAATTTGATGTAAACGATTCCACGATGTTGCGGAAGTGGTGCCACTGTACTGCAACATTTTGATAACAACATATTCTAATATCTATTATGCGAGATAAACGAATATTAATATTACATTCAAGCATTATTTACAATATTATTCATATTAGAAATAAATATACCTAACACTATATTGCTTATTTGGAATTAATAAATTTCTTCTATTTAATATTTCTATATATATATGTATATATATATATATATATATATATTATTGGCTGTATTTTGTCTCAAATTGCTAATTTCAAAGAAACACCGTGTACTGGTAAGATACCAGTTAGTGGATTCCGTCATTCTGAAACCCACTGGCGCAAATAACATTAGCATAGTTATAGAACGCGTCGGGATGAGACCCCCGTAAAGGTCCCGTTGGGGCTGGGATGGCTCTTAAACCCGCTTTTCCGATAATGACTATCGATGATTCTACCCCGAATGTGAGCTCGGGCACAATATTATTACGTAGTTCGGCCGTTGCGGGGAATTGCGAAATATAACATGCGTGCCGGTATTCAGTTATTTGCTGTATGGAATTTGTAAACCGTGTTCACCGTGTAAAGAACTGTTTTGTAGCAGAATATCGAATTTAGGTTTTTGAGAGATTCCTTTGTGTGAAGAATTAATAAATTAAAATTGAATATTGTTATAATTAACAGAAATTTGCGATTCATGTTTTATGCTCATCACACACGGTTAAGATACTATAATATTTTATCTTAAGATGCCCTAATATAAAATATTATAGTATATTAAGGTATCTATTAAAAAACTGTTCATTTTGTCATGAGTCTGCCTCGTTGCCATGTGTATTTTTTATAGGAGTTCTATATACTATATGATTGACTATGAGTGATACGGCTTTACTTCTTCATTTCTTAGACAACTTCTCAGACGACGATTTTGTTATAGAATGTGAAATAAAAATTTCAGTAGCACATTCCTAACAAAGTTAACTTTGAATGTAAAACTATCAAGACATGTCAGGTTTTTGCGGGCTGACACCTAGCTTATTGACATAAAAGACAACAGATTTTATGTGTAGTTTTCCTCCCCTTGCCTTTTGATTGGACGCGGCACAAAGCTGGGAGCACGCCGTACCGCTTACATTTTTTTATTACCATAAGATAGCAAGCAAGCAGGTGTTTCTCCTAATGGAAAGAGAAACCTTCGCCTATAGACACCAAAGATGTTAATGGTGCGTTGCTATCCGTGTGGCGGGATACCTTTACCTCCAAACCGGAACACGATTATGACAAGCATTGACGCTATTGTGTGATGCTTCTAGGATTTGTATGGTGGGCGACATTCTGAAATATGCTTTAAGATATTTTATATTAGGGCATCTTAAGATAAAATATTATAGTATCTTAACCATGTGAGAACAACCTATCAAATTCATATATCGCACACCTAGATCAAAACTTAGACAACTCAAAATAGGTGGAGCTAAAACTATCAAAGTTTAGCTTCAGCTTTAAATTCAGTAATATTTTACAAGACATTTATTGTCTATAGAATCCTTTGACAGTAGTTTCCTTAATCTAAGATAGAATCAAATTAAGTTGTGTAAGTACTCTAAAAATCCGTTTATTTCGTCACCTGAAAATTAACCTTTTTTGAGTTGTCGCAGTTTAGATCTAGGTGTGCGATATGTTTTATAAAATATGACTGGAACAAGAAATAAGCAAATTTGGATAAAATATCCCGTATTGTTCTCAGCTCATTTTAAAGAATAGATTATCTGCCATTCTACCATGTATTTAGTAAAAGGCGAAAGATTGATAATGCGTGTCACTACCATCGTAAATACTAGATGGTAGAGTTCCGCAACGTCTCGTTCTGGTACCACCGCCTTTATTATTCCTGCTGCAATAGCGTCAATCCCGTCAATGTCGTGTTACAGTTTGGAGAGTAATGTAGATTTATGCATGTGGCATAGCCATCCCGCCACATGGATAGCAACGCACTATTAACATTTTTGGTGTCTGTACGCGATGGTGTCTCTTTTCCCTTTTCCAGGAGAGCCATCTATTTGTTTGCTATGCAGTTGTCTAATTATTTTATTATAATATAAAAAGTCAAACGAGTTTTATATCATTAATTTGCTATAATAAAATGATTGACAATTATTTGACACTTTTTAGCCGGTAAATATGTATTACTTCAGAAATTTTTCCTTAGGCCTTTTGTGTTCATTAGAGCTTGTAATGAAAAATAGACTTTCTGTTTACCTGCCAAGAGTCTTAGTAAAGGCTAAGTTTGTCGTTATAAACATGAGTAATTCGTTGTTTTGTTCTGCAACTAGTTGGTGTATAATAGTAGGGGAGCTCAAGAGGGAATTTTTGGATTTACTCAAGCACGTCAGATTAATATAGGGGGGGTGACCTCGCATACTGTTGAGGCTCTCACCAAATATAAGCTCTTTATATAGAGGCGGGTTATTAGGGCAGACAAAAAAACAAAATTGCAATAATTTCAGCTTGTGGAAATTGTCAGATTATATTTTTTCGTTATTCTTACATCATTAAATAATAAAAGAAAATTCAGACGCGCTCGAGAATGTCAAAACAAAATTTTCTTTTCAACTTTACCCCTAATGACCCTCCCACTCCCTTACAAAACACTTGAATCGTCAGATTTTCTATAACTTAGGTGGCAATTAACCCACCATACCTTAATCTGACACGATTTAGTGTTACCCTGTCACAGTTTTTTTTTTAATTTTTTATCCGTAGATTTTTTCTCCACCATTGAAATGAAAAACACCATATAACCTTTTATTTTTCTTATAATTTAATCTACAAAATCAAATAGATCGCTACGAGCGTCGTAACGATCTATTGGAGCATCCATTTAGCATCATGGGCTCTCCTACTATTATGTCGCTGTTTCAGCTTTTCTTATCACCGTAACGTCTACTCTCTTTCAATTCAGACGATACCACATACTGTTAACATCTTCAATTTGTATCGGTGACGCTTGTTACTTACCTTAAAACCATTATGTGTTTATTTCTGGAAGCAAAATATGGTGGCTATCTCATACTACTAATTTTTTTTTACTTTATTTCATTTATACGTTCAAAGCAGTATTGTTCAGAAATAAACCATTCTTAGAGGGTGATGTAATAAAAAGATAAATGGCATACCTGGAAAGAAAAGGCAAGTATTAACAACCATTACAAGTGTTTTAGATGTGCGACCCGCACCTTTGGTCAAATGAATAGTAACCCTAACTATTCAAACTAATCGATAGCGCTATAAGGTTTGATTCGGATGTGATGCAGATTCGATGTAACATAAATTTGACCAATCTTTGGCCTTTAATGAACTGCTTGGCAAATTTTTTTTTATATCATAAGATAGCAAACAAGCAGATGGTTCTCCTGATGGAAAGTCAACCATCGCATATAGACACCGAAGGTGTTAGTGGTGCGTTACTACCTTGTGGTGAGGTCTAATGCCATATGCATAAGGTTATCGGATACCTTACATTCCAAACCGGAACACGACAGTGTTAAGCACTGATGCTATTGCGGCAGGAATAGGTAAGACGGTGGTACCAGACCCGGACGAGACGATGCAGAAATCAATTACATTGTAGCTACGATGGTAGTGACTCGCATAGCCAATCGGTCGCCTTTTACGACCTATTTGGCAGAACGGCAGTTGGCCTATTCTTCAAAGGAGCCCGGACCAATACGGGGTAATCCAATGGTCTATTTATTCTACAGAGCGGGTCCAAACTAACGCAATTGATACTATCTAAATATTTTGTATGTCAAATTTCATCCAATTCTATAAAACTAGATTTATGTGATTGAGTAACATTAAGTAAAAACATCTAAACCAAGAAGTTAACATTTATAGGATTGTCTTAGCAGCAGTACTTGCCACTAATATAGCCCCTCAGTTTTAATGTTAAATTATTGTTATTCCTTTTCATCCCAATGTAACAAGATTTAAAAAAATCATCTCGTTAATTATCTCGTTAAACAAGCAGTTATTTCTCGTGATGTAAAAGACGCCATTTAAGAATCCATATAATTAAAACTGTACCACCGAATATTTAATTTTTAGATATGATTTCGGAATAAATACACCAAAACGGGTATTTATTCCTTGGTTTTGGTTTGAGTCCTTTTTTGTTGTGTTCGTTATTATCGATACATATTATTATTAAACATTTAAAACTCGTACGGAAACTTAAGATTAAATCTTTTAATGTGGAAAGTGACTATGTGAGTGAGACAGAAGATACTGGGGACGTATCTTCAATATATTACTATTATTGTAATTCTATTTAACACGGTACGAAGTAGTAGATTTTTCTCATTTTTAAGTGCGTGCAGTAAACACCCGTTCGAAACAGGGGCGGAAAGCTAGTTGTCGAGAGACGTTAGTGGTGCGTTTCTATCCGTCAAATCAACCATTGTAAAACTTACAATTTAAACTTACTAAATTGAGGGTCAATTACGGTTTTACATTTTTATCACTTTTAAACCGTTACAACCAAATTATTTTAGATATCAAAGTCTATAATTTGGTGACGGATAAATTTTATCTTAATATTTTACACTATGTGATGTAACATTAGTTATCGTGAAAGATTTGTTTCTTTTCTTACCATTAGCTAACAAACAAGCTCTCTAGATGGAGAGAGAAACTATTGCCTATACACGGAAAATATGTTAATGGTGTGCTATCTATGTATTAAGGTGGCAGTGCCACATGCATAAATCTACCTTATCATATAAACCGGAACACGAGAATGACAGGCATTGACGCTATTGCGGCAGGAATAGGTAAGACGGTGGTACTAAATATTCAGGCGAGACATTGTGATTCACGATGTCAGTGACACGTATAGCCAATCAGTCACCTTTTACAGCCTGCCTGACAGAACAGCAGTTGACCTATTTTTCAATAAATCTGGGACCAACACGGAGTCAATCTCTAACTAAAATTAAAATTTAGAAAGGATGTTAAAACAGAAAACCTATATTTTTATATCATAAGATAGCAAACAAGCAGATAACCTATAGACACAACAACTATCGCATATAGACACCAAAGAAGTTAATGGTGCGTTGCTATCTTGTGGCGAGGTCTAATGCCACATGCTTAAGTTTATCTATATATTCTATATATTTTAATCAATGAAAACAGTTAAAAATAATAACAGAAATAATATTTATCGCAGACATTAAACACGATTTTACAGTCAACTATATCGTATAAGTGATTCAAACACTCGACATGTTTCAGCTCGAAATTGAAGTGCGCTTGGCAGTACTCAACGACGTGACTGGCTATAAAACATGCAACAAAAATTGAATGCGTTTATAGTTCATTAATATATAATTATTACTTGTAACAAATATTAAATTTAACATTTATCAAAGTAAAAATAAAAGTTTTGAGTACATATTATAAAATTACAAAAAATATTGCTTTATTTTCTGTAACGTCTTGAAATACCAATTATACTCAATCGATAATTTTTTTATGTCACATATTTTACAATAAAAAACTACCCATTTTCATTAAAAAAACGAATTACTAAAATCGGATACTCTACAAAAAGTTATGAGTGGTCTAACATAAAAAAACGCGTTGAATTGAGAGCTTTCTCGTTCTTCGAGCTTCGTAGTAAGTAAATTGAGTACGAAGATTGATTTTTATGCATTCAACTAATTGTTGCCATTTGATATTTTGTTTCCAAAAATCAAACAGAAAGAAAGGCTAAAATCTATATGCATAAAAATCAATTGCTGTTCGTTAGTCTCGCTAAAACTCGAGAACGGCTGAACCGATTTGGCTAATTTTGGTTTTAAATTAATCGTTGAAGTCCAGGGAAGGTTTAAAAGGTGAAAAAAATATATAGAAAAAAAATAAGAGTAGTTAAAAAGGCAGAACAACGTTTGCTGACTCAGCTAGTAATATCTATATATTAGTACGTGCAGGGAAAACTTTGCACCCTTTTTTAAGACAATTGCGCGAACGGTAGAGTACGAAATTTAACACAGTTAAAGTTCATATTGCGAAGGACTGCAAAAACCGATTTGTTTAAAATTAAATGCATTGGAAATACATTATTTACCACAATAATTATTACACACACTACATTTATGTGACATACTTGATAATATGCACACATGTATACTATTTTCTTTACGGCTAGTCAGTTTTCAAACTTAAAAGAGATTTTATTGTTTAGTTATTGTCGAATTTGGGCTACAGGCGATCGCTAGTATTATTAAATTGATCGACCGGTTTCGCTTTTTAAATCATCTTCGGGATGTAATGTTTCAGAAAATTATGTCCTGAAGATGCTTATAGTGAAATAAATGTACAAGTGTAGTGTAAACTAGTTTCAACTAATAATAATGGAATTTCACCAAGTGCCGACGATGAAAGTGTCAAAAAAACTCAAAAAATGTTGACTCGTCAAAAGTGCCTGTAAAGTATAATTTGAATAAAAATGTTAAGACTTTGACTTTTGACTTTAAAAGTACATTGTGGATTACATGCGGCGTGGACATTGTTTGAAACTGTTATATAATTTGCTTAATTTTTGCTGCTTTTTGTGTTTATGTTGTGTTTTAATCGCAATGGAGTGTAAAATCCATGCAGATTTTATGAGTAAACGCAATATAGGTATGTGACAAAATTATCTACAGATTCCCTATTTGAGTACTAAGTACTGAAGGTGTCATATTGCACTACTACACTACCGTCATATAAGGCATTTTAAATCATTTTTTCAGTTCAGGATATCAGGGAACAAAACCCTTGTTTATCAATTATTACACTCAGAAATAGATGTTGTATTTTATTATATTTTAAGACGCTGGCCAAATATTGTGATGTATGATAGTTTGCCGATATTTTGCGTAATTCTTTATTATAATATTATAGTTATATTGTAACATATCTAAGGAAAACCCTACAAGAATAATAAAAAATATAGGCAAAATCCTAAATCGCGATATTATAATTATTAATCTCATCGAACTATATACAAGTTACAACGCTTCTCACTTGGTACCTTGCCTGGCTGAGAAGATCTTCCTTTTCCACATCCTTGTGTGACGTCAATAATCTGCACAGTAATGACGTCACTCTGACAGTAATCGCTGCGTTCTACCGCTATGATCACTCAGTGTTACCATAGAGTACTTAAATACAGGCTTATTTCAAGGCATAAAATGGGTACAAAAAACGTTTTTTAAGACATTACATTTCAAAGAATATGGGCTAATATTCTTACAATCATCATTCATAACTGCAACCAGTGCTAAAAGCTCAGATGGAGTGGAGTCTAAAAGTACAGCGTCATCTGCATAAAGCAGGCAGTTTGCCACTACATCACTCATGCGCATTCCCACATTCAATGTCCTAACATAACACCAGGGAGATATGTTGCCGTCAACCCGCACACATGTTTTTAAATTCCCTTAGTCTAAATCAAGAAAGTTACATTCTACCCGGAATATTCACACGCGCTTCAAAATCGTTCCGAAGAGTACCACGACATGAGTGGAGTGTGTCTCTTTCTACCAAATAAAACGCCAATCGCCACATGTAAGTGCGGCCATGCGTAGTTTGAAAATTACTACTAAGTAATTCTACTAATTTGAGAAACAGTTTTTGAATTGCATAAGTAATTGCGTAATAATTAAAATAAACACATTTTAGAACTCACTATGTTAATTACAATACATTTTATGCTAATGTATTTATCGACGTGTATGAATAAAAGGGATTTAACGATTACCGAATACATAAAAATCTACCATCTGATAATTTTATTTGCACTGGCAATTCTAAGAAAGGGACAACATCCACTCTTGTCGTTGTCTTGCTCAGAACGTTTTCCCCCTCTGTTAAGGAAAAAACAAATGTCAACTTTATAAGTAACGAAATAAAGTACATTTTTATTTTTCAAATATCGCTTCGTAACAATTCCAGTTATTGTATATAAGTTCCTTGGTCTAAATCATAATTTAAAATAACCAAACGCATCTGGCGTTTTTTTTTAAATTTAGATTTATGTTACTTATATAATTTAAGGACCCAATATATTTTATTATAATACTGTAGTACTTAAGAAGAAATAAAAAATAACAATGGATTTATAAATTCAAATCGGCTTTAATTATGAAATACAAACAGGATTAAAGTTGATTTTATTTTTTGCTGATTGTCGTGACCTCATTCAACCATCTTTGTCTGTTAGTTACGCATAAATTTATGTAGTACAAGTCATTAAATTATTTGGAAGTATGGATACATTTTTAATAGATATTTAAATATATGTGAAACAAGTTCCCTGTAATAAATACGATGATTTATTAAAATAGGCTACATTATTGTTAAGCAATTTCTCGTAAATAAGTAAAGGAGCAAGAAAATTAAGATAATACTAGCTGCACCGTGCAGCCCGCTGCATCATATAAAAGTTTTTGGTTAATCCCGTGGAGTGACAACTCAGTAGCCTATGTGCTATTCTTCAGGTTATCATCTACCTGTGTGCTAAATTTCATCCAAATCCGTCCAGTAGTTTTGACGGATTGAGTAACAAACATCCATTCATACATCCATCCAAACATCAAAACTTTCGCATTTGTAATATTAATATAGATGATGATTATACCTAATATGAAAAATCTTCGAAAAACATCACCTCTCACACCATATACGTACCATATGTACGTATATTGGCCAGCCACGGAACAGTTCGACGTTCGTTCGTTTTAAAATTATTTTTCTTCGTTTTAAAGTTCAGTTTTTCTCACTATTTGCCTTTTAACATCGCTTGATGTAGGAAGAGCAAGGAATCGCTAATACGATATGAGATTTAATTTTAAACTGGATACTGCAACACATACAATATTCTATGAACTAAATTTTTTTAACTGAAATGAAGCGTCAGGAAAATTTCGTCACTGCGAATCAAATATTTACCAAAACATGGAACCGAACGAGAAATTGTTTTTACCAAACAAAAAATGTTAAATCGTTAAGTGTATATATATATATATATATATATATATATATATATATATATATATATATATATATATATATATATATATATATATATATATATATATATATATATATATATATTAAAAATATTAGCCAAAAAAGCCAAGACTGGCATGCTGTAATAGGATTAAATACTTTCAAAAATTGATATCAAGAACCTCCCGAGTGAGTATCGAGGATTGGTATTAGCGTGATTGGTATTGACGAAATTTAGGAGTGTGAAAAAAGAACAGATCTACGGAGGCAGCGCAAGTTGTGGCTCTACTGCAACAGGGCTTAAGTCAACGTGTCGTGGCTAGAAGATTGAATCTCAGCCGTTCTGCAGTTCGACGAGTTTACCAAAGGTTTCTAGAGACTGGGCAGTATCGAAGAAGATCTGGATCTGGCAGACACAGGGTGACAACTCAAAGGGACGATCGCTTTTTAGTGGTATCGGCTTTAAGAAATCGACACCTTTCTGGCGTCGATCTCCAACAACGCTTACGTGAAGATCGGGGTGTGGCTATAAGTGACAGTACTGTTAGAAGGAGACTTCGAGAGCAGAATTTAAGACCACATAAACCAGCAACGGGACCACTTTTGACCACAGCTCATCGTCAAGCAAGACTTCAATTTGCGCAAAATCACATTAACTGGACTATAGGTCAATGGGAGTCAGTTCTTTTTAGTGATGAGAGTCGAATGACTTTATACGGTTCTGACGGACGTCGTAATGTAATGCGACGACCGGGTGAACGTTATGCCCAGTTGCATAAGAGAAACAGTCAGTTACGGTGGGGGCTCTGTAATGTTTTGGGGCGGGATATCTTTAACTGGACGAACGGAGCTGGTTTTCATAAGTAGAGTTGCTTTAACTGCTGCACGATACATTACGGAGGTTTTAGAAGACCATGTGGTGCCTTATGCTGGCTACATCGGGGAAAACTTTCAACTTATGCATGATAATGCACGGCCACACATAGCGCGCAATGTCACCCAGTATTTAGAAGAGGTCGGCATTCGTGCTATGCAGTGGCCCGCCCGAAGCCCTGATCTAAACCCGATAGAGCACATGTGGGACACCTTAAAACAAAAGGTAAGAGCACGGAATCCAGCCCCTACCACATTGGGAGACCTGGAAACCGCCATCAAGGAAGAATGGGAACGAATTCCTCAAGAGACCATTAAAACCTTGATTAAATCTTTAAAACGGCGAATGCAAACCGTTATTCGAGCAAGAGGAGGAAATACCCAATATTAAGATGAAAAAATGGTGACGATAACTTTAATGATTAAAAAAATAAGTGAGTTTGAAATTTTAACTAAAAAAATGTGAAATTAATGATTTTGACTTCAAATCCTAATTAAATTGATTTTTTTTATAATTTGAAGGTTTAAAGTACTTAAATTAGTGTAAATAAACATGATTAGTAAATCATTTTAGTTATTAAACAATATGTTTTCTTTTGCCAATGAAAACGCATAATTTGCGGTGAAAATGCAGGTGGGCCGATTTTTTTGATGACCAGTGTAGATTATTCGTGATGTATGGCTTTTGGTCCTTTCTGTCTCACTCGAAAGAAATCTGGCGTGAAGAAATTTTGCTTCAATTCTGAATTTTTGAAAATTGCCATAAACTTTTGAATTAGAGCAGTACAAAGTCAAAGTCAAAAATTTTATATTCAAATTGTCTTTACAGCCATTTTTGATGAGCCATCATCAAGAAGGTCATAACTTGAGGTGTACTACTCTATTAATTCAGTTAAAAAATCACCTTGTAATTCTGGAATCTGGATATTCAAAATTTACCCCATTTTGAGGCTTTCTAGAAACTAATGCGTGTATTATTATATACGTATTAATTAATATTTAGAAATTTTATAGTGGGTATATAATTATATTATGCTGATATTATTAAAGAAACGGTTGAGATTACTAGAGTTGGTGTTCTTAACGCGGAAAAGTGTTTTGGTAGGGATAATATTTTTTGTAGTGTATAACTATAAGAAAGTATCTTATCTACGCTCGTATCATCCCCAAAGGGGCAACCAGTAGACCCACGATTAGCCGTAGATACTAAGTCCGACAATATGATAAGTGGCAATCCTGTCGCCAAACGGGCACTTATCCAATCCCGGGCAACGTGTGTACACACATTATGTGTTCAAAAAACTAAAAAAAACACATTTTTGATTTAATATTATTAACTATATATTTTTTATATAACTAAACTAACTAACTAAAAAAGTTATAGTAAATAATTATTATATTACAATATGAAGGGTCTTTTTAATAAATTAAGAAAAATAATACAACTTCTTAAAATTATTCTTTAATTTAAAAATTTTATGAAATGAAATAAATAATGAAAACACCCATTATCTTGAATAAATGAAAATTTCGATTAATAATCTTTCTTCGTATTAAAGGCGATGAAATAAAGGATTGAGTTGGCGTGAGATTCAATTTGTTACAATCCTTAAGGAAACGTTTCCAAATGAAACATTTTGTGTTCCGCAAGGAAGTTAAATTGTATTTCTTACAAGGATCTTGTTGGTCGGGCTTGTTTGCCTCGAAATACTACTACATTTTAATCATAATACTGTTTCTGCCATTTGCTTTTAAATTGTTATTTACCATATTATAAACTGTCTTTATTAATTGCACCTAGTTTTCGCTCTGTCACTTTCATTTATATAAAAAAAAAACTTTTTGATGAAAGACATACTCGAGACCTCAGCTCCAATTCCTATAAGTTAGTGTAAGTTTTGATGGTAAGAGAAGAGTTATTTGCCGGTTAACGAAATCTTTTTTACGACGTTATGTCGTCGTATATAGAAATAACGCTAGTACAAATACTGCACTCAAAAAAAAACGTATATATGAATTTTGCATATTGCAACATAGGTACGTTTTATTTGTGTTTTGAAGTACTCGATATTTCTCATTTCCTACATGAAACTTTTATTTTATCGCTTTATTACTTTATTTACTATCTTCCAATAATACAAATAAAACATTTATGTCTTAACGAAGTATCAAATTTCAATAAAGTCAAAGTGACATATTTAGGTCGGTGGACAAAACGACTAACGATAAGTAAAATTGATCGTTATATCTATTTTTATTTTTTGACAATAGTCCACTCATATATTTTTGCTACATAGAGTAACAGTAGAGAAGTACAGATTACAGAAATACAGAAATACAGAGAAGACGAGTTTAAAAATCTTACGCTGGGTATCCTACGTGGGAATGAAATAATGGAGTTTCGCCCTGTCCATCTGTTTGGCCGCGGCTTAGCCCGGAGTCTTTGTTCATGTCAGGTGGTATAATAATTAGTGGATTGTACTTTAAATTGTAATTATTATATTTCGGAAAAGACAAACTATAAGTAAGAACTGTACGTATTGGTGAATGTACTGTCGTGTTACGATGTAGTGTGAATTGTCCCCTCCTTTGCCTTTGATCGTCGCATCGCCCAGCCTTCGCGTTCGTGTGAAGTGTCGACTGGCCTCCGCCTACCACTCGATCCGTCGGCGCGAACAATCTAAGTACTAAAAACTATAATGTAGTATGTTTATATACATTAATCACGCACACAAACTAGAAAAATAAAATCAAATTCTCCAAACCAGAAAACGACAGCGACAATCACCGACGCTATTTTATCAGATTTCTACTGAAATAACGGCGTAAATAAAATAAAATAAATAATAAAATGATGGTACTAAATTCGTACGATATGTTGCAGAACCATAGCACCCAGTCAGTAGTCAGAATGTTACAAAAATAAAGCGAATGTATATAAATTGTTTTTCGAATTAGGCATAAAAAACTAATTTTTCTGAGAGTCAAATCCCCCATTTTTAATTTCAGATATTTTAAAAATTCGATGTAGTTGTATATAAAACAAAGTTGAAAGAAAAATTGACATGTTATAGTTGATCCGTTTATAAAATTAATTTATAGGGAAAATTGTGTACAATTTTTTTGGCAATGGCAAATTATATTGAATAGGGTGGAAAACACAGAAAACTATAGTAGGGGAGCAGAAGATGCTAAATGGGTAGTTACTCGAGCGTCATAGAGATCCATTGGATATTGTAGACTAAATTATAGGAAAAATAAAAGGTTATATTATAATGTTTTGCATTTCAATGTTGTGGAAAAATTCTACAGATAAAAAAATGTTTTAAACAAATCAGTGACATGGAAACACTGAAGCGCGTTAGATTAGGGGATGGTGGGTTGCCAGCTAAAATTTAGAAAATTTGACGATTCAAGTGTAGCGTAAGGGAGTGGGAGGGTCACAAAGTTGCAAAGAAAATGTGACATTCTCGAGCGCGTCCGAATTTCCTTTTATTATGGAGGAAATGATGTAAGAATTAAGAAAAAAGCATAATCTGACAATTTCCACAAGCCTAAGTTATCTTTATTTTGTTTTTTTTTTCTGCCATAGTCCCCCCCCCCTACAGAAAAGGCTTATATTTGGTGAAGAGCCTTAACAGTATGCGAGGTACCCCCTCCTATGTCAATCTGACGCGCTCGAGTAAATACCAAAATCCCCTCTTGGGCTCCCCTACTACTACACTATACACATAGCTCAACTTGCACTTAGCCATTTTTGATTATTATAGCAGTTTCATATTTTCTACACCTTCCATATTTAATTAGCATAGTTAAAAAGAGCAATCAAAATTATATATTTACTATTATTTGCATTACATACGAATTTGATTAAAAACCTTTTATCAATAAACTCATTTGATATAAAAATATTTACTTTGTGATATTAATTTCAACAGAAACACGAGGTATTTGCTGACTCATATGTGTTTAACATTGCAATGTAAATAAAGCGTTAAGTTTTCATAAACCTATTAATATCTTTTGCTTTTACAATATTATAAAACTACAGATTATTTAAAATCTTTTTTGTCGAAATTTCATAAAGAATATTATGAATTCATATTAATGCTTATATATTAATGCTTCACCTTTTATAGAGTGAAGTGCTATTCGACTCTTCTGAAGATATTTCGGTTGCCTAGTTCACGTGTGTTAAGTACATAATTTATATGTTACTGCCTTTGCTACTGACGTGAAGAAAGTGTGGTGGAAGTGGGTGGACTATTTTGCCACTGTGCTCTCCTTTAAATTTCAGGCCTTGGATAAGTTTGTCCCACTCTTTATACTACCTTTCGTTTCAGTTGCATCACAGCAATTCCGTATCAGATTTTAGAATTTTTACAAATTATATACCTTATTTTCCTTTTAAATTAAGGATCTCCGCAAAATAAATACCATAATATCTTCTTTAAATTATGGAATTCTGCAAAAAATCAAGCTTTAGAAGTACATGCAAAGCATATTATGTTAACATAGTAATCAGTTGTTTCAATATTTCACCTAAAAAGAGTCTAAAATGAAAGAAATATAGACTTTTAAACTATATAAAGCTATTTTTCTCTTAGTTGTACTTTTTTGACATTCTTTGTTTTCCCGTGTGGTCTTCATATGCTATAGAAAGAAGGGCGCAAATGGAATACACCATAATGAAATATAAATATAATTCAAGCCAATCGTTTGAATTTTACAAACTTCCTGGCAATATAGCAGATAGTCTATTCTTCCTAATGACAACAACTCGCTGTGACCTATAAAGCTTATGATCCTTACAATTCATTTAGTTTAAATTAATTAAAACCCTGTTAAATATTTTAAAACATTACAAAACGCGAATATTATCGGCTCGTTTTGTGTTTTAAACTTTAAAAAAACACACCAACAATGAGTTTTGTTTTTCTATGTACGTAAATAAATAAGATATTTTTCGTGCTTCTTGTCTAATGTAGTGTAATATTTCCGTGCATGTTTGAGTAAAATATCTTGTGTCTAAACTACTGAGTTTGCCGGTTTTTTTTCCTTAAGGCGTTATATCAATTTATGTGGATAATATTCGAATTTCGTGATTTCTATCGTTTTGTCTATTATATTAGTTATAAAAGTCTATTTTTAAATTAAGAAGTATCATCACGCCAGTTCCCTTGTGGTGGAGGCAGAGTCAATCAAACGTCTATAGACTTTTCACGATTTATCGGTTCGTTGGTTGGCGAGACGAGTAGGTACTTATCCCCAGCGTTTTATTTTACCAGCCAGTTTTTTCTAGCAATAGCCCGGACAGACAGCTTTACGTACTCATTCCGAAACACAAAGAAAACCCCCAAAAAAACCTCAATATTACTTTTGTCTGACCTGGCTTCATGATCTGAGCCGAATAAGCAAATAAAAAATTAAAAGATGAAATCTTTTCTCGTTCACGTTCAGGTAGGTACTAAAGTATATTACAGGTTTAATATTTCGTCCGATTACAATGCGTACACATTGTGATTCAGATCTTCTCTTAACCAATCATAAAGTATTCAAATGTTCAATGTAATATAATATTTCCGACACGTCGACGAATTGTATGACGGCTTTTTATTCCAGCAATGGGACCTGTGATTTATTACATTTGAAATCTTTTGAATGTAATAAAATCCTTTTTAGTCAATTGGAATCATAATTGTGTTTTTAAATTAAACATTTTAACGTGATTTTATTAACAAAGATATAATTTTACGAATTGTTAAATTTGATAACCGAAGTCCGATACAAAATAAAATGTCCACGGTGTCTAAAAATAAAACATAGGTACAGATTTTAATGAACTCTAGTGATATATATATATATATATATATATATATATATATATATATATATATATATATATATATATATATATATATATATATATATATCTATATCAAAGAAGTAAATGTTTAAAGTACTCTTTTGCTTCGTGATCTAGGGGTTAGCCTATTCGGCTTAAATCATGAGGTCCCGGTAAAAGTATTAAAGTTTTTTCGAGGTTTTCCACAAAAATTCAAATCCTTCGGTTTACTAGCATCCTCGACATATACATATTTCCTAAATATTAACTTCATTAAACACAATTTTGGTGCTTGAAAAAATGTCATCATCCTCAGACATCCTATTCATTTTGGAGACTGCCGAATAATTCCCAGTCTTCTTCACCGCCTCCCAAGAGTTTGGTGTTCGCCTCGAAGCAATTAGCCAGTTACTTTCTTTCACTGAGGTCTTAGTGACATTCTTACAGCAACAATATAATTCTTCTTTCATATATTTTATATCGTCATTCGTTTGCAAATATGATATAAAATCTAACGATTCTTTCTCCTTTTTTTCAATGGCAGCTTTTACTTCATCATGCCACTGTGCATCTCTTTCCATTGACTTGCACAATTTTGCACTACTACATGCTTCATTCGCGACAATCACCATACTGTTTTTCGAACTTCCCAAGATACGTTAACATCCAAGTCTGGTACGTTCACTTTCATCAACCTATCTCAAACCTATCACAAACTCCCAACATTTGGATCCTGCAACTTTTCACTCTTTATCCTTTCAAGCTCTTTAAATTCAATGCACTATTAGCAATGTCTGCACTTCTTGAAAATATCTCTATATCGGCTTTTACCAAACAGTGGTCTGTTTTCAAATTGTGACCTGTGTAAGCGCGTGTACATCTTTTATACAGCTGTATAGTCTACTATCAATGAAAGTCAAATCTATCACACTCTTTTGACCATTCCTTCTCTATGTATACAAATATATACATGTTGCTACAACAAGATTTGTTCCACGCATAAATCCACAATATGCTTACCAGCGACGTTCACTTTGCTGTCACCATACGGACCAACTACGGCATCAAAACAAGGCCTTTAAGTCCCAACCCATACATTCAAATTACCACACAAAACGAATCTCTCACTGTCGTAAACCATATCCAGAACATCCCTAACAAAACCGGAACCAACGTTATAATGGCCGTAGATTATTATACACTTAGTATAATAAAAATTGAAAACATATAAAATATAAATTAATTGTAACTTTTTAATTGCTGAAACTAGGTCAAAGTAAAAAAAAATATATAACTTTGACAAAATTGAATAAAACATACTTTTACTCACGATAATAACTTCATATTTCCTAATAAAGACAAAATTAATGAGAATTGATATTGCATTAACTATTGGAATGATAAGTTCATACACAACAAATAAAATACTAAATGTACATAATTTCCATTGCATGAATTTAGTTCACAGATCACATAAACACTAATAAACACGCCATTGGGGACGAAAAGTGTCGCCGCGCATATGAGCAAACGCTTCTAACACTGTCAAAAATGTCATACATTTTTAGTTATATTATATTGTTAAAAAATGGAAATAAACCATATTGTAAGGTTTTATTGTACTGAATGTGACGACAAGATTTAAAAATTACCCTTGAAATAATTTTATTTCATTGGTAAGTAGTATAACTCTGTACGTAAATGCAAGCTACACTGACAAACTAAGAAATTATCTTGAAAGGCGTATCCTGTTAATCCGTGATTTTGCTAATGCGAAGAATGCAATTTTAACAAAACTAAATACAAACGTAATATTACTTTTGATCAGCTT
The DNA here is from genome assembly GCA_036924255.1 of Apodemia mormo. Lineage (NCBI taxonomy): Eukaryota > Metazoa > Arthropoda > Insecta > Lepidoptera > Riodinidae > Apodemia > Apodemia mormo. Next base: position 19,145,760 of record JAUPFN010000018.1, read on the forward strand.
AAAGAACTTCACATTTCCTAATATAGCTTTTAAGGTTTACTAAATATTTAAACTTGCATTAACTATTATGAATAAACTTAACAGAAATTAAAAAGAATATGTACTGTTTGGTTATTTTTATGTTTATTCTTTCATAACTTACAGCAGCAAGTCCCGAGTAGGTCGGTACAAGGTATTTTATAGTATCACAGTTTTACAATAATTAATAGTAGGGTAGATTGAAAAATGTCAACTTCAACTAAATCAGAACAGATGGCACCACTTCCAAGTTTATAATTTGATATAAAATTGTCTACTAGGATTCCATGATGTTGCGGAAAATGCACCACTGTAGTGCAGTATTTTGATAACAATAAATTTTAATGTCTATTATGCGAGATAAATGCTATAAACGAATATTAATATTACATTCAAGCACTATTTACAATATTTTTCATATTACAAATAAATATATCCAACAGTACATTATACATAAATCATTTTCTATGCATTTTTTTAAAGCGTAGGATACAATTTTAACAAAATTGAATACAAACATACTTCTAATCTCGCTAAAGAACTCCACGTTTCCTAATATAATATCTGTGTTTCTAACAATGCGCGGAACATCAACAATAGTGAACAAATTGCGGCAGTTTATTTATTCTTGAAAATATGACGGGGAACACAAAGTACTGCGGAATGTGTTATTATTTGCAAGTTCGTAGCTTCACACACAGTTGACTTTACTGTGTCGCGGAATTTACAGGGTATATTAAATCATGATGTCTATTTTTTATTTTTTTATATTATAGAATAGTAAATAAACAGATAGTGTTCCTAATAGACATAACTATCGCCATTAGATATCAAAGATGTTAATGATACGTAGCTATCTAATTGACACATGCAAATTACCGACTACCTTACCCAGAACTCGATAGCACCGAAGTTATTGCGGCAAGAATAGGTAAGGCGGTGGCAACAAGCCCGAACGGTATGCTTGCTATCCAATTATATTATTAGCTATCAAAGGTATCACTGAAGTTTTAAATCCTTTCTTTTCGTATTAAAAAACAAAAGTACCGACACCAGTGTGAACATAAGCATGTAACATTATATAAGTGAGAGAAAATAGTTCAAGAGAAATTTAATGACTTCACCACGTATGGGTATTTAAACAGCATGTAAAAAGTCCTGTCCAAACCGAAGATAACATATAATTATGTCGCTGACATAATCATAATAATAAATAATGAAATAGTCCTATTTACAAAAACAAAAATATTATGGTATATTGAAATCCTCGTATTTAACCTTAAATTTTGCTACAATTTAGCGAATACTTCAAACTGTACAATATAATGTCGAGTAAGCAAGCGCGGTCTCGCAGTCACTTATTTGTATCGCCATGTTTTTCCCGGCATTTTATGTTGCCATAGTAATATCTAAAATATCATTTAAGGTGATTTATTTTGGTCGGCTAAAATTTACTTGCCTATATCCATTAAATAATAGCATATATAGTGTGTTAAAAAAACCTGTCCTACCGTCAAAGGTATTAATTTGAAAGGTAAAGGGATTGTATTAGACTACTACATGATACTAAATGTTGCAATAGTAATATTTAAAGTGATACTTAAAACATTACTGTGGCAACACGAAATTCCAGAAAAAATGGCGACAGACACAAACTAACTACAAAAGGTTGTGCACGTTTACTCAGCGAGGTGGGGGTTCTATAGTTTGAAATATTCCCAAAATTTTAACGAAATTGAAGGTCAAATATGAGGATACAAAATATCATAATATTTTTATTGTTATAAATAAAATCATTTCATTATCATTTGATACTGTCGTCAACAAACGTGTAAGGTAGGGTTTTTACATGCTACATGTGATTTTATTAGGCTACGACAAAATGCCTTTGACGATCAGGCAGCGTTTTGTTTTACACATTGTATAAACCAGAAACCCAGATTCAAAACTCCGTGATTGCATTCCAGGGTGCGTGCATCCCATGCACTTATATTAATTTTGGATTGTGAAAAGATCTTGAAAACAATTTAAGCTAAAATATTGCAAAATTCAAGGATTAATAAAGAATGAAGGGATGAACTTAAGCCATTATGGGCAGTTTATAAATATTTCCCTTTCAGTGGCATCGCGGAAGTCATATATGTGAGTGTGCGGAAGGCTGCAAAATAATTGATTTTTTTTTCTTTGGGTCATCAATTTTTGCAAAATAACGCCTGAATCTGTAAGTTTGCTTATTTGACCGTGGTCTCAGGTCTATTTTATGCAATGTTTTTTGATTAACAATGTATTTCTAATGCATAATGTATAAAATATTAGGTTTCTTCTCCCCTCCACAATGTAAACTTTAACTGTACCGAATTTCATGCTACTCCGTCCACGTAATAGTTGTAAAAACAAAGACAGGTTTTATGTATTAATATATAAAGTATGTTTATTATGACTATTAAAATATAAAAATACATTTGTCCTACTTATTCGATGGTTTTTCTGAAGAGTCCCCCATTTTTAACATTTCGATATTATGAGATTTAAAAAACTAATTATTAATAACCTAATTTTTCACAAATACTTGTTATTATTATTATAATATAACGGTAACTCCCCCGTGTTGGTTCCGGGCTCCTTTGAAGTAGAGACCAACTGCCGTTCTGCCAGGCAGGTCATAAAAGGCGACCGATTGGCTACTAGGTGGTAAAGTTCTTCATTGTCTCGCCCGAGTCTGGTACCACCGCCTTGCCTATTCCCACCGCAATAGTGCCAGTGCTTGTCGCTGTCGTGTACCGGTTTGGAGGGTAAGGTAGCCGGTAAACTTATGCATGTGGCATTAGACCTCGCCACAAGGTAGCAACGCACCATTAACACCTTTGGTGTCTATAGGCGATGGTTGACTCTTTCCATCAGGAGACCCATCTGCTTGTTTACTATCTTATGACATAAAAAAAAACTTTAAACTACACGTAAATTTTGTTATTATTCAAAAATAAACACATTTCTGAAACCACGGTCTATGCTACATTATTAACAACATAAAGTCAAGCAAAAATGTCTTGTCGAAGTGTTTTCTCCCTTTATAACTGACGCAAGTTTACTCTCTTGTATTGAAATGCAATACCACTCAAGTAAGCACGCACTTGAGAGTTATTGCCGCATCTCCCCATTTTCTGTTTCCCCTTTCTATCTGATAAATATGGCCCGAAGGAAATGACAAGAGTGGTCTGAGCGGTGACTAATATCACACAAATGACGAAGAATATATCCAACATATATTATTAAGGGATAAACCACAAAATAATTATTATATTATAGTACTGCAATACCTCTTTGGTATTATAGCATATGCTGGCCACTTGCCAACTTTTAAATTAGAATAATATATTTTTGAAATAATGTTATTTTAAAAAGAATGTCATTTTTTTTGTAAAAGGTTAGTTGATAAGTGCTCCCGGACGTGAAGTCCCAATAAATGAAGAAATTCAAAAGTTAGTCTTTCTCTTTATAAATTCATAGTATAAAAGTATACCCGTGCGCCAGTATCAATTACTCGCAGCAAGCACGTCAGTCCTTTACGTGGTAGGCAGAATAAACTTTCAATTGTCAATAAACTATCCGATTTTCCACAATTTGCGCGCGTGGTGAGTGGTGAACTCATTGCCACATTTTACCGACCTGATAACGATTATCGCCTATTTCTTGTGGTAATTGACTCCAACAGCATTTCGTACGAGACTAGTATCACAGTCAACAGCCTTCAAGCTGCTACTGAAATTTTGGATTTTCGAAAAAAAATATTAGCAGCACTTTTGCTGACCTGGAATCGGACCCAGGACCTCGTGATCTAAGGCGAATAAGCTACTACTATAGAACTACAGTACTATAAATTATTTTATTTATTGCTTTATAGGATAACAAACAAGCATAGGATTCTCCTGATGGAAAGAAATAGCCATCGCTTATTACACTTAAGATGTTAATAGTGCGTTGCTATTTATGTGGTGGGCTTGAAATGCCATATGCATAAGTTTACCGGTTACCTTATCCTCTGAATCGGAATACGACAGCGGCAAATATCGACGTTATTGCTGCAGAAATGTACCGAACACTATAAAGTCGTTGCGGAACTCTAACACATAGACGATATTAGCACAATGTATATTAGTGACAAATATTAGCCTTCTCTCGCCTTTTAAGAGATGCCTAGCGTTAGAACAATTTGGTCACCCCGTAGCTCAAGTGGTTAGCAAACCTAACACTAATCAATACTATCGCCACACACGTCGAGAGCCCTTGGGACTGGGATCGGAACTTGGATTGGGACTTTCAGATACAGATTTCACCAGACAATGATCGGAGCTGCCAAGCGGCGAGGAAATCGCCACCGAGTAGCGGTTCGGATCAGTAGTCAGCAGAAGGTCCAAGCAATAGGCTGTATGGCTCTCAACATCAGGAACCCGCGTCACTCCTTGGACCAGCTGGGTGAGATTTTTATGCTATAGCGAACTTACGCATCTCTCTCCCAGCAAGGTCAGTGCACTGGTATGGGTATAGCCATTCCTGGTGAAGGGCATTGAAATCCTCCAGAAGCACTAGCTGAGCGGAAGGGTATTTATATTCAGCTGTGTGAGTCTGATCGTCTATGCGCATAGTAGACTCAGGCATAGAGAAGATTCTTTAGACCTGTGCCCCATAGTACGGAGTAGCGGGGGTCTTCTAGATACCGGAAACGCCGACAGCAGATGTCGTCACGGACGTACGTGCACACTCCTGACCGAGCCTTAAAATTATGCTCCAGGGTGTAACCGAGATAGGTTAAGTACGCCAGAACAGATGGACATCTTATTTGCGTCTCCGTGAGGAACAAGATACAAGGTTTATGAGTCTCCAGGTGGAAATGGACTGCAGCGAGATTAGAATGTAAACCTCTGATGTTAATGAGGTCTACTTTCATCGCGAGGGAGTGCTGCCGCTGTACAACGTCATTCTTGTACCTTGTCTTTTTCATTAAGAGCGCGAGTGAAGTAGGTGTGAAGACAACAGTGAATCGAGGCACTATACTTCCGGTCCTGAGACACGCACTTGGAAGTTACACTGTTGGGGACTAGTCTGGAGACTACGGGGACGCCCGAGCCTCCCAAAAATGTCTATAGGGCCCTCTCATTCGGTTGCCAACCGGCATTATTGCGTATTTTGGGATTTTTGGCTAGTCGGTGGGGCATCCTTTCGCGTATGGCTAGCAATCTACTTGGGCCCCCTACCGACTAGCGGTCGACCAGCGGTGCACCGTGCCTTGGATCCCGCTACCCTACATGACTAGTTTCCAGATGCATCAACGCAACCGTGTATCAGACCGTCCAGATTGTATAGGCGCAACTGATTTGACCCGTCCTCACTGAGGCTACATCAGCGTTAACGTGGCGGAAAACGGACGCTTGGCGACACGACTTCAGCTGATGGGTGGTCCTTATAACCATGAAATATGTCTGATATAATGATCATCTGATAAGCACCACTCAGTGGCCACGTGTAGGGATACAGAATTTCCTACGGACGAAGGTGATTAAGTCATGTTGCCAGTCTTGTGGTCTAATTATAAGATGTATATTTAAGCCCGTATCCCCGAAGAAGCCAGTGCACCCACGATTAGCCGAAGACACTTAGTCCCAAAATGTGGTAGGCGGCAAACCTATCGCCGACTGAACACTTATCCAATCCCGGGCAAAGTTGTTTTTGTAAAAAAACTGAAAAAACATATTTTTTTACTTTCTTGACTCGGGAATCGAACCCAGGGCCTTATGTGGTTAACACCGACACCTGACTACTAGACCACAGAAGAAACAGACATTATGAGATACGTGAGCACATACTGGTCATGGTCTTCCCAATAAACTAGCGATATTGTTACGGGTAGGTACAAAAAATGTATTGATAGGGTTTTTTTATAGAAGAAGGGGCAAACGAGCAGTAGGAGTAGGAGGTGCACCTAATGGTAAGTGATCACCGCCGTCTATGGACATCCGCAGTACCAGAGGTCTTGCAGTTGCGTTGCCGGCCTAGTAAGCTCTTTTTTAGAAGGGTTCACTACTCATCTTGTTAAGTAACGAGAGAGAATCGTGGTGAACTAAAACGCTAGGTTACACATAAAATCCATATGCATAAGTTTACCGGCTACCTTACCCTCCAAACCGGAACACGACAGTGACAAGCACTGACGCTATTGTGGCAGGAATAGGTAAGGCGATGGTACCAGACCCGGGCGAGACAATGCAGAACTCTACCACCTAGTAGCCACGATGTTAGTGACTTGCATAGCCAATCAGTCGCATTTTACGACATGCCTGGCAGAACGGCAGTTGGTCTATTCTTCAAAGGAGCCCGGAACCAACAAGGGGAGATTACAAAAATATAAAGTAGAATATTATTAGAAGAAATATCAGGTTAAAATTGTAGGACAATTTGAAATGTGCTTATTTAATAATATAGACCGACAATATTATAAATCTCTTTTAATTAGATTATTGAATAGTTTCTAAGTAAAAATTATTCTCATACAAAAATCAATACAATTTTATTAAATTATTTACTTAAATTATTTACTCATTGACGTGAAAAGAAAATTATAGCTAGCTTTAAATTCAATATCGCAAAATAAATTTGTAAGTCTCGAGTCGAATAAGGCGAAAAATAAGATTGAAATTGAATTTAGTAAACTTAAATTTATTCTTGCAAATTACATTAAACTGATTTTATATTTTAAGACTTTGGAACACCCTTATGATTTATTTTGCACTCAAATCATATTTTAAATCATGGCTTGTTAACCTGTTCACTTTCAAACCTAAATTAGCGCAAGTATATAAGGAGCGTTTTGTAAAGTTTTGGCTGTCTCTTAACCGCAAAAATATCGGTTTCCTTAGGTAAGTATAGAGAAAAATTATACGGATTTTGAATCAATAAATCAGTTTGCAGAGGTTTTTAAAAATGTTTCTTTGGTTTTTGCTGGTCCTAATTTTTCTGCACACTGTCCGTGACGTACAATTACACAGTTTTGGCTTAAACCAAACCGGTTTAAGCCAATTTTTTATTAATTCTTCATAAACATAATTTTTTTAATAAAAAAAATCGATTTATGAATTACACTCATTTCAGATACGGTCTGAGTAAAACCTTATAAGAAAACCGCTAAATATCTTTATTAACCGGTATTTATTAAACTTTCAAGCCCGGTTTCAAATACATATTTGTGCGCTTCCATTTTTTATGAATGTCTGTTTGTACACTGAATTTAGTCATATGTTTCTTCCAGTAGAGGTTTTTTCCGTAACTTAAAAACCTCAAAACTTTCAAGTAATAAACTAGTAATTTGTGGTATGAATAGGTTTATATTCATTATTTAACAATACATATAAATGAATAAATCTGAAAGCGTTAAGATGTGTAATTAATTCAATTAATAATTATAGTGTATTATCGGTGGAAAAATTGTAGGAACCTATTTAGCCCCAATGTAAGCAAAATATTAGCTTATGTTATGGGTATTAATCAGAGACACTAATACATAGGAATACATATATAATGTTACATACATAATAAACACCCAAACCTAGAAATGCAAACATCTATGCTCATTACAAAAATGTATGTCACTGTCGAGAATTGGAACCGACCCCCATCGATTTGTGATTAAGTTTGCTAACCACTCGATGGACGGATTAATTTTTTTTTAATTTAAAAAGGGACAAATTACACTTACTAATTTAACCCCAAAGTAAGCAAATATATTTAAATAATATTTGCTTGTATTATGGGTGTTAGTCAACGATACTAATACATGGGGCACACTAAAAGTTTTGCACTTCTAGCTAATCGGAACTATTTGAATTTCGAATGTTATATTTTTAAAACGTTTCAACCTTCTTAGTACTAAAAAAAACAATTGGCGGGAAACGATTTGTCAATTGTTTTTTATCACACATCAAAGTTCTACGTACGCAACGAAAATGGAATTAAGTCGAAAAGACTTAAGAGCGATGATTTTTATGATTTTAAAAGTTCTCTTTCTCCGCAAGACTGTGCCACTCGTCTTCAAAATGCTTTTGAGAGAAAAGCACCTTGTTTGAGCACCGTGAGGCAATAGTTTGCTGAATTTGAGAGACGTCGAGTTTCTTTACATGACGAATTTCGTGAAGGGCAGCCTTCAACTGCCGTCAACGAAAATAATGTGGCTATTGATAAGCGGTTAATTGAAGAAAACCCCCGGCTTAGCTATGAGACAATTCGAGGACTATTAGGGATTTACATGAGTCAAATTCAGAAAATTTTACACGAAGAATTAAAAGTTAAGAAGTTTGCAACGTTTTAAAAATATTACATTCGAAATTCAAATAGTTCCGATTAACTAGAAGTGCAAAACTTTTAGTGTGCCCCATGTATTATGCAGTGGAGACATGAGTACTTGAAAATCCTTCTTGACCCATTAGTGGGACCTAGCGGTGGAACCTACAGGCCTAATTGTAAAAACCAAACATATCCAAATATATTCACATTATTACTAATGTCAAATTTAGTCTATTATCAGAGCTATGCTAAATTTCGAGTATGACTACATTAATGTCATTAAAATTGTAACCATTTCGAACAAATGCTTTTAGCGAATGGCGAAGTTACGGTGTTACAGTGATAATAAGCGAATTGCATGCAAGTTTGAACAACAATGGCATTATTGGAATTCACCGCTAGCTACGTAATGCAATATCATTACTACGAGACGCGATATTTTCTTATCTTTGCTACGGATATTTAAATAATAACGCATTATATTTTATAGGAATAAGAGCAATAAATAATAACAAAGAAATACGTAAATATCACGCTTGCGATCGTTGCTCTATAGAGGGGGACCAAGATACTCAAATTGTACACTTTTTTTTGCAAATATATGTTTATAGACATCATTACAAATGGAAGGAGAGCCTGAAAAGGGGTTTTGGGATTTTCTCGAGTGCTTCAGATTAAAAAGTGGAGGGGGGCTCGCTTACTTACTAAATATAAGCCCTTTATATAGAGCCTGTCATCTAGGGCAGTAGAAATAAAAAAAATCAGACTATAATTTAGTCGTTATTCTTACATAATTTTCTTCAAAACAAAACACAATTTTTTACTTGTAATTATTTGCCCACTATTAAAATAAAAACATTATATACTTATCTTTTATTTTTCCTATAGTTTAATCTACAAAATCTAATGAGTCCCTACGACGCTTAAGCAAATCCCCATTTAGTAGCTTGGGTTCCCCTACTAAAATAAGCTATTCATTTATGTTGTGTAGTTGAAAAAATAAAAATTAGTAAATATCAAATTTAAAATATGTTCTTTAAAACCAATAACCAAAGTTAATATGTTCAAATAGGGTATATTTCTAGTTAAAAATCATACATAATAAAATCAAATTACGCTACAAATAAAGACATCTCAGATGAAATAAAACAGATTGAAAAAAGCCATATGTCGCTTGTGTAAGCGAAACCGGTTGGAAATTAATTGTAATTATATTGTTTTTAAACAGTAAAAGTAAAATAATTAATAAATATTGTATTAAATTTTGTGCATTATTTTTTAAATTGAATAACGGTTTTTATAAGATATCAAACAAGTAGATGGTTTTCTGGTAGAAAGGTATAACAAACATCTATAAACAAACACTAAATATAGTAGAGGAGCCCAAGAGGGGATTTTGGTATTTACTCGAGCGCGTCAGATTAACATAAGAGGGGTACCTCGCGTACTGTTAAGGTTCTCCACCAAATATAAGCCTTTTCTATACAGGGGAGTAACTATAGCAAAAAAAAAATTAGGATAACTTTGGCTTGTGGAAATTGTCAGATTACATGTATTATAGTTTTTCTTTCTTCTTCTTTCATAATTTCCTCCATAATAAAAGAAAATTCAGTTGCGCTCGAGAATGTTAAGACAACATTTTCTTTGCAACTTTGTGACCTTCCCACAGCGTAAGGGAACGCTACATTTGAATCGTCAAATTTTCTAAATTTTAGCTGGTAATTAATCTACCATACCCTAATCTAACGCGCTTCAGTGTTTCTATGACACAGATTTTTTTTAAACATTTTTTTATCTTTAGTTTTTTCCCCTCCATTGGAATTAAAATCATTGTATAACCTTTTATTTTCCTGTAACTTAATCTACAAAATCCAATAGGTCCCTACGACGCTCGAGTAACTACCTATTTAGCATCTTGGGCTCCCCTACTAATATGTTTATATTATTGTTGCAAGTTGTTGCAAAGTTGCAATAAATAGCTAGTACTATAATATAATCAATAAAAATGATGTGGTGTCGCGGGACACCAGGTAGGAACGAACTTCCTTCGGCTAAACGGCACTACTCGCTTGTGTACGCGACTGTCGAGCCTGCGCACGTCTCATTTAACGCTTTTATTCCACGCATTTTTCTTACGGTTTTACTATCACATTTTTTTCAGTTCGGTCGCGCAGCAAAATCCCTATGCCCTCCAAGCCTGCCGTAAGGAACTTCGTTCCAATAAAATTATGTATTAATAAGTATAACAAGCAATGTGACTGGAAAATTTCAAATCATACACTTTATAGTAACTCTTCTGCTTCTTGAAAGTTTTCTTATTTATTTTGATAATGTGTTATGTTTCAAATAACCCACTTATTTATTTAATTAAAATATTGTATTGATTTAATATTCACAAATGAAAAGTAATTCTGGGCCATTATAAGCGCAAGAGAGTATAAGCGCAAAGCAACTATTTATTTTGTGCTTATATTCTCCACCATATTTATCTCTGTCGGTTCATATCAAAATAAACTGTACACTGTCCTGTATAATAAAATGGTATTAAAGTAAGTCATTGTGGTCCAGAATTACTTTTGATTTCTGTGCCTATATAATGAAATCAAACTACATGCAAAGGGTACTTGAGCAACGCACACATATACATTAGACACCTTTCACGGCCGCGATATCTCAAAGTTGTTGGGAATAGTGCAAACGCGAGTGCCACCTCCTAGGATACTTTTTTGTGTAGAAAATTTGTAATAGGTATTAACAATAACATTGAAATATTTTAGTTATGCGCGACCGCCGGTATGAATAGTGAATTACATAATATATGAAATTGACTTCTGTATTAATTTGTTGTGTGGTGTGTGTTCGAGAGCGTTGTATTTACACGGATCAGCATGGTTCTACAAACATATTAGTTTTTTTTTTGTCAATACTGCTATGAATGGGAAAAATAATTTAAATCTTATAAATTATACCGTTATTTATTAGTCTGCATTTCAAAATCGTCATTGAATTTAAAAAACTCCTTTGTTGCCGCTTAAGTTAATTAATCTATTACATATATTTATATCAGTGTTCCTTGAAAAATTACAAATTGTATTTTTACATTAATAAGAAGAATTTTTGGTTTTCGAGGATTACCCAAAAAAAACTTGACAACACTTTTATCTGACCTGGAAACCTTACCCATGATCTTGTAATTTAAAGTTAATATGCTAACCCCTCGATCATGAGATTAATTATAATGCATGCATCACCATATTAGTGCCAGCTGACAAATTGCACTGTATGTACACCTCATTTCGACTAATGGCATTACGTTCACATTGCCTTTTTCTCAAGGAAAATGCTGTAATGATCTGGTTCCCGGATACGTTCCGGTAGGCAGAATGAATTGAACGGCAATAGATGCTTCGGTTTGCTGAGATAAAAATCGCCATATTTTAGATACTTTATAACGGCTATCTAAAATTTACTGCGATAATCGGGACTGACAGCTTTACCTGATCAACACAACACGACAAACTTCAAGTTGCTACTTTGTCAAAAAGTAAATAAATCTTTTTGCCGGCACTAGGGGTTAAATTCTGGTCCAGATTCAACTAGGCTTACCTAGACTCTAGAGAGAATCAATAACATTCGAAAAAAAGAAATATAATAGATTTAAAGATTAAATCGTACACACAAAAAAAATGTTAAACTTTATTGCAACCGATTTTTGAGTTAAACTCACGCTTTACACGTTTGCGCATTATTAAATACGACGACATTAAAACATCCTGAAACATAATATTTTCCGTATTTATATTCTGATATTAAACAGTAAAACGCTCGTTAAATATTTACTTAGTCCCTAAAAGCGGTGTAATATTATACGAGAACACAGAACTGAGTTTCCGTGTCTAGTTTCGCTAATAAGCAGTTGAGTTCGGGACGTAATACACAGAGATACCTCATACTATCAAATTAGCTAAGACTTGTTACAATAATTAAACGACGGCACTCTAACAAATGATAACTACGTTCTGTTGGTTCAATTTTGGCTCAATTGTAAAACAGTTCAGCTATGCAGTTACCGTATTGTGTAACCTTTGAAACTTTCATATGTGCCATTAAATTTTACGCGGGTTTTAAGTTTCCTGATTGGAATGTTTTGCTGCTGACAAAATGATTGACTGACATGTTGGCATTGAGTCTTTGAAGCTGGTCCAGGTAAAATTTTTAAATTTTTTTCGTTAATATTTAGTAATATTAACGAAAACATTTAAAATTTTTTCTTGGACCAGCTTCAAAGACTCAATCAAAGACGCGAGCCCCGTAGTATGGCAGTTTTTAGCAAAACTGCCATATATATATATATATATATATATATATATAATATGTTTATTATGTATGTAACAGTATTTACATATGTATTTCTATGTATTAGTATCGTTGACTAACACCCATAACACAAGCAAATTAATTGCTTGTGTTATGGGTGTTAGTCAACGATACTAATACATAGAAATACATATATAAATACTGTTACATACATAATGAACACTGTTACATACATAATTTAACGGGTTGGCTGGAAGAAATCTCTTTAAGTAGAGATAAGCTCGCCCATTGTACTATAGTTACTTTTGTATTCTCTTATTAATGTTATTTTCTGTGTACAATAAAGTGTTAAATAAATAAATAAACACCTAAACAAACATCTATCCTCATCACACAAATGCTTGTCTCTGTCGGGGATCGAACCCTAGCTCGGGGCGGTCATATTAATTACTATGCACAGTTTAAAATAATATAGTAAATTATTCTTTGTGCAAATCATAAAATAGTTGCTAAGCATCACACACAGAAAGCTGCTTTTTCATTCTCTGTATTTCTTATTACTGTAGTTTCCAATTACCCTCGTTTCCTCTGTCTTCGCTTACGTAACTTAAAATAATATAAAACGTTAAGCACCTGCATCTGACGTGGAGTATTCCACGAGTGATATTTTTCTACCTATTCTGAAGAAAGGTTTATTTTATATGAAGTAATTAAAGAAATAGAATCATTTGAGTTATACGTATTGTGTAGCATTTAAATGTTTTAAATTAACTGTTTTAGTAGAAAAAGTATGATATATACACTTTATTATGAATCACTCGGACTAATCAACGGCTGCATACCTACACTTGTTTTTTTGCTTAATGTTAAGCACCTGCATTAAACACACGCACTCGCACTAATCGGGGCCTTAAGCTTAAAAGTGTAACCGAAGCCTAACTTTCATGTTGATTAGTGTGAGTGCAATTGTTTAATGCAGGTGCTTAGTATTGAAAGCCATTGATCAGTGTGAGTGATTAGTAATCAGCGTAATAACGTGAGTAGAAATGGGTTCTATTTTTTTGCGAGTAACTCTGCCCCAAACGTCCTGCCTACGTCTGACTCGCGACTTGCTGCGCCCTAAACATATGTGGACGTGTTTGTTTAGTGATAAGTGTTAAGCATTGTTCAGTTAGTTCGTCCACGTTTCAACGCCAGAAGCTTAATGTACTTAATCATGGTGGCTAAACAGTGTTGAATACAACTCGCTTTGAATATTCGTAACATCACTCGCAACTGCTAAACACTCATACTCATGCTAATTAAAATGTAAACCAGGCATTTCTATCGCATTTTATTGATTCAGGCGTTACTTTGCGGAAATCCATTATTAAAAAGATGAAATTAATTAACTTTGCTATTATCCGCGAACTACGAGTACATAAAGTAAGCAAAAAAAATGTTGTGTGAAAATAACTCGTAAAAAGTTTTACTGAACCTCAGTACCAGCTCCTTCCTCTTGGTCGCATTCAACGTAGAGCGGTTCGAATCGTTGACGACCTGGCTATTTCGAAACGGCTTGACTCTTTGGCATTGCGCAGAGATGTTGGTTCACTCTGTGTCTTCTATCGTATCTTTCATAGGGAGTGTTCCGACGAGTTATTTGGATTAATTCCTGTCGCCGAATTCCATCATCGGACATCGCGTCAAAATTTGAAATTCCATCCTCACCATTTCGATGTCTGGAAATCCACAACTGTTCGTTTCTCTCGACACTTTTTGCCTCGCACTACTTTGTTGTGGAACCAATTACCGACAGGGATATTTCCAAATGGATACGACTTCAAGAAAAGAGCTTACTCATTCTTAAAAGACCAGCAACGCAACTGCAAGACCTCTGGTATTGTGGATGTCCATGGGCGGCGGTGATCACTTACCATCAGGTGCACCTCCTGCTCGTTTGCCCCTCTTCTATAAAAAAAAGTTCTTCTGATTTCTGATTTCTGTAACGAAATACGAGTGCGTACATAAATTGTGTGCTTTTGTGATTGGTGCCGGCGTGGGACGTGGTTGTAAAAGTGTGGTGGATGTGGGTGGATAATTATTGTGCCGCTGGGGTCTTCTTTCTGTCCGGACCATCGGTGAGTCTTATTGTCCAGTTTGTGGAGAATAGCAAATTTAATTAATTGAACCTGTAGCGGCTTTTCTCATGGGCCATCGCCACAATTGTAGGGGTCTGATTAAAACAACTGAAGTTCCTGAATTCGTGTATTTCCTTTACACGCCCTGAATACTTATAGCTAAACTATATTAATGGCATTCTGCCTGAATTAAGCTGAACCTTTAAATTTTATTGATAATCTAAAATAGTGAGTCGTTCGCTGCCTGATGTCGAGAGGTAGTTAAAGTGAATGTTGCCATACTTCAATCAGTGTAGGTTTATTTATGGGCATAGATATATGGTGTGTACTGAAGTCTATCATATATTGGGAAATAAATCTATGGAAAAAAAAAATAAGAAATATATATATTAAAGTAATATTTTGATGTACACTTTTACATAAGTACACAGCTGTACTACCATCGAGACTACTAGGTGCTAGACTTTCGCAACTTCTCGTCTGAGTATTTGGTTCCACCGGTTGCATGGAATAGGTAAGGACCTATTCCATGCAAAATAGCGTCAATTTTTGTCATTATCGTATGTCGGTTTAAAGGGTAAAGTAGCCAGTAGGCTAATGCATGTGGCATTGCCACCATCCCACCACACAGATAGCAACGCATTATTAACAACTTTGGTGTCTATAGGCGATAGTTTCTTTTCCCATGAGGAGGGTCATCTGCTTATTTGCTATCTTTGATGTAAAATAATATTTGATAGCCTATTCTGCTCAGATCATGAGATCCCGGATTCGATCCCCGTGTTGGATAAAAGTATTATTGAGGTTTTCTTGAGGCTTTTCTCGTAAATCCAAAAATTTCAGTAGCAGTTCGGAGTCTGACGATCCGCCTCGGATAAACAGAAAAAGGCGTTAGTCCCAGGTATTGCTAGAAATAGTTGATAATTGTTATTAGGTCGTTATGGGCATCACCAGTCATCTCGCAAACCGACACCATGAAGTGGAAAGTCTTCGGTTTACTCTGCCTACCCCGCGTACCGGGTGTGATAATATTTTTTCACCTTTGAATTATGGATTTCCGCAAAGTAAAGCTTGATTCACTAAATGCTTTGCTTATTTACATTTTATAACCCGCTATTCAGAATGTGTTTTTGAGTGTACACATACGTGTGTTAGTGCGTACTATGCGTTCCAACTAAGAATAGGACTGTCAAGATGACATATTGCTCCGCATTTTGCAAAAACTTCATAAGTGATGAGTAAGGTGTGCAAAAAAAATTCTAACAAAGAAATACTTAAAAAATATCTATATTTTCATTCTAATTGGTATATTTTTATTTAGATTCCCATCAGATCATGTTACTATGTATTAAAATAAGGTGCAAATAACTAACCCGACTTTTATATTAAGATGAACGGTTAGACTGATGTATTTTACTGTTTAAAAACCACAATAATCGCAACAAAATTGGCTCCGTTTTTTTGATTTATAAGTGGCGTAAATAACACGATTTTTTATAAATAATATATAGATGAACAGGCTGCTAGGCTGATGTTTTTTTTATTTATTTTTAATTGTTAAAAATAGTATTATTAAAACGTTATTTGTTATTCAATAAATCAGGAATATTTTTGAACAAATATTTTTTTTGCTGACATTACTAATTTCACACTTGTGGTATGAAGTTGGTAACAAGCGCGATCCTATTCTTAGTTGGAACACATAGTACATATGGGTATGTACACACCTATATACATACGCGTACACTCAAAAACACAAAAACTTTATATTACTGTAATAGTACTTATATTACTGTAATATTTACCTACGCCTATTCGCTGACGATACACACTTAGCCGCTTTTTAATTCGATCACGCAAGCAACACATAATGCTACAATTAGATGCAAATATTTTATTTACTGTACGCCCCATACGTCTACAGTCAACATAACCCAGCCTTATAATTTGTGGGTTCAAATGTCTTGTTTGAAAATTAAAATTTAATGAAATGTAAATGAAGAAATTCTAATTAAGCGTAACGTATACCGTACATCAGCTTTAATACGTTATATTTGATGTATTATTTACTGCGTTATATTTTAGGTGAAATATTTGCTGAACACAGTCGAAACCTTAATGATACATTGTATAATATATTTTAGTATTTATAAATCAATGACCGAAAAGTAAAACTCATTAAGTATCGTTTTGAGTGATTTTAAGTTATTGACATAATGTTATAAATTTAAATACGATTTTATAGACCGGGATCCCTGAAGCAAACCTTTTTTTGATTAATAACAAGTTGAATTTTTGCGAACAGCTTCGTTTTGACGAGACAACCATCTTTTTTATCTTCGGAAAATCTCAAATTTGGTAGATAATAAAGTTATGGGGCTTTGAAAATTTTGATTCGGTGAAGGAAAAATATTTATTAATAACATAATTACTTTTTAAGTTTAGTCGTTTGATTATATTATGAAAAATACGATGAAACTTTTGTCCTACACGATCGGTAGTTTTTTTCTCCACTCTAAAGTTTCGGAATTGTGAAATGTTTAGAATGATATTAATTTTAATAACAACCTAATTTTCTCACAAGAGCTTGTTAATTACTATTGTTATTCAAGGGTAACATTGTCCTACACGTAAATTAGAAATTTTTCTTAGTCCAACACTCTAAAGGTTTCTTTTTTATCTATCTTTACTAGTTATCCGATTCGAGATTTTTCGAAGATAGAAAAGATGGTTGTATCGTCAAAACGAAGCTGTTCACAAAAATTCAACTTGTTAGTAATCAAAAAAAAGTTTGTTCTTGGGGTCCCGGTGTATTACCTGAAAGAAAATCATTAAGTACCTAAACACATTTTACAATAACATCGGAAGAGGAAAAATTCACTTACTACATTTTTTAATATGTATAATTATGGGCAAGAAAAATAAAATAAAATATATCTGTATCAAAATAGTAATTATGTTACTCAATAAGTTTTTCTGTCATATGACGATATAGTATATTTCTATGTATAAGTTTATTATGGTTGAAATTTAGATGAAACAAACTATTTATCAAATAGTTGAACACAGTTAACAAATTTGCTTATTTTGATTAAATCGATTTATGTAATATGATCGTCTATATATGGTCTACATGCATGTTTTTACACATTTAAAAAATTTTAAATCCGAAATTACATTTTTATTTTAAGTTAATGTAAATCTAATCATGCCAGTATCCTTGCGGATACTCCTGATTTATTATAGTGTTCAAAACGCAAAATTAAGCCAATTTAAATTACGATTGTTTATTTGTTATGATGACTGTGACCGACATTTATCTTTGCTTAACCATCAGCTTCACCTAGTTCTGACATAGCCGGTCAAATTATGCATGTGGCATTACTATAGCCACTCGGATAGCAACGCAATAATACTAACTTTGGCGTCTATAAGCCACTCTTTCTAGCGGGAGAACCATCTGCTTTACCATCATATGATATAAAACCAAATACATTTGTAAATGAGTCATTAGGCTCCGGTTACACTTTGATTAGTGCTAGTGCAAGTGTTTAGTGCAGGTGCTTAGCATTAAACAATTAAACAAGAAACACATGTAAGCAGCCGTTGATTAGTGCAAGCGATTAGTAGTCAGCGTAGAAAAGTGAATAGATGCTGATTACTAATCACTCGCACTAATCAACGGCTGTCTACACGTGTATATTGCTTGTTACTAAGCACCTGCATTAAACACTCGCACTCGCACTCATTAAAGTGTAACCAAGGCCTTACCGTCGTGACTGGTGGTAAAATTCCACTACCTCTTACCCGGGTTTAACACCTCTGCCTTACCTATTCCTTTCGCAATAGCATCAGTGCTTTTCACTGTCGTGTTTCACCTTTTGGGATTCCTCCTAGTTTTGAGGTTTGGGTAGCCATTAAACCTATGCGTGTGACATTACTATTCCACCATGCGTATATCTATGTACATATCATTAATGTCTTTGGTGTCTATAGGCGACGGTTATTTCTTTTCATCTTAGGAGCCAGCTATTTTATTATCCAGTTATATAATATAAACAAAATACCAAGCCCTAGTGAGAGGTTGCAGAAATCTATCAACTAAAATTCATCTAGGTAATAACATATTCGACCTTAATTCGTCTTTTATAAATTGGCGGTTAGAAAATAGATTATTTATTATTTCAAAAGGTTTGAACTAATTCGAGGTGCCTTGCTCCGAATTAGCATTGCCTGCCTTACAACGTCAAGGATAAATATTTCTACAAACACTGAAAGCTCTATAGAAATGGAATCACGGAAAATATTTTAGAATTCCACAATGTCTCGCTCGGACTTAATACCACCGCTTTGCCTATTCCAGCTGTCGCAATAACGTCAGTACTGTGTGCCAGTTGGCAATGGCATAACATAATGGCAATAACGCAAATGGCATTACCATCTCGCAATACGGAAAGCAACGTGTCATTAACATCTTTGGTGTCTATCTATATTCTATACGTTTTTTTTTCGTACCAGAAGAGTCATAAATAAATAAATAAAATAAATATTCACGGGACAAATTACACTTACTGATTAACCCAAAATTAAGCAAATTTTTTGCTTGTGTTATGGGTGTTAGTCAATGATACTAATACATAGAAATACATATATAAATATTGGAATATATTTAATAAACACCCAAACCCAGAAATACAAACATTTATGCTCATCACACAAATGCTTGTCCACGTCGGGGATCGAACCCGAGCCCCATCGATTGCGTAGTCAGGGTCACTAACCACTCGACCAACGGGACGATAAATCATCATCTGAAAAGAAAACAAACTTTAGCGAGAGGTTACAGAAATCTACCGCTTAATAGTGATTATGATAATGCTATGTTCGATCTGAGTGCTAAGTGTGAGTTTTTCTTTTCGCATTCGATCGTGAGCGCGTTTCGAGTTTACTAGGAATTTGTATGTGATTTGTACAGCGCCACCTAGTGGTAAACTGGTTTCTCACGTTTACCACTAGGTGGCGCTGTACAAATCACATACAAACTCCTAGTAAACTCCAAACGCGCTCACGATCGAATGCGAAAAGAAAAACTCACACTTAGCACTCTGATTTCGTCTTTTACAAATTGCAGGTAAAAAGTAGATTGTTCATTCTTCAAAAATCCCGAACTAGCACGGGGTAAGGCAATATAGTATGTCTACTAACAGCGTGCTACGAGTATTTTACTACACTGCAGTACCGAAATGGAATCACGTAAAATATGATGATATTACGTGATTTTGTTCAGACGTGTTCCTGCAACAGTTTATTTCTATCAATAAAAGTAACACTGGAGACTCGCTTCAAATGCACTCTTAAAATGAATGCTTATAGAAGTTTTAAGCATTATCCAAACATAACAATGTAAAAAATAATAATACATAAACATATTGGGCAAAAACACAAAGAATTGATAACCTCCAAAGTAAGGAAATTATTTGATTGTGTAATAGTCAACGACACTAACACATAAATTATAACCGTGTTAGTCTGACTCGTTTGAAGAAAAGACCAACTGCTGTTCGGCCAGGCAGGCCGTAAAAGTCGACCGATTGGCTATACATATCAATCACTACCATCGAAACTTCAAGGTGGTAGAGTTTAGCAACGTCTCGCCTGAGTATTTGGTACCACCATTCAAAATAGCGTCAATGCTTGTCATTATCGTATTTCGGTTTGAAGGGTAAGGTAGCCAGTAGACTTATGCATGTGGCATCACCATTCAACCACACGGATAGCAATGCACCATTAACTCTTTGGTATTTTTTAAGCGATGGTTGTCTCTTTCCATCAGGAGAGCCATTTGCATGCTTGTTATCTAATGATATAAAAAATACATATGTCAGGTAGACAGAGACAAGGTGACACGTAGTGGGGTGATTCTTCAAAAATATGTTCTCCGTGTAATTTCCATGGTATTTTCGAAATCGCTTAATTAAAGTAAATTACACAAACATTTCAAAAGTTTATGCTAATTTAAAGAACATATGAAAATTGGACACGTAGTGGATCTATACTTTTCCTAAAAAAAATATTGAACATTTGCGGGCCATGGAAATTACATTAGAGACCACGGAAATGAACCAGCAGGTAAAATTTTGCTAAATACCGTATCAGTGATTTGGGGAACTATGAACGGCTGTAATATATGTCAAAACGATATTAGACATTTTTTTCCCCGACTCTTTTTTTCTGAATTTCTCCTCTCCGCTAAACTTAGATACAGCAAAACAAATTAGTGATAAAGTGCGTGTGCTACACATTTCCTACTACCTTTTGCTTTTCTAAGACATACAATTGAAAGTGTGTGAAAAACTTAGTGTATAAAAATCATTATAATTGTAGCGACGATGTAATCATATCGGTACATAAGTAAGTAGTCGAGTAACGAAGAATTGCAGGATTAGCGAAAAATATGAATGTATGCCCAACCGAGCAGTTACCTAGCCTAGCTTGTGCGTAGTACTACACTTTACGTTGAATACTTTTCTTAACATCAATACATTTATAGTACACTCATTTTCGGCACTTTGAGCATGATAATTAGACGCTTTAAACGATAATAAGCTTCGATTTAACAAATTTAAATAAAAAGGCAGATTAAACTGAACGTCTATAGACTTTCTGGTTCACCGTGATTCACCGGTTTGTCGATTGGCGAGGTAAGTGGTGATCCTAATCATGTTAACGACTATCGACTATTCCTAGTGATAACCGGGACCGACAGTTTTACGTGCTCATCCGAGGTACGGGAGTGGTAATACACCACTCCGCCAGACTTTGAGCAGCTACTGAGGTTTTAAGATTTTCGAGGAAACTTCGAAAACATTAGAATAACACCTTTACCTGACCTGGGGATCGAACCTAGGACTATGAGGCAGTCTAAATTATAAGCTTTGGATTAACAGATTTAAATAAAAAAATAACTGACTAACTATATTTATCACTTAATCTGATAATTGCATGAATTACAGTATAAACATTGAATGTTTAATTTTAATTATTGCAAACAAAATGAAATAGAGTAATTAATTTCCATGCGTTTTATGTAACTTCCATAGTGTTTTATACATGGTAATTACACCATGGAAATCACAAAAAAGCATATATTTTGAAATTTCTCGCCATTGGAAAGATATATGCTATTAGTTTGTTTTTGGCTATCTGCATTTGGGAGTTAGGTATAAGACCGTAATACCCGTTTACTAAGAATAGTACGATTACATTCCTAAAATGTGACATGGAAATTCTTAAAAATTGAGAACCAAAAATTGAAAAATTGAAGAACTTACTCTTGCACCGAAATGAAGGGATTTAGGGCTACGAATACTTGACCCATAAGCTGCATCAGAAAACCAATCTCGATACCTCTTACCAGTTCAGAGTAGTACCCGTCACAATAAGCGAAGCTAAAATTTTGTCAAGTGTGTGACATATATACTTACACTCATAAAATAAAAACTTGCAGTGCAATTGGATTAGAAATTTGGTTAGGATATAAAATGATTTGTATTTTTGAATTTTGTGTATAAATCTGATTAAAAACGTTTGTGAATTAAAAAATATCTGCGATTGATCAGAAGACGGCGCACGTGTTACGCGTGTAAAACGTGCAAAATTAACCGGATTGGAGGTGTTGAGGATAAATAACTTCTATATAAATGGTTATTACGTAATAAAATCTATATGAAACGATGCATATAAAATGTATAAACAATGTTATAGTAGATTTATGCAAACATTTTTTGTTTATATGGGAGATAAGAATCTGTTACGCTCAAAAATTGTACTCCGAAGAATGACCCAGTGACATCCTATATCTTTCTATCAGCCAATCGTTGATTGCAACAAATATTGTACAAGCATAGATGTTACATCGTTAATAGTCTCAAATATTTGGCCATAACTATCATGCGAAATCCATACTAATATTATAAATGCGAAAGTAACTCTGTCTGTCTGTCTGTTTCTTCCTCACGTCTAAACCACTTAACTGATTTGGATGAAATTTGGTACGAAGATTGCTTGGAACCCGAGAAGGGAAATAAGATAGTTTTTATCCCGGAACTTTTTTTTTCTTTTTTTATGGAAGAGGGGGCAAACGAGCAGGAGGTGCACCTGATGTTGAGTGATCACCGCTGCCCATGGACATCTGCAATACCAGAGGCCTTGCAGTTGCGTTGCCGCCCTTTTAAAAATGAGTACGCTCTTTTCTTGAAGGTCCCCATGTCGTATTTGTTCGGAAAAACCCCCGCCGGTAATTGATTCCACAAAAGAGTAGTGCGAGGCAAAAAGTGCCGGGAGAAACGCACGGTTGTGGATTTCCAGACATCAAGATGGTGTGGGTGAAACTTCAAATTTTGACGCGATGTCCGATGGTGGAAGTTAGCAGCAGAAATTAATCCAAACAACTCGTCGGAAAACTCGCCATGATAGATACGATAAAAGACGCAGAGTGAGCTTACATCTCTGCGTAATGCCAAAGAGTCAAGCCGTTTCGTAATAGCCTGATCGTCAACGATTCGAACCGCTCTACGTTGAATGCGGTTAAGTGGAAGAAGCTGGTACTGGGGAGCTCCGGCCCAGAGAAGAGAGCAGTACTCCATGTGAGGCCGAATTTGCGCCTTATAAAGTTGGAGACGATGGGCCGGCATGAAATACTGCCTCGCTCTGCTGAGCACACCGAGCTTTTTGGAGGCTAGTTTCGCCTTGCCTTCCAGATGACCGCGAAATTGAACGGTATTCGATATGTCGACTCCCAGGATTCCGACACTGGCTGAGGCTGTTAGGAGAGTATCCTCAAATCGAGGTGATATGACAAGGGGTGTCTTTTTTGCGGTGAACGCGCAAAGCTGTGTCTTTTTGGGGTTAAATGTGACCAAGTTTTGACGACCCCATTCCGAGACATCAGTAAGTCGATTCTCGACTTCAGACACAAGCTTCTTACGGCTCTCTTCGACGTGTTCCCGAGAAATACCGCTATGGCCAGAGTATGTAGCATCACCAGTACTATCATCTGCATAGCAATGTATGTTACTAATTCGCAACATATCATTGATATGCAGAAGAAAAAGGGTCGGTGATAGCACGCAGCCTTGGGGAACACCAGCATTGACGGGTTTAAGGTCGGAGCATGCACCGTCGACTACGACCTTGATGCTCCGATCAGCCAAAAAACTAGTTATCCACTTGCACAATTTCTCAGGAAGCCCGTAGGAAGGCAGCTTTGCGAGAAGCGCTTTGTGCCATACCCGATCAAAGGCCTTAGCTATGTCCAAACTTACAGCCAATGCCTCCCCCTTGGACTCAACTGCCTCCGCCCATCGATGCGTCAAATATACTAGCAGATCACCAGCTGAGCGGCCGCGACGGAAACCGTACTGACGGTCACTAATCAGCTGGTGCTCTTCTAAATACTTCAGGAGCTCACAGTTGATGATGGTTTCCATAGTTTTGGAGAACAAGGAGGTTATGGCTATGGGCCGGTAATTGGACGGGCTAGAGCTATCTCCTTTTTTGGGAATGGGATGCACTAGAGCTGTCTTCCACGATTTTGGTACCACGCCGAGTGAGTAGGAGAGTCAAAACAGGCGCGTTAATACTGGCGCCAACTCCGGAGCGCACACTTTAAGCACAATAGAAGGGATGCCATCCGGCCCACTAGACTTGTGGACGTCCAAGGAAAAAAGTGCTTTACGTACAGAAGATTGCAGGAATCTTAGTTCCGGCATAGAACTATCGCACCGCGGGATGGTAGGCAGTGCATTCCCTTGGTCGTCCAGAGTCGAGTTGGCCGCAAAGAACGAGCCCAGAAGATCGGCCTTCTCCTTTGCAGTATGGGCCAGAGAGTCATCGTCTCTGTGCAAAGATGGACGAGAGGGCTGTGAGAAATTCCCTATGACAGCCTTGGCGAGAGACCAGAACGCACGAGTTCCTGAAGGAAGGCGAACTAATTTCTCACCAATTCTGCCAATGTGTTCCGATTTTGCCTTGGCGATAGCTCTTTTGAAGAACCTAGAGGCAGAATTGTACTCCTTTCGAAATGTGCTGGTTTTTGCATCACGAGATGCCGACGCAGCAGCCCAAGCCCGGTAGCACTCCCGCTTTCGGCGTGAAGCCGTTTTGCAGGAGCGACCAAACCAAGGCTGAGACCCACCACCAACTGGCACCGCAGAAAATGGAATGAAAAGTTCCATGCCCTGCAGCACCACATCAGCGATAGAGTCAGCAACGACACTCGGATCATCCAGCTTGAAGCACATCCGCCCCCATGGGTAGGACGCAAAAAAAGTCCGCATCCCGTCCCAATCTGCTGACCTATAGTGCCAAACGCGACGACGGCCTGCAAAAGGAGGCCGTGATAGGCGCGTAACCGGCACTTTGCTCCGGATCAGGCAGTGGTCTGACGTACCAAGTGGGACGTCCACAGATACCTGGTAGTCATCCGGATGAGAGGTCAGCAGAAGGTCCAACAGTGAAGGCGTATGGTCGTCCACATCTGGAACACGCGTAGGCGAAGTTACTAGTTGTGTTAGACCATACGCTAAGGCAAAATCGTGAACAGACCTCCCCGCATGATCTGTAGTACGATAGCATAGCCATTCGGCGTGATGGGCATTAAAATCGCCCAAGATCACAATCTCAGCGGAGGGGGTCCGTTGTAACACGGAATCTACGGCAGTTTGTATGCGCTCAACGAGCCTGTCGACTTCAGTATTCCCGCTATGGGACCTATAAAGGCACGCGTAGATGCGGGGATGGTCGTCGCAATCTACACGTAGCCAGAGGATGGATAGGTCCCGACCTTCAAGTTTACCGAGGCGCCGGTAACAGATATCTTCTCTGACGTAGGCGCACACACCAGCCCGCGGTACAAAGGCATGCTCCAATTTGTACCCCGGGTAGGAGAGGTAAGAAGTATCAGCCGGAGAAGATATCTGAGTCTCGGTCAAAATGAGCAAGGCTGGCTTCGCCGTCTCCAGATGGTAGTGGACGGCGTTCAGGTTGGAATGAAGTCCCCTGATATTGCAGAAGTCCACGGTAAGCGCGGAAGGGGGTGCCATGCTCTTCTTGCCCCGATAGCCCCGGACAGGTTTTTGAATGAGCGCAATTTTGCCCCCCCCCAGAATACGCGGGGCAGCTTGAGCTTCCGTGATCTGGCTGCTTAAGGAATCCAAAGCACGGATGCCCAGAGGGGGATTCTCCACCGCTAGCGCAAGTGGTACCCCCCTGGGGTAAAATTCCTTGAAATCGCGCTTTCATGACTGCTGGGGGGGGGGGGGTTGGCCTCCGGGACTCTCTCAAACCGAACGAAACACAACAGCAAAGCTGTTGCTTCACGTCGGTGTTAAGTGAGAGAGTGGTATCTCCCCGGGCGTGCCGGCCTATTCAGCTGCTATTGCAAGATGGCACTACCACTAATTGGGTTGACTGACTGCACCGGTGGAGTAACTTTGTAACAAAATTACCCTCCCCGGTGGGCGATGGGGTCGTCACGTCCCTACGGGAACGGGAACTATGCGTGTAAAACTTTGGGATTTTAATCATAGAAATTTTTCACGCGCACGAAATACAGCTAGTTTGACATAAATAATAAATAAATAAATATTCACGGGACAAATTACACTTACTGATCTAACCCCAAATTAAGCAAATTATTTGCTTGTGTTATGAGTGTTAGTCAACGATACTAATACATAGAAATACATATTTATATATGTATGTCTATGTTATCGTAATACCAGAATATATTTAATGAACACTCAAATCCAGAAATATAAATATTTATGCTCATCACATAAATGCTTGTCCCCGTTGGGAATCGAACCCGAGCCCCGTTGATTGCGTAGTCAGGGTCGCCAACCACTCGAACAACGGGGCGGTCATGAATATGTATATTAGTCACACCTACAAAGTGGTAAAATAAAATCGTGAAAAATGTTTTTTTAGGGTAGCTCCCCTACATATAAAGCGTGACGTTTTTTCTTCTCGCGTACCTTATAGCGTAAATTATCGTTGCATAGATTTTCAAAAAATATTGTAGGTTTGCGACAATTTTTTTTCGATTAAGGAATTCGTTTGTGAAATATAAAGCTTTAAAATTCTAATTTTTGTTAGAGTCAAATATACTGCCTCCCTCTCTCTAAACGATTGGTTTTGGGGGTTATAAAAAATTCACGATAGTAATAAATGTACCTGGGAAAGTTTTTAAAGGCAGTGAACCTGTGGTGCTGATATTACATCCGTCATTGATGTTAAATAGGTTAAATGTTTATTGTATACGATAAAAAGTCCTCTTCTTAGTGTGCTTTATTGCGATAGGTAACTACGGTCCCCTACATTACGCGTGGCCCGACATGCACTTTGCCAGTTTATTTAATTTTAGAGTTACTTGTGTTTTTCCTTTCTCCTTCTCGTTTTGGTTTTTTCGATCTGTTACCTTGAAGAATTCACCTTGGGGTAAATTCCGGGAAACATATGTCCTAAAATTCATCCTACGTTAGGTTAAAAAATAATAATAATAATAATAATAATTTATTTCAATATTCGAATTACAAGTAAATTTATCAGAACTACATTACATATATGAACTTAAATAAAACATTGTTATTGAGAATAACCAGGGGCTCTCAAACTAGGCAGAGCCTGTATCTTGAGAAACCATTATTCATTATATAATTTGAATGAACGCAAACAAACATATAACTAATAAATTGTATAATAAAATAAAAATAATTGTAGATAATAAAACAAAAATTACAAATTTAGATTAACAATTATTTTAGTGAGTTTCATACTGTGTCTAAAATTGATTCAGTACTTTTATAGTCAAGAGTTTTTAACCATTTGGTAATTTCGTATGAACATTGTTTCGCAGTAAAATTTTTTATGTCACATGACTTTGACTTTATTATAAATTGCTATGTGTGCGTAAAATGGAAATCTTTTAGCAAAAGCAGATTTTACATTTGGTAACATTACGTTAAAAACTCTTTTCTGTAATATAAATGTAAAATGGAATTTACTTTAAATCCTTATTGCAATTTTTCACCCTAGGTACAGTCAGCGTGTCTATTTATAATACCTTTATGATTTTTATAACATAAATCGATTGTTGTCGTTATATTTTGAACCCGGTTAAACGGTGCGGAGTAGCACCAACCGTGAGAGCCAATAAAGCAAACAAAAGAACAGATTTTTTCACTACATATATTTTTCTATTACATTTAAAACTTCACTTAAATCCAAAATTGATCAAAAGTTTGTACAGTTAATCGTATTAACAATTTACGTAGTGCTGATGGTTGGTGCCTTGGACATAAGCAATCACTATTAATGAATTCATCAGGTCGACGATAATTATTGTTTTTATGTGTGCTCTATATCAAGTGTATTAGAAAATCTTTAGTCAAGTGTATACTATCGAGGTGATAAATAGGAAGTGAGTATAGATAAAAATCCTATTTTTTGCCCAGTTTAAAGTAAATTCTCAGACATACGTTTCCCTGAATTCCCGTCTCGTTTTCTTAAAATGCTTTAATGTTACATTTATGTTTATTTTTTTATGTGGTACATAATTTTTCATATTTGTTTCCTGTCTTCCTAAAGCAGGATCGCGAGAAAAAATCTCAATATGAGATAAGCTCACCTTTTGCCATATTATGTTTGATTTTATAACTTTCCTTAACTGTGTCTCTATACAAGAAAGTATAGAGAAACAGGATGTATTTTCCTACTCTTTCTATATACTTCTGATTAATTTCGGTGCGAGATCCATGACAGCTTAGCTTTTCCCCAGGGCACCCTGAGCTCGCAACTCAGTGGTTATCAGTACGGTTGCCGCTGTTGATTCTGGTTTACAGAAGTTACAGTGGTGGGAACGAGAGGTAGGCCCATTGCCATTTTAAAAAATACGAGTAAGTATAAATTAATTAAAATATGTATAAGTACCTAAACAGATAATTATCACAAAACTTGGCAAAAAATGTTGAATTATATACATTAAATATTCATAAAAAAGTAAAACGAAGTCTATAATTTAAATTATGTTACGTTTCTATCAAGGCAATAAATAACTTTTAAAATATCATAGCTGTAGACGAAAATACGGAGAGAAAAAACAGAAGTCATGATTGAATTGTACAGCTGCTGAAAATCTTTGACGAAATTATTTCTATTGGAACATTTTGTTCGGCGACAAAGTTAAATTGGATTTCTTATGGTGGAAGTGTCTCGTAGAAGTGGCAACGGGGCGGTTGACTTTATTCATCCGGTAATGTTCTATATCACGACAATAGACATTCCTGCCACCGGACCGCAAGATTAGAACTTTCATTTATTATGTTATCTTGATTTATCTTCCTTTTGCGTTGGAAAATTGACTCAACTTAAAGTGGAATTCATTTAAATCTTTTTCTGACATTTAAATTTCTTTAATTTTTTTTAGCTTTACCGTGCCTTTGTGTTGTAATGTTTGATTATTCGCGTAAATACAACATTGTTTTTAATTATTGTTTATCTTATGTTGCTTTTACTTTAATGTTTATCATTTTACCCTGTATTAGTACGGAGATTTAAATAGCCTACTTAGCTTACCTAGTGGAAAGGCTATCTATTTGCATTTCCACTAGGTAGGCTATAAAAAGAAAAGGTACGACACAAATATTATTACTTATGCTAAGTGCCGAGTTCTGCAAGGTTTTTCTTGAGTTTGGTCAACTGCCATAAAAAAGAAAACCAAAAAAGTCATTGCTCTTCACTGTTGAGTTCTGAATGAAGGCTAAGACTCGGTAAACTTATGCCACTGTCATAACTGGCACGAATGGCAACAAGTGTGGCTAATTTTTTTGGTATCTATAGGCGACGTCTTTCTATCTTCCAATCAGGAGATTCACTTGTTTGTTTACTATTATTTGACATAGGCCAATGTTGACATTTATGTATACAAGCGATCGTCATGTGGTCAAACTTCAAGGACGGACTAAACTACAAAATCACTTTTAAGTTTGAC
The DNA here is from genome assembly GCA_036924255.1 of Apodemia mormo. Taxonomy (NCBI): domain Eukaryota; kingdom Metazoa; phylum Arthropoda; class Insecta; order Lepidoptera; family Riodinidae; genus Apodemia; species Apodemia mormo. The sequence continues at coordinate 19,175,595 of JAUPFN010000018.1, forward strand.
AACAGATTTTAACCGTAAAGAAAATAGTTTACGTGTGTGTATATTATCACGCATATCGCATGAATGTAGTGTGCGTAATATTTATTTTTATTTATTTTATTTATTTTTAATGCATATTATTTAATATTAAGTTATTACAGGTTTTCGCAATATAAACTTTAACTGTGCCAAATTTCATATTTCACTGTTCGAGTAATTATCTTAAAAAGGGGGCATACATTTTACTTTACATATTCGAATCGCAGGCACACCGCGACTTTGTTGGGTTTGCGCATGGAAAATTTCTAAAATAAAAGTAGCCTAGATTACTCCTTATTACCGTGGTTCAAAGATAGACAGTCCTAGAGTTTTATCCACATAATTCTCGTTCCTGTAGGATTTTCGGGATGAAAACTATCCTATGTCCTTTCTTGTGCCTCAAACTATATTTGTAGCAAATTTCATACAAATCAGTTAAGTGGTTTAGGCGTGAAGAAGAGCCAGACAGACAGAGTTACTTTCGCATTTATAATATTAATATGGGTGTTAATTTAACTGCTGCATTACTTATTCATAAATGAATCATATTATATATTATGTCTTTTCATCTGCTTGCTTTAATTTATAGAACACCGGACATCAAACTCGGCACAAGTGATACTTCCAGGTTACTATAAATTACTAGAAATATGATAATAAGCATCCATACTGATATTAAAATAGTAAAAGTGTATTTGTCTGTCGGTTTTGCTTTTATGTTTAAGCTGAATAACCAATTTTGATAAAATTTGTAGATAGTTTTAATTAAACATAGAGGCAAACACCGGCCACTTTGTTTCCAGAAATCAAACAGAAAGAAAGGCTAAAATCTATACATATAAAAATCAATTGCTGTTCGTTAGTCTCGCTAAAAGTCGAGAACGGCTGAACCGATTTGGCTAATATTGGTTTTGAATTAATTGTTGAAGTCCAGGGAAGGTTTAAAAGGTGAAAAAATATAGAAAAAAATAAGAATAGTTAAAAGGCAGAACAACGTTTGTCGGGTCAGCTAATATTAGATAAAAATTCTACTAACGGGCAAAGCTGCGCAGCTCTGCTAGTACATAATATGTAAAACGCTCGAACTAGAGCAAAGAAATATTACACAATGCTTACTATACGCGATCCCTTATCCTTCGGTACGACTACAGACTCACACAAGCACACATACATACACCACTTAATAAACAAGAATTTCTAGTCCTGTATCGCTGAAAGCTATCGACTGCAAAAGTTAAAAGGTGAACTTCTTTAAGTACCAAACTTACTACACGCAACCCCTTCTCTTTCGGAAAGACTCGCACAAGCACACGTATATACACCGCTTAATAAATAAGAATTTCTAGTCCTGTGTGTCGCTTTAAACTATTGACTATAAAAATTAAAAGGTGATGAGCTTCTTTAAATACCATATTTACTAGGTGGTAGAGTTCTGCATTGTCTCGCCCGGGTCTGGTACCACCGCCTTACCTATTGCTGCCGCAATAACTTCAGTGCTTGTCACTGTCGTATTCCGGTTTGAAGGGTAAGATAGCCGGTAAACTTATGCATGTGGCATTAGACCTCACTACAAGATAGCGACACACCATTAGCACCTTAGGTGTCTATAGGCGATGGTTGACTCTTTCCATCAGGAGACCCATCTGCTTGTTTGCTATCTTATAATATAAAAAAATACTAAACGCGACCAATTCTCTTTAGGTATGACTACAGACTTACATAAGCACGCATAAATACATCGCTTAATATAAATAATAATTTCAAGTCCATTGTCGCTTAAAACTACCGACTTTAAAAATTAAAACGTGATGAGCTTCTTTAAACATACTCTCTATATCATCAATGTATATATCGAATAGAAATTAAAATAGAAAATAATCATCGTAACAATTACATAAAAATCGCTATTTTCCAACTGCCACCTTGCTTAAGAGTCACGTAAAGTATGAATGTAGCGAGTTGCATAGCGCTGGGACGTTCACAATTTTTATGACTTCAATTTTCACAGCACCTTCTGTTACATAGTTTATCTTTCTATGTCCACTTTATGTGCTGATTTTTATTACATGATAGAAACTAGTTTCTCAAATAAATTCAACACGTGAGTTAAATCATCTATTGTATAATAATACTAGCAATCGCCTAAGACCGAAATTCGACCATAGACTAATATTTACAATAGATTTTACGTGTGTGTGTGTATTATCGTCTATGTTACATGAATGTAGTGTTTGTTAAGTTTATTTTTATTAATTAATGTATTTTTATTGCATTTTATTTCAAAATATTAGGTTTTTGCCATTCTCCGCTATGTAAACTTTAAGTGTGCTAATATCTCTGTGATTATTTTGAGGGGCACAAAGTTTTCTATTTTCCATTATAAGGTCATAGCAACCATAACAGGTGAAAATATTTTAACCCAGCGTTCGGTACGTCTAATCAAAGATATCCAGCTAAAACAGACGTCATTCAAGGGTGTAAAATTTTTTGATTTGTATGAATAAAATGTATAGGAATAAAATTTCATGTGGACGATTCCTATCCAATCCCACCATACACATAGCATCACTTGGTTCCGAATCAGGCCGGGCTTTGCCATGGTCTGTGGTCACGGCTGGTCCATGCTTTGACCATGATCTTTATCGCACATTCTTATCGTAAGTCACCCATTTTTCATCACCCGTAATCAACTGTTTAAGAAATGGTTCGGAATGTTTGGTTCAACAAATAATTGCAAATGGAAACACTTTGCATTAGGTGTCTCTGAGTGAGATCATGTAGTACCCAAATGTCAAGTTTTTTCTTGTACCCTTTCGTAACCTCGTACCAAAATTTCCAGATTTGAAACGCTTGAACCACATTTTTGCTACTCTTATTGATACCGCATTAGGTCCGTAAACCGTATTCGAGGCGTTCGTCCCATTTTTACGTATGTGACGAATTTCTTCGTCACATACGTTCGACGTCACGAATGTCACATTTAATGGTATTAAAACCAGCCAGTTACATTCGTACAGCCAAAGAGGTTTGATTACTAATAATACATTCAAAATACGAAAATACTTTTGCCCCAACCTATTATAATATGTAAAATTTATTATTTATTTATTTGTTTAATACTTTATTGTACACAGAGAACAGCACAATTAGGGAATATTAACATTAGGTAGCTCGTAAAAAGGAATTAAATATAACGTCATTGTCTTTTTTTTTAATTAGAACTGATAGCATTTGTCATTAATAGAATTATTTCAAAGATGTATTGTTAGGTCTAATATGGATCACTTAGCAATATTTTATCTAGATTGTATCATGTTACGAAATTATATGACTATCTATTTCGTTGAATATGAGCATAACATTATTTCATCTCTAAAGCTCTATACGTAAGCTACAATAGATTAATTTTGATAGAGATACAGTATAGCAGCGCATATTAGCAGCTATCTTTAGAGCTGTACGGAAGACAATAACATATAGTTGGATATGCATTGATTTACTGAGAGATGAGGTAATTCTAATGATCTACGAAATCTACGAAACTGCTATTTCTGCAAGGGCAACAGCGGGTTGATATATATTTGTTTCTAATTACCAATATCGCCTCTGTGGTCTAGTGTTCTAGCGTTGGCGTTAACCACATGAGGTCCCGGGTTCGATTTCCGGGTCGGGCACTTTAAAAAAAAAGTGTATTTTCAGTTTTCTGAGAAACACAAAGTTGCCTGGGATTGGAAAGTTGGTTGGTTGGGTGGTGGCCCGGTTGGCGATAGGCTTGCCACCTATTACATTTGTGCTTGATCCCACATCATCTGAGAAACACAAAGTTGCCCGGGATTGGAAAGTGCCCGGTTGGCGATAGGCTTGCCACCTATCACATTGTGGGACCAAGTATCTTCGGCTAATCGTGGGTGCACTTGTTGTACCTCTGCCTACCCCTTCGGGGATATGGGCGTGAAGATACTTTTTACGTTTTTTTTAAAATAAGCAATAGTTTTTTGGATTCCGAAGTAAACTACGAATCCTCATATTTTCGTTATATCCGTCCGTCTGTCTGTTCGTCCATCCATCCATCCGTCCGTCCGCCCGTCCGTACGACCGCAGTCTAGCGCAGAGATCCTTGAGTCCTTGAAAGCTGTAATTTGGCATTAATACACACACCACATGAATACTATTAGGCACACCATTAGGAACGAAACGTGTCGCTGTGCATATGAGCAAACGCTCCTATCACTGTCAAAAGTGTCACATTTGTATATATATTATATCGTGAAAAAATAGAAATACACCATGTTGTACCGGTTTATCATACCGAATGAGATGACAAGGTTAAAAAATCACTGTTCAAGTGATTTTATTTTATCGGTGAGTAATAAACTGTATTTTTGTGTGGGATTGCAAGATACACTGACAACCTAAGCAATTGTCTTGAAAGGCGTGTCCATTTAATCCGTGAAATACACATATTAGTCACGGTAACAATGTATCTCCTCTACATGGAAAGTGGGTATGCTTTTTTTCTCGAGTACGTTTTAAAGTGCTAATCTTTGTAGGAGTCACGTGTCTGCCCCCCTCCCCTCCCCACTCTACGGTACATACCAGGTAAATGGTAAGTTTATAAAGTATATAATTAAGTTAAAAGAAAAACTTTCACGGCTAAAAAGGCTTTAGAAGTTTCTGAGTAATAGTCGACCAACTTATAATATTTTTTCAAATTTTTTTTTATTTTTTTTTTTCATTATTGTAATTAAACTTATTGTGGCGACGACTCTGATACCCGGTAAAACTTGCAAGAGTTTATGTGTATCTTTAATATTATTGATAATGTATTAAATTGTATTGAAATAAATAAATAAATAAATAACACATAAAATGTACTCAGAGAAATTTTTATAGGCAGTGAGCCTGTGGTGTGCATATATATTTGTCATTGACGTTGAATAGCTTAAATGTTCATAGTATGGAACTATAATGACCTTCTTCTTAGTCCGCATTATTGTGATGGGCAACTTCGGAACCCTACGTTGCGCGTGGCCCGACACGCACTTTACCAGATTATTTTCAATACCTACTTTGACAACAAACATACCTTTTTATTAAACTTATAAAATTACAAAAATATTGTTCAAACACTGGACAAAGCAGCTAATCAGCCTCTTAAATAAGAAAATAAGCTGGAAATATTGATTTAGAGTATTTACTCGTACATTGTTTGTTATTTAAGTTATTAACGCGAATCAATAAAATATAAAACAATTAAGGTTTTCATACTTAAATAATGACGTTGTAATAACAAAAGTGATTTGAGAAATTCCGCTTAAGGAATTTTGATCAAATTACGGCCTACGAATGTTATACAATTAAATATAGCCAACCTTTGTATAAAAGCTCCGGGTTATTTCAACAAATTCAAAGTATTTGGCAGGATGACAACCAATTTGTATTAAAATCAAAGCGTGTTTCGAATTTCATTACATGAATTTAAAAAACTCATTTTGTTAATGGATTTTAGCAATTCGAACATAATTTATAAATGGTATTGAATGAAGTTGTAAAGCATATGTTTTTTAAAAGGTCTTGAGCACTACAATACACTGAGTGTGAGAATTGTTTAATTTAAATGGCTTAAGATAAAAAATAATTCGGGTGTAACACGACACTTTGAGAAAAATATGACTACTTGTTAGTCGAGGATTTTTAATTCAACAACTAAATCGATGACCTATGCTTTTTATATTTTTTTTTATAATTGGTAAACATATACGCACGGAAAAAAATAACCAACATATATTATAGTACAAAAATATTTATTTACATAAATGTTAATAATGTTTTTTTCTCATAATTAATACGTAGTTTTTTTCGTAATTTTTAAATAATTTATTTCTTTTTTCAATTTTACAGCTATGTTATTTTTTTTTAAATATTGTTTATGATATTTCACATTCACATCATATGATTTTTTTTGTGATCATAGATGTCAACACTAAGATTTACTAAAATAAATAAAAATAGGTACCACCATACCCAAAGCGCTGATATCATCAAGTTGGTCGTGAACAAAAAATATGTTTTATTAATTGATATTTACGGTTTTTTGACAAAACTGTTATCCAAATTGTTTGATCTTGAACTAATCTTGATTATCAATAAAGTTTACTTGCTGATTAATACGCTTAAACACTTTTAAATTAAAATCAAAATGGCGGACTAAATTCTTTTATTTTTCTCCAAGAGCGTATTTGAAAAAAGAGTACCAATATTTGATGTTATTTTGTACAATGTTTCGTTCGAAAACGATAAAATACCATAGAGTATTGTATTAAAACCAATAAATAGTGAAAATATTTTTTTTTGGATGAAGTTAGCGTTGGTTCTTATAGATACCATAGTGTATTAACGGAATTTTTTAGTGATCTTATTAGTTACCAAAGTGAAGTGAGCGGTTATTCGGCAGGTTGAAATAGAACAGCATGGGATATTTCAATTTTTTACGTTATAATATAAAAGCGTTTGACATTTACATATTTTTGCTCATATGAGCCGTTAGACATTTTCCATCCAACACCATGTCTATAATAAGTATTTGCGTGGTTTGTGGATAAAACTTTATGACTTTGCGTGATCATCACACTAGTGACTTAAATGAAATTCATGCTGTCGCTTCGTTGGTCGAGTTGTTCGGCCCAGACTACCCAATCGATTACGTTTGGGTTCGATCCCCGGTAGGGGCAAATACTTATGCGATATTCAATTATAATATATATTTCTTTATATTTGTATCGTTATTTAACAATCACATCACAAGCAAGCATTTTATTTACTTTGAGGGTTGATTAATTCGTGTATTTGTTCAACGATATGAATTGGCTGTATGTTATATTATATCAAGCATGACGTTGTATATAATTTCAAGCATTGGCTTTTTATTATTGTGTCAATGAACCGACATTTCATAAATCTATTTTTATTTAATTTAATTTTAGATATACAAATAAACTAAATTTTGATACCGAGTTTCATAAACCGCAAACTTTTTGCAGTGTGTTTTTAAACGTTTATTTTATTTTAATTTGTTATTATTACTTATTAACAATTAAATTAATATAGACACAATGTTTCGCTCAAAGAGAGTTTTTTTTTTGTAAAACGGAGAACACCGATATTGTAAAATTTAGTTACGACGTTAATTATATTAAAAACTATGTTTGTCCCAAAGTTCTAGGACTTTTTCTTAGGTGGTGCAAATTCCCCCGTATTACCCAGTATATAAGCACGTATGTAATTGAAAATGTTCCTTTGATAGAAAGAGTATACATATGCTATACATGTTTACATAGGTTAGATAGAGAACCAAGTAAGTACTAAATTAAATTTTCGTTCTCACTGTGACAACTAGACGACATTTTGCTTGACTTGCATACTCTATTAATATTAAAACTACTTTCGCTTAAATGTTGTAACTATCAACTAATTAAAATTTGCGGTGTAATTTAGTTTATAGTCTATAAGCTGCGACCTGTAGCCCGCTGCATTAAAATAGTTTTCGAGATTTCCGAGATTTCTCTGCGTTTTCTATCGTCTTTATCATGGGGAGTGTTCCGACGAGTTGTTTGGAATAATTCATGCCGCCGAATTCCACCATCGGACATCGCGTCAAAATTTAAAGTTCCATCCTCACCATCTCGATGTCTGGAAATCCACAACTGTGCGTTTCTCCCGACACTTTTTGCCTCGCACTACTCTGTTGTGGAATCAATACCGGCAGGGGTATTTCCGAACGGATACGACATAGGGACCTTCAAGAAAAGAGCTTACTCATTCTTAAAAGGCCGGCAACGCAACTGCAAGTTGTCTGTCAAGTCTGGTATTGCAGATGTCCATGGGTGGCGGTGATCACTTACCTATACACTTACCCTAATAAACTAAATTACCACAGATATACAGTGGTAATTTAGTTTACAGTCTATAAACCCTAAAGATGTGTTGATTCGCGAAATCGGTTTGTGTTGTGATATAAATATATACTTTTATAGTAAAACAATGCATGTTTTGTAGTAAAGCATATCTAAATATACAGGGATATTTTTAAAGGTCTGGCTAAATTTTAAAATTAGGAACTAGATATTGAATTGAAAGTGCGTTTTAATTAATATTGTAAAATTACTATATTTAAAATAATATAAAAATATTCGATTGAGTGAGAGTTGGATGTCAGAAAGGGCATGAAAGTAGAATCAACGCGGTCGAGATGAGATCGCTTAGGAAAATATATGGTGTAACACTCGCCGACCTCGTAATGTGGAAGTGAGAGAGAGGTTAGGCTTGAAAGAAAGTGTCGGTGTAAAGATGAGAAAGGGCATACTCCATTGGTTCGAACATGTAGAAACAATGGATCTACCATCCTTTGGAAAGATTAACAAAACAGATATACCTACAATGCGAATATGGAAGGATGTAGGTACCGGGGAAGACGAAAACTGACATACCATGATCAGATTGATCGAGTACTGTCCGAAGGTGGTATCAAGAGTCTTCGCGACCGGCGTGTGTGTATGAAGAGAGTGATGAATGTGGAGGAAGCGAGTCAAGTTAGCAAGGATCGTGATGTATGGCAATCGGTTCTCTCTGCTTTCCTCGTAAGGGATCTGGCGTGAAGATATGTATATATGTATGTATGTATTCTATTAAAAATATTCTATTAAATTCACGAATTCAATGCACCGAGTCTTGTGTATGAACTCTCTAATACTGGGAATGTGTCATTTTACATTTACCTATAATTACGATGGTAACTATTATGTAATATATCGAAGTAAGTACATTTTCCTCGATTATTTAATATGGAAGGAGGCACTAAAATATTTTGGTTGGAATTTTGGATAAAAATAAAAATTTAAATTTTTTAAATTGTTTTTTTATGCTATATTATCGATTCTGAACAATTTCTGAAAATTTGGGCGAACCTGTAAAAGCAACCCTGTATAGTGCAGTTGGTTTAGTTTAAAGTACTAATTATGATTTTCACCAAGTGCTGATGGATATTATAAATTATATCAAAGCCTATAGTCACTGGTTCGATTTGAACGGTTAAGTGTTCTCGGAACTGCGGTACGATTCAGATTGCGCAGTGATACGGCACGAACCATCCTCTATTCAGTGACATGGGGTTGAAACAAAGATGAATATTAATGTTTAAGACCTACTAGCTAGATAATAATTTATCTCAAGTATACCATTAAGTGCATTTTCATAGCTTTGAATGTTATTTTTAGATCTAATTTAAGATAAATTACATTAATTATGATTAAATTGTACTTTTTTAACCTCCCGCTATGGAAGGAAGTTACTGATTTACCCCGATTACCGAAAATCGAGTTTTCACCAAATATTTAAGTTTTGAGGTCCTAGGAAATCGCCTCTGTGGTCTAGTGGTCCAGCGTTGGCGTCGACCACGTGAGGCCCGGGGTTCGATTCCCGGGTCGGGCACATAAAAAAAATATTTTTTTCAGTTTTCTGAGAAACACAAAGTTGCCCGGGATTGGAAAGTGCCCGGTTGGCGATAGGCTTGCCACCTATCACATTTGTGGGACCAAGTATTTTCGGCTAATCGTGAGTGCACTTGTTGTACCTCTGCCTACCTCTTCGGGGATATGGGCATGAAGGTACCTGGGGTCCTAGGAACATTTTCCAGCTATTGTCATGATGACGTTAGTATGCCTGTGTGTGTTTGTGTGAACATATACATACATGTTTGTGTATGTGTGTGTTCGTGTGTGTGTTCTTGTGTGTTTGTGTGTGTGTTTGTATTTGTATGTTTGTGTGTGTGTTTCTGTTTGTGTATATTTACGTGTGTGTGTTTGTGTGTGTGTGTGTGCGTGTGTACGTCTCTCGTGCGCGTGCGTGGTACGTGTCGGTGTCGGTTCCCAACGCAAGTGCCAAGGACAAGACGCACTCTGGAACACCATTAGGCCCTAGTGCTTTATGTCCCGCATTATGTTTACCTACAGCCATACAGCCGTATATATATAACCTCCACCAGCCTCAACTGCTATTTGGGGGCAGACGGTGACAAATAAGTGAGGTGACTTGCTAAAGAAGCTCGGGCAAAAGACTCCGTGACAGTAGGACGAATTTTATTTCTAGCGATTTTATACGGACCTCCCCATGGGTCAAGTCCTCAGCAAGTCCTGTCGAGCACAAATCGTAGTCTCTTTTATGGCAAGCTGTAGGGCTTTTTACATTGCTTGTATGTCTCATACAATCGTGTTTCAGTTTATCAACCCTCAATTCAGCGCCGGTGACATCTTTTTTTTTATTTCATAAGATAGCAAACAAGCAGATGGGTCTCCTGATGGAAAGAGTCAACCATCGCCTATAGACGATACGAGACGATAGATAGAGAAGATATCTTGTGGCGAGGTCTAATGCCACATGCATAAGTTTACTGGTTACCTTACCCTCTGAACCGGAACACGACAGCGACAAGCACTGACGCTATTGCGGCAGGAATAGGTAAGGCGGTGGTACCAGACCCGGGCGAGACAATGCAGAACTCTACCACCTAGTAGCCACGATGTTAGTGACTCGATAGCCAGTCGGTCGCCTCTTACGACGTGCCTTGCAGAACGGCAGTTGGCCTATTCTTCAAAGGAGGCCGGGACCAACACGGCCAATCTAATAATACACTAACAGATATTTTACACACAAAACGTAAAATACAAACTTTTATCCCCTCTTCCATCTCTTTAGAGGTCGAGGGTTTTTTAAAAAGCGTACCAAATAGACAGACGGATGGACAAACTTTCACATTTGAAATATTAGTATAAATGTTGTACCTGTACTAAAATTAAATTGTAAAATAAAAATAAATCCTTTATTATGCTTATTTAAACAAGTCCGAATAACTCGTTAATTTGTTGACATTCTCGTGAATAGCATATAATTCATGGATCGTAGGAGTCTGCGAAGCGTGCTATCAAAAAATTTTAATATCTCAATTATTAACTGAGATATGGATAATTTTCATTACGTCATGTTTTACTGAAAAAAAATGGAAACCAAGTTCTGGTTTATAATTACAATTTAGTAAGTACTAACCTAACAGTCTTATTTGATTTTTCCACAGAATTGATTTTGTAATGGGCATATTACTGCACAACTTTTATATCATTTTCGATAAATCCGGTTTCAAAAAAAAAACTCAAAAAAGTTTTTATTTTTTATTTTTAATCAATTTTCCTAGCTAATATAGCTATATATAGCTATATAACACAGGTTCTGTCGAAGTCAAATTGAAGGCATTTTCGTGGAGGTCAATACAAATAAGGAGGTGAATACAAAAAAGTATCTTAGAATAAAGGTAAAAATTATATTTTTGATTTTAATTATAAAACACTTGTACTGGTTTCGCTACATATATATTCTTCTACCGGTCTACCGGTAGACTTTAAATAATTTGGAAGAATTTATATGTAGTGAAAACAGTACAAGTGTTTTATAATTAAAATCAAAATGCAGTTTCACCAAGTGCCGACGATTAATAGTATAGAAAAATTATATCTATTTCGACTGGGCCATATATTTTACATTTAACAAACCGACTTTCCAAAAAGAAGGAGGTTATTAATATTATTTATTTAATTATTTATTTTATTATTATTTATTCGTCGGAATCTCTTTGTAATGTATGTTTACCGATTACGCAAAGACGCCTGAACTGATTTGAAAAAATCTTTTTTTGTTTTAAAAGGTTTTCCAGTGGGTATATTTTTAATTTGGTGAAAATCTGATGCAGGATTCCAGAAGTAAAGGAAATGAGTAGTTAGTTGTTTGTAGTTTTACTTCAACTAAATTATTAAATTATAGTATATATTATTTACGATCTTATCCATACAATTTACCCTTGCTCACAGATAGTCTTCTATCTTTTCAATTAGCGATTTCCGAAAAGTCTATTAAGTTTAATCTCACAAGAAACGGGAACATCAGCCGGGTTTGCTCAATCTATTAAATTGATTTGTTTACGGGGCTGTGAATTACCGAATACTGAAACCAGATGTTTTGTTTGACAAGTATTTTATAAAGAACGGGGCTTTGGCAAAAGCTTTCGCTCTGCTAAAAACAAATTCTATGAAGGACGCCTACAAATGGGCTCTCGCTGTGAAAAGCCTCTACGGGTCACTAAATTCATTGCGGTTTTAATTATACTCTTTAATTACGATACTTACGTTGGAATTAGTTAATTACTACAATTCCTTATTTAAAGATTAAATATCACAGGTAAACTTGCTTATGTATATCGTTCAATGTTCAGTTCAATTCCTGCAATAGTGTAAATGCTTATCAGTGTCGTGTTCCGGATTGATGCGTAAAGTAACCGGTAAAATTGTACATGTGGCGTTACCATCCCGCTACACCAGTAGCGACATCATATTAACATTTTTGGTGTCTGCATGCGATAGTTACATCTTTGCATCAGGAGAACCATTTGTTAGTTTGGCATTTGATAATGGCATTCAACTCAATTTTTAAGATCTAAAATATTGCTTTAGCTAATTGATAGGTTGAAAAATTTCGATAAAATGTCTAAAAACATTTTATTTTTAAATTTCGTTATTGATTATCCCAAATAGATTGATCAATTTTGATTAAATTAAAGGTATTTGACGCAGTTTTTTTAAAGAGAAAAGTTGATAAGATTTTTAAGTCAATCGGTGAATTAACTTGAAAGTTATTTGAAAAAAAATAAGTAGTTTGCTAAAAACAACTTGAAAAGCTATAAGTTTTGAAAATTAGATTCAATTTTGATTTTTGAAAAAGGTATTTGACGTAGTTTTTATAGTACTAAATTATCGTAGAATACCAAAAAATGATTGGTTGAAAAATTTCGAAGCTATATAAAAAAAAAAACATTTTTTGCAAAACTTTTCGTCAACGGTTACTCCCAAACGATTTATTTTGATGCAATTTATGTATTAGACGTATTTTTTTGTGAAGAATAGAGCTGATTATTTTTTGTACTCGATCGGTGCATAAATATGGAAGTTATATTAAAAAAATACTGTTTCGCCAAAAAAAAAAACAAGAAAATCATCTCTCTTGATGGTATGACACAACTGTCGCCGATAAACATTAATCTAATACCTTTAAACGAGCAATTGGAATCTCGGAATCGGCTTCAACGATTTTCGTGAAAGTCACAAATTAGGGGTTTTTCGAGTCAAGGAATCGATTTATCAAGGCAGGTCCAAGAAAAGCTCGGTTCCCAAGATATGGGTATTTGAAAAACCGAGCAAAGCTCTGTCAACCAGGTACAAAAAAAACAAAAAAAAAATTATATATTCTATAGGAATCGATTTATCAAGGTTCAAGGTCCAAGAAAAGATGGGTTCCAAAAATATGTGAAAGCTCGGTCAACCAGATATTGTTGATATAATGCGCTGATATTAGCGTAGCAGAAATGTACGTTTATCGGTTTCTTTACCATCCAAGCTGAAACATGAGAGTGATAAGAACTGAAGCCTTCGAGTTAATCCGGAATTCTTTCTAAGAATAAACCGCTAGGCAGTTCATAGAAGACTAAGCGTGTTACTGCAATCATGACTAGGGGACAGAGTTTTATAAAGCCCGGATTTGATATCACTGCCTCATGTGTTCCTGTCTCTCTTCGTCATTATGTCAAATTCACAATCTTATCGTCTGAATGATAGTCGCTATGATGTTCCAATTCGGAGGATAAGTTAGTCGGTATATTTATTCATGTGACATGGAATCCTCGCCACAAGGATGGCAACGCACTATTAACACTATTTGTGCCTATTAGGGATTATTGTCTATTCAACTCGAGAGCTATTTATTTTTTGCTGTTTTATGATGTAAAAAATATATGTAATAAAAATGATGTAAAATTTATATGGTAGTGAAAGTGAAAGAAAGAAAGTATAAAACATATGATCTGTACTTCTTAAGGGGTCCACTTTGATACTAAGAAAGTTGTTTAAAAAAAGATCCAAAATCAAAACAGCCAAAACTAGCCATCATTTTAAAACTAAACATATTTTCTACTTGCTTGTAGCAGCTATATAGGTCGAAATATATATTTTTAGAAAGAAATATACAACAGCTAAACGAATCAACGTCCAGTTTCACAGAAGAGCAGGAAAAACATCCATTATGCCTGAAAGCGGAAGAGCTAATCCGAAAAGAAAACAAGTGCAAAAAATTTTGGGTACCTTTTAGTGATTCGCGAATTTTACTAGTCATAATATTTTACAACCATTGCTAAAGATTTTCAACAATTTTTGTTGCATAGTTAGCGTCCGTTTCTGGTCACAGTCAGACATATTCAAATTTAAAATGACAGAAAATGTTATTGTGATTTTTCCTTTATAAAGAAAATCTCGATTATTTGAAATTTGACCAGTTGCGACTTCAGGAACGTAAGATATACCTTTGTTATTGCATTAAAAAACCAAACCGGTTGGTTTCAAATAAATAACATTTAAATAAATAATATAACTATCACTGGACAAATTACACGAATTGATCTAACCCCAAACTAAGCAATTTATTTGCTTGTAGTATGGGTGTCAATCAACGATACTAATACATATATAAACGTATATAAATACTTAAATAGATTTAATAAGAACCCAAACCCAGAAATACTTGAAACATCTATGCTTATCATTCAATGCAGATCGTAAAAGGCGACCGATTGGCTATACGTGTTACTACTATCATGACTACTGGGTGGTAGTGTTCGCCCGGGTATTTGATATCACGGCCTTACTGGTTTTATTGTTTGAAGGGTATTTATCTAGGCTAGGCTATCCCACCTCTCGAAGAGCAATGCACCATTAACATCTTTGGTATCTATAGCCAAAGGTTTCTTTTTCCCTCAGAAAAACCATCAACTTGTTTGATCTTATTATTTATAAAAATATATGTTAGAACACAGAGATGGAACATGAGATGCAATTAAATACAAGATTTATTGTCTTCTAAGTAATCTAAAATAAAACGCGAAATTTTTTGGTAACTGTTATTTTAGATAGATTTTTCTCTATTTTTTCTCCTTAACAATTCATTTGTTTGTTTTTTAGGCAATCGTCAAATTTTACGCTAAAGAAAACTGTGAGTAATTTATCACTAACCATTTTCCGCAGCCCTATAGATAACAAATGAAAATTCTGGCTGCACGGTAAAATTGGGATAAAAATATACTATGTCACTCACGAGTGATGGAGCTTTCTACTGGTAAGATTCTTAAAAACAGTCCACTAGTTCAGATTATCTTACAAATAAATTCACGAACTTAGTTTATCTCTTTATAGTAGTAAATATAAATAATATAGATAAAGATAAGAAACCTCAGCATGTTCAATAATTGCATTTTTCATACAAAATGTCTATATAGTATCATATATTATTACGTATATTGTATATATTATAATGTCTCCTTAAAGTTTTTAAGGAGAAATTATCAATTTGGCTCTATGTTTTTTTATAAATTTATATTTGTATGGGATAATATTTAGTGTTTTAGCTACATAACTATCATCAACATCCAAAATTTAATTATACGTAGCACTGGATAGCTAAAAATCAAAGAATTTGTTAAACTGAGAACGGGGTCGATGATGACTCGTTCGACGCTTTGCGTGGGGTGAAGGAGGAAGTGCCACCATTTCAGGTAATTTCACTGCGTTATATAATTTGCACATAAACTTGGAGCAACTATGATGTTCGATTACATTTTATTCGATTGCTTTTGTAAAGATTTATCAATTGTTTCGGTGAAAAAAAAAAATTAAATGCGTGCAGTAAATATATGACGCTTAAGCTTCGATCATATAATTGATAGAAGCGCTTAAGTGAAAAAAATATAAAAAAAATTAATCGACCAAAAAAATATTTACAAAGCCAAATTAAAATAAAAGGATGTATAAAATGTCTGAAATGGATTTTAAATAGCAATTTAATAGTATCCATAAACCCCTTAAAAGAGTGAAATAGTGTCGAGAACGCAAACAGACGAAGGCGTCAAAACCGATTAACGACGGCACTTGTGCCACGAATGAAAAATTTTACTAGGTGGTAGAGTTCTGCATTATCTCGCCCGGGTCTGGTACCACCGCCTTACCTATTCCTGCCGCAATAGCGTCAGCGCTTGTCACCATCGTGTTCTAGTTTGGAGGGTAAAGTAGCCGGTAAACTTATGCATGTGGCATAAGACCTCGCCAAAAAATAGCAACGCACCATTACCATCTTTGGTGTCTAAAGGCGATGGTTAACTCTTTTTATCAGGAGACCCATCAGCTTATTTACTAACTTATAATAAAAAATATATATTTCGTCACAGAATATGACCCGTTATGTAGACGTATTCATGTAAAACATACATGGCTGTGTCAATGATATAGCCTAAGCCTGTTTCTTGCTATTCAAATGACTAAATTTACTTTGTCAAAGTTGACCACATGAGGTTTCGTGTTCGATTCCCAGGCCGGGCAAAAAAATGTATTTTTTTTCAGTTTTCTAATAAAAACAGTGTTGCCTGGGATTTTAAAGTGCTCGGTTAGTGATATGCTTGCCATCTATCACATTATGGGACCAAGTATTTCCGGCTAATCGTAGGTGCACTTGTACCTCTGTCTACCTCTTCGGGATACGGGCGTGAAGATACTTACTTAAATTTACTTTGATAAGTATAAATATTTTATTATATTTAAAAATACGTATAATAATACGTTTTATTATTAAATCCTTATTGCTAATTAATTGCCAGGGGCGTACACATTATCTCGAGAAGAATAGCTGATACAGTGTCTGAACGTTATCTTGTCCTTTGCAAGATATACGCAGTCCTATCTCCGAAGAAAAATCGGCGCTCTTATCACAAATACCAAGGGAACCATTTTTCAGCCATGTGACTTTAGCGCCAAGCAAAAGATATTAACATGAGTAGACATGGAATGTTTCTAACTTGTCTTGATTACTCGGGACATTTTTATTGCAGTAATATATCTGCGATATGTTTTATGAATATATGCTAGATTTTTTGAAATTTATGACTGTATTTCATCTTCTCAGGGTTTCGTCGTTAACGGGGAATGTTTCGATGTTCACTATATATTTTTGTCTGTCTATCTGCACACAGCTTCGTTCAAAAACAGCTTTCTATTTTACAATTATCTTAGCATGGATAATTTCGAACATAAATAAATTTCGAACGTTTAGTCTATTTTCAGTCACGTGAGACGAGTTGAGATTTTTATTTTCATCAATCCAATTATGTGGGTGTAGTATTTTCGGATAAATCGTTAGAAATATTTTCATAACAAATTAACGCTATATATATATATATATATATATATATATATATATATATATATATATATATATATATATATATATATATATATATATATATATATATATATATATATATATATATATATATATATATATATATATATATATATATATGTATATATATATATATATGTATGTATATATATATACACGGTTTGAACCAAATATATATAGACTTTTCGGGTCACCACGTTTCACCCAGGAACAACAGTTTTACGTTCTCATCCGACGCATGGTAACGAACCACTCATAAGACTCCGAACTGTTTCTGAGATTTTAATCTCTCGAGATAAACATACAAGAACCACAATAACACATTTGCGTGGCCCAGGGATCGAACCCAAGACCTTGTGGTCTAATCCAAAATTGTTAAACTCTAGACCATGAGGCATTTTATCTATTTTAATATTATAAAAAGAAAACATTTATATTTTTAATTTTTGTATGTTTGTAACGAAAAAATTTCGAAACCTACAACACCGATCTTAAAAATGATTTCACTATAAAAATGTTACATTATCTAGAAGTGACATAGGCTACTTTTTTACTCGAATAAACTAAAGGAAGTGATAATGAACAACGTAATCGCGGAGTAACATTTAATTGACAAAGTCAAAAAATGCTAGACTGCTTAAAAATTCTTTCACACAACACTATCCCTGAGAAACATACTCTTCTTTTTTACTTGACTAAATAAAAGGAAATAATATGTGTGGACCATGCGAAGGAAGTCATGGGGAAGTGTTAGTATTTTAAAAACACGCAAAAGATTTTAAAACTACGTCAAACATATTATTTAATCATAAAATTGTGATGTACTAAAATAATACTACTAAAATAATAATAAAAATGTAATTACGTACGGTAGACATTTGTAATCACAAAGGTTTGAGGCATTATTTAATCCGTAGCGCTAACTACGTAACTTAATTTAGGTAGAAGTCAAAGTAATTACATAGGTCTAGTATAATTTGTTTGTGATTCAAGAATAAAGGTCCTCGTTAATATCTGCCGTCTCGGTGGAAAGGCGTGCCTTATCTCCTCAGAGCAAAACAAAGCTGGATTTTGCTACTTAATATAATATTTCGTAATTTATCGTTATAACAAACTCAACTTCTGAGACATATTCTGATCGGATCTGACAGTGTTTTTATTAAGGATCCTCGAACTCTGAACTTAGTAATGCGCAATACATAAAATCCACTGTACAATGTATGTACAATTTCATAGCAAAAAGTCGATACCATTTTATTCCGGGGCGGTGTAAATTGAGCCTAAGGCGGTGATACCATATACCCGGACAAGATATTGCGGAATTCTAGAACCTAGTAGTCACGATGGTACTGACACGTTTAGCCAAAAAGACACTAATTTCTAGACCACGCCTTTATAACCCCTGGTAGTCATGATGGTACTGACATGCTTAGCCAACAAGACACTAATTTCTAGACCACGCGTTTATAACACCTGGTAGTCACGATAGTACTGACATGCTTAGCCAAAAAGTCACTAATTTCTAGACCACGCATTTATAACACCTGGTAGTCACGATGGTACTGACACGCTTAGCCAACAAGACACTAATTTCTAGACCACGCGTTTATAACACCTGGTAGTCACGATAGTACTGACACGCTTAGCCAAAAAGTCACTAATTTCTAGACCACGCATTTATAACACCTGGTAGTCACGATGGTACTGATACGCTTAGCCAAAAAGACACTAATTTCTAGACCATGCGCTTATAACACCTGGTAGTCACGATGATACTGACACGCTTAGTCAAAAAGACAATAATTTCTAGACCAGGCGTTTATAACACCTGGTAGTCACGATGGTACTGACACGCTAAGCCAAAATTCAGTTTTTTCTAGACCAGGCGTTTATAACACCTGGTAGTCACGATGGTACTGACACGCTTAGCGAAAAGTCACTAATTTCTAGACCACGCGTTTATAACACCTGGTAGTCACGATGGTACTGACACGCTTAGCAAAAAAGTCACTAATTTCTAGACCACGCGTTTGTAACACCTGGTAGTTACGATGGTACTGACACGCTTAGCCAAATGAATGACAAAACAAAGTTTGCCGGGTCAGCTAATACTAATATAATATTATGAATGTGGAAGTGTTCTCTGTCTGTCTGTCTGTTACGCTTTCACGGCTAAGCCGATGAATTGATTTAGATGAAATTCGCCACGGTATAGTTGAATTCAGGGGTCAAACAAATGTCATTTTTTTTTAAAAATTCAACCCCTAAAAGGCTGAAATAGGCGATGAAAGTTTGCAAAAACCTACATCGACGACGTCGAAATCGAAAGCTACTTGAATTAACTAGTAAGAAACATTTCATCCACCAGTTCTATCACAAAGTTTTGATAAATTATATAAATGCTAAATACGAAACTGTTCCGTTTATTTTACACTGAACTGTGTGTTCTGTAACCCTTCGCAAGTAAACAAACAAATTTAATTACTCGCTGAGGCCTTTGTGTCGAGATATGTATCGAACGTTAAACTGAAATAACTTACGACCGCAACCGGGAACCGTTTTAAAACTATTATAAAGCCCGGAAAATATTTAACCTTCATATTTATACACATACTTTGACAGGTTGTAAATTATGAACGGTTCGTTGAGTTTTTTAATATATAATGCTGAGTTTTCTTTTCAACTAACTTCCCAAAAGGAGGAGGGATTGAACTATTTGTTTTTTTTTATGTTTATTACCTAAGAGCTCGGTCGTTTATAAACCAATTTTGAATTTTTTTGGGAGAATATATTTCCCGTGTTCACACGGGAAATATACTTCCCAAAACAAATCATTTGATGAAGATCTGATGAAAGGTTCCGGAAATGAGTAGTCAGTTGCTGCAGTTTTACTGCGTAAAAGATTAATTTTTTTTCCCCTCCCCGTGGCTCTCTTTGAAGAATAGACCAACTGCCGCTCTGTTAGGCAGTAATAGCAGCAGCAACAGTATAATTCCTACAGAAATATCGTCAATACTTGTCTTTGTCATGTTCCTGTTTAGAGATTAAGGTAGCCGGTAGTCTTATGCGCGTGGCATTGCGATTCCGCCACACGGATCGAAATATAGAAATGCAACATTAATATCTTTGGTATTTATAGGCAATATATATATATATATATATATATATATATATATATATATATATATATATATATATATATATATATATATATATATATATATATATATATATATATATATATATATATATATATATATATATATATATATATATATATATATATATATATATATATATATATATATATTAGCTTTATATTAGCTCATATTATATTTCACATTATATAATTGTCTTATATATGGTGTAGCAGATATAACCCTTTGGCTTTCGACGGCACGCGAGTTAAGGGATGACGAATTACGGAACACGTCGCTGTAATTTTTGTTGTTTTTATCTTCATTCTAACAGATGCGTCGCATCTATAAAGAAAATAATACAAATATGTAAGAAGAAGTTATAGAAAATACATGTTCTTATGGAAACTAATGGAATAAAGATGAAATAAATAATAAAAATAGGTATAAACAAGTAATTTAATAAACTTAACAAAGAAAAACTTCGATTCTACAGGATTTGAACGTGCGACCTTCGAACTAAGCTACTTGTTGACTGGTTCAACGTGATAAAATTATTTTTTTACTTCGTGATCGATTTAGCCAATTGTATGGTCGCTAGATATACATACATTTGAAATTCACATTAATAAAATTGATCAATACTTTCGTTTTTCTTACTATATATGTATTTTAGCGCACAAAACACTAAAAAATTAATAAAGAAAAATATTGAAACGTACGGATTCAAACCTGTGACTTTGCCTATGGCCGGCTTGCTCACACTGAGCTACTGTCGACTGGTTGAACGCAACGAAATCTTTTGTGATCGATTTTAGGTTCAAATCTTGACGTGTCGAAATTTTCCTTTGTTAAGTTTTTAATATTTTTCTAAGCACGAAATAAATACTAAATCGCACATATACCAATAGTACACGAACTAATGAAAAATATTTTCCTTATGTGGTTCCTTGTAGGCCATGATGGTCTATCCTTCAAAGAGGACTTTCAGGGGCCCCTTTGAAGAATAGACCATGACGTTCTGCCAGGTAGTTTAGTAAACGAAAACGATTTTTTTGCATAAGATGTCAACTTGTTTGCCATCGTGACTACTAGATGGCAGAGTTCCATAACATCTTATTAGCGTTTATTATATTAGCGTCTATACTTAACATTGTTGTATTCTGATTTGAGGAGTAAGGTAGACGGAAGACTTTTGCATGTGGCATTGCCATCCCGCCACACGCATAGAAACGAGGAGAAAAATATAATTATGTAATCAGCGGGCCAGCTTCTTGTCAAGTGACGTCATAATTGTGGACGTTGATGACGTCACACAAGAACAAGTAAGGGGAAATGGAAGATCTTCCCAGCCAGGCAAGGTGTACTGCCTGGGGACCGAAGTCCATTTGAGAAGCGCTGAAACTTGTATACGGTGTGTACAAGATTAATAATTGTGATATCACGTGACAGGATTTTTATTTTGAATTTAATTTTTTTCCATTTTTATTATGTTTTCTGGTAGCGTTTGTAGATTGCTTGAACCGCTACATCTTTTTTGTCTATAGGCGAAGGTTTCTTCTTCCATCAGGTGAGACCATCTGCTCGTTTGCTTTTAATGACAGGTCTTGATGTGCTTTATGCCCATCTATAGCAACGACAGTTTGATCGGGCCCATCAAATTGGATTTTGTAAACCACAGACCACACAAATACTGCTTAATAGTCACTTTGTTAAAGGGTGGTTAAAGGAGCAAATACTTGTAAATATCAAATGCTTGTAGACAATAGATCTATATATATATAAAAATCAATTGCTCTTCGTTAGTCTCGCTAAAACTCGAGAACGGCTGAACCGATTTGGCTAATACTGGTTTTGAATTAATTGTTGAAGTCCAGAGAAGGTTTAAAAGGTGAGAAAATATAGAAAAAAAACAAGACTAGTTAAAAACGCAGAACAACGTTTGCCAGATCATCTAGTAATAAATACATCTTTGTTTGGCATCAGCTGATGAAGTAAAAAAAATTAAACTTAAATCACACTCAGTAAAAAAAACAACCGTTTGTAGATTTAAATAAAAATAAAAAAAAAACAAACATTAGTGGTGTGGTGCCAAATATATTATTTTTTTTACATTATAAGATAGAAAACAAGCATTTAGGTCTCCTGATGGAAAGAGTTAACCATCGCCTATAGACACCAAATGTGTTAATGGTGCGTTGCTATCTTGTGGTGAGGTCTAATGCCACATGCATAAGTTTACCGACTACCTTACCCTCCAACCTGGAACACGATGGTGACAAGCACTGACGCTATTGCGGTAGAAATAGGTAAGGTGCTAATACCAGACGCGGGCAAGAAAATATAGAACTCTACTACCTACTACACTGTTTTATAGTGCTATTTCATTATTTCGAATGAGAAGTCAAGGTATAAAAAATACCTTTAAAATAAATGAATTTCATCAGTAAGTACTTTAACACTGTATTTCTAGCTAAATAAATGCAAGCTACACTGATAACCTAAGAAATTGCCTTGAAATGCGTACCTATCCATTAAACCGTGCTGTAAACAAACTAATAATTTCGTCGATAATAGGTGTACGCGTGACATGCGTTATGTTTTTGACGGATATAGTTTTTTCCTCACTAGACAAATTATAGGTTTGTATAAATTATATAATATTTAGGTTTGTATAAATTATATATTTAGGTTGGACCTTGCTTGTTTCACGATATACGTAGTTTTTACTACAAACCTTTTCTTGTTTTAGGAGATGTATTCTATATCATTATCACTACATAGTATAAAACAAAGTCGCCTTCTCTGTCTGTCCCTATGTATGCTTAAATCTTTAAAACTACGCAACGGATTATGATGGTTTTTTTTTAAATAGATAGATTGATTCTTGAGGAAGGTTGTAGTATATAAACCTTTCCGATATTCCCACGGGAATGGGTAACCGCGGGCATGTCGCTAGTTAATGTTATAAATGCGAAAGTTGGGATGTTTGGATGAATGGATGTTTCATAATCAATTATGCAAAAACTTTTGAATTTGAACGGATTTGAATGAAATTTGACACACAGGTAGATGATGACCGGGAATAGCACATAGGCTACTTTTTATCCCGGAAAAATTAATTATAATGCAGTGGGCTGCACGCTGCAGCTAGTACCATATAAATTAAAAATATCTGGTTGACCGAGCTTTGCTCGGTTTTTCACATACCCATATCTTGGGAACCGAGCTTTTCTTGGACCTGGAACCTATATATATATATATATATATATATATATATATATATATATATATATATATATATATATATATATATATATATATATATATATATATATATATATATATATATATATGTATATACAAGAATTGCTCGTTTAAAGGTATTAGATAAATTAGCGATCACCCTGTGTTTGACATTCGACAATAAACAAAACAATAAAATCTCTTACACGTGAAGAAAGTCTAGTAGATTTTAGATGTAAAGAAAATAGTATGCATGTGTGTATATTATCATGCATATCACATGAATATGGTGTGTTTTAGGGTTCCGTACCTAATTGGTAAAACGGGACCCTATTAATATGCCTCCGCTCTCTGTCTGTCCGTCTGTCTGTTATCAGGCTGTACCTCATAAAAATATGTATTTCCGTTGCCACTATACCAACAAATATTAAAAATAAAAATGCAAATATTAAAGGGGCTCCCTATACAATAAACGTATTTTTTCGTATTTTTTTGCTCAATATCAATAACGGTAACAGGAAGGAGCTTAAAATTTTCACAGAATATTCAGTTATGTATTACTTAAATACCTATCTAAAATAAATAGTTAAATAAAAATAAAGTAAATATTAAAGGGGGGCTCTAATACAACAAACGTGATTTTCTTCAATGATAGTACGGAATCTTTCCTGCGCAAGTCCGACTCGCACTTGGCCGGTTTTTGTGTTTATTTTTATTCATTCATTGTATTTCTAATGCATCTTATTAAAAAATATTAGGTTTCTGCACTGTTCGGCACGGTTTTGCACGGTTTGGCCTCCACTGTTCGTGTAATTGTTGTAAACTGCACGGTCGAACACGATTCTTTAATCGATTTTAATACCCCTTGTACAAAATAGCTTTTTGTAGTCTTTTTAACTTCTTGCTGCGTATATGAATTAGGAAGTTACTGATTTGTCTGTATATAAATATCTCATAACTTTTGAACGGCTTGACTAATCGAAACGCGCGGCATTCAATTGGATTCCACTCAACTTACGCATCTTTAAAAGAACCAATTCGGTCCAGGTGATTTCGAGAAAATTTGTAAAACCTCAAAAAATTTTTGGTGATATTTATTTATTTGGTGATAGTATTTTTTTAATATAACTTCCAGATTAATATGGCGATTGATTGCTAAATCTAATCAATTCTTTACCGCATAAAACTGCGTCCAATGCATAAATTGCATCATAATTGGTTAATCTGTTATAGACGAGTATATTCGTTGCTCGTTGACCAAAACTTTTAAAAAAAGGGGTTTTTTGACATAACTTCGAGATTTTCGAACCAATCAATTTTTGACCTGCTGCAATATTTTAATACTTAAAAAACTACGTATAATGCTGTTCATAAATCAAAATTAAATAAAGTTTTCAAATATTACAATTATACAAATATTAATATTTGTTACAGCAAATTTACTTAATATTTTAAAATCACATTCAGGCTAATATATCCATTGACTTAAATATCGAATAAAATTTTCTCCGTAAAAAACTGCGTCAAATACAGTAAATTGTATCGAAATCGGTCCATATATTTCGGAATTATTGATAACGAAAATTTTTCAAAAAAATTTTTATGACATTATTTTATCATTTTTCTGCTTATTTTTTGCAGCTAAAAACATTTTAGAACTCAAAACTTGCATTGAATGCCCTTCGAAAGATCAAAATCAATTACCGTTTCCAAAAGCTGTGTAAGCTTTTCAAAAATGAAATTACTGTCATTTGTAACAAAATTTATTTTTTAATTTTTGAACTGTACAAAATCTATGCTTAGGTATAGTTTTTGTTCCTTTGAGATTAAAATGCCTTAATATAGCTGGAAGTATTCAGAGATGGCCTGCACAGTCAACCGTCTTACAGATTTATTAATTAGTATTTTATTGAAAGTCGTCCTTGTCCAGAAATGTCAACATATCATCAATACGTTTTGTACGTATTGCACAAAATATGAAACTTGTAATTATAAAAATAACTTTTGTAATATGAAATCATCATTGTACATTTATAACAAGTACATAAAATAGAGAAAAAAGACCAGCCCGCTAAGTTTCTTCCGCCGGATCTTCTCAGTGTGTGGCCGCGTTCCGATCCAGTAGTAATTCTAAATAATCGAAAGAATGTTTTAAATGTAATATTATATAAAGATTTTTTTTTAAATATTTGCACACCGTATAATGGTAGAATATGTTGGTAACTTAATTTATTTTTAACAACTTGTAACACCCATATTCTTGCAAATAAATATTTTCTTTCTTTCTTTCTTTCTTTCTTACATACTCTAGGTACTCGTATGTATTTATTCTATTGTAACATGCATTTTATTTACTACTGTTTGAATTATATTTGCTTGCAGGACGTTAGATTCATCTTAAAATTAAATAAAATTATACACAGTTAAAGTTAAAAAATTCCCTTCACGAATTTCCAAAGATTTTCATCTCAAAATCATGGTCCGAATCTATGGTTTCGATTTTCAGTAGACCGTCACTTACACGCTATATACAGTTAAATGAAAACGTTTTTCTGAATTATTCAGTATACGTAACTATTTTACCTTCTGTGAAAATATAGTTTAATGTAGTATACTCTACGGTCTAAAAACTTTTGAAAACGTTCAAGTAACATCACTCCCGCTAGAATATCTTATTTCAAAACTACTTACGACTTCACGTTTTATTTTCAACGCCAGTTTTGTGCATTGGGTTACTGAGGTGGGGGAGCCACGTAATTTTGTTTTGAACTAGAACATAAAACAGAGAAAAAACTTTTCTCTCTTGTTGTTTCGGGCCCGCATCGAGATATAGACTACGTGTAATTCTGCCAGGCCGTTTGTAAATGCCAACAACTGGCTAAACGTATCACTACTGTCTAGTCTACTAGGTGATAGTATCCAGCAACGTCACGTCAAAGTTCGATACTACCGCTTTACCAATTCCTGACACAATAACGTCAATGCTTGTCACTGTCACGTACAAGTAGACATATTCACGACGAGCTTATAGCCTAGGCTACTTTTTAATTGAATTAGTAAAAGAGAATAATATTTTTGTATCAAAGATTTTATTTTTCATTTACTTCAGGCTATTGTCGCCAACGAGACTTCAATTACTGTCAATTCTAACTTCAGAAACATTAATCGGCCGGAAGTAACGTGACTGAAACGCAAATATATAATTATGACTTGGTCATTATTAAAGATTAATGACTTTGGATAGTTGATTACTTAAGGGATATATACATACTACTGCTTCCAAATTTACATACGTCATACAAAAATTATGACCGTAATCTTTTTATACTTACCTTAATATTTTGTCAAAAACCTTCAATCAGCTCTTGCGGTTCAAAGATGTACTTAAGCACCATACGAAGAAATGTGACCTGAAGCCGTCGGAATGGGAAGCATTGGTAGCAAATTGGTCACTGGAGAGGCAGCGTAAAGAAGAGCTGGATGCAAAACGAGACGAGTTTAAGGCCCGACCACCGACGGCCATCAAATATAATTACATCTAAGGGGTCCTGACTTATGTGGACGCAAATTTACTGCAAAAATTTGATGCATCCATCACATGAGAGTACACCAGCAATGCTTTCGACTGACAAATTCAAGTCGCTGTGACCAAAATCGGTCACGATTATATACCTTAATACTTTTTTTAAATCATATAGCAAACAAGCAGTTAGTCTCCTGAAGGAAAGAGTCAACCATCGCCTATAGATATCAAAGATGTTAATGATGCGTTGCTATCTTGTAGCGAAGTCTAATAACACGTGCGTAAGTTTACCGGCTACCTTACCCTCCAAACCGCGCTGACGCTATTGCGGCAGAAATAGGTAAGTAGTACCAGACCCGGGGAGACAATGCAGAACTCTACCACCTAGTAGCCACGATGCTAGTGACTCACATAGCCAATCGGTCGCCTTTTACGACCTACCTGGCAAAACGGCAATTAGCCTATTCTTTGAAGGAGCCCGGGATCAATACTTTGTATATGTTAATATTAAAAAATTGTATGAACTACACCTTTTCTTGATAAGCACTCCCCTTGTTGATCCGGTCCCTATTTGAAGAAGACTGTCTGCCATTCTACCAGTTACTTGGTAAAAAACAAACGATTTGCTGCTTATATATGACATTTACATAGTGATTACTTGGTAGTATATTTCTACAATGTTTCACCCGGGATTGCACTAGAAAGAACATTGTTTCCTGTGCTAGAAAAAGTCTTCTGTTTTCTGACTGTACGTATGTATTTGTATGTAAGTATGTATGTATATAATTATGAACGCATGTATGTATGATTTTTTGCCACGCTCTGAATCCTAAACGGTGTAATGGATCGGGCTTAAGAGATGTAATTAGATACGTCTTAATTGTAAACATGAATTTTTATACTGGACTGCGCTTAAGAGAGTAATGTTTTATCTGACTGGGTAGATGTGGTTTTTATATTATTTACATGTTTTCGTTTTTTTTATATTACAAGATAACAAACAAAGAATTAATTGACTCTCCTAATGGAATGAGACATCTATAGACACATGCCAATTTCTGTAAGGCTCACGTTATAACTGTGGAGTTTGATAACGTCATACTGCTGACGTGGAAAAGGAAGACCTTCCCAGATATGAAAGGTGTACTAGGGCGTGAAATCCACCTGAGAAGCGTTTAAACGTATACACAGTATTACAATATAAATATATATATTTTTTTTCGTCGGTACTTGTTGAAACTGCATCATATTGATTTTTTTAAATATAAACGCTTGTATTGTTTCACAAATGTCATTTAAATTTTATTTATATCACAATCAATTTTAATTTTACAGTCAACTGGTTTCACCTATTAAAGCATCATTAGGGCTTCTTTCACATTAACTGTTTACATTATATTATTTTAAAACCTCAATATTTTACATACACAAAGACTATAATACAAATAAAATTACTTGCATTTTTTCTCATCATCACGATTAAAGATTTCAATTTAATTTTTTTTCTTTTATTACTTTTTCTTACAGCGTTTGTAGATTCCTTGAACTGCTACAACATTGAAGATGTTAATAATGCGTTGTAATCTGTAAAGCGTGAAGGAAATGCCACATGGGTAAGTTTATCGAGTAACTTACCATATAAACTCTCGTCTAAGCGTCAATGTTTGTAAAAAGACACTGTCTTCTTACAAACATTGACGCTAATGCGGAAGGTATGAATAGGACAGTGGCACTAAGCCCGCCGTCACGTTGCAGAACTCTACCCCTAGTAGTTACGAGAATAGTGACAAAGTATATAGCCAATGGTTAGCCTGTTACAAACTGCCTGGCAAAATCGCAGGTAATATTAGTATTATAATATTTCCTTAGAGTTACCTATACGTTTTCAGTTTTATCTTCAAAGCTAAATAACAAATAAAAATTGGTAAAATGCGCGTGAGGCTACGCGCAATATTCTGAAGAGTTCCAAAGTTGCCCATCACAATCATGTGGACTAGAAGAGAGCTTTTATTGTTTCACACTATGAATATTATTATTATTACTACACGGATGGCCATAGCGAAACTATAAATGTTCCTAATTTACTTCAGAACTCTAAAAAGTAACGTTGTTCATGACGCATGAAACTATTTAAAAGTTTGAAATAAAATGTTAACCGCGCTTTTCAATACGTCGTTTCACTTAAAGTATTAAAAATGCTTTTGCAGTAATTTATTCGTACATGAAATATGAAATTCTTTCTCTACAATCGAATGGGGATGAGTAACGAAGATTGCCGAATAGGAACGGGGATGTACGAAATCCTCACCTTTGGAAAACAACGTCCAATTCCGAATCAGTGCTCGTCTGAAGTTCTGTGCGGAAGGTTGTTAATTTCCTGAAATATTTTGAAAATATCGCGTGATAAATTACAAAATTTTCGTCAATTTTATTAAATATGTGCATTGTGATTTAAAAACACTCATAAATAATTATGACTTAATAAGTGCTGACTATTATATCTTTAGTGAAAAATAAGAAATATGATAAAATGCTAACTGAATTTAACGCTGTAAAAGAAGCGTTTATGAAATTTAAAAAGCTTCTTTATTAAATCTTTTAGTGGTGATGATGTGGTATATTGTAAGTATAAAAATAGTTGTATTGAGTTTTATTATCTTTTTTTCATGTATTATATTAATCTATTTTCATGGATTTATTATTTGTATTATGAGTTTTATTTGTATAATTTCAACGATGTTAATTTTTTTCATTTATTTACGATATATTAGTGGGTGTACGATCCTGATAGATACTTAAATAAATAAAATATAAATATGAATATTTTATTAATAAAAATTTCACGCTGATTACTGCCGAAATAACTTTTTTATAAAAAGCTATTCAATTGTTTTTTTACATATAAAAACACTAGAATCTATATTAATGTAATAAATTAGAAATTTTCGATGTTTGGATGTATAAATGTCTGGATGGATGGATGGATGTTTGTTACTCAATCATGCAAAACCAACTGAACGGATTTGGATAAAATTTTGCAAACAGGTGGATAAGGACTTGGAATAGCACATAAACTATTTATCTCGGTTTGATTAGGTGATCCCGCGGGATTCGCTAAAAACTGCGGGCTGCTTGCTGCAGCTAGTGTAATATACTTACCTAATTTGAACTTTCCGTCATCGGTAGGTACTTAACGAAAATGTATCATATGTATTTTCTTCAAGGAAACTCTAATAGATTGGTTTATCCCCGATGACGCCCTTATAAGAAAAACAAGTACAAAATAAGAAAAACTCTCAACTTTATTTTAAGAAAATTATGTAGTATATATATATTCTACATATTTAAAATAATAAAATTATATATTTCTATAACAAAAATTTAACTCCTTAGATAAATTAAAAGTGTTTTCCATAACAAAACGTTAACGCAGCAATAGAACGAGTTTTTTACACGAACATGTCTTTATTGTTTGTTAGATTATGTACACAAATTTATCTATTATATGCTGTCACAACTATTTACTAGCTAACAAAGTTATGCTGGTTTTATCGTAATATTTAACAAGATTAATATAAGGAACTACAAATACAAATATCAGAAAATAATTTACAACAATAGTTATTATAAAAAATCCGAAAAAAAAAATGTTTTGTCAAAGAATTTAAAATAAAAGAACCCCCAAAAATTTTTTCTTCAGAATAAGAAACCACTAGACCGCAAAAGCGATAAAAGTATTATAGTACGTAATAGCGTGAGTGCTAGTCAGTGTAATGTTTCGGTTTGGAGGGTAAGGTAGCCGGTAATCATATGTATGTGGTATTGCTAGCCCGTCACATCGATAGCAGCAAACTTAACATTCTTTTAAATTTTGTTGTCTTTAGGTGATGGTTTCTTTTTCCATGTAGGGAGCTATTTGCAAGTTTTTAATCCAATGACATAAAAAAGTTTTTTCCTAATCGACTAAACCTATTTATAGTATTCGCATTACCCCGTGTTGGTCCCGGGCTCCTTTGAAGCCTTGGTCTTGGCCGGTATCTACATCCTTCCACATTTACATTGTATATCTATTTTGTTAACCGTTTATTAATTTCGCTAGGGGGTAGAGTTCTGTAATGCCTCGACCAGATCTTGTTAACACCATCTTACCTATTCTTGCCGTAGCCGGTACACTTTTTTATATATCCCCGGTATTAGTCCCGGGCGCCTTTGAAGAATAGGCCAACTGCCGTTCTGCAAGGCAGGTTGTAAAAGGCGACCGATTGGCTATAAGAGTCGATACCACCGTGGCTACTAAGTGGTAGAGTTCTGCATTGTCTCGCCCGGTTCTGGTACCACCGCTTTTCGTATTCATGCCGTAATAGCGTAAGTGCTAGTCACTGACGTGTCCCGGTTTGGAGAGCAAGGTTGCTGGTAAACTTATGCATGTGGCATTAGATCTCGCCGCAAGATATAAACGCAACATTAACATCTTTGGTGTCTGTAGGCGATGGTTGACTCTTTCCATCAGGAAACCCATCTGCTTGTTTCCTACCTTATGATATAAAATACAAAAAATTAAATCTTGTTAACACCTCCTTACCTATTCCTGCCGTAACCGGTTCACGAATAAGCATGACGATTACAGAAATAACAACATAGTGTTTATCACTGCCGTGCTCCGGTTTAGTCGGTAAGATAGCCGGTAAATTTATGCATTTGTCATTATCACCCCGCCATACAGATAGCAACGCACTATTAACAATTTTGTTGTCTATAGGCAACGGTTGTCTTTTTCAATCAGGGGAACCGTCTGCTTATTTGCTATTTTGTAAATAAAGTATCTTCAAATCCATATCCCCAAAGAGGTAGGCAGAGGTACAACCAGTACGCTCACGATTAGCCGAAAACACTTTATCCCACAATGTGATAGCAAGGCTATCGCCAACCGGTTACAATTATACAATCCCAGGCAACGTCGTTTTTATCAGAAACCTGAAGAAACGCGTTCTTTGAATTGCCCGATTGCTATCTTATAATAAGAAGAAAATATTAAAATACGTATATGTATAGATAAATGTACTATTCTATATAAATCCAAGCCAAGCACTAAAAACATAACACTTTTATTAAAACCTGTACATGATCTAGTAGGAAAGCTGGCACCAATTTTTGGGTAGGTATTTGAGGCAAGCTGAAAACTTATCCCATACCTTTCTGACACGGAACTGGAGACCTAGCTGAGGATTAGCGTGGCTAAATCAGCCCCTAAATTTTTTTAAAATATTATTTTTTTGTCCCAAAAATTTATTTGAGGCTATATGGACTATATTGCTCTTATAAAGCAGATTGCCGTTTACCTTATTTTTTTTATAGTACAAGATAGCAAACAAGCAGATGGGTATTCTGATGGAAAGGGTCAATCATCGCCTGTAGACACCAAAGGTGTTAATGGTGCGTTGATATCTTGTGGTAAGGCCACACGCATAAGTTTACCGGCTACCTTACCGTCCAGACCGGAACACGTCAGTGACAAGCACTGACGCTATTGCGGCAGGAACAGGTAAGGCGATGGTATCAGACCCGGGCGAGACAATGCAGAACTCTACTACCTAGTAAAAATTAAATTTCTTTATTTGCCTGAAATAGGGTAACAGGATCTCTTAACTTATATTAGTGAACAAGCCAATTTCGCTATAGATAGCATGCAAATTTGTTATTTTAATATATTAATTTATACTTAAAATTAAATATTTATTTTCCTATTAAATAACACCGTCTCATACATAATAATCTATATTTATACATAAAAGTCTTTCTATACCAATTGTCTTTTCAAGCCATTACATTTTTTCAAAATTGTATTAAGCTAAATACTAATTAAACTAAACAAAGAGTAAACTGACTTCTAATGCTCATTATCTATATATTTTTATATAATAAAATAATGTATATCAAAAACTTCAGTTAATTAAATAGATGCACTTAAGCCCGGTCACTTACAATTTAAAAGAAACATATTATGTAACATACATGTTCATATAAATCTTATCAAGTATATATATATATATATATATATATATATATATATATATATATATATATATATATATATATATATATATGTCGGCGTCCGCGTCGTCAAATGCAAGAATATTGTAAAGTATAAACAACAAATGCACGGCCCGGGCCGGCAAGCGCATCGTTCGATATCCCTACTACTCAACTTGTTTTGCTACCTGTATAAAAGGCTCGGGGCGCCCGCCGATAAGGCAGTCTAGGCTCTGGCGTGGCTCGGTACACTTGTATCTTGCTAGTAGCTTATCCTTGACTCTTGGATAATTAATTTGTGCAAACAAGTTAATTATTATTGTCATCTATAAATTAGTCGCAGTACAATTTATAATGGACTATCTATTGCTTAAATTATGACTTATTTATAATAATAAGAAATAATTATGATTTGTTAACGAGTTAATTAATTGTTAACGAGAACAAGTAATTAATAATGGAAAGTTGATCAAAATATAAAGAGTTGTTATATCACCACATCCTCATTTTATTTATCGTATCTGACCCACTTCCTACATCAGAAGTGGGATCGGATTCACTCCCACTTCAGCATCGAACTATTTCGGTTAATTATGTAGAAACAGTAAATGTCTCTTTTCGCTTGTGGTATGGAAACTATTCTTTGAAAAATAGCAGAAAATATTAATTCACGTTCTGTAAATGCATCTACTCCCCTTAAGTTGATATACTTTGATTCTGATGAAGCAGACGATATGACTAACTGGTGTCCTCCTCCTAGCTTCGTATTCTTCATTACTGAGGGTCGTAACCTCCTCATTAGATTGTTCTTGATAGCACAATATTATGCCATTGGACTCTATCTTCAGCGGCGTGCAGAGCATCATAAAACATTTTAGACATAAGATTGGTGCAAACCTGGTCTGACCATTGCATAGGAGTACGGCCACGTGGTCTTTTGTCTTCTACTTTTCCGGTCACTATTAGCTTTTCGAGATTGTCTCCTTGCTTTCTAGAGATGTGGCCGAAATATTATAGAATTCTTTGAAGGCACGTAGCAGACAGTCTGGTCTTTACTCCAAGTTGTTTTAGTATGAAGGCGTTGGTCCTGTATGCTGTCCAAGGGATACGTAACATTTTCCTCCAGCACCACATTTCAAACGCATCAATGCGACGTCTGTCTGCAGCTCTTAGTGTCTATAACTCTGCGCCGTACGTAAATATGGGGAACACCATCGTACAAACCAGCCTCTGCTTTGTTTTTAATGAGATGCTTCTGTCGTTCCAAAGACCCTTCATCTGACTCGTAGGATTTTTGTCGTGTAACTCACTAGCACGTGTACCTCAAGTAAAATAAATATAGAAAAGGAAAAATTAGACGGGGTTGATCTGATCATTGTAGCTACTCACTCACTTAAGAGTCATGCCGTCACCTACTTCACAAGCTGCTGTCTTGGCAAGCTATATTATGACACGAAAATCTCTTCCTTTTAGACTTAGATATGAACCGATTTAAGAGCACCACTGTATTTCGAGGAAGTTATAATTTTTTTTGATAGAATTGAACGTCGTAACAACTATTGCCGTGATAAACAGAAACTTATCTCAAATAATTTTTGCTTGCAGCGAAAGCAGGTCATCTACCACTATCTCTGGTGGCGTGTCCAGTGGCCGACCACCAGTGGTCTGCTATGTATGTTGTGACCCGGCCCAGCCACATAGCTTCCATTTGTCCGAAGCGCTACAAGAAGAAAGAAGTTGCCACATCAAGTTCCGAAAACAGAAAACCAGTCAACAGCTGTTCCAGAGCGTCACATGGTGTATTATACTAAGTGAAAATTAATTATTTTTTATATTTGACTCTGGTTCAGCAGGCCATATCTAACAAATATCTTGTGATTCCCTTGTAAGAGAACGGTTTTATGAACAAGAATCCAAGTAGTCGCTTGTCCTAATGTAATTTCTACTCAACAGATCAAATGTTTAACCACATGCCAAAATTTAAATTTGGAGGTCATATTTCACGTTTGACCTAATGAGTCTTAATAAAAAAAAATTTCGTTAAGTTGCAAAATTTTGGAGCAAGGTAGAATAGGAACTAAGCAACAACAGGTTAATGCTTAGCAATACCTAAACACTTAATCGTGCTCAATTTCAAAATCTGCTAGCGAGAGTATGGTAAACACTGACCTTGTAGATAAAGATAGAGAGCGCTTGGTAGATATTTTTAAAAACAATTGACAACCAATTGAATTAAATCCGTCGGGCTTAAATTCGTCGAGCTGAAATCGAATTAGTTGACCCTTTGATGATCGTTAATAAGCAATCTTAAAGTTTATTACCAACTGAACTCAAATTAATATTAAAGAAAAAAACAATACAGATTTACATCTTCTTGCGACAGGCACATAAAGAGCTAACGTCAGTCCGAACGTGTTTAATTTATTTATTTATTTTTTTATAGAAAAAAGGGGCAAACGAGCAGGAGGCTCACCTGATCGTAAGTGATTACCGCCGCCCATGGACAGCCACATCACCGGTGGTCTTGCAGCTGCGTTGCCGGCTTTTTGGGAGGGAGTATGCTCTTTTCTTGGAGGTGCCTGAGTCGTGTCCGTTCGGAAGCGCCCCCGCCGGTAATTGATTCCACGGAGGAGTGGTGCGTGGTAAGAAGTGCCTAGAGAATCGCACAGTTGTGGATTTCCGGACATGGAGGTGATGAGGATGGAACTTTGAGTTTTTCCGCGATGTCCGATGATGAAATTCGACAGCAGGGATCAGTCCAAACAGTTCGTCGGAGCGCTCTCCATGATAAATGCGGTGGGGGATGCTAAGCGAACTTACATCTCTGCGTGGAGCCGGGGAGTCAAGCCGATTGGAGATTGCTTGGTCGTCAACGATTCGAACCGCTCTACGCTGAGTGCGATCAAGTGGAGGAGGCTGATACTGCGGAGCTCCCGCCCAGAGATGAGAGCAGTGCTCCATGTGCGGGCGAATTTGCGCTTTGTAGGGTTGCAAGCGATGAGAAGGCAGGAAGTGCTGTCTCGCTCTACTGAGCGCACCGAGCTTTTTGAGGCTAGTTTGGCCTTTTCTTCCAAGTGGTCGCGGAACTGAACGTTGTTCGATATGTCAACGCCAAGAATTCCAATATTGGCTGGGGTTGTCAGGAGAGTGTTCTCAAAGCGAGGTGATGCGAATATTGTAGGGTTGAATAATGATAGCGGAGTATAACTCTGACAAATTATGGCAAGAGCGGTTAGGTAATATTCAACACGCGCTCAACAACATTAGGTGTAGGGTATTTGGATTTACCCCCATAGATTTGACATTCGGAATTCAAGGCAACTAACTAAAACTGGCAAAAGTATCTACAAGCATTGAAGATCCAGTGTATCCAATAGAATCAAAAAATCAGTCTAATCGGACATTTTACGAGTAGAGGTAAAAGAAATGTTAAACCTTTAAGTGTAGGTGACATTGTCTTTGTTAGGAATGAAAAACGACACTAAACGAAACTTGATTCAAAATATAAGGGCTCCTTAAAAGTTACCGCAATTTTAGAAAACAAGTGCGCCCATGATAGCCTCTGCGAAGTACCCATATTCCTGCAGGGTTTCTTGAGGTACCTATATGAAAATTATAACAAGGATGACGTGTCGGCGTATACTCATGATAATGATCTTGTTCATAAAACTGGTCCAAACAATATTGATAGAAATGCAGTGTATATTGTAAATAGTTATAACAGAGTTTTTAATATCTACCTGAGAAGGAGATTCTCTAATGTTGTAATAACTAATGCCACTATTCATAAGGCTGCATCATCAGCAAAAAAATACGATATTAAGTAAACGAAAAAAAAAAAAGTAGTAAAATGATGATAAAATATCACTAAAAATGTAAGTAAAAAAAAAAAGCGAAAAAAAAAATAATTAAAGGAAATGGGAGTCTTATAAAACTATGAAAAGAAAGCAATGGAAAAAAAATGTTAAAGAAGTAATTTAAATAAAAAAAATTAGGATTGACAAAAGATGCAGGGTTGACAAAAGATGCAGGATTGACAAAAGATGTAGGATTGACAAAAAAATGAAGAATTGACAAAAAAATGTAGGATTGACAAAAAATGTAGGAAGATGACTGCACACTCCAGTCTCCGGTTTTAAACTGATGAGAGGGAGCTTAGTACACTCCAGTCTCCGGTTTTAACTGATGAGAGGGAGCTTAGTGCACTCCAGTCTCCGGTTTTTGACTGATGAGAGGGAGCTTAATACACTCCAGTCTCCGGTTTTTAACTGATGAGAGGGAGCTTAGTAAAATCCAGTCTCCGGTTTTTTTAACTGATGAGAGGGATTCCTAGCTTAGTAGGATCCAGTCTCCGGTTTCAAAACTAACGAGAAAAGTTTAATAGTTGTAGTTGCTGAAGGGGTTACCGGACCAGCACAATATTGTAACATTTCGCTTAAAGATCACGCTAATTATAGAGTTGTAAAAAAAAGAGATTATGTTTAGTTTTCTAAAAGATATGTCAGGATGAACGAGGCGTTCCTTGTCCTCAGATGTATAAAGATGCGCACACGAGGACGTGTGCATGTCAGTATGGCCGTGTCGGCGTCCGCGTCGTCAAATGCAAGAATATTGTAAAGTATAAACAACAAATGCACGGCCCGGGCCGGCAAGCGCATCGTTCGATATCCCTACTACTCAACTTGTTTTGCTACCTGTATAAAAGGCTCGGGGCGCCCGCCGATAAGGCAGTCTAGGCTCTGGCGTGGCTCGGTACACTTGTTGTATCTTGCTAGTAGCTTATCCTTGACTCTTGGATAATTAATTTGTGCAAACAAGTTAATTATTATTGTCATCTATAAATTAGTCGCAGTACAATTTATAATGGACTATCTATTGCTTAAATTATGACTTATTTATAATAATAAGAAATAATTATGATTTGTTAACGAGTTAATTAATTGTTAACGAGAACAAGTAATTAATAATGGAAAGTTGATCAAAATATAAAGAGTTGTTATATCACCACATCCTCATTTTATTTATCGTATCTGACCCACTTCCTACATATATATATATATATATATATATATATATATATATATATATATATATATATATATATATTCCTTGGTCACGACATCACGCCTGAATGGCTGGACCAATTTCGGTAATTTTATTGTGTTTGTAATTAAAGTTTAATCCCGTAGACTTATATAAATTAAGTGTCACGTTGTTTGTTCGGTATGGATTCCTAATATGTAAGGCAAAACAACGTTAGCCGGGTCAGCTAGTTATAGT
This sequence comes from Apodemia mormo, assembly GCA_036924255.1. Classification (NCBI taxonomy): domain Eukaryota; kingdom Metazoa; phylum Arthropoda; class Insecta; order Lepidoptera; family Riodinidae; genus Apodemia; species Apodemia mormo. Next base: position 19,214,199 of record JAUPFN010000018.1, read on the forward strand.
ATATAAACACATAAATAAATGCAGGTACATACTAATTCTAAAATGGATAAAGAATAAATTATAGCCAGAGTATTAATCAAATGAAGCCATTATAGCTATTTCGAGAAATGAACTTAAGTTTCCTTTATACTTAATGTCTAAATATTCAAACTATAGAACGGTCAAAATATATCTTAATATGATGAGGTTTATACCTATACTCCAAACGTATGATGTAATGCTATTATCATTCAAGAACATTCTTTATACAAGTAATAAATCAACCTTCCAAACATAAAAAAGGGAAGTGATTATTTTATATAGACTGTCCCGTTGGTTGGTTTGCAATCTAACCTAACTTAACTATGAATCGATGGGGCTCGGGTTCGAGTCCCGACCGGGACAAACATTTATATGATGAGCATAGTTGTTCGTGTTTCTAATCATGATTTCCCGGGTTCGATCCCCATGTCAGGTAAAATTGTTATTGAAGTTTTTTCGAAAACCCAAAATCTCAGTAGCAGCTCGTAGTCTGGCGGGTGGTGTGTTTAGCATTTCCGTGCCTCGGATGAGTACGTTAAGCCGTCGATCGTGGTTATCGCTAGAAATAATCGATAATCGTTATCAGGTCGGTAAAATGCGGCGATGGGGATCACCACTCATCTCGCCAACCGACAAACCGTTGAATCGTGGTGTACTGGAAGGTATATTATAGACGTACGGTTTACTCTGACTACCACGCAAGGGAACTGGGTGTGTGATAACTAATATGGATAAAGTGACGCTAGCAGTACTTAATATATTTCCTATAAAAAATATACCATAGAAATAACTCAACCAATCCCAAAATATATACGTCTCAGAATACATCCAAGTTTAACCCAACCACTGACTCCATTTTCAGCCATTGCCTAAAAATAGCATTCTCTTTAAAAACACGTTATCTTTTATTTTTTTAGCTTTTATTTTCAAGTTTCCGGAAGTAGCCTTCGACTTGGCCACGAAAATGTTATTCTTCGTTTTATATGGATTTAATAACTTTCTTTCGACCGCCTATTCCACTAAAAGGGTTTTTCGGTATTCTACTATTATTTTGTAGTGATGAAATAAAATAAACGAATGAAATAAAATTCGCAAAATAAAATGGCGGTTAACAATTGATAGTTTGAGTATAATTTAAAGATGCAATTTTTTGGACAGTTATAATGTCGCTAGCAATACTGTTTCACTATTGCCAATAAACCGTAAATTGTCATTGCAATGACACTTTACGATAAAATTATCGTACGGTGTCATTGCGGGGTCATTTCTAACTTTTAGTGTCGGAGTTTAAGGCAACCTTAAATACCTTCTGCATACTTACCTGTTTATTTAACAAGTACGATAGGGTTCTAGTTTTAATCAACAACCCATTTATGTATCAAGCCAGATATTTCCCCGTGTTGGTCCTGGGCTCCTTTAAAGAATAGGTGAGTTGCCGTTCTGTCAGGCAGGTTGTAAGGCGACCGATTGGCTATACCAGTCACTACTATCGTGGCTAGTCTAGGTGGTAGACTTCTGTATTTTCTCACCCAGGTCTGGTATCACCGCCTTACCTATTCCTCCCGCAATAACGTCAGTGCTTGTCACTGTCGTGTTCCGGTGGAGGATAAGTTAGCCGGTAAAATTAGCATGTGGCTTTAGACCTCGCTACAAGATAGCAACGCACCATTAACATCTTTGGTGTCTATATGCGATGGTTGCCTCTTTCCATCAGGAGACCCATCTGCTTGTTCGCTATCTTATTATATAAAAAATATGGTCCTAGTCAGCACAACAATGAGGCTCTATTTTTCTAAATTGTGAGACCTAAAAGCAATGTAACAAATCTCTTTCATAATATGTAATTAAGAAATTACTTAGTAGAATTAAGAGGGCACCGAGCTTTATAGAGCGAATCCATATTTTGGTATTCTACAGGGGGTATTATAATTAAAAATTGTACACATTTTAAAAACATAAAGTGTATAAGCTGTAGAATATGTTGCATGTGATTACAAAGTTATTCACGCAGTTGGTGTATCTAAAAAACTGGAAAGAAATTATAAAATGATTAGGTTTTCTCTTGATTTAGACACTAAACACTAATTATATTCTAAATTTGAAAGTTATATGTCTGCTAGAAGTGTCTTGGACTATTGATGATCGGTCAGTCAGACTGACTACATTAAGAAAGCTTGACAAGTTACAATTCTTAAACTACTGGTTCAAATTGAATGAAATTTTAAAAAGTACTATTTTTATACAATGCCTACTTAGTAAATGAAAATTCAGGCTTATTGTTTTAGCCATAACGAAGTTACAGGGGATTCGAAAAGGGCCTGAATTGCTTCGAAAAAATAATGGTAACGGCCGTGCCATTTTTTTGCTGGACTTGGCGGGGGCACTGCCGTGCCCCCAGATAAGTAGTACTTAAAGTTAAACATTTTAATCGTGAAACATTTACTTATCAAAAGCATAAAAAAATTACATAGGTATATACTATATTAAGCTACCAAATTTGGTAGGCTTGTTTATGCCTTTGAAGATGCCTGCCTACTGTAAAATTTTTGTATTTATATTTAAAATTTGTGTTGTTCCGGGCTTGACAGAATTTCATATGGTCTATTGTTCAACAGTGGTCCATCTGCAATTCTGGCGAACCATTAGCTATACGTGTTACTGCCATCGTGACTAGTAGGTGGTAAAGCTCCGAAACAACTGTAAAAAACACAACAGGAAATTTCTCGTACATCATGATTACTTGATAACGTTTATAATTAGTACGCAATTCATCAACGTATGTATTATTGATTCCTTTACCAAAAAAAATTACTTAAATATTATAGAAGAAAACAACAAAGAAAAACAATACTATTTCTTTTTTAAATTATCTCTTAAATGCATTATAACCATCAAAAAATTATTTTATCATATTTTAATTATACTCATTAGAAAAATTGTAGCATTATTTAAAAAAGTCTTAAAGAGGATGCTTAGTAGACTCGCCAAAAGGAAGCTCGCTCACGAGGTTTCAAGTACATATTGATATGGCATATTTAACAAACAGCTTACGATCCTACGGACTTATAATAATAATTGCTACTGTTCGAGAACGTAGCTAGAAACACTTGGCGATAATAATTGCATATATTATAGCTATCGCTCGACTATAAGTTATCTGGAAGTAAAGGTTTTACTTTTAAAAGAAAACTAGAACGTGGAACATCTTAGTCATTTTACTCCTAATATATTTTACTCCTAACTTGCCTTTGCATAACGTATCGACTTAAAACTGACTCGAGCAAGCTGAGACTCTCAATTTAAGTAGGTATAGTCACAGAGAAAGAGACAGAGAGAGAGAGAGAAGAACAAGGAGGGCCGAAAATTGAATAGATAATGTTATGCGGTATGCATAACCCTTGTAATCGTAACATTCAATGTTTATTATTATTTCATGTTACAAGATAGTTTTCAAGCAGATGGCTCTTCTGATGAAAAGACACAATGCGTCTCTATTCGTGTGGTGAAATGGTAATACTACATGCATATGTTTAGTAGCTAATTTGCCCTCCAAACTGAAATATAACAGTGATAACCATTGATTGCGGCTGGAATAGGAAAGGCGAAACATTGCGAAACTCTACCATTACTACGATCTTAGTGACAGGTTTAGCTAATCGATCGCCTCTTGCCGACTGCCTGGCAGAATTATAGATGACCTCTTCTTCAACAAGGGTTCCTTAGAACATGTTGATAAACATACATTAAATTGTACAACTTGTAACACCCAACTATACTGTTACAAATTATCTACGTATTATCTTTCTTTTGTCTTTAAACTTTGTAAAATGTCAACATTATGATTAAAAATCATTATTTGTCCATTTCACATTTATATAATTTGTAATTTGTTTTTTCTTTCTTTTTTTTATAAGAATCTTACGAGTTCCTATTTTTTAAGCAACACGTACTCATCTCGCGAGGTTAATATCATTTAACGTTTCACAGTAGTTATATTATTTTGTTTTTATTTCTAGTAGATACCTATCGCTGTAAATAATTTGATAGTGCCTGTCTTTATATTGCTGAAGTACTTTAGGTTTCATTAATCGATGTATTTAAATATTTTTAGTATATTGTACACTTTGACTTATATTTATGGTCAAGTATTTCACTTTACCAGGTTGGCTGTAAGAAATCTCTTTTTTAGAGATAAGCTCGCCTTTATACCTTTTTAAAAATACTGCTTGCTGTAATTTTGTTTGTTGTTCTGTTGTGTACAATAAAAAATTAAATAGATAAATAAACAAAAAATGAAATTTGTAAATTATAGAAATAAGTGTTGTGATGTGAAATAATGTTTGTAATTTGTATTATATAACTATAATTGAAAAAAAAAACACAAGCCCGCTGAGTTTCTCCCGCCGGATCTTCTCAGTGTGTGTCCGCGTTTCGATCCGGTAGTAATTGTAAAAAAATCGATTCACAACATTTTTTGTTTAATAATAAATAAGTATAAACTAAAAATATTTGTACACCATATCATGGTAGAATGTGTTGGTAACTTAATAAAATTTTAATATCTTGTAACTCCCATATTCTGGCAAAGAAATAATTTCTTTCTTCTTTTCTTCTTTCTTTAGAGTAGGGGGCATTCAGCCTTCTAAGCCTCTGTTGAAGCTGTGAAGGCCCATAAGGCCAGCAGCGATTCAGTCATTTCAAAAACAAAGCCGTCTATCTTAACCTCCGAGCCGGAACATGACAATGACGAGCAATAACGTTAATTGGGCAGGTATAGCTAAGTCGCTGGTACCAAATATCCGGGCAAGACGTTGCGGAATTCTGTCACGTAGTGACACGTGGCCGCCAATCCTTTGCCTCTTACAAACTGCTTGACAGAAAAACAGATGGTCTATTATTGTTCAAAGGGAGGCCCGACCAACACAAATATAAAGACAGATATAATACTATTATTATATTATAATATATATCTATATATTTGTGTTATAAATTATTAAAAATATAGTATGTCGAAATAATTTCATATATATTTTGGTATACGTATCGTGTATACATCCATATGCATTTAGTAAAAATCGGTTATTTTAATATTACAGACACTCCAGTTTTATTTATTTGTATAGAAGATGTATGGATACCTAACTAAAAGCTATCTTTATTTCATTTTTTTATTAAATAATAGTAATAATAATAAATGTTATGCCTACAATAGTTTTATCATCGAAGTTTAAAACCAATTACTAATAACTGAGATAAGAAAATTGACATTAAATGAGGATTGCTCCACATCTTCGTGTATAAAGTGTTTTATCTAACAGATAATGGATTTGTTAATTATAATTAGCAAAACACCGTGTATTACCGTAAATGAATTACTTCATATTAATACTAAGGGCGGCTTGCACGAAAATGTTTAAATGCATTTAGTCCCTTAAACATTAAGACGCCTTAAATGCTGTCACTTTAAACGTATTTAATGACTTAAAATGATTTAAGCATTTCGACGCAAGCCGCCCTAAATGTTGTCTAATAGAAATTGAAAATATTTCGATAACGCAAGTATGTCAGTCATTCCCAAGAACTCGGATGAATAATATTAGTTCCATGATGACATAGGTGCAGTTGAATTTTTTGTTTTTATATAAATTATAAGGTTCTTAAAGAAGGAATCCAAACATAAAACGAAATACATTTTTATTAAAAGAAGCTTACCAACCTCGCAGAAACATTCCTGATCCGTAAAACTATTACTTAACTTTCGGGTGCCTAATTCTGAAACTTTCTTATCCTCACAATGTAGAATAACCTCAGTACGAGGAAAACATAGGTATACAACTTTCCACTGGCTAATATTAAGGTTCAGAATACGCTGATAGTATAGACACTCATAATTATATGATTGTAACTAGCACGATCCGCGCAGCTGCGCCTGCGAGTTGATTATTATGACATTAATAAAGTTTTTCATAAAAACTTTTATCCCCTATGTTATCCCCTTATGGGTTGATTATTGAAAAAAATTGAACCTATATTTGACTATGAATTTTCAATTATCACTATGCCAAAAAATTCAAAATCAATTCAGCGGTGTAGCCGTGAAAGCATAACAAACAGTCAGATAATTGGCATTTACAAAATTAGTATGAATAATGAATATTCATACATGATATCATAATATAGGTAGCAAACAGTTATCCCCGTGTTGGTTCCGGGCTCCTTTGTAGGATAAACCAACTGCCGTTCTGCCAGGCAGGTCGTAAAAGGCGATCGATTGGCTATGCGAGTCACTACCATCGTGGTTACTATGACGTGGTAGAGTTCTGCGTTGTCTCGCCCGGGTCTGGTAGGTGGTACCAGACCCGGGCGAGACAACGCAAAAGCCTTACCTATTTCTGCTGCAATAGTGTCAGTGCTTGTCACTGTCGTGTTCCGGTTTGGAGGGTAACTATATATAAACTTATGCATGTGACATTAGATCTCGCCACTAGATAGCAACGCACCATTAACATCTTTATATTAACGTCTTTCGTGTATATAGGCGATGGTTGACTCTTTCCATCAGGAGACCCATCTGCTTGTTTGCTATATTATACTATAAAAAAAAAACAGTTTGATGCCTCTACTAGTTTATTAATAGGGGCTAATTTATTCGTGACAAATCATGAGGTCCCGGGTTCGATCTTTTACGAACATTCACTAATTTGTCAGTTAGCAAAATGAGTGGTGGTTCTCTTCAGAACATTTTACTAACCTTATTTACTATTCTTTGTTTCTTGTGATAAAAACAAGACCATATTTGCATATTTGATGCGTGGAGGTTTTATGACGTTATCATCAAATCAGATCCATATCATACTGTAGTTTCAATTTCGAAGATAGCTCCAAAGAAGTTGATTGAACCCAGAATGTCATTCTTAAGTCAAATAGACTAAACGATAAATTACGATAAATAGTGAACATATATTAGCAGTATATAGTATACACATATCGTAACTGTATATAATTTATTAAGATGTAATATAATAAAAAGCGTAGAGTGAAAAGAGCTTTAGAATTGTATCAATGAAGGAACGGACGTCGATTCAATTTGTTGTCCGTACACGTATGGGTCAATATTTTTAGAATTATAATCAACCCTATTCAACTAGGTACTCACTACAATACATTTGTTAAGAGATTTTATTGAAAATTACTTCAGTACATTTTACTGTTCTATTTATTTTTCTTTTATGCCAATATGGGTGGAAGTAGAAATAAAAAAGCTATGGATGTAGTGCGTTTATTAATATACGTTGATATTTGTTATATAATTCTGTCTCTAATTCAAAGGTATTTTAAAGTTTCAAAGTTATTTTAAAGAGTTATTTATTGGCTATCTAATTTTATTTCAAAATTTATACAATTTGTCTAATTTTGTCTCAAAATTTGGTATGAAATTGCTCTATGAATCGAGTTTTTCTCCTTTCTTTTCACTTAATCATCTCATCAAACAGGATGATAAATCGGATTAAAAGGACACATCTCCTATCTATAAACAAAATGAAACGAGTTTAGAAGCTGATTATTACTATTCTAAGAATTTAATAAAATTTGTAAACATTAATTTCGATCTTATATTTTATTTAAAAGGAAGTTGGCCTTTTCTTGCCAGGGACTTTAATAAGCTTACACTACCTTTTTGAGGATCTTGAAGGCAATTTAATTTAACCTCGTAAAGTTCAGAGGTTAAGAAAACATTTATTTCATTCCAGAATCATCAGAAATATTTTTGTAAAAATCAAAGATTTTTATCCTTGTTTAATTGCAAACTTAACCACATCTCCCTTTCGCCTTGTTTGTTATTTATTCAAATAAATCCTATATACGCGTGGTTGGAGACACAATTGCTTACATTTGTCAAATACGAAGAGAGGAAAAAATATTTAAGCAATTAGGAATGACCGAGACTGAAAGTTTTTAATGCTTCGCATTACCAAAATTACCGTATAAAATGTATCACACCTTACATACCTATATAATCTTATCATTATGAAATTAGATTGATTTGTGTAGACTACGGCGTTTCGTTAATGTTAATTAACAAATCATTAAGCATGGTGTAAAATATTGAATATGCTACGTATTTAATACAGTATATTCACTTCACTACATAGTATAAAACAAAGTCGCTTTCTCTGTCTGTCCTTATGTATGCTTTAATCTTTAAAACTACGCAACGGATATTGATGCAGACTTTTTTAGTAGATAAATTGATTTTTGAGGAAGGTTTTAATATATAGAAGCTACGCGGGTAAACCGCGGGCAGGTCACTAGTTATAAATAAAGATGTGGTGCAATCCTCGTTTCTATTAGTAATCTATATATATAAAAATCAATCCCTATTTTCCTTGATCACGACATCACGACTGAATGGCTGGACCAATTTCGGTAATTTTTTTTTGTTGTATTTGTAATTGTAAGGAGAAGGTTCTTATTAAAGAAAATATTAAGAAAATTGCGCGGAAAATTAGAAAATTTATCTATGTATATAAAAATCAATCCCTATTTTCCTTGGTCACGACATCACGCCTGAATGGCTGGACCAATTTCGGTAATTTTTTTTGTTGTATTTGTAATTGTAAGGAGAAGGTTCTTATTAAAGAAAATATTAAGAAAATTGCGCGGAAAATTAGAAAATTTAAGAATACTTAACCACCATATAAAGGTTAATGCCATTTTGGCTGCGTGGAAGGACAATCCCGTAGTCTTATATAAATTACGTGTCACGTTGTTTGTCCGCTATGGATTCCTAATATGTAAGGCAAAACAACGTTTGTCGGGTCAGCTAGTTTGTTATAAATTTTGATAATAAAACTATTTATTATAACAATATAGCAACATTTTTAATTTAAATAGATTTTGAATTTGACATATAAAATATTATAGAATACCGCCAGCATCCACATTCGCCTAGGACCGGGGTTCCTTAGAATCGGGGCGGTTCACGAGGTACCTCACACTCGTGCGCAGGCGAGAGCAGTGCCACTGCCAATGCACCGTGGGCCTTGCAGGTCCGCCATCCCACGACCCGAAGGTCCCCTGAGCTAATGCTTCCCATGAGCGTAGCACACTTCACACGCAGCGCATATCTACACCCCTCTTCAGAAAGAAAGGTTTGAAAGCGTCCACCCCGGTCCAATCATGCTCTTTAGGGCGCTGGATTGCACCCCAGATAATGAGCAACGTCTTGAGGGCTCATTATTTCTGTGTTCGGAAGGTAATTTAGCCGTTAAATTTATGTATATGGCATTATATCTACACCACATGGGTGACAGTTTTACATTATATGTATAATTTTATTACCTTCCATGAAATTTTTGTTAATTTTATCTGCGGAAATCACTGCATGGTATCCACGCCACAGGCCTTGCCTAGTGTGGAGTCCAATAGAAATTTAAGTTATTGTCCTGTACTTTTGAAATAAGAAATAATCTTATCTAATAATTATCATCGTTTCGATGATTAAGTATTTCCTTTTAATACACTTTTATTAGCTTGTTTGTATGTAGGTATTTTAGTATGTTAGTATGTAACGGAATCTTTGAATATGGATTTGACGTACTTAATTAAATAGTCGGATTAGTTTGAATCAATGCAGTCTTATCAAGGACCGATTACCATGCAATAATATAGATAGTTAACTCTGTTATCCTTACCTAGTGTGGTTTCGTGTTGGTTCCGGGCTCCTTTGAAAAATAGACCAACCGCCGTTCTGCCAGGCAGATCGTAAAAGGCAGCTTGGCTATGCAAGTCACAACCAAAAAAAACCTGGATCGGGATTAGCGAAATGTTTTTCTACATACTTAAGTTCACTCGATTAAGTATATCTCTACCAAAAGATAAAAAAGTTTATAATAGTTAAAAAAATTAAAAAAGTTATTATAAAGACTAAGCCCCAAAAATAAATTTAAATTAAGAATAGTGTAAGAAAAACAAGTATGTTGTAAAAAAAGGGTTGGTTGCATGGTGTCAATAGACGTCTTAAAAAGCACCCCAGGCGTTTTTACAATGCAATATTTTGTTTTCTTTTTTACACTATTCTAAATTTAAATTAATTTTTAATTTTTTAGATTTTATAGAAGCCTGATTTTTTATTTTTTTTTAAACTGTTATTTATTGTAAGAACTTTACTGATTCGTTTACTTTTTTTATTTGCACAATTAGTATTGATTACAAATTTTAATTAAATTATAATCAATAATCTGTGATTTTTAATCTATAATAATCTATGATTCTTGTTGTTGTTTGTTTATTTAAACGTGCTTATCTTTGAACGAACAAGTCACATCTGATAGCAATATGTTGCTTTTTTACTCACATATTTTACATCTAGTGCCATGATATAAAAAATGTAACAAGCATTCTTCAAATACTTCAAATAGTGTACTTCAAATAATCGATATATCGTGACTTGTGCAAGCGTAAATTAACATAGTTAACATGTGGTGTGGCAAACTAGAACAAAGAAGTTAAACTTCAACAAGGAAACTAGGAAGTAACGGCTAATGACTATAACTTTCAAAGGTTTCTCATACGAAACTATTGTTCATATCACTTCAATGCTAGTTGAAGATGCTAGTGTTTGTACATAGGTATGATATACTTACACTGATTTTTATATATTATAAGGCATCAAACAAGAAGTACGTTGTTTCTGATGGAAAGAGATAACTATATCTAATAGACACCAAGTGTATTAATAATCCGTGAGGAATATTTAACGCCATATGCTTAAGTTTACCGGGCCCCTTGCAATTCGAACTGGAGCACTACAGTGATGACTACTGATGCTATGGCGGCAGGAATAGGTAAGACTTTGACACCAAACCTGGACGCTATCTAGTAACCAGGATAAAAGCGTCTGCCTGACTGATTGGCAGATGTTCTATTCTTCAAAAGTCCAACATGGTCCCATCTGCCTATTTCATTGGTTTAGCGTATGATATTTTGTATCCAAGTAGATATTCATAGATCTACTATTGTTTTCCACATCCTTTTCTTTGACTTATGCTAAGGCATCCCAACTGGTATCTTTATGTATAAAAAATACTTTGTACTATGTTTACGAGTATGTCCACAAAATTCAAAAAACTATTGACGTTATATTTTATGCAAGCTTATTGACGTTATATTTGTTCACAGTATAGTTATCGAACAGAATATCCTTTTTTATATACTTTTGTTTATGAAAATGGAAATTTTTAAAAATTTTTCGAATTCGTATTTAAACAACAGCGAAGCATGGCTGGGTTGAACTTGTCAAAACTAATATTATAAAGAGGAAAGATTTGATTTTTGTTTGTAATATTATTACATAAATTTTTCAACCGATTCTAAAAATTCTTAAACTTTTAGAAAGCTACTTTATCCAGGAGTGATGTAGGCTACTTTTTTAACCGAATGGTTAAAGGAAAGTCATGATTTTAAGTCACGCGAACTAAGTCGTAACTGTTAGTCACATATAAAACAAAAGTATATATAAATATAATTTGTTTATTTCACGCTTCCAAATATTAAATACTTAAACGATCACCATGAAGTTTAAATATATATTGTCAAGAATACAGAAAAGTGTATAAAGTAACTTTCATCTAGAAAAAAGTACTATTTTTAAAAGATAGAAAGTAACATTTAACGTGAGCGAAGCCGTGGTCTAAAGATTATATCAAAAAGACAAGAAAAATTGCCTCTGATAAGTTGTCACCAAGTTTTGAATAACACAAAATAAAAAGTTAGATTCACCTCAAAATAATTGAGCCTTAGGGCTCACAAGAGAGTCTTAGAAGACAATATTGGAGTTGGAAATTTTAAATGTTTATGTTACACTTTTTATAAACATTAAAAACAAAAAACAGATATTTGCCAGTGCTACTATTTTTTGTTATGAATAATTTAATTTTTAGTAAGGCTTTAGCCTGAAAAAAAATCTGTAAACCGGTAGATCCTGCAGGCCATCCCTGAAACTTCCCCCTAAATTGAGGTATTTTAAGTTCAATGAAGCAAAAACTATAAGTATAATTTTTGAACTCAGAGTTCAAAATCTAAAGTTTATAAAAATAATAGTATTTTAATGTTCGAAAAGATGTATATTCAAAAAACGATCATTGTTTATGTTCTTTTGAATGGCTTTCCCAGCATATTTTGAGCTCTAATTTGTTTTATTTAGCTACCAAATCAATAAGTTAAAAATGTCGAGGAAATGTCAAAAACACTTTTTTTTTAACAATTTGCGTCATTGATAAATATTGAACGAATCAACCGATTTTAATTCGATTTACGATATTTGACTCAGTTTTTATGTAGAAAAGCTAACAAGATTTTCAAATAAATCGGTATATTATCCTGAAAGTTATTTTAAAAATATCATGTAAGTCTGCTGTAAACAACGTAGTTTTAATATTTAAAAAGCTATAACTTTCGAAATTTAGATCCAATTTTAATTTTTAAAGCCGCATTTGACATAGTTTTTTAGGTAGATATCATATTGCAGAAGATCAAAAAATGATTGGTTGAAAGCTTTCGGAACACGCTTTTCAAAAAATTTCGTCAATGATAACTCTTGAACGGATAAACCGATTTTGATTGAATTTATGCATTGGACTCAGTTTTTAAGGAATAGATTTAAGGTATTCGGTACATTAATTTAGAAGTTATATTAAAAATTCTGTTTCACCAAAATTTTTTTTGAGCTTTTTCCTAAATTTCTCAATATCTCCAAAATCGAATAGAACACACACACACATACACACAGACACCGACACCGACACCGACACCGACACCGACACCGACACCGACACCGACACCGACACCGACACCGACACCGACACCGACACCGACACCGACACCGACACCGACACCGACACCGACAACGACACCGACACCGACACCGACACCGACACCGACACAGACACAGGCGCAGGCACTGATACTTACACAGTGTCAGACACTGACACAGACACAGTGTCAGACATTGACACAGACGCAACAGACACAGATGCAATAGACACAGACGCAACAGACACAGACACGACAGACACAGATACAACAGACACAGATACGATAGACACAGCTACGACAGACACAGATACGACAGATACAGATACAACAGACACAGACAGACACACATAGACACAGACACAGACATTCTGATGTCATCGTGAAAATAGTCAGAAAAGGTTCCTAGGAACTCAAAACGTGGAGATCTGGTGAAAACTCGATTTTCGGAAATAGGGGCAAAATCATTAACTTCCTTATCGACATACGTAGCGGGAGTTAAAAGACTAGTTTACACAAAAAATGTGCAATAACATACATAGATTTTTCGTTTTTAAGCTATTGCATAGCTTCTATCGCGGGCCTTGAGCGTGGAGACCGAATCCAGGAATTACGTAACGAAAAAAACCTAACACGCCCCACTCCGACCGGCACAGGGGTGATACTTTTTAGTTTTTCCATCTATCGATAAATACCAGAACTTTTAATGACTTTTTGAAATATCACGCTTGTCTCTTTAGTTCAGCAACCCGCCTTTAGGTGGCATTGGTTGTATTGGAAAACTAACGTAATTAGCTGTTTGTGAGAAATTATATAGGTGTATAGATATTTATCATCTACGTATAGTGAATATCTGTACTCGTATAATTTGTGTACAAAGTGTTTTAAAGATGAATAAACAAAGAAAAGAAAAATACTGCATCAATAAAATAAATATATAATTGTAATTGCATAAGTTGATAAAAAATGCTATGTAATAGCTTTACCGCGGCAGTCTCCGAGTTCCACACGTCTTTTTTTTACTAATTAAATAATTCGCTCCTTCAACCATTCTGTATCAGTGACCATTAAATCTGTTTTCAAATATTTAAGGATTATTTCTTTGAAATGCTTTTTTAAAAATATTAATAGGACTTTTCTTTCATGGAGTGTCTTACTGATAGAAATATAGCTATAATAATATAAAAGGGCTGTCTATTGTACGAGTTACACATTATTCCTTATAAAGATTGTGTTAATGTACTTAAGTGAAATGTTATGTTCTCCAAACTACGTATTGTTGTGTTATGAATTCAGCATTGTATGAGTACAATTTTACGTTGAATTTATTAATTCTTGGTTCTAATGTAAAAATATTACCACGAATCATTTAGGTTTTCGCTTCCACTTATTTACACGTTTAATAATTGAATAATGTATTGAAAGTATTGAAGTATTGAAAGCCGTGTATACAATCAAAGTTGTATAGTCAACTCCACTTTGTATCAGTATTTTTTTCAACTTCAATAGCGTTCAATTTTTTTCAACTTCGTGTTCCGGTATGGAGGGTAAAATTATCCATGTACTCGTAGCATTAAGAACCCGCCATACGGAAAGTTAACATCTTTGGTGGTTATAAGCGATGGGTGTCTTTTTACATAGTGAAAGCCATCTACTTGTTAGTTATCTTATGATATAAAAAAACAACAAACAGATGGCTTTATATCTCAATTACGATAATTTTACGACCTGCCTAGCAAAACGGCTTCCTTGAAGAACAGACCAACTGTCGTTCTACCAGGCAGGTCGTAAAAGGTGACCAATTGGTTATGCGAGTCACTACCATCGTGGCTACTAGATGGTAGAGTTTTGCATTAGCTCGCCCGGGTCTGGTAACATCGCCTTATTATTCCTTCCGCAAAAGCGTCAGTGCTAGTCATTGACGTGTTCCGGGTCGGAGGGTAAGGTAGTCGGTAACTTATGCATGTGGCATTAGAACTCGTCACAAGGTAGCAACGCACCATTAACATCTTCGGTGACTATAGGCGATGGTTGACTCTTTCCATCAGGAGACCCATCTGCTTGTTTGCTATCTTATGATATAAAAAAAGGCAGTGGACCTATTCTTCAAAGGACCGCGGAAACAACACGGGGGAAAACTCACTCCTTCTCAGATTATATACATGACACTTATTTTTTTTTTTATGTTTTTAGAATTTTATTAAGAATAGCTTGTTTACACATATTTCTGTGTTGTAAGTTTCGACTATAGTAATAAATACTTTCATTATTGTTACATTTTATACCATAGTTTATTTATCATTTTGCGTCTTACTTGTCTGACATCTTACTAATTTGTTTAGTTGGTCATAAATAAAAGAAAATATAAAGACGACTGTACACATTGGGCCAAGGTATTAGACCAGCATATTGGGCCAACGTATAGAAACTTGGCGCTATACGCCGGTGGCCAAGTGAATGTTGTCGGTTTTTCGTGCGCACATCAAAGGATCTTAGCGCGTTCCGCAAACGGACGTTCACACGTTGGCATCTTATTCAATTCATTGTCATTCGTCAGTAAAGACGGTTCTGTTGCGCGTGAGTTAAATTGTTTGAATTGAATTCAAGTCAATACTTGTTATTTTTTAAACCTTTCTCGTCTTGTTTCGCCTTGTTTTGTCTCATTAATGAAAGAGGAGGTTCAGAGCAGTGCACTGGTTCAGATGACATTAGGTATTTGGTTAGGTTATTAAAAAAATACATATTTTATACTTTTATTTTAGGTTAATGATGCTTAAAAACGTATAGCAGATAAGTATTCCTATTATTGAACTTAAAAAGAAAAAGGAATATTTAATGACAACTCTTACGGCTGTAAGAGATTGTACATTCATCTTTATTAAAGAGCCAATACAGAATGGTCAATACACCAATGTATAGACCCAACATGCTGGCCCAATACCTTGGCCCAATGTGTATAGCCGCCTCGAAATTTATGGCGGAAAAGAAAAATCTTTGCATGACTTAGAAATAAGAAAAAACGTACATGTTTGATTAGTCCATGAATTTCCGACTGTATTCCTTTTTAAAGTTTGGCTGCTATTAAAGTTATCTTAGTTACTTATCCTATAATTATTTGTATACTGGATGTGTATGCTTTAACATTAAAGGAATTACGTTCGAGTTTCGACTAGAAGACACGCTTGTTCTTATCAAAGCAAACATTTTTGGCAGTGTATTTATTCCTGTTGGCTACGAAAGTAAAAGATTCAAACGGAATGCGAGTATCCTGTAACATTCGTGACCTAAACAACATGAAAAGACGTGCTGATTTACCATACTATTTGTACAATGAGACAAAATAAAATGTTTCACGTATTCTACTATAAAGCAAGGATAGAAAGCTTGAGCACAAATTTGGTATTTTCGGATCTACTGAGTTATAGAGCGAAGTCAATGTCTGCTAGTTTATTTTTTTGACTACAATTGACTTTATAATAGCTAAAAATTATCCATGACTAATTATAATATATCTACTTCATTAATGCAAAGTATGATATCCTTTTAACAAAAAATTAAACAGACGAAAAGTTATTCGTAGACATACATTAAAATCAGTTGGTGAATAATCAATCATCCTATATTTTCGTGCACTTTGAATGTTTTTTTTTTAAATTATATGGGACTCTTAGAGTATATTCTATCTAATAAAAGAAGAGTAATCAAAATCGGATGACTCGGTAAAATATGCGTAGTCATATGTACATTAAATTCAATGAGGGTACAATCAATCATCCATTGTTTTCGTACCCATATAGTAAGATTTTTTTAAAATAGGGCCATACTTGGGTTGTACCCATTTCAATAAAAAAATGTATCAAAATCGAACTTATCTGTATAAAATTAAATATGGTGTAACATAAAAAAACCTGTAAATTTACCGCTAAATTATGGTATTTTAAGTTCAAAAGAGTAAAAACTATAAGCATAATTTTTTTTTCAGTTCAAACATAAATTTTGTAAAAATGGCAGTATATTGATTTTTGAAAAGCTATCTATTTTGAAAACGATGGTCGATTATGATCTTTCGAATGGCATTCAACTCAAACTTTCGAAGCAATGTCAAAAAATACTTTTTCAAAAATTTTCATCATTGATAAATCGCAAACAAATTGACCGATTTTAATCTCAATTTGATTTTGTACTCAATCGGTCCCTACATTAATCTTGAAGTTATATTAAAAAAATAGTGTTTCGTCAATTTTTTGAGGTTTGTTCAATTTTTTTCAAAATCTCCTAGGCCGAATTGGTTCAAATTTAGGAATCAGGAAGTCTAAGTTGAGCGAAATTTAATCGAATGCCATCAACTGCCTTTCGATCGGTCCAGCTGTTTAAAAGTTATGAGATGTTAACATGCACTTTACACACACATACACACACGCACACACGCACACACACACGCACACGCACACACATACAGACATACTGACGTCGTCGTAAAAATAGAAAAGTTTCCGAGGACCTCAACTCGATTTTCGAAAATCGGGGCAAAATCAGTAACTTCCTTATCTAGGTACATACGTAGCGGGAAGTTAAAAATGTGTAAACCGGTTGACCCTGCAGGTCATCCCTGAAACTTCCCGCTAAACTGAGGTATTTTTAACTCAAAGGAACCCAAGCGTTAAAGTCAAGCATACATTTTTTGAGAGTTCAAAAATCTAAATTTCGTTATAAATGACAGCTATAATTTCATTTTTCAAAGCTGTATATTTTGGAAGCGATGATCAATTTTGAATGACACTCAACGCAATTTCTGAGCTCTAAAATGTTTTCTTAGATACATATTCTAAAGGTTGAAAATGTGGAAATAACACCAAAAAACACTAATTTTCAAAAATTTTCGTTTCGTAAATCAATTTGGTAAATACCAAATAATTAACCGATTTTGATCCAATTTATGGTATTTGACGCAATTTTTTAAATAGAAAAGCTGATTAGATTTTTAAATCAATAGGTATAATAGCCTGAAAGTAATTTTCAAATATTAAGTTTGTTGTAAACAACAAAATATTAATGTTTAAAAGGCTGTAACTTTTGAAAACTTGATTTGATTTTGATTTTTGAAACTGCATTTTACGTAGTTTCTTAAGTACTAAAAAATTGCACAAGGTTGAAAAATATGTTTTAAAACTCTCGAAGATAAGTCGAAAAAACACTTTTTTCAAAATTTTTCATCAACGATAACTCCCAAAGGGATAAACTGATTTTAATGCAACCGATACATAAATCTTGCGCTCAAAATTTTTAAGGTTTTTTCAAAATTTCTCAAAATCTCCTGGACCGAATTTGGTTTTAATTTTCAGGAAGTCTAAGTTTAGTGAAATCCAATCAAATGCCATTAACCGCGTTTCGGTCGGCCAAACTGTTCAAAAGTTATGGAATGTTTACATACACACATACACCCACACCCACATTCACACACATACACACAGACACTCACACACACACACACACACACACACACACACACACACACACACACACACACACATACAAACGCACACCGTCATACACACATAATGACGTCGTCGTGAAAATAGTCGAAAAGGATCCTAGGAGCTCAAAACGTGAAGATCTGGTGAAAACTCGATTTTTGAAAATCGGGGCATAACCAGTAACTTCCTTATCTGCATACGTAGTGCAAAGTTAAAAATATACGCGTTGAATTGAAACTTCATCTGTTTTTCGTCGGTGCGTCGTGAAAACATCATAATAGGATAAGCTATTTTAGTAGAGTTTTAGAGAGGAAAGCACTTTTCTGCTAACTGCCACAGATTATTTGCTTTAAAAGTTTTCTTTTTTTAATTTAATTGCATGCGACTTAAGTTATGTACAATATTCTAAATATTATTTATCCTCACTTAAAAGAAATAAGATAAATATCTTGAAATAATTTAAGAAGTAATTAATACTCAAAAGACCAATTTAGCAAGTAATTAAAACCCTACCTCTGTCGATCATTTAAATTTTATTAATGCGAAATTCCTTTTAAAATAGTCGTAATAAGCCAAGATTTAAACAAATCCAAGGAGTTTTTCTTAAAATGAAATTAGCCGAAAAGGCGGCGCCATTAAAATTACATTAGCATAAATAAGAGGAATGCTAATCTAAGGAAAATAAATCTTTCTGGAGAAATAAAAATAATCCTTGTAGCCGGCCGTTCAATGACGTCGTGACAGATTTTGTTTGCCCCTACCTAGTTAATTATTTTCCTTATTCCCGTTTTTTATATAACGTTTAATATTGTTTACTTAATTTGCATGAAAATCTCGACTTTCATTCAACAAACAAAATTAAGTTATGATGATTGTAAATCTCAAGTTTGTTACATCTGTTTTTATGTAACAATCAGCTTAGACGAAAACAAATTGACGTGACTGAGTATACAAATTTAGAAGAGTTTTAATACTGTGAGTCCTCTTCAGTACACGCTAATTTATACGATTATACTTTTTTGTGCTAATTTAATACACCTCTCTCTTGTTATTTAGTTCAATGGAACATTATGACGTTTTGCTATTGTCAATTGAGCTCTATCTTAATATAAATAAATTACGTGTCACGTTGTTTGTCTGCTATGGATTACTAAACTACTGAACTAATTTCAATGAAATTTTGTAATTTTTTTTTATATCATAAGATAGCAAACAAGCAGATGGGTGGGATGGAAAGAGTCAACCATCGTCTATAGATACCAAAGATGTTAATGGTGCGTTGCTATCTTGTGGCGAGGTCTAATGCCACATCCATAAGTTTACCGGCTACCTTATCCTCCAAACCGGAACACGAAAGCGACAAGCACTGACGCTATTGCGGCAGGAATAGGTAAGGCGGTGGTACCAAACCCGGGCGAGACAATGCAGAACTCTACCACCTAGTAGTCACGATGGTAGTGACTTGCATAGCCAATCGGTCGCCTTTCACGACCTGCCTGGCAGAACGGCTGTATACCTATTGTTCGGTCCAACTTAAAAGATAGCATAGTTTTTCTTATCTACCTCCACCAAAATATTAAACACAAGTAATTTGTGTAATAAAACAACGGTTGCCAGGTCAGCTAGTTATATTACCGTCAAGAATTATTTTTCATACCATGGATTTGCAGTGGAATTAAATATTGTATTCCCATGTTTTGTCTTCATCACGAAGATGTTTAAGAGTAAGAACATATTCAAAAATATCTATACGCTTTTTCACTTTAGTAAATTTATTATTTAAAGTTTCACACTTGTCTAACATATTTATTTCTTTGTTTTTGTCTATTTTTTCTCTTTCCGTTTAGTAGATGCTTCATATTATTTGAAATTGATTTCGAAGTGAAACCCATACTGAGTACTACGAACTTTGTTTCTAATAACTTACACCAATTAAGCCACTTTAAAACTATATTTAAGTCAAAAACCTATACCAATAATTAAATATTTTACGATGGTGAATGAACCCTTGACTTGAATACCTAAAATCTCCAAATGAAAAACGAACCAATTATGATTCTGGAGTTATTACAACTTAAATAGTAGCATTTTTATCACGCAATAATATATTTACTTAATAAAATCTTATATAACTCTTAGATGTCGCAGAATGTTGAACTTAGATTATAAATAAGTACTCGTATTTTTATTTCAAGTCATCTTTGAAATCAGTTCAGCTTGTATTCAAATTAACCTAGATCTATTTTATTTTACTATACTTCATACTCTAATAATATTAAAAGTTTAGTATTTATAATTTTGATTAAGTACATATTTATATTACGATTGTTTTTTATTGTTCATAGTTAATTAAACACTGAAATAAACGAAGAACATTAAATGCAATGCAAATACAAACAAAATGAATCAAACGCAAAGCTTATTAAAGCATTTACCCTACTTTCCATTGGCCTAGGTCGATAGAGTAGTTCATTTAACAATAAAAGCATGAAATTTGGCACACCAGTAAATTATATGCACGCCTTATTTACAAAAATCAATATTTGTTTATATGTCACTAGCGGACTCAGCTCATACAACTTTACCCGTGAGTAAATTAAGATATCGTCGATATAGTTTTTGATACAAACTTTCATTCTCTATTTCGGCCCTTAAGAGTTTGATTTTAGAAAATAAGTTAGTCTATATTTGACCTCAGAACTTTACTTATCTGCATGCAAAATTTCATCAAAATCAATTTAGTAGTTTAGCCGTGAAAGCATAACAGACAGACAGACTGCCGCATTTAAAATATTAGTCTGGAAGTATGGATAACATATATGCAATTGGAATGACACTATTTCGTTGATTGACAAGTAAAACTCACCAAGTCCAATTTTGGGTTGTTTTTTTTTATACAATAAGATAGCAAACAAGCAGAGGGGTAAAAAAGGTGAAATTAATTAAATTTGCTATTATCCGCGCGGATACATAGAAATATATCCTCCGTGATGGTACCGAAAAGAAAGACGTCGGTTTAATAAATGGATAAGACTCACCGATGGTCCGGATCAAAAGAAGACCCCAGCGACATAATTATCCGCCCACATCCACCACACTTTTACAATCACGTCCACGCCGGCACCAATCAAAAAGCATACAATTCATGTACGCACTCAACGCGAGTTTCACTTCGAAATTCGCATAGTCAATCGGTCGCCTTTTCCGACCTGCCTGGCAGAACGGCAGTCGGCCCATTCTTTAAAGGAGCCTGGAACCAACACGGGTGATGTCCAGTTATTGATACAATGTTATTAATTTTATTAACTCTACGCTGACCTAAAAAGTCACAAGTTCCTAAACACATTTCCTAATGAGATATGAAGCGGTAAAACTCATTTCCCAATATTTATTTTTAAGACACGGGCAGAAAAATTCATTCCAATTTTCATGTCATATGTCGATGTCAAATTATTACTTGGAAATCAGAAAGGTTATAGGATACGCATAAATAAATAGTACAGTTACATAGAATACGCAAGTGTCGTACCAGTAAATGTATTTCAAAGGGCGTCTTAGCGGTTGCAGCACTGGGTGCTTGTATGCCAAATGCCAAATCAAAGGTAAAAAAGTGTTAATGGTGCGTTGTTATTCGAGTGACAAAACGATAATGTCACTTTCATAAGCTTACCGACTACCTTACCCTCTAAACTAGAACACGACAGTAACAACCACTGACGCTATTGCGGCAGAATTAGGTAAGGAGGTGGTACCAGTATGCCTGAGGCAACAGAAAGGCTTGCCAAGAGGCTCATAAATGACGATGATTTGGTAGTCAAAAAACTCCAGAGCCGCGCTCATGTGTGTGGCCGTGCGAGTGGCTAGTTTATCGATCTTTAATCAGATACACTTTGAAGAGTGAGCTGCGGAATTGCACGACTTAATTCCGCCATCCCCGTTTTTCTATCGACCGTAGAGGCGCACAGATTCTAGGCATCGCCATGTAGTGGACGTTTTCACTTACCCGGACAAAGCGGTTTGACTCGAAATTCTTCATCCGAAACGTAAGGGACTGGAATATGCTCCCTGAGTCTGTTCCCTGACGAGTAAAATCTAGGAATATTCAAGAGAAGAGTGAACAGGTACCTTCTAGGGAAGCGCGTTCCACCTTAGTCCGCATTTGAGCTTACCATCAGGCGAGATCGTGATTAAGCGCTTCCCTATCGATACTAAAAAAACCTGACTCGGGAAACCTTAGATACTTTTTTATAGATATAACATGCGACTTTTAAATTACCGAACTCTTCGTAAGCGAATCATAACGCGAATAGGCATATTTAAGTAAATATGCGAATGTTCAATTAAGTTTCAGACGAAAACGGTTTTTGATCTTTAATCAGATATAAAAAAGTATACAGAAGCAACCTATTTTGTTAAACTAAAATCTCTTCTATCGCCTCTGTGGTCTAGTGGTCCAGCGTTGGCGTTGACCACATGAGGTCCCGAGTTCGATTCCCAGGTCGGGCACATTAAAAAAAAAGGTGTTTTTACAGTTTTCTGAGAAACATAAAGTTGCCCGGGATTGGAAAGCGCCCGGTTGGCTTGCCAGCTATCACATTTGTGGGACCAAGTATCTTTGGCTAATCGTGGGTGCACTTGTTGTACCTCCGCCTACCCCTTCGGGGATATGGGCGTAAAGATACTAAAATCTCAATGACACAAAATCGAAAACGGTAAAAGTGTAGAAAGATGCGTCTTTCCTTCCTGATTCCGGCAATATGAATAACTCGATTTCAAAAAACTGCTAGTTGCGCTTTTTTAGCTACAGGGGGCAGAAATAGACATTTTTGGTTTACCTCTACGCAACATTTTTGAAGTTTTCTCGATAATTATTTCTTAAGTTTGTTTATTTATTTTAAAAGTTTACGCAAAAATATGTACAGAGTAGGACTGAATGTTATATGGCTTTCTCTATCACTCAACCTTAATCAATTGACAACAACATTTTTCCCCGATACTTATAAATTTAATTTAAGAAATTGAATGTCTATCTAATATCACATATATAAAATTTTAATCGATCTATAGAAATTAAAAAACGTAAAAAATATTACTGGAAAAATGATATATAGAAAATTTAAAAAAAGTTCACATTACTTACAGTTTAATAAATATATTATTATTAAACTGTAAGTAATGTGAACTTTTTTTTAGCTTTTTTTTAGCTTCTATGATAAGACGTTTTATTACAGACAATTTCTAAATATCAAACATTTGTAATCTTTATGAAAAATAACAGTAATACAGAAAATAATTAGAGGAAACGGAAATCCGCTATCCGCTTGAAAAAGACGGGCACGGCAAAATTTCAAGCCCCTATCAGTAAGGAAAGATTTAAATAGACATTCATTCTAATTAGTCCACAGGGACAAAACTCCAAGGATATCTGGAAGTACAAAACAAAATTAAAACCCAAGGGACACTTATTTAACAGTTACGGCAAATGTTGATCACAGTTATAATTTATGCACATACTAATGTTATTATAATTACAGTAATTTAATTTATGTAAAATTCGCAATGTACGAATTTATATCCCCTCATTCTGTTACAATTTGGGTAATATTTTGTTAGCTTACGCTTCGTTGGTTGCTTTATTGCATTTTAAAACGAACAGCCTTTAGCGATGGTACTAACGATTATGCTATTTATACTAAATTTCAACCTTTTTATTCCTATCAAATGTTGGAACAAAGCTTAATCGTCCGAAAAAAGGATAAAAAGCTGTTTTTGTGAAATTTTATATCATAGACCCGATTTCAAATGACTCTGCATTTAATTTTAAGGGATTAATTTTGTAGAAAAACTTGCGAAGGATTTGAAATGAAAATTTAGTACTAAATCATAGCAAATTTTGTAAAATGCTTGAATCTTGATTAGAGTAAGCCTTAAACTTCGTAAAAGAAAATCATATTTTTCCAGATTTCCTCGGCCGGGCTTCCTTTCAAGAAGAGATCAGGCAGGCATTTGGTATAAAGCGAATGTTGTGATTATTGTGACTGAGTGCTAGGTGTTAAAATACTGCGCAAGGTTTTTCTTAAAATACTGTGCAAAAAATAAGTAGGTATGTAGAATTCAACAAAAACTTCAAACAAAAAGAGTTTTCACAAAATCGAGCAAGTAGTTTATAAAATATGGGATGATTTCGATAGTATACAGACCAAATAAATTTCTTTTTAAAGCGTACATACAAAAAAAATAGAGAAATACAAAATTATTTTTGCTACCGTAAAATAGTATATATTTTATTTATTATAGTATACAGTACGTCATGGAACCCTTCGTAAGCGAGTCCGACTCGCTCTTGGCCGGTTACTTAAACCTATCATAATCATCATATACCATAAATTAATGTAGCATTGAACTTAAGTTATGCTTTTACGTAACCGCTTATTCGATTTGATGAAATTTGCCAAGGATACAGCTTTAGATCTAGCGTCAAATAAGGACTACTTTTATTTAAAAATCAAACCCTAAAGAGCTGAAATAAGGGATAGGGGATGAAAGATTATATTAATAATCTGTTATTCTACTCGGGGGCAAAGCTGCGCGAATCACCAAACATAAATATAAACACCTAACAAAGTTCATTCTTTGAGGTACTAACTATATAAATTAGTAACTTCATCACAAACACTTAAGCTGTATCCATTTTCAAATCAAAACTAAAACAAAAAAACAAAAAAAAAACGGAAGCGAGAAAATAATTGTGTTTAAAAATGAGTATATTTATTAAATACTAGCTGCAGTGTGAAGCCCGCTGCATTATAAATGTTTTTGGCGAATCCCGCGGGACCACCTTATTTTTCCGGGATAAAAAGTAGCCTATGTGCAATTTCAAGTTATCATCTACCTGTGTGCGAAATTTCATTCAAATCCGTTTTTGCGCGATTGAATAACAAATATCCATCCATCCATCTATCCAAACATCCAAACTTTCACATTTACATAGATTTTAAGTTTATAAAGTCGCCGCATAAACAACAGCAGCAGTGTATGCAGCAGGAAAAGAACCTGTTTTTCATTAATATATTTTATATTCAGATAACAGGCTACACTTTTACAGCATCTTCAGGACTATAATAAAGTGTGAATATTATGCACAGTCAATTAACCATATTGATG
Organism: Apodemia mormo; assembly: GCA_036924255.1. Lineage (NCBI taxonomy): Eukaryota > Metazoa > Arthropoda > Insecta > Lepidoptera > Riodinidae > Apodemia > Apodemia mormo. Next base: position 19,239,671 of record JAUPFN010000018.1, read on the forward strand.
TATCATCTAAATTTATGTTTTATGTAAAAAGACGGGCAAATAAGTGCCCATAACCTTTTGGTGTTAGCTTTTTATCGGAGATTAACTTGAATACATCCAGTCAGCATGTAATAAAATTCCCGATTTTATTACTACTGACTTCATACGAGATTTTGTATAAACGATTAACCTAAAACCTTGAACACTTATAAATCAATAAAATATGTGCTTTTTTAAATATTTTTTATCTTAAACCAGCTGCGCTTTTTCACCGATTACCAGTTTTTAAAATAGACGAAAAATTGTTTTTGTCTATTTTAAAAACTGGTAATCGGCCTCTTGTCGAAACTCGACCGTAATGCACTGCAAAATCACAAATATCTATTATACAAATTTTAAACTACGACTCAGTTTAACCACATATTATATCACAATACTTTTTTATTATAATTCGATTGATACAAAAAGTAACAATTACCTCGGGCAGGTTTGAATCTGTTCTAGATTCAAATCTGCACGAGGTAATTGTTACTCATGCGTATTTATATTATTTCCAACGACATTGTGTTCTTAAATAACGAATAACTTAATAGTTACCTTGCCTTTTCTTACTGCAATAACATCTGTGCTTGTCACTGTTGTATTTCGGTTTGAAGTGGATGTGTGTAAGTCCGGAGGTACTGAATCAAAGGAACTGATTCCGGGATCGGATACGATAAGCTTATTTATACCTTCAAATTCTTATCGTCTCCACAGAATCATTTATCATTCTGGCCGGAAGGCCAGTATGATGACCGACTGAGAATACTGCGATTAGAATGAGAGAGAGAGAGTGGTATTGCGAATTACGGATTTACACTCTTCTGGTGAGACGTGACAAGCGATAATCAACCTAAAAAAACTACACATATTAAATAGTACTGTGGAATTAGTGGAAGCAAGAAAAATATATACGGAAACGTTCATTTAAACATACGACCGAAGAATATAATACGCTGCAATATGAAAAGGACGAAGTGAGTCAAATGAATAAAGGAATACATAAGGTGAATCATATCCGTGTTTGGAGCTGGAATAAGTGAACAAATTCCTCCAGAGGAATAAAGATAACCCACCGCTAATTTGAAGGGTAATGTAGGCGGTAGATTTATGCATGTAGCATTCCATCACAGCCCTTCGCGTAGCAACGTTCCATTAACAAACATCTCTTGTGTCTATAGACGATGATCGTCTCTTTCCATTAAAATAATCATTAGCTTGTCTGTCCTTTTATGATATAAAAAACATATTTAGTATTGAACCAAGAATCTCATCCTTCTAACAAAATTTCGTTACTAAATGACGAATGTAATATAAATGACGAATAAAAAAGCTACGTCAAATTCTGCGCCAATTATATTGCAATAATGTGTTATCACACGAACACTAATGCGATTTCGAGGGAAAATTCCCCTTGATTCGAAATTCTGATGACTCACACATTTATATTCGCCGGTTCAGCAATTGTCTTCCCCTCCGACACGTATTACGTCGATTTCGAATTTCCACGTGTACAAAAATATAAAGGAATTGGCTCCGTTCAAGAAAATAAAGGCAGGCTCTGAAAAAGATGGAGGTAATATCACAACAGATGTCGACTACGGTTATGTCAACTGGCCGTCCATTCATGAAACTAATAAAAGATTCAGCATCGTCGTTCATCCAAAAGAGGGTCCTTCCAAAGCATTGGCGCCCGTCCCAACCATGAACAGTATGGTTTTGAGGTCGCCGGACTACCGTTCATCATTATTGCGGCTTCACAGAATCTGTATAGTAATTTGTAATCCCCTTGTAATATATTTTGCGGCCATGTAGTTATCATATTATAGTGATTAAATTTGATATATTTTATACTTTTTGTCATCGGCACTTGGAGAAACGTCATCTATAGTTATGTTGAAGACCCATTGTACTTTTTTGCAAAGCACTTTTTATCATAATGGTTGGCTATAAACACTTAATATTTTTTGTGAAACAGTTCAAGTGTATTTTAGGATAATTAAGCGAATGATATTCTCAAGTCTACTGGAACAATGCCACGTTTGTTTATGTGCATGTATGTATATGTATGTATGTATGTATGTATGTATGCATATATGAAGTTTGATAATAATTTGAGTGTCGTTGATCGGGACGTCGCGTCGTCAATTTTCTAAGCGTGTTGATGAGTCATTAAAAATAATTTTAAAAAATTAAATCAATCCCAAAAATCTGTCTACTATACATTTGTTATACTCAAATATTATCCAATTCCAACAACCCAAATCTATATTATTATTATAAATGCGAAAATGTGGATAGATGGGTTCGTGTTTGTTACTCAAGCATGCAAAAACTGCTGAACAGATTTGAATGAAATTTGACACACGTGTAGATGATGACCAGAAAAAGCATATACTTTTCATCCCGAATAAATAAGTTGTTCTCATGTAATTCCCTGGGCTGCAGCAGTGGGGTATAGCTAGTATTATGAATGCGAACATATGTTTAGATGTATACGTGTACAGGTATTTTAGTTGCCAATGGGTGGCGGTGATCACTAACCATCAGGTGAGCCTCCTATCCGTTTGCTTCATCTTTAATAAAAAGTAATGATGCCTATTGTTGCGGATTTAATGCCACATATACCGATTAACTTACCTAGCCTTCGGTTATAATATGCGGGTGTCTCAATAAGCTATAACAGTACAATAAAAAACAGTCAAAGACAAGTAAATCCTGATTTAATTGATTTATATCAATAGTACGCTATAGATTTATTTAGATAAATTGATTACCGGCTGCATGGTTACCACCATTTTGCTTGTTTCTCCTGTAAACAGCTTTGCTGTATTTCGGAGAGAAGGGCAGATAAGCAGTGTAATTACTGGCAATGTGGCTTAACATCTTATATTTCAGGATAAGTAACACATAGACTAGTTTACCTAAGTTAGTTCCAGGTAAACAGGTTTATGTTCATTGGCGACGTCGACCACTTACCATCGGGTGGTAAGTCTTCTAGTTTGCTTATCCAACTAACATAAAAAAAAAACCTTTAAACAAAAGCATAATACGTATACTTTTTCACGCACGACTTATTTTGTTATTATGTTTTTCATAGTCGCTTTAGAATATTTTTGGGTTAAGCTTGCCTGAAATTCTTTAGCTTCTAAGTACTAAGATGGATAGTCTTTAGGCAACAGGGTGATTTAACTCAAGTTTCTCATTTCGTAAATAGCAACCGCGTTCTATTTAGGCCGTGACCTTATTAGGGATATGAGATGTGATTTTTTTACCCTTAGCTTAGAAGTGATAACGTTTATGTATGTTGATGTGAGTTTTGTATGAAGAAAAGTATTGCCAGATATTATCGGTCTGTATTGCCAGATAATTTGTAGAAAACGAGTAAATACTAATTAATGTAATATTAATTTTTTACCGAATATTTTTTCTGAAATTATGAGAATTTGGAGTACTTTTTCCTTTGATATTAAATATAGTCCATCTCAGAATAATGGTGTCACGCGCTATGGTATACCTATGTACGCTTTTGTATGCTTGCATTTAAGTATATAATTATATATACTGGCGATCGCCCTTTGCTCAAAATTTGACTGTAGACTTTAGAATAATTATTATTTTATTTTAAACACTTGTACTGTTTCACGATCACAAACTAATTAATACATTTATTTTTAATTAAATAGCCAACCGGCCTACATTTTACTGCGTCTTCAGGGCTAAAATTTTAATTGCCAACAAGTAATAAATTATTATAATACAAGTAATAGTAATATAAATTACTTGTTGACAATTTAAGTTTTAGCCCTGAAGACGCATGACGGAGTTTCATCAAGTCCCGACGATGGAGAGTATAAATTATACTTTAAAATAACATCTTTTTTATATCATAAGATAGCAAACAAGCAGATGGGTCTCCTAATGAAGAGTCAATTATCGCCTATAGACACTAAAGATGTTAATGGTGCGTTGTTATCATGTAGCGAGGTCTAATGCCACATGCATAAGTTTACCGGCTACCTTACCTTCCAAACTGGAGCACAACAGTGACAAACACTGAGGCTATTGCGGCAGGAATAGGTAAGACGGGGTACCAGACTCGGGCGAGACAATGAAAAACTCTACCACCTAGTAGTTACGATGGTAGTAATTGACATAGCTAATCGGTCGCCTTTTACGATCTGCCTAGCAGAACGACAGTTAGCCTATTCTTCAAGAGAGCCCGAGACGAACACGAAGAATAATTTCTGTCGCAATAGTGTCAGTACTTGACACTGTCATGTTTCGATTTGAAAGGTAAGGTAGCCAGTCAACTTACGCGTGTTCCATTTTCAGCCATATAGATCGCAACCAACTATTAAATACTTTTATGTTCATAAAAATGATTATATCTTACCATCAGGAGAGCCACCTGCTTGTTTGCTATCTTATAAAAAAATATGCTATATTGTCACATTAATGTTTCATTTAATACCAACATTATTTAAGAAATTACGTGGATTGTAAACGATTGTTATCAGTTTTGCACCCTATTCTAAGTAATATTCTGGTTAACTGGTAGAGAATGCCAAGTAGCATAGTTGACAGGTAAATAATGCCAAGTAAATAAAAAGGCATCATAAACACATTTCTAAGCATTTAAAATCTATATTAATATTTTAGATGAGAATGTTTGGCTGTTTGGTTGGATAGATGGATGTTTGTAACTCAATCTTGCAAAAACTACTGGATAACTACTTTCTATTCCAGAAACTTAGGTGATCCCACGGGATTTGCCAAAAACTTTTATAATGCAGCACTCTGCACGCTGCTAGTGGACAATAAAAGATCTTTAATAATAAATTAAATTATCATCACGTTAATTTCGTTGGTTAGCACAACAAACTGAACGTCAACTAACAGACATTATGTTTCATTAATCTTTTCCTGTCGATCGGAGATTGGTGGTAAATGCCTACCATAGACACCGTGTTAACTAACCTGGTAAAGACTCTAGCTTATTTATCGCAATAACAGGGCCTGGCGGCTTTACGTGTTAAAATAAAGCACGAAGTTGTTTTAACGGTGTTAGCCTAATTTTGCTAAGGAATTTTGACAATAGCAGCTCCCTTCAAAGAATAGACCATCTGCCATTCTGAAAGGCAGTTTATAAAAGGTGAATGATTGGCTATGCGAGTCACTACCATCGCGGCTGTTAGGTATTTAATCGTCTCTGATTTATTTCCAAATAGGCCGCAATAATAACATGAGGCTGGCAAAAAGTTGTTTACACATCTTTGATCAGAGCTACTAGTGTCCTCTTACATCCCTAATGATCAAAAATAATAAATAAATAATAAATATGCACGGGACTAATTACACTTACCTACTGATGTAACCCCAAAGTAAGCAAATCATTTACTTGTGTTATGGGTCAATATGGGACAATAGTCAACGATACTGTAACGGCTTGCCGGGTTAATATAACGGCCGGCCGTGTTACTCCACCAATTTGTAACACCTTTTGCCCGGGGGATTTACTTTAATCTGCTTGGCTGCTTGAGGTACACGAAGATCGACGGGTTTTTGTATTATACACAAATAATACCATGAACTTTATAACTTCATTTATTTTTCGGGCATATGTCTTTACCCGTCAAGATTACTTCGAACACTCTTATTCTATTACATTTAAATAGAAAAACTACACAATGTTCTACGTTTAAAAGTAGACAAAGCCGCCAGTATGCAATATTATGCATGTAACACCATAAAGGTATTACATCAGCTACCCCCCAAGGTAGGAGCAGCTGAAACCGGACAGGCATTTGTCTCCTCTTAAATGACCTACCTATTCCTATCCCGATTGCCCTACCTATGGAAGGAAAGTACATTTTGGTGGGACTGTCTTTTCCTAAAAGATAGTTTGCCCCATGTGTGGTTTTGACTAATACCACCACACCATGTCACAAACTTTGGTCTACCAAAATCTCCCTAAAAGGCAGACCACAGCCCCCTCACCTAATCTATCCTACCGCAAACATTTATTATTTTACTAAACTTTAGCCTGAAGGGCTCTAGCTGTATAAGAGATAATAAGAGATGGAAAGGTATAACAATTCACACTTCGTTTTCTTTGGTGGACCAAAAGAAAAAATATTGAAGTATTACTTCCTCTCAACATCGAGCTCGCCCCAATATATATACATCACGAATATAAATACTTCTTACTCTGAACCATACTAAACTATCATTACAATATCTCCCATAACTATCCGAGTTCATATATATCTTATACAGATATTCTTTGTGTCGACTATGTCGTACTACAAAGTTGAACTCCCATTCACAAGACTTTCAACCCCCTACCTATACTGACTTTTACGACTTCATACTAAGGCGGCTCTGTCCCTAGTATACATTATACCCCATTAGACTTTATTATTGAACAGAAGAACTTGAGAGGAATACATTTCGATTGAAAACATAACATTTCTTCGTTTTATATTCTTTTGGTCATCTTTTTTCTTTTAACTCCGGTCCATCATCACAGCATTGGTTGAACCCCGTCATATTACATGAAACAAATACAAAATATTAGCATTCTCATATACAAGCCCAAACAAAATTAATGGTCTAGCATGTAACAATTATTTACTACAATGAATGACTACTTAACTATTCTCTTATTCATACACAAAAACTTGCAACCTATTTATATAATAATGCTAAACCCTAACCGCCTTATTCCAAAACGAGGTCTAAATATAGTACCGACCTTAATACCAGGTTTATTACTAGTACTAGATGAAACGTTATTATAAAACCGAGTTTAGCGCTAGTCCGAGTATCTTCTATGGTTCTAAAGATAAACCTCTGCGACCCCTAGTTTAACTTTAATACTAAGCTCAAAACGTCAAACTTCAAAGTTGACATAAGCGTCGTATTTGTTGTGAAATAATTGTTTGTAATTAAAATAATTAAAATTGGACATAAACGTAATTGATATAATAGATTTGGAAGATTTGGATGTATTGGAAATATACCAGAGGCTTAATTGACCCCAAAGTCGAGTGAATCCGTTTCACTTAAATGACGGAGACTTTCTACAAAAATATAGATTCACGAAAAGGTTTGCCAGCAAAATTGTGGATTTATTGCGAGAGTATTTAGTTCATGACCCTCGGGGACAGGCTCTTAGTCCAGAGTTGCAAGTGGTTTGCGCATTACGCAACTGGGCTCGTCATGAGGTAAGTGTATAAACTTGATAACCTACATTACAAGCAATGCCAGGATATTTCAATTGCTTTAGAACTTACTGAAATATTATTATTGTTTCTATAGATTCAAGACAATACTGGCGACTTACATGGTGTATCCCAGCCGACCATAAGCAAAACTTGTAAGAAAATAGCAGGGCTTTTAGCTGGATTGTCCCATAGATTTATAAAGATGCCAGCTACATTAAATCAGCAAGAAGAAGCAATGAGGAAGTCTCGCCGTATAGCTAATTTTTGAAAGTTATAGGTGCTATAGACTGCACTGACTGATTGACTTACCTTTTCTTCAAATGTCCAATTTTCGCCTATTTTTTTCTTAGTTTGATCCATTTTAGATTCGTAGAACTATCTGATTACGGCAAAAAAAGTAATGCTAGATTTTATAACAAAACCTAATCGTACCTTCTTGAGGCACTCAGGTTTTTGTGCTTCTATAATAAATTTAAACAGACTAGCTATGGAAATACAGAAATAAGTAACTTGAAGTGCTGTTGTATATATATTATTGAAATGTTTACTTTCGCATGTAGTATTTATTACAAATATTCGAATTAAATTACGCGCGTCGCACACTTTTTTTTTTTTTTTTAGTTCGTTGTACGCTAACTCGACATATGTACACATGTAGGTATATAGTGGAAATAAAAACAAAATTCAAATAATTTCAACGTTTTCAGATTTAAGATATTTTTCATAGCAAAATTGTACCTATATTTTATTTTATTATCACTTTTGAACTCATAAATCACTTTTTAATAAACAATTTGCTTTCTTTTCATATAAGTATGTTTGTTGTAACGGAACGTAGCATGTTACGCCAAGTGAATGAATGAATGGTTTAGAGTCATTTTAGCTTATAATCTGTGGATACATTTTCATCCAAAGTCTATCTTCGGTATTAGCTAGTCCTCGGTTAGACTTATTTTTGTAATAAGAATGAATTTTAGTACTGAAACTAATTTTAATACCGTAACAAGCCTAGACTTCTTAATCTTGGTTTAAACCCAAATCTAGGCCTGTTTTTGTAATAAGGCGGTAAATGTATATTTATGTTACATCTGTACAAGCCCTTTTGTGTGATTTATGTACCTTTATGTTATTCACACGTCTCGGCGTATGAAATATCGATAATTGCCCTTGCAAGCAATTTTTCCTACTAGCCTTCTTTTCAAAACCTTTCCTATCCTGCACATTTCCAACACATCCTGTGGGTAAACACCCTCGCCATCCACTCACATTCTTACAATTTCTACCCGCTACCGATCTAATGAATGATTTTTCACTGGGTCTAACTACCGAACGTTTCTTACACCCTTCATCACATTTTATGACAATATTTCCATTCTTACGCGTGTTCGCGCACCGCTTTTTCACCTCATTTTTACCTCTAAATAACTCGTATGAATTATTATTGCGATAATTTTTATCTTCTCTGAAATAAAATATATTAGTTTTTATATTTTTCTTCATATTTATTTTTGACATTGTCGTCAATAAACACGATGACTTCATGTCAACTCGTTTTTTAATATGTATTGCGCATGTTGTCATGGCAACTATCTTTATTATTTGAAAACTGTCTAAAACGATTTAAATTAAAATTTATAAAAAACTTTTCATCTATACACAAATAACCCTTTTTACAATTAATAACTACATCATATTTATTAAGGAAATCCTGTCCCAGGATCATTTCGTAACCAATATTATTTACAATCACCATGTCGTTGGGGAAGACCCTTGCATTAATGAGGAGATTTACTCTCGCCTCACCAACGACATCCCAAGCAGCAATCAAGCATGTTTAATACCCATAAAGCAGCTCATATATTACTTAAAGTTCTATTGCAGCCGTACAATGGTGTAAAAAGATGTGTTAATTAAAGCCAATAGTTTTGTCAATCACTATAATTTTGTATTAATTTTACAGTAAATCAAATCAGAATATCAGAATGACAACCAATCCATCCGATCGTCAGATATTTTCTTAACGTCGCCTCGCCGTCACAAGTATTCTTTTTTATAGCGCTCGATGTCATAGACTACAACAGCGGCGCGTAACAGATGCTTTTATCGATATAAAAGGCCTTTGAGTTTTTATACAGCCTAATGCTGTACAAGGCCTTTCTTAGAGTTTCGCGTAAGCTTTAGGCGTTATATCTGAATATTAATACACTACTGTACAACTTTAAGTATTTTGTAAATCATTAGGCTTATTTTAACACTTAAAGCTGTACATTAGCTGTATTATGTTTAGCACGGAATTTTATTACAGCTTTAAGTGTTATTATAGTATCACTCAACGCTTATTTCTGTAAAATGGGAGATGCAATCACCGTTCTACAGCTAATATTTATGGCGTAATTGTAGACTGTTATGCAGCCAATGGTGTTAAAAAATCTGCATATACAGCTGTAGTGCAGCTCAAGGCTGTATTACTGATTTTGTTACTTGCTGTTTTTATATCTGCATCGTTGATATCATGTGGAAAAAATCAAGAGGAAGATTGAAAAGGAATATTTAAATATTATAAATTACCAACCAAGTAATCGTGATGAAGATAAAGCTGAAAAATTACTAAATCAGGTAACCTACAATCGTCATTTTTATTAATGTTCAAGGAAAAGGGTTCCGTAACAAAAACATTAAAAAGTGATTGTAGGTTATCTGATTTATTATTTTTTAGGCTTATCTTCTTCATTAAGGTTATTTGGTTGGTAATTTATAATATTTTAATTTTTTTTAAAGTCATAAGACAGCAAACAAGCAGATTGGTCTCCTGATGGAAAGAGTCAACTATCGCCTATGGGCAGCAAAAATGTTAATGGTGCTTTGCTATCTTGTGGCGAGGTCTAATGCCACATGCATAAGTTTACCGGCCACCTTGCCCTCCAAACCGGAACATGACAGTGACTAGCACTGACGCTTTGCAGCAGGAATAGATTAGGTGGTGGTACCAGACCCGGTCGAGCCAATACAGAACTCTATCCCCAAGTAACCACGTTAGAAGTGACTCGCATTGCCCATCGGTCGCCTTTTACCACCTGACTGGCAGATAGGCAATTGGTCTATTCTTCTAAGAATATATAAAAAAGAGTTAAAAAGAGAAATAAAAATCATTACACTGAGAAAATATATATTTTTTTTATTTTTAACTTGCTACTATACGGAGTGTTACAAAAGCGGTATAGTAAGCCGAAAGGGGGTGACTCAGAAGGTCATTCTGAACAACTTTTGTTCAACGATTTGTGAAATTCGTGAAAAACAATTTTGTTTTCCCATTGTGAAAAGTCACGTGACCAACAAAATTTCTATGGAGAATCAATATTTTTTTCGCGAATTTCCAAAAGTCGTTAACAAAAGTTGTTAAGAGTGACCCCCTAAGTCACTTCCTTTCGGCTTACTGTATCATTTTTGCAACACCCCGTATATATGTATATTTACAATCATTTTAAAAATATTATATACTTAGATACAATTACAGGTAAGAGAGTATGTGTTTCTCTTTGAAGAACTAATAATATTAAATCACAAGCATGAAATAACGTATTCTTCTTAAAAATATTTTTGTGATAGACCAATCTTTAAAGGGCTAGATTTTTCATTCTTGATCAACTTAGTTATATCATTTTGTTTTCTTGGCCATTATAATTCACCTTTATCCTCCCACAAACTGGATACGATGCAAATACAGTTTTGGCTTCTCTCAATTGTTTTTATTATTTTATAAGGCATATTTTCCTGAAAAATAAAGTAAAACATGATTGAAATACATATCCCATAAGTTATAGTTAACAATAAGTTGGTTTAGTTGTAAAGTCAAACGACCGACATCAATACATCACAATAGCGAAATCAAGTGATATATGTTTTGTATTTAGGGTTCTTCAATTTTTGTACGCATCTCTAAACATAAGTTAAATGATTAAAAGCCAATGACTGTATAATAGATTTACATCGGGACTTAGTACAGCCTAAAGTGTACTTGGACGGTAACTAAAAGCCAATAGCGGTATAATAGAATAAAAAAGAGATTCAGTACAGCTATTTGCAGTATATCCAATACACTTTAGGCTGTATAACAAAGCGTCGCCATTATTGTGTATTAAAAACAACATTAAAGAAATATATTGTTAAATAAAAGATATATTTAGCAATAGCTAAATCTATATAGTGACAAGCAAGTTATATTATGATCAGTATGCCTTTATATACAATATTGTACCATAAATACTTGTATATTCTAACCTTAAACACAAACACTTACCGTATTTTGCAATGATTTATTTGTGTTATCTTGATTATTTCGTTGGCGCGTGAATATTTTGAGAGAAAACATACACGATTTTACAATGATTTTGAATTTGCACTTTGAATACACCGTTTAATACTGCTCCAAGTCCAAAAATTTATCGTTTAATAATATATTTTTAATTATAGCGTCTGCAGATACGTGATATAATTAATGTTATACAACATCAAAAACAGATTGTTACTTTTTATCATTTTCAAACACCTATTAAGAACATTAAGCTGTACGAGAGAGTATATTTAGTGTTACAGTTTCTTTATACACCGAATAACAGCCTTTGTACAGCCTATAACAGTTTGTACAGCTATTGTGCAGCCTATTTAACGCTTAGCTGTACAAAACAGTTACAAGAGAGTATCCTTAGTGTTATAGTTTCTTTATACACCAAATAACAGCCATTGTACAGTTTATAACCGCTTGTATAGCTATTGTGCAGCCTACATAACACAATAAGCTGTATAACTTGGGGCCCTTTTTGGTGTTATATCGGCTGTAGAAGCGCTTCTACAGCCTTTGTACGGCTTAGTATACAGCTTTAAGTTTAAAAATGAACCTAAATGCAGCCTATATACAGCTTAACGTGCTACTTGGGTTTTAGTGTGGATCCTGTAACAGATTTAATTTTATTTCTGCTATATGGAACGCTGGTTCCACATGGCAGATTTAATTTTTTTGCTAAACTCGCGGACATACATGAGATATTTGCCCCCGTGTCTATTAAAGCGAGACATTCCTGTCCCCTAACACATAAACGAATACATGGATTTTTTACACCTGATATTTTTTCCTCTTGTTTGGCTTGAAATGGTGCGTGCGTAATTGTTTCGCACACATTGATGCGATGGCCCACGCCATCCGTGTGTTGTTGTGACTTCAGACTGCTTCTGAAAGAACTTTGTGTACATAAAGCTGTTTTATTATACCGAGGCGTATGAAAAACTTCTGTCGGTTTCTGATGTTCTTGCTGTGAACACACAGGTGTACTAGGAAGGACGTCTGTTTCCTCCCTATACCAAGATTTCGGCGGCAACCCAACTGGTGGCTGCAATGGAAGGTTAACCGTGGAATGCGGTTTTCCTCCAAATAATTCGTTGTATTGAATTATTGTGTCACGCAGCTCCTCTCGTGACTTATATAATTGCAATCCAAACTTTTCCTTAAACGAGGGTTATATCGTTTTAAGAAATTGTCTTATAAAAATGTTGTCCGATATCTCAGCCTTGACTGCCATACTGGTGAGTCTGTAAAAATATGTTAATAGCTCCTCATCGCGGCCCTATTTGGTTATATAAAATTGCTCAATATAATTTATTGATATAGGGAATTCATTTTCAATTTTTATACACAATTCATTAAAATTGGCCGTGTCGCTATATATCATTTTATAAAACGCTAACACAGGCCCATCTAGATATAATCCTAAAAGTAAAGGCAAACTCTCTATATCCCATTTATTAATTGCCGCGACTGTTTTAAAATCTTTAATAAATTCTGCGAATGCAAAATTCTGCGTTCCATCGAAACGCTTGATGGCCTCCATCTTGACTCTTACCCTCTGACCAAAATACTTAGCTCTCCTGGTTTCTTCGTCCAGCGTAGCGATTGCACGTAGCGACTGAACGTAGTGACTGCTCGTAGCGACTGCACGTAGCGACTGCACGTAGCGACTGCACGTAGCGACTGCACGTAGCGACTACCCGGCGCCTCCACCAAATGTAACGGCTTGCCGGGTTAATATAACGGCCGGCCGTGTTACTCCACCAATATGTAACACCTTTTGCCCGGGGGATTTACTTTAATCTGCTTGGCTGCTTGTGGTACACGAAGATTGACGGGTTTTTGTATTATACACAAATAATACCATGAACTTTATAACCTCATTTATTTTTCGGGCATATGTCTTTACTCGTCAAGATTACTTCGAACACTCTTATTCTATTATATTTAAATAGAAAAACTACACAATGTTCTACGTTTAAAAGTAGACAAAGCCGCCAGTATGCAATATTATGCATGTAACACCATAAAGGTATTACAATACCTATACATAATATAAATAAATATATAAAATTTAGAATATATTTAATAAGCACCCAAACCCGGAAATACAAACATATATGCTCATCACATACATGCACGTCTCCGTCGGGGATCGAACCGGAGCCCCGTCGATTGCGTAGTACTATTTGATTTATATAGTAAACTAGATAAGCTATTCGATCATTAGGAGTGTAAGAGGACACTAGTAGTTCTGGTCAAAGATGTGTAAACAGTTTTTGAACTTTTTGATTTATATAGTAAACTAGATAAGCTATTCGATTATTAGAAGTGTAAGAGGACGCTAGTAGCTCTGGTCAAAGATATGTAAACTATTTTTGAACTATTTGATTTATACAGTAAACTAGATAAGCTATTCGATCATTAGGAGTGTAAGAGGACACTAGTAGTTCTTTCTGGTCAAAGACGTGTAAACAATTTTTGAACTATTTGATTTATATAGTAAACTAGATAAGCTATTCGATTATTAGGAGTGTAAGAGGACGCTAGTAGCTCTAGTCAAAGATGTATAAACAATTTTTAAACTATTTGATTTATAAAGTAAACTAGATAAGCTATTCGATCATTAGGAGTGTAAGAAGTCACTAGTAGTTATTTCTGGTCAAAGATGTATAAACAATTTTTGAACTATTTGATTTATATAGTAAACTAGATAAGCTATTCGATTATTAGGAGTGTGAGAGGACGCTAGTAGCTCTGGTTAAAGATGTGTAAACAATTTTTTGCTAGCCTCATGTTATTACTGGGTCCTATTTGGAAATAAATCAGAGGTGAATAAAGTTGCGACATGTCATGTTACTACTTATTATATAATATTTTGATGTTAGAATGAAAGTGTTGAAACCGATTTTTATTACTACAATGCTCAAAGTTTTATTTTCGTTTACATCTGCAGGCAGAAGATCATCTGTAGTCAGAAGAAAATCATCTGTAGGCATGCGATTATCTGCCTTACTCCCCGGCAGCTATTAAAAAGCAAACGATTGGCCCAACACGTCACTGCCTTGCAATTACTAGATAATAAAGTTCTGCAAAGTCTCGTCAGGGATTGGTACTTCTCCCTTATCGGCTCCTACCGGAAACGTCTCATTTGTCATTGTCATGTTTCGGTAGATTTTTTAAATTAATAGGGAAGGAATTAATGAAGAATTGTAACATAACATTATGAATTTTGGTGTCGATAGACAATGGTGGCTTTTTAACCGACGATGCAAACACAAAGGAGTAATATTTTTAACACGTAACAAGCGTCTAACTGGATGGACCAATATAAATACGCTTTATAGATAACAGTATTTGACAACATATAAGTTACAAAAAAGTGATCTCTTGCAGAAAACCTTTATAATAAAAATACTCGACTGAAATGATAGCCTACGAAACGAGGCTGTTAGTCTTCAAACAAATTTATATGGCGATAATAAATATTTATAATTTTTATCAAAACAAAACAATTGCTTATTAAGGACAGACGCTACAGATTTATATACATAGAAGTATAGATAACAAGAAAGATCTTTTTTAAGAAAGTAAATGACATTCAATATTCAAATCAGCGTGCGACAGTTTATCTTATATCTTATTGAATATAAAATGGCCGAATAACTACGTTTCTTTTATCCGATCGAGTTATTTATTGCACAAGTTTGTTTTTGACCGCCCGCGTATTTTATAGGGTAAACCTTTCCAATTCGAATTGTCAATTTCTATTTGATAAATATATTTTGTTGTTACTTTAAGATATAATATGCATGTATTATTATATTACCTTAAATAAACTTATAATTATTTAATAACAGAGCTACTAGCGTCCTCTCACACTCTTAGGAGTGTGAGAGGACGCTAGTAGCTCTGGTAATATTTTATTATTGTCTAACTCAATAATACTACAAAATACGCGTATATAAATGTATGATAATTTTTAAAAGAATAAATAAACTAAGTTAATGCATGCTTAAAATTGTAATAGGATGGAATAATTACTTTTTAAACTAGATAGTTGCCTCTACCACCAATAATAATGAGTAGATACTGTATTTATTACAACTTAGCTTAATAGTTATGTGAATAAATTTATTTTAATATAGACTCTAAGACCTTTATATATAAAATATTACTATAAAAAACATGCAAAAATACATTATTGTTATATACATACATATATATATATATATATATATATATATATATATATATATATATATATATATATATATATATATATATATATATATATATATATATATATATATATGTATATATATATATATATATGTGTGTGTGTGTAAATAAATGTAAATAAGTAAATTTACTACCTATTTTATTAAGTTATCGTACCACCAACTTTTCTGCTCAAACGGCACCACTAGTGACACACACGTAAGGAGTAGTTAAACCTACAGCGAATTACATTTCTAACTGGCACTGACGGCTGCTGCAATTGATTCTTTGTCTGCTGAACAGATAAGTCGGTGGCACTTTCTTTTTTTATTATTATTATTATATTATATTTATGTTAAGACTAGCTGTTGCCCACGACTTCGTCCGCGCGGACTTCGTTTACTCCGCACAGCTCCTCCCCCATAGGTGATAGCGTGATAATATGTAACTTATATGTTGACCCGACCTGTTAGTAATATTCATGAAAAATTTGAAGTGAATCCATCCAGTACTTTTAAGTTTACCCCGTACATACATACAGACAAACACACAAAAATTCTAAAAACTATATTTTTGGCTTCGATATCGATTATAGATCACGCCCCAAGTATTCTTTTAAAAAATATTCAATGTACAGTTTTGACTTTCCTACGATTTTATTATATGTATTGATTAGTGCCTTTACATCATATTTGATGTGTGAACCAAAGTGTGATGCAGTATCTCTATTTTAGACCATTTTCGACTTGTGGAGCAGACTAACGTTTCATAAACATAAAGGATTTGACTATTTCGAAGTTAAGTAAATTAGTGAATTGTTCGACTCAGATTATGTCATCCTTGGATCGGACAAAAATATTTTTATGTCGTAAGATAGCAAATAAATACATGGTCCTCCTGATGGAAAGAGGCAACAATTGCCTATAGATACCAAATATGCTAATGGTTCATTGCTATCCTTGTGGCGAGGTCTTAATACCACATACATGAGTTTATTGGCTACCTTACAATTCAAACCAGGACACGACAGTGACAAGAAAGATGTTATTAAGGAGACAGGAATAGGTAAGGCGATGGTACAAGTCCCGGGCGAGACAATGCAGAACAATTAGGAGTGTAAGACGACACTAGTAGCTCTGGTCAAAGATATATAAACAATTTTTTGCCAGCCTCATGTTATTACTGGGGCCTATTGGAAATAAATCTATTTATTGGAATGAAAATATTTTGATGTTACGAGTAGAATGAAAGTGCCGAAACCGTTTTTTATTCCCACAAAGCTCAAAGTTTTATTTTTGTTAATACTACTTCTTCTTCTTCTTCTCGTGGGCGGGTCTCCGCAACTCGACGACTAGCGCCTTTTTTGCGTGTTGTTAATACTATCGCGCATAATAAAATTAGATAAAAGTAGGTATCTTCACACCAGTATCCCTGAAGAGGTAGACAAAGGTACATCAAGCGCACCCACGCCAAAGATGTTTAGTTGTATGATTTGATAAATGGCAAGCCTATCGCCAGCAGGGCAACGATATTTTATTGTTGACAAAAAAAAAACAAATTTTTGAATTACCTGACCCCGGAATCGAACAGGTCTTCATGTGGTCGATATTGGTACCAAACCACTAGACCACAGCGGTGAAAATTGGAAATAATTATGAAAAACAAAAGTAGGGAAATTTATCAAAATTATTTAAGGTTCTGGCATTGCTTTCCAAAGGTTGTATCAAGATTCTCCAAAACCGGCATGTTTGTATAAATACAGCTATGAATGTGGAGGAAGCAAGCAAGTCTGGATCATGATGTTACGGCATTAAATTCTCTCTGCTTAACGTGTAAGGGATTTAGCGTGAACCTCTCGATGTGTATGAATTTGAAGTTGTATTTTTCGAACTATAAACTAAAGGGCTTGTAAACGCCTACCGCAGACCACATGACTAATAATAGACCCCTCATTACAAAGGAATCGTGTTGCCGCGCATATGAACAAACATTCCTATCACTGTGAAAAATGTCATACATTTTTAAATAGGTATATTAAATCGTGAAAAATAGAAATAAACCATGTTGCACGGTTTTATCGTATCAAATGAGATGACAAGGTTTAAAAATTACCCTTAAAGCAATTTTATTTCATCGGTAAGTAGTATAACTCTGTATTTGTGTGTAATTGCAAGCTACACTGACAAACTACGAAATTTTCTTGAAAGGCGTATTCATTTAATCCGTGACGCCTACCAACATTATGAATGTGTTAAAATTATGTATGTTTTTATGCTCATGTCTTATTTATATTTAAGATAAAAGTCAAATATAACCGGAATTGACAAAATAATCTTTATTAAAAGCTATGTTTTCTATGTTACTGTAATTCTTTCTATAGTACAAAAATCATATTTCCGAGTCAAATTCACTCCTGAAATCTGAATGTTGTACTTAAACATATCCTTTACCCTTTTCCATTCGGCCGAATGTTATACAACATAATCGAAAAATAAATTTTTCGTTACTGTTCCTAACCTCTTTGCTAACTTTTTATTCCACGAAAGGGTCCGCCGCTTTCACAGATTAAAAGACATTATTTACCCATGTAAACCAAACGTAACCGAGCGGCAAAGTTTTATATTTTTGACAGGGGACTGAACGTTTGACCCTTAAATATTTAACTTTCTAGTCAGCATTTAAATGTGCTTATGGCCGGAACGATTTGTTTTGATGACTCCCTATATAATTAGTTAAGCAATCTTATATTTGAACACGATGTCAAATATAAAACGGATTTAACAAGTCAACCGTCAACCACATAAATTATTAACGTAGGTAATACGTCTTAATGATTGTATCTACTTTGGGACGTAGCTTGTATAAATATGCGATGAAATTTATCGAAATAATTTTTAGCCCGTCGTGGATAATTATAGTTTTTTTAATGTTAAAGTAATATCATTTGTAAAAATGATAGTATTTTATTTTCGAAAATATGTATATTTTCAAGGCATTTGACGTAACGTTTGAGCACTAAATTGTTTTATTAGCTATAAAGTCGATAGGTTAAAAAATGTCGTTGAAATGTCAAAAAAAAAACAATTTAAAAAATTTTCGCCCTTGATTAATCCCGAACGAATTAAGCGATTTCATTCGATTTATGATATTTACGCAGTTTTTTAAGTAGCTGGCTGAAAGCTATTTTAAAAATTGGTAAAGGTAGGTATTTTAAAAAGTGGTAAAAATCGGTGTATTAGGCTGAAATCTATTTTAAAATTCGGAACCCCACATTGCGCGTGTCGCGCCACGCGCAATGTGGGGTTCCAAAGTTGCCTATCACAATAATGCGGACTATGAGGTGGGGTTTTAATGTTTAACACTATGAACATTTAAACAATCCAACGTCTATGACAAATATATATCCAAACCACATGTTCACCGCCTCTAAAAACTTCTCTAAGTACATTTTATAAGTTGGTTGAATATTACTCTAAAACCTTCTAAGCCGTGATAATTTTCCTTTTAAGTTCATTATATTTACTACTACTATGATTTTTCCCACCCCCAAAACCAACCGTTTAGCCTGCAGGATACACTTGACTCTAATAAAAATTAGCACTTAAAAGCTTAATATTTTACAAACGAATCCCTTAATCAAAAAGTTGTTTCTACAAACCTACAATATTTTTTAAAAACCGATCCAACGATACCTTACACAATAGGGTACGTGAGAAAAAATCAACATCTTACAATATGTAGGCGAGCCCTGAAAAAAAAATCTTTCAAGATTTTATGTTACTACTCTTTTGACGAGACTAATATGTATATTCGAGCCAAATTACAGCTTTCTAGTAATAAGGATCTCTGAGCAATTATGCGAACTGACGGACGAATATAACGAAACTTTTAGGTATTCTAGTTTACTTCGAAACCCTAAAAAATTGAGGCAAACTAAGTGCTTGGCCGCCAAACGTAGGCGCTTATTCTAAAAAAATACAGGACATAAACATAAATACATAAGTTTATAACAACTATTAAAAACATTTTTTTACCACGTACTTAGTGTAGTAATAATAATTGTCACAATATAATTAAATGACTTAACAATTATTTAAAAAATTAAGCAGTCACAAACAGTTATCCTGTTCAAAGCCTCGACCTGCTAACTCGATTTAAGTGAATCGAGTCGAGTCGTTTTTTTGCTAGTTGGCTCATCTATAGTCTATAATACAAGCTACCTAGATACCTAGTTTTATTAAACCATTCGATTATTGCCACTTGGAGAAGTAAACAATCGCATATGCTTACTTCTCCAAGTGATATAAACATTTATTAAATTTAAAATTATAATAAGTGCCAAGTAGAATAGTGTACTATTCCAGAAGAATCATAGACGAAGTCCGTTTTGAATACTGATCTTGAAACTCTCCATCGTGCAATCAACAACATCAATGCTGATCTGGCTACAATTTGTGATTAGAGTGAAAATTTTGGCTTAAATGTAAACCCAAACAAGTCTCAAGTTATTATAATTGGTAGTCCAAAACTTATTGCGAGAGTTGATTGGTGTAGATTACATGCTGTGCAACTAAATGGAATTAGTATGCCATACACTAACTCTGTAAAAAATTTAGAAATTATACATATAATATGTTTTGAAAGCACATTTTCATGGATCTTTCACATTAAAGAACTTAGTAAAAAATTATTTGCATCCTGGAGTTCCTTAAGGCGTTTAAAGAATTTACTATCCATACCTACCAAAGTTGCACATGCTGAATCTCTACTACCTCCAATACTGGATTATGCAGACGTATGCTTTGTTAACCTTACCAAAGAGCAGCTTAAAAAGCTTGAGCTCCTCCAGAATATATGTTTCAACATTCCGCTCCGTCTGTCGATAAGGAAGTTACTGTTTTTACCCCGTTTTTAGAAAATTGAGTTTTTATCAAATCTCCACGTTTTGAGGTCCTAGGAATTTTTTCTGACTATTTTCACGATGACGTCAGTATGTATGTATGTATAATTTTTTCGGGTAGCTAACAGCTAAAGTTTAGTGCTCTGTATTTTTTTTTAATTTTAATAATAATAATATATTTTTTTTAATATTATAATTTTAATAATATAAATTTAATAATAATAAAATATGTATAACTTTAAGAAAAAATTATACATACATACATACTGACGTCATCGTGAAAATAGTCAGAAAAAATTCCTAGGACCTCAAAACGTGGAGATTTTATGAAAACTCAATTTTCTAAAAACGGGGTAAAATCAGTAACTTCCTTATCGACAGACGGAGTGGAATATTACAAAAAGAAACTAAATATAGAATAAGTAGGTAGGTAATATCTCCCTGATAATCGGCGTTAATATTTATCGTGACCTTTTACGACTTAAACAATGAAATAAAACTCCAATCTCAATTAAAAAGCCAAGAGCGATAAGGATTAATTATAGTCAATCGATTTTATAGTCAAAATTGATGGCTATTAATCTGTAAATAGTAACTTATGAAATTGTACGAAAGTATTCTGGATTGGCTGATTACAGTTTGCCGATTATTTATAAATAACTTATATTTGACGTGAATTTTATAATCCTATCTATTTCAAATTTATAACGAGGAAAATTTATATTAATAATATACTAAAAGGAGTAAATCCATTAAATTCAGATTCAGATGATGTTGTTTGACCTGCGGTGCATTTAAATTACGCTGAACTTTATTAGGTTTTGAGTCTTATCGCTTTTTTTTCAACGTCAAAAAAACCACCGAATGTGTAGGACATAAGTTTCATCGTGTTTTATAAGTTTCATCGTGTTTTTCATGATGTAATCAAGCGACTAAAGTCAAAAAATAATTATTGTTATTAATAAATATTTTTCCTTCCTCGAATCAAAATTTTAAAAACCACCTAACTTTAGTAGTTACCTGATTCGATTTTTTTTCGAAGATAGAAAAGATGGTTGTGTCGTCTAAACGGAGCTATCAACAAAAATTTAGGTTGTTACTAATCAAAAAAAAATTTGTTAGTGGGACTACAGTCTATTTGGCATTTCAACTCACCACACGGAAAACAACACAGCATTTACATTTCGGTGTCTATCGGAGATGGTTGTTCCTTTCTATCAGGAAAGTCATCATTTTCAAGAATGTTATAAAATATAGAAAAAGCAAAGTTATCATCGACGTAGTCTAAAAATGGATTAATTTGGTCACATTAAATTTGATTAACAAGCTTTATAATTTTATGTGAAATGATCTTGATCTTAACATGCCTAGTACACAACTTAATTAATTAAAAGTATTTCTTTTGGAATATTTTATGAACGATACACATTATTTTAGTTTCTTTAAGTAAACACCAGTACTTCAATATTATCGTAGCCTTTGATCCGACAGACGTTGTGAACTTGAGATAATTGGTATTTATTGTAATGGTCATAAAAAGAAAATTAAAATATTGTAATGTAATAATTCACTTTAATTAATTACATAAATTAATGACAAAAAGGTGAAATTAATTAAATGTTCTATTTTCCGGGAGCTATTTAATGGGACTTCAGCGATAACACCTAAAAGAAAGACGGTGGTCACTGAAGATTCCGACTGTAAAGAAGACCCCAGCAGCAAAATTGTTCAGCCACATTTATCACATTTTCACCCACATGAGTGGTAAACACAAAAGCACACACAATTTACGCACTTTACGCACATTTCACTTTACAAACGAAGCACCTTTAGGTTAGGAAACAAACACTACCTCACTCAACGAGAGTGTAATAATTATCTATATCTATATATATAAAAATCAATTGCTGTTCGTTAGTCTCGCTAAAACTCGAGAACAGCTGAACCGATTTGGCTAATTTTGGTTTTGAATTAATTGTTGAAGTCCAGGAAAGGTTTAAAAGGTGAGAAAATATAGAAAAAAAATAAGAGTGGTTAAAAAGGCAAAACAACGTTTGCCGGGTCAGCTAGTACTAGATAATAGTCTCGTCGAGTCTATAATTAAAAAACCGGCTATCTTACCTACGAAACTCGAATACAAACGCAACAAGCACCGACGAAATTACGGTATGAACAGGTAAAGCGATGGTGCTAAAATCCGGTCGAGACGTTGCTGAACTCTACCACCTAGCTAGGAGTCACGATGTTAGTGACACGCATTTTATTAGGTGCCAAGCTGTAAGGCAGTTGACTTTTCTTCAAAAGGGGTCCGGATCAACAAGTTCAGAAGTAGTCCTAGAACTCTTCATATCTTACACATTACAAGCTAGTTAGGAGTGACGTAACTCGGATGTAATACGAATCTCCAATTTGGAGCGGAATATTGTCGAGCCGAAGTAGCGAAAGTAGGAAATTTGAAAAATGTTGAAAAGATACATTAGCATTGCCTAATGTTAATTTCGATTGAAGAGACGTATACTAAAGAATAGAAATGCATTGCTTTATTACGGAATTTTGTTAGGGATTCTTAAATTTGTACTTTCTCGGATTTAGATCGGATACAGTTCGTAACCATTTTTACTGTTAAATGGAGTCCTGTATTTAAAGTTCTAGTTTATTATGACCACTCGTAACTGTAATAAGTACAAAAGCCTTAAAAATCGAAATTTCTGTAAAAAGAAAAAGTTAACTACTTATAATTCTACTTGCGAAAGCAATCAAATGGTGTTTAGATATTTTCCCTGCAAGTAATTATAGTAATTGATCACTGTATCCTTTTCAAATAAAAAAAACTTGAGAGGTATCAAGGGACACCCGGATGGAACGAAGTTCCTTTTATTATTATTTACAAAAATCCTGTATACACTCAACAAAAATAATCGTCGCGACACCACACCGTCCAATGCAAAATAGAAATGAAAATATCTGGCTTGCTTTCTATGAGAGAGAGAGAGAGAGAGAGAGAAACATCCGCACGTCGCACAGCTTACAATACCTTACTATAGCAAAAAGTGTCGTAACAACTTAAGAGTAAGATTTTTTTCCGTCTAGCCACCTTTCACAACGCGCGATAAGGAACTTCGTAGAATTTCGACCAGCGGTCGAATTTTGGCACCCGGTCGAATTTCGACCCACGGTTGAATTTCGGCACACGGTCGAATTTCGGCACCCGGTCGAAATTCGACCGGCGATAAAAACTCTCCAACCGATCGAAATTTGCCACTCGGTCGAATTTCGACCCATGGTCGAATTTCGGCACCCGGTCGAAATTCGACCGGCGATCAAAACTCTGCAACTGATCGAAATTTGACACTCGGTCGAATTTCGGCACCCGGTCGAAATTCGACCGGCGGTCGAAACTCGGCAACCGATCGAAATTCGACACTCGGTCGAATTTCGACACTCGTTCGAAATTCGACTGTCCGTCGAAACTCAACTTTTGGTCGAAATTCGACATTCGGCCGAAATTCTGTATAAATGTCGAACATTGGCACTAGAAAAAAAGTAAACTCAATCAAATAGTAGATAGACTCTTTCACTTTCAATGCTCGTGCATTGGGAAGGGAAGTGGCTGGATATTTCTGTGCTTACAATACCTTACTATTGCAAAAAGTGTCGTGACAACTTTTCGTAAGAATTTTTTCTAAGTCTAGCCCCCTTTCACAAGGCGCGATAAGGAACTTCGTTCCAAAAATAATAAATATTAAATTGAGCATCTAAAAGAAGTTCGGAGTAAGGGTTCACCCTTACTCCGAACTTCGAAGACCACTGAGAACTTCGAGAAAACTATTTTGGAAATGGCTGTCCCTAAATTAGTTAAATCAGTATGCTCATAGAGTTGCAGATCATCGGCATATAAGTGGTACGGACAATGAATTAACTTTTAATTTGTGTAATTTATTTTGTACTATTATTATTTGCGACCAGTATATTTTTGTAGATATAAATTGTTTTGTCCAACCATAAGACTTAGGTTGGACAAACCAATTTATAACTTAGCCCCAAATAATAAATAATATAAATCTAATATTACATTCAAAAACAAGAGTTTCAGATCTTTATTTCAATATATCATTGTCAATTCCATCAGTATATTCGGCATAAATATTTTGTAAATTTTTAATATTTTTTCGAGACTGTTTGAACTTATTGTGTTTTACTGAGGCTTGTATAATGTTATTAAAAAATGCTTATATATTATTTGACGAACGATAAGACGTTATGTGGACTTTCATACTACATTGAACAATTACTGATTTTTCCGAATTTATATTACTTTTTCTAGAAAAAATAAGAGATTTTTTTTTAATATGCTTCATTCTTTCAAAATCAAAATGAGTTTATTTTCTAATGTTATCATAATATTATAAACGCGAAAGTTTTGATTTTTAGATGCATGGATGCTTTTTACTCAATCACACCAAAACTACTGAACGGATTTAGATGAAATTTAACACATGGATAGATGTAGATTATAATCTAATTAAAACCAGGCCGTTAAATCGTAAGAAATTAATTCAATTAACAATCTACAGTTTGATTCTAATATCACTAGTGAAATTGTAATATCACGGCATTGACAATGTACCTGCGATATACCTACACTAAAGAAAACAGCTAAAGACGGTGGTCACTGAAGATTCTGACAATAAAGAAGACCCCAGCAGCAAAATTGTTCAGCCATATTCATCACATTTTCACCCACAATTGTGGGTGAGGAAGTGGTAAACACAAAAGCACACACAATTCACCCACTTTACGCACATTTCACTTTACAAACGAAGCATCTTTAGGAGAAACAAACACTACCTCACTCAACGAGAGTGTAATTGTATATATATATATATATATATATATATATATATATATATATATATATATATATATGTACATTTTTTATATTTCAGTATAGTTCAATAACGATCTACATAGTAATGAGTCAAATCGCCTACAACAGAATTGATTTAACTTGGTTGAAATGTCATTCCGCTTGTTAGGTAACAAAAGACGTGGTGACTCGTGACCCGTAAATTAAACATATATAGATAACTCCCACATCTTCCCACAAGTAAAAATATATTATTTCTAACTTTACGCTTCACGATATTATAAAGAGGCTAAAATTATCATGACAAAATAAATCTATATTAATATTATACTCGTAAATGCTAAAGTTTAGATGTTTGAGTGTTTAGATGGATGTTTGTTACTCAATCACATAAAAACAGCTAACCTAATTTGAGTGAAATTTGGCACACATGTAAAGGATAACCTGGAATAGCATATTAGATAACTTTTATTCCGAAAAAAATAATTTTTCTCTTAAGATTTACGAAAAATTTTTAATAATACGGGCTGCAGGGTAAAGACATAATTACTATGTCATACAAATTAAAATTAGACCACTTGGGAAGTTTTTGCTCCTCCTGATATAAAAAAAAATAGGCGTTTGTAATTACTGTTTTATCATTCTAAAGCCAATTTGATTTTTTATATCATTGACCAAACCTTTGCCAATCGAAATATCACAATGATACAAATAAAAAAATGTTCTAAGATAAAAGCTAGTAATATATACAACAAACTAGCAGGTGACTCTTGTGATGAAAAGAGATAACCATATCGCCTAGAGACAACAAATATGTTATCCATGCATCCTATCAGTGTAATGAAATGATAATAAGCATGTGCAAAAGCTTACCGCCTTACCTTACCCTCCAAATCGGAACAACATTGATAATCATTAACGCTACGTTAATTTTTTTATGTCATAAGATAGCAAACAAGCAGATGGGTCTCCTGATGGAAAAAGCTAACCATCGTCTATAGACACCAAATATGTATATAGTGCGCTGCTATCTTGTGGCGAGGTCTAGTGCCATATGTATAAGTTTACCGGCTACCCTACCCTCCGAAACGGAACACGACAGTGACTAGCACTGAAATAATTGCGGCAGGGATAGGTAACCCGGATGAGACAATGCAGAACTCTACCACCTCGTAGTCACGATGGTATTGACAAGCATAGCCAATCAGTCGCCTTTTACGACCTGCCTGGCAGAATGGCAGTTGGCCTATTCTTCAAAGGAGCCCAGGAGTCAGGGCCAACACAGGGGATTGAGCAAAGCAATGATACCACGTCTGTGCCGTCCGTGGTAGTGGCACCCAGATATCCCACAAATCTATTAACCTTTTATCTGTTCGGAAACTATATGTTTTACTAACTGTTTTATTAATTGTTGTGAAACTGCACGTAAACTTTTAAAGTTTGATTTTGAATTGCTTGGAAAAGAGGATTTAATCAGGTTGGTCCCTTCTCTTCCACTAAAACAACTTTTGCCAGTAATCAATATTTAAAAAAAATTGCTCTTCTCTTTAATAAATTTTACAGGCTTCTGCGCATTTATATAATTAATAAATATAAATGTAAAATTCATATAAATAAATACAAATAATAATTTCGTTGTCGTTTGTCAAACACAACAAGTTTGAGAAAATGTCGCTAGCTAAATCATCCATGTACAAGAACAAATACATTAGCATATTCACATGCACACATCCACAAAGCATACACCCACACATACACACACATACGTATACCACACAATCACAAATATATTCATTAAAATTTGTAAATACATGTTTATTTAAAATTTTTAATGAAAATATAATTGGTATAAAAATCCTTTGTAAATCTAATAGTAAAAGATCTTGCGACACTAATATAAATGTAGTAATCACTGTTAAGTAATCTTATAAATAAAAGGTATCTATAATACGCGCTATGCGTTGAATAATGGGGTCTCCTAATAGAGACATTTCATACATAAAAGCAGTGCCCCAGCCACAACACAAAATGTATTTTGGTACTTAAGTTACGAAATAAATGATTATTAAAGAAAAGAGAGCCCAGACGAAGTCGGATCATGCAGTAAAGACTACATAGATAAATATATACTTGGATAAAGCTACCTAGGCTTATGTTGATATAATGTTATCCAAAAAAGGAACCACTTCATGAAATATGAATATGTTATTTGGTCTACATTAAGTCACCATTAATGTCTAATAATGTCCATTATAATAATGGAATGTCAACTTCAATTCAAGAGTAGAAACGTATTTATTACGCGTATATATATTTTATAGGGTTCCGTTGTCAAAAAAATGATTATAGTTTAATTATGTCAGTCTGCCTGTCGTGTTTGCCCGCAGCTGCGTTTAAAGGCTCTTTTAGAGGTTTCAACTTGCCTTACGGATGTTAATGTACCATTAACATGTTTAGTGTCTATAGGCTAAGGTTGGCTTTTTTCATCAGAAGAACCATCAGCTGCCTATTGTTACATAAAATGTCCTTCTGTTTGTATGTCTGTATACACGGAGTCTCTAACTTTGATTTCATATTTGAGATTTAACTTTAATTGTGCAAATTAAATACCACAACTTCTTCTTTGAAGTGTAAATGTATTGATTCCTGTCCCAAACATAAACCCTTAAATGTGACATTTTCGTATTAGCTGACAAGCTCATCGATGCCGTTTCTTTGTTGGACGCAGTATTTCTCGAATTAATTATTGAAGTATCCAGTAAATGCTTTAAAACAAAGCATGTTTCCATCAAAGAAGAAAAACTTTTAAATTCGAAAATGTTGATTATGCATATTTGAGAAAAAACGTAGCACAAAAAATGCAGACAGAAAGTTTGTTAGACTCACCAAAACAGTCTACTCGCAAGTTTTTAAGTATGTATGTTTTGTGTGGTATCCCCTGTAACTAAAAGCAATCTCAAAGGATAATTATAACAAAAAAAAAACTTAAACCCACTCTAAGCGTATTTACGTTTCTGATTGTACTTTTTTAGATTTTTCAACTTTAACATCCTTACAATATACCACATCATCAATAATTCACCATTATTTCCAGTTAAATAAAATGAAAACAAAATAAATGATTAAACATAAAGTATATTGATGTGACTAAAAATGTGTATGGAAACAAGTGTAAATATTAGTTTCGTGAACATGAATAAATAAAGTTCATAATGTAAAGGAAAAGTCATGTGCTCAGTAAAGTGGATTCGACTGTTCGTGATGCTGGCGGCTTGCTGGGCTCAAGAGGGAGAGTGGAGCGAAGACGCCGAGGATTTAGGTGAGAATATTTGACATACTTACTAGATATAAAACGGCATTTTCACTAAAATTTATTATTTTGTCAGCGGATAAGTGGATAGACCCAGCGAATTAATCAATTGTGGCTAAACTAATTGGATAATGGAGTTCTGCATTTTTCACCTGTTTCAAAAGACATTGGCGTAAGAATATTTATTTTTAGTGTACAACTCTTTATCTCTATAATACAGATAAGGTTATCTAAGATCTAACCACTGATAGTCAATTATTACGTAATTAAAAAGTAATAACAATTATATAAATCGAATTTATTACAATAAGTGTATTTTCATTTCTCGATTATAAAATGACTGCATACCAATTTATAAACTACTAGCTGTTGCCTGCGACTTCGTCTGTGCGGACTTCGTTTACTCCGCACTGCTCCTACCCCGTAGGTGATAGCGTGATAATATGTAGCCTATATGTTGACCCGACCTGTTAGTAATATTCATGCAAAATTTGAAGTAAATCCATGCAGTACTTTTTGAGTTTACCCCGGACATACATACAGACAAACAGACAAAAATTCTAAAAACTATATTTTTGGCTTCGATATCAATTATAGATCACTCCCCAAGTGTTTTTTAAAAAAAAATATTCAATGTATAGTTTTGACTTTCCTACGATTTTATTACATGTATAGAAGATGAGCACCAGAAAAATGTACGTCGCGACCTCTGTCGGCACATAGTTTTAGTTTTTATCAAACAAAATACCTTAATTCGTACTGATTAGGATGTTTAGTTGGTTTAAGAAATAGTCTCTGCTTAGTGCATGATCGAAGAGCATAAAACTTTAAGAAGTCGTAGATAACGAATTATAGAAATAAATTTGCAATAAGTGTGTTTAAAAATATAGCTAAAAACAAACCAAAACTGATGAGCATTGAACAACTTAATAGGGTGTTACGTAGTAGTGAGGTAGATTCTCAGTAACTAGTTCGTTTTTTAAACCAGTAACAAATTTTAATGTGAAGTTAGGTCAATTTAACTGAATCATAAACATACGGACACATTGTTATCGATTACATGTATTTGTGTAACAGGTTGACCCTACGTTAATGGGCTTATAAATATAGCTTACAAAACTAACCTATATCACTAGATAATATAAAACAAAGTCGCTCTCTCCGTCTGTCCCTATGTTCATATATAAATGCTTAAATCTTTAAAACTACGCAACGGATTTTAATACGGTTTTTTTAATAGATAGACTGATTCTTGAGGAAGGTTTTAGTATATAAACCTTTCCGATACTCCTACGGGAACAAAAGCTACGCGGGTGAAACCGCGGGCAGGTCGCTAGTTAATATTATAAATGCAAAAGTTTGGATATTTTGATGTATGGATAGATGTTTGTTACTCAATAGTGCGAAAACTATTGAAAGGATTTGAATGAAATTTTGCACACAGGTAGACGATAACCTGGAATAGCATGTGTAATACTTTTTATCCCAGAAAAATAAATCGTTTCCGCTTAATCCACCAAAACTTTTCTAATGCAGCGGATTACATGTTGTAGCTAGTATTAAATAATAGTAGATAATATAGAAATAATATAGAAAAAGAAACACCCTTCTGTCTCGAGGAGTATGTATTTATAAAGCTGCTCTCTTTTATGGGCTGCTCTATTTTTATGCTCTTTTTTAGGGTTCCGTGCTCAAAGGGTAAAACGAAACCTTATTACTAAGTGTTCACTGTCCGTCCGTCTGTCTATCTGTCTGTGTTTGTCTGTCCGTCTGTAACCAGGCTGTATCTCATGAATGTGATTTGAAATTTTCACAAAATATGATGTATTTTTGTTGCCGAACTAACAACAAATACTAAAAATAGAATAACATAAATATTTATATTTATCCATACTAATATTATAAATGCGAAAGTAACTGTCTGTCTGTCTGTCTGTCTGTCTGTCTGTCTGTTACGCTTTCACGGCCAAACCACTGAACCGATTTGGATAAAATTTGGTACAAATATAGTTTAAGACCCAAGAAAGGACATAGGATAGTTCTTATCCCGGAAATCCCACGGGAACGGGAACTATGCGGGTTTTTATTTTAGAAAATTTTCCACGCGAATGAAGTTGCGGGCACAGCTAGTAAATAAATATTTATAAATATTCCATACAGCAAATGTGATTTTTTTGCAATTTTTAACTTACCGCTAAGTACGTAGATATGGAAGTAACTTTCTGATTTTGCCCCGATTTTCGACAACCGAGTTTTCATCAAATCTCCATGTTTTCAAGTCGTAGGAACCTTTTCCGACTATTTTCATGATGACGTCAGTATGTGTGTGTGTATACTGTATGCGTGAGTATGTAAACATCTTATAACTTTTAAACGGCTGAACCCATCAAAACGCAGTTGATGGTATTCGATTGCATTTTACTCAACTTAAACTTTCTGAAAATTTTAACTAAATCGGCACAGTAGATTTTTAGAAATTAAAAAAAAAAATTTTTGGTAAAACAGTGCTTTTTTAATGTAACTTCCGTGTAAATGTAATCTCTATGTTTTCAAGTCGTAGGAACCTTTTCCGACTATTTTCATGATGACGTCAGTATGTCTGTATGTGTGTGTGTACACGTTATGCGTGAGTATGTAAACATCTTATAACTTTTAAACGGCTGAACCGATCGAAACGCAGTTGATGGTATTCGATTGCATTTTACTCAACTTAGACTTTCTGAAAATTTTAACTAAATCGGTGCTGTAGATTTTTAGAAATTAAAAAAAAACAAAAAAATTGTTGGTAAAACAGTGCTTTTTTAATGTAACTTACCTACAGATTAATGTACCGATTGAGTATAAAAATTTATCAGCTCTATTCATCAAAAAACTACGTCTAATGCATAAATTGCATCAAAATCGATTTATCGGTTTGGGAGTAATCATTGACGAAAAATCGTTTTTTCGACATAAGTTTGAAATTTTCCAACCAATTTTTTTTGATATTTCAGTACTAAAAAAAACTACGTCGAATGCCGTTTCAAAAATAAAAATCGAATTTAATTTTCAAAATTTACAGCTCTTTAAATATTATAATTCCGTTGGTTTTAGCAAACTTACTTAATATTTTTGAAATAATTTCAGGTTACGAAACACCGATTGACTAAAAAAATCTTATGAGTTTTTCTCCTCTAAAAACTGCTTTAGATGCTGTGTTAAATGGATCAAAATCGGTAATTTTTTTGAAATTTATAAATGATGAAAATATTTAAAAAAAAGGTGTTTTGTCATTGCTTTGAAATTTTTCAACCTATCCAATATTTAGCTAAAGCAATATTTTAGTTCTCAAAAATTAAGTTGAATGCAATTCCAAAGTTAAAAATCGACCATCGTTTTCAAAATACACAGCTATTTAAAAATCAGTACACTGTCACTTTTAAGTAACTTGATGTTTGTACTGAAAAAATCTGTGCTTATAATTTTTATTCCTTTGAACTTAAAATACCTTAATTTAGCGGGAAGTTACTGGGATGGCCTGCAGGAATAACCGATTACACAGTTTTTTTCTCGATCTTAATAACCACAACTGGTGACGTTTGAAATATTTACAGAATATGTAATTATAAATTCATACATAAAATAATTATTAAGGGGGCTCCCATACAACACACGTGATTTTTTTATAGATGATGGTACGAAACCCTACGTGCGCGAGTCTGACTCGCACTTGGCCGGTTTTATTGCGAATAGATAACCTGTCTTTCTCAGTAGTTTGTAGAAAGCAAATAATTGGATAAACTTATCACAACCATCGTGAATACTTTTTTATTTTTTAATTTTAAAAATAAGCAGTGTTATAAATTATATGAAATTCCGGTTAACTGATTAAGAGTTTTTTTGGCTAATACTATAATAATAATACTAATTAATTTATTTCAGATTATAATGCATCCATATGGTGTACTTGATAACTTATTATCCTTAATTTCTGACAATTACATTAAAAAACTACAAATATAAAAACGAGATTGTACGATACTACTAAAATATTAGTGATATTATTTACTAACTATAATAGTAATCTATATTAATATTAATATTATAAATGCGAAAGTTTGGATGTTTGGATGGATGTTTGGATGGACGTTTGGATGGATGTTTGTTACTCAATCACGCAAAAACGACTGAACGGATTCGAATGAAACTTGGCACACAGGTAGATGATGATCTGGAATAGCACATAGGCTATATTTTATCCCGGAAAAATTAGGTGATCCCGTGGGATTCACCAAAAACTTATAATGCAGCGGGTTGCACGCAGCAGCTAGTAATATCTATTTGCAAGAAATAGGGTTACAAAGGTCTTGTATTTATTTTAGTGACTTGCCAATAATTCAGTTACACATTAGCATGCAAACTATTTGATAATATTCTACAATATCTTGGCTAGGTTCGAGACTACCTATGCCTATACCTATGTTACAAGATAAGAAAGCTGGTAAACTTGTAGATGTGGCATTTCAACCTCCTATGCTATGTAAGTGGCAATGCACCATTAGTTTAAGAGTTTAAGATCCCACTCTATAGAATCACCTTCACCGCGCTGGTTAATGGATAAAAGGTACTTTATATCCAATTAAATATGTCAATAAATAATTGCAAGTGGGTTGACTAAAACATATATATGTATACTAGCTGACCCGGCAAACGTTGTTTTGCCATATAAATTATTTATTTAATAAATAGGGGTTGATTGTAGAGGGTTGAAAATTAAGGGTTGTATAAATTTTTTATTGCTGAATCATAAAAAAATAAAAATAAAAATTTTTGTCCATAAAATAAATAAAAAATTTTAGGGGTGGACAACTCTTAACATTTAGGAGGATGAAAAATAGATGTTGGCGGATTCTCAGACCCACTGAATATGCGTACGAAATTTCATCAAAATCGGTCAAGCCGGTCGGAGGAGTACGGGAACGAACATTGTGACACGAGAATTTTATATATATATATATATATATATATATATATATATATATATATATATATATATATATATATATATATATATATATATATATATATATATATATATATATATATATATATTCAAGGGACAAATTACACTTACTGATCTAACCTCAAATTAAGCAAATTATTTGTTTGTGTTATGGGTGTTAGTCAAAGATACTAATACATAGAAATACATATATACAATACTAGAATATATTTAATAAACACCCAAACCCGGAAATAGAAAAACATTTATGCTAAACACAAAAATGCTTATTCCTCGTCGGGGATCGAACCCGAGCCCCGTTGATTGCGTAGTCAGGGTCGCTTACTCGACCAACGGGGCGGTGAGCTAGGCAAGTATAAATAGATAAATCGATACTAGTAACATAGTCCTAAGAGTTGTCATGGGAAAAAAATAGTCAACGTAATGTTTGCATATTCTATAGGCGTCATACTTTCGATTGGTATGGATTTTGCTTTTAACCAAACAAGTGAAATGTTAAAAAAATTGTTAATTAATTATATTCTGGACTGAATTTTATTAGTGACCCCATATGCAATATATTTATTGACATACGAGTATTGGATATAAAATACTTTTCGTCCATTAACCAGCGCGGTGAAGGTCGCCTTTTTTTAATATCGATAGGGAAGCGCTTGACCACCATCTCGCCTGATGGTGAGCTAAGATGCGGCCTAAGATGGAACACGCTGCCATTGTTCTCGTCGGGGAATACAGACTCAGGAAGCATGTTCCAGTCCCTTGCGGTTCGAACGAAGAATATCGAGTTGAACCGCTATGTCCGGGTACGTGGAACGTGCACCATATGGGGGATCCTATAATACATTAACATCTATAATGTCTATAGGTTTATGGTTGTCTCGTTTTGTGATATATGTATTAAGATATTGCTATTTTTTATTTCTTTTTATATCATAAGATAGCAAACAAGCAGATGGGTCTCCTGATAGAAAGAGTCAACCATCGCCTACAGACACCATAGGTTTTAATAGTGCGTTGCTATCTTGTGGTGGGCTCTAATGCCACATGTATAAGTTTACCGGCTACCTTACCCTCCAGACCGGAACCTGATAGTGACAAGCGCTGGTGCTATTGCGAGAGGAATAAGTAAGGCGGTGGTACCAGACCCGGGCGAGGCAATGTGTAACTCTACCACCTAGTAATGCTTCTGATTTGTGGATCAAATCGTAATTGAATTAACAGTTATAACGAAGCAAATAGAGTTTTAGCATGCAGTCAAATAACTTACATTTGATTTGTTTCAAAATAATATGTGTTTTTAACAAACATAAATTAAAAGTATTGTTTTAAAACTGCCTTTGTTTACAACAAAGACTGATTTCGCGCATGTTCCTGATTTGTGAATCAAATCGTAATCGAATTAACAACCATACGGGAACAGCCAAAGTTCTAGCGCGCGGTCCATTTATAACCTGCATTTGAAACGCTAAATCAAAGTGAGCAATTTGTTGCGTGTAAACGCAGCTCCCGATGGATTGCATAATAAAAATCAGACAAAAACATGGAATAACGGTCGTTGAACAAACGGAAATATATTTTCTGTTTTAATTTTCGACAAGCAATCCAATTTAATGGCATGAACGCGATTCCCACTTGAGTATGTTCGAATTTGTTAAATTTAATCGTTAGCACAATAGCATTTATTGATAAATACTCAAATTAAACAAATATTCAAATTATTTTCTGTACATTCGGTTTTGTAGCTTTTTAGGGTCTAGCACTCATAAGTTATATGTAGCGTTATTACAGTATATATTATATAGTATTATAATATAGCATCTAATAAAAACAAAAATAAAAATAAAAGCGAACTATCTGACCCATTCGAAGATTTCGCACGGCGCCATCTAGCGTTTTCGAAGTATAAAACTATTAAGATGTTTGATGTATCACCCACAGATGGCGCTCCGATCGATTGTTATAAAAATTATTTTTAATTAATTTTTTTATGAACAAAAAGATTTTTTCGACTTTTTTCATATTTTTCGCCCAAAGTAGAAAACAGAAGTTTTTGTTGAAGTAGGTAAAGAGATCGAGCCACTCCAGGAAAAAGCACCTTTTAGAAATAATATATATGGTTCAATAATTACTGGTGGTCAACATACAAGAAAAGGTTTTAAAGACTTTCATTCGATCTTTATAATGGTAATCTATACATATAATAAAATCGTAGGAAAGTCAAAACTGTACACTGAATATTTTTTTAAAAGAATACTTGGGAAGTCAAAAATATAGTTTTTAGAATTTTTGTCTGTTTGTCTGTATGTATGTCCGGGGTAATCTCAAAAAGTACTGCATGGATTTACTTCAAATTTTGTATGAATATTACTAACAGGTCGGATCAACATATAGGCTACATACTATCACGCTATCACCTACGGGGGAGGAGCTGTGCGGTAAACGAAGTCCGTGCGGGCGAAGTCACTAGTAACAGCTAGTACATAAATACAAACCTTATACCATGGTTGATAACCATCGTATAAGATTTGTTGTAATAATGTTAATATTAATATTATTAACATAATAAATATATTTCTTTAATATCATATTGAAGACCCTTCTGCTTGTTTATAGAGACACCAAAGATGTTAACAGTGCATTGCTATCTTGTGGTGAGGTCTAATGCCTCAATGCATAAGTTTACCGGCTACCTTACCCTCCAAACCGGAACACAACATTGACAAGCACTGACGCTATTGCGACAGGAATAGGTAAGTCGGTGGTACCGGAACCGGGCGAGAAAATGCAAAACTCTACCACCTAGTAGCCACGATGGCAGTAACCCGCTTAGCCAATCGGTCGCCTTTTACGACCTGCCTGACAGAACGGCAGTTGGCCTATTCTTCAAAGGAGCCGGGAACCAACACAGGGGACATTATGGCATGTTGTTATATTACTAACATTGTACGCGTAAGGGACGTCTACCGAAAAATAAAAAAATTATGCCGTTTTTACTCTCTAGTTATGATAGCAACTCCTTTGTTTTGTAGAAAATTTAAATTTTGCGTTTTATGATTTTTTCTTATTATTACGCCCTGCAATTTAAAGCGTACATTGCTCGATTTTCGATTGCTTGTCGCACCCGCGAAATTCTCCATCCAAACGTTTATTTGGCGCGGCATGTGGCGCATAATATTACTTATTGCTTACTTTCTGTATTTTTTACATTTTACTATTTTTTAGAAAGAGCACTTTGGAGTATTAGAATAAATCAGTTTACACAAAGTGAAGGTAAAAAAATCGGCAAAAAAACAAAATTTTCCTGCAAAAATTTCCTACGACTTTCGTCTCAGAATCACGGATCAAATCCATGGTTTCGATTTTCAGTAGAACGTCCATTACACATTGTATAAGTGTTATAAAATTTGCTACTATTATTTTTTGTAGTGAAGTAATCGTTTATTGAAAAGAAAAAAAGATATTGTATCTTTTTCGGGTTCGATCCCTAGGTCAGGCAATTCAAAAATGTGTTTCTTCAGTTTTCTGATAAAAATAACATTGCCCGGATTGGATAAGTGTCTGATTGGCGATAGACTTGTTAGGTACCTATCATATTATGGGATTAAGTATCTTCGACTAATCATGGGTGCACTTGTAACTCTGCCTACCTCTTTAGAGATACGGGCGTGAAAACTTTACTTATGTTAGGGTTAGATAAGTTTGTGTAATTTCTTCAGATGCGACAGCGATCAAACACAACAACAATGGAAAATTGGACATTTAGAACTTTCACTTGCTATGCCTACCTCTAAGGGGATACGGGTGTGAACATACAGTATATTTTACCTATAGTCTACAATCTAAGATTGATACGGCGTGGCGTGAGTTTGTAATTATTGACATTAGTTGCAATCTCATGCGATTTGTGTTTGGCGCATTTAATTCTCATCTCGCTTTTTCTTTCTTTAAAACTTAAGTTTTCATTTTGATTAAATAGACTGATGTTAGAATCTAGTTGAATGTATACAGGTTTCCCCGTAAGTAATGGATAAACTTTTAAAGAAGTAAGTGGTAGCCGAAAAAAAGCCATCTCAAACTCAAACTCTTTTTATTCTGTGACAGTAGCTGAAGGAGTTAGATATGAATAACAGGCAGTTTGTTAAATCTTATCGAGTATGTTTGTTAAAACAAAAGCTAGTAATTTTTTTTGAAAATCGTCACTGTTGGGCACTAGTACCTAGACTAGGGAAAAATCTGTTGTTTAAATTCTTTATATTTTTATGAATTTAATCAATATTTTTCGTCCCTAGTCTAGGCGGTAGTGTTGTAAAAAGCAGATTTCAAAAAAAAAAACATAATTTAAAATAAATAAATTACTCGATAATTTTTTTTTTTTTATTCCGCTACCAACCCCTTCAGCTCCTCTTAAAGGTTTATCCGTCAATTACCGGACAGTCCGTACATTTATTTTATCTAATTCAAGATTAATGCATTATGCTTATGATGAAATGGAAGTTTTCTAACACGATGTAAATTTTATGAAACATTGTTGCAACTTTAAAATCAAGTCTACGTATTTCCAGGTCTAACGGAGTTCTAATAATAATTCATGTTATGCAGCTGGCTAGCAAGTTTCGAGAAACTTTATTTAGTTTAGATGGGAAAAATAGTAAATATTTACATAAAACGCTATGCATAATTTTGTTTTGTTTTTATAATTTCCATATTTATAGTATTATAGAATAGTATGAAATCCATATTATACTAAAATACTATAAATGCGAAAGTCTGTCTGTCTGTCACTTTCATACCTAAACACAGACACAGAACTAATTTTGTTGATATTTAGAACAAAGATAGTAGACGAATCCGTGGTCGAAAGCCTGTATTTGAACTTACTACTACAAATGTACTTTTTTAAAAACCAACCCCAAGCGGATGATAGAGCGAATATAAGTTTGTATGAAAGACTATTTCGATGTTATTTTTCAGCGCCATTGTCGTATTCCAGTTTGGAGGGTAAGGTAGCCACTAGACTTATGTATGTGGCACAGCCATCTGGCCACACGGATAGCAATACATTAACAACATTTTTGGTGTCTAGAAACGATGGTTTCTCTTTCTATCGGGAAAGTCATCTGCTTTTTAGCCATCTAATCATATAAAAAAAACATGCTACTCTTATTACTGTATATCTAACCAATGTTGGTCCATACTCATGACTTTTTAATGGGTTTCTAAAACATAGTTTGAAAAAAGTGAATTATAATATAAATATTAAATATAAATTTTCACGGGACAAATTACACTTATTGATCTAACCCCAAAGTAAGCAAATTATTTGCTTGTGTTATGGGTGTTAGTCAACGATATTAATACATGAAATACATATATAAATACTTTTACATATATAATAAACACCCAAACCCGGAAATACAAACATTTATGCTCATCACAAAAATGCTTGTCCCCGTCTGGGATCGAACCCGAGCCCCGTTGATTGCATAGTCTGTAGTCAGTCAGTCAGGCCTTCCAATAAAAAAATATTAAAATCTGATCACTCTGTAAAAATTGTGCGTGGTCACACATTAAAATCAATGGGAGAACAATTATCCTCCCTTTTTAAATATCTTTATGGTTGGAATGTAATGAAACCAATCTAGAAGTATACCAATTCCTATTAAAAAAAAAATCGGTTGTCTGTAAAGTTGGTTTACAGACGATAGTTGAACGTGACAACGTCTTAAGCTCTCGCTTGTACTCCAAGCCTTAAACGGAACGCCTCAGAGCGAGGTAACGCCGCATGAGTCATGTTTTTTCGTGCGTGCAGCCAGCTCTATCGAATTATAAGACGTTGTCACGTCAAAATCTATAAACGGTTGAAACTTCCCGCTAAATTAAGGTATTTTAAGTTCAAAGGAGTAAAAATTATAAGCATAGATTTTTTAGTTCAAACATCTATTTTGTTAATAATGGTAGTATATTGATTTTTGAAAAGCTGAATATTTTGGAAACGATGATCGATTTTAATCTTTCGAATGGCGTTCAAATCAATTTTTGAGATCTTAAATATTGCTTTAATTAAATAACCGATAACTGAAAGTTATTTCAAGAATATTATGTGCTAAAAGCAACGTAATTTTAATATTTGAATAGTTACAGCTATAACTTTTAAAAATTTAATTCGATTCTGATTTTTTAAGCGAGCAGTAACAGTAGCTTTTTAGTATCAAAATATCGTAAAATACCAAAAAATAATTGGTTCAAAAATTTCGAAGTTATGTCAAAGAAACACATTTTCAAAATTTTTCGTCAACGATTTCTACCAAACGGATAAATCGATTTTGATGTACTAGATAATAACGAGGTGATCACTGTTCAAAGCGGCGCGACCGACGAAATCCGGAGACATATTTGACATCGCGCGACCACAACTTGTAGAGGTTTAAATTAATAATGGATATTGAACAATTTTAAACATTCTAAATAAGTCCACCGTCGACGTAGCCTTGGTTGGTTGCAACTAGTCGAGCTGCAGCGTACCCAGAAAGTCGCGCTGCAATTCAAGTCGCAGTTCGTGCCATGGGTAGCTATTGCCAAGCCGTTATCCTTCATATTCATGATTGCAGAGAACTTTTTTTTATTATCGATAGGGAAGCACTTGACCACGATTTCGCCTGATGGTAAGCTAAGATGTGGCCTAAGATGGAACGCGCTTCCCTGTAAGCGTTTTAAGGTACCTGTTCACTCTTTTCATGGAGATCCCTAGATTGTACTCGTCGGGGAATACAGACCCAGGAAGCAAGTTCCAGTTACTTGCGGTTCGAATGAAGAATGTGGAATCGAACCTCTTTGTCCAGGTACGTGGAACGTCCATCATATGGCGATACCTAGAATCTGTGCGCCTCGAAGATCGATGTTTGTCCAGCTGGTATTTGGCGGATCCATCCCAAAGATGAGATAAGTATTCCATGTGCGGATTTGTGCTTTATAAAGGTTGAGCAACTGTAAAGGATTGAAATACTGTCTCACCTTCGCCAGAATACCAAGCCTTTTTGAGCCAACTTGGGCTTTGATTCGATGTACGAACCAAAGCTGAGAGTAGGCGTTAAGGTGATATAAAAGATATCGAGTTGGTCAGTTATCGGCACGGATACACCCTGGTTATACTTCGTTCTTTGTAAACTGTTTGTCAGATAGGAAGATTTTGTTTTCTATATATGATTCCCTAATACGAAAAACAATGCATACCTAATTAAGTATTATATTTTTGCCGTTTGATAAGCTGCTAATTACATACTGCAATCGATAAACATTGTTTCCCCCGTGTTGGTCCCGGGCTCCTTTGAAGAATAAGCCAACTGCCCTTCTACCAGGCAGGTCGTAAAAGGCAACTGAGTGGCTATGCGCGTCACTACCATCGTGACTACTAGGTGGTAGAGTTCTGCATCGGCTCGACCGGGTCTGGTACCACCGCCTTACCTATTCCTGCCGCAATAGCGTCAGTACTCGTCACTGTCGTGTTCCGGTTTGGAGGGTAAGGTAGCCGGTAAACTTATGCATGTGGCATTAAACCTCGCCACAAGATAGCAACGCACCATTAACATCTTTGGTGTCTATAAGCGATGGTTGACACTTTCCATCAAGAGACCCATCTGCTTGTTTGCTATTTTATGATTGTATTGTATTTCTCTGTATTAAATACTAGCTGTTACTCACGACTTTGTTCGCGTGACTCAAAATCATTACTTCTCTTTTCGCTTACTTGGGTAAAAAGTCGCTTATGGCACTTCAAAATAGTGAAGCTTTCTAATGGTAAAATAATTTTTAAGATCGGTCTAGTTGTTAGTTAGATTTTGAATTTATTTAGTGCAAACGTATAAAAACATGAAGGTTTTCTCTTTATGAAATGAAATGAAATAACATTTATCGCTCAAAATACGGTTATTGCAAAAAATATGCAGTTATTAAAATTAAGAAGTACCAGTAAACGGCATGCAATATTAAAATTTACAAATTATATTAAATTTTTATTAGGTAAATTGTTTATAAAAATTACTTGTTTCTTGTTTCCATACTTATTTACTTATTCCATACTTATTTATAATATTTGTATTCATTTGATTAACCCGCAAAAATGTCCCAGCAATATATTTATTCACGTGAATAATTTGTACCGGCCATGGCTACATTTTTATGAGATTATTTTTTTCAAGGAGACATTCTACATTTAGCATTAATTCTTCATACTAACTTTACACACGGCATCTATTCGCTGCAAGCAAACCAAAAGCAATTAAAAACAACAATGTTAGAAACATAAATACTGCAGTGTATTCATAATTATGCTAAAAATTGTGTACATAGTATACGAAAAACTTTCAAAATATTATTATATTAAGCATTCTACATTTTGATTAAATTTATCATGCTAATTTCATATACAGAATTTAATCAGACCAAACAGAATCTAAGCAATTGCAAATAATAATATCAGGACAAAAAACATTACGGTGTATTCGTGATTATGCTGAAAAGAATAAATGAGGAAAGCTTTTAAACTAATGTATACCTATTAGAAAAATTCCGTGATGTGTCGACACGTTTTTTATAGAAGAGGGAGCAAACGAGCAGGAGATGGACCTGATGGTAAGTGATCACCGCCGCTCATGGACATCCGCAATACCAGAGGTCTTACAGTTGCGTTGCCGGCCGTTTAAGACTCAGTACACTCTTTTCTTGGAGGTCCCTAAGTCGGATCCGTTCCGTACCAACATTTGTTACCAACGCCTTAATTCACAGTCAAGTATTGAGGCTAATCATGCCACAATGGCGATAATGCTTGACACTCGTGCTCATGTTTGAATGGTAAGATAACCAAATGCAATATGCATGTGGCATTAGTTTGTCGCCGCAATCTGCCATGTATCAGTGCCGTGTCTTCAAGCGTTGATTTTCTCTAGCTATCAAGTCATCTGGTCGTTTGCTAAACCATGAAATAAAAAATGAATCAAGAAAGCTAGGCTCTTAAAAATAAGCGTAAATTAAGCCAAGTTACTTTTAAGTTAATTTTATAGAAGTTGTACCTTGTGAATATTATGATCACGCTTCTAGTGATTGCTAGGTAGTGAAATTCTGTCAAACATTAAAAATATAATGTAAATGTTCGGTTTCGATATTATTTTACGATTTGAAACATGAGCTCTTAGTTTTGTAACCTATTTAGATAAGAGTATGAGATCTTGCTATTTATTTCAGAGACAAGAAAAAAATTTATGGAATAATTTTCGATGCCATTCTTGAAAAATTTCCGTAGTAACTAAAAGTCTGGTGATGATGTGTTAATATTCCGTGCTTCACATGAGCACGTCTTATGACCAAAAATTATCAAACTAATTTAATGTACAATAAAATTTCATTCGAATTCAATAGATACTTTTTAATAGCAAGTACGTTTAAAAAAGGAACATTCTACGGAAGTCATACACATTCAAACATCTAATTTGTTAAAGATGACAGTGTATTGATTTTTTAATGTTGAAGTAATGTCAAAAAACATTTTTTTTTAAATTTGATAGACTCCAAATAAATTGATTCATTTTGATCCAATTTACGGTATTTGATGCAGTTTTTTAAGGAGAAAAGCGAATTAGATTTTTAAATCAATCAGTATGTTAGCCTAAAAATATATTATTTTAAAAATATGAAGTAAGTTTCTTGTTAAAAATATAATTTTTATATTTGAAAAGCTGTAATTTTTGAAAATTTGATTTTGATTTTCGAAATGGCAACAGACGCAGTTTATCAAGTTCTACAATATTGTGAAAATTTAAAAATTGATTGCTTGAAAGATCTCAGAGTTGTCAAAAAACAATTTTCAAATTCCTCGTCAACGGTAACGCTCGAATAGATAAACCGATTATGATCCAACTTGCGACATTAAACGCAGTTATTAAAGAAATAGAGCTGATTAGATTTTGTTATCAATCTGTACATTAATTTAGAAGTTATTATATGAACAAACTGCTGCAACAACCATTTTCTCCACTGTTTCGAAAATGTAGCAGTAGTTTTTCTTACACAGAAATTGATGATCTTTCAGATGAATTTAGTTTTTTTTCGGTATACTGATCGTACTAGATCGAGGCATCACTTATCTTGCTGCTGTCGCTGATAATGCTAATCATGGGGCATGCAGCACTGCATTTTTGCATAGTCCTACCCTCTCCTATATCGAGGAACAAACGAAATTCGGTAGTCTTATCGTACTAGAAATCGGATATTTTTTATTTAATTTTTCTAATTTTTTAATAACGCCACTAGGTTTTTCGCATTGCAGCATAGCCATTTCGTATTCCTAAATTAATGACGTATCTAATTATGTAAACACCATCCGGTAGTCTTATGGGGCTAAATTTTATGTCGTCGGCTCCAGTACTAAAGTGTCACCTATTTAATATGTGAGTGGCATAAACTATTTTGTGCTGTTTTTAATTGTCATTACTTACTTTTAAAATCAAATAATTGTATAATGAGAATTACAAAAACGTATTATATAAAGATTTATATAATACGTTTTTGTAGCCAGTATTATATTACAACGTAAATGGTTAAAAATAAATAACTATTTTATTCAAATTCAAGCTGTTACTATAAACTTTGTTAAGTTTATAGCATTTAAAAAGTGCCTCTGGAAATTACTAATTTATCTTAAAATTATAATCTATCAAAATGTTAGAAGTCATTGTATTCTATGTAAACTCTGTGTGGACATTTATTATTCTCCTTTAAAAGAGTTTATAAGTACTATATTTAGCTTCAGTTTTATAAATTCAAGCTTATTTTAATTAGTTTTTTATTGTTAAAATAGATTTCCTAATTTACCCCGGAAAGTGTTTTTACCAAAAAATTTCAAAAAGATCTAGGGTTGAAAATGTCGACGGTAGAAGTTATTTAAAATAGTAAATTACTGCTTAAACGCTGTTAATAATT
This sequence comes from Apodemia mormo, assembly GCA_036924255.1. NCBI lineage: Eukaryota > Metazoa > Arthropoda > Insecta > Lepidoptera > Riodinidae > Apodemia > Apodemia mormo. The sequence continues at coordinate 19,284,528 of JAUPFN010000018.1, forward strand.
TATTACACGAGCAAAGCAACGGAAATAGTTGGTTGAAGTATGAATATTACTTAAGCTTTGAAATAATCCAATTAAGTCGACAAAGACATTGCCGTGGTTAAGCAGAAACTTATTTAAGTTTGATTTTTCGTTTGGATGACTGCGAAAGGAGCAAAAAGCCCAACCCAATTAAAAAGTGTTCATGCATGGGCGGCTCTATTCGACTCCAATTTTATTGGAACGATTAATTTTATTGCGAAAATTTCTGGACAGCGGAACGAATGGAAAACGAGAGTTAGTCGGGAGCTTCTCCGAATTTTTGTGGTCTTGCGATGGATGGGTGGATGGGTTCGATCGTTTCAAATCTAAGGGTTACTTTAACAGAAGTTTAACATTTACACTAACGTGGTTTAAAAATTTATTTCTCTAAAGAATTACGTCAAGATTCACTTAAGGAGAAACAACAATATCACTACGTAATATACAAACAGGGTATCAGTAAAATTTTACAAAAGTGCATCAATGATGTGTCGTATTGTAAAGATATGAATATAACAAATCGTACAAGGATTTAAGAGGCAAGGTAACTAGATGTTACAAAGTGAGCGCTCTAACAATGCTTGTAAATATTTCACTGTCATTTTTCACATTATTTAGTAAAGTTTATATATTTACTCGGTACATATACAAATAGACAGACGTAGCAGCCATACTAATAGGGTTCCGTTTGCCGCCCTTTGAGCATGGAAACCTGACTTGTCTTTTTGAGAGATTAGTTTCTATTTTTTCTATCTAGTTGTAGGTGTGATTACATAAAAATGCGTTATTATTTTTGGTAACTAGAGATTAGTATGACATATATCTTTCTATTTTGTTATACTCGTACGATAAGATCGCATTAAGCAAGATGTATATGCCCATATAATATCCAGATAATTTGTTTATGGCAAAAGTAACCGCTAATTATGACACTAAAATATAATAATATCGCTGGAAAAATTATACTAACTGGTCTAATATGTATGCAAATTATTTTGCTTGTATTATGGGTGTTATTCAATGATACTAATACATAGAAATACATATGTATATAAATACTGATACAATAAACACCCAAACCCAGAAAACCCACAATAAAAACATCTATACTCATTTCACAAATGTCTGTCCCTGTCAATAACGAACCCGAGCCCCGTCGATTCGTGATTAATTTCGCTAAACACTCGACCAACGGGGTGGGTCAACTAAAAACTAAAATATCTCCTATTTGTTTTTTTTATATATCATAAGATAGCAAACAAATAGATGGGTCTCCTGATGGAAAGAGTCAACCATCCCCTATAGACACCAAAGGTGTTAATGGTGCATTGCTATCTTGTGGCGAGGTCTAATGCCGCATGCATAAGTTTACCGGCTACCTTACTCTCCAAACCGGAACACGACAGCGAGAAGCACTGACGCTATTGCGGCAGGAATAGGTAAGGCGGTGGTACCAGACCGGGCGAGACAACGCAGAACTCTGCCACCTAGTAGCCACGATATTAGTGACTCGCATAGCCAATCGGTCGCCTTTTACGACCTGCCTGGCAGAACGGCAGTTGGTCACTTCTTCAAAGGAGCCCGGAACCAACACGGGGGAAAAAATTGTGAAAAAATTTCGATATTGAATGTAAGTTAGGGTGTGTCAATATTTTATGGCAATAGTTTTCAAATAATTTATCTATCATTATAACATTAATCATGCTTAAGCTATCGTTTTTATCAATATAAGATGTTAAAAATTGTATGGCAGAACAATGACGGGTATTAAATTAAAAACGAATCACCGTATTATTTTTTTGAATTCTAGCCCATAGAGAGGTAAAAAGAGGCTTTAAAGTTTGTATCAAAAATGAATTGCATTACTATAAAATCTAAATTATTTTAATTTAGTATTTATGATTTTTAATACAATTAAGATGTACGAATTTTCGGATTTTTTAGTACTTATGCTCTTCAATCGAAATTGAAGAAACATGCATGTAATGTTAGAAGTTTCATCAATTAAAGGAGTAAAAGTGTGTGTTACAATTTATATGAAAAAAATCAAACGTTTATGGTCAAAATAACTTGAAATTCGGCACTTACGTTCTTCAACACAATTTAAGAATCATATATTTGGGGATTTTTTTTAATTTCATTCCTTAAAGGGTTAAAAAAGTATTGATGTTTGTATAAAAAATAGATTGTTTATTGTAGAATATTGTAGAAATTATTTAAAACTTAGTATTTATGATTTTTAATACAATTAAATGAATACGAGTTTAAGGTTTTCAAATGTCATCCCTTCAAACGATGAAAAAAGTGGTAAAGTTTGTAAAAAAAATAAAATATGTTTAATCAAAATCTCTTCAAATTTATTAGTCATGTTTCTTTGCTGCTGTGAGTTTTATCTCTTAAAGAGGTAAAAGAGCGTATTAAAGGGGCTGAAAGCTAGTACTTTATAAATAGTTTTGTTTGCGAGTAGACGCTGAATAATATTTTGAGACTATTCATGTACTTACCTACGTTTACGCTTGAATTTTTTACTAGCCATAGATAGATAAGTATTTTGTCAATATTTTGTATAAATGTACAAAAATAAAAAAAATAAAACATAAACAACGAAGATAATTCAAGCAAGCGAATAAAAAGCAAAACTCTAAAGAAAAAAAATACTATTTGAAGGCAGTAAGGACTTCGCAACAAAAAATAAATAAAATAAATATATTATACATACAAATAGTCTAAATAAACCAACTTATTTAGTAGTTTCCTCTATAAACATTAAATCAATTTATATATCTTCTTTTTTATTACGAGATTTTGAAACAAAAACTAAGAAGCTAGTTAGTTTTAAAATATTATTCAAGAGATTACATTTTACAAAATCAAATTTTGAAAGGTTTTGTTAAATATTAACTGTTGATTGTATGTATTAAAATAAAGTGCTACACGGGATGTATTGTATATTACAACACAGAAATAGGATACGTAACTATTATTATTGCGTAAATTGTTATATAATTGTTTTTCGATTTTCGGTATATTTTTTTTCTTTAAATATTTATCGTTTTTCTAAAATGAATGTATATGTAATCGATAAATGAGCGATTACTGGTTATTGGTTTTGAGTTTGACAACATTCAGTCGATTCATGATGATAAAAGTTCATATAGGTGAACAAAAATGTTAAAACGTATATGTATCTGCATCCACTGTAAATACTCTTTGACTTTGGACCCTGCCACGCACGAAATATTTTATTTGCGCTGCTCCTGTTAGAAACTCAAGGTCGTTCGCAGCTGTAATCGCCTTAAACATCTAAGCTAGACTGAATTAGCTACGCCACGTGGAAAATATTTTTCTTCTAGCTGCAGCGTGCAGCCCGCTACATGATAACAGTTTTTTAGCGAATCCCGCGAGATAACTTATTTTTCCGGGATAGAAAGCAGCTAAGTGCTATTCCAGGTCATTATCTACCTGTGTGCCAAATTTCATTTAAATCTGTTCAGTAGTTTTTGCGTGATTGAGTAACAAACATCCATCCATCCAAACATCCAAACTTTCGCATTTATAATATTAATATAGAAAATAATAATAATATATAACAATAATAATATACATTAATATAGATGATATTTCTAAGTATATTTCTTCATGCTGCTTTGGGCCATTTGTGAAGAATAGCCCATCTGAAGTTCTGCTAGGCAGTTTGTAAAAAGTTTGGCTATTTGTGTCACTACAATGGCGACTACTAAGAGATAGGGTTTCGCAATGCCTTGCCCGGGTGTTTGATACCACCGCCTTACATATTCCTACCGCAATAGCGTCAGTGCTCATCACTGTCATGTCCCGGTTTGGAAAAGAAAGTAGCTGGTAAAGTTATGCATATGACATTACCATCCCGCCACACGGATGGCAACGTACCATTAAGGTCTTCGTTGTCTATATGCGATAATAATTTTTCTCCATCAGAAGAGCCACTCCCTTGCTAATTGCTATCTTCTGTTCAAATAAATAAAATTGTAGTGTCTGTTTGTAATATTAAAATAACCGCTTTTTACTTAATGCATACATAATATGTATACATGGTACATCTTAACTTTTTAAACAGAACTGATTAGAATATTTTACTAACCCTATATGAATAAAATGATATTTGAATTAAAAATTAAATATAATAATTGTTACATACCAAGGTAAAAAGCTACCTTTGATTCTTTTATGATTCATCCTTAAAAAAAGGAAAGTGAATGAATGAATGAATGAAAACTCTTTATTGTACACAAACTTACAATTTAAAAATACATGTTCAGTAAAATTAATTTCTATATAATAGTAGTACACAAAGGCGGTCTTATAACCAAAAGAGCGATCTCTTCCAGATAACCTTTTGTTGGTAAGGATAAAATTTTAAGGTTCAGTAGGCTATCCAAACAGATATAAATACTATTATATTACCTTATGACTATTTACCTATTTAAATAAGTTAGACAAGTTAAGTAAGTTATTAATTACCATTATAAATGCAAATGTTTTATTAAATATGTCTAGAAAGGCTGAAAAATTTCTAGACATGTTTAAAAAAAAGTGGATTTATTAAAAAAATCGTAAACGTAGTAAAATAAAAATAAAAAATACATCTTGGAAAAATAAAAAGTTCCTTTTTTAAAAATATATAAACGGGTCAAAAACGCGTACATATATAGAACTTACTTGTAAAGCTATCTATACATATAATAAAATCGTAGAAAAGTCATAACTGTACAATGAAAATTTTTTTAAAAGAATACTTGGGGCGTGATCTACAATCGATATCGAAGCCAAAAATTTAGTTTTTAGAATTTTTGTCTGTTTGTGTATTTGCCTGTTTGTCTGTATGTATGTCCGGGGTAAACTCAAAAAGTACTACATGGATTTACTTCAAATTTTGCATGAATGTTACTGACAGGTCGGATCAATATATAGGCTACATATTATCACGCTGTCACCTACGGGGGAGGGGCAGTGCGGAATAAATGAACTCCGCGCGGACGAAGTCGCTGGCAACAGCTAGTAAAAAATATAAGTAAAATATATTTTTAAAAATGATAGTAGAACGCGTTAGTTTAAAATTTCATATAAAAATTTCCCACAAAGTAATGTTGAATACTTCCGGAAATTAAACATTTTAAAAGCAATAAAAATAAAATTCTGCAAACATACCACTAGGTAACAGCTTGATAAACATAGCTATTGCTTTTTGTGCTTTAACTATCTCCTTGACAAATTTCATTATAATCGGATTATTTGTTTAGTCTTGAAAACGCAACAGACATGTACATAGATAGACAGACAGACAGGCAGACTTTCGCAATTATTTATTTTAATGCATATTAGTATATTAAGTATGGATGTAACTCGCATTGCAATTAGTTTTATGAGCCACGGAATTGTGTTTTTCCTAAAGATAGTGTTGGTTTAATTCTGTATATACCTGTATATTAAGTCCGTTAAGCCCCGTTTGCGTGATTACGTATTAAATATCAAAACATATGACCTTTTGCATTTATAATATTAATAGGGTAGTCAAGACAAATAAAAGGAATGAGTAAATAAAGCCATGACTGATTGTTAAATGAGTTCAGTATTAAAGTGTAATTGTGTGTGTCTAATAAGCGAGTTATTTGTTTAGGTCACGCTTAGAGCGAGCTCTCAAATAATAACTGTAACAACCATTCCCCTTCACTTAGTGTGGATGGAGCACATGTCACAGGAGTAGGTCAGGCTCGACGTTACGTCTCTTTACAATAATTTTATTAATATTGCCCCCGGAAGCCTGTCACGCGCGAAACCACCGCTCGTATATCTTCAGACTTGGGAAAAAATATGATATATTGAGAGAACGAAGACGTAAGAGCTTTTCTTAGCCCCTCTTTGCGGAGTTTAGCGTCTTTTTAGTGTTCCAAGCTACGCTTAATACACGAGTGCGAAATACACTTCTTGGGAATTTCTTATAACTTTTCAACTTGCTCGGAATATACTTCTACATATTTTATCTTTGAACGTATATTTGAATAAAAAATGACACGTCGCTACATTTTACTATTTCGTAGACCACTATTTTAGTTTTTATGAACTAGGTTTTATTTTTTCATCTGAAAATTTCTTACAACGTGATAAGAGGAACATATTTTTTCTTAATATACTCGTTAGAATACCGCCCGTTTAATATTAACTTATAACTTTATAATAATTTGACCGCCCCGTTGGTCGAGTGGTGAGTGACAATGACAAAAAGTCATTGTGTTGGTGATGCTTTAAGCCAATCGAAATGCCTGGCAGAGATATACTTTTAATTGGTATTACTTTTTGGGCATATTGTGTTCGTATTTAGTGTACAAATGGTACCTTTGAACCCCTTTAACGCTACATCTACCTATTTTTTATTATTATTAAAAATACATTATTCAAAAGTAATAAAGCTACTTTTTACCCGACTGAGCAAAAGAAAGTATTGGTTTTGGGTTACGCAAACAAAGTCGCGAGTAACAACTAGTATCATATATATTTGTTTTAGCTTTGATCCCGTGCTAGGGAAAGTATATTTTTTATAAACAAAGAAAAAAATTGTCTCGCTGGATCAAATCCAGTCGTGACAAGTTTTTTCTTTGTTTAAATTCTTATTTTTTACCATGAGGCTCTTTCAGCTAAGCTACGTGTCGACCACAGATTAAATGGAGACGCCACTTCAAGACAAGTTTTTAGTTTGGCAGCGTAGCTTGGTACGATAAATTGTTCAACATCGCTAATTTCTATTATTTCACAATATAATATAACCTACATATGCATTTTCATACTTACGATTTCGTTCATACATTGTGTAACAAATGAAACAAATCTATCGTTTTCTCAAATTTTAAAACCTATTAATACGTTTCTATACGCAGCAGGTCATTAATAAATCTAAATATCTCGTTACATATCAGCTGTGTTTATTGAAAAATTGATTTAGGTCCCTTTATTGTTACAAACAGGTACATACAATAATGCATGTATTAAGATCATACCCGGACAGTCCTGCATTATCTGGAGGATGGTGTTGACGAAGCAGTTGAGCATGTGCGTGTACTCGCCGTCGCCGGTGGAAGGCAGCAGCGGCGGCAGCGCGTGCGGCAACACCCACGCCGCCCACGACTCGCGCACGCTCGACTACGCGTACATACTGACTGCAATATATTCACTTATTACTTATGCCCGTGGCCTGAGGAACAACACCACGCTACTAAAACTAAACTAATTTTACGTGAGCAAAACATAGATTTGGCACTCATCAGGGAGACTATGCTGAATCCGGCAGGATAGTCCAGTATATATATATATATATATATATATATATATATATATATATATATATATATATATATATATATATATATATATATATATATATATATATATATATATATATATATATATATATATATATATATATATATGTATATATATATATATATATATATATATATATACTGGACTATGTATTCATATGGTTTGTGGTGTCGACTGTCGATAGTTGTCCGTTGAAAAAAAGAAAACCATCATGTGAAAATCTCAGAGATTCTAATTGTGCGTTGCTATTATGTGGCGGGATGGTCATGCCACATGCATAAGTCTATTGGCTACCTTACTCTCAAAACGGGGACTATTTCGTATTCCCATTTGAACACAAGCAACTATTGCGACAGGAAAAGGCAAGGCGGTGAAAAAAAACTTGGACGAGACGTTGCAGAATTCTACCACCTAATAGTCACGATGTTAATGACATGTTTTTGACATTTGTTCACATTTTATATGTATATAGCGTAGCGTTATATTATATCGCGGAATGGTAAACTATACAGGGCATAAAGAAAACCCTGTCCGATCCGAAAGAGGTATATAGGTAGGTCAATAACATTATCAAAAAAATAATAAAATAATTATTTTATTAAAATAAGAGAAATATCGTATTATAAAGTGCATCATTTTTGTACTAAAATTAAGAAACGTCCCCTTAAATCATACGAATATTTTGAAAATGTATGTATCATTATATATAAAATAATGACACAAATATGTTTGTATTAAGCTACCAAATAATGCCTTTGACGATCGGACAGGGTTTTCTTTACACACCGTATAGCGTACGCTTAATGTTGAAAATACATAGCGCGCTGTAATATGGCGCTACGTATTATATCCAGTGAAATAACCACCATTAGTAGTGAAACCTTTAGCCTTTATCAATCCACTTTTTACGGATGTCTGATATGAAAGCTGATAGTATATTCTTTAAAAAGAAGCCTAGAAGGTTTGAACTAACATGGCTTTAATCATCCTCTGTAGAGTTGATACATACTATATTGAATTAAAATCAAGTCAGATGCAAATACTACTATGTCGTAACGTACTTGACAAAGCATGCCCTACGCCACTTGTGTGCTACTAGAGTTCAAGGCTGCACCAACTTCATTCCGTTTTGAACAGCAGTGAGACGCATTTCGTATTTAAAGTACCCTAAACTTTAATTAAAGAAGAATTGTTATACGGCAAAGTTTTACATTTATTTATAACTAAGTTTTCTACCAATATATTACAAATTTAGGTCACACCGTTAGCTTACGCTGTTGACGAAATGGAGCACGATTTTTACTTAACATAACTTCTATCAGGTCAGATGAAACAAATCAGGTGTATATTTATTTTGATTTGAAGGTTTTTGCGACATAAAACGACTGACAAAAAAATATAAAAAATATTGGAATCAGATATTAGTAAAAACATCTGATAAAGGTTTTGTAATTTTATTCAATCATTCAAGAACCTTTTTCTCTTTGATATCCGTAATGTTGTGAATAAAATGATATTTATTTCAGATGTATTCATTTCAAAGTACTAACGTCATTTGTCGTCATATTACTGAATTTACTTGCTTCCCGGTGTGAGCTATAATATAATAATGTCTGTAGGTGCTTTGGTAATAATCTTTTAACAATTTGAAATATAAATTATTCCCAAGAAGTCCACATTTTCTGTTACTTAATAATAAAGCTGTTGCCCGCAACTTCGTTCGCGCAGACTTCGTTTACTCCGCACAGTTCCTCCCCCATAAGATGCTCGTAGGTAATAGCGTGATAATATGTAGCCTATATGTTGACCCGACCTGTCAGTAATATTCATGCAAAATTTGAAGTAAATCCAAGCAGTACTTTTTGAGTTTACCCCGGACATACATTGACTTTCCTACGATTTTATTATATGTATAGATAAGAAAAGTCATTTGTACACTTTTGTTATCTTTGGTTTGTCGTATATATTTATTAATAATAGGGGTAGAGTTAGGCAACGTTCCACCCGGATTACTCCTCCTCGATCCTCGGTGAGTCGGGACGAATGCGCTCCGCTGTAGTTCGCAATGGGTCGGAACGAGCGGGACAGAAAATACACTATTTTAAAAATTTTTCGTTAACGATTACTCCCAGACGGATAAACCGATTTTGATGAAATGTATGCATTAGACGTAGTATTTTGAGGAAAAGAGCTGATTAGTTGGTACATTAATCTGCAAGTTATTTTAAAAATATACTGTTTTGCCAAAACATTTTTTGGGTTTTTTTTTTAAATTTCTCAAAATCTGCTGGACCGACTTGGTTCAAATTTTGCAGGAAATTTAAGTTGAGCGGAATCCAATCGAATGTCATCAACCGCGAATCGATCGGTCCAGCCGTCCAAAAGTTATGAGATGTTTACATACACATACACACACACACACACACACACACACACACACACACACACACACACATAAATACATACAGACATTCTAAAGTCATTGTGAAAATAGTCGGATAAGGTTCCTAAAAATTTTTCGTTAACGATTACTCCCAAACGGATAAACCGATTTTGATGAAATTTATGCATTAGACGTAGTATTTTGAGGAAAAGAGCTGATTAGTTTTTGTACTCAATTGGTACATTAATCTGCAAGTTATTTTAAAAATATACTGTTTTGCCAAAACATTTTTTGGTTTTTTTTTTAAAAAATTCTCAAAATCTGCTGGACCGACTTGGTGCAAATTTTGCAGGAAATTTAAGTTGAGCGGAAACCAATCGAATGTCATCAACTGCGAATCGATCGGTCCAGCCGTCCAAAAGTTATGAGATGTTTACATACACACACATACACACACACACACATATACATACAGACATTCTAAAGTCCTAGTGAAAATAGTCGGATAAGGTTCCTAGGACCTCAAAACGTGGAGACCCGGTGAAAACTCGATTTTCGAAAATCGAGGCAAAATCAGTAACTTCCTTATGCTACATACATACCGAGAAGTTAAAAAGGTTACAAACAAATACTAACTTACATAAATGAAAGAAAAGTCTCAAGGTAATGAATTTGATTGGTTTTGGCATTTAAAGGCTTCTGTCTCTTTGTAATTCAATTTCGGAATGCTTCATTATTCAGCCACCTGAAATGAGCAATACGACCCAATTCCGTTCTATTTAGTTGGCGAAACGGATTATGTACTTGTTGTTTGTTATTAAATTGACGCTAGAAATGAATTTCTAGAAAGTCAAAAGACGATCCAATTCACCCTGATTTTTCGGTTAGCGAAATGGAAGAGCCCCATCGTGATAATATCACGATTTACGATAACATTCTATTCGACTGATACAAATAAAAATACCTACATATAAAAACGTACATATTATCTAACTTTTTACCCCATGTCGGTCTGCGCTGCCGTTCTGCCAGCCAGTTCGTAAGAGGCGAATAACAGGCTTTACCTACGAGTCACTATCATCGTGGCTACTAGGTAGTAGAGTTCTAGATTGTCTCGCCCGAATCTGGTACCACTGCCTTAAATATTCCTGCCGCAATAGCGTCAATGCTTGTTATTGTCGTGTTTCGGTTTGGAGGGTAAGGTAGCCAGTAGACTAATGCATGTGGTATTGCCATTCTACGAATATGGACAGGGATAGCAAAGCACTTTTAACATCTTTGGTGAATACAAATGATAGTTTCTCTCTCCATCAAGAGAGCCGTCTTCTGGTTTGCTATCTTATGATATATAAAAATATCGGTCACATTTATCGGTCGTATGTATATAATACATATAAATACGGTCTTAGGCAGGTTATATTTATTAATATTAGAAGAAAATATCAATACTAAAGTTGTAGTCAATAGTAAGAACATGGTATAATTTCTGTAGAAAATATTCGATAGATTTGATTCGATCCAATTATACGATAACATTCTATTCGACTGATACAAATAAAAATACCAACATATAAAATATTCCTGATGTTTTTCGTATACGTTGTTGTATCAAATGTGGTACACAACATATTGCATGTCACCGAACAATACCTTAGCCATCACGTTTGCTACAATTATAAGTGGCGCGATTCTTTAGTACCTTCCAACACGACACAATCTATACACTATACGACATTACGCGACAGAACCTCCAATCTAATATAATTTATACTTCCGATACATTATGCATGACATTCACCATTGAACTCTGAGGCTTTGTTCGCTTCATTTGATTAACTAATCTTTCACACTGACATTGTGTGAAAAGAAACAAAATAAGGTTTGAATTTATTTGTTAAACTTCTAGATTTAGCTTCAAATACCGGCAAAAGTGTCTTCTTGCTGGGATTATTTTTTATATCACAGGTTAGAAAGAAGATTGCATACACATGAGCTTATAAATGAATGTAAATAAAAGCTAAGGTACCGGTATTAGAATGTGAAATAACTGTAACGGATATAACAGTTGTCGTCGATGATTTTGTTGTTGTATTTATTTTTTTGTATCATGAATGTGTTTTAAATATGAGTAGGTATAAAAGATACAATGCCATTGAAATTATACAAAAAAAAAACAATATGCGTAGGGAATAAAAGGAATGGAGAGTTAGAGTAAATGTTTCAAGTCTTTTAAAACTCTTTTCTTAGTAGGTTCTATGCTAATCCTAACGCGGTTGTATAAGTGCTGAATGTTAAGGACATAAAATTGAAGTAATGTAATCTAAATGAAAGCGTTATGAAAAAAATATGGTGGTGCACTCGCAGATTGTGTTCGTGATACTTAAATGAAAGGATCACCCTTAAGTTTGAGAAGCAGAAAAAAAGAAAGAAATTTCCCCGTGTTAGTCCGGGCACCCTTTCCTCTTGCCTCTCTACCTTCTACCGGGTAATGTGAAAGAGGTAACCAATTGGCTGTGCGAGTTAGTACCATCATAGCTACTAGGTGGTATAGTTCTGCATTGTCTCGCCCGGGTCTGATACCACCGCCTTACATATTCCTGCCGCAACAGCCAATAAAAATGTATCCTATCATGTTCAGACTTGGAGGGTAAAGAAGCCGGTAAACTAATGCAAGTGGCATTAAGACCCCGCCAGAAGGATAACAATGCACCATTTAACATCTTTGATGTCTATAGACGGTGATTGTCTCTTTCCATCTTGAGAATCATCTACTCGTTTGCCATCTTATGATATATAAAAAAATCAATATAAGAATGAGAAAGGGCATACTACGATGAAAAAATGACAAATTATTAACAAAATAGACATATAAAGTGAATATACAAATAATATACAAATAATACAAAAAATGAATATACAATAGATACATGCAAGTTTCGCAGAATCCAAGTAAATGACGTATTATGACCAATATAATCGAGTCCTGTACGAGGGTTGATAATACGAATCTCCGAAATCGGCTTATTTCTATCAAGAAATTTTGAATATTGAAGAAAAATTGCCTGGTAGAGATCTGTCTTTGGCGATAAGACCGCCTTTGTGTATTAAGTCTTTCAATTGTTTGTACTAAGCATGTATTGTTTACTGTAAGTTTGTGCACAATCAAGAGTTATTATTCATTCATTCAATGTAGCAAAGCAAGGTAAATTTACTTAATAAGATGTATGGTACTTAGTTTTCACTACCTACGCCGTAAGATAACTTATATAACAATATTCTTGTGGCGCCGCTGATCCATACCGCTGAGGGTCATAGTGATGGAACCAGCGAGCCATCTTCTTGTCAGGATGACGTCATAATCATGGAGATTGATGACGTCACACAAGGATAAGGAAGGAGTAAAGGAAGATCTTCCCAGCCAGGCAAGGTGTACTGCCTGGGGACCGAAGTACGTTTGAGAAGCGTTGAAACTTGTATGTAGTGTGTACAACATAAATGACTGTGATATCGCGACTCAGGATTTTATTTTGAATTTCATTTTTTTCCATTTTTATTATTTATTCTAGTAGCGTATGTAGATTGCTTGAACCGTTACAATTCTTTTTATATTTATTTTTATTCTATTTTTCCTGACAAATATAGTCCTGGAACCTTTAAGAGTAGAGTGAATAGGTTTCTTTTGGATAGGTGTGTACCACCTTCGTCTTCATCAACACTTTCGACCAGATGCGATAAAACACAAACGCTTATTCCAATTAAATCTTTAAAAAAATGTAAGTTTACAAAATTTTAACGGAACCAACTATATTAAAAATAAAGAAAGACTTAGTAACAAAAGCTGAAAATTGTATACATTTAAGCAGATAACTTTGAAAACGGTTGAGTAATCCATCTTTATTCGGTTGGTTTTCTCGGAGAGTAAATTGAAAAGTCCTGCTAAGTATGACTGATGGTGCATATTACTTGGCCCCAACATTGTGACAGTTTCCCGTAAAGAAAAGAGGATTATTTCGTGCGGTGCGAAAGCGAGATCTTTTAATATTACATCTATTTATATTCATGTCCCATTTATCGTGGAAGGGTGAACGCTAAGAATCATAACCGCGTCGGAACAGAACAGTGATATTCACTTAGTCATTCTTTGTATTCCGATTATATGGAATGGGGTTTTAACGCTATAACACAACACGCTACAACAATTACGAAAATTCCTTTTAGTTTCGGTAGAAATGTCGACATTAAAATTGATTGCTTGCTACCGTCTCACCCTTTTGTATAGTAGTTATGTTAATATGTAAAAGGCACATATTATTACAGTATATGTCTTAATTTAGTCCCATTTTTATTAAGGTTTTTCTACTCTTACTTTATACGTGACTTGGTATACACATTGATTGGTAAACCACTGGACATACATATTGTTGGTATATTTTATTGAATACATATGCGTTAGTTAATGGCTAGTCCAATAAAATGTAATAAAGAAAAACATCTCTTAGTTTTAAATTAAACCTCAACGAAATTGGTGTAGTAAAATTCAAAAGGTATAGCCACCGTTCGGAAATTATCTAATGTAGAATACGTTGGATTATGGGGAGTAAATAATACAGCAGAAGTTAACAGCAACAGCTGGAAACCAAGAAAATGTGTATGCCTGTTGTGTGTGAGCGTGTGCGTGTGCGTGTGCGTGTGCGCGTGCGTGTGGGTGTGCGCGTGCGTGTGAGCGTGCGCGTGCGCGTGCGTGTGTGCGTGCGCGTGCGCGTGCGTGTGTGCGTGCGTGTGTATGTGTATGTGTGTGCGTGTGCGTGTGCGTGTTCGTGTGCGTGAGATCTCACTTTTTGAGATCTAAAATATTTCTTTAGCTAAATAATCGATAGGTTGAAAAAATTCGAAGCAGTGACAAAAAACATTTTTTTTAAATTTCGTCATTGATAAATCCCAAATAAATTGGCCGATTTTGGTCCAATTAACTGTATTTGACGCAGTTTTTAAAGGAGAAAAGTTGATAAGATTTTTAAGTCAATCGATGTATTATCATGAAAGTTATTTCAAAAATATTAAGCAAGTTTGCTAAAAACAACGTAACCTTAATATTTGAAAAGCTGTAACTTTTAAAAATTAGATTCGATTTTAATTTTTGACGTAATTTTTTTTTAGTAAAATATTGTAAAATACTAAAAAATGATTGGTTGAAAAATTTCGAAGTTATCTCGAAAAAACACTTTTTTCAAAACTTTTGTTCAACGATTACTCCCAAACAATAACCAATAAATCTTAAAAGTTATATAAAAATACTGTTTCGCCAAAATATTTTTTGAGGTTTTTTCAAAATTTCTCAAAATCTCCTGGGCTGACTTTGTTTAAATTTTCAGGAAGTTTAAGTTGAGTGGAATTCAATCGAATGCCATTATGCACATTTCGATCCATCCAGCCGTTCAAAAGTTATGAGATGTTTACATTCACACACACACATACATACAGAGATACTGACGTTATCGTGAAAATAGTCGGAAAAGATTCCTAGGACTTCAAAACTTGGAAATCTGGTGAAAACTTAATTTTCGAAAATCGGGGCAAAATCAGTAACTTATCTACATACGCAGCGGGAAGTTAAAAATCAGAGGTCTTTGAAGTTGTCATATTTATTTAACTAGCTTTGTACATTTCACTCGTCAAGTACCCAAACGTTAGGAAAATCTATTAAATTAACAAAAAAATTAATGACAAGTTTTAAAATCTCGGGGGATTTCAATTAAAATTTACAACTTTTAATTAAAAATCCTTTGCTGTGTTAAGGTAATAACTTTGTGGCTTTATTAATCTTATAATTACAATTTTGCTTTCATTCGAATTAAAATATAACCTTGTTTAGAACCAATTGCCTGCTGTGGGATTCAAATCCAAGACCTTTTGGGATTAGAGAAAGTAAAATAAATGATTAAAACAAACGAAAATCTTAAAAAATATACAAAATTTATAGATTGAATTGTAGATTTTACTGCCAAGGTGGACTAATAGATTTTCACATAAAAATACCCATGTATACCGCCCCGTTAGTTGAGTCACTACGCATCGATGGGGGTCCTGGTTCGATTCCCGAAAGGAATAAGTATTTGTGTGATGAGCATTAATGTGCGTATTTCTGGGTTTATCCAAATAATTTGGTTACTTTGGGGCTAGATTAATTCGTGTAATTTGCACACCGATATTTATTATGATGTTCGAAAAGGTAAAAGACACTGATTTTTTCATGTATTATATAAAGCAATAATAATAATGAATATTCATGGGACAAATTACATTTACTGATCTAACCCCAAAGTAAGCAAATTATTTGCTCGTGTTATGGGTGTTAGTCAACGACACTAATACATAGAAATACATGTATAAATACTGGAAGATATTTAATACACACCCAAACCCGGAAATACAAACGTTTATGTTCATCACACAAATGCTTGTTCTCGTAGAGGATCGAACCCAGGCCCCGTCGATTGTATAGTCAGGGTCACTAACCACTCGACCAACTGGGCGGTCGATATTTTGTTATTTAATATTATTGGTTTGTCAGCTGGAGAAATGGCTTACGATCTTCATCAGGGCATTTTTACCAACTGTCGCTTGTTGCTTGTGGTAGCTGATCCCGACAGCTATTTGTGCTCATTTATCAAACGATTTAGGTATTTTTTATATCATAAGATAGCAAACAAGCTGATGGTTTTCCTGAAGAAAAGAGAACCTTTGTTTTGCCTTTGAACATCAAATATGTTAATGGTACGTTGCCATTCGTACAGCGGGATGGCATTGGCACATGTATAAGTCTACCGACTACCTTACCCTCCAAACTGAAACACGAAAATGACAAGAATTGACGCTGTTGCGGCAGAAATAGGTAAGGCTGTGGTACCAAACACACGGGCGAGATATTACAGAACCCTACCACCTAGTAACCACGATAGAGTTGCTACGTATAGCCAATCGGTCGCCTTTTTCCACCTGCCTGGCAGAACAGCAGTTAATCTATTCTTCAAAGGGGGCCCGGCCAACACGGGGTGCTTAAACGGGGTACCAAACTATTTAAATTATTTTTTAATTACTTGTAAGTACTATAGTTAAATTTATTTAAAAAATATTATTTAAACAGTTGGTACAAACGGACCCTAATAGACAACAACAAGAAACCGAGCATCTGTTAAGATTATTCATCAGAAACCTGAAGTGTATTTGTTTTGTTCGACTTGAGTATCTGATCCATTAATAATCCGGGCCGGACAGCTGGACTTTATAATCTGGACCGAAAACTTGGACTTTTCTTGTTCATTTTTATCCCAGTTTAATAAAATTTATGTTACATTAGTATGACAGTTTTTTTTAAATATTGCAGCCATGTACTTATATTACCTAACCCGGCAAACTTTGAAAACCTTTAAAATAATCGTATAGCAAAAAAGAATTTCCCCACGTCGAGCCTGTCGACATTAGCTTAGTGGTAGAGCATGCCGGCTTTAGGGAGATGGTCGCAGGTTCAAACCCTATGTGTCGATATTTTTCTTTATTGTTTTTAAAGTTTTTCAAGTTTACCCAAGCACGGGGTGAGTGCTATAACACAAATATAACCGGCAAACGTTGTTCTGCTATATAAATTATTTATTGTAAATGTTTACTGGAGCGATGGATTAGGAGGATAAAAATTTTGAGTTATAGTTTTTTTTTAATGTCACATAAAAAAATACAAATAAGCATTTTCTTCAAAAACTAGATTTTTTTCTAGATAGGGCAACCTAATCTAATTTCAACCAATTATACAAAAAAAACATTAAAATATTTGGACCACAAACACGGTGACTCTTAATTTTAATATAATAAATACTAGCTGTATCTGCAACTTCGGTCGAGCACAGGAACAGACTTATTTCCCGGATGATGCGTCAAAACCCAAAACAGGTTGGTGTTAAACATTAATAAAACCTAAGTAAAACAGCACAAGAATTTGTAACATACTATTAATACAACTTAGTCTGTTTAAAACTTGTTTAATGGTAAAATAAAGATTTTTTTGCAAACTTGCTGTGTAAAAAAGTGTTTTATTTAAAGAAAGTTACTTAACGAGCTAAATCCCACATGCCGCCATCTTGATCAAAGGCATTAATTCCATGGGAACAATATTTTTTTACAGAATATAATCTACTGGCTATGGTTTAAGTCTCCACATACGTAATATATTAAGTGTGCACTGAACTTTTATACATTGTGTTCAGCCGTTTAACTAGTTATACGTATATATATCTAACGCTAGATATACATCGACGAAGTGACGAGAATCGATCACATAGCAAAGAAGAATTTCGCATTCGCATCAAAGATTTCGGAACAAGACAGTGACAAGCACTAACCCTATTGCGATAGGAAAAGGTAAGCCGCTCTTACCAAACCCAGGCGAGACAATGCAGTATTCTAACATCTAATAGCCACAAGGGTAGTGACTCGCGTAGATAAAAATTACCAAAGCAGCATTAATATTACTAGGTAAACAAATTCGTAAAATGCGTGTAGAGCCACGCGCAACGTAGGGTTCCATGCTTATCACAAAAATGCAGACTAAGAACAGGGATAGTTAGTGCTATACATATAGTGTTCGAACAACTGGATGAGTTTGCATATCTTGGATGTGCTTTTAGCAGGAATGGAATGTACACAGCTGATGTTGAAAGAAGAGTGTGTGCAGGGAACAGGGTGAATGGAGCGTAAGGAAGATTACTATATAGCACAATTTTAAGCCAGGATGCCCGTCTAGCCTGCATAATTATGTGCTTATCCCAACGTTATTGTATGGAAGTGAGAGTTGGGTATGTCTGAAAGGGCATGAAAGTAGAATCAACGCGATGATGTAACACTGGCAGAACGGGCTCATAATGTGGAAGTGAGAGAGAGGTTAGGTTTGAAAGAAAGTGTCGGTATAAAAATGAGGAAGGGCATGCTCCGTTGGTTCGAACAGTAGAAAGAATAGTAGATGAAAGGTTAACAAAACAGATGTTAAATGCGAATGTGGAAGGATTTAGGTACCCGACAAAACCAAGACTGACATACCATGATTAAATTGATCGAGTACTGTCCGAAGGTGGTATCAAGAGTCTTCGCAACCGGCGTGTGTGTATGAAGAGTGATAAATGTGGAGGAAGCGAGTCAAGCTAGCAAGGATCGTGATGTATTGTCCTCGGTTCCTTCTGCCTACCCCGTAAGGGATCTGGCGTAAATATATGTATGTAAGAACAGGGATTGTATTCCAAGGATCTCTAATGTAGACTGCGGAGGGATGAACATAACGATGTTATAAGGATTTCTAATTTATTTTAGTGCCCCAAAAAGTCAATAGTTGTTTGTAAAGGTTTTTTCTGTATCAAGCAGATGTTTATCTGGTTGGAAAGAGATAAATTTCGCCCAAAAACACCAACGATATTTATTGAAAAAAAAAATATACTTATTTTAGTTAGCTAAAAATCATCCGGTTTCGATATAGATCACACGAGGTCCCGGGTACGATTACTGGGTCGGGTAATTCAAAAATGTGTTTTTTTTTCAGTTTTCTGTAAAAAACAACGATGCCCGGGATTGGAAAGTACCTAATTGGCGATAAGCTTGTATATCACGTTGTGGAACTAAGTATCTTCGGCTAATCGTGGGTGCGTTTTTTGTACCTTTGCATCGGGGATACGGGTGTGAAGATAATTTTTAAAAGATCACAATGGATTTTACAATATGTCGTAGAACCTTCTTTTAAGCAAATATGGTACATTGCGATCTATGAGACGGGTATAGTGCCCTGTATACGTACAACTACTACCTTACCTTCGAAATTGGTACACGTTGGACTGGACGTTATTGTGACAGAAATAGGTGCTGCAGCTCTATCATCTAGAATTTTGTTATTTGTTTATTTTTCGAAATTACTATTTTACAATTAATCCTATGGAGATATTGAGGTTATGTCGTGGTCAAACTACTAATGATCCAGCATAATGCATAATGCAATATTTCTTATGCGACTGATCCTTAACCTAGTGCGATGTTTTGACTAATTATCAAAGAAGTGAAATTCCTCTCCGAGTCAGACTTAGGTCGTAATTATGCGCTCGGTCACTCACCCATAAGCTAATTAATATAAATATGTTTAATAATCAACCGTTTTACCATCCTAATAAATAATAAAATTTTCTTTTACAGTGTCTACGGTAGATGTGGATGCAGTGTTAGGAAGGACAGCATCTTTACCCTGTGACGTCACACCTGACACGAACGAAGACCGCGTCTACATGGTGCTTTGGTTTAGAGCCGGGAAGATCACAGGAGGGAAACCTATTTACAGGTAAATACAAATTAATTTAAAAAATCTACCTCATTACTATCTGACCATTTTTTGTTGTTTACATACAGGACAGACCACGAAGCAGTTTTTCTTGAGGTTTCTTTGAGGTTTTACAAAATCCCTCAATATCTCCTGGACCAAATCGGTTCAGATTTTTAAAAAATTTGCATAAACCCAATCAAATGCTTTCAATCGCATTTCGATCGGTCAAACCGTTCAAAAGTTATGACATGTTCACATACATACAGTTATACTAATATCACAGTGAAAATATTTGGAGAAGTTGCCTAGCATGTCAAAACGTGGAGATCTGGTGAAAACTGAGTTTTGGAAAATCGGAGCAAAATCAGTAACTTCCTTTTACAACAACCAATGTATGGAGAATTAGAAAATTCGTGTGACTAATTTTTAACCACAGTTGTACCTATAACATGTGCATATAAAATATATTTTTGTTTGTGCTCATTAGCACATGGCGGAAAGTGTGGTGGGTGTGGGAGGTTTTTTTTGCTGAGTTCCTTTTTCCTAACATATTCGGTAATTATGTTCTATTACTTACAGTAATTTTCATGTTTCAGTAGCATTGCTGAAGTCAGATATTAGATTTCTCGGAAAGTTACTCTTTGAATTACCATTATCATTATATAAAGCTTTGAGAATGTAGCCTTGAGCCCAGAGATTATTGGATTAACAGGGACAAATATTTGTGTGATGAATATAGTTGTATATGTCTATATATGGGTTGGGGTGTTTATTAAAATTTTTAAGCATTTATACATGTATTTCAATGTATAAAAATCGTTGACTAGTGAAATGACCTTTATCGCAAGCAAATAGTTAACTAACTTTGGAGTTAGACCAATTCGTGTAATAATGCCAGGCAGGCCTTTAAAAGCAACCAAAGGTCGTAAAAACGATGAAACAATTCGAAAAAAGTTAATTTCGGCCCTTGCGTTTCGCTTGGCTAGTCGTAGTGGGTGGCACTATGTGCCTCCAAATGGGATGTAATAAAACATAACATCTATTACTATGCCCTCCTCTTCCCCGTATCGGTCCGGGCTCCTTCGAAAAATATACCATCTGTCGTTCTGCCAAGAATTTGTAAGAGCCGATCGATTGGCTATCCAATTCATTATCATCGTGGAAACTAGGTGGCAGAGTTCTACATTGTCTCGCCGGATCTCGTATTACTGCCTTACCTATTGTTGTCGCAATAGCGTCAGTGCTTGTCAATGTCGTGTTCCAGTTTTTAGAGTAAGTTAGCTGGTAAACTTATGCAAGTGGCATTAACAGTGACAAGCAACGCACAATTAACCTTTGGTGTCTATAGGCGATGGCTGCCTCTTTCCATCAGAAGAGTCATCTGCTTGTTCGCTATCTTATTATGTATATAAATAAAACAAACCATATTTATTTTAGCACTGTTCCTTCGCTAGGGAAAATTTAAAAGCTTAAATAAAAATTTCGTCTCCATGGATATAAACCAACGACAATCTAGTTGTTTTGTTAAAAAGTAATGAAATTCAGATCAAATGGAACAAAGAACATTACGCTAATTGTATGAATTTTTATACAACGCAAAAAATTCAAAGACCATGAATTCAACCCTAGTAGGTAATCAAATGGCGGACGGGTAGAGGGGAAACATTTAATCAAATCAAAAGTGATATCAATCAATACACGAACGGTATTTGTGTGTAAAATATACGCTGTTCGAATGTTTCAGAACCAACATTTTAGATTGCGAACATTTTTAACTGACTTTTCATTGATTTATTTATGCGCGTATTTCATTTTTAAACTCAATATTGTCCGAATTTCATTAATATTTGAAAATAACCAAATAATTTGATTGATCTTTTTTGAATGTTTTTTTATATTGAGATGGATGGGATATTGTTTTGAGTTAAGCGACTTCGTTTGCGTCACTCAGAAACATTAATTCGTCTTGAAATGTATACTTTTCATCGTTGGCATTTGGGAAAACTACATTTAAGATTTTTTTTTATATTATAAGATAAAAAACCAGATGGGTCTCCTGATGGAAAGAGTCAACCATTGCCTATAGACACCAAAGGTGTTAATGGTGCGTTGCTATATTTTGGCGAGGTATAATGCCAGTGCCACAGTAAACTTCATTAATCATACGTATAATTTACCGGCAAGAGGGTAAGGTAACCCTCTAAAGTGGAATACGACAGTGAAGAGCACTGACGCTATTACGGCAGAAATAAGAAAGGCGGTGGTACCAGACCCGGGCAAGACAACGCTGAACTCTACCACCTAGTAGCCACGATGGTAGTGACTCGTATTATTTACAATCGGTTGCCTTTCACAACCTGCCTGGTAGAACGGCAGTTGGCCTATTCTTCAAAGGAGCCCGGGACCAACACGGGGAATATTAAAAATAAAGTCACTTGTACTTCTTGTTCACTTTTTATATTATTTAATACATGTAACTGATTTAACTAATTCATTAAAGATGTTTTTACAGTTATAATGATAAACATATTTTTTACTGATAAAAAGTTATATTTTGTAAATATTAATTGTATGTGGCTATTTTTTAATTTGACCCGAAATGCAATATGAACTGGGTTACCAATATTGTCACATTGGTAACCCAGTCACAAACTTTCATGAAAACTAGGAAACTACGATGAATATTTTTAAATAAATAGATTTAGTAAATAGCTTACCATTAGGCGAAATAATCGCCTATAGACACCAAAGGTGTTAATGTTGCGTTGCTATTTTGTGGCGAAGTCTAATGCCACATGCATAAGCTTGCCGGCTACCTTACCCTCCAAACTGGAACACGACAGTGACAAGCACTGACGCTATTGCGGCAAGAATAGGTAAGGTGGTGGTACCAGAGCCGGACGAGACAGTGCAGAATTCTACCACCTAGTAGTCACTCGCATAGCCAATCGGTCGCCTTTTACGACATGCCTTGCAGATAGGCAGTTAGCCTATTTTCCAAAGGAGCCTGGGACTAACACGGGCAAAAATGCTTATTAGATATCTTGAGATAAAAAAAACGCGATCTGTGAGCATGGGTGATGATTACCTCTGTCTATTATGAGATCCATACATTTATATATAAAAGAAAAACAGAGAATTTTAAGTTGTCAAATCATGAACAAATCTATCTAACTTCGTTAACTTTATTTGTTGAGTATTTAAACGATAAGGATACCTACAAAATAACCTAAAAGTAAATAATGAATTTAAAAACACAGTTTGTAACAACTGTTGCTCGAGGGAAGTCATTAAAAATTTACAACTTTTAATTAAAAATCATTTGTCGTGTTCAGGTTTATAACTTTGCGGCTTTATTTACCTTGTAATTAAAATTTGGTTATGTTTCAGATTACATTAACAACTTTTTCGTTATTAAATAGATAATATATTAAAAGACGCATAGGTTTTCTATAGAATTAGTGCGGAAATATTTCATTTTGAGCTATAGAAAATTATTCTTACTAATATCACTATTAATGTGAAAGAATGTCTGTTAAAATATGAAAAAATATGAAAAAACGTGAAAATATGTTATGTAAAATATAACATATTTTCACGACTGAACAAATTATGGTGAAATTTGGCAAGAAGATTTTTGAAGGTTCGGGGGCTAATCGGTTAATAAGTGGCCAAGTTCTGAGCTAACATCTGTTAAAATACAATAGAATAGAAAATCTGATTTTTGAAAGTCAGTTGAAAATCGGTTTTACTACCACCGTGACAATTCATCGTTCTGCAATGCTCCGCCCGAGTTTGTTTGGTAAAACGCCAAATCTAGTACTGCCGCGATAGCATTAGTACCTACTTGTCACTGTCATGGCATTGTTTTAAGAGTAAAGTAGCATGTAAAAAGAGGTAAGGTTTTTTCATTGGACCATCGGATGTCATAGCAATGTAACACTAATATATTTGTTGTCTACAGGTGATGGTCATCATCAATGCTTTACATTGATATAAAAATCCCCAGATACACAATCAGTGACTCAAAAACGTCCACTAAAAATTTTAAACTGTGCGCTCGTTTCAAATAGAATCGAGTTGGTCGCGATACTGTCAATTTTGTATATTGCTTTCTAAAAACAACTATAAATGCAAAACATACATTTTTGCCATATCTATAACTACTTGAGTGAAATTAGTGACAGTTTTGAGTGTCAGTTTTATACGGAACTGTGCATCTTGCTTTTATTATATCAGTGGTTTAAAGAGACGAATTTTCGTCAAGAGAACTGCTGTTTATTATCCTACTAGTTGCAGCGCGCGGCCCGCTGCGTTAGAAAGAGATAAAGAGTAGGCTATATGCTAATCCAGATCTTTTTGGTGAATCCCGCGGGATAACGTAATTTTTCCGGGATAATAAGTAGCCTATGTCCTATTTCAGGTTATCATTTACCTGTGCGCTAATTTTCATTCAAATCCATTTAGTAGTTTTTACGTGATTACGTAACAAACATCCAAACATCCATCCATCCAAACATTATTAAAAACAAGTACTACAAAATCATTTATTAAATGACCAAATAATTTACTTTTTAGTATTGATATTTTCAGCCGCTTTTCAAAAAGATAAAGTATTGTACCGGCTCAAACAATCACAAACGCTACAAGAAAAAATAATAAAAAATGGACAAAAATCAATAACAAATGGAAAAAATGAAATTCAAAATAAAATCCTGAAGCGCGATATCACAATTATTTATCTTGTAACACTACAAGTTTCAATGCTTCTCAAATGGACTTCGGTCCCCAGGCAGTACTACACCTTGCTTGGCTGGAAAGATCTTCCTTTTCCCTTTACTTGTCCTTGTATGATGTCATCAGCCTCCAGTTATGACGTCATACTGACAAAAAGCTGGCCCGCTGGTTCCATCACTATGACCCTTCGGCGGTACGAACCAGCGGCGCCACAGTATCTTCCCCGTGTTGGTCCCGGGCTCCTTTGAAGAATAGGCCGACTGCTGTTCTGCGTTTTGCATTGTCTCGCCCGGGTCAGGTAGCACCGCCTAACCTATTCCTGCCGTCAGTGTTTATCACTGTCGTGTTCCGGTTTAGAGGGTAAGATAGCCGGCAAACTTATTCATGTGGCATTAGACCTCGCCACAAGATAGCAACGCACCATAACACCTTTGGTGTCTATAGGCGACTCTTTCCATCAGAAGACCCATCTGCTTGTTTGCTATCTTATAATATAAAAAAAGTTATTTATTCAACTGTATTTTTATGTTTGCTACCTCAGAACTCGCTCATTGTGGTCCGATTTGTGATGCCATTTTAATTTGGTGAAGATCTAACACAAGGTTCAACAGACGCATGAAATGGAAATTTTATGTTGTAGTATTAGGACCCTAGCTCACCGGGACGCCATTGCGACGTCTCCGGCCACGTATCCACGTGGGTTACCCGCCAAATATTTCAATATAAACTGTTTGGATATAGTGGCCGGCAACATCGCCATGGCGTCCCGGTGAGTTAGCGGCCTTAATGTGTTCAAATTATTATTGTTATCGGGCAAAATAAAACATTAATATTAATTATTTATTCATGATTTCTAATGACAAGAATGCGAAATGTGGGAATTTAAATAATATAAAGTTAGCCAAGTGTGAATTGGACTCGCGCACGAAGGGTTCCGTATCATCATAGCAAAAAAATACGAAAAAAAACACGTACGTACGTACGGAACCTTAAAAAAAACACAGTGTTAAACCTCAAATTTAACAGTCTCTGTTTAGATTAAGAACTTTATTAGATCTAATTAAGAACTTTTTTAGTTATCTTTTAAATAGAGTATAAGAATATAATAATTCAAACATCGTACATGGGAGCAAAATCACACAGGTCGTAAAACCGATCCAATGGTTGCGATAGTGTCGCAGCGATGAAAATGTAACAGCGTTGTAAATCAGCTGGGTCATATATTTCGTATTGGCTTGTTAGGGAATATTTGTGTCAATTTCCTTTACTTGTAATTTTGTTATTGATAAGAAAATTGTGCTTGGCGGTATTATTAGTTTTTAGAGTTCCGTACTTAAAAGGTAAAAACGGGACCCTATTACTAACCTTTCGCTGTCTGTCTGTCCGGCTGTCTGTCTGTCACCAGGCTGTATCTTATAAACCGTGATGGCTAGAAGGTAATTTTTTTTACAAATTATATATTTCCGTTGCCACTATAACAACAAATACTTACTAGAAATTTAAAAAATGAAAATATTGGGGGTCCCCATACAATAACGTGTTTTTGTCGTATTTTTTGCTCAATATTACCAACGGTAACAGGTAGACGCTTAAAATTTTCACAGAATGTTTAGTTGTATGTCACCTTTAAAAATAAATAATAAAAGAAAATTTAATTAATTATTAAAGGGA
Source organism: Apodemia mormo (assembly GCA_036924255.1). NCBI lineage: Eukaryota > Metazoa > Arthropoda > Insecta > Lepidoptera > Riodinidae > Apodemia > Apodemia mormo. The sequence goes on from JAUPFN010000018.1 coordinate 19,311,035, forward strand.
GGCTCCCATACAACAAACGTAATTTTTAAGCAATGTCATTTTTTAATGATAAACGGGTAGAAACTTGAATAGGGATGGTACGAAACCCTTCGGTCGCGAGTCCGAGTCGCACTTGGCCGGTTTTTTTATTATCATCAGACAGCAAACAAGCAGATGATTCTCCATAGCAAAAAGAAACCATCCAATATAGTCATCAAGGATATTAATGGTATAATGATCTCCGTAGTTATGATAATGATATCTATTAATATTATAAATGCGAAAGTTTGGATGTGTGGATGGATGTTTGTTACTTACACCCGTATTCATAAACAACCCTTACCTAAGTAACGTAGTAACACTATGCGAAGAACGCTAATTTGCTATGCAATTCACATGACAAGCCATCTGTTTCATGACCCTATGCGCTTGCTAACACTATGCAATCTCATAGTATCGTTTGTGAATACGGGTGTTAATCAGGCAAAAACCACTGCACGATTTGAATGAAATTTGGCACACAGGTAGATGATGACCTGGAATAGCGCATAGGCTATCCCGGAAATATTTCGTGATCCCGCGGGATTCACCAAAAAGCTTTTATAATGCAGCGGTCTGCACGCTGCACCTAGTTAATATTATAAATGCGAAAGTTTTGATATTTGGAACTATGAATGTTTGTTACTCAATCAAGCGAAACTACTGGATATATTTGAATGAAATTTGGCACACAAATAGACGATGATCTGAAATACCACATAGGCTATAGGATACGCCAATAACTTTTATAATGCAACGGGCTGCACACTGCAGTATAGTATAATGCTATATTACTACTCGGTAGTTGGAATATCCCCTGTATTAGTTTATCGGCTACCTGACCTTCCAAACCAGAATATGATAGCGAAAAGTACGACGCTAATGCGGGAGCAAACCCTGTGCAGATGTTGCAGAACTTCACAGACTACTTAGTAGTCACGATGTTAGTGTAGCGGTTCAAGCAATCTACCAACGGTACTAGAAAAAATAATAAAACATTAAATAAATATTAAATAAATAAACACCCGAACCCGGAAATATAAACATTTATGCTCATCACACAAATGCTTGTCCCCATCGGAGATCGAACCTGAGCTCCGTCGATTGAGTGCTCAAGGTCGCTAACCACTCGAGCAACAAGGCGGTTAAATATATGTTTGTATTCTAGTACTTATATATGTATTTCTATGTATTAGTATCGTTGACTAACACCCATAACACAAGCAAATAATTTGCTTACTTTGGGGTTAGATCAATAAGTGTAATTTGTCCCGTGAATATTTATTATTATTATTTATTATAATATTCTCATCATACAAATGTTTATCTCTCGGAAATAGAACCCGACCCGCTTTCTACTTTCCTTCGCTAACTACTCGACTAACGGGATAGTCAAATATTTTACTTAAGTATTTGTACAATTTTATAATAAATTTAAAAAAATATGTTTAACAATTAATTTTTAAACAATGACTATATAAAATACTAAAAAACATCTAGAACATTTTTTATTTCCGTCCATCGCAGGTTTTCCTTTAATATCTAAAATTACTTTCACTGTCACTACGTAGATGCCATCAATCCATTTTGTAAACAAAGAATGAGCATATTTCTAAGAAATTAAAACATAGCCATAGAGTATCTACTCTCCAATATTTCTTTTTATTTTAATTTAATTATTTTACCTTTTTATTTTTTTTATATAACTGAATGATCAACATTCTTAAGACTTTCCGAAGTAAACAGACAACCATCTGTAGACACCAAAAATGTTGTTGGTGGGTTGGTTTGCTTGTGGCAGGATGTTAAACTAGATCACGACTCATGCTGCACCACGACTGTAAAAATATGGGGCTGTTTTAATAAAATGGCGCCAAACCCACGCGAGACCTTTAGCTAATATTTTGCCTCGTATTAACTGTGTGGCAGAATGACAGGGGGCCCATCCATCATTGGATCAGAGTCTGGCGGGTCCGAAAGTCTGTCTGTCTGTCTGTCTGTCTGTTACGCTTTCACAGCCAAATTTCATGAAAACCGCTGGACCGATTTTCATGAAATTTGGCATGGAAGTAGTTGAAGAGCCGGCGTCCAACATAAGCTAATTTTTTTTTCAAAAATCAACTCTTAAAGGGTTGAAATAGGGGCTGAAATTTATATGAAAAGTTATCTTGACAACATGCTAATCTACACGTGAGCGAAGCTGCGCGGATCAGCTAGTACACCTATATGCCAAATTTTATCTAAATTGGTCCAGCCGTTTTGCGTGATATTTTTATATAAAGACGAGAACCTTTAAGAAAAGAGCTTACTCATTTTTAAAAGGTAGGCAACGCAACTGCAAGACTTCTGGAATTGTGGATGTCATTAGCGCCGGTGATCACTTAACATTAGGTGCACCTGTTCGTTTGTCCCCTCTTCTACAAAAAAAAGGTAGCAAACACACATATGGCTCTCCTGATGGAAAGAGAACAAAAAGGTTAATGATGCGTTGCTATCTGTGTGGCAGGATGGCAGTGCCACATACATCAGTCTACCTGCTACGTTACCCTTCAAATTGGTATACGTCAATAACAAACATTGACTATATTGCGACAGGAATAGGTAAGGTGGTGGTACCAAATATCCGGGCGAGACATTGCGGAACTTTACCACCTAGTAGTCACGATGTTAGTGACACGTATAACTAATCGATCGCCCTTTACGACCTGCCTGGCAGAATGGCAGTTGGTCCATTCTTCCAAAGAGCCCGGACCAATCCGGGGGAAACTTATTGAGTAAGAAACATCCGAATATCCAAACATGTAAACATCGTAACACACTTTCACATTTACAAGTATAATACGAATGGGATGAGTTACGTGTATACGTGTTATAACCACGGATTAAATGGACACGCCTTTCAAGCTAATTTCTCAGTTTGTCAGCGTAGCTTGCATTCACACACAGAAATACAGAATTATACTACTTACTGATGATGTAAAATCACTAAGGGGGAATTCTTAAACCTATTCATCTTATTTGGTACGATAAAATAGTACAACATGGTTTATTTCTACAATGACAATTTTGACAGGGATTGGAGTGTTTGCTCATATGCGCGGCGACACGCTTCCTTCCCAATACCGTGTCTATTAGTATTCATGTGGTCTGTGGTTATAACAGTACACTATTTTCTTTTGACTTCAATAGTAAAGCACACGCGAGGTAAAGATTTGTACATAGACCTTTTCTTTTCACTTTGAGCTACATTATTGAAGTTTTTGTTAATCAATTTAATTACCTCCTACGCAGAAATAAGAGGTGTTATTATGTCAACATGAGTACCTGTGTATTTGTGTCTATGTGTGGTATCTCAGCCACCAAATGGATGAATTGATTTGAGACTTGAATGAAATATTTTTAAATCGAAAGCAACTCTCAGCACCGTCTTGCTGCAAAGTGATTAAAGCTACGTGTTTAACTTAACACTTACAGAAACTGTTTGGGCTCATTTGACAGATTTGTCCAAACTTTAATCTAATGTTCAGACTCCTCGAACACTTACATTTCGTTTAAGACTGATTATAGCCGCAATGATTGCATAAATAAATGCAACGAATATTTTATATTTTTTCATCACGTCGCGTCTTGCTGTGTCATCTTCGGATTACTGGCCAAAACGATAAATCGTTCATCTGGAAAATGTAAGCTCACAGCGCGCAGCACGACGAATAGGGAGCACTAGTTAATCACCAAATGTTGATATTGTTTAAATATTGGATTTTTTGTATAGACACATATGAAATTTGTTGTATATTTTATACTCAGTCGTCTTCTTTTGGTAAAACACCATAACAAAACGCTCTTTTGAATTCTTAGACCACTTACTTCATCGAAAAAAAAATTCAAAGTAAAATTCAATCTATTACAGTAACAATGGAACTAAGATATATTTTATAAAATTTTGCACAAATAAAAAAGTAAGAAAATATTAGAAACTATTGAAATTCTATGCCAACAATTATAACTGAAGGAAATTAGCCAGGCTTTACCGTATGTAAAGCTTAAGTAAGGTAACCTCTAAGCTATCCCTGGAGAGCAGTACGACCGAGGACATAATGCTGTGTAAGATTTAATCGCAGATATAAAGCTTATTATAGATTAAATTTAATTAAGCTGTAAATGTGAAGCATGTTCACATTTATAATTAATTTAACGCCTTAGTAAAATCCACCTGTGTTAGGTTTTACGGTTTCAAGTTTAATTTAATGTTAGTACTCGTAGCGAAGGCTTGTTTTTATTGAAGTTAAATACTGTTTTATGGAAGGTTGAATAATTGTCTTATTCGAACTAACTTAAAATGGGTCGACATAAAAAAATTAAACTTTATTTCTGACCGCCATGTAGTCTTGAAGTTAGCTTTTTCGGATAATGAGGTACCAGGTTCGTTTCCTGAGATTAGTCAAAAGTATTATTCAGGGTTTTCGAGGTTTGTCTGGAAAATACAAAATCTCCTAAGCAGTTTCGAGTCTTGTGAGTAGTGTTTACCTCTCCCGTATCTTTGATGAGGACGGAAGAGGTAAACCGGATGATGATGATATATAACTCAGATGATATGACCATTTATGTTATGCTAGAAAGCAGCTCGACATAGGATTAAATAAATAAATAAATATTCACGGGACAAATAAATTGTACCAAATTTCACTAAAATATGTTCAGCGGTTTAGGCGTAAAGAAAAGACAGACAGACAGACAGAGTTATTTTCGCATTTATAATATTAGTATGGATTTAACGTCTTAGCAAACTCCATCTTTTTTTATATCATAAGATAGCAAACAAGCAGATGGGTCTCCTAATGGAAAAAGTCAACAGCCTATAGACAACAAAGATGTTAATGGTGCGTTGCTATCTCGTGGCACATGAGTAGTACTCTTTGCTTGTGGCGAGATCTCATTCCGCATGCATAAGCTTACCGGCTACCTTACCTTCCAAACCGGAACACGACAGTGGTTAGCACTGACGCTATTGCGACAGGAATAGGTAAGGCGGTGGTACCAGACCCGGGCGAGACAATGCAGAAATCTACCACCTAGTAGCCACGATGGTAGTGACTCGTTTAGCCAATCCGTCGCCTTTTCCGACCTGTTTGGTAGAACAGCAGTTGGCCTATTCCACAAAGGACCCCAGGATCAAAACGGGGATGTTTGAACCACCTGTTTTAGGATTTACGACTTTTAAGTTTATTTTAATATCAACACTTGTAACGAATACTTGTTTTATTGCAGTTGGATACTGTTTCACGATAGACAAAATGGTGATCTTTTTGGACTGCCTTGTGAATTAAGGGGATAGCCAATTCGGATCATGAGGTCCCGGGTTCAGTCCTTAAGTCAGACAAAAATGTTATTGAATATCCGAGTGTTTTTCTTGAAAATTCAAAGTCTCAGTGGCAGCACGGGATCATATATATATATATATATATATATATATATATATATATATATATATATATATATATATATATATATATATATATATATATATATACCCATATATACCCATATCTTGGAAACCAAGCTTTTCTTGGACCTGAAACCTTGATATATCGATTCCTTGACCCGAAATACCCCTAATTTGTGACTTTCATGAAAATCGTTGGAGCCGATTCCGAGATTCTAATTATATATATATATACAAGAATTGCTCGTTTAAAGGTATTAGATATATATATATATATATTATATATATATATATATATATATATATATATATATATATATATATATATATATATATATATATATGTATATATATATATATATATATATATATATATATATATATATATATATATATATATATATATATATATATATATATATATATCTCTCTCTCTCTCTCTCTCTCTTGGAAGATAAGGTAACTTTTGATCTCTCCCTAGAAAGCAGTACGACCAAGATATAATGCAGTGTAAGATTTAATCACAGATATAAATCTAATTATGGATGAAATTTAATTAAGCTGTAAATGTGAAGCAAGTTTATATTTATAATTGATTTAAGCCCCTGGTAAAATCCACATGTATTAGATTTTACGGGTTTCAAGTTTGATTTAATGTTAGTGCTTGTAGCGAAGTCTTGTTTTTATTGAAGTTAGATACCGTTTCATTGTAGATAATATAATTGTCTTCTTAGGACTAGCTTAAAACAGGTGTTTGTCTTTGTAGTGATTTATCTGTGTGTTGGCCCAGGCTCCTTAAATTACAGATCAACTATCGTTCTGCCAGGCAGGTGTTAAAAGGCGATCGATAGGTTAGTCACTACTATCGTGATTACTAGGTGGTATAGAGTTCCGCAACATCTTTCCTGGGTATTTGGTACTACCGCCCTAACTTTTCCTCAATAGCGTTAATGCTTGTCATTGTCGTATTACGGTTTAGAAGGTTAGGTAGCCGGTAAACTTATGCATATGGCATTGCCATCCCGCCAATGTACCATTACCATCTTCGGAGTCTATAGGCGATGATTTTCTCTTTCTACCAGGAGAGCCATCTGCTTTATTGCTATCTTATGATATGTAAAAAATCTATATTCACGCAGATATTCTTGTAGGGTATGTTGATAGACTCGAGTTCAATACAGCTTCAGGCAGACTTGCCTTGTTTTCGTCATATTTATAACGTTCGTTATAAAGTACGACGGTTGTGAAGATTTAAGATAAGTTATTTTATCTATTTATTAATGACTCATCAACACTTTGTATCTCACATAGTAAACCTCAATCTATATTTTATTAATATTATAAATGTGAAAGTTTGGATGTTTGGATGGATGGATGGATGAATGGATGGATGTTTGTTACTCAATCACGCAAAAACTACAGAACGGCTTTAAATGAAATTTAACACACAGGTAGATGATGGCCTGGAATAGTACATAGGATATTTTTTATCCTGGAAAAATTATATGATCCCGCGGGATTTACCAAAAACTTTTATAATGCAGCGGGCTGCACACGGCAGCTAGTAAATAAATAATTATTATTGGAAAAGCTACACAAATTGACCTAACCCAATTTAAACAAATTACTTGCTTGTGACATTTATAATGTATTAGTCAACGCAACTATTAAATAGAAATATTTATGTTAATGCTGAAATGTATTTAATAAAAACCCTAATCTAGAATCAAACGTCTAATGCTGGTTACACAAACGCTTCTCCCTATCGGGAATTGAACTTTAGTCCTATCAATTCAGTAGGTAATTGAACTTTAGTCCTATCAATTCAGTAGGTAGGGTCGATAACCACTCAACTAATGGGAAAGTCAGAAAAATTTTCTTAATCTGAATTGACAAAACTATAGACTGAACTGAGATCCAAATTAGAGATCTCATGAATTTGTATTTGTAAATAGAAACAAAACTACTAATGAAACCAGAATTTCATAAAATTAAGTAATTTTTCGTCTTCTACTCTTATTTTCACACAAAAGCGAAGGTGAAATAGAATTTTATATATTTTCATTCGTATTGTTACAGTTTCGACGTCCGAGGGCGATCTTTCAACAAGGCACTTCAATGGTCCGATCCGATTGTGTTCGGTCCACGGGCGTATTTTGCTACGGTCGCTCGTCCTGCTGCGCTAACACTTGACACCGTGCAATTGGACGACGAAGGTGTATATCGTTGTAGAGTTGACTTCAAAAACTCTCCAACACGCAATTTTCAAATACGACTTTCTGTTATAGGTGAGTTTTATTTTTTTACATAATTGATTTCTTTTAAGTATAGCAAATACAGTGTTCTATTGATTTAAACATAGCATAGTATAGCAATAGCTTAAGACAGCTATTGCTATGGAAAAAGAGAACTATGTACATCACCTACTAAATGTAATTGAATGACGACTGTGCATATCGCTGTAGAGTTGATTTAAAAAAAAATTAACGCGTAATGTTGGTGATGTCCTTTACGTGTCCTAGTAAATTATCTTGACAAGTTTTGGTAAAATTGTATTGAATATTGTTCAAACAGTATGACAAAATGCCGAACTAAATAGTTATCGTGTAAAATAAGCTATTTTTAAATTAATTCTAGGGAAAAATAAGTTTTTATTCCATGAAAATGAAGTAATTTACGAAAAATGTCAATGTCCTCCCATTTTAACAACTTTTAAAAATCAAATTACTCAATATTGTGCTATTAACCTGGTAACGAAACTATGCAATATAGATTAACAATAAATGCAATAATAGATCTTTATTAATAATATCGTAAAGGGATATGGTAGACTCGATCGAAACCTTACTTGAATTTAAAAAGAGTAAAAAATAATTATTTCGAGTCGACAAGATATATCCGCAAAATTCTGATTATGAGTAAAATGCCAGTTAGAGGGAAGATTGCAAGAAGTTGCGAGACGATATAGGAAAAGTAGAGACAAGGTAGGACAAGGTAGGGGAGAAAATAGGGGCATGGTAGGAAAAGATAGAAGAAATGTCGGGAAGTAAGGGGAAGTAAGCGGGACTGTAAGGAGAAGGTAGTGGAAAGGTAGCGAGAAGGTATAAATCTTGAAAGCTGTTTCTTTTGCTAATTTGTGTTAGTTTATTTTGAAAGTTAATTTTAAATATAAAATATTTATGACAAAACGTTAGCAGTTTCAATGTATTATAATTAATATAAACACAATAAACAATGCTGTACGAATCTTTGCCTTGCTTATATTCTTTCAAAACCGATAACTACAAAAATGTCTACCTATATTTTGTAAAAGATTGTGTATTATGAGTCACATTTCACCCGAGCGAAGCCGGGTTTTCATCTAGTAATTATATTACGCTACTTTTAGGCGTCAAAAATATAATTATGACGCCTAAAACTAACGTAATAATATATAAAATGATATCTTTTCAGTGCATCTTTCAGAATAAAAAGTATGCTTTGTATTAAGCTAAACTATTGTCTACCTATAAATACCTACCTACCTTTATTTTAGTTATAAACTTCAAATGCCTCCAACTTCGTTTGCGTAACAAAAAAAAAAATTACTTCCTTTTACTACGCCAAGCAAAAAAATAGCCCATGTCACTTAGGATAAATGCAGCTTTTAATACAGTTTATCTTTTAAAAGCTTACAATCAAATTTTTCCTCATTATAATACTACTAGCTAGTAGTGGACACGCGTAGCTTCGCCCGCTAGAGTAACATGTCATCAATATATTTTTATACAAACTTACGTCTTCTATTTCAGCCCTTTAGGAGATTTTTTTAGCTAGCCTATGCTTGACTCCGGAAGTTCAACCGGAATGTCAGTCAGTTAGTTCAGTGAATTATACAGAACACTACCCAATATCGATAGCAGTGCTACCGGGTTCAATTGTGAATCTAGGCCCTTCTCAAATCTATTTCAGTGAAACATATAAAAACTTCATCAAAATCGGTCATCACGCACAGAATAAATAAATATGTAAAGACGGTCGAGATAATAGCGGGTTTAGTACCGGACATTTGAAAGACATTGCCACTATCAATTTCTACTTGTTACATTGTTGCGAAGTATTAAAAGACATCTGTATCATAAAAAATGATCAAAGTAAGATAACCGACCGCCCCGTTGCTCGAGTGGTTAGCGACCCTGACTACGCAATCGACGGGGCTCGGGTTCGATCCCCGACGGGGACAAACAATTGTGTGATAAGCATAAATGTTTGTATTTCCGGGTTTGGGTGTTTATTATATATGTAAAAGTAATTATATATGTATTTCTATGTATTAGTATCTTTGACTAACACCCAAAACACAAGCAAATAATTTGCTTACTTTCAGTAAGTGTGATTTGTCCCATGAATATTTATTTATTTATAATTATAAAGATAATATACATATACACTGATTTTTTTAATATATAGATATGTATGGAAAATTGGGAAATAATTAACGTTTAGTATTATACAAATAGCGCTAGTTGAATATAAGGCATGAGATATAATTAAAAACAGTTCAATGGTTTCAAGGATTCGACTATAATTTACCCACAATACGTCGACCCTTGAAAACTAGAATGGGATTTGTAGCAGCTGTGTGTATTCCCACCGAAAAACTTTTCTCTGTATATCCACCCTATGCTCAGAATTTATAAGAGAACCTTATCTGAAAAGCAAGCCTTTCAAAGACTTTAGTGAAGCGAATAAAACAAAGCTTTGCAAGATCTTCTTTGAATTTTGGTTGGGAAAATGAGAGGTTACACGCATCTGCCCATAACAAAGAACTTTCAAATTGTTGTTATGACTGTAATGAGCTAAGATAAAATGTAAGCAGACACATAATAACGTAATTTAATCTACAGCTACCTAATGAACACGATAACAACTTCTAATAGTATTTACATATGATATTATGAAAGGCTTGTTTTTACCGCCTTATTCGCGTAGGTCTAGTTGTTAATGACACGTGGTGAACGTTGTGAATGAGACTCAGGTTCAACCTCCAAAAGATTCAAACATTTGTTTGATAAGCATTATGGATGTTTGTATTTTAAGATGTGATCTCTTCCTAAATCTTTTAAGATCTCCTGTTGCTTACTAAATATAATGATTGAGTATTTGTATGTACAATGAAACTGTATTATAACTTAAAACCAAGTTTTAAATACTGCTGTCATCTTATCCTCTCTTTCTAACACAGCTGTATAAATAGAGATGGCGAGACCTCAGAGACTGAGATATAATGTAAACGTTTGTTTCAATTAATTAATACGAGTGCTTGTTCCGCCTTTGTCTAATACTTCATGATATGTATTATGTGTCAGCGATCGCGTGATGCCAAAATTTGACCATAAACTATGTAATAAAACCTCTTTCAACTTTGACAATTGACACTAGCCGCAATGAAAATAGTATACATATGTCTGTGTGTATATTATCTATGTCACATGAATGTAGTGTGTAATGTTTGTTATTATTAATTTAATGTATTTCTAATGCTTTTTATTTAAAACTATTAGGTTTCTGTAGTCATCTGCACATTAAACTTTAATCATGCTTAATTAACTCCACCGTTCGCGCAATTTTTACCATTTCAGGATAAACAAATGCTGTATTAATGACTGATTGAAATACAATTATAACTGTCTTATAAAAAGCCAAACAACGTCAGTTTTTAAATTGTTTTTTTCTTATTTTTTTAACGTTTTAATAGTTATTGTGCTGTGCGGAGCACAAATAAATCCAATAGATCTCTCTTTATTCATCAGATTTTTAGTTAATAGAATCCAGAATCGGTTCCCGTGTTGATTTAAAAATGTTATAAGTGTCATTGCAGGTAAAAAACTTATGGATTCGACTGACTTTGGTAATTACACTCAAACTCAAAATTTATGTGTAGATTTAATTCAAAAACATTTGTAAACTGGTTGACTCTGCGAGCTTTTTTGACGTTTCTTGCCGAGTTGAAATATTTTATGCTCAAAGCAGTAAAATAAAGCACAGATTTTGACAATAGCTACGACTTGTTATATTCTTACATATCTAGGGAATATCCTTAGATATGTAAGAATATAACAAGGGGAAGGAAATTAAGAACATGAAGGGGAAAAATTAATTTGCGTTTACAAGGAGAAAAAAATATTTTTTAAATATTTTACGAAAAAATCGTGCGGCAAAAGCAAAACAAATAAATTTAAGAGTATAACTGAGAATATTCAATTTTAAAGAGTAATGTCCTCTATACTTTGCTTACTGATACAAAATAATTGAAATTGGGTGGTTTTAAAATTAAATTAAAATTTAAAAAAATAAATCTACATTTTAGTAGTAAAACCATTCTATCATTCTTAGTACTTGTATTTTGTCTTAGGAGCAGATAAAAAACAATAATTGAATCTGTCACTAATTTTATATATTGGCATTTAAATGTAACTGAATATAAACGACTTAAAAGTTCGAAAAAATGTTGAACATTATGCTATCCTGACTGTATAACCGTGTTTACAGAAATTTGAATTGTAAACGAGTCATTTGAAACACAAATGTATTTAAAGTACTTTGCTTTATATTTGGTAAGAAAATACTAGGATTTAGAAGTGTCGTTTACAAAGCGTTTCTATGTTTTAAATAAAGGGTTAGTATAGGTTTGGTTTAAGCTACTAAAACATTTACGGTTCTTTATCCTACTACTAAAAATTTTATACCTTAAGTGTGATGCAAATTTTAATTGTAAATTAGGTAAAATTTATTTGTAAACACATAATATAAAATGTGCTTATAAAATGACCAGCTGTTACTCGTGGGATAATTATTTTATTATAATACACACAATACAGTCCACTGTATTAAAAAATCCTCAGGAACAACATATTTTAGGTGAATACATTTCACCAGGTCATTTGCCTATGTGTCATATTTTATCTAAATCAGTTTAGCCGTTTTTTGAGTGATTGAGTAACAAAACTTCATACATACAAACTTTCAAATTTATAATATGCATTGGATTAGACGCCCATCCGTACGCGATATATTGTGGCCATTTTTTAGTATTTCTTCTGAAAAATGCCATATTTCTAAATCCATACTAGGATTAGGTATAAATACGAAAGTTTGTCTGTTTGTTACGCTGTCCTAATTTAACGTATTTTATTTAAATTTAGTAAAAAGATAGTTGAAAACATGAGGTAAACATGGACTTCTTTTATAAGATTAGCTAGTACTATAAAAAATAAAATATTCTTGAATATGTTATTTTATATTCAAGAATATATCACTATTATATTACTTAATGCTTATATATTTTTCTGCCAAATCCCTTGCGGGGTAGGTAGAGGTGACCAAGTGCCTTACGTTACTTTTATGTTAATTTAAAAACCAATATGGCAAATTTGGATTTAGTTTGTATCTAGTTTTTTACACACCATTCGCTCCCAAAGATTTTATTTTTTTAAACAAAGTACAGCTAATAAATGGAGTGCTTTTTAGATGTAAGAGTTTACCCGATATCATCTATCTCCACAAATAAAAAATACAATAAAAATATTATTAGTAGTACGCTGTTAGCTTAAGGATGTAAAGTAATTCTTAAGTAAAGTAAGTCTTAAGATTACTGAGTACAATGCCTCTAAGTTGAAACTCGGCAGTGTCAAGCACTGAAGCTATGGCGCGATAATTATACGAAGCGGTAGCACTTAGGGTGTAGACAGACGGGCTGCATTTCAACTGAAATCCGACTGCTAAATGGCAGTTCAGAAGCAGTTTGAATGCAATTGACACGACTGCAATAGAATTTGGTTTGCAGTTCTATTGCAGTCGTATCAACTGCATCTGAACTGCCATTTAGCAGTCGGTATTGCAGTTGAAATGCAGTCCGTCTGTCTACACCCTTAGCAAGGCGTTTAAAAGGACTGTAAATATATAAAACGTTGAACATATTTCTGTAGGTAAAAAGTGCACACTGGGCTCAAATGACAAGCTAGCAACAAATTATCACATCCAAAACTAGTAAAAGACAACGCTCTACATAGTTAATGTGAACCGAAATTTTTGCCGTACATTTTCATCACAAATATGTTTGACCTTTATATAATTATAATTTCGTGATATAAAAAAATAAATAATCAAATAGAGAGATACCTTACGAATCATCAAAAATTCAAAAATAGATTTTGAGACACTGAATAGAAATTATTCAAACCAAAATATCAAGTTTTAAAACAAGTCTTGCCGACTTCCTACATTCAATGGTCTGTCATTCGTAGCAGTAACCATTAGCAAGCAATTGTATAATGACGTATCGTTCCTCAAGTTCTTAGGACATTTAGTAATTTGATATTTATAGGAACAGTTTTAACTTACGCCTCGTAGAAAATGTTACTAATCTTAACTAAAACGAGGGGTTTTACTGATATAGGAAACGGACGTTATCTTGCTCATCTCTTTTAATATCATCAAAACATTAAAATAATATTGATATACCTACATACATATATTAAGATGATGAAAATTGAACACTAAACGCAATTTCTAAATAAAACTTATTCTATTTTAATCTATGGTTATTAGAAAGTCTGTACGTTCAAAAAGCGAAATTCAAGTACATTTGTATGAAGCAAATACGTCGTACAAAGGTACAGTGCAAGTGGGGCTATTTGTTATCCTTCATGTGTAAAGTATACAACGTGTTTCCAGATGCGATTATGTACTTACATAAGAACGCCTTTTACAGCCCTTAGGTCGGTGCTAAAAAAAGGCCAGCTGTGAAATATCGCCCGAGGCCCTCTTTAGAGTCCTATAATATGGTTCCCTCGTAATATTTAGCTCATAACACGTAACTGAGTAGTGTCCCCGATTATACTTAATAGAATATTTAAAATTTAGTCTTAGTTATATCATCATTTAACAGCCATGATGTGGGAAATAATGTCAAAATCTATTATAATGAATTATATTTGACACCCGCGCCTTTGTTCTTGTGAACTCAAAAGCCGTTAATTATTCTTGAAAATACTTGTGCTTTATGAATTTTATTCTCATCGATATATTGAGAAGTGCAGAAAGGGAAAAGACACTTGACATAGATAGCGGGGCGACATGGTACAATTAGCAAACCTATGCGATACGAAAGAATTTTTTTTTATAGTAAAAATAGCAAACAAGCAGATGGGTCTCCTGATGGAAAGAGTCAACCATCGCCTATAGACACCAAAGATCTTAATGGTGCGTTGTTATCTTGTGGCGAGTTCTAATGCCACATGCATAAGTTTATCGGCTACTATACCCTCCAAACCAGAACACGACAGTGACAAGCACTGACGCTATGGCGGCAGGAATAGGTAAGGCGGTGGTACCAGACCCGGGCGAGACAATCCCAAACTCTACCACCTAGTAGTATCCACGACTCGTATAGCCAATCGGTTACCTTTTGCGACCTGCCTGGCTGAAGGGCAGTTAGTTGGCCTATTCTTCAAAGGAGCCCGGGACCAACATGGGAAGAATGTACACCGACACGTGCAATTTTAAGTTTAAATTTGTCTTTTCGAAAAATAATAGTAATAATCTCCATATTTAGTCTTCTATTTCCTCTAATACCTTACCCTTACTTAATGATTTGGTCCTCCGAGCTCAATTAACTTTGATTGATACATCGATTCCAAAGTAGTTTTAAAGTTTAAAAATCGCGTAGCTCCGACCAAAGCCACCATGACACCAAGGCTTGATTTAGCACAATTTTACTAGATACAAGACTATACACTAAGGTTTACTATAACAATATCGATACAAACATGGCGATTTTTTTGCTATATAGGATAATAGGATTAAGTTAGTTATCGATTTCCGCAAATCAGCTAAAACAGGTAATGCTTAATCGAATCAATAAAATACAAAAAAAATCTAAAGAAAACCTGGCAAACTTTCTTTCCCATGACCGAAAGGCTGAGTTTATCAGCATGTTTAAATTCACTCGGGTTCAAAATTACACCAATATTCTTATTGCAAAGTTAGAATTTTAGACCTTATATGCCTAATTAAGGTATTAGAACAGAATAGAATAAGATTTTGTTTAAATTAAGTATTTCATGATATATTTTTTGAACGTCAATTTGAAAAAGAACATGTAATACAAGTATACTTTTATGTATTATCAGTTAATTATCAGTCACAGCGGAATTATCAAAAAATATAAATGTACGTACATTGTACATTCTAATGAAAACATTAATTTCAAAAAGAACAAACAAAGAAATAATAATTAAAAAAGAACTATATAATGTCAATCATAATCTCAATTAAGAAAAATATCTCAAAAGGTTATATTTATACAAGAAATACCATAAACATGAACTATCATAAACGTGAATTATTTACAGAGAATATTATTGATAATTATACTAATACTTAACAATTTAAAACACAAACAAAATAAAACATTAGGTTTAAATGGAATTACAATTTTCATTAAGCTATACTCAATGAAAAATACTAGCTCAATGAAAAATGTAAAAAGTGTGACGTAGTCGTATATTACATTCTATAAAATCAATACCATGTAAAACCAACTTAATTTATTTATTTCCCTTTTTAAATTTTAACGGATTAATTCATGTAAGGGGTGGGCTAAGAGTTGGGTTTCATAACTCCCACTAAATGAATTGTTAATCAGGATGATGGTAAGATATAGGATCTTTGATAAAAAGATAATATCGTCCATTTTTTTAATGAATGTCATTTCCACACTTGAATTACATGTCATTAGAATTTTGACCGCTTTGATACTAATCAGGAGTAATATATAATTAACGTTGGATTATATTTACTTCTAGTCACCACTACGTCTCTCGTCCTCTACGTGGAAAAAATCTGAAATAAAAGTAGCCTAAGTTACTCCTTATTACCGTGGTTTAAAAGATAGACAGTCTCGTGGTTTTACCCGCGTAGTTCCCGTTCCCGCGGGATTTCCGGGATAAAAACTATCCTTTGTCTTTTTTCGGGTCTTTTTTCATTCAATTTGTTTTCATGATTTAGGCGTGAAAAACACAGATAGAGACAGACGGACAGATTTACTTTCGAATTTATAATATTAGTATGGATTATAATATTTTGTACATTGACACAAATTTCAAGTGTCCAAAAAGAATACTAAGATGGTCGAAGCTGGTACCTCTACTATACCACAGCCGAACTACAGCCACCATTTTGAGAAACGTCATTTCGCTTATGCGAATGACAATATGTCATACGCTATTTAATAACTCTTAATGCTCTACTAGTGCCTTTGGCTGTGGTTAGTGGCTTTGTAGCCTTGTAAATAATTTATTTATGTCTACATAAATTGTATTTTTTCTGTTTAGTGACATCCGATATATTATTTTTAATTATCATAGGTAGCAAACTCTTTAATTATAAATGAATCAACAAACAACCTTCTCATATATCCGGTTAAACTTTATACTTCATAAAATGTAATAATGAAGGGAACGTTAAGTGGATTGCTAAGCATGAAGCTCGCAAACTTGTTTTACGTTAAGCGACTAAGTTATGAAACTTTGCTTTCATACATTGCGACTATTATTCTGGAAGTCAGTAATTGTATCATCCATGTGACATAACATAACTCGTAACTTTTAGTCAACAATTCTAGGATATGGTTTTAACTTTTAAATAATTTCAGAGAAGTATTAATTGGTTATTTATTTTTTAAGTACAAGCCGTTATTAATAAGCGCATTAAGTGACCTCACTTTTTTTGCAATTTGCTAATTTTCCCGTCGCTTTCATTAACTAATATTTAACAGAAACTTTTACATACCAGTTATATGAGGGTCCAGCTAAAAAGGATAAGAATAACAAAAAAAAAACAATTCGAAACCATCTTAAGTTTAACTACTTATTAATAAGCACATTAGAATGACGTCAGTTTTTTCGCAACTTGATGATTTTCCTGTCACATGTAACAGTTGACTTTTACAGACCAATTACTTGAGGTTTTAGCTTAAGAGGACCTTAGCAAAGGTGGCTAATAAAAGTAATTCTAAAACAGTCTCTTATAAATGGTCGTAGTAAAGACAGATCAGTATATCAGTATATATGTATTTTATTCAAGGTAACGCATGAAGTTAATGCCTACTGATTTGTTGTTCTACCACAGAAATCAGAACACATACTGTCAACGAGAATTGTTGTACCAAATAACTATAAAATAATAACTTTAAAATGTGGATGAATGTCCTGACGTTAAAGTAATGAAAACTCTGTGCGTATTCGTTGATATATATATATATATATATATATATATATATATATATATATATATATATATATATATATATATATATATATATATATATATATATATATATATATAGGACTGGAGGAATCTAGTATTTTTAAATGTTTTACATTAGAATTAATACATTAAATTAATAAAAATAAACATACTACATTCATGTAACATCCATGATAATACGTAAGTATGATATTACTTACTAGGTTACGCTTATAAAACCTTCCCTTATATCCCAGAAGATAGACTAATGAAAATGATTGACATGAAAATTTTAATTTGCAAGAATATGGGTGTTACAAGTTACTAAAAATAATTAATTATATTATCAAGGTAGAATATGTTGGAAACTTTTAATTATTTTTAGTAACTTGTAACACCCATATTCTTGCAAATTAAAATTAATTAAAATAATCACTATATAAAAATATTGAACCTGTAAATATACAAAAATTAAATATTTCATCATATCCATTCAAAACAGTTCGTCATTTAATATAAATTGGTAAGGCGATACAGTTCCTAAGTGCTCCGGAAATTCTCGAAAACTTTTCTCTTCATGAGAGAACGGCGAGAATATAAAAAGCACCCGCCTTGCCGACGGTGTGCGAAGAAAGCGTTCGCCTGAATTAATAAGTACAACACGAAATTTGAATTTAATAAAACAAGTTGGCAAAGCAGCTGAGCTGTATTGATTCATTTTTAGTGAGGAAATTGTTGACAGATTGCTTTCCATAGTTTAGGGAGTTGAATAACAGATGTTTTATAACTGTAATAATCTTTTCACTCTATTATCACATCTAACTATATTTTTTTATCAATTATTCAGATTGTATATACTTGTCTAATTTTGTAACATTAGCAGCTTTAAAAAGTTGTTTTATAGCATTGTCGCAAAGTTGCTATTGATCTTTTTAAATGTATAACATGAATAAAAGTCACTTACGTTTATATTAACTTAAGTTACTTTTATTGTGCTTACACAATTGCATTGTACCTTGCACATGCAAGAAGTAACTTCGTACACTATACTCGTAACGTCCTAAGTTATAACGAGCGTAGAACATATTAATATTGACATCGCTAACGTAGACACTAGACAGCATCCGAACGTCGCCTACGCTTTTGTAGCGTAGCGCTACGCAGAATGTAGTACTGCATTGGCTAGATAATGTCCCGCTTCACATTTTTTAACGCTTAAAGTTATGCTTATGACAGTAAAACAAATAATTAATTTTTAAACCTTTAAAATGTCTGAAATGCTTTCCTTTTAAAGCGGTAAGATGAATATGATTGGTTTTCGTTTGTGTAACTATCCATACAATATTATAAATGCAAAAGTCTGTATGTTTGTCTGTTATGCTTGTACAACCAATTCTCTTAGCTGATTTTATGGAATATAGCAAGAAGAAAATCAGATCAGGAATCCAAAATAGGCTACTTTTTATAAAAAAAAAACAACTCCTAAGAGGTTGAAAAAGAAGATGAAAGATTATACTCACGGAAAAAACTGCGCGGTTCCGCTAGTATTTTTATAATAATTTCGGTGGACAAAATAACACTAATTGTTCTAACCCTAAAGTAAGCAAATTATTTGCTTGTGATTTACATGTTATGTAGGTGTTATTAGTCAACGATACAAATAATAGAAATACGAATATAAATACAGAAATACTATAATAAACGCTCAAATCCAGAAATACAAATATACTACTCTCGTTGCAAAAAAACTCGGCGTCCCTGTTTAGAAATCGAACCCAAAACCCATTGATTGCGTAATCAGGCTCGCTAACCACTCAAGCAACTAGACGCTCAGCTGTCGTATGTCGATATAATAATCATTTACACATTTTAACCTGTGAATATCAATTACACTCATATCTCAAAAACTACTGAACCGATTTTGATAAAACTTAGACTGTTCTCTAAGTTGGAATTTACTTGATTTAAATCAAATAGAATTATCTCTAAATGGCTTTTAGTTCCCGAGAAAGTAGACAAACATATAATCAGACAAACATAGATACACATGCGAAATTGAGAATATGTACTTGAATGCCTATATAAATCATCAAACTCAACATGTACAATGTACATGTCAAAGTGATAATCTTCATTTTTTCATCGGTTGATAAAAGCTATAATACTATAAAAAAATCATAGAAAGCCTTTAAGTCATAAGGTATACATTACCTAATTGCAAATCAGAAAATATAAGCAATAAAACAATTAAACAATAAAGTTATGTACTCAACGCATGTTTCACTTCGCAACCGAAGCATCTTCAGGAGAGTCAAATAGCACTTCATCCATCCCTTCATAGAAACGTGCGTTGAGTACATAACTGATGTGTTACTGCCTTTGCTTCTGACGTGGAAGAAAATGTCGTGGAAGTGGGTGGACTATTGTGCAGCTGTGGTCTATAATTTCAGACTTTGAATAAATTTGCGCTATTCCTCACACAACCTTTCATTTCTGTTGCATCACAGCAGTTCCATATAACATTTCGCGGAAAATTTACAAATTTAATACCATAATTTCTCCTTTAAATTATGGATTTCCACAAAGTAACGCCTGAATCTATTAATTAACGAAATTTGCTTATTACTTAATGTCCTGTGGCCGCTTGGTGTGATAGAGAGCGTCCACAGTACTTTGCCGTCGATGTTTACTTATAAATTAGTAGTAATGTTCAAAAAAGAAACGAACCTTACCTCATTCTTCGCAAGCGTAAGTATTACTTATGGTGGATAATTGTGCCACTTTTTAGACAGGACCATCGATGAGTTTTATCCATTCAATAAACCAACGTTTTTCTTTCACGGTTCGCAGGTAATAGCAAATTTACCACCTTTTTAATAATGGATTTCCGCAAAGTAACGCCTAAATCAATAAAACAATATTCGAAAGAAAAAGAAGAAAAATTGAAGTATATGTCCATTATGTACCATCCAATCCTCTTTGACAAAAAGACTAGAATCGATTGTTACAATAATTGTGTAATTTTTGATAAATAATTTCTTTCATTTAATTATTATGTCAATAGGCTCTATAAATAAATATTCTTTTCTTAATATTATTTGCGAATTACTAGCCATTTTTTGCGTATCCTTTCTTTGAGTTCGATTTTAGTCTTTAAACGTGTTTACGTTAAACTTCGTAGGGCGGCTTGCACCAAAATGCTTAAATCATTTTAAGTCACTAAATACGTTTAAAGTGACAGCTTTTAAGGCACTTTGACATTTGCTAAACATGTTTAAGGGATATTTAGTCCCTTTTGCATTTAACATTTTGGTGCAAGCCGCCCTTAAACGTAGAGAAAAGTTTTTTGAGTGTCATTCATCACAATCCAGACAGACTTGCCTTACTTCCTTCACATTCATAACTCTTATCATACAAGCACACATGTTTCTGAAACTCGTGACACCACCTTCGAATAACATACAATCAGACCATGGCTTCTCCTAATACCTACGTATATCCATATTCACGTTGTGTATCTGTATTGTTAATCATTCATCTGGCATTTCAAAAAATTTTTCAACATATCCGAACCAACGTAGCGTGCCCTTTTTCATGTTTACACTAGTACTGTCTTTCAACTATATCTAGGCATTAATTTGTTAATCCGGTAAACGCTAATTAACAAAGTTAGCATTACGATTAACGGAACTTCCGTTAAATTTTCTCAAATCCGTTAAATTGTTAATCGAGTACCTACTATTTAACAAGCACCGCACCGCGAAAAACATGTTCTAGCAAGTACGTTCGATCCGGTTTACAAGTGCGACTTTACTTACGCGAAATTTACTCTTTAGCCTTTACTAGAACTAATTATTAAAAACTTCTTCTAGCTCCGTGTGCGACCGCGTTTCGATCCGGTAATTATAAAAAAAATTGATTACCAGCATTTCAATTTCGTAGTATATAATTACAATTTTAAAACATTTGCACACTGAATCATGGTAGAATATGTTGGTAACGTAATCTAATTTTAATAACTTGTAACTCCTATATTCTGGCAAATAAATTATTTCATTTTATTTCACAATATTATACTACGTTGTCCCCGTGTTGTTCCCGGGCTCCTTTGAAGAATAGGTCAACTGCCGTTCTGCCAGGCAGGTCGTAAAAGGCGACCGAGTGGCTATGCGTGTCACTACCATCGTGACTGTTAGGTGGTAGAGTTCTACATCGGCTCGACCGGCTCTGGTACCACCGCCTTACCTATTCCTGCCGCAATAGCGTCAGTGCTAGTCACTGTCGTGTTCTGGTCTGGAGGGTAAGGTAGCCGGTAAACTTATGCATGTGACATTAGACCTCGCCACAAGATAGCAATGCACCATTAACACCGTTGATGTCTATAGACGATGGTTGACTCTTTCAGTCAGGAGAGCTATCTGCTTGTTTGCTATCTTATGATAAAAAAAAACAACAATTCGTCTTGTAGTTTAAGCTGTGTGATTAAACAACAAGTCAGTCTCTTTTTAATTATACTTTCAATAAAAAATTTAATGTGCCGAAGTACAATACAGATATAAAACTCAATAAGGGTCTGCATTAGCATATGGCTGACCATTTACGGTTGGGGAAAACTAAACTAGCCACGAGATTGCGGGCTATCGTTACGACTGCACCCTCATTGGAAGTCATAAAAGAGTGTTCCTTTTACGATATAGCTTTGGGACAAATTCTCAAGTCATGTAAGAAGTTAGTACTGAAACGAGTAAAGATCATACCGAAAGATGTGGTGATATGAAATTGTTAAATTATTTTAGTATTTAAATATAATTTAAAATATAATTATTAGAATATCATTTGGGTTATCCTTTAAAATCGAAATCCCAGTACCGACTCGAAGTATAGTTTAGGTACTTACTATCTCGGATGAGTAGGTAACAATTTTCAATTCCTAACATCGCAAAAATAGTTATTCACTGTACACAGGTTAGATATCACCACATTACTTGTTAACTTCCTGCTACGTTAGTAGTATGTTACTGCTTTTTTTGAAAATCGAATTTTCACCAGTTCTCCACGTTTCGAGGTCCTAGAAACCTTTCCCAACTATTTTCACGGTGTTATTAGTATGTCTATGCGCATATGTGTGTGTGGGTGTGTATTTGTGTGTGTGCATGTGGATTTATGTAAACATCTCATAACTTTTGAACAGCTTGACTGAATGAAATGTTATTGATAGTCAATAAAATTTCATTCGGTCAAGCCGTTTCGATCCAATTCGATCAGATTCTGTCAAATATAAATTTCTTGAAAATCTGAACCGATTCGGCCTAGAAAATTTTGAAAACTTTTAAGAAAACCTCAAAAATTTTTGGCAAATAATATATATTTTTAAATAATTTCCATATTAATAGACCATTTGATTACAAAATCTGATTAGTTCTTTTCATTAAATATCTGCGTCAAATGCCGCAATTTGCACTAAAATCAGTTTATCCGGGAGTAATCTTTGACGAAATATCTTAAAAGACGTTTTTGACATAACTTTGAGATTTTTTGACCAATCGATTATTGACCTACTACAATATTCAAACGCTGTTTAAAAAATCTAAATTGAACCATGTTTTCAAAAGTTGCAGCACTTCCAACTAATTTCAAATTATGTTGTTTAGAACAAACAAAAGGTTTTATTCATATTTTAAATAATTTTCGGATCAAAGAGGGCTTTAGTTACTCATTGTATAAACATATAACATACCAAATCTCAAACTCCCTCATTTTCAAAAATTTCATTTCACTAATTTATATATAGACATAAAATTCATACGATTAAGCTTACTACAATTTACTACGGCTCGATCCTTGGAATTGCCATCTTCTATCTCATTTATCATGGAAAGTATTTCGTTGGATTTGTTGTCAGTTACAGCTCTTCTTTGACATCATAATCAGATATAAATAAATACCCGATTAGTGCAGATGTTACTCCAAAACAATACTACTTTGGAGAAAGCGGGCATTCTCTTAAAGGAAAGCTTTTCGAATTCAGATTCTGGTACTACTTTTACTAGACGGTAGGGACCACTTAATATATTTCTTGCTCAGGAAAGGTAAGAAAAGGTAATTTTCTTAAAAATGTTACAAAAAAGGCTTCAACTGATATAGTTTTACTATTTATTGATGAAACATAATGTACGTTATACGCGCAGCGGTATTTAAAATTAACTTTATTCAAACATAACCAGATTCAATATCATGACCTTAGAAGGGGCTAATGAAATAACAGCACGAATAAATGTGTGGTCTTATTTTATCTAACCACTTGCCAACGTATGGAAGCGTCACGTTACGAAAACATCTTATAAGTAGCATGTGACTTGCAGTATTAAACGTTAAAACTATGAACTTAAGGCTGAATTTTGTAAGGCCCTAATAAAATTTTACGAACTCTCGCCAATAAACCGAAACTAAACCATAACGAAATAAATTTGATTATTATTTAGATACTTTTATGACATTGCACTATTTCTTGTGTTTCTATATATATCATTGTCAAGCCATTTGCTTCCGTTGAGTTTTAAGGGAACGCTAAATCTTGTTATTTTTATCAAATCATGACTGATATAATCATGAATAATAAATAGGCTAAGTATTGAAATGAATGTCTGTGTTAGTCTACGTAATCTAATAATGCATAAAGGCAAACAAGCAATATACGAAGACAATGTATGTGTACTGTGTATATACATTATAATTTCGCTATTGGGAAGTCAGTTTTACAACCGCTGCTGTAACTGTTATGCATAATTCAAACGCTATAATTCCAACTTCGGTCTCGATTAGAGAATTTATTATAAGATCAAGAATAGTTTATAAAGCAGGGGACATTTTGTTTTAAGACAAAGACATTTCCCTAAACCGGTTAGCAGTGGCTCTTCTAATGATAAGAAGTAACCACCGACTGTATAAGTTGTGGCTGGGATGTAAAATCAAATGCTTAAATGTATCAGCTTACCTTACCTTACCCTCCAAGGTGGAATACGAAAGTGTTGGAGTTTTCCGTAAAGTCTGAGCCTCACAGTAGAAATAAGGCGCCATAACATTCATGGAGGTTCAAAAATCACCTTTTGGTTGTGACTATATGTTATATATTTGTATTCATATATGTATAATCTAAATCTCAGAAACTATGACTTTCAAGTAATATATTTAATCAGTTGAGCATATTAGATACATATATAATACCCAATTAATGAGTTTTAGTATTATGAAGTATTAAACAACATAATTAATAGCTTATTAATGTACACTAGATACGGCATTTATCTATATATATATATATATATATATATATATATATATATATATATATATATATATATATATATATATATATATATATATATCTATATCTATATCTATATCTATATCTATATCTATATCTATATACATATAATAAAACTGTAAGAGGTCGATTTCTGTACATTGAAGATATTTAAAAAATTTTTTTTGGAAGATACTCTTTAATCGATACTGAAGCGAAAAATGTAATTTTTTAAATTTTTGTCTGTCTGTCTGTATCAAGGCCGCGCATCACGCCGAATCTACTGAACGGATTCAAATGAAATTTAGCATGATTAGAGTTCATACTCCGAAGAAGGTTATAGGATATTTTTTATCCCAAAATTCAGTATGGTTCCCGTGGGATAGGGGATGAAAATAAAAACGTATATTTAGCTTTAATTCATTAACCTGTAGTCCGAAATCCTTTATTATTTTTTTGTTCAAATGTAAGTACTATAAAGATTATCCCTTAGAAATTTCAAGGTCATGAGTTTTATAATTTAGAAGTTACAGACATCACAAGTTTCAACAGTTTCGGGTGGAAAGCCCAGTTAAACGTGACACCCGGAATGTATACAAAACCTTTTAATCGCACGGCTCATTATAAGTTAGCGTTATCATTTCATAGTGTTTGTATAATGCAGGTTTTTGCTAATATCTCAGAAAATATGCATCTAATCGAAATTGAGTATACTAATAGAATTTGTTGTTTATAAAATTTAACGTAAGGATAAGCTATTGCGAAAGTTCACTATTTTGTTTTTACATTGCATAACGTAAAAAAGGATAAAAAAGTATTTACACGCCCATATTCCGGAATACGTAGGCAGAGGTACAAGAAGTGTACCCACGATTAGCCGAAAATACACATTGTCATAGGTGGTACAGTACCCGGCGATAAATATTGCACATCGACCTTTGGAAAGAGACAATCGGCTAATTTCGGCTTCGTAGAGCGTTATCTCTGTCGCACAAAATACAAACAGTCCGGTACCTATTAGGAGCTGTTAAAACAAGTATGATTTGCTTCTTTTGATATTTTTATTCTTTGTATAAAATACACAAATTTTTCTATAAGTGATGGCTTTAGGTTGGGGTAAAATAAAATAAAAAAACATTTTTACATTATGTTTACGTATTTAATTATTTTGGAACATTACAGCTTTAGTGTACATAATAAACACCATTATACCAATTGCTAAAATGAGACATTGCAATAAAAATAATAATAATTCTAATTCTCAATTACTTCCATTTCACTATCTGTGCTCTCAAAGAGGTCAATATCACTGTCACTATCAGCCGTATTTATTACTAATCTATCAGTGTAATTGTCTAAACTGTGTTGAATGCTTCTATATTCATTCTCACATTTGATTGCATAATCGCAACCCTTTTTCCACTCTTCAGCGCCGATCATGTTTACTTTTTCAGTCAATAATGTTTTTACTGTAGTTAAGTTCATACCCACATTTCTAGAGGCTACATAGCCTTTCAGTTGAGACCATATATTTTCAATTGGATTAAAATCCGGATGATATGGTGGCAATCGCAACACAGTGTGCCCATGTTCGGCAAGTATTTTGTCCACAGAAAACTCTGTATACCTCTCCTTGTGCTGACATATAATCGCGTAAATCTGGGTTTTTGTTAATTTTGGATCAACTGGAATTTCATGTCTGTTTAACCAGTTGATCATTTCCCGTTTAATGGTGTTTGAGTTGGGGGGTCTCTCAACATACTTGTTGTGATAGGGTGCGTGGTCGATAACTAGAACAGAATCACTGGGTATATTTGGGATTAATTGGTTAACCAGCCATTTCTCATAGTTATCGTTATTCATTTCATTGTGATAGTCACCTGTAGTGTCCGTGGATTTATACGTTAAAAAAGCACCGGGTACAAAGCCTTTTTCATTTCCCGCATGAACTATTATCCAAATTCCAGTTGATCCAAAATTAACAAAAACCCAGATTTACGCTATTATATGTCAGCACAAGGAGAGGTATACAGAGTTTTCTGTGGACAAAATACTTGCCGAACATGGGCACACTGTGTTGCGATTGCCACCATATCATCCGGATTTTAATCCAATTGAAAATATATGGTCTCAACTGAAAGGCTATGTAGCCTCTAGAAATGTGGGTATGAACTTAACTACAGTAAAAACATTATTGACTGAAAAAGTAAACATGATCGGCGCTGAAGAGTGGAAAAAGGTTTGCGATCATGCAATCAAATGTGAGAATGAATATAGAAGCATTCAACACAGTTTAGACAATTACACTGATAGATTAGTAATAAATACGGCTGATAGTGACAGTGATATTGACCTCTTTGAGAGCACAGATAGTGAAATGGAAGTAATTGAGAATTAGAATTATTATTATTTTTATTGCAATGTCTCATTTTAGCAATAGGTATAATGGTGTTTATTATGTACACTAAAGCTGTAATGTTCCAAAATAATTAAATACGTAAACATAATGTAAAAATGTTTTTTTATTTTATTTTACCCCAACCTAAAGCCATCACTTATAGAAAAATTAGTGTATTTTATACAAAGAATAAAAATATCAAAAGAAGCAAATCATACTTGTTTAACAGCTCCTAATAGGTACCGGACTGTTTGTATTTTGTGCGACAGAGATAACGCTCTACGAAGCCGAAATTAGCCGATTGTCTCTTTCCAAAGGTCGATGTGCAATATTTATCGCCGGGTACTGTAAGCCTATTGCCAACCGGGCCCTTTCCAATCCCGGGCAACGTTGTTTTATCAGAAAACTGAAAAAGCACATTTTATTTTGCCTGACCCGGGAATCGGACCCGGGACCTCATTTTATGGTCAACGATGACACTGGACCGCTGGACAACACCATAATTATTTCAAAATTAGATACATCATTCAGTTAACTTTTTAAATGAATGAAACTTCTGCATAGATGTTGAAGCGCCTGTGCTACTTAGTATACTCACTAAAGTCGGACTTCAAAATACTTTAAAAAAATTGTTAAGTAGAATATACGAACATGTACTTATAAGTTCAGTTCAGAATAAGATCAACATTTTACAGATAAACTTTAGACACATATAACTTCATCAAAACAAATTCAATCAAAAGATACTTAACTTTCTTTATTTGTGGAAATCAAAATCAAAAATGTGGGAAAAAAATATGTGGCGTTGTTGTTTTTTATTAAAGTATCATCACGCCCGATTCCCTTGCGGCGCAGGCAGAGTAAACCGAACGTCTATAGAGTATCCGGTTCACCGCGATTTACGTTACGTTGTCGGTTGGTGAGATAAATGGTAATTCTCATCGCCGCATATACTGACACGTTAACGATTATCGACTATTTTTAGCGATAACTGGGACCGAAAGTTTTACCTACTCATCCGAGGCACGAGAGTGATAATGTGTATACCACTCCGCCAGTTTCCGAGTTGCTACTGAGATTTTAGATTTTCGAGAAAATCCTCGAAAATATCTCAATAACATCTTTGCCTGACCTGGGGATCGAACCCGGGACCTCATGATCTGAGCCGAATAGGCTGTCCCTAGACCATGAGGCAGAGTGGTTTGTTATAATAATAAAAAACCCTTGACTGCTTATTTTTCTTATTGAAAATGATACAAATATACATTAAAAAAATTTAAAAATCTTTAGAGAATTAAAATAATAATAAATTTAAGATAATAAAGTGCAACATGATTTTTTTATTGCAAATTGTTTTCAATAAACAAGATAAGCTTCTTAGTCAAAGGCTATTTTGTTTTTTATTAATAACAAACTACAAAGCCATGTGTTAATTAATTTATTTTTAACTTCCCGCTACGAAAATTGCCTTAAATAAAAATTATTAAAAAAATAAACCTGAATAAATAACTTTTCATCTTTCTAATTAGGTATATATTTTTAACTTCCCACTACGTATCTAGATAAGGAAGTTACTGATGTTGCCCCGATTTTCGAAAATCGAGTGTTCACCAGATCTCCACGTTTTGAGGACCTAGGAAACTTTTCAGACTAT
Organism: Apodemia mormo; assembly: GCA_036924255.1. Taxonomy (NCBI): domain Eukaryota; kingdom Metazoa; phylum Arthropoda; class Insecta; order Lepidoptera; family Riodinidae; genus Apodemia; species Apodemia mormo. The sequence goes on from JAUPFN010000018.1 coordinate 19,340,139, forward strand.
TTTCATGATGACAAATGTATGTATGTGTGTGTGTGTGTGTGTGTGTGTGTGTGTAAGTGTATGTGTGTATGTAAACATCTCATAACTTTGAACGGCTTGACCGATCGAAACGTAGTTAATGGGATTCGATTGGATTCCACTCAACTTAGACTTCCTGAAAATTTTAACTAATTCAGTCAAAGAGATTTTGAGAAATTTTGGAAAACCTCACAAAGGTTTGTAGCGAAACAGTATTTTTTAAATACAATTTCCAGATTAATAAACCGATATAGTACAAAATTTAATCAGCTTTACTTCTCAAAAAACTGTGTCCAATGCATAAATTGCATCAACATTTATTTATCCGTTCAGGAGTTATAGTTGGCGAAAAATTTTGCAAAAGTGTTTTGACATAACTTCGAATTTTTTTAACTAATAATTTTTAATCTTCTGCAATATTTTAGTACTTACTAAAAAAATTACATTGAATTTCAAAAATCAAAATCGAGTCAAATTTTCAAAAGTTACAGCTTTTCAAACATTAAAATTCTTTTTTCTAAAATCGGGGTAAAATCAGTAACTTCCTTATCTACATACGTAGTGGGAAGTTAAAAAAATCCCACGCGGACGAAGTCGCGGGCACAGCTAGTTTCTGATATGTACAATTCCCCGAAATATCTGAAATTCATAACATAATTATTCATTATCAAAAGGACTGAATTTACTAAATTACATTTCCAATAATGAAGGCTAAAATCAGATTTCATAACTTTTTAATTAATACATTCATACAATGTCAAAGCTTGAACGAGGGGAAAAGAAACAATTAGTCTCCCCGATAAACCCAACTCTAATTGGTCCGTCGTATTTAAAGGCAAAACAAACGTCATATCTGAATGGAACACAGGCTTAATTGACGCTGTCAACTACGAAATTCCCTTTAAAATGGCTGTTAACCCGGCCACTGATTCCTCTATCGTGAGGGGCAAGTTAGCGAATGACCGCCTTTATAATGACGGCTAACTAGACCGGTTCCGCGATGAAGTCTGAATCCAATTCAACATTTGTAGGGCCATTGGACTGTAACTTTCATTGAATCGAAGGGTTAAACCACATAATTCGGTTTTGTGGTCATTAGGTTTCGTATACCTTATAAGTACTTTGTTGATATAATAACTCAAGTGAGTATTTCAATTTTGAATTAATTAATATTTAATTAATTAATAAAAATAATAAAAATAAAAAATAATTTATAAAAAAAATATTGTAATGAACTTGGCAGTTCTGTATAACCGAATAAGAACCGAATAAAAAAGAAACTCTGTACTAGTCATCATTTCGTGAATTTATATTCACTACTGAATAAGCCAAATCAGGCGGCAGATGACTGAACGTTGTGACGAAGATCTTTATTTTTATAATAACCTTGTACAAACGAGCACGTAGTTATATAAAGTTTGCTAAGTCAGAGCTTAGCCCCCCATGGGTTAGTCGAAATATGCCGAGGACTGTGTGCATAAGTGTACTTGAATGCTTGTTAGTAAGTTGGCGACGATTTTCGGGATCGCCGGATCGTCAGGACACTGCAACAGTTTATTGGGGAAATGATGACGATTGTCACAATTTCGGGATTGTCAGAGCAGCACAACAGCACTCTCTTAGCTGCAAATACGCAACAGGCTGCAAAGTTTTGCAAAGATGTTTACGGATATGGTACATAGGACTTGTTCATTCCAGAAGTCCATTCTAAATCAATTATAATTTATGGATTGAACTACTAAAATTATAGTTGAAAAGGACTTTGTTATATATATTTGACTTTTTGTGTTGTATAACTTTTCAGGATTCCATACTCAAAGGTACGGGTACGGAACCCTAAAAACGGGACCCTATCACTATGACTGCCGTCCGTCCGTCTGTGTGTATGTCTGTCTGTTCGTCTGTCACCAGGCTGTATCTCATGAACGGTGATAGTTGCACAGTTGAAATTTTCACAGATGATGTGATGTATTTCTGTTGCCGCTATAACAACAATAAATAACAAAAAACAGATTAAATAAATATTTAAAAAAGGCTCCCATGCAACAAATGTGATTAACATAATAAAAAGTACAAAATTAAGGTACTGTTTTGTCCTTGACTGTTCATACCACATGAATACTAATAGACACGCCATTGGGTGTCGTCGCGCGTGTCGCCGCGCATATGAACAAACGCTCCTATTACTGTCAAAAATAAACCATGTTGTACTGTTTTATCGTACCGAATGACATGACAAGATTTAAAAATTACCCTTGAAATTATTTTATTTTATTGGTAAGTAGTATAACTCTGTATTTATGTATGTAATTGCAAGCTACGCTATCATACTAAAAATTGTCTTGAACGGCGTATCCATTTAATCTGTGGTTCATACATAGATGTAAGCAGACATATTCTATTATGATTTGTATCATTTCTACGTTTTCACACAGCATATACAATATTATCGTTATCAAGCTCTCGTTTCGATGACAGGGCACGCAAAATTTATGAAATATCGAATCCCGATATCCGGCATCATTGCGGTCAATGCACTCGCCTTTTATATCATTTGTTGTACGTTTGTTCACTACTCATATCCGGATACGAAACGAATTTGAAAATACAGGTTCCTATCAAACAGCCCTGTTGAAAGGGGTGATTATTTTTTATATACATACATTAACTGTAGGATGGCATAAAACAGAAGAAACATCTCCTGATAAAATGAGAAAACGTCGCCTATAAGTATTTAATAGATTCAGGCGTTACTTTATGGAAATCCATAATTTAAAGAAGCAACTATGGTATTTAATTTGCAAATTTTCCCCGAAATGTTATATGTAACTGCTGTGGTGCAACAGAAATGAAAGGTAGTGTAAGGAATGGGGCAAACTTATCCTTAACTAACTACTAACTTATAGGTCTGAAATTAGAGAAAACCACAGCGGCGAAATAGTCCACCAACTACCACCACACTTTCTTCCACGTCAGAAGCAAAGTCAGTACCCCACAAATTATGTACTCAACGCACGTTTCACTTCGCAACCGAAGCATTTTCAGGAGAGTCGCCTATAAACACCAAAGGTGTTAATGGTGTGTTGCTATCCGAATGGCGGGATAGCAATGCTACTTGTATAATTTTACCAGTTATCTTACTCCTCAAACCGGAACATGACAATGCCAAGCATTGACGCTATTGTGATAGGAATTGGTAAAGCGGTGACACCATATACCCGGGCGAGACGTTACAGAACTCTACTACTTAGTAGTCATAATGATAGTGACACGTATAGCCAATCGGTCGCCTTTTACGATCTGCCTAATATAACAGCAGTTGGTCTATTCTTCTAAGGGTGACCCAGAACAATATGAAAAAAATTGTATAATTTAAAAAAAATGATGTGGTGTCGTGGGACACCAGATAGGAACGAAGTTCCTTCGGCTAAACGGCACTACTCGCTTGTGTATGCGACTGTCGCGCCTGCGCACGTCTCATTTAACGCTTTCATTCCACGCACTTTTTTCCACGGATTTTTTCTTACGGTTTTACTATCACATTTTTTTCAGTTCGGTCGCGCAGTAAAATCCCCTCCAAGCCTGCCGTAAGGAACTTCGTTCCAAAATCTATCAAATAAATAAGTTTGATACAATTCTGACAGCGTCAATTGGATTGCCATCTATTGAGAAGCAGTTTCATACACACATTTGATGCATTTGATAAAAACTATTTCCAGAGAATTTTCGATGAGTAGATTTATAATAAAGTATAAACACCGCCCAAAATTTTGTCTGCTTAGTGCTACAGATTTAAGTTGATAAAGAAACCTTGTCTCCCTAACAAACTACGGTGCATCCTTGTCGAGTGTTGACCTACTATCAACCAAAATAATATAATGAACAAAGTCTTAGCTATAAAGTCTAAACTACTTCTAAAAATTTTGTTTTTCGTCAAGGAAAGGTGGCCACGATCATTTATATATTCAAAATGCAAATGTGAATCGTTATTTATGCATTTATGCGTAGAATGACGGTCGCTGTTTATGTTAAAAACGTTGAAAGTATAATACCTATTTTAATACGATGTTGAATGAACACAATCTTGTCGAAATTAAGTTATTCTATTAATTCAAATTTTCTTCGCAAAGTTTTCTTTTATTTCGCAAAGACACTGTAACAGAATTACAAAGTTCCTTATTAATAACACAATTGAGAAGAAAAATATTTTCCTTACTTAATTGTTAGTACTTATGAAATTATATTTATTCATATTTTTACATAATAAAGAGATAGTCTGCCTGTCTGTTACACTCTCGAGATTAAACTAATTTTGAAAAAAGGATGCCAAGGTGAAAGTCTAGTCAAGTAAAACTCGAAGTCTAGCATAAGCAATTCAGAAATTCAGAATTCTACCCTAAGGTGCTGAAAAGTCCATGTTATTCCGGACCCCAATCCAAAGATATGACCATTTATGTTGCATTTTTTGCGATTTCAAAACGGAATCAAAACCTATTAGGTACTCCCGTTGACCTAGAATTATATAATTTGACAAGAAGTAACGTTTTACAACACATGTCAAGGAAAAAAATCCGAAAAACGTCATATGAAATCGATAAAATTATCCTGTGTCTAAACTACTGAGTTCTTGGGTTGTATATACACTGTGTAAAGAAAACCCTGTCGGATAACTAAAAGTGTTATTTGGTACCGTAATACGGTTACATATTATGTGTAATTATTTTATGGATATTAATTAATTAGTTTTCCCACTAAAAAGAAGTAATCTTTAATGGCATTTTTATACATTAAGTATGACAACACCTACAAATAAATAAATTCTATTATCAAAGTATGCCGCGCAAGTCGGATGCTACCAAAGAATACGCGGCGCGTGTGAGGCGCGTTTAAAGTTCCTTTGTAAAAAGCGGAAAAACAAATAGCGCGCCTTCGCGTGGTGTTTGTGCGTAAGCCGCCAAAGCGAAACAATGAAACAAATAGCGACAAGGTGTTGTCATTTTTAAAATATTTGCTTAACTCTAGGGAAATATAAGTAAAAATACGAATATTAAAGAAACGATATCTTTTTTATTTTCAGAAATAAAGTCATTTTAATATTTTTTTCAGTAATGCCTTTAACCAACCTATATGCCTCTTTCGGATCGGACAGTTGTATTCGGAAATGACATCGTGCATTCTACGTAACTATTTCTTTGCACTTCTTCGAGTTCTTACCACCGCCTACACTACTCCTGCCACAATAGCGTCAATGCTTGTTAGTATCCTGTACCGGTTTGGTGGGTAGGGTAGCTGGTAGACTGGCATTGCTCTCCAACGCACTATTAACATCTTTGTTATATATAGGCGATGGTTTCTCTCTCCATCAGGACAGCTGTCTACTTGTTTGATATTAAATGATATAAAAACAAATAACTAATTATTAAACTTTACTGTATTACTTAGAAATTAGTATAATATTTGTGATATAACTAACAATCCTCCTTTATTTCATCCTTGCTAATTAGGTTTCTGAGAATTAAAGCATGGAGTTATGTAGCATATAAGCTTTCTCAATAATATTTTTAACGCAGCAACCAACTTTCCGTTTCCTGTATCTTTTAAACTCTGCATCAGATCTTCATTAAATTAAAATGGAACTAAACGGAAGGTATATATGGGAGGTCCCAAACAAAAAAAATCGGTCTATAAATGACTAAGTTCTGAGATAACAAACAAAAAAACATACAGACGACATCTGAAAATAATTGCACAAACCTCCTTTTAAAAAATCGGTTGAATGTACATTAACATCAGTATTAAATATCGTTCAACTTATTAAACATTTTGATCTAACCCAAAAGAAAGTCATTCATTTCGTTGTCATTTGGTTGTAAGTCAACAATACTAATACATTAAAATACTTACGTAAAAAATGAAATATATTTAGTAAACCCAAACCCAGAAATACAAACATCACACAAATATTTGTCCATGTCAGAAATCGAAGCCGAACCCCACAGATTGTTTAGCCACTGTCACTAACCATTCGATCAACGGGGTGGTTAGTATAAGTAGTTTATGTATAAATTAATTAAGAGCTCTTATATGACATATTTAATGTTCTTATATGACATATTTTCTGAGGCACTATTTACATACTTTCCGTGTGTCCAAAGGTTGACTGGAGGAGAATGCCAATTGGCATTTAGTCCGCATGTACAAACTTATTTACGGTGTACAATAAAGTTAAATAAATATTTTCTCTTATCGGGCTAATAACATTCAAACAAACAATCCCTTCAGCTTAATATTCATAAGTTTTAAGGTCGTTCGGTTTGAAACAGCAAAAACTGACGCTTTAGAGAAGCTACGTGTAAATTAAATCGAAAAAAAATTAACTGCTCATTCGCTCCAGATAAAGAAAACTTGAGATCCAAAAGTATCCGTATTTAGACTAGAAAAAAAGTACACAAAAAGATTGAATTTCTATAGAACTTGTTTTACTTTAACGAATAAATAGTATTTTAAAGCTAAGAACTTTTTTATTAACACTAACGAAGTTTATTAATGCAGAACTCTTTAGAAATACTCTAAAGTGTCTTTAAAACCAAGAACTTTCAGATGCATTTTATCACCTTCGCGTAAAGAAAAAAATATTGTGATGACATTTTTACACCTCAGAAACGTCCTATAGACTACAGCGTCATTTAGTAGTTATAAAATAATACATTTTCTGCTAAGAAATAGACACACCTTTTTAAATACCCTTATGATTTCGCCACATTTTTGGGATTCTGTTTTTTAAAAGAAAAAAGGAATCTGTCAAACATTAACACGTCATATTTAATGTATCAGTCTGGCTGCGGGGAATTCACCAGACACTATGATCACAACATAAACAATTCAGCAAAAGTGGACTATGTATTGATTTCTTTCCTAAAAAAATTCCTAAATTTTCGCTGCGGTAGACAGCGCGAAGTATTGTTGTCGGACAAAACATTTTTCAAATTGCTTATTAAATTATCTCGTAAATGCATTCAAACTAAATACGCATTCATCATAAAAGTAAAATTCACGTACTGTATGACTATATTTCGAAACTGAATGATTTTAAAACTTGTCTGGAAAAAGGTTTGAAAAAATATAGCTTCTAAAAAAGTCGTAGAGAGAAGGTATGGCAAAGTTGCCAAAAGAAAAACATTCACCAAGTTTTAAGTATGCATTGATTATTTCACAAAAAGGTGCTATCACGGAGACAAAATAAAACACTTAAGATATTGTTACAAATAATCTAAAAAAGTGAAGAGTGAGAACACTGAAAAAATCTAGAAATAAAAGAAAGAGATAGCTGCTTCTGTTGATAAGCAACAGCCGCCGTTACCCGAGCAGCTATGCCATAATGGATCTTCTGTCATAAGGGTGAAAATAGCGTATAGGTCTTGTTTACATTTAAAATTATTTACGCGATATTTTCGGAACGTTCGGGAACATGGTCGACCTTTACATTGATGTAAAGGTCGTGTTGGCAAAAAGGATGTGTTGGCGAATAGAAGTCAGTTTGATACAACGATTCGGACGCAATAGTTGGGACGATCAGTGTAAAGTGATACGGAAAGTGATTCAGTGTAGTGAGTTAGTTTTAGCCGAATATAGTGACGGTATTATTATCGTTGTTCAGTGTATTTACATATTGCATTGTGGTGTAATTGTACCTTTGTATTGTAAATACACGGTTTTAATATAACGGTATTTTATTGCACAATACGAACTCTAAGCTCCTAACAATATATAACGATTGGTTTTACCACCAAGAGAGTTAGTACCATATGCTTTAAACCTATAAAAAAGCTTAAAAGGATAGTTGCAAATAAAAATTATTCCAATTATATCGCTAACCGATATCTTTTTATTATTACAACCTTATCATTATCTCACTCTTATTTGTACGTCTAGAAAATATAGTAATAGTATACTTACTTATTTGTTTCAGTTCCACCACACCAATTGATTTTATATGACAAGTCCGGGCGGGACGTTTCCGGCATCGTGGGCCCCTTGGAGGAGGGTAACGAGCTTGTCCTCATTTGCGAAGTCAGAGGAGGTAAGTTGTCATCAATTATATGCTTAATTTACATATTGGAATTGTACTATGGAATAGCTGAAGAAGGTTGCAATTATTTGTTGTTTTTATTTTTGCGAAACTTACTATTACTGATGTAATTAATATTAAATATATAAATCAGTTAACGTCATATTATATAAACAATTAAATAATGAATTATTTTTCAATGTGTAAAACAACAAAGAGTGAATGATTATGTAAATTATTGCTTGAAACATTGACCTAAATCAGAAGGAAAAAGTGATTTTGGATTTAGAAATTAATTGTTTTGAGATTTAATTTTTGACTTATTTATAATGTAGATAGATGTTAGATTTATGGGCGGTACCAAGTACTAAGCAATATATAAGTCGTTTGAACATGCACAAATATAAAAAAACGCTTACGTCTTGGTTTATACAGAAGTTAGCTGGAAGCTTACTTTTAAACATCCTGAAATAGCCCATTTGATGGCCGGATAACTCATACAACGACCCAACATAAACATTATTCATTTATATGAGAGGCAAAAGGGCTGCGCTTTCAAAAGTTATTGTTTTTATCCCGCTTACGAGGCTATCATGTGCCGTTCAAACAGGAATATAAAAGACTAACTCATGTCTAACTAGCTAACGAACAGTCACGTCGTCCGCTTTATAATTAATTAGAAATATAAAATATTTTGTGAACAATAAATATATTTTCAGAATAAAATAACATCTTTATTAAGTCTAATTTGTTCAATTTCTAGCACAAAAAAGTAAATCACATAATCAAATAAAAATCACGTACAATTGGAACTGACCTATTGATATCTCCAAGCTGAAATCCATCAAGCCGTTTAGGCCACGGACCGTGCCAGAGAAATACACGTACCTCATGCAAACATAATTATTAATTACATAAATACATCCTTACTTACATACATTTGAAAAACATTACCCTCTTTTAGCGAGGTCGGAAAAAACAAGCACATAAAAAAATTGAGATTTTCTTGTAATACTATCTTTTGTTCATGGCTACGCTTTCCATGAATTCTTGTGAAGAGAACTGAAAAGAGGATTTTCATATAAGATTATCGGCTTTTGCAACTTAACAAAGAAGATTATCAGTGTTGACGTAAAATCCATTCTTAGATAACTTTTATTACTTACAAACTACCAACCTGCCACATTTCATATTCGTATTAATGTATCCACGTTATTAGTCAGTTAATGGAAATTGGTGAAATTTAAATTTTACGCCACAGGAAAAGAGGTTATGTGAAAACGATATAACCAAAGACAATATGCATTATTTACGAGCACAATGACGAAATAAGTATTCACTATCTGCGAATTGTATGGTGTGGGCTTAGCAAACTGATCACAGAGCATGCTGTAGCAAAATTCTGTAATTATTCGGAAAAGCCTTTCAAACAGAACGTATTACGTTTTAACCTGAGAAACATAATGGCGTAGAAATTTCCTGCAATACGAATTTAGATTAGTTCATGTTTTGCTGTTTGAAGGTGTAGTTTTGTGGTTTAAATTATTATGGCACCTATTTTACCAAATAAAAACGAATTTCATTAGGAAGATACTCGAAAGACTAACGAATTTTTTGGAACAATTTATGTCAAAAGAATTATGTAGTGGAATTATAAGACCCCAGTGGATTCTTAATCCTTTAAGAGTCCACCGGGGACTTATTCAATTTATTTTATTTATTTTTATTTAGTGATGATATTGTAACTATATGTTTTGCATTCGTTAATTTACTGCATCCAATTTTCTCTTTTTTTCTATAGTAGAGGGGGCAAACGAGCAGAGGGTGCACCTGATGGTAAGTGATCACTGCCGCCTCACACAGCTTCTTTACTGGCCTTGTAATTAAAAAATTAAAATGAATAATCTCGTTTCTTGAAGGTACCCAAGTTGTATCCGTTCGGAAACACCCCTGCGCGTAATTGATTTTACGAAGTAATGCAAGGCAAAAAGTGTCGACAAAAGCGCACGGTTGTGAATTCGACTTTGAAGTGGAGGGTAGATTTTGTTTTAACTGCGCATTCATAGTGTGCGGGGGGAGGGGTTTAGGCCTCCGGAACTCTCACAAACCGAACGAAACGCAACAGCGAAGCTGCTACATTACGTCGGTGTCAAGTGAGAGAGTGGTATCTCCCCGGGCGTGCCGGCCTATTCGGTTGCAATGCAGTATGGCACTACTACTAATTTGGTTGACTGACTGCACTGGTGCTGAATAATTTTTGTCACAAAAATTACCTCACAAGTTGTGGGCGATGGAGTCGTCATATCCCTACGCCGGCAAATGTATTTCTATGAGTAGTACGGTTGAAGAAGTTGTTTAAAAACCAAAGCTTAAAATTTTACAACTAAGAAGTTTTAGGCTAAAAGCATACAAAAAGGTGCCATCATGATATATTAAGGCTTACATGACTATATATATTATAACATAAAAATAGCGTGCTTTATCATAATGATAAAAAATGATTATCCTCTAGAACATCTAAGAGTTTTTAAAACTTAACATAAAAAATTTTTGATACGGCAAACCGAAATTTTTCTTACCGCATATATAAATAGAAACACCAGATGTTAATGTTGTTTAGCAAAAGCATTAACTTCGATTTTTCACATATCAAGCCCAAATACGACATACATAATCACAAAACGAAAAGATGTAGACAAACTGGCATCCGGTAGCAAGGTCAATCGTTGCTACCGGATGAAAAACTGAAAAAAAACTATAAATTCCTAATTAAATCAAGACATGACAAGCACTGACATTATAACGGCAAGAATAAGGTAAAACAGGCATCTTTGGACTCAATTGGCGCGTTAGTATTGGTTCTTTTAGCTTGTTCGCTTCTTACAAACCCACTTAAAGGAAGACATACAGGCTATTTCGAATAGGAAGCTCAATCTATAACAAAATAAAAAATATTTTTAAGCATCAATTGTAATAACCTCTCTGTATATGCTAGAGAAAAATGATATTGCTATCGTCTAAATTACAAATTCACTAAATCACCCAACAGAATAAATAGAACATCATGGCGTTATAAATCAATTCCGTATCATGCAAGAAATAAACATTAGTTCTCCCCTAGTGCGAGATGAGAAATTAAACCGATTACTTTGATATATTGCCCTGAAACTTACCGATAAGTCACTCTGTGAGAGATAGGCTCCAAATGGCACCCGTGTAAAGTTATCCATCGCCTGAAGATACGAAAAGGGAGGGTCTACTCGCGACCTACTAATATGAAATTAACGCTATAACAAAAGTTATTTTGATAAAATAATAATATTGTTTTTTTTGTACTTTTGATGTCTAAAAATATCGGTAAATCACGACCACTGCATCGTCAAAGGGCTTTGAGAATTAAAAATATGTTACTAGGTTAAAGTAGTAGTAAAAATTTTATAAAAATATGTTCAGGCGTTGAGACGTGATTGAATAACAATCATCCAAGCATCTTGTAAACTTGCTTATTCAAACATACTGTCGATCGTCTCTGGTGGAAATTTGATCATAGACTAAACAATAAAATCACTTTTTTATGTAATAAGATAGCAAACAAGCAGATAGGTCTCCTGATGGAAAGAGTCAACCATCGCCTAAAGACATCAAAGATGTTAATGGTACGTTGCTATCTTGTGGCGAGGTCTAATGCCACATGCATAAGTTTACCGGCTACCTTACCCTCCAAACCGGAACACGACAGTGACTAGGACTGACCCTATTGCGGCAGAAATAGGAAAGTTGATGGTACCAGACCCGGGCGAGACAATGCAGATCTCTGCCACCTAATAGCCACGATAGTAGTGACTTGTATAGCCAATCGGTCGCATTTTACGACCTGCCTGGCAGAACGGCAGTTGGCTTATTCTTCAAAGGAGCCCGGGACCAACACGGGGAAAAAATTCTTTTAATTTGGACAGCCTTAGCCATAATTAAATACATGTGTGTATATTATCATATATGTATATGTCAAATGAACGAAGTTTGTGTAACGTTTATTTTTATAAAATAATGTATTTCTAATGCCTATAATTTAAAAATATTAAGTGTTTGCAGTCCTCCGCAGTTTAACTATACCTATGTATACCAACTTTAACTATACCAGATATTTTACCGTTTGCGTAATTGCCAGAATAAGAGGTACAAAGTTCTTCACGTATCTTATATATATAAAAATCAATCCCTATTTTCCTTGGTCACGACATCACGCCTGAATGGCTGGACCAATTTCGGTATTTTTTTTTGTTGTATTTGTAATTGTAAGAAGATTCTTATAAAAGAAAATATTAAGAAAATTGCGCGGAAAATTAGAAAATTTAAGAATACTTAACCACCATATAAAGTTTAATGCCATTTTGGCTGCGTGGAAGGACAATCCCGTAGTTTTATATTAATTACATGTCACGTTGTTTGTCCGCTATGGATTCCTAATATGTAAGGCAAAACAACGTTTGCCGGGTCAGCTAGTTAATATATAAAAAAATATCAGTAAATATAAAAATCAGTAGAATATAGTGTATCTATTTATTAAGCAACTAAATTAATATTATAAAGAGGAAAGATTTGATTCCTTATAAACTCCGGAACCCTAAAAAACTAACACACGCCCACTTCACTGGATCTGAATAGATAGGCTATCTATTCAGACCCAGGTATTCTGGGTAGATAGGCTATCTATTTTTTATCGTCAATTCATTGACGATAAAAAATAGATAGCCTATCATTTGCATTATCATCTAACTGTATATCCATGTTTCATGAACAAATTTTTTTCTAACGGATAAAATATAATATACGATAGAATATATAGAATATCGCTTCTGTGGTGTAGTGGTCTGGTGACGGTATTGACCACATTAGACTATGTTCCCGGGACGATCAATGCAAAAATGAGTTTTTTCGGTTTTTTGATGAAAATAACGTTACCCGGGGTTAAAGAAGTGCCCAGTTGGCGATACGCTTGCCAAATATCACATTTTTAGACTAATGGCAAATTGCACTAACATTGTCTTAGGACAATCCTAAATAATATGCTGTCACTTCTTGTCTTAAATTAAAAGAATGTGACGGCATACTATTTAGGATTGTTCTAAGCTAAAACGATGTTAGCGCAATTGGCCATAAGTATCTTCGGCTGATTGGCCTACCTCTACTACTGCCTACTTCTTCGGTGATACGGGCATGAAGATACTTTTTTTATTCTTCTATACAGAGTAATGCAAACGATGACGACCAGTTCTCGGTACCAGGTGCTAAAGGTACGTCAAAATATTACTGACTATAGTTTGAGACTTAAATTTTATCTACGATGTTTAAGGGGCTTTTTCAATATTTGTTTGTAAGCAATCACTCATATGGGCCAAACATCTACAGGACAGTCTCATATTTTTGCTTATATTCCCTACACTCGTGTACAACAAAAGTGAAAACTTAATAATACAAGACTTATAATGTGAAACCTGAGCAGCAAGAAAAAGATAAATTATAATTTTCCATAAACTTTTCTCAGAATTTCAGAAAATATATTAAAATATCACCAAGAATTAAAAATAATTCTGCACTCGTCGCAAATAAAAGTGGTGAGTTAATAAAAGAAGACTTGTAATATACTTCAAATATGAAGCTTGAACTACGGGAATAAGAATTCACTCTTATAATGTAAGAATTTCATTACAGCGCTACGTATTTCGTAGCATAAATACGAGTATGTAGTTTACTGCGACTACAACTAAGCTTATAAAATAACGTTTTTTCGCAAAATTCACGTAACATTATTTACACTTAAAAAAACGTTATATTACTTCACTAGCTGCAGCGTGCCACCCGCTGCATTATGAAAGTTTTTTTCATAATCCCGCGGGATTATTGAATTTCTCCGAGATCAAAAGTAGTCTAAGTTCTATTCTAAGTCATCATCTATCTGTGTGCCAAATTTTATTTAAGTCCGTTTAGTAGTTTTTGAGTGATTCATGAACAAACATCCATCCATCCAAACATCCAGATTTTTACATTTATAATATTAACTAGCGACATTCCCGCGGTTTCACCCGCGTAGCTTTTGTTCCCGTAGGAATATCGGAAAGGTTTATATACTAAAACCTTCCTCAAGAATCAATCTATCTATTAAAAAAACCGCATCCAAATCCGTTGCGTAGTTTTAAAGATTTTAGCATACATAGGGATATAGGGACATAAGGACAAACAGAGTAAGCGACTTTTTTTATACTATGTAGTGACATAGATTATTTGTAATGACTTTTGCCCATTGCTTATGGCAGTAACATTTTGCTAATATTTTCGAATTCTTTCGGTGGCCTTGATAATGGTGGTAATTTCATATTTGTACCTTTACAATTTTCCAATCTAAAATATAAACAGAAAAATATTGCAAAAGAGCCTGAATAGATTCAGGTTCAAAAGGAGACTTAGAAGAATAGATCATTTGCCATTCTGCCAGGCAGATCGTAAAAGGCAAATGATTGGTAATACGTGTCTCTTATACTGTGACTACTAGGCAGTAGATTTCTGTAACGTCTCGCCCAGGTTCTATTCTTTCCATTCATACTTTATCCTCACCTATTCCTGACGCAATATCCGGTTTGGAGGGTAAGGTAGCTGGTGAACTAATGCATGTGGCATTACGACCCCGCTACGAGGATAGCAACGGAGCATTAATATCTTTGGTATCTATATACGATGGTTGTCTCTTTCCAATAGGAGAGCCATTTGCTTGTTTCCTATCTTATAATATAAAATAAAATGTTTCATCATCAGCAGGCATAGTTAGGGACCTAGTACCTTATCTTTGCCTGCCGTAATAGCGTCAATGCTTGTCACTGTCGAGTTTTAGGTAAAGTAGCCGGTAAAGATTCTTTTGTCATTACCACCTCTCCACACGGTTAGCAAAGCATTATTAACATCGCTGGTGTTTATAGGCGATGGTTTATAGGTATATTCTCTCACTTTTTATTAAAAAAGCCATTTATCTTATAATAAAAAAAATTAGTTATCATCTTTGTTCGCCAGTCATGACGGTGGCTAACATTCAACACATCCGTACTTTTATCACCCGTTATAATTTCAATGGCTTTTTCAAGATTAACACAATAATATTTCGTTGAAAAACTTGCCAAAGACTTGTAAATATCTTCACAAGAAAAGAAGGTACAATTTAGGAGTGAGAATTGTACCTAATTAGCTACACTGACGTAAAATGACAGTTATTAAGGGTAATTTTCTATAAATCTCCTTTCTAACAGTATTTTACTCTACTAATGGAAATTATATAGCATTATAACTATTAATAAATCTTTATTCGTAAATTTTGATTCAACAAATACAGTTAAATTAACTTACCTTAAGAAAATAATTTGCGACTAATTTTTACATAAATTTTTTTAAACAATATTCAGAGTGATAGATTTTAAATTTTACTTTGTTCTTGTATCATATATGCTAACTTATCTACTTGTAAAAAAAATATTCGATGAATTACCACAGATATTTTTTTAATAGTGAATTAAATACCCATTTGTGTATAGAGTGTGTGTTTATACATGACAAAATGACTCTCAAAATGACTCTGATGTGTTCACTGTTTCACCACCATTAGAAACACAAATATCGTATAATTATATAGACTAATATCATAAAAATTCATGTAAATTATGTATTGAATTTATTGTAAACGCCTTTTAAGACTGGTGGTGGGTGGTCATATATGCTAACTTGTCTACTTATAGTTACAAATTTAAAAAAAATATTCGATGAATTACAACAGATATTTTTTTAATAGTAAATTAAATACCCATTTGTGTATAGAGTGAGTGTTGTGTTGACAAAATGACTCTCCTCGCACTTTGTGTTCACTGCATCACCACTATTACAAACACAAATATCGTGGAGTAATATAGACTAATATCATAAAAATCCATGTAAAGTTATCTCTTGAATTTATTGTAAATGGTGCGATTCTTTAGGCACTTTTTACCATCTGTGGAATCTCTTCTGTGGAATCAAATACCGGCAGGGGTGTTTCCGTACGGATACGACTTAGGGACCTACAAGTAAAGAGCATACTCATCCTTAAAAGGCCGGCAACGCAGATACAAGGCCTATAATGCTGTGGCTGTTCATAGGCGATGGTAATCACTTACCATCAGGTGAGCCTTCTGCTCGTTTGACCCCTTTTTTCTATAAAAAAACAAAAAAGACTCAACCACCGCAAAGCGTGGCTGGGTTCAGCAAGTAAAAGTACAGATTACTAAATAGTTACTTCGTAAGTAAAAGTACGGAGAGCCAAGAGAGAGAAAGTATATGCTAAATGTTGATTTACTCGAGCGTCGTGGGGACCTATTGAATTTTGTAGATTAGATGATTGGAAAACTAAAAGGTCATATAATATTTTTCATTTCAATGGTGGGAAAAGCTACAGATAAAAAAATAAAAAGAAATAATGACTTGAAAACATTGAAACGCATCAGATTAGGGTATGTTGGGTTAATTGCGAGCTAAAATTTATAAAATCTGGAAATTTGAGAATGAAGTTAGGGTGCTCCCCTAACTTCATTCAGAGCCACAGAGTTACAAAACAAAACGTTGCTTGACATTCTTGGGTGTTGTTGAATTTTCTTTTATTTGAAGGAAATTAGGTGTGAATAACGAAAAAAATATAATCTAACAATTTCTACAAGCCGAAGTTATTGTATTTCTTTTACTGTCCAGGATGCCTGGCTGTGTATAAAGGGCTTATATTTGGTGAAAAGCTTCAATAGTATGCGAGACATAATTATGTCTGATTTCCTAAATACTATTAATGAATTAAAGTTGAGACAGCTAGTATTTTTGAGTGTGATAGTTTTGATCTATCGAGGCACATACATGTAAATAAATCGGATCTAACTATACTTACTCAGCACATCCGTAGTATATATCCAAATTTTGATGATTTTATGGTAACAGTATTAAGATTAAAATTACATATTGATGTTATGATTTTTACAGAATGTAGACTTGACATAAGTAAACCTTTACCTCAACTTAGTAATTATCAAAATTATTTCAATAATAATTTTGACATAATTTTGACTGTAAAACTATTGTTTATAATTGGTTAAAACAATTGTCCTATAACTGTACGGAAAAACTTTTACAAACTATTACTTAAGTTATAAATGTAATACTTTTTTACCTCAAATAAGCGTAAATATATTGAAAGTTGCATTTACAAAAGCATTGTAAAATCCTACTTACCCGAGATCGACCATGTTTATTTGTTCACATGCTCAACTCTTATACTTAGACCACACACCATTTAAAGTTACAAAAAAATTTGCTGCGTGAGCGTATAGAGTATGTATCACATTTTAGTTTGCTTGATTGGTTTTATATAAATTTAATTGACTTAATGTTTTTATAATAATAATTTATTACTTTATTATGTCAGTTGTAATTTATACGCACTAAGATTTTGTTGTTATATAACTCTATTGAATAATATAATTGTAAGATAGAAAAGCGGAGTCCTCTGGAACAGACATATTGTTGCCTAAAAGTGGACTCCTGCCTACTTTTGTAATTTAAAATTATGGTTAACGCAAATAAATAAATTTATTATAATTATTATACAATCTTTAAATGTAATTTATTATATACACGATTTATAAGCGAAACGGCGCTTTCTTGTACCTACCTTCTGCAAGTTTCTTATTAGTTAGTTGAGGCGAATGCTCCTTTATCGGGCTTCAAGACGTGAACTATGTTCAAACTATATACTGTATGTTCAATAATTTTATAATATTGGCATTTAAACTAAGTTTATAGTAATAAAGGTATCTTAGTTATAATATCAGTTTCAGTATAACTTGTTACAAGCTTTTATTGATCTTTAGAGTTACTGTATACTGGTGAGTGGCAACCCGTCACGCAGCCCGTTACGTGATTGAAATTTGTTTGTGAATTTCCCGAGAAATCTGTGTTTTTTGAGATAAAAAGTAGCCTATGTATTATGTTTCGGCATAGGAAACGTAGTTTCATGCACATAATCACACAAACTTTCGCATTTACTTGGATAGGTTTAATGAATTATATAAGATCGCAAACAAGCAAATGGCTCTCCCACGTAGACAAAAAGATGTTATTAAAGCGTTTTTATCCGAATGGTTGGATGCTAATGCCACATGCAAAAGTTTACAGGCTAGTTTGTTTTCAAAACCGGAGTAAGACAGTGACAAGCAATGACGCTATTGCGGCAGGAATAGGTCAGGCAAGTGTACCAAACACGGTCAAAACGTTGCAGAACTCAGAAAAGAAAACAGAAAGAAGAAAAAAATTAATTTAAAAATTTGCGCAATCCAAAGATATGACATTTTGTGACGCACATTTTGAAATTTCCCAAGGAAGTTAAAAGTAATAGGTTAATTCTCCTTCATCTACTCGTAGAATCATAAAAAAAATGGTAAGAAGCGATGTCTTATAGTACAGAAAGTATCGGCACATGAGCACCAAACATATTCTAACTGAATTTTTTATAGTCCTCTTCAATATATGGAAATATATTTTAAAATTAATGTTTTATATTAAACCTTATATTAAACCTTTGTGGTTTTTTAATACTAATAATAATAAATATATAAGTTAAATGTACTGTTATTTATTCAATAATAAATTTAAAAAAAATAAATGCATGTTGCCATGCGGCAACTCGGTGCCATATTGTTTAAATCATTTATTTAATGGTCAAGAATTGTTATTTTCAAACGATTTTTTTAAATTCTGTGATAAAATACACAAAAAAGGTCATATGACTTTTTACGATAAGTTAATGTTTTTTTAAACATGAATTTCTAAATCGCTCAAAGTAGTAACATACGTATTTCACCTTGAGTCCGAACAGCTTAAAAATTTTAAGTTTATTAAAAACGATTCTATTTAAATTTTTGAAAAGCTATATATTTTTAACTCGTTAATTTACTTTTAGCGTTTGAAAGGCATTCAATGCAGTTTTAAGATCGAAGTTGAGTCAAAAAAATATTTTTTGTTTTGTTTCCTTAAACGATAACTTCCAAATGAATTAACCGATTTAAATTTACTAATCTAATTTAGTTAAAATTTTCAGAAAATCTGAGTTAATTTTGTATGCCTCCAACCGCGTTTTGATTGGTCAAACCGCTCAAAAGTGATGAGAGGTTTACGTCATACACATATACTGACGACATCGTGAAAATATGAGAAAAGCTTCCTAGTACATCAAAACGTTCTCCACAGTTATTGGTAAAAAAAAATTCTAAGTCACAGTAATAATTGTTTCAACCCTTAAGGGGAAGCTAAAACAGGAATAAAAGATTATTTTTTTCTTCATTCTTGCTTAAGGATATCATTGATTATGGCACAAAGAATGTATAAAAAGACATCTTGTATGTTTTAATCCTTTTGTTGCTGATTTTAATGAGTCAAAACTATCATCCTGTTTTGGGATTTTTCAAACATTTAAAAATCATATCTACAAAAAGTACTAACTTAATCGTAAAACGTCATATAATCTTTCTTGTATTTTATCAATGAATACTAAAAAAATACAGTTAGAAATTATTTTCACCATTTTAAACAAAATTATTTAAACAATACGTCACAGAGTTGCCGCATGGCAACATGCATTTTTTTATCATAAGATAGCAAACAAGCAGATAGGTCTCCTGATGTTCCGAGTCAACCATCGCCTATATACTCCAAAGATGTTAATGGTGTATTGCTATCTGGTATTGCGTTTTAGTCCGCCCGCGGCGGGATTTTTCTGGAACACGTCAAGGAGTACAGAAATAAATTGTGTCGGAAATCGACACAAACTAGCGCGTTTACCGCTAAAATACCTAAAAATCTCACCTAGTATTGGAATCCTTGGAGTTTACACATCGAGCTACGTTAAAAAAAACTGGCCTCAAAAACGTGATATGCTCAGCAGATCCAGGTATTACTATACATATAGCGGTTCATCGCTTTATAAAGCGCAAATCCTGGAAGTGCGGTTCAATGGGGGTTATGATCACTTACACCATGAAGCGCGGTGACCAGTTACCTCTTGCCTGTTTGCAAGAGGTCTATAAGAAAAAAGACACTACAGATTTATATTTATATAGTAGAAATTTTTATTTAATTGATTATAGGTTTTATTAACTTGTTTATGTTCGAGCATCGGTTAACGTAGCAATAAAACACGGGTGTTGTAAAACCCAACTTAGTTTTATCAGTGGCATCATGATTGAAGGATACAGGCTATGTTTTGAATACGGAAATCTTTTACCTCAAACTACAATTGATATCATGAATTTATTTATTTTTGGTTACTTAAAAACTATGTATATACATAGGTAGTTTTACATTAAATAGACGATGAATGAAACGTTAGATTTTATAAAATAATTCTGTGAAAGATTCCTCAAAGGACTTTTCCTTTCCTCCTTCCTTTTTTTTCACACAATTGGTTATAACATGTTGTTTTTTTGGAAATTCCTCAAGGGAAATTTTAGTTTTTTTTTACTTTGAGACTCAAGGTGTTAAAAGTCTCGTTCTCATAGCGTAAAACGTCGTAAGTCAGGTAAGTAAAAAAAATTATTATACAAGATCAATCCTATGAATTTTGTTTAATTAGACGTATCTCTGCTCCGAATAGCATAATAATTATTAAAATATTTGAAAGAATAGATATAGAGGAAAAAATAATTATTTACATGTGTTCAATTTGATACAACCTCTAACTACGTTTGGTATATTTTTATATGACCTTTTTCATTGTATATATTATAATTCAATAATTTAACGAAGCATTTAATAATTAATAAGGTAGTAAAATGTTTAACGGATCAGCTAGTTATGTATATAATAAAGAAATATAAATCTCTGGGTAAATTACATGAATCAATATTACCAACAGTAAGTAAATTATTTGCTTGTGTTATGGGTGTTAGTCAACGATACTAACACGTAGAAATACATATATAAATACTAGAATATATTTAATAAACACCCAAACTCCGAAATACAAACATTTATGCTTACACACAAATGCTTGTCCCCGTCGGGGATCAAACCCGAGCCCCGTTGATTGCGTAGTCAGGGTCGCTAACCACTCGACCAACAAGACGGTCGTGTTTAAATTATTTAAATACTTTTATTTGCAACACATACGATAAGGGTTGCGCTACAAATAGCGAACCTTCAAGGGAATTTGTAAATAAATTTCCCTGTAGAAGGCAATTTTGTAGCTGTTCTTGTAAACGGCACGCGTGAGAACTAGGTGGTAGAGTTTCGCAACGACTCGCCCTAATGTTTGATACCACCACCTTATCTATTCCTACAGCAATAGCGTCAATGCTCGTCATTGTCGTGTACCGGTTTGCAATTGCCATCCCGTCATATGTATAGCAACGCATCATTAATAATTTTGGTGTCTACATGTGATAATTTATCTTTCCATCTCGAGAGTCATCTGTTTGTTTGCGACTTAATGATATGAAAATACTTATTTTTTGTACTAAGTTTTCCTAATAATACTTATAATGAAAAAAACATTTGTATTTTTCAGACGAAGAAAACTAGTTATATTGCAAGTTTCCGCGAACTTTTAAGTGTACCTTTGCGATATCACTGAAAGGGAAAACATATAAAAGGGGCGTAAGAAATGGAACAAACTCACTGTGGGTCTGAAAGATAATGCAGACCCCAGCGGCACAGTTACATTTAAAACTTCGCGGAAATTTGCAAAATAACGTCTGAATCTATAAAAATTGTGTTTTTATATGCTTGTAATGAATAAACTCAAACCTTACTGAATCGATCTTTGAAATTCTATTACCATTAAAATGCGATAGTATCCAGGTGTTTTATACCCAAGTTACTAAAAGAAAGTAACGATTTTGGGCCAGGCTAACAAAGTCGCGAGTAACAGCTAGGAACTTATACATCAGTTTTATAAAAATGTTATATAAATACACAAGTATAATATAATTTGAAGATAGTTCATGTCCTGAAGCTTCACAAAGGAGCGTTCACCTCATTCAACTAATTAGGAAACTTAAGACTTGCAATACAAGATAGCTCTTAAAAATGATTGGTCGCGTAAAATCAAATCATCAGGAAATGGGTGGTTCTATTCTTGATGGAATTTTCAGCGGCTCTCCATATTTCACGTACTTTTTTTTATTTTATCGCATTAATTTTTTTATTATAGCTAAACCTAAACACCTAAACTGTTTCTATTATGGCACTGAAAATAAGCTTGATTCAAAAACAAATTATTGCAAAAGTTTAACTTAGAGTCAATTTCTCTGTCTCTTAACAAGTCTCTTAATCTAAACAAAACCTTTAGAACTCAATAAACCCCAGTTCTAAGAATATAACAATTTTTTTCACATAAATAGAAATCGTTAATAAATGAAGTTCTAAAGTACTTGATTGATTTTATTTACTTGTGTGAATTACTTCAAAATACTGTATTATATATTTAGCTAACCTGAAACTTAAATAGTCTATGTAACATTTGTTTGTGAAATCTATGTTAATTTTTAAATATAAAAATAACAAACAAACGTACATACATACATATCTTCACGCTAGATCCCTTACGGAGTAGGCAGAGAGAACCGAGTGCCATACATCACGATCCTTGCAGGCTTGTCTCGCTTCCTCCACATTCATCACTCTCTTCATACACACACGCCGGTTGCGAAGACTCTTGACACCACCTTCGGACAGTACTCGATCAATCTGATCGTAGTATGTCAGTCTGGTTGCTTCTCTTTCAAATACTAAAACTTTAGTTTTCTTCGCATTCAAATGTAAGCCCATACTCTTACAATCCTCATTCATAACTGTGACCAGTGTTTGCAGTTTAGATGGAGTTGAGCCTAGAAGTACAGCGTCATCTGCATAAAGCAGGCAGTTCACCACTAGATCACTCATGCGCATTCCCACATTCAATGACCTCAATCTTTGGAGACACTTATCCAGATATAGAATAAACAGACGAGCTGACAACACACAACCCTGCTTGACGCCGATATTGACATCGAACCAGGGCGATATGTTGCCGTCCACCCGCACACATGCTTTGCAATCCCAGTACACGGATTGCAAAGCACGCAGCAGACGCCTATCTATCCCATAACTGGGTAAAATGTCCCAAAGTTTCTTTCGCACGACTCTATCAAACGCTTTCTCCAAATCCACAAAACCGCAGAAAACCTTCTGGCCGACAGCCAGATGCTTCTCTACGATGTTGCGGAGTGAGAAAACTTGATCCATACATCCTCTTCCAGATCTAAAACCCCCTTGCGCCGCCCGCAACATTCCCTCGGACTTCCCTTGCATTCTCCTTTCAATGATCTTACCATACACCTTCGATGCTAAGCTGATCAAACTGATGGCCCTATAGCTATTGCAGTCTATACGTGAGCCCTTGCTTTTATACAAGGGCACGATGACCGCGCGCCGCCAGTCTTCGGGTACTCTACCGGTCCTCCAACATGTATTGCAGAGGACCCAAAAAGAGTCCCAGACGGCAGGACCACCGTATTTGATCATCTCAGCAGTCACCTTATCTATTCCCGCAGCCTTTCCATTTTTCATACTTCTTATCGCCTACAATCTATTGCATAGTAATGTCCTGGCATGCTTCCACCGTCTCTGAATCACTAACTGAGTCAGAGATGGAGGCAGCGTCCTTAACAGCATCATACATATCTCCAAAATATTCACTCCATCGTTTTAACACGCTTTCTGTGCTTGTAAGAATGTTACCATCCTTAGATTTAATCCTATTCATTCTGGAGGCTGCCGAACAACTCCTAGACTTCTTCACCTCCCTCCAAAAAAGTTTGGTGTTTGCCTCGAAGTTGCTCGCCAGTCTTTCTTCCGCTTTCAAACATTCTCTTTCACGCTTTTCTTTCACTAGGTTTTAGTGGCATTCTTACAACAACGATACAATTATTTCTTCTTGTCTTTCATACCATCATTTGCTTGCAAACATGATACATAGTCTAGCCATGCTTTCTTCTTTCTCTCAATCGCAGCTTTCACTTCATCATCCCACCATGCATCACCTTCCATTGACTTGCACAGTTTTGCACTACCACATACTTCTTTCGCGGCTACTATCATACTATGTTTCAAAGCTTTCCAACATTCGTCTACTTCCAAGTCCGGTAGGTTTACTTTCGCCAACCTATCTCGAATCTGAATCTCATACATACTCCTTATACTCGGATCTTGCAACTTTTCGCTCTTTATTCTTTCAAGCTCTCCGAATGGAACACGCTGTCGCCAATGTCTCCACTTCTTAAACAGACCCCTATATCGGCTTACTACCAAATAGTGGTCTGTTTCCAGATTGGGACCTCTGTAGGCGCGCGTATCCATTATACAACTGCGGAGTCTACTATCAATCAAAATCAGATCTATCATACTCTTTTGGTCATTCCTTCTCCATGTATACAAATGTATGTCCTTACGAGGGAATATTGTGTTAGCCACAAGAAGATTCCTTTCCACGCATAAATCCACAATGTGCTTACGGACGGATACTTGGTCCAAGTTGCCTTTTAGTTACTGGTTTCGATGCCGTACTTGGTCCAAGTACGGCATCGAAACCAGGCCGCTTAGTCCCGACACATCCATTCAAATCACCACACAAAATGATTCTTTCATTGTCATCAACCATATCCAGAACATCCCTTACAGAATCCCAAAACTTTTCCAGGTCACTGGGCGACGAAGAACTTATCGGTGCATATAATGCGACCAAAAAGACTCTCGTGATTCCCAGTTTGATCCGGACCCAGAGAAGTCTCAAGCCAGCCATCCCATAATCTTTCAGACCAGAGACTAAGTGTAACGATAGAAGAATACCTACTCCGGCGCCAGCATGATCGCTCTGGGGCACACCAGACCACAGAGCCATCATGCCACCGGGGATATCAGTGTTTTCACTACCTTTACGCTTAGTCTCTGTTACACACAAAACATCCAGGCGTCTTTCATTCATTACATCTATCAATTCATGCATCTTATCTTCCAACCCACCTCTAACATTCCACGTGCCTATTTGGCACTCTGCTCCCCTCAACTCGCCTATTCGGGCTTGGCGTGATGGGTGGCGGCCCCCATCGCCGCATCCGCCGCTTTTCGTACCGACGGGGGTGGATCGGTGCGCGTCGCCTCCAGGGGACGCCCTAATCCGCACTGCGGTACTTACTCGGGCCAGAATTGCAGTCCAATAACAAACAAAACTAGGAAAAAGTTAGTTTATGTGTAACTCCGTTTTTTTTTTTGCTATTTTTATGTTCAAAAATTCACGTAAATGGATTTCACAAAGATTTGTTTGTTATTTTTATGTTCAAAACTACATTAATGGATTTCACAAAAATGTTACATAGACCACTTTAGTTCTAGGCTAGCTAGATTTGGTATCTTTGATTTTACATCAGTTTCCTGCTACATCAAAACTTTAAGAAATTATCCAAATGTGCGTTGGTTTTCTATTGAAATAACAGATCGAAGTGAAGTTAGCTCATGGTCGTTTGCATACGTCTAACTCGCGCATCGTACACTCTCTGCGGTGATTTTTTTGAGTAAGATTTCTTTCAGTCAGCTTCTCAGTATCCTGCGCGTAAGTATGCCAAAAGCGTAATTACTAGGTATTTTCTAACCGTTACATCTAATAAAATATTAAAGTACTTGTATGAATATACTTTGATTTAATATTTAAAAGGTTTGTAAAATTTGTTATTAACCAATAACTCAGATATTCTCAGTCTCCTGCCAATTTGATGAGCTGGCGACTGAGATTGAATCAAATACTGAGACTTATCGTGGATTTTGGTGATAGTTATCCATTTAATACTTTATTAATTAGATTGGCTTTTTTCGCACATTTTCTATGCTTATAAGATGTAATCATCCTTATCCTTAATTCTTCTTCCTTAATTAGATGGATCTTTCGAACATTATCCATACTAATATTATAAATTCGAAAGTAACTCTGTTTATCTCTTTTTCACTCTCTTCTTCACTTCTCCATGGAACGGATTTGGATGGTATTTCATACAAAAATATTTTGAGATCCTAGAAAGGACATAGGATAGTTTCTATGCCGGATATCCCACGGGAACGGTAACTATGCAAGCAAAATTTCGGGACTGTCTATCTTTTAAACCAGGGTATTAAGCAGTAACTTAGGCTATTTTTATTTTAGAATTTTTTCCACGCGGACGAAGATGCGAGCACAGCTAATCTTTGTATATGGACATACCACAGGATATACCGTATCCCATGTTTATATCAAACTTTGATTATTTTGCAGGATAAACCTAAGATAGATAGCACTTATATTTTGATTAAGAGATTAAAATACTTAAGTGATTCTTGTTAAACTGTTCAGGTAAGTTAGGTTTCATTAGATATTTATTCATGAAATATCCTAGCGTTAATCCCAGCGGGAACTAGGGTCCGCTTTCATTATTTTGTTTATCCGCTTTATCTTAAACTTGCTATGAAATTTAATTAGATATTTTGTTTAAGAGATGATACCCTATGTGGGAGTACTCTGATATTTAATCTTACATTTTGATGTATAAAATAATAATAAAAATATTTAATCTTTTTCTTCTATCATAAGAAGAAAATACCAGTTTCCCAAGCACGGGGTGAGTGCTAAGTAGGTCACAATATATGTTTTGCGTAACTTAAAAAATCAACATGTTATAACCAAAATATTATGTTTATTGCTTTTCAAAATAATCCCCTTTACATTTTAAGCATTGTTTCATGCGATCGAACCATTTTTTAAAACAGGAGGACCACAGATCTGAAGGCATGTTTTCTACGTGCTGATTGAACGCTATCACTGCCTCTTCGGAGTTGGTAAAAGAAAACCTCTCATCAAATCTTTGATTTTGGGGAAAACACAGAAATCACAGGGTGCTAGGTCGGGCTTTATGCAGGATGAGTGACGAGATGTACTTTTACGGAAGCTAAAAATGACTTTGTTTTGTTGGCCGTGTGTGAAGAAGCGTTATCATGGTGTAGGAGAATGTGGCTTTTGGGTCGACTTTCGCGAACTTTTTCTAACACCCTGTGTAAACAAATGATAGAATACCACTCGACATTAACACTCTTTTGATCTTCAAGAGGAATTGTACAGATGGGACCCATAGCTGAAGAAAACGCGATCATTTTTTTTACCAACGTTTCTCGCCTGTCTCACTTTTGTTGGCCTGTTCTCATTTTCAAACACCCATTCACAAGATTGCTGTTTTTTTTCGGGTTCAAAACAATAAATCCACGTTTCGTCTCCTGTGACAATGTCATAAACAGCATTAGAATGTCCGTGGTCGTACTTCAATAGCATCTGTGAGCACCATTCCACGCGAGCCCGCTTCTGCGCCGCTGTCAGTTCATGAGGAATCGAACGACAACAAAGTTTCCGAACTTTCAATTCGAGCGGCACAGTCTTGCGAAGAAAGAAAACTTTTAAAATCATAAAAAATCATCGCTCTAAAATCATTTCGACTTAATTCCATTTTCGTTGCGTACGTAGAACTTTGATGTGTGATAAGAAAACAATTGACAAATCATTTCCCGCCAGTTGTTTTTTTTTTATTACTAAGAAGCTTGCAACGTTCTAAAAATATAACATTCGAAATTCAAATAGTTCCGATTAGCTAGAAGTGCAAAATTTTTAGTGTGCCCCATGTATAACACAAAAATAAATAGAAATACGAAAGTACTGATCCAAATTATAAATGTGAATTTCATCTGTAACGATGAACTCATTTAACTAGTTATACGTATATATACCTAGCGATCAGTACAATCGACGTAAACGATCATATAGCAAAGAAGAATTTCGCCACCTCGAGCCTGTCGACACTAGGTCAGTGGAAGAACGTCCCGGCTTTAGGGAAATGGTCGCAGGTTCAAATCCCGCGTGTCGATATTTTTCTTTGTTGTTTTTAAGGTTTTTCCAGTTTCCCAACCACGAGATGAGTGCTATAACACAAAAATAATAAGAAGCAAATAAGCAGATGGCTCTCCTGATGGATTTAACAATCATCGCCTATAGACACCAAATATGTTAATAAATAATAATGCGTTGTTTTCCGTGTGATGGAATGGCAATGCTACATACGTAAGTCTACCGGCTACCTTACCCTCTAAATTGGAACACGACAATGACGAGCATTGACCCCATTGTGGCAGAAATAGCTAAGGTGGTGGTACCAAATATTTAGGCGAGACGTTGCGGAATTCTATAACCTAGTAGTCATGATAGTAGTGACATGTATAATCAATCGGTCGCCTTTTGCGACCTGCCTGGCATAACGGCAGTTGGTCTATTCTTCAAAAGAGCCCAGACTAACATAAGGTAATCTCCACTAGTGATCAAATTTTATTAAAAATTTTAACATTATTTTTTTTTATTATATACCTATAGCAAAAAAGCTGATGGTTCTCCAGATGAAAGAGGAAACTATTTCCTATAGACACCATAAATACACCTGTTGACATCCGTGCAGTAGGACGGAAAGTTAAAATCATAAAGTTTACCGGCTACTATGTCTTCCAACTGGCTTCAACACAACACAACAGCGACAAGCACCTTTATTACTGCGGAAATAGGTAAGGTAGCGATACCAAATACCCATGAGCGACGTTGTGAAACTCTACTACCTTGTAGCCATGATGGTAGTGACACGTATATATATAGCTAATCGTTCGCCTTATACAAACTGTTTGGTAGAAAGACAGATGGTCCATTCTTCAAAAATTATATGGTCTAATATTTGTGCAATCACGGAAAGACTGTATACCATTTTTTATCAAGATCGATCAAGCTTATCGTGTCGTGGTCTAATGCCACATTCATAAGTTTACCGGCTACCTTACTCTGCAAATCGGAACACGACGGTGACAAGCACTGACGCTATTGCGGCAGGAATAGGTAAGGCGGTGGTACCAAACCCGAACGAGACAATGCAGAACTCTACCACCTGTAGCCACGATGGTAGTGACTCGCATAGCCAATCGGTCGCCTTTTACGACCTGCCTGGCAGAACGGCTGTTGGTCTATTCTTCAAAAGAGCCCGGAACCAACACGGTGAATACATGTGCTTTTTCATAGAATTGATAGCAAAATTGTTACGTAATAAAATTAAAATTAATGGGCGCTACGTATTTTTATATATTCCTTTACGAAAAATTCCTTGTATTTTAAAATGAGATACGTTTCTTTATTTTTTTATTAACGTTAATATCTATTTAAAAAAATAAAAAAAAATCTAATATAAATTAGATCAAATTGTTGCCTCGCAATTTCTTAATTATTGCAAAAACAGAAAAAAAAATATATTATAGCTTTTGACAAATCCTATCAAAGAAAATAATTTTGAACAAGATAAGTCAATCTGATTTAAAACATTCTTTTTATTTTTCGTGAGTTATAACTTATAATGTAACAGAACCATTCCTATGCGAGTTAGACTTGTACTAAACCAGTTTTTGAAGCTTTGATTTCAGATTGAATAGTACGTATTCGATTTGTGCGGGTTGATACATAATCTACAGAGGTAAAACGTTTTTAAAGGAAATTCGTAAATCGAAATCCCGTGAAATACGCTATTTGTGTTTGCAATTTATTTAAATGCCATAGCCCATCACATTAAGTACGTATTTCGCTAAAACGTCGATGTTTACTGTGGATTTAGAGAATTAAATGCGCTATCTTCTAATACAGTTGATTATGATACATGTTATAAATGTAAACTAATTGTCAAGTGTAATTTATGCATTTTAATAAGTTATATGCACACAATGAAGAATGTTACTAGGTATTCCAAATCGCTTGCAATTTTGTCTCAGTAAAGCCTGTATGTATACAAATACACTAGTTTTTGTTGTAGTAAAAAATACCTAGTAGTTTTGATTTTATAGGCATTCAAAGTTTCGAAAAATATCAAGTCTCGCTAACAGCCACGTGACCGCTTGTGACGTCATGACACAACGCGCCGCGCCTCAGTATCAAATCAAGTCTCCAGCGGTTATAGTATAGTAAGTGTAATAGCTTGCGCAGTATTTTGTTGTTTTCGTCAGCGTATTACTTTAATAGGCTATTAATAGTAAATATTATTCGATTAATAAAATGGATGAAGGATTCGAAAAAGGGCAATCGGATATTTTACCTAAAATAGATGGATTAATGGTTGCGCATTATTTATCAACAAATAGTGATTAAACTAGCAAAAAGCAGAGCTTTGTAAGGGCTCGCAAAGTTATACTATCTAGTAATATTGTTAGAAAAGTTTTTTTATGAGAATTACATCTTTTAATGTATTGACTTTATTTATAATTATCTAACCTAAAAAACTCAGCGTATTTTCACCTAAACATTACATTTGCATCAAAGGCCCGCGTCGTCAGGCTTTGGACTAGGAGTATTTGGTTTTTGTTTGTTGGTATTTTCAAGGAAAAATATGTATTAAAAATGAAGGTTGATCTTATAAAAAACACATTTTTGACATTTTGCTGAAATAATTGTTTTTTTTTTTTTTCTCAAATCAGGAACTTCCTGATATATATATATATATATATATATATATATATATATATATATATATATATATATATATATATATATATATATATATATATATATATATAAACGCATATACGCATACGCATTCATCCTCATTTTATAGTTATTTGGTACAACAACTCTCGTAGAAAGTATGTGTTCTGATTTCTGTGGTAGAACAACAAATCAGTAGGCATTAACTTCATGCGTTATATATATATATATATATATATATATATATATATATATATATATATATATATATATGTGTGAGTGGTTACGCAAAAAGGGACCTGAAGGGATTGGAAACGGTTTTTTTTTTTTTGATAAATTCTGATTCTATGGTCCTTCATCTTTGTTTTGTTCTAATCAAAATAATTTTAGGTGCCGTAGTTTTTTTTTAATGATTTTTTATGTAAGCCGAGGCAGTTTTGAAAATATTACACCTTATACACAGCGCACACTAGTTTCTTTTTCTAGCGCGCACATAAAGACAAGTAAAAGACGAATAAATAAGTCACCAATAATACAGCTATCGCAAACACGTGCTATTTCTTACTGACGAAGTCGCTCACTAACGACACTAACATAAAACACCCCGCGCCTCTCTCATTTCGACTCAACATTTTAAACGTGATTTACTCGAAATCAATTATTTTCCCTTGAGGTCCCTTTTTGCGTAACCACTCACATATGTAAAAATATTATAAAAATAATAATCATGAATTATATAAAAAAGTACTTAAAGAAAAAAACAAAAAAATAATAAAAATATTATAATAAAAATAAAAAAAGTATTTTTAGATGTAAAAAACAAAAAAAAAAAAAATATTGTAATAAAAATAATAATGAAATTAATATTCTTTCGTGTTCATGTCCGGTTCGTGTTAGTGTACGAACACGAACACGAACGGGACACAGAACCGTCACCGACACCGTCACCGTCACCGTCACCGTCACCGTCACCGTCACCGTCACCGTCTCCGTCTCCGTCTCCGTCTCCGTCTCCGTCTCCGTCACCGTCACCGTCACCGTCACCGTCACCGTCACCGTCACCGTCACCGTCACCGTCGGTGTCAGTGTCAGTGTCAGTGACAGTGACAGTGTCAGTGTCAGTGTCAGTGTCATAATAAAAGTAATAAAAAATCAAAAAAAATACAAAATTAAATATAAGAATAGAAAATTATATAAAATATTACTAACAAAAGAAAAAAAAAACTAAAAAACTAAAAACAAAAAAATAATAAAAATATTATAATAAAAATAAAAAAGTATTTGTAGATGTAAAAAACAAAAAAAATAATAAAAATATTGTAATAAAAATAATAATGAATGAAATTAATAATAAACTAGCAAAAAGCAGAGCTTTGTAAGGGCTCGCAAAGTTATACTATCTAGTAATATTGTTATATAAGTATTTTTATGAGAATTACATCTTTTAATGTATGGACTTTATTTATAATTATCTAATCTAAAAAACTCAGCGTATTTTCACCTAAACATTTGCATCAAAGGCCCGCGTCGTCAGGCTTTGGACTAGGAATATTTGTTTTTTTTTTGTTGGTATTTTCAAGGAAAAATATGTATTAAAAATGAAGGTTAATCTTATAAAAAACACATTTTTGACATTTTGCTGAAATAATTTGTTTTTTTCTAAAATCAGGAAGTTCCTGGTTTTACGTCGATTTACGAAATCAAAATATGTTTTATTTAAATAAACCTTCAAAACTTTGGACTACGCAGGCACGAAGAATTGACGGTAGACACTCAGCGAATACATTTTTCGAATTTTTCTCTCAAAGAAACCCTCGGAGTTCGATTCCAGAGTCAGGCAAATGAAAAAATGTGTTTTTTCAGTTTTCTGATAAAACAACTTTGCCCGGGATTGGAAAAGTGCCTTATTGGAGATAGGCTGGCCACCTATCACATTGTGGGACTTAAGTATCTTCAGCTAACCGTGGAAGCACACGTTCTGCCTACCTCTTCGGGGATACGGGCGTAAATATACCTTTTTTTAGCTTTTTACTCTCGCCCTCGGGCTAAGATTGGGAATTGATCTCAATACAATATAAATCAAATAATACATCTGTACTGTTTCTCAATAAGCATATTGTGAAACTCTCTAACGCTCTATTTACTCTGTACCCAGCAAACATCCCTGCTCTAGACCTAAATTCTCCTTGTGCCTCCCACAATATTACTTCGAACTTCCCTTCTCTCGCATTCTCCTTTCAATGATTTTATCATACACCTTCGATGCCAAACTGATCAACTGATGGCCCTATAGCTATTGCAATTTATACTTGAACCTCGCCTTTATACGAGGGCACGATAACCGCGCGCCGCCAGTAAATATGAAGAAACAATTCATGAAGTAGGTAATCTCTTAATAAGTTCAAAAATTTTAATAGAAAATGTATCTTCTATCAATTTTAACTCGTTAATTTAATAAGAGATGGCGTTAGTAGTATTAAGATTCTAATACAAATTGTACCTTCTATTTTTTTATTTTCATAAAATGGTATTTTTATGGTAGATAATAAATCTAGACATGAATATAAACTACCACGTCGAAGCTCAAACCTAAAAATGCGATATTTTTTCAATAAAATATACCACAAAAGTGCATAGAAAGTGGCCTAGTGTAGGGCTCGCTTCGCTCGCCCTGATAAATAAATATTCACGGGACAAATTACACTTACTGATCCAACCCCAAAGTAAGCAAATATTTGCTTGTGTTATGGGTGTTAGTCAACGATACTAATACATAGAAATACATATATAAATAGCAGAATATATATAATAAACACCCAAACCCGGAAATACAAACATTTATGCTCATCACACAAATGCTTGTCCCCGTCGGGGATCGAACCCGAACCCCGTTGATTGCGGAGTCAGGGTCGCTAACCACTCGACCAACGGGGCGGTCATTTCGTTGGCGTCGAAATGCGAGGAAGAAAAATGCAAAGGTAAGAAAACTTTCTTTGCTACTACTTATGCTTAATAGTTTATCTCTTCTTAATTATTTTATCAAAACAAAATACCCAACTAATGTCGTAATAAAAGAATGCAACTCAAATAACAGATGTACCTACCTACCATTAAATTTTTACGTTAAAGACAACAAATATGTATTAGTTTTGTAGCTATAGGTAGATACGCAGGACGTAGGTATATGTACGTACGTGTATAGGTACCGTTCTTCTTAATTTAAATAAATACCTCGGGAACTGTACATTTTCCCAGAATTAAAAGGAGCCTATGAGTTATTCCAGACTTCGTCCAGATCCGTTCAGTAGGCACAACTCATGATTTCCTAGTATTTGGATTGGACATTTTTTTTGGAAAAGTATTGAGGTGTAATTTCGACGGCACGGGCGCGCGACCGCGAGCGCTGGCCGCCGAGCGAACTAGACTGAGCGTGTTGTGAGATGACGTCACAGCGTCAACGGCAGCCAGCGTCGTGCGGTTCAACTTATTTTACTTCTAAATCGGAAACTAATTGACGTATCGAAGTAATTCTTTCACTAGTATTTTTTATTTTTCACCGAGAATATGGAGTGCTAATAATCAAAATTAGTTAACATTCTTCATTGCAATAAATACAATCTTCACGCCTGTATCCCCGAAGAGAGGCAGAGGTACAACTATGCACCCACGATTACCTGAAGATACTCTGTCCTACAATGTGATAAGTAGCGAGCCTATCGCCAACCGTGCACTTATCCAATCCTGGGCAACTTTGTTGTTATCAGAAAAACTGAAAAATTACATTTGACTTTGATTTGATAAACTGACCCGGGAATAGAACCCGGGACCTCGTGTGTCTACACCAACACCGGAACACTAGACGACAGAGGTGATTATTTCATTTTAAAGCGACATAATAATTTTTCAAGCAGTAGATCTCAGAAAACGCGGGAAAAGTTAAAACTTGCATTAAATTGATTTAGTAATGATAAATTTCTGCGAAGACTCGCCATCGACTGTACTACAGTCATACCACAGAGTACTTTGTAAAATGTACTCTATTATGTACATATCAATGTAGATTAATTCTCAGAATTCTTCTTATATATTAAAACTGGAAAAGCAAGTGAGATAAATAAAATAATTAAAACCATGTTCTCAATATACGGCGACGACGGTGGCATATTTTATGGCAAATTTTATGAATACGAAGAAAACCAGACACCCTTACATACAAGTAGATTGTGATTTTTGACATGTTGCGTTAGATTCGTTACCTAAATACTGTTAAGTAATTATTTAATATATTAAATTGTACTTTTAAAAATCTAAAGTAAATTATTATAACGTTAAGATATAATTATTGTAAAATTAGTAATAACGTTATTATAATGTATAAATAACATATCGATATTTAAAAAAAAGTAGTATAACTACTACATATTTGAAGAACATCCTTATAAACACAGAAAACATATTATAGAGATTATAAATATTCATATTATGTCATAGGAACCTCACAAGATATGAATATTTATAACTTTTAAATTTTGATAACTATTTACAAACACTGCAATATTTCGTAATTCGGAAAATTATGTACAAAATATAACTTTTTTGTAACTTGATTTTTACCTTCCATTTTCACTTTCCATTGTGGGTATAACCTAAAATACATCTTATTTTTATTTTTTAACTATGCAGCGTGCAGCCCGCTGCATTATAAAAGTTTTTGCGAATTATGTGCTATTCCAGGTGCTATTCCATCATCTAGAGGTGTGTTAAATTTCATTCAAATCCGTACAGCAGCTTTTACGTGAGTGAATAACAAACACTTTTCGCCGTGTTGGTCCCGGTCTCATTTGAAGAATAGGCCAACTGCCGTTCTGCCAGGCAGGTCGTAAAAGGCGACCGATTGGCTATCGAGTAACTACCATTGTGGCTACTAGGTGGTAGAGTTCTGCATTGTCTCGCCCGGGTCTAGTACCACCGCCTTACCTATTCCTAAAGCAATAGCGTCAGTGCTTTTCGCTGTCGTGTTTCGGTTTAGAGGGTAAGGTAGCCGGTAAACTTATGCATGTGGCATTAGACCTCGCCACACAAGATAGCAACGCACCATTAACATCTTTGGTGTCTATAGGCGATGGTTGACTCTTCCCATCTGCTTGTTTGCTATCTTATGATATTAAAAAAAAACATCCATCCAAACATCCAAACTTTCGCATTTATAATATTTGGCTTAAAAACAAATTATTGCCGATCAGAAACAACGTTATTGTTATTATTCTAACGTAATCACACGCACATATACACACACATACATATATGTACATATATACATATGTATATATAATAAGAGCACACAAACAGACGAGTCTCCTGATGAAAAGAATCAATCATCTATCGCTATTGCGGCAGGAATAGGTAAGGCGGCGGTGGTACCAGACCCGGGCGAGATAATACAAAACTTTACCACCTAATATTAATATTTATAAAATATTATTTTCTTATGATATTCTCATTTTAATATGAAAAAGCCTGAATTTAAATAACATTACAAGCCCTACAACCTTTTTAAGTAGTAAAAGTAAATTAAGACATTCTAAAATGATTGAGGAATTAAATTGAACAAGAACATTAACTGGTTGTGTGTAGTAATTGATATTTAGAACATTTTGCTAATGAGCCATTTTATATTTTAAGCCAAAAGCCAAAGCTTAGCCAAAGATTATTATTCATTGAATTAACATTTTATAATTTCAAGTAGTTGGTAGAATGCTTCTTTTAACTAAAGTTTTATGTACACATATCCCAGAAATGTAAAATGTGTTTTTTTTTGTTTTCTGATAAAAAACAACGTTAAGTGCCCCGTTGGCTTGCTTATCACATATCACATTATGAGACTAAGTATCTTCGGCTAGTCATGGGTGCACTTACTGCACCTCTGCCTAGATCTTCAAGGATCCGGGCGTGAAGATACTTTAATCCCTAAAAGGTCAAATCGCGTCGTGTCAACATTTTTTTTAGTTTTTGAAGATTTTCCTAGCACAAAATAAGTGCTAAAAGACATAGGTAATATATACTTAAGACCGTGATGAAAACAAGTAACCATTCCATTTTAATTAAACTGAAAGAAGTTTTATTTTATTCTATATTTCGACGAATTCTACGTAAGTTGTCGTAACTTAAAAAATGCGATTTTTGTTTTACTTATGAAAACGACTTTAATTTTATAGGTATAAAACTGAAATTTCTATTAGAAAAATCCAACTTCTAATACAAATTTCATTTTTATTCTTCGTGTTATTAAATAAAAGAATTATTATATAAGACGTCATTTTCATAAGTAAAATAAAAATCGCATTTTTAAATTACGACAACTTATGCAGGACCCGTCGATTTATTGATAAGATTATTGTACGCCATGTTTGTCAAATCCCATAATGTGACTCAAGCGGAAAATGTTCTGGTATAAACAGTTGCTAATCCAAAGGAGCGCTTACGGTTTTGAGTTGGAATTATGCATAGCCTTAGGGATTCGAGGGTTGTCATCTCGAGCCTCTCTCTGGTTGAATTTGCCAGATCATTTTCATTATTTAAGTAAATAGATACAGTTAACTGCAAATTAAATATTCATTTAAATCTTAGCCTGAGTAAATATTGTCCTTGTCAACTTATTTATTCATCAACTAGCTAACCCACGCAGCTCCGCCCGCGAGAAGATTAACATGTCGATATAGTTTCTTATACAAA
Source organism: Apodemia mormo (assembly GCA_036924255.1). NCBI lineage: Eukaryota > Metazoa > Arthropoda > Insecta > Lepidoptera > Riodinidae > Apodemia > Apodemia mormo. The sequence continues at coordinate 19,377,608 of JAUPFN010000018.1, forward strand.
TTTGTAATATGTCCCGTGTCTACCCCACAGGGGTTTTAAAACTAGCCTATATTGCACTCCAGGAATATTCCACTGTATTCATACCAAATTTCATTTTAATCGGTTCAGCTCTTTAGCTGTAAAAGCGTATCAGGCAGACAGGTAGACAGACAGATATTCGCATTTATTTCTATCCATATTTACGCATCTAGTTTTTAAACAAAATAACATTATATTAGAAAGGAAAACTGTATAGTATTTACTGATAAATCAAAACATAACGAGCCTTGAGTTAGAAAAGTTCTGCATTTGCGACCTACTAAATACGACGTGACGTAAGGTTAAGGAGATCGATAACAATCTAGCCTAGAGGAACTTACGGACTTCAGTAGGAAAGGATTTATAATTCTGATGAAACTCAGTAAAAGTGAAATTATTAGTTTCTGAGAGTTTTTTATAGAAGAAGGGTCAAACGGACAGGGTGTCTGGCACTCACCTAATGGTAAGTGATCAAATATCTATTCACCCAAAAATAATACGACACTAAAAATTGCAACAGGATTATGTAGTAAGTATTGACGCTTTAATTTGACAGTGGTATGTGCTTTAAACACAAAGGGCTTGTTTATTGTGTATACAAAAATATATTATAACTAGCTGCAGCAACTGTGTATAATGCAGCGTGCAGCCCGCTGCATTATACACAGTTTTTTGCGCATCCCACGGGATCACCTCGTTTTTCCGGGATAAAAAGCTTACGTGCTACTCCAGGTCATCAGCTACCTGTGTGCCAAATTTCATTCAAATCCGTTCAGTAGTTTTTGCGTGATTGAGTAACAAACATCCATCCAAACATCCAAACTTTCGCATTTATAATATTAATATAGATAGATTCCCTTATTGATTCGGACCCCTTTTTGAAGAAAAGATCGACTGTCATAATGCTAAGCATATTGCAAAATGCGACAGAAAGCTAATACTTGTCCCTAACGACATAACAATGATCGCCCGTAGGTCGGGTGGTTAGCGATCCTGTGACACTGACTACGCAATCGACGGGGCTCGGGTTCGATGGGAGCGGGGACAAGCTTTTGTATGATAAGCATAAATGTTTGTATTTCCTAATTTGTGTGTTTATTAAATTTCTTACAGTATTTATATATGTATTTCTATGTATTAGTATCGTTGACTAACACCCATAACACAAGCAAATAATTTGCTTACTTTGGGGTTAGATCAGTCAGTGTAATTTGTGCCGTGAATATTTATTATATATGATTTATTTAGTAAAGTTAACGCCGTACCTTATCCCGACGCATTAGCATCAGTGCTTGAGATTGTCGTTCCTCCTCTTTAGAGGGTCCGACCAGCAAATGTATGCATGTAATATTAAAATTCCGCTACAGTCTACACGAATAGCATTACTGTCTATATTAGGAGAACCATCTACTTGTTTGCTATCTTATACAAAAAGTCATCACGCCGTTTAAAATTAACATTTATAGGCGGTGATTTTCTCCTTCCATCTAGAGATTTATCTGATTGTTATCAAATGATAAAAACAATTAACAAAGTAAAACTGTAACAACCGAATTCTCATCTCCAGTATTTCTAGAAACCTAACTCAAAACTTCACCTAATTTATACGAAACCAAACGGAAAGTATACTCTTACAAAAAAAACTTAGAAATCAGTTTATAAATGGTTGAATTCTGAGATAAGAAATATAAAAAATACAACCGAATTGAGAACCTCCAACTTGAAAGTCAGCTGAAAAATTTTGGTTCATCGTAAGTAAACATTTTAGTAGAGATTCTCGGTGTCAAGTTGTAACATAACAAGACGTAGAACATCGTAAAGACATCGCATACGAGCAAGTAAGGACGGCCGAGACGGGCGCGGCTTCGCTATAATTATGTTATCGTGGTCGACTTTGACTTTCGCAGTATTGATCACACCACGTCACTTGTACGCAAGAAACTTTCCTACTCAATATACTTTTACTTAAGGATAAAATCAATAAATATCTGAATAACTTTTCCCATTAATCTTTTCTTGAAAACGTGTAATCGTCATTGAAATCAACGGGAATAAATGAATATTATAATCTATAATATGAAGATTACCGTACATAATTATATATTAAAATAATTATGTACGTAAAAATTATAAATTGTATTGTAATTATCACAATACTAGCCGACCCGGCAAACGTTGTTTTGCTAAATATATTTATAACAGTATCTCTCTACTATATAATGGATGTTATTGTACACATAAACCTTGCTCTTAAGTCATTCTATCTATTCAAAAAACCGTATCAAAATCCATTGCGTAGTTTTAAAGATCTAAGCATACATAGGGACAGACAGCGGAAAGCGACTTTTTTAATACTATGTAGAGATTAATCATGACACTATCATAACATGATATGATCTTACATCATTAATGTTCTTATTAAACTTTTCTTGTCAATTCTAATCGCTCTTTACCAAATAAATTAAAGAAAATAAAAATATTGGATTGTATATGAATATTAATGAGCATAAGTTATCAATAATATTGTATTCATTGTAAACTTAAAGCGATGGGAATAAGAAATATATTACTCTAATATAACATAAATTTACATTAGTGTAAAATGTATCTAATGTCACCATATGTTAAAGGTTATATTATAGTTAGATGTTACATTACGTACTTAATAAAACTGCCGACAGAATTCCAATTTCCTGTATTTCTGGAACCCTGTATCAGATCTCTACCATATTTTAAAAATCGGTTCATAATGATTGAGTTAACCGGCCAAGAGTAAGTTGGACTCACAAAGGGTTTCGTAGCAGCGAAAAATTTTTGTGTATACATCTATTATATTCGCTCCACTTGGTAAAAGATATAAGGTTTATTAATTTAAGCATCAATTAACGGAATATCGAATTATATTAAATATTAAATACAAAAAACAGAACTTATTACACTTTATTATTGTACTTTAAGCAACTTCACTTCTCAATTTCACGAACACGAATGCCTCGAAAACATATCTGACAGACCTTTTTATAGCGTTTTATTTTATTCTACTACCGTCTAAATATAAGTTAAATAATTAACAATTCTATAGATTCCATAAGATTTTAATAATTAGTAAAGAATTAATACTTCATCTTTATATTGACACAATAATTTAGACATTGATGGCCTCATATACTCATTTTATGCATATTTGTGTAAAATATTGCCAACAATTATATGTGTATAATGTAAGATATAGATCGATAAGTTTTATATGACGTCATCACAGGTGTTATGTTTAACAGCGACTCTTCCCCGTGTTGGTCCAAGCTCCATTGAAGAAAGATCATCTACCGTTCTGTCAGACAGTTCGTAAGAGGCAAACGAATGGCTATGCGAGTCACTACCATAGTGGCTACTAGATGGTAGGATTCTGCATTGACTTGCCCGGGTCTTGGACCATCGCCTTACCTATTCCTTTCACAATAAAATCATTGTTTGTCACTGTCGTGTTCTAATTTGAAGGGTAAAGTGCATTAAGACCCCGCCACAAGGATAGCAATTCACCATTAACATTTTTGGTGTCTATAGGCAGTGGATTTTTACCGCCATAAGGATAGCAATGCACCATTAACATTGTATTATTATCGTTTAAAAGAAAATATGTAGCTCAACTAACTTCAATCACACTCAGTATTAAATTCATACAGTAATTTGATGTGAAAAGTATATGATTATAAAGAGAAACCTGAGTTCTTCAAATTCTGTATAACTTAAAGTCTTAAAAGAGAGTTAATAACTCTAAAAATCTCGTTGAAAAACTTAGATCCCTATTGAAAATCGTTTCATTCGAATATTTTTTTTTATAATAAATAATTTAAAGAAAAAAAAAGACGTGTGGCACTCGGAGACTGCCGCGTTAAAGCTATTGCATAGCATTTTTTATCAACTTATGCAATTACAATTATATATTTATTTTATTTATGCAGTATTTTTTTCTTTGTTTATTCATATTTAAAACACTTTGTACACAAATTTTACGAGTACAGATATTCACTGTTGTACGTAGATGATAAATACCTGTACACCTATATACTTTCTCACAAACAGCTGATTACGGTAGTTTTCCAATACAACCAATGCCACCTAAAGGCGGGTTGCTGAACTAAGGAGACAAGCGTGATATTTCAAAAAGTCATTAAAAGTTCTGGTATTTATCGATAGATGGAATAAAAAAATTATTGAAAACAAAAAACCCGACTGCATTTAATCTTTAGAAAAGGTTCATTGCCTGAAATGAAAGCTAAAAAGAAAGAAACAAGCCCAGTAGTTTAGAATCATGTTAAGTAATAATGAATAACTTCACCATTTAAATAGTTCTATAATCGATGTAGGTACATTAGGGTGATTTTTTTTTTTCACTTATTTTTTTTTTTTCGGTCCCATCGTGAATTCTTGTTGGAAATACCCAAAAAAAAATTCCCTGAAAGTTTGAGCTCTTAATATTAATTAACGTCCTCGACCAAGGCGTGTGAAGATTTCCCATTGAAAATACACAAAAACTCTGATTTTTAATTTTTGAATTTCTAAAGATCAGCGGCATTTCATGGGATCACTTTGACCGAAGATGGTTTTTTCTCAGAATTGAACGCTCTACAAAAGTGCCCATTGCCGCAAAGTCGTAACTCACACTGGCGAGGCAGTACGGGCCACTGAACCTGATTTTTTCATAAAATTCGCGTTTTTTCGCATTTATCTCGTAAATATGAAGACCTACGGAAAAAATGTAAAGGACAAACTTGTAGAGAATTCAATTTCCAACAAAAAATGTCCTATGGACCGAATCGCTAAGATCAATATTAAGCGAGATATTAAGCCTTGAATTTATTTTTTCGTGAAATTTTGGCCGATCATTGATTTAAACTTATTAGTATCTTGTTTACTTTCTCTGTTATGTTATATTTTTTATTATTAAGATTATGAATTTCAAATCCAATTAAATAATTATAAACTCTATTTCCGATTTGTTCAGACATCTTTGACAAGAATAAAAATAATAGAAAAATGTAACGCAACGTAAAGCATACGAATGCGACGCGAGTACATTCAGTGTTTACTGAGCTTTGTTCTCGATACTTGCGGCATTAGTATCACACAATAAAGAACAAAGAAAGCGCTGCAATTAGGCGGGCGCTTTATTAAACTAATTCAAGGTTACGTAAAAGAGGGGATTTTTGAAAAGGAGAGAGACTTTTGATTTGCGGACAATGACTGAGCTTTCGCTGGTCGCGTACTTTTTGTCAAACGTTGTTGATCAACTGGTGGGGGAATCACCGCGATGTTAGTTACATCGCAACGTTGCCATTAGATTATTAAATACCTACTGACGGAGAAGAAACAAAGAGAAAAGAGTTTGATTAAATGTTTATTATCATTAAAGGTTAAATATTGTAGATTATTAATTTTGCTTTAGTTTTCTAGCCTTAAAAAAATATATTGAAGAAAAAATATAACATAACAGAGAAAGTAAACAAGATACTAATAAGTTTAAATCAATGATCGGCCAAAATTTCACGAAAAAATAAATTCAAGGCTTAATATCTCGCTTAATATTGATCTTAGCGATTCGGTCCATAGGACATTTTTTGTTGGAAATTGAATTCTCTACAAGTTTGTCCTTTACATTTTTTCCGTAGGTCTTCATATTTACGAGATAAATGCGAAAAAACGCGAATTTTATGAAAAAATCAGGTTCAGTGGCCCGTACTGCCTCGCCAGTGTGAGTTACGACTTTGCGGCAATGGGCACTTTTGTAGAGCGTTCAATTCTGAGAAAAAACCATCTTCGGTCAAAGTGATCCCATGAAATGCCGCTGATCTTTAGAAATTCAAAAATTAAAAATCAGAGTTTTTGTGTATTTTCAATGGGAAATCTTCACACGCCTTGGTCGAGGACGTTAATTAATATTAAGAGCTCAAACTTTCAGGGAATTTTTTTTTGGGTATTTCCAACAAGAATTCACGATGGGACCGAAAAAAAAAAATAAGTGAAAAAAAAAAATCACCCTAAGGTACATACATATAAAACAATTCATGAATTTTAATTCATCACAGAAAGATTAACAGTCGGGGCCTATTCAATTTTTAGCTATCAAATTTTCACATAGGGCCCCGACTGTTAATCGTTCTGTGATGAATTAAAATTCATGAATTGTTTTATATGTATGTACCTACATCGATTATAAAACTATTTCAATGGTGAAGTTATTCATTATTACTTAACATGATTCTAAACTACTGGGCTTGTTTCTTTCTTTTTAGCTTTCATTTCAGGCAATGAACCTTTTCTAAAGATTAAATGCAGTCGGGTTTTTTGTTTTCAATAATTTTTTTTATTTTACACTTTTTAGTTAGGATTCATTAACTACGATATTAAAATTATAAGATGGTAAATTACGCAATCTTGACATTTCATTCAGAGAGTAAATATCGTGGGGATTATTAAGTAACTTATGGTGGTCTAAACTATTTATTATTAGCCCCACTAGAGACCTAACCCGGCTCAAAGCAACGCATGTTTTGAGCCGGGTTAGGTTCGATTCTGACTTTCACTCTAGGAACATTGTTTTTAATTGCTTTTTCGTCAAATTCTATATAGGAAAACAGCCTATGGCAATTCTCCGTCTTCCAATTGGTCCCTTCGAAGAACTGGTCACTCTATTGTCCTTATAACTCTTATTGCTTCCTTTCCATTGTATAATATTATATTCAATTTACTTCTTTAATTTATATTTTGCATTAATCCCCCCGTTGTAAAGGCAGAATAATGAAACACTAATTAAAGTATACGTATAAAGTAGCTACTTGTTATAAGTAGGAAAATGGTTTTAAACAAATTTAAATCATTATACATAATATGTACTTATATCCTAAACTATTAGACACCTACCTCTGTTGTACCTATCTATTTAAAATTATGAATGAAACCGGTATCTTAAAAATAGAGCATCTTCTTATGACTAGGACGCTCCGAATTTTGAAAATTTTCATTTACCTAGTGGGAAGTTAAAAAAAGGTAAAAACAAAGGTAAGGTAAAAGTATTAACTCATTATTAAATAGGTAGGTACCTAATAAAACTAACTAACTAACGTCCTGACCGCCCCGTTTTTGTTTAAGTAGCGACCCTAACTACCAATCAACGGGGCTTGGAGACAGATTATAATAATATAATGGCTACAAACGTAACTTGGGTTTGATTCTAAGCAGGGACAAGTATTTGTTTGAAAAGCACGTATGTTTGTATTTCTGGTTTGAATGCTCATTAAATAACCAAGCAAAGCTTTGTGACGATAGACGCAAATGCGGCCGCAGCATTAGAGATGCCACGAATATACGTCGCCAAATATTTCGTGATTTTGGTGAATATTTGACGACGTATTTGTTCTCCCCGTGTTGGTTCCGGGCTCCTTTGAAGAATAGGCAAACTGCCGTTCTGCCAGGCAGATCGTAAAAGGTGACCGATTGGCTATACGAGTCACTACCATAGTGGATACTAGGTGGTAGAATTGATGCATTGTCTCGCCTGGGTCTGGACACTAGTACCACCGCCTTACCTATTCCTGCCGCAATAGCGTCATTGCTTGTCACTGTCGTGTTCCGGTTTCCAGGGTGAGGTAGCCGGTAAACTTATGCATGTGGCATTAGACCTCGCCACAAGATACCAACGGCTTTGATGTCTATAGGCGATGGTTGACTCTTTCCATCAGGAGACCCATCTGCTTGTTTGCTATCTTATGATCTAAAAAAACATTAGCGAGTTCGGAGTTGATCGTATCATAAGGTACAGATATTATTTGTTTATGACGATTGAGTGCTGTAAGCAGATGGTTCTCCTGATAGAAAGATGGAAAGATAAAACATCGCCTATAAACACCAAAGATGTTAATGGTGTGTTGCTATCCGTGTGACGGGATGGCAATGCCACATGCATAGGCTACCTTACCCCCTTAACCGGAACACGACAATTATAATCATTGACGCTATTGTGGCAGGAATAGGTACGGCAGTGGTCCTAAATATCCGGGCAAGACGTTGCAGAAATCTAACACCTAGTAGTCACGATGGTAGTGACGGAAATAGCCAATCAATCGCCTCTTACGAACTGCCTGGTAGAACGACAATTGGCCTATTCTTCAAAAAAGCCCGGACCTGCACGGAGTAAGAACTACTGAACCGATTTTGATAAAACTTAGACAGTTCCCTAAGTTGTTATATAACTTATTTTAAATCAAAAATAATTATCTCGATTTGTTTTTATTTCCCGAAAAATTCCTGGAAAAACATACAAATATACATACACTTACGCAATTTTAGTACACGTGCTTGGACGCTTAAATATATCATCATACCTACTCAAATATTATCCAATTCTAACAATATTACATACATACACGTCAAACTGATAACCTCCATTTTTTCGTCGGTTGAAAATATTGTCTAACTGATGATAAATACTGATTAATGAAATGAATACCGAATAACAAATACTGAAGTAGATAGGTATATAGGTGTGTATAAAGTACGTGAATACAAATAGGAATATAACTTTAAATCGTTATATATCTTAAACTATTATTTAAAAAGAAAAATGATGAATAAAACCCAAAATTATTTTTAAATACCTATTTAACGATACCCCACATGATATTGTTTATCAATATATTTTTTTTAAATTTTGACAATATGGCGCCTGGTGGTTTCCATGGTGGGTTTTAATAAATGTCATGTCTTCAGTGACACTCGCAAGGTTAAGACGAATCGATTGACATGTGAATCATCAAAATCAGCCTGCGCGTTTGGCCTCTAGAATGCCACATAGGAACATACATACATACATACATACATACATACATACATACATACATACATACATACATACATACATATATAGACAGATAAACACAATACTCGCCTGCAGTCGGGTAAAAACTAAAAAGTATCACCGCTGTGCCGGTCGGAGTGGGGGTGTTAGGTTTTTTCGTTACGGAATTTCTGGATTCGGTCCCCACGCTCAAGGCCCGCGATAGAAGCTATGCAACAGCTTAAAAATACGATGCGCCGTACACTTTTGAATTTTTGGTGTCTATAGGCAGAAAGCCATCTGCTGCTGTTCTAATATAAAACAAATCGAACGGAGTAAAGTAGTATAGTCATCAATAGATTAGATTCGTCAAAAGGAAGCTATTGTCGAAGTTTTAGGTATACGTTTATCATTTAACTAAAAGAGTGCTGTTCCAATGACTATTATCTTTCAAAACTGCTTTACACTTCGTTCAATAATCTCCAAAATTTGAAACAGATAATTTTATATTTGTCAGTATGTTATTTCAATCATATCTATACATGTGGTGAGACAGCTGCGTCTCAACTTAAATTCAATAATTTATTTATTATTAATTTATTATAAATTTATTTATTATTTTTCATGTGTAGATTAAGCACATTTTATCATTTTGTAAGTAGGTTAAGGCTTTCGGTACATAACTAGATATAATATTTAACTCCGCCCTATTGTCGTGATGGGCGGCGCCAGCGCACATTTTGCAAGCGCTAACCTCAGTGCCCTTGAGTACGCACCGCCGGATGGACCCTTGCCGTCCTGCGTCACGCGAGCGCGCTCGATACCCGTGTAGTGCCCTGTCGTGAACGTTTATATCTATCCTGTGTATTTTTGTGTAAAGAACTCATTGAGACCGAATAATAAAGAACAGTTTAATGTGTAAGTGACTTTTATTGATATATATTTGTTTTATTTAATGGGGGGTATCAAACTCCACCCATATTGGTGACCTCAAGACGTTTTAACGATTTTTTTTTCAAAACTATTATCGCGATCAGACGCTCATTAGTGATTAGAATTTAGTGTAGTATATTTTAGTGTTAATTATGGCCGAAGAAGACCGTTTCTTGGACGCTAGTCATACCGGTGACGAACAAAAACTTTCAACGGACGTTTGCCGCGTAGGCGTTCTTATTCCACCGTTCTACCCGACAAAACCAGCAATACGATTTGCGCAAGTTGAGGACAAAATCCATGACATAGTCAAGCCAAATACACACATAGCTGCCTGCTCCTGTGCATCTACTTCGACAGCAGCTACCTATTCTGCACTAATGGACCAGATGATTGATCAGATTGCCGCATTAACCGCACAATTAAAAAACATTAAAACAGATCTGGGAAAGAAATCAAGGTCAAAAGTTAGATCAAGATATACACCTTCACGTTCACAGTCTACTCGCTCGCACTCAAATTATAAAAGACACCCGGTATGTTGGTACCATTTCAAGTTCAGGGACAAGGCAAAAAGATGCATTAAACCTTGTGATTTTGAAAAATCGGAAAACTATCGGGGCAGTCCGTAATGGCGACTAACGCCTGCCCTATTCCTACTATTCGTCTGTTTATCACTGACCGCCGATCGAAGATACAATTTCTCATCGATACCGGGAGCGATGTATGCGTATTTCCCCGGACAGCTCTAAGAGAACGGCGATCAAAAACAAAGTACGAATTGTATGCTGCGAATAGATCTACAATCTCCACGTACGGATTTGCGCATCTCATATTAAATTTGGGATTGCGCCGCGACTTTACTTGGCGTTTTATTGTAGCGGATGTAACTCGACCCATCATCGGCGTAGACTTTCTCTCTTTCTACAACCTGATGGTCGATTGTCGTAACAAACGTCTAGTAGATAATACGACTACTCTTCATATAAAGACGCAAGCATTGCCGACAGACGACGTTTCATCAGTAAAGATGGTTTTGGGTAATACGAAGTACGAAGAACTATTAAAATTATACCCAGAAATAACAAGACCGGCAGGGATGCCTAGTACCAAAAAGCATAATACTGTCCACTACATCAAGACCACTCCTGGACCACCTGTTTCTTGCAATCCTCGTCGGCTAGCTCCAGATAAGCTAAAAATAGCAAAAGATGAATTTCAGTCGATGTTGACAGCAGGAACCGCACGACCATCTAAAAGTCCATGGTCATCACCACTTCACCTCGCACCAAAGAAGAACAATGGATGGCGACCTTGTGGAGATTATAGGATGCTTAATGCGCGTACTATTCCTGACCGGTACCCTATACGCCATATTCACGACTTTACCCACAACATTTCAGGGTGCCGCATCTTCTCTACCATCGATTTGGAAAAAGCCTATAACCAAATTCCTACTTTTGAAGGCGATATAGAGAAGACTGCGATCACCACACCCTTCGGATTGTTCGAATTTCCGTTCATGACGTTTGGTTTAAGGAACGCTAGTCAAACATTTCAACGTTTTATCGACGAGGTGACCCGAGGTATGGATTTCTGCTATCCGTTCGTTGACGATTTTTTGATCTTCTCTGAAGATGAGGAGCAGCATCTTCATCACCTACGGCAACTCTTCGGTAAGTTGAAAGAATATGGTATAGTCGTGAATAGGGCAAAATGTGTTTTTGGAGCCTCTGAGGTAGCTTTTCTTGGCTATAAAGTTAGCTCAGCGGGAATCACTCCTTTAGAGGATAAGGTTCAGGCTATTAGGAATTATCCTATGCCTAAAACTGTGAAGGACTTACGGCGTTTCTTAGGAATGATCAATTTTTACAGAAAATTCATTCGCAATGCAGCTCAAATTCAAGCGCCCCTTAATGAGCTCCTGAAAGGTGCAGTTAAGGGATCACACCCCATCGAGCTTACAGAAAGCACCATTAAGTCATTTAAAGCTTGCAAGGATAGCTTATGCAACGCCACTCTTCTTGCGTATCCCAAATGCGAAAAAAAGCTTTCCTTGGTGACTGACTCTTCGCAAACATCTATTGGTTCCACCTTGCAGCAGCTTGTTAATGGTAGCTGGCAGCCATTGTCATTTTTTTCCAGAAAGCTAAGCCCTTCACAACAAAAGTATTCAACTTATGATCGTGAATTACTAGCTATTTACGAATCAATTAAATATTTTAAACACATGTTAGAGGCAAGAAATTTTTATTATATTCACTGATCATAAACCACTTTGTTTTGCATTTACTAATAAAAAAGATAATTGTACTCCTAGGCAATTTAGATACCTAGATTACATATCTCAATTTAGTACAGATATAAGATATATTACTGGTAAGGACAATGTAGTAGCAGATGCTTTATCTCGGGTGGACGAGCTGTCTTGTCCCATAAACCTTATCCAGTTAGCACAGTCGCAGATTAATGACCAGGAATTAAAAACCTTTTTGGATAGCGCAACTACCGCACTGCGTCTCCAAAAACTCCCACTCCCAGGTAGTAGTTGTGACTTATACTGTGACATTAGCACGTCCAACCCCAGGCCTTTTGTTACTAAGCCTTTTCGTAAGCAGGTCTTTGAAAGCCTACATTCCCTTAGTCACCCAGGGACTAATGCATCAGCCAAATTAGTATGTGAACGCTTTGTTTGGCCTAACATAAAAAAAGACTGCAAAGTCTGGGCTCAAGCTTGCCTGCATTGTCAACGTGCAAAAGTAAGCCGTCACGTGACCAGCCCATTAGGTACTTACGACTTACCTCGATCTCGATTCACGGAAATCCACATAGATATCATTGGACCGCTACCACCATCCCAAGGTTATCGGTATTGTCTCACAGCAGTAGACCGTTTTACGAGATGGCCGGAGGCAATACCTATAGCTGACATTACGGCTGAAACAGTCGCTAAAGCCTTGGTATCTGGGTGGATTTCCAGATTTGGTTGTCCCACTGACATAGTGACAGATCGTGGCAGGCAATTTGACTCAAACTTATTTAGGTGTTTAGGTCAACTAGTAGGTTTTAATCATAAGATGACCACTAGTTATCATCCAGCATGCAACGGTCTAGTGGAACGTCTACATAGACAATTAAAGGCGGCCATTGCATGCCACGCTAATAGTACCTGGGTTGAATCTTTACCACTTGTCCTACTTGGAATTCGTAGTGCTTACAAAGAAGATCTGCAAGCTTCCTCAGCTGAACTCGTATATCGCGAGCCCTTATGGTTACCTGGCGAATTTTTCGGCCATAAAACCAGTGGTACTACAGACATCACAGACTTTACAGCCCGTCTGCGCTCTTATGCCGAAAACCTTACGCCCGTGCCCGCATCTCGTCATTCCAAACAAAAAGTATTCGTCTTCAAAGATCTTAGTACTACAGACCACGTATTCCTTCGGGAAGACGCGATGCGCGGTACCTTTCAGCCCGCTTATACAGGACCATATAAAGTTCTTAAAAGGCAGGACAAAACTTATGTACTTTTAATTAAAGGAAAACATGTCACAGTATCCATAGACAGACTGAAACCCGCTTACATACTTAACGACAGACAGACACCACTTAACACTACCACTACTACCAAGACACCAACTACCTACACTACTGACAAACCGCATTCTACCACCACACCTGGAATAAAATTTTGTCCTGATGCGCCGGCGGAATCCGTAAGACGCACCCGTTCTGGTAGAATTATTCGATCCCCGGATTATTACCGTCCATAATCCTTAGAATCTGGAGGGGGGTTGTGTGGTGAGACAGCTGCGTCTCAACTTAAATTCAATAATTTATTTATTATTAATTTATTATAAATTTATTTATTATTTTTCATGTGTAGATTAAGCACATTTTATCATTTTGTAAGTAGGTTAAGGCTTTCGGTACATAACTAGATATAATATTTATATATATATAATAAAATCGTAGGAAAGTCATTGTATGTCTGGGGTAAACTCAAAAAGTACTGCATGGATTTATTTCAAATTTTGCATTAACATTACAAACAGGTCGGGTCACCATATAGGCTACATATTATCACGCTATCACCTACGACAGAGACGGAGTAAACGAAGTCCGCGCGAACGAAGTCGCGGGCAACAGCTAGTTCTGATATAAATGCCTATTTTTACCTCGGTTAACTATTTAGTTTTAGCTTATTTTAATGTTAATGTTAATCGAACAATTCTATGCACCTATTAATATTTTTATTATCTGACTAGCTGTTGTCAGCGACTTCGTCCGCGCGGACTTCGTTTACTCCGCACAGCACCTCCCCGCTAGGTGATAGCGTGATAATATGTAGCCTATATGTTGACCCGACCTGTTAGTAATATTCATGCAAAATTTGAAGTAAATTCATGCAGTACTTTTTGAGTTTACCCCGGACATACATACAGACAAACAGACAAACAGACAAACAGACAAACAGACAAACAGACAAACAGACAAACAGACAAACAGACAAACAGACAAAAAGACAAACAGACAAACAGACAAACAGACAAACAGACGAACAGACGAACAGACGAACAGACGAACAGACGAACAGACGAACAGACGAACAGACGAACAGACGAACAGACGAACAGACGAACAGACGAACAGACGAACAGACGAACAGACGAACAGACGAACAGACGAACAGACGAACAGACGAACAGACGAACAGACGAACAGACGAACAGACGAACAGACGAACAGACGAACAGACGAACAGACGAACAGACGAACAGACGAACAGACGAACAGACGAACAGACGAACAGACGCACAGACGAACAGACGAACAGACGAACAGACGAACAGACGGACAGACGGACAGACAAACAGACAAAAATTCTGAAAACTATATTTTTGGCTTCGGTATCGATTGTAGATCATGCCCCAAGTATTCTTTTAAAAAATATTCAATGTACGGTTTTGACTTTCCTACGATTTTATTATATGTATAGACTAGCTGTTGCTCGCGACTTCATCCGCGTGGACTTCGTTTACTCTGCCTATTTCGTAGGTGATAGCGTGATAGTATGTAGCCTATATCTTGACCCGACCTGTTAGTAATATTCATGCAAAATTTGAAGTAAATCCATGCAGTATTTTTTTAGTTTACCCCGGACATACATATAGACAAACAGACAAACAGACAAAATTCTAAAAACTATATTTTTGGCTTCGGTATCGATTGTAGATCACGCCCCAAGTATTCTTTTAAAAAATACTCAATGTACAGTTTTGAATTTCTTACGATTTTATTATATGTATAGATAAAGTTAGATTGACTGGTAGAGAATACCACTTATCATTAAGTCCACTTTGTTGTTGTGCATAAATTAAAAAAAAATAATAAAAAATAGGCAACATTTAAAAATCGTTGTTTTATAACCCTTCCCTTACCTTCCCTTCTTCATTTACCTTAATGTACTGGTACATTGAATTCTGTTGCAATATTTTCGTAATAATAAAAAGTCAGATAAAAAGTATCATCTGGAAATTGTATCTACAATATTACAATTTTATGTATCATAATAATGTTGTGGAGTAATGACTTCGAATTCAGATGTTTTTCAGCCAATTACATTGCTGTTGTTTATCTTGCAACGAGGTTTTTACTATCTACCTCAATCTGGCCACGAGCCAAACGTTCGATTCCAACTTCTATTCTTTAGAAGACATTATTGCCAAATCTTGCCAACTAATGAAGTAAAGAGAGAAAAATGTAGTCTCTATTTTAGATTGAAATGGCATTCTTAAGAAAATGAAAGAATTTAATGTTAAATAAACTTGAAATACACGATTCAAATTATTTATAACATACGGTTAGATTGTCTGGTTCGATTAGGGAATAACGGTTTACTACGGTTACGGTTCGATTAGTGAATAATCAACAGACATCATGAGATTTCAAGTTTAAAACCAGGGTGGGTAAATTTTATTGGGGTTTTTCTATTAAGTAAGATGTCAGTGAGTTTATTTATGGTATATAAACAAATATGTAGTTCACATAAGGTAAGGTTGAAACGCTTGGTGATATGGATTTTACAATGAAATTTGGGTTCTAATTATTTTTGTGTTATAGCACTCACCCCATGCTTGGGAAACTGGAAAAATCTTACAAACAACAAAGAAAAATATCGAAATTTGGGTTCACTCTATTTACTGTGGAAAAAATCGGCGTATTGATATTATTTTAATTAGAGGGTCCTATTGGTTCCGGCTTTACTTTGCGGAAATCCATAATTTAAAGTAACATTAATTCAATTTGTTATTCTCCGCTAATTGTTTTATGTGACCTCCACGATGTCACTGAAAAGAACCTACGCTCGCGTTGAGTGAGGTAATTTTCTTTTTTCCTGAAGATGCTTCGGTTTCGAAGTGGAATATGTATTGAGTGCGTAAATTGTGTGCTTTTGTGCTTGCTGCCGACGGAAGGCAAAGTAAAGGATGTGGGTGGATAATTGTGTCGCTGGGGTCTTCTTTATCGTCCAGATCATCGGTGTGTTTTATCCATTTAATAAAACGACGTCGTGGACGCTGAAAGGATTATTAAAATCTGTTCAATAGTTCTAGAAAATACTTTCTACAAAGTCATAAATTTACAAACGTTACCTCCTGATACATAAAAGTATGTTATGTATAAATGTATAGATCAATGGCGATATAGAATTCATAAAATTCGATTGATGTATGTAGTTTTTACGTGAGAAGATTTTTTAAATTTATGAAATTCCACTGCAATAAAATCATTGATTTTAATATCTTTTAAGTTTAATAACAGACTTTAGCCGTAAGAAAATAGTATCGATACATGTGTGTATATTATCATGGAGGACACACACATACACACTACATTCACGTAATATTTATGATACGGCTAAAGTCTGTTATGTGTTGTCATTAATTTAATTTATTTTTAATGCATATAATTGAATTTTTTTAATGATTCAGATGGGTTTCCTGACGGAGAGTCAACCATCAACTATATAGACACCAAAGATGTTATTGATGCGTTGCTATCTTGTAGTGAAGTTTAATGCCACATGTATAAGTTTACCAGCTACCTTACTCTCCTCCCTGGAACATGACAGTGACAAGCATTGACACTGTTGCGGCAAAAATAGGTAAGGCGATGGTACCAAATCCGGGCGAGACAATGCAGAACTATACCACCTAGTAGCCACGATGGTAGTGACTCGCGTAGCCAATCGGTTTCCTTTTACGACCTACCTGACAGAACGGTGATTGGCCTATTCTACAAAGAAGCCCTGGACCAACACGGGGAGAATAATATGTTTCTGCAATCCTTCGCAATGTACACTTTAACTGTGCCTAATTTTATACTCCACCATTTGCGTAATTGGGTAATATCCTAAAACGGGGTACCAAATGTTTACCCCACATATTAATATAAAAATGTATATAATATACATACACACAAATAAAAAATACAACTTTTTAGAGGTAAATACAGTAAATAATGCACTTATACTTTTAATCTTCTACTTGAATTAATCTCTAAATATGGAATTTCATCAAGTATCGATGATTAAAAGCGTGAAATGCACAAAGATATAACGTTCTTGTCTTATGTACAGTCGGATAAAATGTCTTTTAAGATATTTATTTTGCGACATCTACAACATGGAAATGGTATGAAATTTAAAGCAAAATAGCTTGAAGCGTTATATAGGAGTCAGTACTGCTGAGTTTCACGCCATTGAAAGCAAAAATCCTCGCAATTGTATTACCGCACAATTAAACTTTGATTCTTTTATTTATTTTAACAAAGGAACATTTAAAATTTTTCCCACTTAACTAAATAACATTAATCAAAGAAAAACAGTAATTAGTATTTTATATCATTTGGCTATGCGAGTCACTACTATTGTGACTAGTGGTAAGTACTAGGTGGTAGAGTTCTGCATTGTATCACCCGGGTCTGGTACCACCACCTTACCTATTCCTACCACAATAGCGTCAGTGCTTGTCACTGTTATGTTCCAGTTTGGAGAGTAAGGTAGCATGTGGCATTAGACCTCGCCACAAGATAGCAACGTATCATTAACAACTTTGGTGTCTATAGGCGATGGTTAACTCTTTCCATCAGGAGACCCATCTGCTTGTTTGCAATCTTGATATAAAAAACGAAACATCACCAATAGGTATCAAAAATGTTAATGGTACTCAAGGAAGAAATAAATTCTAGACCTTCCGCGCACTTTAATGTGAGACTTCGCGATGCCACTAAAATTCTTCACGGTTCACCAGTTTGTTTGTTGGTAAAATTAGTAACGATTTCCCTCGCATCATTTGCTAATTTTTTGAAAGAAAGAAAGAAAGAAAGAAAACATTTCTTTGCAAGAATATGTTACAAGTTTATTTATTTATTTATTTCAACTAAATGTTCATGTGTTACATGTTTATTTATTTATTTATTTATTTCAACTAAAAATCCACAGCCGAATATCAAAATAGGTACAATATTATAATATTTACATTACTTTGGCCAATTAAGGATTTTCTTTTTGTACACTGTTACTATAAGCATTTTTACAGTCACTGACGGGTAGCTAATAGGTTTATATATCAAAGACTATATAGGTATATATCGTAATAAACAAAACTAGACATACAACAAGAAGCAATTCTATAAAAATAAGTGTGTTTGTGTGTGTTGTTTGTTTGTTTGATTGTATTCTAATACACTAAGTAAGTGTATTAGAATACAATCAATACTTTTGTTTAAGAATATAATATAAAATAAAAATAAATATATAGGTACATAGATGAAATTATGTTATTTACATAGGATGGTTATGGTGCTTGACAACAAATACATTACAGATTACAATGTATACATATTGTAATCTGTAATGTATTTGTTGTTAAAAATAAATTAAGTTACCAACATATTCTACCATTATATGGTGTGCAAATATTTAAAAAAATATATCATTTTATAATATTACATTTAAAACATTCTTTCGATTATTTAGAATTACTACCGGATCGGAACGCGGCCACACACTGAGAAGATCCGGCGGAAAAACTCAGCGGGCTGGTCTTTTTTCTCTATTTTATGTACTTGTTATAAATGTACAATGATGATTTCATATTACAAAAGTTATTTTTATAATTACAAGTTTCATATTTTGTGCAATTAAATTTTTTATAATTTACAAAATGTTCACTATTTACAAAATTTTACTAGGTATATTGAATTTTTTTAAGGACAATTCAACAAACTTATATTTCTATCCATTAATATTTAATTTTATCGGCTAAAAATTCCTTAATATCATAATAAGTTTTATCTAACAGCAAATCAAACAACTTTTTGCGAAATTTATTTATAGGTAATGATTTAAGACTATCAGGAATATGATGTATATAATGTATATAATAATAGACATACAATACACATCTTTTGTAAAAATATTTAATTTTTGATTAGGCACATATAATTTTTTACTATTCCTAAAATATGAGTTACCAGTGACTTCAGCATTTGTTTTAAATAACTTTTAATTACTTTATTCCTGAATAAAATTCATGTTCCGGTTTGGAGGCCTAGGGAGTCGATGAACTTATGCATGTGATATTAACATCTCGCTACATGGGATAGCATTGTACATGGTTGTCTCTTTTTCTAGTATCGATAGGGAAGTACTTTGCTACAATCTCGCCTGATGGTAAGATTCCCTAAAAAGTACCTGTTTACTATTCTCTTGAAGATCCCTAGATTGTATTCATCGGGGAACACAGATTCAGGAAGCATGTTCTAGTCCCTTGTGGTTCGAATGAAGAATGTAGATTCGAACTGATTTGCCCGGGTATATGGAATGTTCACCATATTGCGATGCCTAGATTCTGTGCGCCTCGACGATCGATAGAAAAACGAGGATAGCGGAATTAAGTCTTGCAATTCCGCAGCGCACTTACCAAAATGTACCCGATTAAAGACCGATAATCTAGCCACTCTCTTTTTATCAGGATATCCAATTACTTGTTTACAAAGGTATGATATTTAGAAGTGACTTACGTTTTGGCTAGTTTGATTTATTTTTAGGTTGAACAATGTTGCCTGTTCGAATTAGTCAAATACTATTTACGAGTTACATTTCAATTACTTACATCGAATTACAAATATGGCTTCGTGTAAATCTACTTGTAAGTTCGTACATTTTTATCATTATTCAACAAAACATTATGTAAAAGCTAATTCTATTAAATTACCCCAAGTCAGTTTTCCCCATGTTAGCCTGGGCCTATTTGAAGAATATAATACACGATGAACATAATAGATAATATAATATATATATATTTTTTTTTATAGAAAAAAAGGGGCAAACGAGCAGGAGGCTCACCTGATCGTAAGTGATTACCGCCACCCATGGACAGCCACATCACCAGAGGTCTTGCAGCTGCGTCGCCGGCTTTTTAAGAAGGAGTATGCTCTTTTATTGAAAGTGCCTAAGTCGTATCCGTTCGGAAACACCCCCGCCGGTAATTGATTCCACAGAGGAGTAGGGCGTGGTAAGAAGTGCCTAGAGAATCGCACAGTTGTGGATTTCCAGACATCGAGGTGATGAGGATGGAACTTTGAGTTTTGCCGCGATGTCCGATGATGAAATTCAACAGCAGGGATCAATCCAAACAGTTCGTCGGAACACTCTCTCTGCGTAAAGCCAAGGAGTCAAGCCGATTGGAGATTGCTTGGTCGTCAACGATTCGAACCGCTCTACGCTGAATGCGATCAAGTGGAAGAAGCTGATACTGCAGAGCTCCCGCCCAAAGATGAGAACAGTACTCCATGTGCGGGCGAATTTGCGCTTTGTAAAGTTGCAAGCGATGAGAAGGCAGGAAGTACTGTCTCGCTCTACTGAGCACACCGAGCTTTTTTGAGGCTAATTTAGCCTTTTCTTCCAAATGATCACAGAACTGAACGTTGTTCGATATGTCACGCCAAGAATTCCAATATTGGCTGAGGTTGTCAGGAGAGTGTTCTCAAAGCGAGGTGATACGACAAAGGCCGACTTTTTAGCGGTGAACGCACACAGCTTTGTCTTCCTGGGGTTGAATTGGACTAAGTTGAGTCGACCCCATTCCGAGATTTTTTCGAGCTGAGTCTCGATTTCAGACACTAGCTTGTCCCGATTCTCATTGACGTGGTCCCGAGAAATACCGCTATGACTGGAGTACAAAGCATCACCAGTACTGTCATCTGCATAGCAATGAATATTACTAATTCGCAACATGTCATTGATGTGCAGAATAAACAGTGTAGGCGATAGCACGCAGCCTTGCGGAACACCAGCATTGACAAATTTAAGGTTGGAGCACGCACCGTCGACTACGACTTTGATGCTCCGATCAGCCAAAAAACTGGTGATCCACTTGCATAATTTCCCGGGAAGCCCATAAGAAGGAAGCTTTGAAAGAAGCGCTCTGTGCCAAACCCTATCAAAGGCCTTCGCTATGTCTAAACTAACAGCCAATGCCTCCCCCTTGGACTCAACTGCCTGCGCCCAGCGATGTGTAAGGTATACTAGAAGATCACCAGCCGATCGACCGCGACGGAAACCGTACTGGCGGTCATTAATCAGCTAGTGCTCCTCTAAATACTTCAAAAGCTGGCAGTTAATTATCTTCTCCATGATTTTGGAGAACAAGGAGGTAATGGCTATCGGCCGATAGTTTGACGGATTCGAGCGATCACCTTTTTTAGGTATAGGGTGCACTAAGGCCGTCTTCCACAATTTTGGTACTACGCCAAGTGAGTAGGAGAGCTGGAACAGACGCGTCAGTACCGGTGTCAACTCTGGAGCACATATTTTAAGCACTATCGGAGAGTTGCCATCCGGCCCAGATGACTTATAGATGTCCAAGGAAAACAGTGCTTCGCGCACTGACGACTGATGGAATTTTATTTCAGACATATTGCTATCACACTGCGGGATGGTAGGCGGTGTGTTTCCTTGGTCATCCAGAGTCGAGTTAGCCGCAAAGAATGAGCCCAGGAGATCGGCCTTTTCCTTCGCGGTGTGGGCCAGAGAATCATCTTCTCTGTGCAGGGATGGAAGGGACGGCTGACAGAAATTCCCTAAGGCAGCCTTGGCGAGAGACCAAAACGCACGGGTGCCCAAAGGAAGGTGAACTAATCTCTCACCAATTCTGCCAATGTGCTCTGATTTTGCCCTGGCGATGACTCTTTTGAAGGACCTCGAGGCGTTATATTATACTCCTTTCTTAAAGCGCTGGTTTTTTCATCACATGATGCCGATGCAGCAGCCCAGGCCCAGTAGCACTCCTGCTTTCAGCGCGCAGCCGTCTTGCAGTGGCGACCAAACCACGGCTGAGACTTGCCACCGATGGGAACCGCAGAGAACGGAATGTAAAGTTCCATACCCTGTAGCACCACATCAGCGACAGAATCAGCAATGACATCCGTATCATCGAACGAGAAGCATGTTCGCCTCAAGGGTAGGATGCAAAGAAGGACCTCATCCTGTCCCAATCTGCTGACTTATAATGCCAAACGCCCACAAAAGGAGGCCGTGACGGGCGCGCAACCGGCACTTTGGTCCGGATCAGGCAGTGGTCAGACGAACCGAGAGAAACGTACACTGATACTCGATACTGATCCGGGTGAGAAGTCAGCAGAAGGTCCAACATTGAAGGTGCATGGTCATCGACATCTGGAATTCGCGTAGGTGAAGTAACCAGTTGCGTAAGACCATACGCCAAAGCAAAATCGTGAAAAGACCTCCCCGCGTGATCGGTTGTACGTGAGCAGAGCCAGTCGGTGTGATGGGCGTTAAAATCACCTAGGATCACGATCTCTGCGGTAGGTGTCCTTTGAAGCACGGAATCTGCAGCTAATTGCAAATGCTCGACGAGCCGGTCGACTTCGGTATTCCCGCTATGGGACCTGTATAGGCACGCGTAGATGCGGGGGTGGTCGTCGCAGTCTACGCGTAACCATAAGATGGATAGGTCCCGACCTTCAAGATTGCCGAGGCGCCAGTAGCAGATATCCTCTCTGGCGTATACGCACACACCAGCCCGCGGTACAAAGGAATGTTCCAATTTGTACCCCGGACAGGCGAGGTAGGAAGTATCCGCCGGAGAAGATATCTGAGTCTCGGTCAAGAAAAGCAAGGCCGGCTTAGCCGTCTCAAGGTGGTAATGGACGGCGTTAAGGTTTGAGTGAAGCCCCCTAATGTTGCAAAAATCCACGACAAGCGTGGTGGGGGATGCCTTAAGTTCCTTGCTTCGTTTGCCTCGTGCAGTGTGGTTAATGAGCGCAATCTTGGCCCCCCCAGAGTACGCAGGGCAGCCTGAGCGTCCATGATTTGGCGGTTCAAGCAATCCAGAGCTTGGACGCACAGAGAGGGATTCTCCACCGCTAGTGCAAGTGGTACCCCCCTGGGGTAAAACACCTTTCGATTGCGCTTTCATGTATGCGGGGGAAGGGGAAGTAGGCCTCCAGGACTCTCACAAACCAGACGAAACGCAACAGCTACGCTGTTGCTTCACGTC
Organism: Apodemia mormo; assembly: GCA_036924255.1. Taxonomy (NCBI): domain Eukaryota; kingdom Metazoa; phylum Arthropoda; class Insecta; order Lepidoptera; family Riodinidae; genus Apodemia; species Apodemia mormo. Next base: position 19,400,978 of record JAUPFN010000018.1, read on the forward strand.
GGTGTTAAGAGTGGTATCTCCCTGGGCGTGCCGGCCTATTCCGCTGCAAGCACAGCATGGCACTACCACTAATCGACTGACTGCACCGACAGAATATTTTTTGTAACAAAAATCATCCCTCCGGTGGGCGATGGGGTCGTCACATCCCTACGCCGGTAATAGAATAGATAATAGAATACATTTTATATGTTATCTGATTTCCTGCCAGAAAGATAATGAATTTTTATAGTTGGAAAGATATCGAGTGTAAGCTCACAAGCGATATAAGTAAAACTTCTGATTGATATACTTTTTTATATCATAAGATAGCAAACAAACAGATTGGTGTCCTGGTGGAAAGAGTCAACAATCGTCTATTAAACCCAAGATGTTAATGGTGAGCTATTATCTTGTGGCGAGGTCTGGCATTAGACATGCATAAGTTTACTGGCTACCTTACCTTTTAAACTGGAACACGACAGTGGCAAGCACTGACGTTATTGCGGCAGGAATAAGTAAGGCGGTGATACTACACCCGGGCGAGACAATGCAGAACTCTAACACCTAGTAAATACCTTTAATAATGCAAGAAAGAGAGAGAGATAAATTGAAGGAGTCAAGGAAAAAGATTTTTGTATCTTAAAAGTAAAAATTTGAAATCAAATCTCTTTGGTTGAACTGTTTATATCCGGTTGATACTATTAAATAAATTATATTTTAAATGCAAAATACTATTATGTATTCCATCTTATTTTTCGGGGAAAAATAAGATGGAATACAATATAGCATTTAACATACTATACGTATAGCTGATCCCGGGCTCCTCTGAAGAATAGGCCAACTACCGTTCTGCCAGGCAGGTCGTAAAAGGCGACCGATTGGCTATGCGAGTCACTGCCATCGTGAGTAGAGTTCTGCATTGTCTCGCCCGGGTCTGGTACCACCGTCTAACCTATTAATGCCGCAATAACGACAGTGCTAGTCACTGTCGCGTTCCGGTTTAGAGAGTAAGGTAGCCTGTAAACTTATGCACGTGGCATTAGACCACTCCACAAGACAGCAACGCACTAATAACAACTTTGGTATCTATGGGCGATGGTTGACTCTTTCCATCAGCAGACCATTCGTTGCTATCCTATGATATAAAAAAAATCTCTTGTTAATTAATTCCTATACATTTATGTATTTATTTTTCTATCGTAATGAATTTCCATTTCATTTTAAAGAAGTTTCGCTTCTAAAGCAATATTAATTTGTCCAATCCAGACCAGCATGATTGGAGCCGAGCAAGTAACCGCCAGATCAACGAAATTGATTATTATATAAATATTAATAGACTGCACAGTGTCGACTGTTGGAATTAATCAAATACCATCCACGTGTTACGCTCCAATTACTCGTACGTACGATATCGAATATCGCTGCGTGTTAATCTACCTATGAGTTCATAATTTTTATTATACTGCAATATATTACGTAAAAGTTAATTCAATCAAGATCTTTGTATTAATTTACTACGTGTTAGTCTAAACTTATTTGAGCAATGGACCATTTGAATTCCTGTCAGAGTTATATTGAGATTTATTTTATCTAAAAAAGAAAATTGCCCAACCGGAATCCTCTTAGATCTTCTTGCAATAAGTAATATTTAATATTATCACTTAAGATTAATTATTTTGATCGGCAATCAAGCTCTATATAACTATTAATATAAAAAAATATGACACATATAATTATATAATATGTTTAGTGTATGTGTGTGTGCAAACTCATCTATGTATTATTTTATTTGTTGTGCACAATGCCTTCCCATTTATTAATCACTACTCCACATTTCGTGTTTGCTGGAAGAAATCTCCGCCAGTAGAAATTAGCTAACCTTTTGTGCAATTTTTGTTATCCAATAAAGTATTAAATAAAGATTAAATAAAATAATTGTACCAACCTACCAAATATTGCCTTTGGCGGTAGGATAGGGTCTTTTTTCACACTGTATAAGCTATGAAATTAACTAAGTATTATGTGATCAAATAGAATTTAGAAATATCAGCAACTACTTTTTTTGGCCGCGTTTTAATCCGGTAGAAATTCCAAAAAATCTCAACTGGTCAAAAGTGCGTTTAAAAGTTTATTTGAATAAAATATGTTTTAATTGTTTTTGCCTTTTCGAGTTTGCATTTACTTATGGTAATTCCATATCCATACATTTGTGCCTCGCACTACCCCTTTGTGGAATCACTTACCAACGGGGGTATTTTCGAATGGATATTCCGAATTACTTTGGGTACCTTTTGGCGGGGGGGGGGGGGGAAGATTTCTCATTTTTGAAAGGCCGGCAACGCAACTACAAAGCTTCTGGTATTGCAAATGTTCATGGGCAGCGGTGATCACTTACCATTAGGTGCAACCCCTGTTGGTTTGCCCCTTCTATTATACAAAAAGAATACTTTTTATATTTCATATTTGATATACGCTTCCTAAAATATTCACTCTCATTTCAGTAACAAAATATTTAGTTGGATAATATTTCGTAAAATATTAAAATGTCCTTTCTACAGTGGCTTCATTATCTCAACAAACAAATCATTCGTCCTAATTAACTTTCAAAGCAAAATTTTATCTTACTTTTAATTAGGGGATGGTAATTACAATGTCAATAATAGGGATAATTAATTTTTTGCTTGCTTTAAGATAAATGACGAAAGTTTATTAATTGTAGCAGCAAAAAACAAATGTATTTAGTAATATTTTTATGAAATAAATAATGGGGATACGTATGCGCAATAAGTGATGTATCTGAATGTTGTAACTACAGTCTTGTCTTTGTACTTAGGTACCTATTCAATTCAGGACACTGTAAACAAACATTTATAAATGTAAAAACGGAAGACCGATCTCGGCGTGGAATCTTAACCTACCGTCACGCAGTATAAACTAGTACGAAGGTTGAAGTTAATCACTCGTGTTAATCGTTGGTTCATATCATAATTGTTAGATAAATTTCTTTAGTTTCTTTGTAATAAACACAGCTTATAACTGTTGAATATCACCACTACTATGTTAGACTTTATTTGTATTAGACTAACTTTATTTTGTGAAATAATCTATTTGAATTTTTAATTTTTGAATTTGAATTAAATGTCAATCATTAAAATGTACCTTTTCCCCGTGTTGGTCTAGCTACTTTGAAGTATAAACAACCTGCTATTCTGTTAGGCCGTAAGAGGCGAATGATTGGTCATACGAGTCACAGTTATTCATTGTCTCGTTCGGGTCTGGTACCACCGCCTTTTATATTCCTGTCGTAATAGTGTCAGTGTTTGTCATTGTGGTGTTCCAGTTTTAAGGGTGATGTACCCGTTAAGCTTACGCATGTGGCACTAAGGCCCTGCCACAAGGTTAGCAAGTGTTTTCACCTTATTTTTTTAGCAAGTGTTTGTCTGCCCCTTTTTATTGGGAGTTTTGTTTTAATGTTTATTTTATGACTCATTGACGTAAATTTGTACCATGTGGTAGGTCTATACCATCTGGTGAGCGATGATGGTGATGATGTGAATACAGAGTCGGGTTTGGCATCTCCATCTTAAGACCTCTGCCTCGAATCTTGTTGGAAGCGGGGCGGCGGCGGGGGCGGCGTGGAAGCAGCAGGATCTTATGCGTAAAATCAAATGAACCGGCTGGGCCCTTGAAAGCAACGGCGTGATGGCGGCGCGGGGGCGGATAACGAGCGGTGCACTTCAGTCAAGCGGTGACCGCCCCCGCATCCGCTTTGTAGATAGTGTTGTGCAATTTATTTTTGTGACGTGTTAAAATGGCGCCGGACGTGTTAGAACAAATTATTTCAGCAATTTTTGAGAGGACATCGATATGGAACAGCAAAGAGGTGAAATAACATCACAAATTACAATTACGTTGTTTTACTTACCCTAATGTCAAGTATAATTTTTCTTCTGGAGGTATACCTCTATAACGTTTTGGATTAATGACAGACTCTGATTCCCCCTTGATAGTTTCAAGAATATAGTCAAAAGTTTCCACACTCATTTTGGTGTAGTTATAGAATTTTTCTGGACATTGTCGCTGTTCTTCGTAATTTCGATATAACTCACCTTTTATTTTCTTTGCCCTATGTAGGGATTCACTTCTTCTTTTGTCCACAGTTAATCGATTGTTAGAAATAAATTTGAATCAAAAAGATGTCACCGTTGTACAGACATTTCGTTAGCAAATAAAAACAAATATCTCGGAGATACAACTACGGACACAATACTACGCCACTATAGAGACGCGCGATCTGAGTGCTAAGTGTGAGTTTTTCTATTCGCATTCGATCGTGAGCGCGTTTCGAGTTTACTAGGAATTTGTATGTGATTTGCACAGCGCCACCTAGTGGTAAACTGGTTTCCAACGTTTACCACTAGGTGGCGTTGTACAAATCACATACAAATTCCTAGTAAACTCGAAACGCGCTCACGATCGAATGCGAAAAGAAAAACTCACACTTAGCACTCTGTTCGTTGGTTTCAAAAACACATCTGCGTTGCCCGCCCTGTTCCCGCGCTGCCGCCGCCGCCGCCGCCCCGCTGCCCGCAAGATTTGAGACAGAGGCTTTTTTACTGTTTCTTCCGTAATAGAGTCAGTTTTTATCAAAAATTTTTCACTTTGGAGCATAAGTAGCCGGCATAATTATGCATGTGGCACTGCCAACCCACTACATGAATAACAAAGTACCCTTGTTATCTTTGGTCTCTAAGCGATGGTTATCTCTTTTCATCAGAAGAGTTATCTATTTGTATTGTAATATCTACACAGCGTGTAAAAACTCCTGTCTAGCCTAAAAGGGGAATGTATGTCCATTACATTATCAAAAAAGTAATGAAATGATTCTGTTCATAATTTTGAATTTTAGCGTTTTTTTTATCATAAGATAGCAAACACGCAGATGGGTCTCCTGATGGAAAGAGTCAACCATCGCCTATAGACACCAAAGGTGTTAGTGGTGCGTTGCTATCTTGTGGCGAGATCTAATGCCACATGCATAAGTTTACCGGCTACCTTACCCTCCAAACCGGAACACGATAGTGACAAGCACTAACGCTATTGCGGCAGGAATAAGTGAAGCGGTGGTCCAGACTCCAGAGCCACGGTGGTAGTGACTTGTATAGCCAATCGGTTGCCTTATACGAACTGCTGCCGCCAGGCAGTTGGTCTATTCTTCAAAGGAGCCTGGGACCAACACGGGGAAACACGGATAAATTAAAGGTTTATCAATTTCGCTAAAGTTTAGTGAATGTTTCACACTGTACAACACTTCGTCAATTAAGCGGGCGGGGCCTTGAAGTCGCGTCTATGTTTATCGCCACTTTTTATCCGGTATGATGTGTGGCCATATTTAATATTCGAAATATGATTTCAGATTAATTATCTTTATCGGCGAAAATTTAACTATATACATATATACGCAAAATAATAGCATATATGTATGTGATTATATTAGACTACCAAATAATGCCTTTGCGGATTGGACAAGAATTTTTTCACACTGTATATACATATGAACAAGCAATTAATGTACGGTTCGCAAATTTGGGAACAGGGATTAACATGGATCACTACTCATTTCTTAATCTCACTGCACATTCACCAATTACTAGACAGTCAGCAAACCAGATCCTTGTGAATTAGAAGTATCTTCGTTTCGGTTTACTCTTAAGTAAAAAGTATCCAGCAAGGAGACCGGCGTGTGTGATCTATACATATAATAAAATCGTAGGAAAGTCAAAACTGTACATTGAATATTTTTTTAAAAGAATACTTGGGGCGTGATCTAAAATCGATATCGAAGCCAAAAATATGGTTTTTAGAATTTTTGTCTGTTTGTCTGTTTATCTATTTGTCTGTTTGTCTGTATGTATGTCCGGGGTAAACTCCCAAAGTACTGCAGGGATTTTGCATTCACAACTTCAAATTTTGCATAAATATTACTAATAGGTCGCATCAACATATAGGCTACATATTATCACGCTATCACCTAGCAGCCAGGTGCTCTGCGGAGTAAGCGAAGTCCGCACGGACGAAGTCGCTGGCAACAGCTAGTAATTATATAAAATACATTTTTCTAAAGTAAAAACTAGTTTCCATTATAAGTCTAGGCGTAGACATACACAGTAAACAAAATTTAATTTACATCCGTTCAGTTGTTTTAACGTGAAGAAGTAGCAAATATACACACACGTTTATACAAAAAAAATTTCGCTTTTCGCATTTATGACATTTGTGGGGTTACTATGACCACCTTGACCTATTGGTTAGCAAATACAGCTCAGGGTTAATATTCTATGTTATAAAAAATATTACATCAGGAATTTCAAAAAGAAAACCTAATTTCAAGTAGTTTGTATTTTGATATACCTCGTACATACCATCACGTCAATTATCTCACGTGTCAGGCTTAAAAAACTAAGTTTGATGCATTACGATTCTGAAGGACTTGCCTTGCTAGGAAGCAATATGGAGAACCATATTCATATCTCTTTATACGAACAGGAGTAAACGGAGACTCTCGACACCAGCCTCAGCCGTCACGTGGTGAATTTAATCATAATACGTCAATCTTGGTCTCCTCTATTACCTAAATACATCCAAATTGACAAAACAGGAAACAAGAAAGTTACTGATTTGACTGATTTTCGAAAATCGAGTTTTCCCCAGATGTTTTGAGTTCCTAGAAACCTTTTCCGACTATTTTGACGATGACGTCAGTATGTCTGTATGTATGTATGTATGTGTGTGTTTGTGTGTATGTAAACATCTCATAACTATTGAACGGCTGGATCGATCGAAACACGGTTTATGACATTCGATTGGATTCCGCTCACCTTAGACTTATTGAAAATTTTAACTGATTCGGTCCAGGAAATTTTGAGAAATTTTAAAAAAACATAAAAAAAAAATTTAGCGAAACAGTATTTTTTAATATAACTTCCAGATTTATGTACCGATAGGTACAAAAACTATAATCAGCCCTATTCCTAAAAAAACTACGTCTGATAAATAAATTGCATCAAAATCAGCTTATCCGGTTCAATCGTTGACGAAAAATGTTGAAAAATATGCTTTTTCGACATAGCTTCGAAATTTTTCAACCAATATTTGTTTGGTATTCTACGATATTTTAGTACTAAACAAACTACGTCAAATGCCGTTTTAAAAATCAAAATCGAATCTAATTCTCAAAACTTAAAGCTATTCAAATATTAAAATTACGTTGTTTTTAGCAAACTTATTTAATTTTTTAAATAACTTTCAAGTTAATTCACCGATTGACTTAAAAATCTTATCAGCTTTTCTTCTTTAAAAACTGCATCAAATAGCGTTAATTTAATCGAAATCGGTCAATTTTTTGGGATTTATCAATAAAGAAAATTAAAAATAAAATGTTTTTTAATATTGCATCGAAATTTTTCAACTTATCGATTATTTAGCTAAAGCAATATTTAGATCTCAAAAATTGAGTTGAATGCCATCGTCGTTTTCAAAATATACAGCTTTTGTAAAATCAATATACTGCCTTTTTTAACAAAATAGATATTTGAACTGAATAATCTATGCTTATAGTTTTTACTGTTTTGAGCTTAAAATATGAGTACCTTAATTTAGTGGGAAGTTTCAGGGATGGCTCGTAGGGTCAACCGTTTACAAATTTTTATATACATACGTGTAAAGGACGGTGTACGGAAAAATTAAGAAATCATGCAATTTTAACTTTTATACTTACTTACTTTTTTCGTGGAAAATCTGAAATTATCATTTTAAGATTTTTTCACGACAAGCACTGTAAAGCACACATTGTAAGGAGTCGTCGCGCCAGCGGAATTCTTGAAGCAGCCGTATACTTTGTGCGGTATGTGGCGTATAATGCATTGCTTATTTTATATAATTCCTTAACTTTCATTATTTTAGAAAAAACACTGTAGAGTAGATACTTTTTGATTCTTTTGACGAATTTCTTACCTTAAATTTGTATAATTTGATTTATTCAGATGAATAAATCAAATTATACAAATTTAAGTTAAGAAATTCGTCAAAAGAATCAAAAATTTCCCACACAAATTTCTAACAGTTATCAACTCAGAATCGTGCCTAAATCTATGGTTTGGAATTTCGGTAGACCGTCCCTTATACGCTACTTTACTTTCCAAACCGAAACACCAGTAAGTACCACCTAGTAGTAGAGTTCCGCAACGTCTTTCATCTGATAACAATAACAACTCCTTGAAATCAATGTCATATTATGTTGTTACAGGTCGCCCAGCACCGACGGTGATTTGGCTTATTGATGGTACACCAGCACCTCAGTATATAGGCGAGAAGACCGACACACATGTTGTCGTCAACCGGCTAGAACTACCTCACGTCAGAAGAAGCCATTTGAACACTACTTTTAAATGTAGAGCGTCTAATACGAATTTGGTCAGTCCTCAAGAAAAAACTGTTCGTCTTGAGATGAACCGTAAGTATTTTTATATTACTGATATTACTGAGATGCCCCAATAACTAATAATAGTTGTGTTACTTTTTTGGGTCTAAAAAATTCTCAATAATTCATAGCTATGCGTCGAATAAGCAAGTAAAATGTATACCAACTATCGCAAATAAATTGAATATGATAAATATAGCACTAGTTGTCGATGAGGATCTATAGTGTCTTAACACGTTTCTTATCTACCTCAAAAGAAAGCTGGTGTATGTAATTAATTAAGATATTTATTCAGGTAAAAACATTATATTTAAAATGTTCTTTTAAGTATAGGGACTAGGCAAGATTATATTTAGTGACTAGCTGTGCCCGCGACATCGTCCGCATGAAAAAAATCTAAAATAAAAGTAGCTAACCGACTCCTTATTACATCAGCTATCTGCTAGTGGAGATCCCGTAAAAATCGCCCAGCTGTTTCAGAAATCAGCTGAAACAGACACACAGAAAAAAATTGTAAAAAAAGAATCTTTTGGTATATGTATTGTGTATACATCCAAATTTATTTAGTAAAAAGTGGTTACATTATAACGGAAATAAACAATCTAGATTTGCTTATTTTTAAGTCTTTTTCTTTTTAAAAGCTACACTAAAGCCAACGTATGCAGTGTTGTCTAAATTGAAGCCATTGTACAACTGCCGAGGAGTGTCTGATCAAAACGAGGAAGCTACGAGCTACTAAAGAGCGTCTGTATCGCTATGTCTGTGCGTATACGCGTAGTTCCCCCATGTTGGTTCTGGGCTCCTTTGAAGAATAGACTAACTGCCGTTCTGCCAGACAGGTCATAAAAGGCGACCGATTGGCTATGCGAGTCACTACTATCGTGGCTACTAGGTGGTAGAGTTCTGCATTGCCTAGCCCGGCTCTGGTACCACCGCCTTGCCTATTCCTGCCACAATAGCGTCAGTGCTTGTCGCTGTCGTGTTCCGGCTGGAAGGGTAAGGTAGCCGGTAGATGTAACAAGATAAAGGAAATAAAATAAAAATAAAATAAAACATATATATATATATATATATATATATATATATATATATATATATATATATATATAATACAATATTATCTAACCTGTAGGGAGATAAAAGAAATGCGTCAGTTTATGGTATGTGGGGTAATTAATAATAATAATTAATGTTTCTGGACAAATTACACAAATTGATCTAACCCCAAAGTAAACCAATTATTTGCTTGTGTTATAGGTGCTAATTAACGATACCCAAACCCAGAAATACAAACAACTATGGTCATCACACAAATGTTTGTCCCTATCGGGAATCGTTAGGTTCGCTCCAACCAACGAGGCGGTTATTGCCAGCTAAAATTTAGAAAATTTGACGACACAAGTGTATCGTAAGGTAGTGAAAGGGTCACAAAGTTGCAAAGAAAACGTTGTCTTGACATTCTCGAGCACGTCTGAATACTCTTTTATTATTATGGAGGAAAAAACTTAAAAATAACGAAACAATATAATCTAACAATTTTTGTCGAAGCAACAAGCCGAAATTATCTTAATTTTGTTTTTTTTCTGCCTTAGTTACCCCCTCATTAGAAAAGGCTTATATTTGACGGAAAGCCTCAACAGTATGCGAGGTAGCCACCCTATGTTAATCTGACGCGCTCGAGTAAATACCAAAATTCCCTCTTGGGCTCCCCTACTATAAAAGTTAATTTAAATAAAACATATTTTCACTTTTGACCATATTATGTATTATTACAAATAATTATATTAGTAGTGAATATTAATTAGTAGTTAATAGTATTCATTATGAGAGATTAGCAGTTAATATTATTTAGTATTAGAAGTGAAAAGTTTTGTTTTGCACATTTAAGAACGTCCTCGTAAATGTAACGCAACAAAAATTAGTGTTATTTTTGGGTTCTATCCCTAAATTGTGATAAAAGGGAACATTCACCCGCTGGCAGTGTATCTGCCCGTTACAGAGCTCTATCTTTTGAATGGAAATAGGTAGGCTATATAAACTACTCAAAACATAATAGCCCACCCCAATTTTTTCTCAAAATATTATTGTATGACAATCAAAACTTAATTTTGAGCAAGTTCAAGTGTCTTTCTTACCATAAAATTGAGATTCTCATGTAGTCTTAACATTATTTTTAAAAAGGTTTTTTAATATTAACCCTCAAGTGAGTAGACTTAAATAAATTAAGTTAAAATTATCCTGGACACAATTTCTTATTCACTTGTGTTTAGACTATCGTTACGAATGTTCCTTGATTTGTTTTACTGTTTTTTTTTTAAATTAAATCATTAAATTTCATAACAATGTTACACATTCGCATTTGGCACCATATGAGCATAAAAACTGCTTTAAGAACAGCGGTGTTGCTGCAAGATAGAGAATCTCAGCGATCAGTAGCACTACGCCAAGGTGTATCACGGCGAGCTACACGAAATGCTTGGGAACGATACCAGGAGACTGGTAGTGTTATTAGAAGAAACGGATCAGGAAATTTTGCTAGGTGCTAGAGTTCTGCGTCGGCTTGACCGGGTCTGGTACCACCGCCTTACCTATTCCTGCCGCAATAGCGTCAGTGCTAGTCACTGTCGTTTTCCAGTTTAGAGAGTAAGGTAGCCGGTAAACTTATGCATGTGGCATTGGATCTCGCTACAAGATAGCAACGCACCATTAACATATTTGGTGTCTATAGGCGATGATTGATTCTTTCCATTAGGAGACCCATCTGCTTGTTTGCTATCTTATAATACAAAAAAAGAAAAACACGTTACTACTATTCTAGAAGACCGATATGTTCGCTTAACTGCCCGCCGAGAGCGTGTCGTTACTGTCGTGCCTTACCAAACGGACTACAGCAAGCCACGGGCACACGAGTAAGTGATCAAACGATTCATAATAGACTTCATGAAGATGGAGAGCGATCCACAATGCGCGTGGTTCACATTCAATTGTCAAGGACTAATCGTGGAGCTCGTTTGAGGTTCGCACGCGAGTATTTCGACTGGACCATGGAAAACTGGAGGACTGTGCTCTTCACAGATGAGAGTAAAGTGAAGTTTTTGAGTGATGACAGGCGGTTCGTGTGTGGAGAAAACAAGGTGAACGATTTACCGACCCCTGTGTACACGAAACTGATCGGTTTGGGGGGGCATTGTTATTGTGTGGGGCGGAATCAGCTTAATGGGCAAAATGGAGCTGGTAATTCTTAACGAAGGTACCGTAACTGCTGCCAGCTATGTCGATTGTGTGGTCTAACCCCACATTATTCCATTTCCACAAAGAGTGGGCAGTAATTTTGTCCTCATGCAGGATAATCTTATGCTCATACTGCTCGCCTAACCCAGGCGACCCTAACTGAAGCCAATATCGTAGTTTTACCTTAATCCGCAATGAGCCCCGATTTCAATCCAATCGAACACCATTGGAAAAGAAAATTATAAGAATCTCATAGTGAAGTGAATAATCAACAGGAACTCATAAATGAAATAAAAACCTGTTGGGAGTATATACCTTAAGAAAACGTCACCCATTTGATTGAAATGGGCTCAGAGAGTACGTACGTAATCAAGGAGGACCCACCCGATATCAAATGCACCCCTGTGTAACCATCAATATTAATTTTTGTTAAAAATCAAAACTTGTAAAGTTCGAATTTTTAATGGTAAATTTTATTTTTTCATTTTTATGTTTATACTTTTTTAATAATTTATTTTGTTTGAATAATTAATAAAACTTTACTGTCTAACTATATCTATCCATAAAACTACAAAAAATATGCATTTTCATTTTAAAGGCGGAAATCAAAGTGGGCCCTTTTGTTTTGAGTAGTTTAATAAAATACTTTTTGCTTGTTTGTTACGTTACCATAGAAATCGCTAGTATTTTCTGTTACATAAATTTTTGATTCGCTTCGTAAACTATGAATGTAACAAAATTATAGTTCACATTTCTAAGACGATATTTGTGGCATTTCGCTACGAAGCATTTTAAAATGCTACTTACATGCTTAGAACAAGTTTGTTAAGGTCGTTTAAATAAGGTCATCATATAAATATACACATGATACGTTGAAGCTCGCTTCTGAACTCTTTCGATGTATATTATGACCTACATATTTTGACGTGGTTCGTGTATTAAGTTAATATTTATCTTAAGGTTATATACCCTTACAAATTATGTCACAGCTTCACGGTTGAATTTAGTGTAATCGATGTTAGTATTTTATAATTTAATAACATTTTCAAATGTAAATAATTTAAAAAATAAATAAGTATATTAGTAAATAATTAAAAAGAAATTAAAAAATAAATAAGTAATGTGATGTCAAAGAAGCTCTTCTCAAAATAGAAGACCAATAATCATGAAAAATGTTTATTCTTTCGTTTTATTACCTTGATTTTCCATCGTTGGCATTTAGTGAAATGCCGTTACTTTGAGGTAAATAAAGTAATCATTGCGCTAGTTGTACTTTTATTTTACTTTACATATTATACATATTCTATTGAATTAAGGAAATGTAAAGTAAAATAAAAGTACCAACTTCTAGGAGTTGATGTATAAATTATTCTGAAGATGTTTAAAAAAGCGAAACAGGTTGATTAATTCAACAAACTAAGTGTAACATATAAAATGAAATAAAAGTACAAGTACGTTGATTATTTCATTTACTTCTAATTATGGCATTTCATCAAGTGCCGAAGATGGAAAGTGTAAAATTTATTTACTTCGTTTTACAGAAACTGACGATATATTTTTTGCTACTGATATCCATGGACTATAAAAAGGATTAGCCGTAAATGCGTTGCCGAAAGATAAAGAAACTGTTAATCCTCCTCTTAAAAATACCCACGCTCGTTAGATATACCGTGTAATGGAAATTGTTTTAAAGTTTTAGTTAAGGCAAGAAACGTGCATGAACTTATAAAAAAAAACATAGTACATAGAAATAACTAAAATTGGAGTGTCTTTTTTTATATCATAAGATGGCAAACAAGCAGATGGAAAGTCTCCTGATGGAAAGAGTCAACCATCGCCTAGAGACACCAAAGATGTTAATGGTGCGTTGATATATGGTGGCGAGGTCTAATGCCACATGCATAAGTTTACCGGCTACCTTACCCTCCAAACCGGAACACGACAGCGACAAGCACTGATTCTATTGCGGCAGGAATAGGTAAGGCGGTGGTACCAGACCCGGGCGAGACAGTGCAGAACTCTACCACCTAGTAGCCACGATGGTAGTGACTCGATAGCCAATCGGTCGCCTTTTACGACCTGCCTGGCAGAACGGCAGTTGGCCTATTCTACAAAGGAGGCCGGGACCAACACGGCGAAAATGTCTGTTTGTAATATTAAAATAACCGCTTTTTACTTATTACATACTAGCTGTTGCCAACAGAAAAACTATATTTTTGACTTCGATATCGATTGTAGATCACGCCCCAAGTATTCTTTTAAAAAATATTCAATTTACAGTTTTGACTTTCCTACGATTTTATTATATGTATAGATGAATGTATACACTGTTCATATACCAAAATAACATTTTTCTCGTCTGCCTGTCTATCTGTCTGTTTGTTGCGGCTAATCTCTGGAACGGCTGAACCGATTTTGATGGGACCATCACTGGCTATCTGATGCGATAAGGAATAACTTAGGCTATTTTTATTTTCGAAATTTTTCCACGCGGTCAAAGTCGCGTGCTCAGTTAGTACGTTATTAAAAACGTTTAATGCGTTATTGTTTAAATGCCCTTATACTAAGACTGTGTTATTTAATTTATGATTTTAAAACGAATACACCTTATCTGTCTTTCAGCCAGGCATTCGTCTATGGCAAACGATTGGGTAAACGTGTTTCTACCATCGTGATTACTAGAGAGTAGAAATAAAAATACTTATAAGAAATAATGTTTGAACTGTGTTTTAATACGAAATATATTTTTTGCAGTAAAACCAACATCGGTTCTCATCCAGAATAAGCCAGTGACGCTATCGTCAGAACGGTTCGTAAGTTTATCGTGTGTGTCAGAGGGCAGCCGCCCGCCCGCCCAGCTTACCTGGTTCAAGGACAATCGCAAATTCAAAAGAGGAAAGGTATGAAAAAGAATATTATATATATTTTCATAATATCGCTGTATTTTAAGAGTTATTAAAGCAGGTGCTATGTTGAAATAGGTCATAAAAGGTTACATAAACCATATTATGGCTCTTTTCTTGATTATCTATAAATTTTAAATTTTACAACTTTTATGATGAAGTAGCTATTGCCAGCGACTTCGTCCGCGCGGACTTCGTTTACTCCACACTGCTCCTCCCCCGTAGGTGATAGCGTGATAATATATAGCCTATATGTTGACCCGACCTGTTAGTAATATTCATGCAAAATTTGAAGTAAATCCATGCAGTACTTTTGAGTTTACCCCGGACATACATACAGACAAACAGACATACAGACATACAGACATACAGACATACAGACATACAGACATACAGACATACAGACATACAGACATACAGACATACAGACATACAGACATACAGACATACAGACATACAGACATACAGACATACAGACATACAGACATACAGACATACAGACATACAGACATACAGACATACAGACATACAGACATACAGACATACAGACATACAGACATACAGACATACAGACATACAGACATACAGACATACAGACATACAGGCATACAGGCATACAGACATACAGACATACAGACATACAGACATACAGACATACAGACATACAGACATACAGACATACAGACATACAGACATACAGACATACAGACATACAGACATACAGACAAAAATTCTAAAAACTATATTTTTGGCTTTGATATCGATTGTAGATAACGCCCCAAGTATTCTTTAAAATAATATTCAATGTACAGTTTTGACTTTCCTACGATTTTATTATATGTGTAGATTTGATACCTTTTAATACCAGCACTTGATGATACTGCACCTTAAAATGTTTGAAATGAACTTGTACTATTAGATTAATATATTTTTATTACTTACTAACCGTTTCCCGCGGTATGACCCACTTAAATCACAATCCCGCAGAAAATGTGAGATAAAATTAGGCCTATGGCACTCAAGAATAATGTAGATTTCTGTTGGTGATTTTTTTGAATTGGTCCAATAGTTTCTGAAGTTACTTCTTACAAACAAACAAATGTCCCCCACACAGTTCAAAATTTTTATCAAATTCTTTCCATGTTCAAGCTGTCAGGTTATGGAACTCACTACCGCCCAAGATTCGTATGAATCAATATCTTCCAATTTTCAAAAAGAGTCTAAGAGAACATTTTCTTGCTGGGTCTTCATAGTATTTTTTATTTTTTTTTTCTTTCATTTCCATCGATTGTTGATCACTTTTAAATATTATGTGGATAAATTTAATATATCAAGACTGTTACATTCATATGCATGCATTCTCTTTATTAGGGATAAGCTCGCACAGTCTGTTTTTAATAAGTCTCTATGTACTACTTCTCTTTTAATTGTGTACAATAAAGTATTAAATAAATAAATAATCGCTTATTTTAATAGTAAAAACAAGTACAGGATATATTATATTAATTTTTATATTTATATTGTTAGTTTATTTGTAGGATAAATTAATATATAATACACTTATAATAAGTTATATTTTGTATCATGTATTGATACGCGAAGAAATAACTTTTTACCCCTTTTTACGTAATTGCACGAACGGTGGAGTGTGAAATTTGGCACAGTTAAAGTTAACATTGCGGAGGACTGCAGCAAATATGCATCACAAATATTTGACATTATACACAACAATTACGTGACGTACATGATAATAAATACAACTGTATACTAAAGTTGACTGCCCAGTTGGTCGAGGTCGAGTGGTTAGCGACCCTGACTATGCAATCGCCGGGGCTCGGATTCAATTCCCGACAGGGACAAGCATTTGTGCGATGAGCATAGGTGTTTGTATTTCTGGATTTGGGTGTTTATTATATATGTAACAGTTTATATATATATATATATATATATATATATATATATATATATATATATATATATATACATACCACATACCCAAATCATACTATGTACAAGTGTAATTTGTCCGTGACTATTTACATATTTATACGTAGGTCGCACTATAAGTTTTGCTTAACTTAAAAAAACAACATTTTATAACCAAAATATTATGTTAATTGATTTTTAAAATAATCTCCATTACATTTTAAACATTTTTTCATGCGATCTAACCATTTTGTAAAACAGGAGGACCACAGATCTGAAGGCATGTTTTCTACGTGCTGATTGAACGCTATCACTGCCTCTTCGGAGTCGGTAAAAGTAAAACCTCTCATTAAATCTTTGATTTTGGGGAAAATACAGAAATCATAGGGTGCTAGGTCGGGGCTATGCGCAGGATGAGTGACGGGGTGTACTTTTTCGGAAGCTAAAAATGACTTTGTTTTGTTGGCCGTGTGTGAAGAAGCGTTATCATGGTGTAGGAGAATGCGGCTTTTGGGTCGTCTTTCGCGAACTTTTTCTTACACCCTGGGTAAACAAATGGTAGAATACCATTCGGCATTAACACTCTTTTGATTTTCAAGTGGAATTGTACAGATGCGACCCGTAGCTGAGAAAAAAAAAACGCAATCATTTTTTACCAACGTTTCTCGCCTGTCTCATTTTTTTGGCCTGTTTTCATTTTCAAACACCCATTCACAAGATTGCTGTTTTTTTTTTGGGTTTAAAACAATCCACGTTTCGTCTCCTGTGATAATGTTATAAACAGCATTAGAATGTCATTAGTCCTATATATATATATATATATATATATATATATATATATATATATATATATATATATATATATATGTAGGAAGTGGGTCAGATACGATAAATAAAATGAGGATATGGTGATATAACAACTCTTTATATTTTGATCAGAATAACATTAGATCACTATTAAAGCTTTCCATCACTAATGACTAGTTCTGGTTTAACAATTCCAAGTAACTTAATTATTCCCTATTACAAATAAGTCATAATTTAAGCAATAGATAGTCAATTATAAATTGTACTGCGACTAATTTATAGTTGACAATAATAATTAACTTGTTTGCACAAATTAATTATCCGAGAGTCAAGGATAAGCTACTAGCAAGATACAACAAGTGTACCGAGCCACGCCAGAGCCTAGACTGCCTTATCGGCGGGCGCTCAGAGCCTTTTATACAGGTAGCAAAACAAGTTGAGTGGTAGGGATATCGAACGATGCGCTTGCCGGCCCGGGCCGTGCATTTGTTGTTTCCACTTTACAATATTCTTGCATTTGACGACGCGGACGCCGACATATATATATATATATATATATATATATATATATATATATATATATATATATATATATATATATATATATATATATATATATATATATATATATATATATATATATATATATATATATATATATATATATATACCATATACCCAAATCATACTATGTACAAGTGTAATTTGTCCGTGACTATTTACATATTTATACGTAGGTCGCAGTATAAGTTTTGCTTAACTTAAAAAAACAACATTTTATAACCAAAATATTATGTTAATTGATTTTTAAAATAATCTCCTTTACATTTTAAACATTTTTTCATGCGATCTAACCATTTTGTAAAACAGGAGGACCACAGATCTGAAGGCATGTTTTCTACGTGCTGATTGAACGCTATCACTGCCTCTTCGGAGTCGGTAAAAGTAAAACCTCTCATTAAATCTTTGATTTTGGGGAAAATACAGAAATCATAGGGTGCTAGGTCGGGGCTATGCGCAGGATGAGTGACGGGGTGTACTTTTTCGGAAGCTAAAAATGACTTTGTTTTGTTGGCCGTGTGTGAAGAAGCGTTATCATGGTGTAGGAGAATGCGGCTTTTGGGTCGTCTTTCGCGAACTTTTTCTTACACCCTGGGTAAACAAATGGTAGAATACCATTCGGCATTAACACTCTTTTGATTTTCAAGTGGAATTGTACAGATGCGACCCGTAGCTGAGAAAAAAAAACGCAATCATTTTTTACCAACGTTTCTCGCCTGTCTCATTTTTTTGGCCTGTTTTCATTTTCAAACACCCATTCACAAGATTGCTGTTTTTTTTTTGGGTTTAAAACAATCCACGTTTCGTCTCCTGTGATAATGTTATAAACAGCATTAGAATGTCATTAGTCCTACTTCAGTAGCATCTGTGAGCACCATTCCACGCGAGCCCGCTTCCGCTCCGCTGTCAGTTCATGAGTGATCCAACGACAACAAAGTTCCGAACTTTCAATTCTTCGTGTAAAATTTTCTGAATTTGGCTCATACCAATCTCCAATAGTCCTCGAATTTTCTCATAGGTAATCCGGGGGTTTCCTTCAATTAACCGCTTAACAGTAGCCACATTTTTTCATTGACGGCAGTTGAAGGCCGCCCTTCACGAAATTCGTCATGTAAAGAAACTCGACCTCTCTCAAATTCAGTAAATCATCACTTCACGGTGCTCAAACAAGGTGCTTCTCTCCTGAAAGCATTTTGAAGACGAGCGGCACAGTTTTGCGGAGAACGAGAACTTTTAATATCATAAAAAATCATCGCTCTAAAATCTTTTCGATTTAATTCAATTTTCGTTGCGTACGTAGAACTTTGATGTGTGATAAAAACAATTGACAAATCATTTCCCGCCAATTGTTTTTTTTTTTACTAAGAAGGTTGCAACGTTTTAAAATATAACATTCGAAATTCAAATAGTTCCGATTAGCTAGAAGTGCAAAACTTTTAGAGTGCCCTATGTATTTATAAAGTCGTTAAACTTAAAAAGATTTCATGGTTTAGTATGTGGTCTAATTTCGGCCACAGGTGATGGCTAGTTTTTAAAAATATACGAAAATTGGTGAAGATCAACCAAACAGTCATATCAGATACTTCAAATTTACTAACAAACATGAGTTCTACTTTCGTAAACGTACGTGTAACTAAATACATATTGAAATTTAAATAACTATAGCGAGCAAGTTAACTGTTGGAGTTAACTGCCGCCATTAGACAGATTGCAGTTGTAACACAAAGTAAGTTAGGTACGTGCCATCCTAAATTTTGTTTGTCATTGGCAATGTCATATTAAATAAACTGAAAAGGTTATTAATCTTATAAAAGTTAATTTGTACTCTTGCAGCAATTTTAAGAGAATATTCAGGAATTTCTAGATTAACCCGAACGATAATTTAAGGAAATGTCTCTAATGGTTGAATCAACAAAAACATTTGTTTTGGATTTTTTGGTAAATATATGTCATATAAGTTTGTTAAAAACGAGTGTTATCAACCGCGCTTGACGACAACTACTAGCCGGCCGGTGCGGCACACCTGTCACAGCGTCACGTCATAATAAAATAGATAACGAATGGTATAAATAAACGGGGACAACATGTTTTCATTCATTGTAATTCTATCGCTTGTTGAGGGCATTACTCTGCCCAAAATTATATAGTGCGTGTAAAAGTGATTCTAGTGTTTTATTCGACCAAACTGCTTTACGTTAACACGATGCTTTACATTTTTTTTAAACTAAGTTGATTTGCAATACTATAATGTTTTTTTTATTATAAAACACATGATCCAAGACGTACATTATCGAGAAACAGTTTGGCTGAATAAAACACCTGAACAACTTTTACATACACGATATAATTTTAGGGCAGAGTAACGCCCTCAAGAAGCGATAGAATTACAATGACATGATCATCTTATCGCCGCATTCGCTGCCTATTTATACTATTCTTATTCATATACACTTACTGATCTAACCTCAAAGTAAGCAAATTATTTGCTTGTGTTAGGGGTGTTAGCCAACGATACTAATACGTAGTAATACATATATAAAATATAAATATTGGAATACATTTAATAAACACTCAAACCTGGGAATACAAACATTTATGCTCATTACACAAATGCTTGTCCCCGTCGGCGATCGAACCTGAGCACCGTCGATTGCGTAGTCAGGGTCGCTAACCCCTCGCCCAACGGGGCGGTCTAATTTGTCTAGGGATATTTATTTATTTATTATATATTAACAGGTGACAGAAGCGATGAATGACACATGGGTCAGCAGTAACCTACAATTCATGCCACTTCCCGAAGACGATGGGATGCTTATCAAGTGCCAAGCCGACAATAGCGCATTGCCAGGTCAAAGCATTGAAGACTCCTTTAAATTAGATGTTGTGTGTAAGTATTTTTTTAACTCGGATGATATCTTCGATATTACACATTGCTCAATTCGTATTACGTATAAAAATGTTTGTTTCTTAAAATCTCACAACTTACTATTAATCGTGCTAATTGTTTTACATAAGTATTGTTTTCAATAAA
Source organism: Apodemia mormo (assembly GCA_036924255.1). Classification (NCBI taxonomy): domain Eukaryota; kingdom Metazoa; phylum Arthropoda; class Insecta; order Lepidoptera; family Riodinidae; genus Apodemia; species Apodemia mormo. The sequence goes on from JAUPFN010000018.1 coordinate 19,421,895, forward strand.
AAGAAAATCTTAATTTATCAAGAAGTGTACCTAGAATAATAACAGGTTAAGCTTGTAGTCGCAGACTTCAAGAAGCATCTAAATCTTGCCTCTAATGGTTTAGAGCCCATTAGTCTTCGCAGAGACATTGCTTGCCGCCCCGTTGTTGGTGGAATGGTTAGCGACCCTGACTACGCAATCGACGGGGCTCGGGTTCGATCCCCGACGTTGACAAGCATTTGTGTGATGAGCATAATGTTTGTATTTCCGGGTTTGGGTTTTTATTATGTATTTAGCAGTATTTATATATATAACACAAGCAAATAATTTATATTTGTCTTGTGAATATTTATTATACACTAGCTGTTGCCCGCGACTTCGTCCGCGCGGACTTCGTTTACTCCGCACAGCTCCTACCTCGTAAGTGATAGCGTGATAATATGTAGCCTATATATTGACCCGACCTGTTAGTAATATTCATTTGAAGTAAATTCATGCGGTACTTTTTGAGTTTACCCCGGACATACATACAGACAAACGGACAAAAATTCTAAAAGTTATATTTTTGGCTTCGATATCGATTGTAGATCACGCCCCAAGTATTTTTTTAAAAAAATATTCAATGTATAATTTTGACTTTCCTACGATTTTATTATATGTGTAGATAAAAACTATATTTTTGGCTTCGATGTCGATTGTAGATCACGCACCAAGTATTCTTTTAAAAAAAAATATTCAATGTACAGTTTTGACTTTCCTACGATTTTATTCTATGTGTAGATAAAAACTATATTTTTGGCTTCGATGTCGATTGTAGATCACGCCCCAAGTATTCTTTTAAAATAATATTCAATGTACAGTTTTGACTTTCCTACGATTTTATTATATGTATAGATATAGATATTTATTCTTTGTGTGTATTTTACCGGTTATACCGTAGGGAGCATTGAAAGGGAGTGTTCTGATGAATTTTTTCAATTAGTATCTACTCGTACATCTACTTTTCTTTGCCTTCGTCGCGTGTAGTAACGCCCTAGAGAAAGATTTCACCCACACTACCTTGAAGCTTGGTCATCTACAACTATTCGCTTTTCACCCAAATTCCAGGCCGGAACAGTAAAACTCCCAATCTCCCTCATACGGTGCTTTCAAAAGAAGCCTTGACATCGGTTCTTTTAATAGAAGGCAAGTATAGTAACCGATTCTTTTAAGGTCGGCATCGTAATAGCGGCTAACTCCGTTTGTGGTTGATGACAATGGGCAATGATAACTGCTTCTAACATGTGGCCTATTGCTCGTATGTCGTCAATTTGTATGAAGAAAACATTTTAAAGCATAATTTGAAAAAAATAAAAATAATTGTACTTTCCTTGCAAGAAAGTGATATTTTTAACCGACTTTTAAAAGAAGAGGAGTTTTCTATTACCTCATTAGCGGATAACTCATTTTGTTGCTGGTGTCCATAGGCAATGATGACTGCCTCTATCATGTGGTCTATTGCTTGTATGTCGTCAATTTCTATAAAACATTTTGACGCTTAATTTGAAAACAAAAAGTAGCACTTTCCCTGCAAGAAAATAATATTTTCGACCGACTTGAAAAAGTGGGGGAGGTTCTCAATTCGGCAGTATTTTTTTATTTTTATTACCTCACAACTTGGTCACTTATGACTGATTTTAAGACATATTTGGTATCGGAGTTCCAGATATACAGGAACATGGGCGTACCGAGGGGGGGAGGGGGGGTAGCTGCCTTCCCTGGTATTTGTTTATCTCTCTACTATCGCTGTTGTAGATAAAAATATAATAAGATAAAAGTATAGTCTTAAAATGTTACGGTTGCCTGCCCCCCCTCTGGCCCAGAACCTGGGTACGCCCATGTACAGGAAGGTTGTAACTGTTTAACTGCATGTAAATTATATTATGTCTAAAAAAGAAGAAAATAATGAGAATATTTAATAATCTGGTCTGAATATTTAATAAAGAGAATATTTAATAACTATCGCGTGAACCTCATTCGTGTTTGTTCCTTTTTCCATGAGAAAAAATAAGAATCAAAATTATTTCTAACAAAATAGCATATTTTTATCATTTGTATATAAAACGTATTGTTATAAGCATTACGGCTCAAAATATTTACTCAGAAGAATTTCAACCCAATTTGTCCCAAACCCTCGCGTTCTTACCGAGACAAACGTCTGTGATGACGCAATTTACCTCACTTCTTAATTCGCAAAGACCCATTCAGAAAATGAATATTGCTACAAAATAAGCAATAACGAAGCTTAGCTCAACCAGTTTGCACGTCGCTAAAATAACATTTAACTTTAATTATTATAACCACTTTAATACTTACAATCTACACCCATTGCAAAACTCCATAGGCGTGGTTTCAGCGTTCTTAAACCTTATAGATTAGCTTGAGAAAATCTCTCGCTAACACTTTTAATACTGTAAAAGTACAATTACATTATATTTTAGGAATATATTTCTTATCACAACTACATTGAGCAGAGATTTGTATTATTGAGCTGTTATTTTTAATATCGTAAGATAGCAACGAGCAAATGGTTCTCTAGATAGAAATGGAGTAAATATTTTATAGAAAAAAAAACTAGAAAATAATAGCTTGTTGAGTTTTATCTATTACTCCTAGTTTTTGCTTAAAAAGTTAAAATAATCACCATTAATACAAAGCATTCTGTTAAACAAGGAAAATATTTCAATTACTTTCAAGAAAAATATAAATTAAAATTTAATTTGTACAACTCATGATGCGATGCTTTAAAGAGTGCTTTGTGATAAAAAAAAAATAATGCCTCCTTTCTGCTACTATTTATGTTGTTAATACTCTTACTCTCTCATAGGATTAATTTATAATGTACCACTGTATAGATAATGTAATAAATATTTATTTTTCAATTTTTGTGTTTAACTTTATCGATGTAAAGTTGACGGTCAGATTCGTGATAATCTACACACAAAAACATATAATACACACGAACGTGTACACGAATCTTTAAAAGCAAGCGGTTTTAATAAGTGACTCAAAGCGAAATATACAAAATTTTCCGCGTGCCGTTTGCAAGAACAGCTACAAAATTGCCTGCTACAGGGAAATTTATTTACAAATTCCCTTAAATGTTCGCTATATTGTAGCACAACCCTTATCGTATGTGTTGCAAATAGAAGTATTTAAATAATTTGACACGACCGTCCCGTTGGTCGAGTGGTTAGCGACACTGACTACGCAATCGACGGGGCTCGGGTTTGATTCCCGACGGGGACAAGCATTTGTGTGATGAGCTTATATGTTTGTATTTCAGGTTTTGGGCGTTTGTTAAATATATTCTAGTATTTATATATGTATTTCTATGTATTAGTATCGTTGACTAACACCCAAAACACAAGCAAATAATTTGCTTACTTTGGAGTTAGATCAGTAAGTGTAATTTGTCCCGTGAGTATTTATTTATTTATTTTAATTTATATTTGCTAGCTAATTTATAGTATGACAGTAGCAGCTACAGTTAACGTTTCAGTAAGAAACTACTTTAACTAATAATATTAAAATAATATTTACTTTAAAGGCCTTGGAAATTCTACTCTACATATTTTTTATATCATCAGAATCAGATAGCAAACTTTATACTATTTTACTCCTAGAAGACACAATCCTGTGAGTTATCCACTAAAATTAACACTTATCAAGGCTCCTCTATTTCAGTTCATCCTCTTTACCATCTCTGACAGCATTAACTTTTTAGATACCTACCTTACGGATAAACTCTGTAACAGCTTACCTGATATGGCCCACTATTTGCCCAACTATGTATACAAATTTTATCAATACTAGGCGTGTATATATACATATACAAGTTTTTTTTATAGCATAGGGGGCAAACGAGCAGGTGGTGCATCTGATCGTAAGTGATCACCGCTACCCATGAACATCTGCAATACCAGGGGTCTTGCAGCTGCATTGCCGGCATTTTAAGAATAAATAAGTTCGTTTCTTGAAGGTCTACAAGTCGTATCTGTTAGGAAACACCCCCGCGAGTAATTGATTCCACAAAGGAGTAGTGCAAGGCAAAAAGTGCCGACAAAAGCGCACGATTGTGGATTTCCAGACATCGAGGTGGTGAGAATGGAACTTTAAATTTTGACGCGATGTTCGATTATGGAATTTAGCGACAGGAATAAATCCGAACCACTCGTCAAAACACTAACCTATGATAAATACAGTAAACGATGCAGAGCGACCTACATGACAGCGTAACGCCAAAGAATCAAGCCGATTAGAAATAGTCTAGTCGTTACCGCTCTACGTTGAATGCGATCAAGAGGAAGAATCTGGTACTGAGGAGCTCCGGCCCAGAGGTGAGAACATTACTCCATGTGAGGTCGAACTTAGGCCTTGTAAAGTTGTAGGCAATGGGCTGGCACGATGTACTGATTTGCTCTGTTGAGTACACCAAGCTTTTGGAGGCTAGTTTTACCATTCCTTCCAAATGACCGCGGAACTGAACGTTGTTCGATATGTCGTACTCCCAAAATTCCAATACTGGCTGAGGCTGTCAGGACAGTGTTCTCTAACCGAGGTTATACGAGCTGCGTCTTTTTTAGGGTTAAATGTAACAAAGTTTTGACGACCCCATTCTGAGACATCGGTTAGTCGATTCTCGAGTTCAGACACGAGTTTGTTCTCAATCTGCAAGTGGTATCCCCCTGGGGTACCACTTGGAGATTTTTTTAAGATACAGGGTACTATACAGGATATATTTTTTAAATCGCGCATTCATAGTATACGGGGGGGGTTTAGGCCTCACAAACCGAACGAAACGCAACACCATAGCTGCTACTTTACGTCGGTGTCAAGTGAGAGAGTGGTATTTCCCCGGGCGTGCGGGCCTATTCAGTTGCAAATGCAGAATGGCACTACCACTAATTGGCATATGGCACTGACTGCACTGGTGTGGTGCAAATAATTTTTTGTCACAAAAATTATCCTACCAGTTGCAGTGGGCGATGGGGTCGTCACATCCCCATGCCTAAGTTATTAAAATTAGTTAAAGATTCCAACAGAAAGTGTGTAAGTGTGTAATAAAAATGTATATATATATACTATTTATTTCCAAACTTCTGTACAGTACCCGGCGATAAATATTGCACATCGAACTTTGGAAAGAGACAATCGGATAATTTCGGCTTCGTAAAGCGTTATCTCTGTCCCACACTACCTATGTGACGTTTAGTCAGTCGTTGTTCAAGTACGATAGAGTGCAGTCGCGTCCCGAAAAAAATATTTATTTAGAGTTGATAACACCCACAAATTTAAATAATTTAAAGTTGTAATATGGCATCTTTCGGAAAAAGAGGGAAACCTTTACGAGGTCAGTCACGTGAAATTATCTACAATGTTTATAAATACTTTGTAAGCGAAGCTGATAGATTTAAAAAAAAAGTAGATGAAAATGTAAGTTGTTATTTTAAGAAGATTCAAGAGCAAGTTGCAAATGCCACTGGAATTTCAAGAAGAACTTTGAACAATATATTAAACGAAGTCAGTACTGAAACACATTCGACTGAAATTAAGTTCAGCACTCCAAAAAAAGGGAGACCAAAAAAGCAATTTCGTTTGGATATGGACGATTTTGATTACGATGTTGTTCGAAGAATGGTGTATGATTTTCACTTACGATTTAATGAACTGCCAACAATAAAATCATTAAAAGCTAAGTTATCTGAAGCTATTAATTACAATGGGTCTGAAAAAACGTTGAGAAAAATACTTCATGACATGGGATTTCAGTTCACTAAAATGGAAGATAATCAAAAATTCTAATGGAAAAGCACGACGTTAGTCTCAAACGAATGGAATACCTTGATAAAATACGCAAATTTCGCGAAACAGGAAAAAATATCGTCTACATGGATGAGTCATATATACATGCATCCCACACTAAAGGGAAATCTTGGAGTGACGATAAGAAAAAAGGAGTAAAAAAGCCAATTTCAAAAGGTCAACGTTTGATAATAGTTCATGCGGGAAATGAAAAAGGCTTTGTACCCGGTGCTTTTTTAACGTATAAATCCACGGACACTACAGGTGACTATCACAATGAAATGAATAACGATAACTATGAGAAATGGCTGGTTAACCAATTAATCCCAAATATACCCAGTGATTCTGTTCTAGTTATCGACAACGCACCCTATCACAACAAGTATGTTGAGAGACCCCCCAACTCAAACACCATTAAACGGGAAATGATCAACTGGTTAAACAGACATGAAATTCCAGTTGATCCAAAATTAACAAAAACCCAGATTTACGCTATTATATGTCAGCACAAGGAGAGGTATACAGAGTTTTCTGTGGACAAAATACTTGCCGAACATGGGCACACTGTGTTGCGATTGCCACCATATCATCCGGATTTTAATCCAATTGAAAATATATGGTCTCAACTGAAAGGCTATGTAGCCTCTAGAAATGTGGGTATGAACTTAACTACAGTAAAAACATTATTGACTGAAAAAGTAAACATGATCGGCGCTGAAGAGTGGAAAAAGGTTTGCGATCATGCAATCAAATGTGAGAATGAATATAGAAGCATTCAACACAGTTTAGACAATTACACTGATAGATTAGTAATAAATACGGCTGATAGTGACAGTGATATTGACCTCTTTGAGAGCACAGATAGTGAAATGGAAGTAATTGAGAATTAGAATTATTATTATTTTTATTGCAATGTCTCATTTTAGCAATAGGTATAATGGTGTTTATTATGTACACTAAAGCTGTAATGTTCCAAAATAATTAAATACGTAAACATAATGTAAAAATGTTTTTTTATTTTATTTTACCCCAACCTAAAGCCATCACTTATAGAAAAATTAGTGTATTTTATACAAAGAATAAAAATATCAAAAGAAGCAAATCATACTTGTTTTAACAGCTCCTAATAGGTACCGGACTGTTTGTATTTTGTGCGACAGAGATAACGCTCTACGAAGCCGAAATTAGCCGATTGTCTCTTTCCAAAGGTCGATGTGCAATATTTATCGCCGGGTACTGTATATTATTTACATTAACAACAATAAATTGAACATTTTATGAAATTATTTTAACTTATATTCCAGTATATATTAATAAATAAGTTTTGATTATTAACATTTGATTTTATCAACCAGAAATTCAAGACTATATTAGGTAACACATCTGAAAGCATATTTGTATGTTTTTAATACACTGAAGCAACCTAGCGGTAAATCGTTTCAAAATTAGTCTTTAGGGTACATGCAGTACCACACTTTGTTCTACAGTTTGTTAGAAGCAACTTACTTGTTGGAAACTAATTCTAATTTGGCCCGGAGCTAGACCAACGCACGGCTTACGCTGACTGACTGTGAGGACACAACCGTCAGAGTTTAATTTGCTTTATTTATCTTACTTGAGACTTAAGCCCGTGGCTTAGTTAATGCACTTAATACTAGCACAAAGCTAACGTAGTTAATTTATGGGATACTAGCCTTGCTCCGCAGACTGCTACTTGATTGAAGTATATGTGTATTAATGGACCACTTGCCTGTATGCAACGCAGTTTGTAAATAAAAGGCTTTTTTGGCTAATATTCGTGGTAGATTAGGTTCTACAACGTTTTATACAGCGTCGGTGTGGTACCATCGCTTCATCTTTTCACGGTTCTTCAATACACAGTGAGTTAAAAACCTCTGTCCGATCAGAAAGGTTCATATATTTAGGACGATGTCAGACGATATGAAAAATTTGAATGAAATGATTATTTGTATTTTGCAATCTTTGTATTCACATTTTAATTTCCCTAAATTTTATCGAACATTTTAAACTCGACCACACCAAGTCAAGTCAACGAACTCGGTCTCTTGGATATCGTGAAGTCTCATTCATACCTCTGTGTTTGACATTATATTTCGGCCATCAGTTTGTGTTGCGAAAGTAATATTTAAAATTTTAATTTTTTGTTTTTTTTTTTTTTGATCGGGAAAAATATATCTATCTATATTCAAGAAATAGGTGTGTTACGTGTCTAGGATGAGCATGTAAAGGCCGGTTATTGCTAGAAATGTGAGATAATCGTTATCAGAGTGCTAAGTGTGAGTTTTTCTTTTCGCATTCGATCGTGAGCGCGTTCGGAGTTTACTATGAATTTGTATGTGATTTGTACAGCGCCACCTAGTGGTAAACGTGAGAAACCAGTTTACCACTAGGTGGCGCTGTACAAATCACATACAAATTCCTAGTAAACTCGAAACGCGTTCACGATCGATTGCAAAAAGAAAAACTCACACTTAGCACTCAGCTCTGTAAAATGCGAGGGGGATTATCACTCATCTCGCCAACGGATAAACCGGTGAATCGGAAAGCCTGTAAGATGTTTGGTTCACTCTGCATACTCCGCAAAGAAACAGAAGTGACGATAATTCACTCTACTATTGAAGAAACGATTCTGACCTTTTTGTAATAATACTTATATATCGTATACATATGATGACATGAACTTTATTAACGCGTCCGATGTTATTGCTCATACTTGGTTTTTGATCTGGCGAAGAGGGACATCACTATACAAAGTTTTGATGAAATTACTCTAACATTTGGCTGCATAGTATGACGACGATTTTATTATTGCACTGTATCAAATTTCTTCTTAAATAAATGTCACCCGTATCTACAGCTAAGCATGTTTTTTATAGGGGCTTTAGAGAGCTTAACGTTATGACTCACTAGATAAATATCGGAACTGGAATAGGTTTTTCTAGTTTTACTGTGATTTTTATAGTTCCTTGAATGTTTTTCATATAAGGATAGATAAAAATACGAGGTAATAGTGATAATAGAACATATCTTCGATACTATCACCATGTTTAGGTTAAGTTTGGTGATAAATTTACCAATATTTTATAAAATTACTAACAGATTATTCATGTGAAAAATGAAATCTAAAAGTTTAAATCTCAAACAATTTTTTATGGATTTATTTTGATTACTTATGCATAACTTATAACTCGCCACAAGATAGCAACGCACCATTAACATGTATGGTGTCTAAGACATTGGTTGACTCTTTCCATCAGGGGACCCATCTGCTTGTTTATATCATAATATAGCAGAGAAGCAGATGGGTCTTCTGATGGAAAGAGTCAACTATCGCCTATCTTATGATATAAATATAATATTTGCTATCTAATGATATAAAAAAAGACGTCAGCTATCAGAATATTCTAAAAAAATGTGAAGAGTACAGAAAAAATGGACGTCATTGACATTTTAATTATTTTGAGTAATTAGCAAATTAAAATTAAAATAAATTTACAATAAATCTCTACATAAAATCTAATTCTCTAATCTATTTTTTTAATAATATTGTAGGTTTGTAAAAACAAGTTTTCGATTAGGGGCCCATTTGTAAAATATTAAGCTTTTAAGTGCTAATTTTTGTTAAAGTCAAGTGTCCCCCGCTCTTCAGGATAAATTTTTGATTTTTGGCGTTGGAAAAAAATCATTGCAGTAGGAAATATAATGAAGTTAAAAGAAAAACTATAATGGCGTTACAAGTTTTTGAGTAATAGTCGACCATAATATAAAATGTACTTAGAGAAATTGTTATAAGCGGTGAACTGTGGTGCAGATATATATTTTTCATTTATGTTATATGATGAATAGCTTAAATATTCATTGATTGAAACTATAAAAGTCCTCTTCTTAGTCCGCATTATTCTCACAAGCAATTTCGGAAGCCTACATTGCGCGTGGCCCGACACGCACTTTACCAGTTTATTAAAATTTCTGTCTGCCTAGAATTTTGTTGCACGAGGAAATTTTCATTGAAAGATAGATAACTTTATAGGACAGGGCATAGGCTACTTTTTATCGAGTGAGCAAAAGGAAGTAATGAACGTAAACGAAGTTGCGAGTAGCTAGTTGACAGTAAAGTCAAAAAAACCATTAAGAGCGTGATGTATGATACAAATACTGCAACCTATATGTTTTAGCTTGGTTAAATAGGTAGGTAAGGTAACATATTGTGCTATTTTACATGTGTCGAATAAAAAGCTAAGGCTTAAGGAATACTCCTGGAGTAATTTTATTTCATCTATAAGTGTTAAAACTCTGTATTTTTGGGTGCAAATAGAAGCGACACTGACAACCTAAGAAAATACCTTGAAAAGCGTACCAAGTTTCAACGACATTAAAGGGTCGATGAGCCCCTTTTTTCCCTGTACCCTTCATATATCATATCCGCAACGGGTTTCCCGCTGGATAAGCAGAATGAAGCGAACGACATTAAATACTCCTTTTTATCATAATTTACTGAATCACCATCGCAACGTTTGCCAACTTTAAAACTTATCGCTTATTACTCGCGATAGCCGACAGCTTTGTGTGTTCTCCAAGGCCAGGCGATATTAAAACTCTACCCATGGACCTTAAAATTAAAATGTATGTTAAATGCAATGTTTTTAATGCATATTATATAAAAATATTAGCTTTCCGCATTTCTTCCCCATAAAAAAATTAACTTTGCCCAATTTAATACTCTTATCTTTGCGTAATTTTCGTATTAAGGGGTAACTGCGACATCAAGTAAAGCAGAGTTCTTTGATATTACGACCATTAACTCGACGTGGTATTGTCCAGTTCAAAATATTTGCTAAATTTTAACAAAATTCAAGAGTAAACGCGAGTATTTTATTTCATTATTTTTTGATACTGTCAACGACCTATATGCCTGTTTCGATTTAGAGAGGATTTTTGTTACTTATTATATTATAAATATATATTATTATTATATTATAAAGAGGAAAGATTTAATTTTTTGTTTGTTTATATGTTACGGTTCAACTCGAAATCTACTACACCAATTTTAAAAATTATTGGATATTTGGAAAAGCTATATTGTCCAGAAGAGATAAGGGCTATATTTTTTACCCGAGTGTGCAAAGAAAATTAATTATTTTTGGCCACGCGAACGCTGCTAGGTGTATAGATAGCATAAAGATATTTAAAAAAAAAAACAATTTAAATTTCTTATTTATAAATCGTTTTTAAAAATTACAATCAATTATTGATCACCTGTCTAAGGAGATAATGATCCTTACTAATAAATGCGAATGTAAGTTTATATGATACGCTTTCACGCGAAAACTACTTAACACAACTTTGGGTTGGAACTTTGTACACATATTTTTGGAGGTATTAGAAGTAACACTGGGTACTTTTTATTTAAAAAAATACTTATCTAATGGCTTAAATGCGAGTAAAGCCGCGGTAAAAGCTAGTAAGGAATAAAGTCTTATAATGAATTATTAATACTGTACTCTTGAAATGAAAGAAAACGAACATTTTTAGTTTGTACTGTAACAATACTCAAGATACTCGTGATATGGAAAAATAAAAATACGTTGTTGATCACGTTTACGTATGAGTTTGAGTCAAGTGCCATCATTCACGAGCGCGTGTTGAACGCTATTTATTTTTAACCGACTTAAAAAGGACGGAGGATTTTTTAATCTACGAGTAGTTAGCTGATTTGCCGTGTTGGTCCCGGGCTTCTTTGAAGAATAAACCAACTGCCATTCTGACATGCAAGTCGTAAAAGGCCCCGATTGGCTATGTGAGTCACTACCATCGTGGCTACTAGATGGTAGAGTTCTGCATTATCTCGCTCGGGTCTGGTACCACCGCCTTACCTATTCCTGCCGCAATAGCATCACTGCTAGTCAATATCATGTTCCGGTTTGGAGAGTAAAGTAGGCGGTAAACTTATGCATGTGGCATTAGACCACGCCACAAAATAGCAACGCACCATTAACACCTTTGGTTTCCATAGGTTGACTCTTTCCATCAGGAGACCCATCTGCTTGTTTGTTATCTTATGATATAAAAAAAAACAATTTTACATATAAGATTATGTATGAGCATCGTTGAGTAACACCATATTAGAAGCAAAAAATGTGCTTATTTTGAGGATAGATCATTTATTGTTATGTGTAGTAGGGAAGTAGGATTCACTGATTTGTCGGTTAGATGATTAACCCCATCACCGCTTTTTAGTGACCTTATAACGATTACCGACTATTTGTAGCGATAACCGAAACCAACAGCATTCCGTGCTCAGCCGAAGTACGAAGGTGGTACACTACTACCTACCAGACTTCAAGCTGCTACTGAGATTGTGGCTTTTCGAGAAAAATCTCGAAAATATCTCAATAACATTTTTGTCCGACGCGGGAATTGAATTCTGGGCCTCATGGTCTGAGCCAAATAGGCTATTCCTATACCAAAAGGCGGCCCAGGGAATTTTAATATGTTTTATTCTTTAGATTTTTTTGGTTCGTGTTTACCGATATTTCCATTTTATAAATTTATACCTATAACACGGAACTTATGCGTGCAATTTCGCTTGCCATCGCACACTATGACAGGGCAGAGCAGAGCGCATCGCGTTCACCGAAATCCGCCGAATAAAAATGTATGAAAGCGAACTAGGCGAATTTTTGCAATGTGGGTGGGACCATCGCGACGATCGAATCCCGCCCCAGTGTGGTCGTCTTGTAATTGTAAAATACCGCCACATGGATAGCACCGCTCCAATAACATCTATGGTGTCTTTAGGCGATGGTTATTTCTTTTTCAAGTCGACGGGCGAATCGAAATTTTTCGTGGTAAACCAGAAAGTCTTTATAGACGTTCATTTCAATCTAAATACCCCTCTAGAGTACTAGCGTGATTTTAAGTCCTTTAATTATGTTGTTATAAATGCTTCCATCTTCTTCTTCTATCTCCATAATATGTTAATCACTGATATTACTAACACTTTCCTTAGACGTCTACGATAATAAAGCGTTATTCGTGTCGAGAGCTCAGGAAAATGTAATTAAAACCTTGTTAGTGTAGGTGAGTCCTTATATCAACATGGAGGTCTAGCTGAAAACTAATAAATTTTAGTCCGTCCAGTAGTTGAACTTTGATGATAATGCTTTTAGAATGATTAAATAAGATTACTTCATTAAAAATAAAAAAAGAATTTATTTGCTTTTAATGCGATAGGCAATTTTTGATATTTTACTTAGTAATTAAAGCAATATTTATTACTTTTCATGTCAATTGACTTAAGTGCTATAAAAATAACTACAATTACAACGTTATGATTTGATGGACCGACTTATCGATTAAATACTGCGTAAATTAAGTGTAATTTAGTCGGAAGTATGCGATGCGGATTAATTTTTTGAAGTTGCTTGAAAATATATATTTTTGGAACGGTGATGATTACCGCAGGTTATCATGGAGGAGCTTGACTAAAGTCTGCTACAATAAACGACAAGAAAAACTGACCATTTTGCAGTGATTCTTAAGGCACTTCATGATTGCCCGGGAAAATAAAATTTTTGTAACTTTTATGTATATGTAATCAGCTCAGTTATTAATTTAGAGAAAATGTAACAGGGGTAGGGTCATAAAAACTAAACGATTGGTCAAACGTGTTACTACCGTAGTAACACTTTTGACTAATCGTTCGGTTTTTATGAGCCGCATGACAGCAACGCTGAGTTTATTTTTCAAAAGGGTCCCCAACAGACATGATAATAAACTGTGAGGGGACAATTACTAGTAGGTAGTAGTACTACATGATCTCGCCAAAATTTTACCGGTGGGAGGGACGCGTGCGCGCTGCATGGGTACCAACATCTTGCTTGTTTCTCGTGTGAAATAGCTTTGCTGTGTTTCTTTGCTGTGTTTCGGAAGGAAGGGCAAGGCAGGCAGTGTAATTACTGGCACCGAGACTTAACATCTTATGTCTCAGGATAAGCAACTGTATATGAGTTGCCTGGACTAGTTCTAGATAAACTATGTAGTTTATGTGTTTGTCAAAGTCGAGTAAAGAAGTACTTCGCGCTTTCTGTATTTGCAAAGTCCATTGTTGTTCGATTAATTATTTGCGTCACTTACGGCTTTGACGCACGGAACATTTATCGCCATTTGGGTATATTTACCTCTTTTATGTAGATACTTGCCTCTTTTATTATTAAAAAAAGTATTTGCTGGCTGAAATAAAAGATGAAAGAAAAAATTACTTATTTAAATATTAATACAAATAAAAGAATAGTTTTATGATATGATTGGGAACACCTTTAATCAATTTTATATCTATGGTAGGTAGGACTTACAATTATTTGCATTTGGTTCCCCACGGTACAATCTTGAGCCACGAGATTTCGTCAGAAAAAACATGTACTAACTGAGGACTTGAATTTCCTGCCACTTCGCCCAACAAAACAGATCGAGTACATTGTACATATACATATTTACGCAATACCCACTTTAATATATATATATATATATATATATATATATATATATATATATATATATTTTAATTGTATTCAAAAACCTTATTAATTAAATTAAAGTTGTTGTATTATGTAACGTCCAATCAGAGCAGAGCCTCGAGTAGGTTCGAGGCGCCATCTTGTTATTTACCACGTGTTTTTTTATGACAACGTGATTTGATAAGGGAATTGATCGAGGTGGATCATTCTGGTTTTGACTTCGGGTGAAGTAAGATCGGTCGTTGCTCTGTTATGCAAAAAAAAAATAATGTGAATTAACAATGTGAAACGATGAATACTTTGCTTTGTGCTCGCACACTCGATGACGCCCACTAAACCCTAGTACTGCGATATAGGTATATATATATATATATATATATATATATATATATATATATATATATATATATATATATATATATATATATGCCTATATATCTCTAAGCATCAGTTGAACATTTTACTCGTTTGCCCTCACGTCCAATTAAAAAAACAAATTGCTAGATAATAATTAATAACAAACGATAACGAACGAAAGGCTCTTATTTTTCTAACCATTTGTATAAGTGCTTAAAGAACCAAAAAAGTCACTCTTTTATCAGTAACTGGTAGAGTATAATTTACTTACATCCAAAAATATAACATCAACAATGTTACATTAATATATTTACCCATTGAAAAGAAAAAATTTTCATCTGGACGATTTTACCAAGACGCGTAGAGATATTAAAATTCAAAATACGATAATCTAATACCGGACTATCATAAAAAGAGCAAGGAACGTCAACTTTATTACGAAAAAGAAAATTAATTTCCAAACATAAATAAATTCTATTAACTTCTGCTTAGCGAACCGTAACACATTTAGAACGAACCTCTTAGTTCACAGCGTGAATCGTTTTGGCAGCAATTTAATGGTGGAATCGTAAATGTTTATTTTGAGGACATTTCTTGCGCTACGGGCCGACATCGTTATAGGTATTTAATGGCCAATAAAGTGTCAACGGCCAGCTGCGGCAGATAACCTCACCTGAACAAACCAGATGCTCTCTAGTGGATAACACGGCCCCTTCCGTGATTACTGAGGTAATTACTTGTCAGTTTCAAAGGAACTAATTTTGCTATGGTTGCCATTACGGAAACGATGTCTGAAATAGCAATGTGAATATCTAATTAGTGAAATTATACCTAATGTGATTATTAATATACACATGTGTATTGCTAACTCTATTGTTGTTTAAATTATAGTATCAGCGTTTAATTAACAATATTGCACGCCTCATAAGCGGAGCGTTGAGAGAGTGTTTTATTTTTAACATGTCAAGATCAAGCATTTTCGTAGACTACAATTGTATTTTACAAATTCCTGTGTATTCATATTTTCACTAATACAATAATACAACACAGATATAAAGAATAGCCGTTTCATAAATACATTAAGCATATAAAAAATGTCTGGCGGAATGTATAAAAAAATGATTTAAAAATAAGTTCTCCCAGTGACGGCCCGATCTTCTCTAAAATTTTCGCATAAAATAAAGGTAAAATTAAAGTTAAAAAATCAAATTTTTCATGTACAGTTGTGTTCAAGATATTGTTTTTTTTTTTTCAATAAAATCTAATTGACATATGTTCTCCCAGTGACGCTCCGATCCTCTCTTAAGTTTTCTAAAGCGAACTATTAAAAGTGTCTTTATTACCGTGACTACAAAGATAATTCTGCATCGACTCGCCTGAGTTTGGAGTCGACATCTTACCTACTCACACTGCAATAGCATCAGCGTTTGCTGCAGTCGGTAGACATATGCACGTGGTTTTGCAAACTTTTGTAACCCTGAATTAAAGAAGTAGCATGTAGCAACCCTAGCCTCAATTGAACAAACCAGATGTATAATTCTACAGTACTTACCCTTTCTGCGTTTGAAGCCTTTACCTAGATAATTACTTGTCATTTTCAAGCGATCTATTTCTGCAATGTATGTTGTTAGAACAGAATGTTGAACAGTGAATAGTTAATTGGTAAATTGTCTTAAAAAACAATTTAGTCTTAAACAATTTAAACAAGGAGGTCTTACTTTATTGAAATATTTTATTAACGTATGTAACATAACGTATGTGACGTAACGTATGTGACGTAATGTACCTATGTAACATGTGTTCCTTTACACAAAGAAGCCTGAACTGATTTAAAAAGGCTTCTTTTATTTGTGACTAGCTTCCTGCCCGCGGTTTCACCCACGTAGCTTTTGTTCCCGTGGGAATATCAGAAAAGTTTATATACTAAAACCCTCCTCAAGAATCAATCTATCTATTAAAAAAACTGCATCAAATCCGTTGCGTAGTTTTGAAGATTTAAGCATACATAGGGAAAGACAGAGATAGCGACTTTGTTTTATACTGTGTAGTGAAGATATAGTTCAATATAAATATATCACCCCTGTGGTCTAGCAGTCCGATGTCGCTGTTGACCACATGAGGTTCCAGGTTCAATTTCTGTGTCGGTAATTCAAAATGTGTTTTTTCAGTTTTCTGATAAAAGCATAATTCCCCAGGATTACATAAATGCGCGTTTGAAGATAGACTTGCCACTTATCATATTGTGAGAATAAGTATCTTCGGCAAATCGTGGGTGCAATTACTGTACCTCTGCTTACTTCTTCAGGGATACGGGCGTCAAGATACTTTTTTAAATAAATAAAAATTGCTCACAGGTATTCAATATACAGGGTTTTAGAAGTCGGCTGATACAAATTTATACCGCTTAATTTATCATTCATACAGCCAGATTAGAAAAAAATCTTGCAAATTAAAAATCAAAAAGGGAATGAAACAAACAGGTTTTTTATAAAAGCCAGTGCGGTTAAAAACTTGTCAAAGCTAATAATTTTTAGCGCAGTAAAACTGCAACAACCGACTTCCTATTTTTTATGTCCGAAAATCTGCACTAAATCTTCACAAAATTGAAATGAGACCATGGGAAGAATACCCTTTCAAATATAAAAATATTTTTAAAATTTGTTCATAAATGGCTGAGTTTATACAAATATAAAACAAAAAACATACAGCTGAATACATAACTTCCTCCTTTTGGGAAGTCTACAAAGTTAAGACTGAAAAAAATGGAACAAATATAAGCGATTCATTAAACTTTAATAATAAAAATATAAGCGATTCATTAAAATAAAATTTAATTTACCACAACATAACAAAAACTTTATAATATTAAAAAGTGCACGCCGCACCGTTTTTTTTTTGTTCTTTGAATTATTAGTATAAAAAAACAGATCCATATGAAGTGATTTTCAATAAGGATCTATTTATTCTGCGTGGATTAGATAATATTGATAACTAGCTGACCCGGCAAACGTTGTTCTGCCTTTTTAACGACTCTTATTTTTTTCTATATTTTCTCACCTTTTAAACCTTCCGTGAACTTCAACAATTAATCAAAACCAAAATTAGCCAAATTGGTTCAGCCGTTCTCGAATTTTAGTGAGTAACGAAAAGCAATTAGTACTTTACTAAAAAAATTAGTGTATGAATTTAATACTGAGTGTGATTGAAGTTGGTTGAGCCATACATTTTCTTTCAACCGCCGTGCATAATGCACAGACGTGCAATAAATAAATATTGCTGGACAAATTACGTCAATCGATCTAACCGCATAGGAAGCAAATTATTTGCTTGTATTATGGGTGTTAACTAACGTGACTAATATATATAAATACTGTTACATACATAATAAACACCCAAACTCAGACACATAAACATCTGTGCTCATCACACATGTTTTTTCCAATCGGGAATCGAACTGGAGCCCCCAAGTTTGGTACTTGGTAGCTAGTTTCGCTAACTACTCGACCAACGGGGCGGTATAAATTCTGAACGTTCGTCGTTTGTTCATTCGTATTCCGGTATAGAGGGCAAGGCAGTCGATAAATTAATGCATGTGGCGTTACCATCTCCCCATACGGATAACAACGCATAAGGAACGTTATATCTCTATTTTTCTATTACAAAATCCATCTCTTTTTCCTTAATTTATTTTTCCACAAAATAACATTGTTTCTTCTTGTTGACTCTCGCTTTATCTTCTTTTACTATAAGACTCAAATAGCATCAAAGTCATCGTTACTTTTATATTATTGATATTATCGTAAATTCTACTAAAATATTTAAAGAATTACCTTTCTAAATATTTCTTTTTCAATTATCTATGCATATTATAAAACAAAGTTCCCCGGCGCGTCTTTCCGTCCCGATAAAATCAAAAACTACTTAACGGATTTTGATCTAATTTTCACTTATAAGTAGGATACCGAGGCAGGTTTAGGTATATGAATTATTTTGTTGTCGTATTAATAATTCAGAATATGATGATAATTGTAAAAAACGTCAAAAAAACATACCAACTGGAAGCTTTCATTGAAAATGGTGCCTCTCTCTCATCTCTTTGAATTATAACAAAAAAAATATATGGTGGATTTATTTCTCTTTTGTAGGCTACCAGAAAAGTCCACAGTGGCATATTATATCTATTTCTTAAGAATTGTTATACCTTATCCATTTTAACTTCGATATTGGGATGTTCAAGAGAAAGATCAACAAATTCCTTAAAAACCCAGCATCGCATTGATAAATAACCCTTTGTGTTGTTAATGTCCATTGGCAGTGATGCTGTCAATCAGGTAGCCCACTTTCCTGCAAATTCAATAAAAAAATCTAAAGATATTAGCTTATTAATCCTTACCAAATTTAAATCTTTACCCGTACAAAGGCGGGAGGGTCGCGAGTTTGAACTAATTGCAAGACTATCCAACGTAATTTCTTTTATGTAATTTAATGTATTGGAATTTTAATCTAAGAAACTGAATTGTACTAGAAATCAGAAATGTTTAGGAACGAACGTAAGTCTAAAAGAGCTAACTAGTAACCTATCTGACGATCAATAAATGATGCGACCAAATAATTTCGGTAGCAACTAGCTGCTGATGTTATGCCGACTTTTGATAGAAAATTAGTTAAAAGAAGGTTAAATGAGCTTTATATATAAAGTGATATATCTAATCTAAAAGCTACATGAAATATCTTCACGCTGCTTCCCTTGCGGAGTAGTTAGAGTGAACTGATATTCGATACGTTTCAGTTCACTACGATTTCACGGCAAATCTTAATAACTGTTTTATCCGACTGACCTGGAAGTCGAATCTGTAGCTTATGATCCGGTCCGAATTAGCTAGCGACTAGAATTAGAAGAACAAGAGTTTGTGTGATGAACATAATTCATACTCATACTAATGTTATAATACGAAAGTCTGTAATTTTTCCAATGAATATTTATTACTACCTAACGCAAGCAGCATCGCTTGCAAGTAGTCTACCATAGTCCTTGTTAGACACATTTTAAAATACACTTTTACATTTATTTCACTTCAAAAAATATAAGTTTTAGTACATAACTCAAACTGTTTCACTTTTATTAGCATGTTTCACGATATCACGATGCAGCATATTACGATGTTTAAATTTTCAGATTCACTTTTTAGAGTAAGCGACATTACCAATAAGTAACATAGGATACTTTTTGACCCAACTAAGTAAAATTAAGTAACGTGTGGTGGCTATTACGAACATAGTCGTGGGGAAGCTAATTTTCTAAACAATTACATTACTTCAAACGGTAGGTGGCCTTTGGCTACACTGATATTTTATAAAGTGGTCCATTATATCATTCTCCCCGTGTGTCTGGGCCTCGTTTGAATCACTATCAACTATTTTATTATCACTATCTATCAACTATTTTATTTTTAATTTAAATACTTTATTGCATAAATAAGTACAAAGGCGTAACTGTAATGCTATTAAGCACTTTCTCACAGTTTACCTGAGAGAAAAAGCTTGGGTAGTGCGAAACAACTTATAACGATATAATGCTGCCCCGTTGGTCGAGTCGTTAGTGATCCTGACTATGCAATCAACAGGGCTGGGGTTCGATCCCCGACGGGGACAAGCATTTGTGTGATGAGCATAAATGTTTGTATTTCCGGGTTTGAGTGTTTATTTTGTATGTAAAAGTATTTATATATGTATTTCTATGTATTAGTATCGTTGACTAGCACCCATAACATAAGCAAAATAATTTGCTTACTTTGGGGTTAGATCAATAAGTGTAATTTGTTCCGTTAATCTTTATTTATTTATTTTATTTAATGATTAAACTGTATTTAACTAATAACCCTCATATTATGACTAAACTAAATATGTTTAAATTAAAATAACAAAATAATAACTATAAATTATATAACATACATGTACTTACATCACTACATAGTATAAAACAAACTCGCTTTCTCTATCTGTCCCTATGTCCCTATGTATCCTTAAATCTTTAAAACTACGCAACGGATTTTGATGCGATTTTTTAATAGATAGATTGATTCTTGAGGAAGGTTTTAGTATATAAACCTTTCCGATATTCCCACAGGAACAAAAGCCACGCGGGTGAAACCGCGGGCAAGTCGCTAGTACCATATATACACATAAAATAACTACTTACATAATTAATCACACTAATTAATGGTTATACATGTCACTACCAAAGATAGGTTCCCTCAACGTTACGGCTAGGTATATGGTACCAACGCCTTAACTGAGTGCTAAGTGTGAGTTTTTCTTTTCGCATTCGATCATGAGCGCGTTTGGAGTTTACTAGGAATTTGTATGTGATTTGTACAGCGCCACCTAGTGGTAAACGTGTGAAACCAGTTTACCACTAGGTGGCGCTGTACAAATCACATACAAATTCCTAGTAAACTCGAAACGCGCTCACGATCGAACGCGAAAAGAAAAACTCACACTTAGCACTCTGTTCCTGCTGAAACAACGTCAAGGCTTGTCATTGTTGTGTTCTTGTTTGGAGGATAAGGTAACCGTTAGACTTATGCATATAGCATTAGCATTCTTCCACATAGATAGCAACTTATCATTAACAACTTTGATGGTTTCTCTTTCCATCAGGATTGTGTTAATCCCTACTACTAATTATAATAGTATTTATAATATTATATTAATAATTAATATTATAAATGCGAATGTAAGTTTGTTTGTCACACTTTCTCGCGAAAACTATTCAACCGATCATCATGAAATTTTGTACACATATTCTTGGAGGTATTAGAAGTAATATAGGATACTTTAAAAAATACTTATTTAATGGCTTAAAATACTTATTTAAAAAATCTAAGATTGAGAACTAATATTCTAAGTGAATTAATGCTTGATTCTAAATATAATATGTATACGTTCTAATTCCTGCGTGTAACAACGTGTACTCATTATAATTATGTAGCAGTAAACAAGACCGACATTTGGGATGAGCATGATGTTCGTGACAAGCGACAACCTACTTTAATATTATGAAATGTTGGATACACAGAGTATATAGCTTGTCGTTATTTACATTATCTTATATATATTAATACGTAAAGTAAAAACTTTGTACTCCTTTTTCGACTAATACACGGACGGTAGAGATTGAAATTTAGCACAAAATAAAGTTTACAGAAATCAGAAATCAGAAGCACTTTATTAGATAAAACTTTTAATAAGTTATTTTGACGCGTTAACATTTTTTAAACCGGATCTAAGCCCCACCACACACTAAGAAGATCCGACGAAAGAAACTCAGCGGGCTTGTCTTTTTTCATATCATTTTTCCCCTATATCACAATATTTAAAGTTTACAAAAAAATGTATATGAGATTGGTATGAGGAGCAATTAATCCCAGGGTTTTTTGTCTTTTAAATAATTTGAGATTTTATAATACCCTTTTTTACACAGTTTTGTTTTAACACATTTTTTAAATTTATTAACTGGTAGAACCATACTTAATATTATAACTGAGAAAGTGTGTGTGTTTGTTTGTCCGTCTTTCACAGCTAATTGGAGCGACGAATTGACGTGCGCTACTAAGACATGGGCTACTTTTTGTTTCTTTCTAACCCTCCACTTCCCTGAAATGAATTTAACGCGAGCAAAACCTAGGGCAAGAGCTAGCCTTTTATAGTTTCGGGAAGTTTATTATAAAACCGTATACTTGCCCCATAAGAGTTAGGGAGGAGTTAGCTACTTATTCTGTGGAGACGAGATGCATACATTACAGAAGACTGTAGAAATTTAATACTTTTAAATAATATGCATTAGAAATACGTTTAATTAATAAATATAAGCATTAAACACGCTACATCCATGTAAGAGACAGATCATTAATACACACATGTATACTGGTATGGTACGTGATTGCCATTGTGACTACTCGCTGGTAGAGTTTCGCTATACCTATTCCTGTCGCAATAGCGTTAGTGGTCGTCACTTTTTAGTACCTGTTTATAAGGTAAGGTAACCAGTTAACTTATGCAAGTGGCATTACCATCGCCACATGGATAGTAATGCACCAATATCATATTTGGTGTCTAGGCTAAGGTTGTCTATTTCCATTGGGTGAACCATTTACTTGTTTCCTATTATGCAATAGTGACAAGCACTGACACTATTTCAGGGTTTCTCAAACTAATATCCCTGTTAGTTTTTTAAGACAGCTACAAACTCTTAAAGAAGTTGTATTCTGACAGAAAAGAAAGTGTATTTAAATGATTAACAAATACAGACGCAAAACGATGCAGCAGAAAAACAGCAGAAAAACGATGGTATTGTTCAATTATTTTAGAACTGAGGTTATTTTAAGCGCAAATTAAGCAAATTTTATTTGCTTATTAGAAGAATAGAAATAATCGGCATAATGAAACACGGGAAAAATCTGTTGTTAATACTTTACAAAACTAGACCTGAATCAGAAACCTCCGCCTTTTTGGAAAATCACTTAAAAACCACATTTAACCGCAAATTAAAAAAAAAATACTATGGCTAAATACCTTTGACAAGAGAAAGTTAAGGACTTGGAATTAATTTCCATAAACAATCAACATTATAAAATTGCATGCATTCCAACGCTGAACATATAAAAATGGCTTTATCTCTGTCTAACAAGTTCGAATTTTCATAATAGACAAAGCTACAAAAATTTTGTCAGTGCTCTAATTTCAAATAATTTAAGAAAATAACGTCACCTTAAACTGCTTGCTGCCAATACGCCAGTACTAAAATACGCTGTCAATACACATAAAATGTCAAATAACCCTTTGTTTACAAAATATTAAATTGATTTGAGGTATTATATTTTGTATTTTTCTATAATTTTATTGTGTACTTTAAATCACGCCTGAATGGCTGAACCAATTTCGGTAATTTTTTTTATTGTGTTTGTAATTGTAAGGAAAAGGTTCTTATAAAAGAAAATATTAAAAAACTGGCCGCAAAAATAGAAAATTTAAGAATACTTAACCACCATATAAAGTTTAATGCCATTTTAGCTGCGTGGAAGGACAATCCCGTAGACTTATATAAATTACGTGTAACGTTATTTGTCCGCTATGGATTCCTAATATGAATGGCAAAACAAGGTTTACCAGGTCAGCTAGTCTAAAATAAAAACGAGTTGTTAAAGTAACATGCCCAATTGCAATATAATTTATCAATTGTTATGTAGACAGAAAACAGCTGTTCTTAAGTCCTCCATTATTCGAAACGAAATTACACGGTTTTCCCCCAATTATTTCATATCTAGTAGCGGGTCTCTAACTATCTTTGTACTAAATTCAATCCAAATCGGTTCAGTGATTTAGGCGTGAAGAAGAGACAGACAGACAGAGTTACTTTCGCATCTATAACATTAGTATGGATTTTTTTAAAGTAACTATGTCTGTCTGTCACTTCTTCACGACTAAACCACTGAATCGATTTGAATGAAATTTATTACAAAAATAGTTTGAGACTCCATAAAGTAACTACGATAGTTTTCATCCCAGATATCCTACGGAAACGGGAACTATGCGGGTACTCCGGGATGAGGAAGAAGTCGCAGACACAGCTGTTTTATCTATAAACATACTTAACTAAATCCATTTAGTTGTATATCAAATCAGATTGTTTTTTTTTTGTTAATTTTTCTACATGTTGACCTATACATATAGCAATGATCACAAACTAGGAAAAAATTAAAATCTTATTAAAAATATTTTCCAATGAAGGCAAACTTTTTGTTTCTTCAAAATAGGTTTCTATGGAAACTTGTTTTATGTACGTTTATTTTAAGACACTAATATTATGAAAGTGCGTATTTACTTTTATAATTTATTGAGATTATCATAAATGCTAGTAAAATATCAAAATAATTGCCATTCTAAATGTTTCTTCTTCAATTATTTCAACGATCCAACCTAATTTCTCTCAAGCAATTTAATATAATGGAATTTTGATCTTAGAAACTGAAGTTTACTTGAAAGGGGGAACGTTTCCTTTGAATTTTAATAACCTTAATATTATACATTAAAGGAGACATTTAATTCTTACATAAGATAACTTAGAATTTTTGCTTTGATTAAGCCATGAGTTACACGATGTAGGGATATACGAATTCTTAATCATGTAAAAGGAATAAAAATATATATTTTATTTCTAAAAGACATATTTTCATTCCATGGGATCGTAAATAAGCAGATAATTCTCCTGGAAAGAGATTAACCATCGATTAAAGACACCAAAGTTTTTAATGTGTTGCTATCCGAGTGACAGTGTTGGAATGCCACATATATGAGTTTACTAAACACCCAATACTTCAAACCGGAACACAGTAACGAGAGCCCATGAGACACCGATGCTATTGTGGCAGGACTAGGTAAGTCGGTGGTACCAACCCAAAGAGACGTTTTAAAACTCTGCCACCTTGTTGGTAGCCACGATATTAGACACATACTAGCCTTCTCGTTGTTTACGAAATCCCTAGCCAAAAGCAGCTGATATTTTTCTACAAAAGAGGCGCGGGTCAACCAACACAAGGTTTTTTTTAATGGAATAGGGTGCAAACGGGCAAAAGGCTCACCTGATGGAAAGTGATCATCGCCAACCATGAACAGCTGCAAATCCTAAAATTGGGCTATTGAGTTCAGCAATGTCTCGCTAGCAAAGCAATGTCATTCTATTTGTGATAACTTTTCCCCATGTTGATGCCGAGCTTCTCTGAAGATTAGGCCAACTGCCATTCTTCCAAGCAGGTCGTAAGAGGCGACCGATTGTCTATACAAGTCACTACCATCGTGGCTACTAGGTGGTAGAGTTCTGCATTGTCTCGCCCGGATCTGATGCCACAGCCTTACATATTCTTGCAGTTAAAAGCGTTAATGCTTGTCATTGTCGTGTTCTGGTTTGGAGGGTAAGGTAGCCGGCAAACTTATGCATGTGGCATTAGACCTTGCTACAAGATAGCAACGCACCGTTAACACTTTTGGTGTCTAAAGGCGATGGTTGGAGACCCATCTGCTTGTTTGCTATCTTATGATATAAAAAAACTTATTGTAATAGATTAGACTTTTTTGATATCATTCATATGAACCTACAATTATTTTTACCTATTACTAGTTCTGCCCGTGAATTTGTCCACGTGGAAAAATTTCTAAAACAAAAGTACCCTAAGTTACTCCTTATTACCGTGGTTTAAAAGATAGCCATTCTCTGAGTTTTACTCGCATTGTTCCTGTTCCCATGAGATTTCCGTGATAAAACTATCACATGTCCTTTCTCAGGTCTCAAATTATCTTTGTACTAAATTTCATTCAAATCGTTTCAATGATTTAAGTGTGAAGAAGAGACAGACAGACAAAGAGACCGACAGACAGAGTTACTTTCGTATTTATAATGTCAGTATGGATTAGGATCGGCTTGTCCCAATCTACTTAAATACTTTTTAAATGTATTTTGCCATAGTAAATATTTAAATTTTAGGTTAAATCTGATTTTTAACTAATTTTCAAAAATGGAGGAGTTTTTTGATTTAGGTGTAATTTTATAAAATAAAGAAGAGACATACAGATAGATAGATAGACAGACAAATAGTTACTTTCGCATTTATAATATTAGCACCAGGGCGACAAATTTTCAGGATCAGCAAAATTCAAAGTAAGAGAAAAAAAATTCGCTTTAGAAAATGCTGTAAAATATTTCTTAGTTTATATTAGATTTTCTTTAAATTAATTTCTATGTTAGGTGTCCATAGGTGGAGGCAAAAGTAAGATCGAAAGATTTTTTAATATATTTAAATAGCGCTTATATTTAATTAAATTGCCAATAGGTGGCATTTTAACGGTGCCCCAGGCATTAACGTTAAATCTGGCCATGTTTGTTACAATATATGAAGACTATCGGGAAACGATACCGTTATACGTATCTATATATTAATACGTGAAGTGAAAACTTTGTACCTTTTTTTACGACAATCACATATGAATTTGGCACAGTTAAAGTTTACATCGCGGAGGAGTAAAGAAACCTAATATTTTTTAATTATACGTGTTAGAAATATATTAAGTTCATAAAAATAAAAATTACAAATTGACATATATGATAAGCATAAGCATTTTTTCTTAGCATTTTTATGCTTTTAACATTTTGCTGTCTCCTGCTGAAAAGGGAGTGAAACTGGATGTATTTTCCTACTCCTATATACTTCTGATTAATTTCATTGCGGGTTCCAAGACAGCTTAACTTTTCTCCAGGGCATCCTGAGCTCGCAACTCAGTGATTATCAGGAAGGTTGCCGCTGTTTATTCTGGTTTACAGAAGTTACAGTGGTGGGAAAGGAAGGTGGGCCAATTGTCCTATAAAAAATAGTTGATAATATACACAAGCTTATTTTATTTTATTCACGGATAGTTGTAGCCGAACTTAAAAGAGATTTTATTGTTTAGTCTATGATTGAATGTCGATCACAGTGTTATCACGAGCAATAATAATTATTCTAATCAGCTGCTCTATCTTTACAAATCGGATAACAAATAACGGTTACGAAACAAAAGAAAAATTCCTAATAGCAGGGGAGCCCGAATTGCTAAAGGGTCTCGAGATCCTAACTCGAGTGTCGTAAGGACTTATTGGATTTTGTAGACTAAGTTATAGGAAAAATAAAATTTTTAATTTTATAAAGTTATGTTTTTCATGTGGTGGGGAATGGTGGGGAAAAAATCTACTGATAAAAAAAATGTTTTAAAAAAAATCAGTGACATGGAAACACTAAAGCGCGTTAGATTAGGGTATGGTGGGTTAATTGCCAGCTAAAATTTAGAAAATTGGGCTCCCCTATTAAAGCTAGTTGCTTAAAAACTTAAATCCTGTATCGGGCTAGGGCCCGTAGCCTGTATAGTTAATGAACAAACGCTAAAATGAAATATTTATTTCAGATCCTCCAGTAGTATCATTATCTCTGGGCAGCACATTAAACCCGTATGACATTAAAGAGGGAGATGATGTTTACTTCGAATGCACAGTACGAGCAAATCCAAAAGAACACCGTATCTCCTGGTATCATAACGTAAGTTGTAATTTGTTCTTTTCATTGTCGAGTTCTGCTCAAACTTTTTCAATATCCAAGAATACATAAAGATATCAGCCCCAAGCCGCACTTTTTGCTAGTAAAAAAATGAAAAAGTAAAAGTATCTTCACGCCGTATCACCGAAGAGGTAGGCAGAGGCACAAAGTGCACCCACGATTAGCCGAAGATACTTAGTTCTACAGTGTCATAGGTGGCTAGCCTTACGCCAACCGGGCACTTCTTCCAATCCCGGACAAAGTTGTTTATGACAGAATACTTAAAAGTACATTTTTGAATTGCCTGTCCCGGGAATCAAACCCGGAACCTCATGTGGTCAAATCTGACACTGTGCCACTATACCATTGCCTGAGAATTTTTTCAAAATTAAATTGCCTGGTTGGGGATAAATTTACCACCTATTACATTGTGAGACTAAGTTTCCACAATGTGATAGGTTGTAAGCCTATCTGTCTGTCTGTCACCAAGCTATATCTCATCAACCGTGATAGCTAGAAAGCTGAAATTCACAAATTATGTATTTCTGTTGCCGCTATAACAGCAAATACTAAAAATAAATAAAATGAAAATATTAAGGGGTGTCCCCATACAATAACGTGTTCTTTTCGTATTTTTTGATATGATGATACGGAACTACGACTCGCACTTGGCCAGTTTTTTCATCAATGGTGCGCTTCGAGGAATTCATTAGGTGCGCTTCAAAATGGTTGCGCTTTGAGGAATACCCCGTACCGCGTAGTTTAACCCGAAAATAGGTTATCATATCTTAAATGTAGTTTTTCATACAAATTTTCATCAACTATTCCAGTCCCTTAAGGACTGAGTTTTAAAAAAAGTAGCTTATGTTTGACCTGGAATCTTCAACAATTTTATGCCAAATCTCATTATAATCATGGAAGGATTATC
This sequence comes from Apodemia mormo, assembly GCA_036924255.1. Taxonomy (NCBI): domain Eukaryota; kingdom Metazoa; phylum Arthropoda; class Insecta; order Lepidoptera; family Riodinidae; genus Apodemia; species Apodemia mormo. Next base: position 19,450,658 of record JAUPFN010000018.1, read on the forward strand.
AGATAGACCAATAGACTGTCGTATTTATATTATATATATATATATATATATATATATATATATATATATATATATATATATATATATATATATATATATATATATATATATAATACTGAAAAAAACCTTTCCGATTTTGAATATAGTAGCTAATGAATGTAGTGAACTTATTTTTTTGTAGTAGTAGTAATTGGAGAGAAAACACAAAAAAACTGTTTACACTCGAACGTATTAACGGTAATGCAAAAGATTTTTTTCAGTATTATATATATATATATATATATTTTTTTTTTCAGTATTATATATATATATATATATATATATAATACTGAAAAAAACCTTTCCGGTTTTCAAAGGAATTATTTTGTAGCTTAATACAATCATGATTTAGCGTCTACATCACTACTATCTTTTGCATTACCGTTAATACGTTCGAGTGTAAACAGTTTTTTTGTGTTTTCTCTCCAATTACTACTACTACAAAAAAATAAGTTCACTGCATTCATTAGCATCGTTTGTAGTATACAAATTGCAAAAAAATTGGTGACGGAGCTTATCTGTGTCATTATTTTATGGATATTGATTGGATTTTATGGAAATGGATTTTTCAAAATATTTGCTTCATTTAAGGGAAGTTCCTCAAATTTAGTCCTAAAATGCCTGTCCCAGATCGGACAGGGTTTTTTACACATTGTACCTACCTGTCAGCACAACATTAAATAATGATTAGTATGTAATATGCGATCCGATAATGTAGAATGATAAGTTAGTTAATTATAATGTCTTACAATATGTACCTACAGTATTTTACCACTCAAATTGTGCAATGTATAATATATATTTGAGTTACAGTTCGTGTTTTAAAAACATATCTACCTTAAGATTTCAGATATGCTAACAAAATCTGATGTAAGTCAGTTTGTTACCTGAAACGATTTCGTAATATGCCATATGTACACATTGTATTTCATGCATACATTCAAACAAAAACCAGATGGTTGAATTAACCACGACTAGTTTCGTGAGCTTTATCGTGATTTGTACGAATGTATTTAAATCATTTAAACATAATTTTATGCTATCAACTTACATAAACGTTGCATAATTTTTAAAATGTTAGTTCAAATTGTGATTTGTGCATGAGCTTTCACGAAATTTTCCAATGACTGATACAATCTATTTTATACGGGTATGTACAAGGTGCTTCTTACTTTCGAAAATATTTTGTTCAAAATCAGCAGTAGAACTGATATCAATAGTATGTTCATGACTATATCCCGGAGGAGGTAGGCAGAGGTACTACCAGTGCAACCACGAATAGCCAAAGATACTCGACAGCAATAGTTTTGCAAAATATATTTATATAACCACAGCAGTTGTTTTGATATTCTTCGCTTGAGTCACCAAAATTCTTACCACTTTACCATTCTGACAATCCAAAGACAGTAATTCTGATAGAAAATTTTATCATAACATGTTTCGCATCACATTGTTCATTGATGCGTAGAGTGACAAAAATTGTGCGACGTTATTTATACAACTTAATTTACTGATAACTCAGTGTTGGTTATTTCTATTTTACTTTATGTAATTGTATATTTATTTAAATTTTAACTTTATGTAATTGTATTTAAATAATGCAGTTAATAGAAACTGTTCATACAAAAATACACTTGGGGTATTTCAGCTTTTATATCAAGTAAAAAGCATCGTTAAGGTATTTAAAGTTATGTAACAGCGCTGCTATAACAACAAAAAAATATATAAAATTACAGACTGAATATTTTTATACAGGACAAACCAGTTCTACATAATCTGGTATCCGGCATCATAGTGAGCACAAAATCGCTAGTTTTGCAAAAGGTGACGAGGGATCAAAGCGGAGATTACTCCTGTCGCGCGACTAATGCGTTAGGAGAAACTGCCAGTCAAACGACACATTTAAGTATACAATGTAAGTATAGCACTTCAATTTAAATATTAATTTACTGTATAAATTACAAACCTTATAACATTTTATATCTTATAAATTTTAGTACTTACCTGCATGACCGAGCTTTGCTCGTTTTTTTGGTTAAAACGACTTGTTCTAAAAATGAAACCTAGGTAGATGGATTTATGGTCCACAAAAACTCCTAAATACTAAATTTCATGAAAATCGTTGGAGCCGTCCGAGATTCAAATTATATATTTATATACATACAAAAGTTCCTCGTTTAAAAGTATTACATTACTGGAGCGGAGTTCGTTATTTCATGTTATCTGTTACTGGCTAAGGGGCTGGATGAGTAATGTGAAACAAAAAACCGTCACTAAAAACCGACTATTTTGCAGTGATTTTTGAGGTGATTTTCAACCACTAGTGAACTAATTTTTTTTAATCGATTCATATTGCCGTCAATTTTTAGAATATGCAAAAATATTTCAAAGCTTTAACGTTTAAATACCTCTTACTAATATAAATAAATTGAATTTGGTTTTTAAGTGACGGAAAATTTATAAGACATAATAAAATTGAAAGGTTTCTTAGGAACAACTGGTTGAAATGAAGTTCCTTTGCTATATCTGAGGCTGTGACTGTGATTTAGGCCCCGGTTACCCTTTGATTTATGCGAGTACGAGAGTTAAGCGTAGTAAAGTGAATAGACGCTGATTATTGATCACTCGCACTAATCAACGGCTGTCTAAACGTGTTTCTTGCTTAATATTAAGCACCTGCATGAAACACTCGCACTCACACTAATCGAAGTGCAACCATTATAAAAAGGTCAAATGCAAAAAAAAAACGTAACCAAGGAACATTTCATTGAATTGGTGTAAGATTTTATTTGTACCGTTAGTACAATAATTTGGTGAACCATGCCGCGCTAATTCGCGCGGTAAATCGCGCTACCAATAACAATTGCTCTATATAACATTTGCTCTGTATTAATTTAGCCAGCATGAAACGCTGTTGATCACTATAAGTAGTCTCAATTAAATTAAATTACATATTCTATACTTTCCATCGTCGGCACTTGGTGAAATTCCATTGTTATTAGACACTTTTACTATTCCACTTGTACATAAATTTCACTTTTACACCATTTTTTTATTATATTACTCGATCTGGAATATAAATTCCACAACAGTCAATAATGATCAGTTAAGTATATTACGTCCTGAGGACGCTTTAAAAAGTGAAACCGGTCGAGTAATATAATAAAAAAAATGGTGTAAAAGTGAAATTTAGGTACAAGTGGAATAGTAAAAGTTTCTAATAAATTAAATTACCTTGACGTCACCAATTATGGTAAAAATCCAAGTATAAGATAAGTAATGATAAAAATCCAAGTACAATATAAGTAATTGTGTTAAAAATCCAAGTAAGATAAATTCAAACTAATATAATTTCCCCGTGTTTTTTGTATTTTATTTTGCTGATTTCCCGTTTGATTGATTCAAGTACGTTGAAAGGTAAAAACGTTACAGGTTCTTGACCTAGAACTTCCACCTTTGACCCTGTTTTTGCTTATTCATCGACTATGTCATTAACGAGACATTAAGTCCTTTTAGCAATCGTACAGTGACTTTGCATAACTTTGCAACTTGTATCTAGTTGTTGAAGTAGATTTTTACATCTATGTTCTGTAAAAAATGTACATATCTATGCTGTTGTTGAACTCGGAATAATAAGTGCTAGCACCCGTCTCCTGCTACATGTATATACATATAATAAAATTGTAGGAAAGTCAAACTGTACATTGAATATTTTTTTGAAAGAATACTTGGGGCGTGATCTACAATCGATACCGAAGCCAAAAATATAGTTTGTAGAACTTTTGTCTGTTTGTCTGTATGTATGTCCGGGGTATACTCAAAAAGAACTGAATGGATTTACTTCAAATTTTGCATGAATATTACTAACAGGTCGGGTCAACATATAGGCAACATATTATCACGCTATCACCTACGGGGGAGGAGCTGTGCGGAGTAAACGAAGTCCGCGCGGACGAAGTCGCAGGCAACAGCTAGTACACTAATAAATTTGTACACCTTTTAAAGATAATTGAGCGAACTTTGCGTAATTTCATACCCCACGTATGGAATTTGGCACAGTTAAAGTTTACATGGCGGATGACTGCAGTAACCTAATACTTTTAAATGAAATGCAATAAATTAATTAAAAAAAATGTGAGCCGTCACGGGACTCCTGACAGATGTGAAACATCGGGGTCGCGTAGTTGGTTGCCATGGCGACACATCGCACGTCATAGACGCTACTAAATATGGACTGTATACTTCGCTGTATACCCTACCTTAGTGCATAATATTATAGCGTGGCGACGCCAACGATCCGGTTTACACCTGCGCCAATAGATGTTTCACATCAAAAATAAACATTACACTCACTACATTCATGTGGCATATATGATAATATACCACACGTGTACTAATTTCTTTTTTTTTTGCATGGGCGTTACTAATTTCTTTACGGCTAAAGGCAGTTGTCGAACTTCAGAGAGATCTTATTGTTTAGTCTATGGTCAAATTTTGGCCATATCTCCGGAGTCCTTGGATGAAGGAAACTACTACTAGATATGAAATAACCAAGGGAAAACCGTGTCATTTTGTTCCGTGTAATGGCGGACTTAAGAACAGCTGTTTACTGTCTACATAACAATTGATAAATTATATTACACCAATTGCATGGTACTTTAATAATTAGTTTTTACTTTAGATTTAAGGTATACATTAAAATTATGGAAAAATACGAATAAACGCTCAAATCAATTTAATATTTTGTAAACAAAGGGTTACTTGACATTAAATTTTAACTTGCCTACATTGACAGCGTATTTTAGCAATGGTGTATTGGCCACAAGCCGTTTAAGGTGACGTAAGTTTTCTTAAATGATTTGAAATTAGAGCATTGATAATATATTTGTAGCTTTGTCTATTATAAAAATTCTTACTTGTTAGACAGAGCCATTTTTATTTGTTCAGCGTTGGAATGTATGCAGTTTTATAATTTTGATTTTTTATGGAAATTAATGAAAAATCCTTATCTTTCTCTTGTCAAAGCCGGAGTCCTGCATTAAATGTTCACAAAATTAAAGTGCGACCACACGGGAAGTATGTCAAACAAAAAATATATTTTTAAAGTCAGTTCATAAATGAAGCGAGTTCTAAGGTAACAAACTTAAAAATTGAAAAAAAACATGCAGCTGAATTGACAACCTCCTCCTTTTGGAATGTTGGCTGAAAATGCGTAGTTCCCTTATGATTAACAAAAAACAATTGAATAAAATGAAGGCGGCTTCGAGGATCTCTAGTAATAAAAAAAGCAATTACTTTCAGTTTTGTTAAGAGAAGATTTATTTTGAGATATCAAAATAGATCGCAAAAGTTTTCCACGTGGATGTCGAAACCTATTTACTCCTTGCTCTTTCACGTTGATGAGTTTTCTAAGAGTGTTCTTGCTAGTCTTAGATAAAAAATGGAGCACTGTCATACATCGTAATGAATCCATTATTTCGTACTTGTCTAGTATTTCAATGTTGCTATTCGCGAGGTTTTTCCTTATTTTTAGGGCAATTTATTAAATGTTTTATCAAATCTATTTATTAATACATGAACTATAATCTTATACTGATTTTACCAACAATTACGCGAATGGTGGAGTATGATATTTGTAACAGTAAAATTTACATTGCGGAGAAACACGTAATATTTTTAAATAACACATTACATTCATGTGACACACATGATAATACACACATATATACTATTTTCTTTACGCCTATAGTCTGTTGTCAATCTTAAAAGAGACTTTATTCTTTAGTCAGTGTTAATAAGAAGTACTAAAAGAAACCATCAGAATCATTTATAAAATGAAAGTTTCTATATTTAGTAACCTCTGCTAATTGAAACCACTAGACAGATTTGGATGAGATATAAACGACCTAACAAAATTACAGAAGAAGTAGAAATTATGTCAACCCAAGAATTAATTGCTAGAATGCTAGAATTATATTCTAAGTAAAATAAATGCATTGTTTAAACAATTATCTGTTAAAATTTAAGAACTCGTATTATTTTTAAATAGCATTGTGGTAGTAACAAGAAACACGAAATTGTTATGTTTTATTCTAGAATGTTACATGTTCATTTAAATTAAATTTAAGGAGTTTCTTCACAAAACTTGGCTCTCAAATAGATCTCAATTCTTTTGCCAGCGAAATCGATGAAGACGCCTACTCTTATATCGAACTTGGCCCTCATTTCACATTTATGTTTTAATGGAATAAACACTGCACACACAATCATTTGTATGGCATAGATCAAAATATACACACACATATTATACACCTAACGAAATAGATTGTTTATGGTTAAAGTTTTTTGTCAAACTTAGAAGAGATTTTAAAGTTCAGTCTATGGTCAATCGGAGTCATAGAATTATTTTCGAATTTCAAAAGATGGCAACGGCTTGTTATTGTGAAACGATACTAGGTTATTTAATATAACGTTGCATCCAAATGGAGTTTTACAAAACGCTGACGACGAAAACCTTAGAATATATTGTAGTATTGCCTTTGCCATCTGGAGAACGATCTAGTTGTATACATAGCTATGATATAAAAGAAGTCGTCTTACCAAGCGAATGCTTTTTAACAGACTTGAAACTAAAAGGCGCTTCTTAATTCGTTGGAATCTTTATCGTATGAATGTTCCTGAATTACTAATGACGCCTAGACATATTTCGAAAATTTTTGCAATTTTTTGGAAGAAAATATCTACTTTCCAATTGACCTTTTGATTAATATTCCATTCTTCCATCTATATTAATATTATAAATGCGAAAGTTTGGATGTTTGGATGTATATTTGTTACTCAATCACGCAAAAACTACTGAACAGATTTTAATAAAATTTGGCACACAGGTAACTAATAACCTGGAATAGCACATAGGCTACTTTTTATCTCGGAAAAATTGGGTGATCCCGCGGGATTTGCCAAAAACTTTTATAATGCAGCGGGCTGCACGCTACACCTAGTTGATTGATAGGTGACGATCTCATTCATGGTTTATTTATGTTTTTACATTACACAATGATTACAAGATTAAAATATTGTTTAAATCATCATAGATCCTATTGGTTATAGAAAGATAGGAGAGAGGAATATACTCATATATCTTATTTAATTAATTATCATTATAATAAAGGAAATAATTTAAAAGAAACAATTAATTAGAATTGAATTTATTTTAAAATTCAGTTTAATATATCATTTTACATAAATTTATCGCTCCAGAGATACAGAAGATTGGATGTCAGTTTTACTGCTTTTAAATTGTTCACTACAAATTAGGTATTTTATTATCACGTAAGACTGTGTCCACTTAATACAGACAGTTTGACTAGCACAAATCGATATAAATACAGCATGCTTAAAACATAATATTAATAAGGGTAGGTACGAGTATCTAACATTGTACCGGTTCCCGTGTGGGAAAGAGAGTGATCCGAACGTTAACAGACTTTTCGGTTACTACGGCTGATCGGCGGGGCTATTACGTAACTCGCAATGCGGAATTATCATAATTGTTTAGTTATTGCAAGACACATAACAGCCTTGTATATTAGTGACAGTCATTACAACTAGATTAGTTTTGGTGCTGTGATATTGCAAGAAGGACATCTAGCGAACAGCAAGCAATTGGCGACGTTTTTGATGATTTTTTCGTTACGTTTAAAAGTCATCGTTGATGGCTGACGGCTTGCAAACGTTAGGTGATACGCCTGCGGTTCGTCAGATGGTGTGAGCCGTGATGTATAGTATTATGTCGCCGCATTTTACCGACTTGATATCGATTACCGCTTGTTTATAACGATGACCGGGATCGAAAACTTAACGTGCTTGTAGAAATAAAGAGGGTGTTACTTCATTACCAGTAGACTCCAGGCGGCTTCTGAGATTTGGATTTTCGAGAAAAACCTAGAAAAAATTACAACAATTTAGCTAAATCTGGAGATCGATATCTCATGATTTGAATGGTAACAAGATCTGAAATCCCCATACCAATATTATATTTTACAGCTCGCTGCATTACAAAAGTTTTTGTCGAATTCCGCAAGATCACTCAATTTTTTCGGGATGAAAAGTGGCCTATGTGCTATTCCAGGTCTGATCACCTGTGTGCCAAATTTCATTCAAATCTTTTCAGTAGTTTTTGCGTGATTGAGTAACAAATATTCATCCAAACATCCAAACTTTCACATTTATAATATTACTAGCGACCTGCCTGTGGTTTCACTCGCGTAGCTTTTGTTCTTGTGGGAATATCAGAAAGGTTTATACACTAAAACCTTCCTCAAGAATCAATCTATCTATTGAAAAAACCGCATCAAAATCCGTTGCGTAGTTTTAAAGATTTAAGCATATATAGAGACAGACAGAGAAAGCGACTTTGTTTTATACTATGTGTCTATTTTATAGTGACTAGCTGCCGCGTGCAGTCCGCTGCATTACAAAAGTTTCTGCGAATCCCAACGGGATCTTCTAATTTTTCCGGGATAAAAAGTAGCCTATGTGCTATTCAAGGTCATTATCTATCAGTGTGCTAAATTTTATTCAAATCCGTTTTATAGTTTTTGCGTGATTGAGTAACAAACATCCATTCATCTATCCATCCATCCAAACTTTTGCATTTATAATAATTAACATAGATAAATATCTATACATATAAAAAATCGTAGGAAAGTCAAAACTGTATATTGAATATTTTTTTAAAATAATACTTGGGGCGTGATCTACAATTGATATCGAAGCCAAAAATATAGTTTTTAGAATTTTTGTCTGTTTGTCTGTTTGTCTGTATGTATGTCCGGGGTAAACTCAAAAATTACTGCATGGATTTACTTCAAATTTTGCATGAATATTACTAACAGGTCGGGTCAACATATAGGCTACATATTATCACGCTGTCACCTGAAGGGGAGGAGCTGTGCGGAGTAAACGAAATCCGCGCGGACGAAGTCGTGGGCAACAGCTAGTAGATAATATAGAAGTTACATATTCGTTGTTTTGTAGGTATGTCTGTGTAATGTATTAGGTAGGTAAGTCAAAAATAACATTTATTTTTACGCATTATAGAATTCCAACTTTTGATTTAAATATTGGTTATCAAAAATTACTTATGTAGTTGTTTTTTTTTTAAATAAATATTACCACTAATAATAAAGGACTTTCACGCAGACTTGCGTGAAAGTACTTTGCGCCCTTGATCTCCATAATCCAGCCCTATCATTTAATTGTTCTTAACGGACTTTTACAAACTATTAACTACCTCTTTGTAAAAATTTCATCCTTTATTATTTTTTTAGTAAATACACGAGATAGCAAACTAGTAAATGGCTCTCCTGATTGAAAGAGAAACCATCGCCTAGATATAGACACTCAAGATTTTAGTGCATTGCTATCCGTGTAGTGAGATGGCAATGTCACCACGCACAAGTCAACCGATTACCTTACCCTCCAAACTGGAACAAGGCCATGCCGAGCATTGAGGTTATTGCGGCAAAAATAGGTAAGGCGGTGGTACCAAACACCCGGGCGAGACGTTGCAGAACTCTATCTCTATACAATGTAAAGAAAACCCTGTCGGATAATTAGGGTGTTATTTTATAAATGTGTATGTGTGTTATAACAAATAAGGGTGATATTTAGTACCGCAATACTAAATAACACCCTTACATATGTGTAATTATTTTATGGATATTAATTAATTAGTTTTCCAATAAAAAAATATCTTGAATGGTATTTTCATACATTAAGTATGACAACACCTATAAATAAGTAAATTCTATTATCAAAGAATACTACCGAAGGATATGCGGCGCGTTTAAATTTCGTTTGTAAAAATCCGAAAAATGAACACCGCGCCTTCGAACGATGTTTGTGCGAAAACCGCCAAAGCGAAACAATGAAACAAACAGCGAGAAGGCGTTGTCATTTTTAAAATATTTGCCTAACTCTAGAGAGATATAAGTAAAAATACGAATATAAAAAAACGATATATTTTTTATTTTCAGACAAAGTCATTTTAATATTTTTTTTAGTAATGTTTTTAACCAACCTATATGCCTCTTTCGGATCGGACAGGGTTTTCTTCACAAACTGTATATAAGAGTATGTATGTATATTTTTGGGACGCTCTGTAGCCTAAATGGGTTGATAGGTTTAAGCGTGAGAAATATTCTTAGATTCGTCTTAATTATGAAAGTGACATTGGCTATATATTTTTTAGCCGACTGCGTAAAAAGAAGGGTTATATCTTTTTTCGTTTTTACATAACTTACTAATTTAACTACACAGTCAGTTAAGTTACATGTGAAAACGCACTTTAGTTTGCACACACGCTAATTTCATCTCCATCTCAGTGCTACCTCACTTGTTCTTTAAATCATCACTTGTCAATTCGTTTTTCAAGGAGTTTATAATATTTTTTTAACTCAGTAAAACTGTAACAAACAGCTTTCCATTTCGTATATATTTGGAATCCTGTATCAAATCTTCAGCATATTTAATTCCGTCTAACATCCTCTCAAACAAAAAAAAATGTTGAAAGTCGGTTTTGAAATAAATGTCCGAGTTCTGAGGCGACAAAATTAAGAATAAAAATAATAATTTTTTTAGAAAAAACATATTTTTCTTATTCTTAAGTTTGCTAATTATTATTAAAAGAATTTTCAAAGTTGATTTATAAATGATCGAGTTCTGAGGTAATAAACTCAAAAAAACATATAGCCGCATTGAGAACCTCCTTTTGTGGGGTCGGTTAAAAAGCAGAGGCAATTTAAAGTTATGTAATCATTATCGGGGTATTTCCCTCGGAGAATATTCATACACTAATTACATCATCGGCTTGACCCAACCGCATCTTCCCAATCGGTTACTATTAATAAATTATTTTTTTAAATTTAATTTATTTTTCATCTGATAAATTCCATCTTAAATTTATATAATTGTATACTATAAACTTTAAAAACCATCTTATTTATTTATTTATTTTATTTTAATGCACCCGAATAACAAAAGTAAACATAAAGACAAAATTAGTACAAAAGCAAGCTTATTTCTAAAGAAATTTCTTCCAGCAAGCCCAAAATAAGAGAAAAAAAATAAAATAAGGTAGAAAAACACGTGTACAAAACAAAAGAACAAAAAAAAACAGAAGAAACTTTTACCTAAATAGAGCCATGAATGTGGAGAGAGCAAGACAAACCTGTAAGAATCGTGATATATGACGCCCACCCAAGAAAGGATCGTATAGATACATATGCATATATTTATAAATTAGTGTAGGCATGTTGTGTAAAAGATCACAACCCAGAAAATTACTGTAAAGCTACCGTACTAAAGTTCAAACCCCGTGGTTTCAATAATTACAATCCAAATGTAGTCAACTGTGTAAAAGGTCGCAATTAGTTGGACTGATAACACCATTTATGCAGTTTAATCTAAAGGGTAAAACGTGTAACTTTACCACGTCACATAAAGTCAAGCGTACTCATTTTATTAATATTCCGGATTGCGGGCAACTTAATTTGTAGTTAAACTTTGCCTCCATTCGATTCATTTATTCGATATCCGTTTATTCCCGAGGGCTGATAAATATCCTGTGTCTATCTTTTTATATATTTTTATATAATAGTATATTATTCTTAATATATTAAAATGAAAATTCACTGACTCACTCATCACAAAATCTTGAAAAAGATGAAATTTTTACAAAGAGGTAGTTAATAGTTTGTAAAAGTCCGTTAAGAACAATTAAATGATAGGGCTGGATTATGGAGATCTAAGGGCTCACGCAAGTCTGCGTGAAAGTCCTTTATTATTAGTGGTACAAATTCAAAATTAGACAAAAAGATAGTTAAAAGTTACTAGATGTTCACTAAGAACAAATTTTCTGACAGAGCCGAATAGAAAAGTTCCAAGGGATTACGCAAGTTTGTATAAAAGTCCTACATTTTTTATGCTACAAACTTTCCACAATTTTTTGGCAAGGAGATAGTTATCTATATATTAATACGTGAAGCCTTATATTAAGACCATATATTAATAGTATTGTTCACATAAACTATTTTATAATAGCGCGTTATAGGCTATAAAATATTGTTCTAGCGCGCTACGTAATAGACTATATTATGTAGGTAACACTATAAGTTTTGTGTAACTAAAAAAAACACGTTATAACCAAAATATTATGTTTATTTAATATTACATAAAAATATAACATTTTAAACATTTTTTCATGCGATCGAACCATTTTTTAAAACAGGAGGACCATAGATCTGAAGGCATGTTTTCTACGTGCTGATTGAACGCTATCACTGCCTCTTTGGAGTTGGTAAGAGTAAAACCTCTCATCAAATCTTTGATTTTGGGGAAAATACAGAAATCACAGGGTGCTAGGACGGGGCTATGTGCAGGATGAGTGACGAGATTTACTTTTTCGGAAGCTAAAAATGACTTTGTTTTGTTGGCCGTGTGTGAAGAAGCGTTATCATTGTGTAGGAGAATGCGGCTTTTGGGTCGTCTTTCCCGAACTTTTTCTATTACCCTGGGAAAACAAATGGTAGAATACCACTCGGCATTAATACTCTTTTGATCTTCAAGTGGAATTGTACAGATGGAACCCGTAGCTGAGAAAAAAAACGCGATCATTTTTTTACCAACGTTTCTCGCCTGTCTCACTTTCGTTGGCCTGTTCAAAACAATAAATCCACGTTTCGTCTCCTGTGACAATGTCATAAACAGCATCAGAATGTTCGTGGAAGTACTTCAGTAGTATCTGTGAGCACCATTCTACGCGAGCCCGCTTCTACTCCGCTGTCTGTTCATGAGGGATCCAACGACAACAAAGTTTCCGAACTTTCAATTCTTCGTGTAAAATTTTCTAAATTTGGCTCAAAGCAATCCCCAATAGTCCTCGAATTGTCTCATAGATAATCCGGGGGTTTTCTTCAATTAACCGTTTAACAGTAGCCACATTATTTTCGTTGACGGCAATTGAAGGTCGCCCTTCACGAAATTCGTCATGTAAAGAAACTCGCCCTCTCTCAAATTCAGCAAACCATCGCCTCACGGTGCTCAAACAAGGTGCTTCTCTCCCAAAAGCATTTTGAAGACGAGCGGCTCAGTCTTGCGGAGAAAGAGAACTTTTAAAATCATAAAAAATAATCGCTCTAAAATCTTTTCGACTTAATTCTATTTTCTTTGTGTACGTATAACTTTGATGTATGATAAAAAAACAATTGACAAATCGTTTCCCGCCAATTGTTTTTTTATTACTAAAACGGTTGCAACGTTTTGAAAATATAAAATTCGAAATTCAAATAGTTCCGATTGGCTAGAAGTGCAAAACTTTTAGTGTGCCCCATGTATAACGTGTAACAATGATCGCATGAGTTGGTCGAGATAGCGGCGTCGGCCGAGATAGCGCGTGACTCATCACAACGTCATGTACAGCGAGCGCTAGCACACGGTAACTGAGCGTATAAAACTATATTTATACGCTCAGTTACCGTGTATGTTATAACGTCTAGCGTCTACAGTCTATCACGTCACATAAAGTTTTAACTACGCTACCTGCCTACGCTAGCCGCTAGGTATATAGCGTGGCGTTATGTTATAGCGCTGAATGCGAATCTAAATAGCTTACGCTTTACGTAGAGTACACATAGCGCGCTATAATATAATGCTATGCGTTATATTAACTACCATTATATACTAAGACTAATGACTTTGGACCCCCTTTTAAAAGAATTGCGCAAACGGTGAAGTATGAAACGACAATGTCAACGTGTATATAGACGTGTGCCCCACCTCATTTACTTGGCGGCCAACTGTTCTACAATACTCATTGCAGAGTTTTAAGTTTAGCTTCTTTAGCAATATCATTCATTCCATAATTTTCTGACCACCCTGTTGGTCAAGTGGTTAGCGACCCTGACTACGCAATCGACGGGGCTCGGGTTCTATCCCCGACGGGGACAAGCATTTGTGTGATGAGCATAAATGTTTGTATTTCCGGGTTTGGGTGTTTATTAAATATATTTTAATATTTACACATGTATTTCTATGTATTAGTATCGTTGACTAACACTCACAACACAAGCAAATAATTTGCTTATTTTGGGGTTAGATCGGTAAGTGTAATTTGTCCCGGAAATATTATTATTATTATTATCCTGTTAAGAATGAAAAGCTCCATAAAACAAAACTCAAGATGTCCATCGAATTGACATTTTAAAAATATGCTTCAGATAAATACTTAGGTATAAGCGTTTGTAACACTAATTTTAACTAATATTTTATTTTATTTTTCAATTTTAAAAACTAACCATGCCAAGAACAAATTGTAACAAATAATTTCTAGTTGTAAACCTATCTAATTTTATTTTTTCCCAGCAACAATAACAAGATATAATATAATACATTTTTGAAAAATACTAATTCTTTTTATTTACCATCAAAAGCCAAGCATATCTGGGATTGGAAGAAGGAATTAGCTAAAGCATCACAACATTATCATCAAAATTAAAAACTTCAAAACAAATCAAATATTAACGTTTGACATTACCTATGCAATACGTAGTTTGCTTCAATTCAAAAGAACATCTAGGGTATAAGTGTAAACATATTTACAAAAAAATTTTTTTTTTTCTGATTACTACCATAAAAATTTGCTTAGCGTGATATATGCACTTTTTGTAGAGTACTTCATATCTTCATAACTACGCGGACAAAGTCGCAAGCATCAGCTAGTATTATTATAATCGTGTTATTTTCATATTCAAATATTATTATATCGGTTTCCTTGCGGAATAGAAAAAGTAAATAAGACATCTAGATTTTACACTTTCAATCGTCGCCACTTGGTGAAATTCCATTATTTCTAGTTGAAGCTAGTTAACAAAACACTTGTACTTTTATTCGACTATAAATATTAATGAATTTTTTAATTTTATCGACCGGTTTCGCTTTTTAAATCATGAATAAATCGCGTTAAAATAACCCGTATGTTAACGCGAGTTTTAAACTATCTCCTTTAAAAATTCCGTCACAATCGGATTAACGGTTTAAAAGTTTTATTTAGCCTAACAAACGGACCGACTTTTATGTTTATAATATTTATATGGACTTGTACGAGTGTTGTCATCGTATTTTCAAGATAAATAGGGGCTATCTTATGACGTAGGACAGATCTCTGTTGCTGTTTCAATTCCTTGCATCTGGTACATCACATACGACACGTTTAATGTTAATGCCAACATAACTTACGTAACTTAAAGATGTTATTTTTAATAAACGTAGACGTTTATAGTAGAATTTTATGGTTTATATTTTTCGTTACCTTTATTTTACGGGAAATTAACAGTTAATGCAATACAATCATAAACTGAAGTTTAATCTACAATCTAGATACTAAGCATGGAAATGCTTGTAACTTTTAATTCATTTTCATTCATTCATCCGCCGTGTTGGTCCCGGCCTCCTTTTTAGAATAGGCCAACTGCCGTTCTGCCAGGCAGGTCGTAAAAGGCGACCGATTGGCTATTGAGTCACTACCATCGTGGCTACTAGGTGGTAGAGTTCTGCATTGTCTCGCCCGGGTCTGGTACCACCGCCTTACCTATTCCTGCCGCAATAGCGTCAGTGCTTGTCGCTGTCGTGTTCCGGTTTGGAGGGTAAGGTAGCCGGTAAACTTATGCATGTGGCATTAGACCTCGCCACAAGATAGCAACGCACCATTAACATCTTTGGTGTCTATAGGCGATGGTTGACTCTTTCCATCAGGAGACCCATCTGCTTGTTTGCTATCTTATGATATAAAAAAAAAAATTTCATTAGATGCAATGAAACAAAAAGTCATAATTATGTCTCATGTGATCAACCGG
Organism: Apodemia mormo; assembly: GCA_036924255.1. Lineage (NCBI taxonomy): Eukaryota > Metazoa > Arthropoda > Insecta > Lepidoptera > Riodinidae > Apodemia > Apodemia mormo. The sequence continues at coordinate 19,466,611 of JAUPFN010000018.1, forward strand.
ACCACATAACCACTGTTTTGTAGCGCGATGTGGGTTTGTAATGTATTTATAGAAACGTATAGTTTTTTTTATTTACTTTATTTTGATTAAGTGGATATTAACAGCTTAGCAATACAATCATACTCAACTTAGGCATACGTTGACCGCCCCGTTGGTCGAGTTGTTAGCGACCCTGACTACGCAATCGACGGGGTTTAGGTTCGATCCCCGACGGGGACAAGCATTTGTGTGAAGAGCATAAATGTTTGTATTTACGGATTTAATGTTTGTATCTTAAAATAGTAAAAGATCCAGAGTCAAACAAAAGCTAACTTTCTTTCAAAATTAAAACCCTAAGGGGCTGAAATATTAATGAAAGTTTCTATGAAAATGTTAATCTACTTAAGGGGTCAAATTAAGTTATCAAATCTAAGAGAGCTTATTGTTAAGCCTATGGTCGAATTTCGGACACACGCGATCACTAGTTAAAAATTAATACTCAAATATTTTATCGACATGAATAATCTATATATATAAAAGGTAAAAGTGACTGACTGATGTATCAACCACATCAACGCACAGGCTAATAGAAACTTGAAATTTTGCAAACGTATTTCTGTTATAATGTAGGCATCCACTAAGGAAGGATTTTTCAAAATTCAACCACGAAGGGACTGAAATAGTGGATAAAAGTTTGTATGAAACTTTTTTATTCCCTGGACATATGTGCATGAAATTTCGTGTTGCGAAGCCGCGGATAACAGGTAGTATGGAACTATTTCGCAAAACTAAATTTTACATTTATACTAGAAAACTGCTACAAACTAAGCCGATTATCGAAAAATTCGATATTGCAGTAAATGTCCGTTTTCCGATCTAAACATGAACACTATTCAAACAAATGCCGGAAAATTGCCTTAATTGTTTACTCCAACACATTAGTTTCGCTCTAGGCTACGGAAGACATAAAAGCCTCATAGCAAAATCCAATTTCCATTCGGTAAAAGTAGCTGGATAAACATAAAATCTATCGACCAGGCAATTTGTGCAACAGATTGCAATTTTCTATTTCAAATTGGATTGCCTCTTTATTTTTATTCACATTTTATTTCGAAGATATAATTAGAACAGCTAATGATCGCTCTCTAATCAAAGTTCAACTGTAATGAACGTTATATTTAATTCAGACTTATATTATCCATATTATATACTACTATAATATAAGTATATTTTAACTAGCTGACCCGGCAAACGTTGTTCTGCCTTTTTAGCTACCCTTATTTTTTTTTCTTTATTTTCTCACCTTTTAAATCTTCCCTGGACTTCAACAATTAATTCAAAACCAAAATTAGCCAAATCGGTTCAGCCATTCTCCAGTTTTAGCGAGACTAACGAACAGCAATTGTTTTTATATATATGGATAACAGCCGGTTTCTAAAACTCAAATTAATTTTAACAAGCAATTAATCTGTCTTTAACATAATTTTTACAAGCAAATGATCTTTTAAACACACATTAATTGCTTGTTAAAATTAATTTGCGATTTCGAAACCGGGAGTTACTATTATAAACAGAAAACATTTGTGTGTAGAGTTTTGCATTGTCTCGCCCAGGTCTGATACCATATATTCCCGCTGCAATAGCGTCAGTGTCTGTCACTGTCATGTTCCGGTTTTGAGGGTAAGGTAGCTCTTAAACTTACGCAAGTAGCATTAGCGCGTCGCGACACGGGTAGGAACGTGCCATTAACATCTTTGGTGCCCATAAAGGTGGTCTATTCCCATCAGTACTGTCATCTGTTTGTTTGCTACATTACGATATATAAAACATTGTATTTTTGTATGTTTGTAACGAATAAACTCAAAAACTAGGCCGATCTTAGAAATAATTTTACCATTACTAGAAACCTATACTATTCAGAGTAACATAAGCTTCTTCTTTATCTATACATATAATAAAATCGTAGGAAAGTCAAAACTGTATATTGAATATTTGTTTAAAAGAATACTTGGGGCGTGATCTACAATCGATATCAAAGCCAAAAATATAGTTCTTAGAATTTTTGTCTGTTTGTCTGTTTGTATGTATGTCCGGGGTAAACTCAAAAAGTACTGCATGGATTTACTTCAAATTTTGCATGAATATTACTAACAGGTCGGGTCAACACACTAGGCTATATACTATCACGCTATCACCTACAGGGGAGGAGCAGTGCGGAGTAAACGATGTCCGCGCGGACGAAGTCGCAGGCAACAGCTAGTTATGAATAAATATATGACTTTGTTGGCGTGGCCTAAAATCATTACCTACTTATTCATAATAAAGAAGAAGCTTATGTTACTCCTGAATAGTATTTGTTTCTAATGGTAAAATAATTTCTAAGATCGGTCTGGTAGTTTTTGAGTTTATTCGTTACAAACATACAAAAATACAATATTATAAATGCCAAAGTCTGTCTGTCTGTTACGCTTTGATGACATAACCGCTATACAGATTTTGATTCAAATTGGCAAAGATATAGTTGATGCCCTGGGGTCAAACACAGGCATTTTTTTTACAAAAATCGAACCCGTAGAAGCTGAAATTGAGGATGTCATTTCAAGTATAAAAGATTCTATCGATGACGTGTCACCCTATTTGCGTCGAAAGACGCAAACTACTCGGGTCAATTAGTTTAATATATCTGTAGCATATATTATAAAAAAATTTACAGTTTCCCTAATAAACCTGTTTATGATACTGGTGAAATTGAAGTTTATAAGGGGTACTCCTCATACGTGCCTTTTTTTAAAATAGGGATCGAAAGATTTCGCCTAACGTGTCTTTATATAGACACCCATAAGAAAGTGTCATTGTAAGAATAAGAAAGGGTATGATCCGTTGATTTGGACTTGTAGAAAGAATGGCAGATGAAAGGTTAACAAAACAGAAAATGCGAATGTGAATTGATATTGGTACCGTAAAAGATCAAGCTGACATACTATGATCAAAATGATATATTGATAGTGTACTGTCCGAAAGTGGTGTCAAGTCATCGCAACTGGCACGTTTGTCTATAGCGAGTAATGAATGTGGGGAAAATAAAACAAAATCTGCAAGAACCATGACATGTTATTGCACTTAGTTCTCTCTGCCTATCCTATAAGGAATCTAACGTGAGGATATATATGTATGTACCAATAAGTCTTATGTAAAAAAATATTTAATTATCAAAAATATACATACGTAATATGTTTATCTGAGCTGTATGGTTATCTTGGTAATCCCAGATCAACATTTTACGAAAATACAATGACATTTTACTAATCACAGATAAAAAATATATGTTGTACTAGCTGCAGCGTGCAGTCCGCTGCATTATAAAAGTTTTTGGTGAATCCCACGGGATCACCTAATTTTCCGGGATAACAAGTAGCTTGTGTGCCATATGATTACAGATCATCATCTACCTGTGAGCCAAATTTTATTCAAATCCGTTTAGTAGTTTTTGCGTGATTGAGTAACAACATCCATCCATCCAAACATCCATCCATCCAAACATACAAACTTTCGCATTTATAATATTAATATAGATAATAGCATTTCTTAAACTAGATATTCATGTTGTTTTGAGACAGACATGGAATTGGAAAATGGAATTTGAATTTTATTACGCAGATTTCGTAAAATTCTATTCTTTTAAACATCGACGTGAGATAAATCTGCATTTGAATTTTTATTCCGAAAATTTTATTGGTTTATTATTCCGAAAATATTCTAGTTTTTAAACAAATTCAAACAAATATGGACTTTCCTTTCGTTTTAATTTTTATGTTTATTACAAAAAAATATGAAAAAAACTATTTCCTTATTTTAATTTTTTCCTACCATATCACACTATTTTAATATGTGAACATAAAAAAAATATAATATTTAAAGTTATCCTTAGTTTTCACACTTTTTTTTAAAGTAAATAATGGTTTTCAAGTTGATTAAAGTGAGTCGCCCGTGACAAACGGAAAAAAACTGGTTTACTTAATCACAATATTTTTATGTATTGATTGTTAAATAACAGTTTAACAAACATTACACGATATACCTGAAGATATTAACTAAGGAATCTGCTAACTTATTACATAAAATTATGTACTTTACTCGATCATATAAAATCCTGAAAAAGGCTAAAACAAATCTCTAAAACAAGTGATTTATTCATAATATTTCAAATTTTGCACATGATTTTTATATGGTGATTATCACCATGATAATTAGTTTTCACTTTCTTCATTCCCCGAGTAGTAATTGTCGTGCTAATGTCAGTTCTCTCTTACGTTACCCTTCCTTCAAATCTAATTTTTTCTCTAATTCCTTTTCTGTTCAAGCAGTTAGGCTGTGGAATTCACTTCCATCTAACATTCGTACCAGTGAATCGTTATCCATCTTTAAAACACGATTACATGATTATTATTTGACGCGAAAGTAGTTAGCAAGTTAACTGTGTAACTTTTGTATTATTTTTTATTTTATTTTCTTGTCTTTTAAAGTGTGTTATTTTTTTGTCTCTTCTTTTTAGTTTTTTTTTTTGTTAATAGCTTTTAAGGCCACATTTGATATTAATTGTATGCTTTATTATTATGCCGTGTTAATAATATGTGCACAAGTGTCTTTGTTTGTCTACTGTTTTCTACATATGGGTTAGCTGGAAGAAATCTCGATATGAGATAAGCTCGCCTTTTGTTTTAATATACATCATTTTATTGTTTACTGTAAATGTTTTGTGTACAATAAAGTGTTTAATAAAAAAAAATGTATTAAATTTTGGTTTTCAGCTGAAGTTCCTATATTTATATAATACATCTGAAATCATCATTATTATCTGAAAACTAAAACATATCCCAGCAGTTTCAGAACATACGTGTATTTTTTACTTTTTTATTTTCAACATTTTTGTTGTAAGAGTATTCAAAATGTTTTATGTGTTATGTGTATATTTAGCTTAGGATTATTTACTTTTAGTATTACACTAGCTGACTCATGCACTCATGCTGACAATTTACTAGAATTAAACTAATCCAAAAGAAACAGAAAATCGTTCTAAAAGTATAAACTGTTACATTTTATTTGTTCATCATTTTCATGATTCTTTTGGAACAAATTTCTTTATTAGGCGTTGCTGAGGGGCAGGTACCCTAGCTGGCAAAAATCGTCTGTAACGTTAAATAAGGGTTCCTAGTTTACTTCGGAACCCTAAAAAGCATAAGATTTTTTATAATTAGAAACTTCGTTTTGTATGGTGTCCTACGATACCATACAGTTTTTTTGATAAAACTCTAAGAAATATCACCAGTATAATTTTTTTTAATTTTTATAAACAAGTATATTTATAAAAATATAAATTATTGATTTTTAACCATTTGATATGATTTAATATGATATGGCAACCAACTCGATATATTTTTGTTAAGATACCTATAGCATATCAGTAACAAACAATTTTTTTAAATAATTTATTATTGAGTATATTTAAATAATCAAATTGTGCGTAGGTATCAAAAAACTTTTTTTGTGGTACTATGATAACAAACAATATATTCTTTTATTCCACGTATTAAATGGATACGCTTTTAAAGACAATTTCTTAGTTTGTCAGTGTAACTTGCATTTACATACAGAAGTACAGAGTTATACTACTTACCGATGAAATAAAATTAATTCAAGGGTAATTTTCAAACCTTATCATCTCATTCGGTACGGTAAAACCGTACAAAATGGTTTATTTACATTTTCTCACGATATTTCCAAATGTATGACATTTTTGACAGTGATAGGAGCGTTTGCTCATATGAACGGTGACACGTTTCCTTCCCAATGGCGTGTCTATTAGTATTCATGTGGCCTGTGTTTTATTCCCTATAGTTACTAAAGGTGTTGATGTTTGACCATTAATTTATTAGCTAACGTACTCTTTAAATCGGTATAGATACTATCAACAGAAAAAGCTAATACTCTGGCACCATACATGGATGAGATGTTGCAGAACTCTACCATCTGGTAATCGTAAAGATCACCACCTGGTCCTTATTAGTCTTTACCGAAACCTCGAACATAAATGTAGGTGGTCCATTTCTAGTTGTCTTTAGAAGCCCGAACGGATACAAAAAATACGAAAAACAATCCAGGCATACTACTTTCTATAACTGAAATTATTCCGATTCTACAAATTTACTATCAGCTGCGCTTCGCTAAAATAAGTATTGGAGATATCGTGACCTGTATAAAGGTACGCTCCACGAGATCGTTTTCCCGGCTACAACACCACCTGACATAATATTTCTTCAGCTATAAAATCCGTAGTTTTCTTTGCAGTGTTCCGGTTTACAAGTCCCTTCGCAGTAGTTTCCATCCCAGCAACAGAGAATGCAATGCACTATAAACATCATTGATGTCAATAGCTGGCGCTAATCTCTAGCTAACAGGATATTTAGTGGGTTGCTATAAAAGGTGTAGAAAAGATTTGGTCTATCAACATTTATTATATGCACCCTTTTTTACGAAAATTACGCGGATGGAAAAATATGAAATTTCGCACAGTTAAATTTTAAATAGTGTCGGAGTGCAGAAGAAAACTTTGTACCCCTTTTTAAGAGTGATAATTGAACTCTCTTTGAATAGAGGAATATGTAATTAGCACAATTAAAGTTTATATAGCGAAGGATTTCAGAAACCCAATATTTTTAAATAATATGGATTATAAATATATTAAATTAATTAAAATAAACATTACACACACTACATTCACACGACATGCACGATAGACACATCTTATTTTTTTTTATATCATAAGATAGCAAACACGCAGATGGGTCTCCCGATGGAAAGAGTCAACCATCGCCTATAGACACCAAAGATATTAATGGCGCGTTGCTTTCTTGTGACGAGGTTCTAATGCCACATGCATAAGTTTACCGGCTACCTTATCTTTCAAACCAGAACACGACGGTCACAAACACTGACGCTATTGCGGCAGGAATAGGTAAAGCGGCGGTATCAGGTACCCGGGCGAGACAATGCAGAACTCTACCACCTAGTAGACGAGGATAGTGACTCGTATAGCCATTCGGTCGCCTTTTACAACCTTTTACGGTAGAACGGTAGTTGGCCTATTCTTCAAAGTAGCCCAGACTAACACTGAGATTCCACAATAATAATAATTTTTGCGTGAAAGAGAAACAAGCATTTATCCATGCATCCATACAAACTTTCCTATTTATAACATTAGAAGAATAGGATAGGTTATAGGATTACAATATTATTTTTACTAATTATAGATATATTAATCAAAATAGGTGATGAAATCTGTTAATTAAATGAAGTGGATAAATTATGTTCTAAAACAACCATTAACAATATTCTCTTTGCAACATTACGGTTAAATTAATGGCTGTAATAGAACATCTCTTTAGAATGTTGTTATTAACGATCGAAACTTCATCAATCATGATCAGAGAGCAAACTATAACATCTAACAGCGGGATTCGATTACTAACAATAATCAATAAGCCAACAGTGGTCTAAGTTCTATTAGCTAACACTACTGTTTGAGAATTTGGAAAGCGAAAATCATTGTTGGAGCATCAATCATAATACAAACTATCGTAGAAATACACAAACTGAAAAGGCAATGTTCCACTGATGACTTTAGCAACAAGAACAACAAGAAATGAAAGTAATTAGAACTATTAGTATGGTTAAATAAACTTTTGTAATAAAATATGTGTTATTACTTACTAGCATACATCTGAATACACAGTGCCATGGGGCGGGATTGAGTGACGTTATCTAGTATTGATACGCCATTGAATCCCACTAATTATGGTATTAATTATATGTTTTTACATCCTGTAACTTTGATCCGCTACAATAAACTATATTTTTTCCATACAAAATAATTTATATATAATCATAAAAATGTTTTAAGATAAAATATATTTTAGTGTAAAATAAAAATAAATAATATGAAAATGCAAAAAAAACTTACAAAAATCTTCATTAAATAAATACTTAGAAACTGATAAATTGATTTCCTCTTTTAAAGAACTAGTGATCGCTTTTTGCCGAAATTTGACCATAGCTAAACAATAAAATATTTTTTTAAGTTTGACAACTGACTTTAGCCGTAAAGAAAATAGGATAAGTACATGTGTGTTTATTATAACATATTATGTAACATAAATGTAGTGTGTGTCATGTTTATTTTATTAATTTAGTGTTTTTTAATGCATTTGATTTAAAATATATGACTTCTCTGTAGTCCTTCTCAATGTTAAATTTAACTGTGCCAAATTTCATATCTCACTGTTTGTGCAATTTTTTAAAAAGTGGTCCAAAGTTTTTCCTTCATATATTAATATATAGATATCACTAGTTTTATTTTGAATTATATACTACATATAACCAGTGAGATAGCGGGATTTGGTGGCGTATCCTTATTAAAAATAATGTCAAGCAATCCCGGCAAATTGGACTACCTTTTCCGATCTATGGTTATCAGACGCCAGTAAAAGACTAACATGCGGTTAAAGGAATGTAAAGAGATTAAATCATTTCCTTTATACTTAAAAAACTGATCATATTATGGTTTTTATTTTAAAATGGAACATTAGGTTGATGTGAACCGTGCACATAGACCGCACATTAAATAATAGCAGTCTAGGGCATATATCTATATTCATAAGATGAACCAACATACATACTGTTAAGTTAGATCTACCAATTTTGAAATGTTGGTTTTCCTATGAAAATAAAACATTTTAAGTACTATTTTTACGAAAGGCTTATATATGAGCGAATATTAGTCAAATTAGATGATATTGCCAAAAAACTGATGTATAATTTATAACTTTTTGTGCCGTGACTGTGTATATCTTTTGGGAAATGGGACATTTTGCCGCGTTACGATCCGGTAGTAGTCATAAAATTGTTGACCCGTCAAAAGTGCCCGAAAGGTTAATTTAAATCAAACATACATATCTTCACGCCAGATCCCTTACGGGGTAGGCAGAGAGAACCGAGTGCCATACATCACGATCCTTGCAGGCTTGTCTCGCTTCTTCCACATTCATCACTCTCTTCATACACACACGCCGATTGCGAAGACTCTTGACACCACCTTCGGACAGTACTCGATCAATCTGATCGTGGTATGTCAGTCTTGGTCTTCCCCGGTACCTACATTCTTCCACATTCGCGTTGTATATTTGTTTTGTTAACCTTTCATCTACCATTCTTTCTACATGTCCGAACCAACGGAGCATGCCCTTTCTCATCTTTACACCGACACTTTCTTTCAAACCTAGCCTCTCTCTCACTTCGGCATTACGAACCCGGTCCGCGAGTGTCACACCACATATTTTTCTTAGCGACCTCATCTCGACCGCGTTGATTCTACTTTCATGCCCTTTCTGACATACCCAACTCTCACTTCCATACAATAGCGTTGGGATAAGCACATGATTATGCAGGGCTAGACGGGCACCCTGACTTAAAATTGTGCTATTAAGTAATCTCCCTAACGCTCCATTCACTCTGTTCCCTGCACACACTCTTCTTTCAACATCAGCGGTGTACCTTCCATCCCTGCTAAAAGCACATCCAAGATATACAACCTCATCCACTTGTTCCAGCACTACATCATCGACCACAACTCTTACATCCGTTCTGGTTGTTTCTCTTTCAAATACCAAAACTTTAGTTTTCTTCGCATTCAAATGTAAGCCCATACTCTTACAATCCTCATTCATAACTGTGACCAGTGTTTGCAGCTCAGATGGAGTTGAGCCTAAAAGTACAGCGTCATCTGCATAAAGCAGGCAGTTCACCACTAGATCACTCATGCGCATTCCCACATTCAATGACCTCAATCTTTGGAGACACTTATCCAGATATAGAATAAACAGACGAGCTGACAACACACAACCCTGCTTGACGCCGATATTGACATCGAACCAGGGCGATATGTTGCCGTCCACCCGCACACATGCTTTGCAATCCCAGTACATGGATTGCAAAGCACGCAGCAGACGCCCATCTATCCCATAACTGGGTAAAATGTCCCAAAGTTTCTTTCGCACAACTCTATCAAACGCTTTCTCCAAATCCACAAAACCGCAGAAAACCCTCTGGCCGACAGCCAGATGCTTCTCTACGATGTTGTGGAGTGAGAAAACTTGATCCATACATCCTCTTCCAGATCTGAAACCCCCTTGTGCCTCCCACAACATTCCCTCGGACTTCCCTTACATTCTCCTTTCAATTATCTTACCATACACCTTCGATGCTAAGCTGATCAAACTGATGGCCCTATAGCTATTGCAGTCTATACGTGAGCCCTTGCCTTTATACAAGGGCACGATGACCGCGCGCCGCCAGTCTTCGGGTACTCTACCGGTCCTCCAACATGTATTGCAGAGGACCCAAAAAGAGTCCCAGACGGCAGGACCACCGTATTTGATCATCTCAGCAGTCACCTTATCTATTCCCGCAGCCTTTCCGTTTTTCATACTTCTTATCGCCCATACGATCTCTTGCATAGTAATGTCCTGGCACGCTTCCACCGTCTCTGAGTCACTTACTGAGTCAGAGACGGAGGCAGCGTCCTGAACAGCATCATACATATCTCCAAAATATTCACTCCATCGTTTTAACACGCTTTCTGTGCTTGTAAGAATGTCACCATCCTTAGATTTAATCCTATTCATTCTGGAGGCTGCCGAACAACTCCTAGACTTCTTCACCTCCCTCCAAAAAAGTTTGGTGTTTGCCTCGAAGTTGCTCGCCAGTCTCTCTTCCGCTTTCAAACATTCTCTTTCACGCTTTTCTTTCACTAAGGTTTTGGTGGCATTCTTACAACAACGATACAATTCTTTCTTCCTGTCTTTCATACCATCATTCGCTTGCAAACATGATACATAGTCTAGCCATGCTTTCTTCTTTCTCTCAATCGCAGCTTTCACTTCATCATCCCACCATGCATCTCCTTCCATTGACTTGCACAGTTTTGCACTACCACATACTTCTTTCGCGGCTACTGTCATACTATCTTTCAAAACTTTCCAACATTCGTCTACATCCAAGTCCGGTAGGTTCACTTTCGCCAACCTATCTCGAACCTGAATCTCATACATACTCCTTATACTCGGGTCTTGCAACTTTTCGCTCTTTATCCTTTCAAGCTCTCCGAATGGAACACGTTGTCGCCAATGTCTCCACTTCTTAAACAGACCCCTATATCGGCTTATTACCAAATAGTGGTCCGTTTCCAGATTGGGACCTCTGTAGGCGCGCGTATCCATTAAACAACTGCGGAGTCTACTATCAATCAAAATCAGATCTATCACACTCTTTTGGTCATTCCTTCTCCATGTATACAAATGTATGTCCTTATGAGGGAATATTGTGTTAGCCACAAGAAGATTCCTTTCCATGCATAAATCCACAATGTGCTTACCGGCGTCGTTCACTCTACTGTCACCATACGGACCAAGAACGGCATCGAAACCAGGCCGCTTAGTCCCGACCCATCCATTCAAATCACCACACAAAATGACTCTTTCATTGTCATCAACCATATCCAGAACATCCCTTACAGAATCCCAAAACTTTTCCAGGTCACTGGGCGACGAAGAGCTTACCGGTGCATACGATGCGACCAAAAAGACTCTCGTGATTCCCAGTTTGATCCGGACCCAGAGAAGTCTCGAGCCAGCCATCCCATAATCTTTCAGACCAGAGACTAAGCGTGACGATAGAAGAATACCTACTCCGGCGCTAGCATGATCGCTCTGGGGCACACCAGACCACAGAGCCATCATGCCACCGGGGAGATCAGTGGTTTCACTACCTTTACGTTTAGTCTCTGTTACACACAAAACATCTAGGCATCTCTCATTCATTACATCTATCAATTCATGCATCTTATCTTCCAACCCACCTCTTACATTACACGTGCCTATTTGGCACTCTGCTCCCCTCGACTCGCCTATTCGGGCCTGGCGTGATGGGTGGCGGCCCCCATCGCCGCATCCGCCGCTTTTCGTACCGACGGGGGCGGATCGGTACGCGTCGCCTCCAGGGGACGCCCTAATCCGCACTGCGGTACTTATTCGGGCCAGAATTGCAGTCCAGTGGACTGGCAGGGGTCGCGACGAGCACGCTTCTGGCCAATGACCCCCTAAATCAAACAATTTAATTTAATTTGACTCTGCATTGAAAAACCGAGACATAATATTTTTAAAAGGAACAGTCCCGTTCAAAACGGAACGTTTGTTCACGTTACTTATATTTGCTTTACTACCTTTATTATAACCTTGCTGGGAACAGCGATTTCGTGTGAAAAGGTACGAGTAACTTGTTACCCAGCCACATATGTCACATAGTTTCTTACTTAGTGATAATGTATATTAGTGAAAGAATTTTTAAAATAGGCCCTGGAGTTTTCAATTCTTACCATTACAAAGAATCAATCTTGCGTGTCGGTCTAGGCCCTCTTTGAAGAATAGGCCATCTGCCATCTGCCAGACGGTTCGTAAAAAGCGCGCAATTGACTAAACGAGTCACTACTATCGTGAGTACTAGGTTTTAACTAGTACTAGTACTAGGTAACTAAGTAGAGTTCTGCAGCGTCTCCCACAATGGTGTCGTGTTCTGGTTTGGAGAAAAGGGTAGCCGGAAAGTTATGCATGTAGCACTAATATTCCGCCACACAGATACGTATAGTAACGCACGATTAATATTTTTGATATCTATATGCGAAGATTGACTCTTTCCGTCTTTAGAGCTATCTGCTAGTTTGCTATCTTATGATATAAAAAGAAACAAATCTTACCTCTCATAATATTAGTAAAGATTAATTTGCTAGTTATATTGTAAGTCGCATTCACTCAAACTTATTCGCATGAACTTAAATAGTAGGTAATGTAAGGCGGTTAAAAATCAGTATGCTTATTTTACCATATTTGTTTCTGAAATCTTTTTCTTTTAGAGCTAAAGCCTTTTGATGTAAAGCTTATTTGATATATAGCACGGGCAAATATGTGTGAATTAATGTCTAAAAGCGTCGCCGAGTTTCGCAAATTTGTAAGTAGAAATCTAAATGAATCAAATTTATCGTACCCGCTTTATTTGGCGATAAATTAATTTATCGTCTTACTTCTAATATTATTTAACGGTACAGTTCGTTAAATTCAATTTACCTTGTTGCTAACTTGTTTTCCAGTGTTATTAATGTTAGTATTTAACTGATTTTATAAAAACAGTATAGTTACATGTCTGTACTTTTTTTATATGTCTGGGAAATCTTTATTAATATGTGAAGGATAAATTTGGATCTCTTCTTAAGACAATTACGCGAAAGGTGAAGTATAAAATTTGGCGGTCAAAGTTTAGGTACATTGTGGAGGACTGCAGAAACCTACATACATACATGATAATATACACATGTATACTTTTTTTGTGGCTAAAGTCAGATGTTAATCTTTAAAGAGATTTTATTGTTTAGCCTATGGTCGAATTTCGGCAATCGCTAGTAATTATAAATTAGCATTTTTTTTTAATTTTATGTAAATAATATTTTTAATATTCATTTTTTATTTAATAGTTTACTTAACAAGAAAATGGTTCTCCTGATGGAAAAATATATTAAGATAACCATCTCTTATAGGTACCGATGCATCATGATAATGATGCATTGTTATTCATGTGGCGATGTTGCAACGCACCATTCATAAGTTTACCGGCTACTTTACCCACCAAACCAAAACACAGACACCATTGCGACAGCAATAGATAAAGCTGTATTACCAAAATCCGGTCGAAACGTTACATAATTCTATCATCTGGTTAGGTAGTCAAGACGCGAGTGACATAAAAAGGGGTACAAAGTATTGGCTCCACATATTAATACAAAGATATAATCAGCTTGTGAATTTCATAAGTTAAAGAACTACTTACAAAATAAATTGTAAAAAGGATATAAATGTTCGTCTCAAAATCCGGGCTCTTTTGAAGAGTAACTGCCGTTCTGTCGGCGGGTCGTAAAAGGCGACGATCGTGGCTACTAGGTGGAAGAGTTCTGCATTGCCTTGCCCGGGTCTGGTACCACCGCCTCACCTATTTCTGCCGCAATAGCGTCAGTGCTTGTCATTACACCATTAACACCTTTGGTGTCTATAGGCTATGATTGACTCTTTCCATCAGGAGAATCATCTGTTTGTTTGCTATCTTACGATATAAAAAAACATCTATACAAATAAATAAAATTGGAGTAGTATGTTTGTAATATTAAAATAACCGCTTTTAACTTAATGCATATGGATGTATACACGGTACATAAACCAAAATAACATTTTTTTACAATTTTTATCTCTCTGTCTGTTTGCTCCGGCTAATCTATGAAACTGCTAGACCATGAAGACCAGGATGTAATATTTGGTCATTTAGGCTACTATTATTTTAGAATTTTTTCCACGGACGAGGTCGCGGGCACAGCTAGCTAGTCTAACATATAAAAATTTCGTGTCACGGTGTTTGAAGTCGCCCTAATCCGCAACGTCTCGACTGAATGGTATATTTTATAGAAATGAGAATAGGTCATAAAGTATATTAGGTTATCCCTACATCGAAAATAATGTATTATTTTTGATTTGGCATCAAAAAATACCTATAATCTCAAATTTTCGCCCTCCTGCCCTCACTTCCCATTAAAACCCAACCCAGCAACTTATTTGCTACAAATTCTATACGCGTCACTGGATCTGGTACCACCGCCTTACCTATTCCTGCCGCAATAGCGTCAGTGCTTGTCGCTGTCGTGTTCCGGTTTGGAGGGTAAGGTAGCCGGTAAACTTATGCATGTGGCAATAGACCTCGCCACAAGATAGCAACGCACCATTAACATCTTTGGTGTCTATAGGCGATGGTTGACTCTTTCCATCAGGAGACCCATTTGCTTGTTTGCTATCTTATGATATAAAAAAAAAAACATAAATAAAAAAAATATCATTCGTTTCTGCGAAAAGCAAAAGCCGACGTTTGCCGAAAAATTACCTAGATATTTCTTCCCAAAATTAGTATTGATTTCAAAATAAATATTGTTGATTGAGGAAAGTAATTTCATAAAATGAGGCGGAAAATTCTTAGACTTTCAAATGATGTACGAGTATAACTTAGCCACAGCGAAACATGGCTAGTTACAGTAATTTATTATAAAAATACATTTTCTAATATAAACGAATTAAAACATTTTTTGGTTTCATTGACAGCTTTGTGGTGTGGGCTTTTCCGTTTAGCCTTTTCCCTTTAAAGTATAAAGACCGAGTTTCGATTTCTGAGTCGGTCAAAGAATTATTGGGTTTTCTACCGAGAAAAATCTCTTTAGCTGCAGCTTAGACTGTGATTTTATAAAACGATAAAATGTTTTGTAAAATCACATAAAGCAGAATTAACAACTTTTATTAATTTAACAGTGGTTACTCTTTGACTTTCGCTAATGCGGCAAGAAGGTCCATCGCCTATTTTCCAAACGACAAACTGATTTTTTTATCTAACTATTTTCCAGGCAACAAACTGTTAAGCTTACGGGTCTTACCCACTGGGAAAATGGCGTGGTAATATGTATATTTTTTATAATATTTTCTACTTTTCTGCGCGTTTTGTTTGTTATTATCAAATTCATGACAGATTGCAGCTTATTTGGGCTTTGCTTGAAATATGTACATTCTATTGGGCTCATGTCTGAAACAAATAGGTATATTCTACTAATTACTGTAGTTCATAATAACTGCAGTGATGAATGATTATGTTAGATTAATATAGTAATTAAATTATGACCAGAATTAAGCGATACATGTATCACGCTAATATCACCAGCATTTTGAGATACAAAAATATTAATTATATGAATACAGCCACATTCGTTCCTCCTAAGATTAATCCGTGTATTAGCCTACACTCGATTATTATCATGGAACTGTATCCGAGATGTATATAATTCATTCGAGATTATTATTAATACCTCAGTCGAGTGCGATATAATTCCACCTGTCAAAAGCGCACTATCGAATGGTTAAGAAAAAGAATCCGTCAAAATTAGTCGAAGCAGTATTATATCTGGAGGCAGCACTCAAAAAAAAACTCCTAATACCTACCTGGAGTAGGTATTAGTTTTTTTTTATTTTTATTACCGATAGGTAAGCGCTTGACCTCGATCTCGCCTGATGGTAAGCTAAGATGAGGCCTAAGATGGAACGCGCTTCCCTAGAAGGTACTTGTTCACTCTTCTCTTGAAGATCTCCAGATTGTACTCGTCCGGGAACACAGACTCAGGAAGCATGTTCCAGTCCTTTGCGGTTCGAATGAAGAATGATGATTCGAACCGATTTGTCCGGGTACGTGGAACGTCCACCATATAACGATGCCTAGATTCTGTGCACCTCGACGATCGATAGAAAAACGGGGATGGCGGAATTAAGTCGTGCAATTCCGCAGCGCACTCTCTAAAGTGTATTCGATAAAAAACCGATAAACCAGCCACTCTGCGGCGATGAGCGAGGCTCTGAGTTTTTTGCCTACCAGATCATCGTCGTTTATGAGCCTCTTGGCACGCCTCTCGATGGCCTTAAGTGTCTCCAGCTGGTATTTAGCGGATCCATCCCAGAGGTGAGAGCAGTATTCCATGCACGAACGGACTTGTGCTTTATAAAGGTTGAGCAACTGTCCCGGACTGAAGTACTGTCTCACCTTCGCCAGAATACTAAGCTTTTTTGAGGCAACTTGGGCTTTAGATTCGATGTACGAACCAAAGTTGAGAGTAGGCGTTAACGTGATACCAAGGATCTCGAGGTGGTCATTTATCGGCACGGACACACCCTGGAAAGACAGAGACAGATGGAGCGGACTCCGTTTAGCGGAGAATAGACACGCCTGGGTCTAAGTTGCTTTAAACCTGACCAGATTAGCAGGTTCATACGATCGACCATTGCCTCTCTGAGAGACCGGATCTGTGCCGTACTGGCCCGAGTATTGGATACGTAACTCTCCACAACAGTGCTATCATCTGCGTACCCATAGATACCGGGCTTCAGCAGATTGTTAATGTGTAGCAGGAATAGAGTTACGGAGAGAACTGATCCCTGAGGGACTCCGGCATTTATAGCCATTTGGTCGGATGAGCAGCCGTCGACGACTACTCTGATCGACCGGCCACTCAGAAAATCTGAGATCCAGGCGCAGAGACCAGTAGGCAGACCATACGATGGAAGCTTACCAATAAGACTATCATGCCAGACCCTGTCAAAGGCCTTCGAGATATCAAGGGAGACAGCTAGTGCCTCACCATGCTTCTCGATGGCCGAGCTCAAAATGTAAGTGGCATACGCTAGAAGATCCCTAGTAGACCGATTTCGGCGAAACCCGTATTGGCGGTCACTCAGTAGTTCGTTCGCTTCTAGGTGTGCCATTAGCCTGCTGTTCAGTACACGCTCCATAGTCTTGCAGAGTATGGACGAGACTGAAATTGGCCTATAGTTGGAGGGGGGAGGAGTGCTTTTACACAATTTTAAATACTGTTGTCATCTTTTGAGGTCTTACCCTCTCTTTCTAACACAGCTGTATAAAAAGAGATAGGGAGACCTCAGAGATATAACGTAAATGTGTATTTCAAGTGATTACTACGAGTACTAGCTCCACCTATACCTAATACTTCATGAGGGTTTACTAAGACCCCACCTATAGCGTGAAAACCCATATTGTGACAGATGGCTAACCTGTCGACAAATAGGGTACCTTAGATAGGTACCCTATTTGTCGACAAGGTCTCCGGAAAAACATATTTTCAAACAACTCTTCTTTTTTAATAATGGGATATCAATCAAGTTTAGTTACTAAACTACTAGGTAGCTACTTGACTTAAATACAAGTCTGGTCAGAACAAGGTTTTATTCATAGGCATGTTCTGTCTATACAGTTCCTAAAAAATATTACATTAACAAGTACAGCTAGCCAAACAATCCGCTGTATAAGTTTTAGTTTGCCGACGAAGCAACTTCATGTTTAAAATGAACTCTTAAATCATCCGCAGTTTCCATTTGGAATGCGGAATCCGCCATTCGGCTGATTTTCCAGTTGAAAATTTGCATAAATTTTAATTAATTGCAATGTAATTTTTAAATGCAGCGCCTTCTTATTCGTGTTTAATTTTTCTGTGTAGAGCATCAAAGTTAAAAGGGATGTTGTAAAGAACATTTTTCTATAAATAATTCATACTTAAAAAAATCTATTAAAACGACGCTAAATAGTATAATTTTGAGGCAGCAAAATTGCAACAATCGACTTCAATTTTCCTGTATCTATGGAACCCTGAATCAGATTTTCGTCTGATTTCTAAAGGACTAAACAAATAGCATACACTCTCAAAGAAAAAAAATACTAAATTGGTTAATAAATCATCGTAATATGGTATCAACCAAAGACCTTTTAATCTAAGCTGTGCATCTAACCACAAATGAGCAGACAAAAACAGAATCCGGTTTTCTACTAACCAATTTCAACGTTTGGTCAGAGCTCCTTCAAATAGTGTTTCATACGCCAGATAGAAATCTGCCAATTAAAAGATTAGACCATCAGCCATTATGCTAGGCAATATGTAAAAGGTGAACTATTGGCCAAACGTGTCACTGTCATATTCTGAATTGCCCGAAGGTGTTAAATGTGTACTTGTTATATTACCATCTTACAACACGAATACCAACTCACCCATAACATCTCCGGTGAATAGGTAATGTTTATCTGTTACATTTGAAGGATCACCAGTTTAGAAATATGTAATTGTAATTTACAATTTGTTAAAATTGTTATAACTCTACAAAAATCCCTGATGATGCTGTAATAAGCCAAACCAGTTGGGTGTGAACAATAAAAATAAAACATAAGTGAACTGGAAGTACAATTGAGTTTATTTGTAAAACCTATTTTGAAATGCAATTTCACCAAGTGCCGACGATGGAAAGTATCCGATCATTAGTTTATTTGCTGTTCTAGACAATAAATTAAAAAAAAAAACTGAGCTACGGAACACTTCTAAATGAACTTTTAAACTAACGCGTTCTACTATCATTTTTAAAAATATATAAACGGGTCAAAAACTCGTACAAGTAAGTTCTTTATGTACGCTAAAGCTAAATGAAATTGTACAAAGTTTTTCTTTGCAGATGCGCCTGTTTGTCAACACTCAGCACCGCAAGTACTTGGGGCACAGCTTGATGAAGCACTAAAAGTTCGCTGTTCAGTCACTGCGAATCCACCTGATGTTACGTTCTTCTGGCAATTTAACAACAGCGGCGAGAGTCTGGATGTATCACCTACAAAATTTGGTAAGGATATAAAAACTTTATAATTCGTCACATGTAAACGAAAACCTGTTTGTTAACAAAGTTTTGAAAATTATACGAGTTTTGACGAAATTCATTTTAGTGCTTAAGTACTTTACATATTAAACCAGGCTTAGTCAATATGGATTAAATTGGATACACTTTTCGAGGCAATTTCTTGTGTTGTAAGTGTAGCTTGCATTTACATCCATTAATGTAGAATTATAATACTGACCGATAAAATAAAATCACTACATAGTTTTATCCTCAACTAGCGATTTGCCCACGGTTTCACCCGCGTAGCTTTTGTTCTCGTGGGAATATCGGAAAGGTTTATATATATTAAAACCTTCCTCAAGAATCAATCTATTTATTAAAAAAACCGCATCAAAATATGTTGCGTAGTTTTAAAGATTTAAGCATACATAGGGACATAGAGACAGACAGAGAAAGGGACTTTGTTTTATACTATGTAGTGATATCTGTGAAATAAAATTGATATGTACTAGGATGTCTTAATGTTGATTATCAGTTTACTTTACTTCCGATTCAACACTTTTATAAAAATAGACTAATTATACTACTACTTACAAATAGACTTATTCAGTTTTTTTTTTATCTCAGAAGACAAAAAAGATAAAACAGTTATGAATGTGGAGGTAATGTCCATCTAGATCCTGATGAACACAAATTTCTTTGCCTACTCCATGTATGTAAATGCATGAGTCTTCAAATATTACAGATACAAATTTAACAAGAAACAACAAAAAAACACGAAATCTTGAATATAACTTTGGGGAAATCAAATCGTTCCGAAAATACCCAGTTGAGGGACGAAACACGTGACGCGTGCCTGGAAATCGAATGAAGGAGGTTTCAAATTAATATGTTTCCATAGTTACGTCTGAACTTACAAAGTCTACGTTTACGGTAAAGTTATAAGACAGTTTTTTGAATTGATGCCAACACAAGTTTGTGTCTTACTTTCCACTTTATCGTATAAAATAAGCGAAAAAGTTAATTCTGAAGTGTCGTTACTCATTTAAGTATTTCCTACTATGCCCGCAAATTTACTGTTAGATTGATGTGCTCCCACGTTGGTTCGACTTTTTGTTAGACTAGTTGTAGAAAGCACCCGAACAGCGCGCTCATCTGCAGCGCTTGGAAGAAAATGGTGCGTATTTTCTTATTCTGGCGAAGGTGAGACAGTATTTCAGCCTGGGACAGTTGCTTAAACTTTATCAAGCACAAAATATCTGTTTGTGCATAGATAAATATTTGTTTGTGTACTGCTCTCACCCATAGGATCCGCCAAATACCAGCTGGAGACACTTGAGGCGGTAAAGGCGTGCCAAGAGGCTCATAAACGACCATAATCTGGTAGGCCAAAACTCCAAACCCTCGCTCATCACCGCAGAGTGGCTAGTTTATCGGTTTTTTATCGGATACATTTTGAAGAGTGCGCTGTGGAATTGCACTGCAATTGTGGATCGTCGAGGTATATAGATTCTAGGCATCGCCATTTGGTGGACGTTCCACGTACCTGGACAAAATGGCTCGATTCGACATTCTGCATTTGAATTGCAACGGACGTGGAACATGCTTCTGAGTGTATTTTTCGACGAGTAGAATCTTAGAATTAGGCCGCATCTTAGCTTACCATCAGGTGAGGTCGTGGTCAAGTGCTTCCCTATAAATAATAATAAAAAAAACAATTTTATGGCGCATCTGCACTGCAGATCGCTGCAGATCGAGCTGGATATCTATGTATTTTTCTCCGTGTTGGTCCCGGGCTCCTTTGAAGATCTCCTTAGGCCAACTACCGTTCTGCCAGGCAGGTTATAAAAGACGAGCGATTAGCTAAGCCTGTCACTAACACTATGACTACAAAATGGAGTTTCGCAACGTTTTGTTCTTGCCCGGGTTTCTAACGCCGCTTTACTTATTCCTTTCGCGATAGCGGCATTACTTGTAGCTGTCGTGTTCCAGTTTGAAGGGTAAGATAGTATTTAAACCTATTCATTTAGCATAACCATCCCTAGCTATGATTAGTCAGTTTAATTTTATTATATCTTACTACTACTTTAATTTGTTACAAATAATACGTAATGAATGTTTATTAATATATTTTATTATTATATTATACTAGCTAGCACGTGAAACGTTGTTATGCCATATAAAATATTTGTAGTGTACCTTTTGGGGGGTGAATGTTAATGAAGGATTCCTCACCCTGGAGAAAATGGGAGTATGAGGGTGAAATAGTGCGGTTATAGGTATATTTGATGTCAAACCAAAAAATAATAACAAATTTAAAAAAAAAATTCTTGATTGGGACATCCTAATCATTTAGTGGTATAAAATATACTTTATGACCTATTCTCGTACTTAACCTAACCTACCTAAATATACAAAAAAAAAAAAAAAATTGAGCGAACCAATGCGTAGAATTGCGACTGTGGGTTAATTTGGAAGGTAAGGTCAAACTAGCCTCTAAAAAGCTCGGTGTGCTCAGCAGAGTCAAACAGTACTTCTTGCCGGCCCATCGTCTCCAAATTTATAAGGTGCAAATTCGACCACACATTGAGTACTGTTCTCATGTCTGGGCCGTAGCTCTCCAGTACCAGCTTCTTCCACTTGATCACATTCAGCGCAGAGTGGTTTGAATCGTTAACAATCAGGCTGTTTCGAAACGGCTTGACTCTTTGGCGTTACGCAGCCATGTAGATTCGCTCTGCATCTTTTATCGCATCTATCAGGGAGAGTGTCCCTACTCATTTTCAAATGGTCGGCAACGCAAGACTTCTGGTTTTAACATAAGGTGAACCTCCTGTCCTCTATTGTATAAAAAAAACACCGTGACACGAGATTTTTATGTATTATTAGATATAAGAACTTCTATATCTACATTAATATTATAAATGCAAAGTTTGTATGTTTGGATAGATGGAAATTTGGATGGATGAATGGATATTTGTTACTCAATCACGCAAATAGTACTAAACGGATTTGAATGAAAATTGTTACACAGGTTGATGATGATCTGGAATAGTACATGGACTACTTTTTATCCCGAATAAAATAGGTTATCCCGCGGGATTTGCCAACAAATTTTATAATGCAGCGGGCTGCACGCTGTACCTAATTAATATTATGAATGCGAAAGTTTGGATGTTTGTATGCATGGATGGCTGGATGGGTGTTTGTTACTCAATCACACAAAAACTACTGAACGGATTTGGATGAAATTTGGCACACAGGTAGCTAATGACCTGGAATAGCACATAGGATACTTTTTATCCCGGAAAAATTAGTTAAACCCGCGGGATTCGCCAAAACTTATTATAATGTAGCGGGTTGTATGCTGCTGCTAGTTCAATGTAAAACGTAACATTTTAAATCATGATTGGTACAAACTTGCCGACTGACAGTGAAAAGTATATGACTTATTATTCTGTGACGTTATACTCCAGGCCACAATGTTGCGTAAAAATTTGTGGAGCATTGCCGCGTCGGTCGTCGCGATATAACTTTGTGATCGTGTTACAATGAACTATGTCACTAATTCCCAAAGTGGTCCAGGTGGACCCCCAGGACTCCACGGGAGACTCGATGGAGGTCTACGTTATTGTGACTTTTGGCCTTAAGTTTTGGGAGTATGGTAGATATTTAGATTCAGGGGGCCCACCGGATTCAGCAACATTTTGAAAGTGCTCTATTAGAAAAAATAGTTTGAACTATGTGATCAAATGTACTCGGTTAACAATAGTGTGGCTCGTTTCAACTTGTGGTGCGCATTAATTCAAAATCGAGATGAGCTTAATCACAAATCGAAAACCCACAGAATGTTACAGCCCTCCGTGTCTGAATGATTCACGATGCAGCGAATTTCACACACAAAACTATTTTTACATCTAATTACTGCGACAATTTAACAGACACCGAAATAAATTCTCCATGCACCACAAATAAGCTTTGCGATGCAAAACAATAGCTAGTATTATTCCCATTTGTTTGAATAATTAATTATATTCCGTACAATAATAGCCTTTCAAAGTTTAATATGCTATTCAGGATCTGAAAATGTTATATTATGCACGTAGGTCCTGATATTTTAGATACAATGTATAAATGTGTCACTCACGAATAATGTAGCTTTCTACACACAAGTACAGTTAAGTTTTTACATACAAGTAACATACAAGACACCTCTCACGGACGCAATATCTCGGACTGGTGCGGAACAAACTGTCCCGAGCCACATGAGTAGATAAGGGGAACTCTCTTTGCCCGAGCCATTCCGAGATACGCGTCTGTAAGAGGTGTCTATGTGTGCGTTGCTCGAATATCACAATATGATCGTATACTGTTAGTCTCCAGTATATTGTGCTTATACTCTTTATAATATTAGTATGGAAGAATAAATGGGTCAATGTCAAATTTTGCGCAAGTAAATGGGGTAACAGAGTTATTTTCTCTGTAAAATATATAAACCTACGCATCCTAAATAATAAGAAATTTAAGTTCATCGCTTCTTATCTCAGTAATTATATTTTGAGAACAAATAATGCCATTGGTTGGTGATTAGCGACCCTGACTACGCAATCGATGGGGCTCGGGTTAGATTCCCGACGGGGACAAGCATTTGTGTGATGAGCATAAATGTTTATATTTCCGGGTTTGGGTGTTTATTAAATTTATTGCAGTATTTATATAATAAGTATTTCTATGTAGTAGTATCGTTGACTTACACCAAAACACAAGCAAACAATTAAATTACTTTGAGGTTAGATCAGTAAGTGTAATATTTTATCATGTGAATATTTATTTATTGATTTATGTAATGCTCTTTTGTATGCTTTTTTATGAAATTAGTTTCTTATATTAAATTAAAAAACTCTGTTACCAAAAGTGATACTTTCAACGTTTTTTTTTTTCAATATTACTGATGAATTATCGAATAACTTTTCATAACTCTATGAACAAATTTATTGCAATTACTGCATTTGTGAATAAGTTCTTATTATTCTTATTAATTTTATCTCAGATACAGGACAAATTTATCTGTACAATATTTGATTTTTATTTCATCTCATGTTTGATCCAAATATAACATTAAACAATATTTCAAGTGAAAAATTTATAGCGGCGAGCCGCAACAGTTAAATACGTTTATTTACAAGTTTTTTATTTCATAAGATAACATACAAAAGATGCCTTGGTGGAAATAGACCCATTTACAGATTATTACAGCACAGATGATATTAATGATGCGTCGCTTACGTCCGTGTGGCAGGAATGAAATGTCACGTATGTAAGTTTACCGGCTATTGCCGGAATCCTATATTCGATGATCCGTCATTCGTAGCAGTAACCATTAGCATCCAATTCATATGCGACTGATAGAAAGAGTCATCCATTGCCTATAGACACCAAAGGTGTTAATGGTGCGTTGCTATCTTATCGTGAGGTCTAAAGCCACATGCAAAAGTTTACTGACTACCTTACCCTCCAAACCGGAACACGACAGTGACAAGCACTGACGCTATTGCGGCAGGAATAGCTAAGGCGGTGGTACCAGACCCGGGCGAGACAATGCAGAACTCTACCACCTAGTATATATCTCTTATACATTCGATTTTATTGATATTAAAAAAACGATTTCATCCCTGTCTCACTCACCGATGATCATTAAAATTCATATGGTACCTCCTGAAGTCCTAGAAAGCTTAAATTTCAT
The DNA here is from genome assembly GCA_036924255.1 of Apodemia mormo. Taxonomy (NCBI): domain Eukaryota; kingdom Metazoa; phylum Arthropoda; class Insecta; order Lepidoptera; family Riodinidae; genus Apodemia; species Apodemia mormo. The sequence continues at coordinate 19,491,730 of JAUPFN010000018.1, forward strand.
ATGTAAGCTAGTGCTAGTACACAAACACCAAAAAATTATAAAATTTGGAGCTTTTACTCCCCAAACTGGTTATAAATAATAAAATACGTTTTTCAGGATTTTTAGAATATTTCCCTCCATACTTTAAATTAAGGGATGGATGTTTTGCATGCGTTTTCTTCCCATAGAATCTTAATTTCATGCTAAAGATCTGAAAAGTATACATGCATGGACTTCTCATTACAATCAATACGTGTACACAAGATAATAATTTCACAACTTAAAAAAAGTGAAATTCCACCAAAAACGTTTTTGAAGTGTCACTGCCATCGTTAATAGGTGGTAGAGTTCCGGAACTTCTCGCCCGGGTATTTGGTACCATCGCCTTATCTATTCCTGCCACAAACATAGACTAGCTGATTTTTGTAAATTAACCCCTAAAGAGCTGAAATATGGTATGAAAATTTGTATGATAAACTATATCGAAGACATGATAATTGACTCGCAGGCGAAGCCGCGAGGGTCAGCTAGTTGCATATTAAATTACGAAAATATATTAAAGAACACACCAATAAAAACAACTTAATATTAAAAATTAACCAATATTTTTATTTAAATAAATATGTTTACCTTAATTAAAATCACAAAATATTTTAAAACAGGTAGCTTTGTGAAAATGTTACTAATCCTAATATATACATATATACATATAATAAAATCGTAGGAAAGTCAAAATTTTACATTGAATATTTTTTTAAAAGAATACTTGGGGCGTGATCTACAATTGATATCAAAGCCAAAAATGTAGTTTTTAGAATTGTAGTCTGTTTGTCTGTATGTATGTCCGGGGTAAACTGAAAAAGTACTGCATGGATTTACTTCAAATTTTGCATGAATATTACTAACAGGTCGGGTCAACATATAGGCTACATATTATCACGCTATCACTTACGGGGGAGGAGCTGTGCGGAGTAAACGAAGTTCGCGCGGACGAAGTCGCGGGCAATTGCTAGTATATATAAATAAATAAAATTACGTGTCAAAGTTGTTTTTCCGCGATGAACTCCGAAACTACTGAAACGATTTCAATGAAATTTTATTTATTTATTTATTTAATGCTTTATTGTACACAATTAAAAGAGAAGTAGTACATAGAGACTTATTAAAAACAGACTTTACAATGGGGCGAGCTTATCCCCAATAAAAAAGACTTCTTCCAGCTGACCCGAATATGAGTAAACACAATAATTATTTAAATGTTAAAATAGTGTATAATAATCATAAAACTAAATACATATGAATATAACAGTCTTGATACATTAAATTTAGCCACATAATATTTAAAAATGAACAGCAACCGATGGAAATGAAAGAAAAAAAAATACTATGTAGACCCAGCAAGAAAAAGTTCTCTTAGACTCTTTTTGAAAATTGGAAGAGATTGACTCATACGAATCTTGTGCGGTAGTGAGTTCCATAACCTGACAGCTTGAACACGGAAAGAATTTGATAAAAATTTTGAACTGTGTAGGGGACATTTTAAAAGATTTATAGATTTATAGTTTGGTCCAACTTACAAGATAGGATAGTTTTTATCTCAGTCACCCCCCTCCCCCCCCCCCTTTTCAAGTACCAGGTGATATGTATGGCAAAACAATGTTTGCCGGGTCAGCTAGTATATATATATATATATATATATATATATATATATATATATATATATATATATATATATATATATATATATATGAGTTCCCAGGTTTGATTTCCGGGTCGGACAATTTAAAGTGTCTTTTTCAGTTTTCTTGCCACCTTTCACATCGTGGGGCTAAGGATCTTCGGCTTATCGCAGGTGCACTTGTTGTACCTCTGCCTACCACTTCGGGATTACGGGCGTAACAATACATTTTTTATTTATTTTTTCCTTAGACCGCCCCGTTGTTCGAGTGGTTAGCCCACTTAACTACGCATCAATGAGGCTCAAATTTTTTGTATTTCTGATTTAGAGTGTTAATTAAATCTGTTTGTGTATTTATAATGTATCTCTATGTATTCAGTATTAGTATCGTTGATTGACACCCGTACTACAAGAAAATTAATTGCTTACTTTGGAGTGAGATCAATTCGTGTAATTTGTCAAGTTGATATTTATTTATTTATTGAAATGTTCGTGGAAATCCGAGTACAGTTTTTATGGAGAGTAAAAATGGAAATTGCGAGAAATTTCTAAAAAAAACAACACTCATTTTCCTATAGAATCAATTCCTATTATTATTCCTATTCTTATGCGGTACGAAGTTGGCCGGTTCAGCCACTTTACAATGTAAAGAAAACGTAGTAGTAGAATGTTAAAACCAAATCTTGCTTTATAAATCGGGTTAGGTTGCCGGAAGAAATATTCAAGGAAAATAATTTATTTTCTCTAGTTCTCCAAAAATATTATTTGTAATTTGTTGTCTAGGTACGGCCAACGGTAGTACAAGCGAGCTCAACTACAAGCCTCAAAGTGAGCGTGATTACGGCGCCCTAAGCTGTCGCGGCACCAACTCCGTTGGCAGACAACTTGAGCCTTGCGTCTTTCAAATTGTTCCTGCGGGTAAGTCATCAACGTTACATTTTTTGAACTTTTGTTTTACACAAAGATTTCAGAGACTCGATTGTTTTTATTGTGGTTTTGTATTTAGACCTCACTTTACAATTTTTGTAGAACTTACCTTTATTTATTATAAACCAGTTTAATAAATTTTATTTCATACGGAATGAAATGAAAAAAGGCATGTTTCTATGATTCAGGCATATAGAATGAGTATATAAATAATTAACAAAACAAGGTGGAATGATGAAGTACCGAAGCCAAGGTTAACTAAAAATACAGACAGTAAGATTCCTCAAATTATGATAATATATATACAGCATAGAACTCAGTTTTCTCTGCCTACTTACTATTACTATTTGTTACTGCTAAGCTATGCTTACTAAATAAATAGCATAATGTAGATTTTTGACTATGACTTCTAACAATTACTTTGCGATTACTCGTAAGACCAGGCTAAATATTTTCCAAAATTCATTAATAAGAAGGATTGTTAAGAAACATTAAATACGCAATCACAACACAATTAATTGCAAGTTTTATCAAGATATAATCAGCCACGTTATATCCCCGGAGCCTATACCAAGCAAGCAGAACATTCAACAAGATACATAAGCATAGTACTTAAAATAGACTCTCAAATTCCCAACTCAAGATAGCTTTTTAGAAAATAGTCTTTTCAACAAGATGCAATCCTTATATTAATTATTATTTTATTTTTATTTATAGAGCAACATAAGCTAATCTGAGTAGATAAAAGAGTATTGTGACGAGTGGTTAATAGAGGTTAGGGGTAAGCTGAAAATATGGGATTATGTGTATGTTTTATATGCCAAATATAAAAACTACAAAAACAATTTTTGATAAAAATTCAAAATGAAAATCTGAATAGCGACACTGTAATCACCAAACAGTATGAAATATACTTAGCGACTCTTATACCTACCATATATACAAAAAAAATATGGGTTAAGTCGTTTTTGAAGAATGCGACCACAAACACTGTGACACAAGACTTGTTAAACATTAGATATATCGTTTGCGCATTACATCGAGTATGTAACCAGAAGAGTGGCTGTTGTTTGTTTTGTTAGAAAACAAATTCCGCCAAAACACTACGCCAATTGTAATGCTGTGATTGGCCGACTCAAGGTTAATGTGATAATGACGCAGCAATAGTAAACGCGTATTGAATAAAATGAGATAGTTGTATATAGGTTACACCTAGGCAAGAGCAGGACGCATAAACAAGTGTCCACGTTTTTCTTGTTATCTGTCCAGTTTAACTTGAGCCATATTATATGGAAGTAAATTAAAATAAAATCAATGTTTATTGATGCCGATGAAACGTAATTTCGTCTGTTTTATAATTCGACGTTTTACTGTTTTTTCCACACCATCTAATAGAACAACACGACATTATGCGGTATAATATACCAAACTTTGAATATTTTCGAGAGTATCGGGGACGTACACACAGTTCACTTGTTGGTGCGGTACTGCTTTATTGCGGGCGTGAATTGCTATTTATTAGTGGCAAAATACTGATCAGTTTCGGAATTAGATGGCTCATATTGCTACTCTATTAGGTTACATGCTCGATGGTGCATTATCATTGCACACCAATTTTCATAAAGATCAGTCAACCGTAATCCTTTAGTTATGGACGGGACATACAAAACTTTCAAAATAACAATACTTATTTCTATCACATTTGACGACAAAATGTAATTTACATACAAACACACACTAGATTTATGTGATAGTTAAGGTACTTTAAACATGACTAATGCACCTACCTCATACCTACATATATTAAAGGCGCTCATACGATTATTTGGAATCAAATATTCAAAGCTCGATTCTATCTTAAATGGCAACATTGCTTCAGAGAAAACAAGGAGCAAGTAAATATATTATGCGACACTACAAACATAGAGCGCGAATGCACACATTTCCACTAGAAAATATAGCTTTGACGCAGCTGCATGAAGAAATATGAGTTAGCTACAACTAGGTGCAACGAAATATCCGTCCCAACCCGCAACGTTTAATATCCCAGCATTATAACATATAACACGTTAAATTGTCAACCCCTATGCCATAAGTCAAGTCGAAATTAGTGAGTTTAGCGGTGCACTTAATTTTCATTTCAACGAATGGAAAGCATGATTTAATGGTTTGTTTTCATTAGTCTTCTACACGATACTATCAATAGTGCTAAGTATTTTCATTATTCAAAGTTTAGGTATTTAAATTACAAAAGAACGGACTTTAAAATTACTGATCAAAATGTCAATCTCAGTTCAGATAGAATTTCTATAAAGAATAAGTCATCTGCTTCTTTGCTAGGCAGTTCGTAAAAGGGAAAGAATTGGTTAAACGTGTCGCGGCCACAGCAGCATTATAATATAGCATACTAGCTGACACAGCGAACGTTGTTTTGCCATACAAATTAACAAATTTCTAATATCGCATTAGAAATTCATGGTGGAATGAAAATTTAGGGTTGTACGTGTTTTTAATGCCACATCATAAAAAAAATTAAAAAAATTGTTCCCAAAATTAAAATAAAATTACTGGACAACCCTTAGGGGCCATCCAAAAATGTCGTCACACGTTAAGGGGTAGGGGAAGGGGGGGTCGACCAAGTGTGACATTGTGTGACAAGTGTGACATTGTGGAACCAATTACCGGCAGGGGTGTTTCCAAACGAATACGACTTGGGGGCCTTCAAGAAAAGAGCTTACTCATTCTTAAAAGGCCGGCAACGCAACTGCAAGATCTCTGGTATTGTGGATGTCCATGGGCGGCGGTGATCACTTACCACCTCCTGCTCGTTTGCCCCCTCTTCTATAAACGAAAAAAAACAAGGGGTAGGGAGGAGTCCCAAATGTTGTGACATCACATTCTTTTCTATTTCAAAAAACACCACTATAGATAAAAAAAAATCAAACGAGATCATTGTTCCAATGTAAAATAGTAAAATATGTGACGTCACACTAGGTAGGTACATGTGACATCACACTAGGTACACCTTACCTAGTGTGATGTCACATATTTTACTATTTAAGACGGGGGAGGCGTCAATTAATCATGAAATTCGTAGACGTAATTTACGGATGGCCCCTTATCTCTTAGGCATATAAAAAATAGACAACGACCTATTCTTAGACGTACTGAATATACAAATAACATTTAATCAAATTGGTCAAGTCGTTTTAGACGAGTATTGTAACTTAAATTATGATACGAGAATTTTATATATTAGAAGATAAGATGTTAAATTTTCAACCCCTATGTCATAAGTTGAAATTAGTGAGTTTAGTTTTGCAATTTATCTTCATTTCAATGCTTGGAAATCATGATTTAGTAGTTAGTTTTCAGTAGTCTTCTGCGCAATGCTATCAATAATGAGTAGTTTAAGTATATAGATTACAAAGAGACGACTTTTCATATTGCTTAATAAAATGTCAATCTCAATTGAGATAAAATTTCTTGCGAAGAATAAATAATTTGCCATTCTGCTAGGCAATTCGTAAAAGACGAACGTGAAGGCGAGTCACCCCAGTCAACCCAGAACTATAATTTATAACATACTATAACACGTTAACGTGTCAACCTCTATGCCATAAATAAATACAGTGTAGTGGACGAGGGTGGATAATTGTGCCGCTGGGTCTTCATTATTTTTCAAATCTACAATGGAGTTTGTTCCATTTCTTATACCGCTTTTATATGTTTTCCCTTCAGTAACATCACAACTCAACACTTAAATGTTCGCGGTAATTTGCAAAATAACTAGTTTTCTTCGTCTGAACAATGGATTTCCGCAAAGTAACGCCTGAATCCATAAAATATCTATGCCATAAGTCTAGTGGAAATTAGTGAGGTAGCAATTCACTTAATTTTGGTTAAAATTAAAATTTGGAAGGTACGATTTAATAGCATGATGATAATGGTTTGCTTTCTATAGTCTTCTACTCGATACTATGCCTACCACCGTCTAGAACTAGCCTTCCACCGTCACGGTATATCCCACGTAGGTCCCGATTTTGCTGGAAAATTGGAATAAAATATAGTCTATGTCACCCAGGAATCTATCTTCTATTATATTAATACGTAAAGGAAAAATTTGGATCCCTTTAAAGACAATTGCGCAAATGGTGAAGTATAAAATTTGGCATAGTTAAAGTTGGACCGCGTTCAGCAGAAAGCAGCCAACTCCTGTTTTCTAGAAAAATGAGTTATTCAACTCAGCCAACTTTTCAAAACGCGTCGCATTTTTGTAGAAGACACCCATCTTAATATGTGCCTTAGTTACAAAGATATGGGACTACCTAAAGTAGCCATCACCAAAATAAACTTTGTATAAAGCAGACATAAAATGTCAAAAGCAGTCATCTTGCCGAAAAACAAAATAAAATAATTTGCGGAAGACGGCCAACTAGGTTGGCTGACTTTATCATAATATTAATGACGGTTTTATTTTGGACAAAAACAGACAACTGCGTTGGCTTTTTATGGCAAATTTTGTTATTCTACAAAAAAGTCAGCCAAAAACCTTTTGAGTGTTTTTTGATATAATATTCAAAGTAATATAAAATTGTAAAAATAAATTTATGAGCTAAAACGATGAAAAAGGTATAGTTATACGTCTTTTAATGCATAAAAATTAAATCATAGGTGTGCGATATGCGCCCTTTGAGTGTGCGAGCGGGATAGGTTAATGAGAAAGTATAAAGGAGATGGGTAGGGATAGAAGCCGGAGGCGGCGCGTGCTGTGACAAGTTTATTTTTGTGGTTGTTATCAATCGTGTTTTGCAAGCTTCTGTTTAATTTTGAATATAGTTAGTGTTTTAAAGTTTGTTATAATGTATTGAGTGAAGTTTTGATATCATTTAACATTTGTGGTTACGATATTATGAATTTGTAAGAAAATAAAACCCGTTTCGGCAAAAATGAGTAAAAATTGGCGCGGGAAATATCTTTTAAAATGTGCGTTGGAAAACAGCTTACAAACTAACAAAGATTGTTCTTCGTCGTCAGATGATGAAGACGTTAAAAGGATTAATGAGCAATCTTTACGTTATTTTAGTAAGATTCCCGATCCGTCCTTTACGTCGCCAGTCCGATTGTGTGATAAATCGACCAACGCAGTAAGTACCTACTTTTTTACCGGCTTACCTAGATTAACTATGTAAGTAGGTACCTACTTAAATTAAATATCAATATTACGTGCATGCTTATTCCATTTCTAGCTAAAAATTTGTTAATGCTAGACATATTTGAATTTACCTATTAGAAAAGTATACTTAAGTATTTATTATTGATGTAATCTAACGAGCTTCTGTGGTTTAGTGGTCCGGTGTCGGAGTTAACTACATGAGGTCCCGGCTTCGATGCCCGGGTCGGACAACACAAAAAATGAGTTTTTCATATTTCTGATTAAAAAAAAGTTGTCCGGGATTAGATAAGTGCCCGGTTGGCGATAGGCTAGCCACCTATTCCATTGTGGGACCAAGTATCTTCGACTAATCGCGGGTACACTAGTTGTACCTCTGCCTACCGCTTCGGGGATATGGGTGTAAAGAAACTGTTTAATCTAACGAGTCTTACATAGGGTAATACGTAGTTACAAGTAAATAAGATAAATAGGCATTTATCTAAACATCGGGATAAACGGGTGTTTACAGGTGTTTGTTTTACGTGGTGGGGTACAGGTATTTATCCCGATGTTTAGATAAATAGGTACCTATGTATTCCGATGTTTACAAAGCGCGAAAGTTTGAAATAAAAGGTAGGTATTTATTGTTTTTACATTACAGGACTCCAAAGGAAACCAGACAAAGTTACAATGGTCGGATGAAAATTTTAACTACAAAGCTTCTCCAGTATTATTACAACAATCTGGTGTGTGTTCAACAAGAACTGCAGGATCCAACGACAAAGGATGTAGTAATAATGACTGCGTAAGTGATTTAATTACGCCTGAAGATTTAAGTTTTGGACCTAACAACCAAAATGAAGACATCTATTTTGGAATAGCAGCGTCGTCCAATGTACGTATGTCGAATTATATCCTAGAATTATGTAGTAAATGTTTAAATGGTTTATTCTGATTTTAGATAAACTGTCTCAAGTAGGTAGTTGTTTAGAGGTTTTTAATATATTACTTATATTGTTTTAGGAAAATTCCAGAGATTCATTCACTGACGTTGGTCAACTTAGTGGCTATAAACCACCACCGCAGAAAATTTCGACTGTTGTTGATTATACAGGACAAAATCAGAAAAGAGGAGTCCGAAATGATAGGTTTCGAATTATTCATCCCCGTAAAATTTCTACTGAAAAACGAAATAAAAAATCCACAGTTGTAGGTTTGAGCCACAAATTAAGATCCAAGCGGTCAAAACAATTGACGGAACCACATAATAGTCTAACAAATATAGCTAAAAACTATGCTTCAGATGTTAGTGAAGATAGTAGTCATGGTTCAGATGGCGATTTCTCGCCTACTGATGGGTCCGAATACATGCCATCTGACAGTGATTGTAGTGAAGATTCTGTTACAAGTGATTTTGAAGTTAATGCGAGAAAAAACGCAGAATTATTAACTGTTGAAAAGTCTAAAGAGTCACTTCAGTTTTTACAACCTCTTAATGATGAGTCGGGAAGTTTATTTGACTTAGCAACTCTTCCAGAACGTATTATAGATCTAGATGATATAGGTAATTCACCGATAAATGAAGGTCAACAACGTGATTCACCATCAATGTTAGATCTTGCAAACATTAATAATGATTTTACTTCACCACTGCAGCTTCAAGACGAGGGCACTAGATCTGTAACTCATTCGCCATCTGTAGTTTGTCCTAATAGATTGGCTGAAAATAGAGATAAATTATTTTTAGAACAGAATAATAATGAACGCGATGATGATGCAACAGATGCTGAAAGCCTACTAGATCCTGTCAACGAGGAATTTCTTGGAAGGCCATCAAGAGGTAGGAAAAGAAAGTATCCTCAGAACCGTGACGAAAGAAAGAAATCACGTAATAGAAATAAAGAATATTATAATTATAAAGGTGTTGTTGTACCACCAAAGGAATTTAAAGATTTCAAATGTAACTGCAAAAAGTCATGTCAAAATGTTGTTCCATTAAATATTCGAAAAAAATTCTTTAACAAGTTTTGGAGTCTTGGTTGTTACAATGCACAAGTAAATTTTCTGGGAGTTTTCATTACTGAAACAGAAACCACTAAAAACAGAAAAAAAAATTCCAACGGCATTACAAGATAGAGAATTATGAAGTGTGTAGAGACATGTTTTGCCAAACACTCGAAATATGTAGCACAAGAGTATCAACAGCAATGCAGAAATTACATTCAAGAAGGCCATTGTTAGACCAGAGAGGTTCAAAACAAGCAGGGATAAATAGAATCACAAACCAGCAAATAACTGATATTAGAGAACATATAAATTCAATTCCTTTGTATACTTCACATTACTGTAGGGAGAAAACTTCGGCAAACTTTTTAAAACCTGGACATACATTAGTTGCGGTTTATGATCAATATAAAGATAAAATGGGCGAAAACGCTGTAAGTTTCCCGGTTTTCAAAAGATTTTTCTATACTAATTACAATATAAAGGTAAAGATACTGAGCAAAGATACTTGCAATGTATGTGATGGCCTAAATATTCAACAAATTAATGGGGAACGGCAGGGTCAAAATGTGGAGCAGATAAAAAATAAAAAGAAGTTGCACCTTGATTTGGCTGAAGAAGCAAGGTCTAGAATGAAAGCTGATACGCAACTAGCAAAAGCTAATAAACACATAGAATGTTTAACTTTTGATATGGAGAAAACTTTACCATTGCCCAGACTACAGACTAATATAATTTTTTATAAAGGGCAACTATGGCTTTACAATTTAGGAGTACACAGTGCAAAGAATCATCAAAGTTATTGTTATATTTGGGTCGAGGGGCAGGCTGGTCGAGGAGCTCAAGAGGTCGGATCTTGTTTAATAAAGCATATCTTTAGTCAAGTTAATGAGGACATAAGGCATTTGATACTGTGGTCCGACTCCTGTGGAGGCCAGAATCGTAATATAAAAATTACACTTTTGATGAAGGTAGCTTTGTTAAGGATGCCCAATTTGGAATCGATTACTTTTAAGTATCTCATACCAGGGCATAGTTACTTACCAAATGATAAAGATTTTGGACTTATAGAAAGAGCTCTCAAATTTAACCAAAGAATTTATACACCTGAAGAATATATGGAAATTATGCGTTTAAGTAAGAAAAATAAACCTATGGTCGTAACTAAAATGAGTTCAGATGATTTTTTTTCCACCGAAGCTCTTGAGAAACACATTGTTAATAGGAAAAAAACCACCGACAACAACAAAGTCAATTGGTTAAAGGCTCGAGAAATCAAAATTACAAAAGATGACTTGTATAGTATCTTCATGAAGTCCGATTTTGAATCTGCAGAATACGAAAGTGTTGACATTAAACGAAAGGCAGCCCCAAGAACAATGTCTACTAGAAGGCGGGGGACTAGAAATGGTAACGCTGAGGAAGAGTTTTCATTTCAAAATTCTTTGACTCCATTGTGGCCAAATGGCAAGCCCATAGCCGAGCCGAAATTAAGAGACATTCAATCTATAAGACACCTTATACCAGATGACGCTCGAGCATTCTATGATTCATTGAGAGGCTCACCAGATGTATTAGATGATGTCGACGGATTTAATTCAAATTTAGATTTTGATCTAGAAGATGATGGCCATAGTATTGTTGATTAATATTTTAGTAATAGATAATGTTTACAGTGTTTATTATTATTACTTTATTGAATCTGCAAAACTATGATTAGTTTCCGATGGATTAAAATATTCCTGTCCGTTTGCAAGAAGGATAAATTTATTATTTTTTTCGTTATTTTTGAATAACAGTTTTCTTACTCATAATAACTCAACTCAAAACTTACTATTAAATCTTAAAAGGTTAGAGATTATTAGTAGGTTTTTTTTAACATACTTTTACATTATAAGACTTTGGAGAATTTCTGGAATAATAAAGACATTTTGCAATAAAAGTGACATCTTATACAAATTTGCATTTTTTATTAGGTCCTATTTCCAACTCCTTTTCACAGAACATTTAAATTTGTTAATTTATTTTTAAAAAGAATCACTTCCTAAGATTGTGTCCGTGTTAGACCTAAATAAATATCGATAACCAGAAATATTCAGAAAACAGCCAAGTAGAGTGTCCGCTTTCTGCGGTTTCAAATTTCTGACATTTTATTAATTTTGTAAAATACAGCCATCGATAAAACCGCCGTAACTTTTAATATACTAACTTTTGCAAAGATTCTATAACACCTAAAAATTCTTTAAACGAATTAGAAAATGTTTGCATCATTACTTTTTTAAAAACACGTGAAACAGCTGAAGAACAACTATCGACAGTAAAACTCAATTTACTCAAAATCAACTTGAGGCCAGTTGGCTGCTTTCTGCTGAACGCGGTACAGTTAACATTGCGGAGAAGTGCAGAAACTAAATATATTTTAATAATATGCACTAGAAATACATTAAATTAATAAAAATAAATATTACACACACTGCATTCATGTGACAAACATGACATTATACACACATGTCTAACATTTTCCTTATGGCTAAAGCCAGTTGTCTAACTTAAACGAGATTTTATTATTTAGTCTATGGTTGAATTCCGGCCACAGGTGATCGCTAGTTATTGCATTATTGTGTCATTCTACTGGTAAAAGAACTTAAGAAAAGATTCAGCAGCTCTATTAAAACTCACAATCTTACTTTATCCCTATGTAATTAATATGGATAAAAAATATTTTTATTTAATCAATTTTAACATACTCGTATTGAAACACAAAAACTGGAAACATTAAATATTTGTATTATACAAATATTTCAGACCAAAACATATTTAAGGAATGAAATTTACTGAATACCAACCGAAATATAATAATTTCACCTAAACTTTACAATAAGACGTTTCAAATTAAATAAATATTGTTTAATTGGGTTTTCTTAAGTTAGACAAAATTTGTATCTGTTATTTGAATGTCCTATTATTTATTTATGCAAAAATGAATAGTAATTAGCTTCTCCTCTTTTGTTATTTTAGTTTAGGTTTCTTTTATATCTTAGAATATAAAATAAATAAATGAATTCCCTGATAAAAAAATAACCACAGCCATCGTTTATCATTGCATTGCGATCCGCGTGGAAAATTTGAAATGTCACATTTATAAGTACGGTTTCCCTACCCATCAAACAGGCATACGATATAGCAACAAGCTCCGTCTCTATTGCGGCAAAAGTATATAATGCGGTGTTACAAAACCTGGCCAAAACGTAACAGAAATCTACCTAATTTGTAGCAACTATTATAGTGAAACGTATTAGGAGACTGATGTTTTTTAAGCAAATGTATGTATGTTTGAATGTATATTTCCTTGGAACGCAATGTAGCCTAAATGCCCTCATGGTTTTAGGCTTGAAAAGTGTCATTAGATTCGCCTTAATTGTGAGAGTGACATAATGTTTATGTATATAGTATTGTAAGTATTTTCTGTAAATTAAGCTGTGGATTTTTGTTTATGTAAAATAAATAAATAAATAAATATGGAACTCATAATTTTTAATTTGACTGCGCTATATGGAAGGATATGCTATTTTTGGTTCAAATCGCAGTTGAATTTTGAAAATTTTGCAATAATTACTAGGTGCAATTTTTAAACAATACCAATAGTTTTCAGAAATTAAAATATCAAGCTTTTGTGTCTTCCAAGTAATCTAATATTTTAACTTAAAATCTATTTACACAATTTCGTTTTAATATTTTTGTAAAATTTGTTTAATAAATATTTTGTAATATCAGAAAGCTTATAGTAAAAACCTATATCAACATACAGGCCATAGGGTCATGGTCATGGGTCAACACCCATAAATGAATTATTTGTTCCGTGAACATGAGATGCGTGCAGAACAAGATTGATTTTTTTCCTTGTAAATATCAAACGGATGTTATGCGTATGTTAATATCCGTTCGATGATAAATTATTTTTACGGTGATATATCAGGTTCTCAAATATACAGAGTACCAGAAACTATATCCCCTAATTAGAAACAACATCTTAGCTGAATTATTTTTGGAGCGTACACAAAAATAACCCAAGAAAATTAATAGTCTTAACACAGATTTTTTTTTCGTTTTCATATTTTTACCACCTATATATTCTGTTAACTGAATATTGGCCGTTAATTCTTATTCATTCATTAATGATCTAATACTACTTTGCATTAGAGAGTGAAATTGTAATTCTTTTCTTATTCAAGTACTACGTTGGTTCAGATTATGAGATCGCAAATAATACCGTGTTCTGACCGATATTACTGTGCCTAAGGTTAGTAAATAAATATTGCACTGTTCAAAGTTTTATATCATCATATAAAATACTACCAACCGCACTTTATGTGTCTTAATATTACAACAGGAATATCGATTTATTTAAATTTTTAACCCCATGAAGAATAGACCAACTACAATTTCGCCAGGCAGGACGTAAAAGACGACCGATTTGCTACACGTGTCACTATCATCGTGACTAGTAGGTAGAAGAATACCGCAACGTCGTTCCCGGGTATTTGGTACCACCGCGTTACCTATTCCTGTCGCAATAGCGTCAATGTCTGTCGATGTCGTGTTCCAGTTTGGAGAGTAAGATAAAAGTTACGCATGTGGCATTGCCATCTCGCCACATGGATAGTAACGCACCATTAATATCTTTAGTGTCCATGGGCGATAGTTTCCATTAGAAGATGCCAATATATAATAGAGATGAGAAGCCATCTGTTTGTTTACTATCTTATGATATATAAAAAATATCCCCAGTGAAACAATTAGATTAAAACTTAAATTGCCTTAAAAGCTCTGTTTTAATATAAATATTGTGTGTATTTCATTGAAATTTCCCCAGAGAAAAATTTCAACAAACATGATGCCGCGAAAGTAATTGAAGTACACAGTTCTCGTAGTATTGACATTACTTAGTTATAATATCATCATTTTAACTGCATAATGTTGCTAAGTCTGAGAGAAATAAAAAAATTAGTATACATTATGATATTATTTTAATTGGTGTCCCTTTGAAGAATAAACCTTTTGCCGTTCTGCCAGGCAGTTCTAACGAGTTCCGTCTATCGTGGCTACTAGGTGGTAGAGTTCTATATTCCCTACCGCAATAACGTCAGTTCTTATCACTGTCATGTTCCGGTTTGGAGGGTAAAGTAGTTGGAAAGAGTCAACCATCGCCTATAGACACTAAAGATGTTAATGGTGCGTTGCTATCTTGTGGCGAGGTTTAATGCCACATGCATAAGTTTACCGGCTACCTTACCCTCCAAACCGGAACACGGCAGTGACAACCATTGACGCGGTAGGAATAGGTAAGGCGGTGGTACCAGACCCGGGCGAGACAATGGTGAAATCTACCACCTAGTAGCCACAATGGTAGTGACTCGGTCGCCTTTTACGACCTGCCTGGCAGAACGGCAGTTGGCCTATTCTTCAAAGGACCCGGGACCAACACGGGGGAAAATATGGCATTAAGACGCCGTCACAACGCACCACCACCACCATTAACGTCTTTGTTGTCTATAGGCAATGGCGTCTTTTCCATCTGCTTGTTTGCTATCTTATGATATAAAGAAAAATATTTTGCACTCTCAAAAGTTTAACTTAACTTAAAAGTTTCGATTTGTGTAAATTAAGACTGATTTTATGCATAAATTATGTTTGTTTTCAAATTTTGCTCGGAGAACAATTAATTAAAAATTTACGTTGGAGCGCAGGGTGTTCTGAAAGTATACGTATATGCTACCTGTGGAAAGATTTTAAATCGCAATTAATACATACACCTTTCCTCTGTACGTAAATATATTTCACATCAATCTCAAATAAAACCTAAAGCGTAACGTTTTATTATATACTAGTTGTGCACGTAACTTCGTCCGCATGCAAAAATGGTTTATTTTATAAATACTATAATTATATAAATTGGAGTGTTTGCTCCAATTTTATTTAATTATCGCCAGAAATATGTGATAACCATTATCGAGTCAACAAAATCGAGCTACCAATTTCTATTAGATGTACGATTCACTCTGCCTGCCCGGCAAGTTAACCAGCGTGATGATTTAAGTTTTAACTGGGTTAAAATAGTTCATTTATTTATTCCCAATCCATACTAATATTATAAACGCGAAAATCCGACTGTATGTTAGTCTGTTACACTCTCTCCGTTAAATCACTGAACCTATTTTGATGAAGTTTGGCATGGAGATAGTTAACAACATATAGTCAAATATGGGAGATAGTTAAGGACATATAGTCATTCAAAAATCAACCCCTAAAGGTCTCAAAAAGGAGATGAAATTTTTTTATGGAAAACTATATCGACGACATTTTAATTTACTCGTGGGCGTAACTGCGTGTATCACCTAGTATATATTTAATAATCAGTTGGAATTCTTACGACATGACAATAAAAAAATTTATTCTTTAGATTTTCTAGAAAACTTGTGACAACTGTGGTTGTTATTCTGTTCAATAATAATTGTTTCCGATATTCCTGGAACCAGCAAAGGGAAAGTTTTAAACCCCTCAATAGCGTTGGTTATTTTACTAAAATGAGAGATACGTTGTAAGAGCAATATTTTGTTTGATTGAATATTTTTTAAATGCCAACTGCCTCCAATTAATTGCAATGGATTTTGATCTGTCAAATTGTCTACTTACTTAATTTAGGACCTCAAAACTGTCAGCATAAAACAATATTGTTTTGATCTAAATTTTGATTTCTTTTTATATTAATAAATATATTTTCCTCAAGAAAATCTCTACATTTTAAAAATAGACAAAAAAAGTTACCAGACGAAACTGTAATAAGGTAATAATGATTTAGTGGCAGAGTGATTTTAGAAAGAAAGTAATAAAGATGAAGAAAGAATGAAACTATTATTTATTCAGTAGAAAGTATTATGTTACATGTTATAAGTAAAAATAAAACACAGAAAAAATGTCAATACAAAAAATTAATATTAAACACACACACACACACACACACACGCACGCACACACACACACACACACAAAATAATAAATCCATACTAATCTATACTTATCTATACTTAATATTATAAAATTGTAGAGTTTGTTTGTTTGTATTTTACACTATTTATCGTCGGCACTTGGTGAAACTCCATTTGTAGTTTTGTTAATACACTTGTACTGTTTCACAAATTACTTTAAATTTAATTAATATCACCAACCGGTTTCGCCTTTTACGGCATCTTCGTAAAAGGCGAAACCGGTTGGTGATATTAATTAAATTTAAAGTAATTTTTTTGTTTGTTTGTTTGGTTGTACGCGCTAATCTCGAAAACGGCTGAACCGCTTTAAATAATTCTTTTTGAGTTGGATAACCTGTTTATCGAGGAAGGTTATAGGCTATATAACATCATGCTACGACCAGTAGGAGCGGAGTAAACAAAGTCCGCGCGGACGAATTCGCGGGCAACAGCAAGTCCATAATAATATTATAAATGCGAAAGTAACTCTCACTGTATGTCTGTCTCTTCTTCACACCTAAACCACTTAAGCGATTTGAATTAAATTTGATATAAAGATAGTTTGGAGACCTGAGAAATGTTATAGGATAGTTTTTATCTCGGAAATCTCATGGAAACGGGTGCTATGCGGGTACACCCCGGGACTTTTATTTTAGAATTTTTTCTACGCGGACGAAGTCGCGGGCTCAGCTAGTGGTAAATAAAATAAGTAAGGTAAAAGAATACACAACGCCAATATGGATGGATATCCAGAAAAACAAATACATACATACAACAAATACAAGTACTTATGGTTAACATGGTTCTACAATATACATACTCGTATATATGGAAATGGATATAATTTGATTGGTAGCTAGTCACGTTAGTATGAAAAGAATAATGCAAATGCGGAAGATTATAGGTACCGGGGGAAATTTATCATGCTCAAATTGATCGGGTAATGTACGAAGATGTTTAAGAATTCTCGATTCGATGTGTTTGTATTAGTGTTTTGTATGTGGAGCAAACAATGCAAGCACATATTGATCATAATGTATGATACTCGGTTCCATCTGCCTACCTAACAAGCAAACAAACATGATTTATAATGAAGATGTATAAATGAATTATAATTTTAACACACGATCTAAAAATTTTACATCTTATGCATATTTACCCAGATATGTAAATGCACTCATTATACGTTTAACAGATAAATAGTTTTTTTTTTTATTATTGACATTTCATATATTTATAAATAAGGACATAAAATTCTACCTATTTTATGGGTAGTTCTATTGAGCGGTTATCACAAATCGTGTCAATAATATTTTGAATTGAATTTTTAAAAAATAGTGACTTGTAGCCCTAATGCATAATCAGACTGAAAGCAATTGATGTTGATATACTGAATACGTAGTGTAATAGTAATATTTTTAATATAACTGGTGTATTATTTGGGATCGGTGAACATTCGCGTTGTCACGAAGTATGTGGCCTACCGATTCGCTAATTTGGGAATAATTTCGGGCTTTATGAAGGGTAAAACATAAACTATTTCTATCGTTACAACTAGAAATATTTAGTTCAACTTACTTTTGTATTAGTGCGCATCGTAAGCTGAAGCTAAACTAGTAATTTAAACACCTAAAAATATTAATGATCACGTACAATGTACACGTGACCAAGTAGTTCATCGTGGCACGAACCTAAAATTCTATCATGACAACGAATCTTTGCCCTATAATGTGGCCTTGGAGTAAGAAAGAAAAAGAAAAAAAAGAAAGAGTATAGAATATACTTGTCATATAATATTCAAAAAAGTAATTTTGTCATCCAAGGGCCCAATTCACGTAATATAACGTCAATCGAATTGAAGCTTTTAGGGATCTTACGCATTTTCTTACACATTATGCCCGCATCGTGCTAACGCGACGCTGTATCGTGTTTATGTGTGTAAGAGCCCCAAGCGCTTCTACTCGATTGACGTTTTGTTACGTGAATTGGGAGGCAGTTGACTTCCATAAGAATTTATGTGTTAGATCGCTCCGCTCTTGCCGCCGCGCCGCAGTTCACCGAGATCTAGTTTGAGGCCTTATTATTCTGCATAAATACATACTCATCATAGTACTTGATTAGTTGTGAATATTGCTTGTGAATTTTGACAGCTCGTCCAGCACCTCCTCGTAACTGCTCTCTACAAGCTAGTCCAAATAGTACAGAAGGAGCAATGTGGTTGTATGTTCGCTGCGTTGCGGGCTACGATGGCGGTCTACCTCAAACCTTTACTTTAGAAGCTTTGGATCCTATTACCACAATAAGCAAATTTAACAACACCATTAATGAAACAGGTTAGTATATTTATAATTATTTCTTAAACATAATATTATAGAACTTGAAACTTATTGACGAACCTTTTTTTTTATATCATAAGATAGCAAACAAGCAGATGGGTCTCCTGATGGAAAGAGTCAGCCATCGCCTATAGACACCAAAGATATTAATGGTGCGTTGCTATCTTGTAGCGAGGTCTAATGCAACATTCTTAAGTTTACCGTCTACCTTACCCTCCAAACCGGAATACGACATTGACTAGCACTGACGCTATTGTGGCAGGAATAGGTAAGGCGGTGGTACCAGATCCGGGCGAGCCAATGCAGGACTCTACCACCTAGTAGCCACGATGGTAGTGACTCGCAAAGCCAATTAGTCGTCTTTTACGACCTGCCTGGTAGAACGGCAGTTAACCTATTTTTCAAAGAAGGCCCGGGACCAACACAGGGAAAATTATTATCCAGTCTGGCTTTGTCACCATATTATCAATTTTTACAAATGGTTTCAATCGTTTTTTTAATACCAAAAGTATAAATGAGATCAGTAAAAAGGTCAAATTTTAATTATGTCTTAATAATACTTAAACTTATTTTCAAAATGGAAGTTCTTTACAATTCTTGTGATTTCATACTCAATGAAATGGAATTTGTTTGGTTGGAAAAAATATTATTGATGTTTTTTCTAAGTAATCTATGAAAACTAAATTTAGCTGACTTTAAAGTCTAGAATATATGTTTTTTTTTGTATCATTAGATAGCAATCAAGCAAATTGCTTTCCTGATGGAAAGAGAAACTATCCCATATAGACACAAAAGATATTAATGATGCGTTGCTATCCGAGTGGCGGGATGGCAATGCCATATCAATAATCCAATACCGGCTACCTTACCCTCCAAACCCGAACACGACAATGACAAGCGTTGACGCTATTGCGGCAGGAACAGGTAAGGCGGTGGTACCATATGGAGACGTTGCGGAACTCTATCACCTAGTAGTCACGATGGTAGTTACATATACAATCGGTCGCCTTTTAGACATGCCTGGCAGAACAGCAGTTAGTCTATTCTTCGAATAACGAAACGTTTAAAACTTTAAATTAATATGCCTCAGATAAGCACAAGGAACCGTCAATCCTAGTTATCGCAAGAAGAACAAGTTAAAAGCAACAACTTAGAGTAAAATTATGCAGCTACTAAATTATTTTTCATTATTAGTATACATTAATAAAATTATAGTTTTAACATTATTACAAGCTAACATTTTAAATCCATTGACAAAAAAGAAAATATTTATCCAACTAGCTGTTTTCCGCGACTTCGTCCGCGCGGACTTCGTTTACTCCGCACAGCTCCACCCCCGTAGGTGCTAGCGTGATAATATGTAGGCTAATGTTGACCCGACCTGTTAGTAATATTCATACAAAATTTGAAATAAATCCATGCAGTACTTTTTGAGTTTACCCCGGACATACATACAGACAAACAGACAAACAGACAAACAGACAAACAGACAAACAGACAAACAGACAAACAGACAAACAGACTAACAGAAAAACAGACAAATAGACAAACAGATAAACAGACAAACAGACAAACAGACAAAAATTCTAAAAACTCTATTTTTGGCTTCGATATCGATTGTAGATCAGGCCCCAAGTATTCTTTTAAAAAAATATTCAATGTACAGTTTTGACTTTCCCACGATTTTATTATATGTATAGATATAGATTATTTGCACAATCATGAATTCTCACTGTGAACAAATTTTCATTAAGATCGGTCTAGCCATTCTTGAGTAATGAAAACAGATACTCAGACAAGCCGACAAATAATTTAAAAATTGTAATTGTGGGTTGTGAAAACACTACAAATATGTATGTTTGTACATCTATGTATAGAAGATTTGCTACGTTTTAAAATCACATTTAGTTATTACACAGTTGTATTGTACGAACTGAATACAACCCTACTCAGTTTTTAGTTTCCATTTTGGGGTTTAAGAGTTAAAGCTTTCAAATAATCCGCTTTGACGATAAGTCAAGATGAAAGTTTGTAAATCCTTTAAGATATTTGCAGTCGTATCTTATTAGATACATTTAAATATATCTTGATGAATAGCTGACTTCCCCGTGGTTTTAGTGTTTTACCGGTTCCAAATGTTGCTCTTTCTTCTGTCGATTTCTTTTAGTGTTGATCTGTTGTTGATATTATTTGTCCTATATAATACTCATCGAATTTTTTTTTATAGAATAGGGGGCAAACGAGCAGGAGGTGCACCTGATGGTAAGTGATCACCGCCGCCCATGGACATCCACAATACCAGAGGTCTTGCAGTTGCGTTGCCGGCCTTTTAAGAATGAGTAAGCTCTTTTCTTGAAGGCCCCCAAGTCGTATCCGTTTGGAAACACCCCTGCCGGTAATTGGTTCCACAACAAAGTAGTGCGAGGCAAAAAGTGTCGAGAGAAACGCACAGTTGTGGATTTCCAGACATCGAGATGGTGAGGATGGAATTTCAAATTTTGACGCGATGTCCGATGATGGAATTCGGCGGCAGGGATTAATCCAAATAACTGGTCGGATCACTCCCTAGAAAGATACGATAAAAGACACAGAGTGAACCAACATCTCTGCGCAATGCCAAAGAGTCAAGCCGTTTCGAAATAGCCAGGTCGTCAACGATTCGAACCGCTCTACGCTGAATGCGATCAAGAGGAAGGAGCTGGTACTGAGGAGCTCCGGCCCAGAGATGAGAACAGTACTCCATGTGGGGCCGAATTTGAGCCTTATAAAGTTGAAGACGATGGGCCGGCAAGAAGTACTGTCTCGCTCTGATGAGCACACCGAGCTTTTTGGAGGCTAGTTTAGCCTTACCTTCCAAATGACCGCGAAACTGAACATTATTCGATATGTCCCCTCCCAGAATCCCAATACTAGCTGAGGCTGTCAGGAGAGTATCCCCAAATCGAGGTGACACGACAAAAGGTGTCTTTTTAGCGGAAAATACGCAAAGCTGTGTCTTCTTGGGGTTAAAAGTGACCAGGTTTTGACGACCCCATTCCGAGACATCGGTTAGTCGATTCTCAACTTCGAACACAAGCTTGTTTCGGCTCTCTTCGTCGTGTTCTCGAGAAATACCGCTAGAGTAATCTAGCGGTATTTCTCGAGAACACGACGAAGAGTGTTGTCCTATTTTTATGTTTCTCTTAAACGCATTCGTCATTACTTTAGTCTTTATTGAATTCATACGTAGCCCTGCATTCCTGTTTTCGTCATTTAATTGTTATAATATAGTTTGTAGTATATTTGGTGTTACAGTGAATCTGAGATTTGAGATTTTATAATATTCTTTTTTACCCAGTTTTGTTTTAACACATTTTTTAAATTTATTAACTGGTAGATCTCTTATAGTTTCGGGAAGTTTATTGTAAAAGAGTAACTTATTCGGTGGAGACGAAATACATGCACAACAAGATTGTTTTGTTCCTTGTATTTAGTAGGTGCACGTCACCATCTTTTTAAACAAGCAAATATTTTAATAAACATACATCAAGTTCTCAAATATATATTGGGATATAATAGTTAGAATATTGATTTCTGTGAATTTTCCTCTCCGCAGCAACGGAAAAATACTACAGCAACAGTCTAACTTGAACAAGAGGAAGAATTTTTCTCCCTCTTGTTCAAGTTGGACTGTTGCTGTGATATTTTTGTAAATTTATTTTATAATTCTTTTATATTTTCTGTGCACTAGGGAGTCCCGTCGATGTATGAGTATATTTGCTGGTTCGATTTTTCTGTTCGTCAATTAGCAAATTGGGTGGGGATGAGATCTCTATTAACGCATTTTAATTACTTCATAACATTATAGCTAACTTTAATCAATAACACGAACCAACAGTTTTACGTGCTCATCAAAGGTATGCGAGTGTTTTCGGTGGCGAGTGGTTTCGGAGATTGAACCCGAGACGTCATGATCTTATCTGAATATCTTACATCCTAAAAAATTATCTTACATCGTTATTTTAGATCTACTTACCAAATTGTACCAAATTGTCCAATAGTTGCGGTTGCGGAACAAACTCACAAACATCCAAATATTTCATTTATTCAAATATGTTCACAAATTTTTCCATTTAAATGCGAATATAGTACATTGAAACGTCTATATAATAGAAAATTTAAATATCAGAAAGTTCAATTTCGATTGAGAACGGGCGGTCTAGGTATCCAATCTCTCGTAGCCCTCATTCGTCACAGATGCTGAAATCAGCTGTTTCTAAAAGCATTTATATGCAGTGCACGATTCCAAGTCGAAAGGATAGCCTGAAGATTGTCGTCGGTGCAACGCTAGCGGTTTTAATTAATGATATCTACGACTGGCTTTTTTAACTTTATCTTCAAAGAAAATAACTCATTTTATTTAGTGTGGAAGCAGATTAGGTTGTAGTGTTTCATTTGAACACTAACAATTTTAAATCTTTTTCATTGAGTCAAATGCTTGGTGCAGTGTTCGTGTTGCATTTTTATTGAAATAGATTATTTATCACAACTTTGTTCGATTCAGCCCGATTATTTCTTAAGATTACTGAGAATATGAAATCTAACATCTATGAAATTAATTTGTAATGTCTACAAAATGTAACAAAATGGAAAAAATCGAAAAAATAAATAAATGTATAGTTAGTCAATCAACACAGGCCTTATAAAAAGGGCGTGTAAATCTCTAACGCCCGGTTTCACAGTAGTGGGCATTTGGACCAAGTGCTTAAGTTCATTTCGAAAAAAAAATCTCCACGAGCCAGCACTACTTCGACATCGGCTTCGGCCAGTACTACTTTCTGTTGCATTGAAGAGGTTATACGTAGGTGGAAGGTTGCAAAGTTAATTGATGTCAACTGGGAATCAATTGAACTATCTACTTATGAAATAAAATAAAAATAAAAAACAAAAAAAGACGTGTGGCACTCGAAGACTGCCGCGGTAAAGCTATTGCATAGCATTTTTTGTCAACTTATGCAATTACAATTATATATTTATTTTATTTATGCAGTATTTTTTTTCTTTGTTTATTCATATTTAAAACACTTTGTACACAAATTATACGAGTACAGATATTCACTGTTGTACGTAGATGATAAATACCTATACACCTATATACTTTCTCACAAACAGCTGATTACGGTAGTTTTCCAATACAATCAATGCCACCTAAAGGCGGGTTGCTGAACTAAACAGACAAGCGTGATCTTTCAAAAAGTCATTAAAAGTTCTGGTATTTATCGATAGATGGAAAAACTAAAAAGTATCATCGCTGTGCCGGTCGGAGTGGTGGGTGTTAGGTATTTTTTGTTACGGAATTTCTGGATTCGGTCTCCACGCTCAAGGCCCGCGATATAAGCTATGCAATAGCTTAAAAAAAATATCATCGAGCCAGTTTCCTTGTTGGGTCAACAGGCTAAACTGAAATTCAATAGATCCTTAGATTCACCGCAAAGTTGATAAAATAAATAGTGATCCCCATCGCTATATTTGCCAACCTTAACAGCAATCACTTATAAATTGACAAAATAACTTTATCTGTTTTCATAGGCACATTCATGTTTATACACCATAATTTTCAAGACTCCGGGATGCTACTGCTTGGTAATAAAACTCAGGATTGAGACTAACCTCTAAACTGACAAAAACCATTGACCCTATCAGTACCACTACTGTCTAAAATTTCAGTGTTCCTAACAACAAAATGTTAATAAAAAGTATTCTTTCAGATGGTTTGGCAACATTTAAATTAGACCTTTCTCAGTTATCGACGGGGGATATAGAGCGAGCCACATTTAATCTTCTCATCTATGCAAGAAACCTCAAGGGAGAGTCGGAGAAAACACTTCTAGAAAATATCGCTTTCAACGACGCTGCGAGACGAACGGGTAAAATATTTTTTTGGCAAAAATGCAAAATAAATAGCATAGTTATATTTTAACAGAATAAACTCTATATAATTTATGATATACTAAATTGTTATTTAGTATATCACGAACTATCTATAATAATCTATGCATAATAATCTATAATCTGTACATAATAATCTATAATCTATACATACTAATAAATAATAATCTATACATACAGATAACTGAAATTGGTGTGTCTGTTTGTAATATCAAAATAGGCGCTTTTTACTTAATGCATATACAACTATATGCATTAAGTAAAAAGCGCCTATTATTTATATACGGTACACATACCAAAATAACATTTTTTGCAATTTTTGTTTATCTATCTGTGTGTTTGTTAAGCTCGAAAATGGTTGAGCCAATTTTGATGAGAATTTCACTGGCAGATAGCTGATGTAATAAGGAGTAACTTAGGCTACTTTTATTCGGAATAATTTTCCACGCGAACGGTCATATTGTGACAGGAATAGAATATGCAGTGATACCAGACCCGTGCGATACGTCACAGAACTCTACCATCTAGTAGTCACGATAGGACTGGCTCGTATAGCCAATCGTTCGTCTTTTACGAACTGCCTGACAGAATGGCAGATGTTTTATTCTTCAAAGGAGCCGAGACCAATACAAAAATCTTTCTTTTCATATTTGGCGTTTTATAGTCAATACTCATTTAATTAGTCAAAAATCATAAATTACTAGCTAGTTCGCTTAGCATCTTTTACCGCTTCCATCATGGAGAGTGTTTCGACGGACTGATTGGATTGATCTCTGCTGTTGAATTTCATCATCGGACATCGCATCAAAATTCAAAGTTCCATCCTCATCACCTCGATATCTGGAAATCCACAACTGTGCGATTCTCTAGGCACTTTTTACCACGCACTACTCCTCTATGGAATCAATTACCGGCGGGGGTGTTTCCAAACGGATATGACTTAGGGACCTTAAAGAAAATAGCGTACTCTTTCTTAAAGGGCCGGCAATGCAGCTGCAAGACCTTTGGTGATGTGGCTGTCATGGGCGGTGGTAATCACTTACCATCAGTTGAGCATCCTGCTCGTTTGCCCCTTTTTTCTATAAAAAAAATACTAACCAGGCTTTTTTTTTGCGTAAAGTAATCAAACCTTGAATTTCCGGAAAACCATTTTATGTATGTAAATGTATCCATTTTACGAAATTATTAAATTTAATACACTTTCTTATTTTTCATTTATTTTATTCGAAAACTACGTATAAATTTTCTAAACGTAGTAAACCTGTACCAACATGGGCACATACACAGCCTTCACAAACTATTGAATAGATCTATTAGAAAATACAGGCACATCACTCTGAAAAAGGTATGTGGATATTAAGCGGGATAAGTAGTGGTTACTGAAAATCTGAAGATGCTAGTTTATCATAATTTACCGGTTCTTTGGCTGATGAGATAGATGTATCAATTTTAGCGATTTTTATATTTTTCTAGCAAAAATTTCAGAACGATATATTTTCTTTCTTGTCTATATTACGTGGGTTTTTACACGGTGCTATTTATAGCGTCAACGCTATAAAAAGTCACGCATGCTGCTATTTAGAGTGTTTCTTTCTTAAACATAAAGAAAAATTAAGGTGAAAGAGTGCCTTGTAATTTAATAGTGTTTTTTTTTTAACAGAAGGCAAGAGTGCAATAGGAGGAATCACACTAGGCGTTGTTGTAGCGGCAGTTTTAGGTACAGCGTTCGCCGCTGGTGGTATAGCCATAGCGGCGTTATGTGCTCGAAGAAAACGCTCGCAACCGCCTCACAAACACCCACCTGGAGATATGTTGGAGCTCAGCGACGATTGCAGAAGATACGTCGTGGCATACACTATCAAACCTTCACCAGATATGAAAACACCAGATCCACAGCCGGATATTCTAAATGCTCAAGGTTTGGTTATTTTAACTATACAGTCTGAAACAAAAACAGCCTAATCGTCAAACATTGCTTTTGTCTTTTTTTTATATTTTCCATCGTCTCTATTTTCCATTACTGTTAAACTCAATTAACACGAATAAGGAAGCCAATAAATTTATATATGTGGCATTACCGGAGGGATAGTTTTGCCACATGTGTAATTGGCGTCCTTATTCTTCTATTTACAATGTACCGTTATCATCATTGGGGTTTATAAGCAATGGCTCTATCATTTCATCAGAGGAACCTTTGACTTATTTGCTATCTTTTGATATAAAAAGTATGTGACTTTCCTGTTGAAAAGTAATATAAGCACATCTCTCGTTAACAGTGCGTTACGAGCCGAATGTTAGGAGTATATTGCCCACAGACCACATGAATACTGCCAAATATCACTAGGTGGTAGAGTTCTGTATTGTCTCGCCCGGGTCTGATACCACCGCCTTGCCTATTGTTGTCGCAATAACGTCTGTGCTTGTCACTGTCGTGTTCCGGTTTGGACCTTGCCACAAGATAGCAACGCTCCATTAACAGCTTTGGTGTCAATAGACGGTGGTGGACTCCTTCTATTAGGAGACCCATCTACTTGTTTGCTATCTTATGATACATTTAAAAAACTTATTAATCTACCTGCGAGATGCCAGTAACCAGCACAGAGCCCTCCATGTTGGTCCGGGCCCTGTTTGAAGAATATAACATTTGCTATTCTGCCAGGCAGTTCATAAAAGGCGAGCAATTGGTCACTCTTGCCTAAACCATCGTGAATACTAGGTGGTAGAGTTTTGCAGTGCCTTGACCGGATCTTTTACCACATCTGGTAAATTTCATTGACTAGCTGACTCACAGCTTCGCTCGCATGTGGAGTAACATGTCTTTGATACGTTTGTTTCTCAAAAGATTAAAAAAGATTTATTCAAATTTTCTTAAATTTTCGACGTGTAATGTGATTTTCGGTAGACCGGGACGGTCTCTTTCCGGACGGAAAATCGAAACCTTAGCTTTGAACTGTCATTCTGTGATGATAACCGTCGAATATTTGTGTGGGATATTTTTGACTTTTTGACGATTTTGTATATTTTGATTTCTTGTAAAATTCTACAGTGCTTTTTTTGTAAAATAATAGTAAATTTTAGGGAAATACACAAAATAAGCGATGAGAGTTTTAAGAGTTTCGCGAGTAAAAAATCATAAAACGCAAAATTTCGCATTTTCCACGAATAAAGGGATTGCTATCACGCCTAGAAAAAATGGTATGTTTTCTTAATTTTTGGTAGACCATCCCTTTACACGCCGTAACAGGTAACAGTTAGTATAATACTAGCTAACCCGCGCAGCTTCTCCCGCGTTTATATTAATAAGTCGTCCAAATAGCTTTTAATAAAAAATTCATCCCCTATTTCAGCCCTCCAGGGAATGATTTTTGAAAAAAAAATTAGCCTATGTTTGACCCCAGATCTTAAGATCTTAAGATTCAGCGGTTTAGCCGTGAAAGCGTAACAGACAGACAGACAGACATACTTTTGCATTCATAATATTAGTATGGATATCATGAACCATTCACCACCACCACCACTCAGCTCATCTGCCTCGTGGTCTAGTGCCTATTCGACTCAGATCATCCTGTGCTTATATCAGCTGAACCTAGTAAACTGTAGAATGCAAATGTGCTTATTGTGGATTCAGATAAAAAGTGGGTAATTGTTTTCTGTGTATTTTTAACTCTGAATACTAGTAATTTGTTCATTCAATTAATTTTATGCATTACATTACAATTAACTTTTATTTAATAAAATATGAGAATTATTTTATGTTTTGTAAAAAAATATGAAGAAAAAATAAATATTTTTACTGCAATTTTTTTTGCAAGACACCTAGAAAATCGTCGTTTGATACATCTAAAACTAATCATACCGCTACGAATAAAGAAGTACATTTTGTTCCTAATTTAAACATGAACAAAATGTTGTATATGGAGATTCGGGGTTAGCCGTAAAGAGCACTTTATCAAAGCGATCCGGCTATTACCCGCAGTGCAGCAACATGGCGGACCGTCCCTCTCATTAGACAATGAAGCCTTTTACCTGCATTGGACATTTATTTTCTACCTGTAGCCGTTTTTTGGTTTTTCTTTGCAAATAGTACAAGAAATCCATTAAAATCTAATAGATATTACTTTACTTTCAATACTGGTAAGGATAATATAAATATGAGTCATTTTAAAAGTATGACATCATATTAGCAGGGTTTGGTGAATAACTTTTTTCATTGTGCGGTTTCGGTCGTCGAGCCCAAAATGTACATTATTTGATTCCTCGAATAATTCACTTCCTCCTATTGAATTAATTATCTTCCAAGAACAGAGTCAAAACTTATTGTTAAAAAGGCGACCTTGGTATAATTTATCTACCTAAAGTGTTGTATGAGTCCGTAGACGGCAATGATCATCCGTAACTTATTTTTATATATCATAAGATAGCAAACAGATGGCTCTCTTGATGGAAAGAGAAACCATCGCCTATAGATACCAAAGATGTTAATGCGTTGGTATCCGAATCGTGGGATGGCAATGCTGCATGCATCAGTCTACCGACTACCTTACCCTCCAAACTGAAACCCGACAATGACAAGCATTGACACTATTTCAGCAGTAATAGGTAAGACAGTGGTGCCATATACCCAGGCGAGATGTTGCGAAACTCGACCATCCAGGATTTACGATGATTATAGCACATATAACTAATTGGTGGTCTTTTACGACCTGCCTGGCTGAACGGAATTTGGTCTATTCTTCAAAGGACCCCGGACCAATATGGGGTAAAGTAACTGCGATTCTTCTACCCATTTCCCCTTTTTTCTATTGAAAAAAGAATGCGTACACTTTAAATACATTAAAATAATAAAAATAAACATTAAACATACTACATTCATGTCATATACATGATATTATACACACATGCATAGATACTATTTTCTTTACAACTGTCAATTTTCAAACTTAAAAAAAAATATTGTATAGTCTATGGTCGAATTTCGGCCAAAGACGATCGCTAGTAATTTTAAACAGATAACTTTTGTTGTAAGCTCGTTCATTTTTAATTTGAACTACAAGGAAGTGAGTTAGAACTATTTAACAAAATTATATCATACCATTATAAAAGCATTATATTGTTCAGGAAACTTGTTTCTTTAATTACAGGTACTAAGAACTTGGAAAACTAATTCGTTTTACTTTTTAATATTTCTTTAAGTTATCTACTTAGTTATCACCTCTGTGGTCTAGTGGTCCAGCGTTGGCGTTGACCACATGAGGTCCCGGGTTCGATTCCCGGGTCGGGCACATAAAAAAAGTGTTTTTTTCAGTTTTCTGATAAACACAAAGTTGCCCGGGATTGGAAAGTGCCCGGTTGGCGATAGGCTTACCACCTATCACATTTGTGGGACCAAGTATCTTCGGCTAATCGTGGGTGCACTTGTTGTACCTCTGCCTACCCCTTCGGGGATATGGGCGTGAAGATACTTTCTTTTTTTAAGTTAGAAAATTTATAAGGTTCATTTTTAAATGAACTTTTAAACACATTTCTAAATGAATATGAATAAGATAGCAAACAAGCAGATGGTTCTCCTGATGGAAAGAGATAGCCTTAATAATGCGTTGCTATCCTTGTAGCGAGGTCTTAATGCCAGATGCATGAGTTTACCGGCTACCTTATTAATTACCTTGTTAATTTTTGCGCCGGAAAATTGCGTTGTGACTACCAAAAAATGTACTTTGAATCCCAAGGAAAGAATGTATTCATCATACAGCAATCTGCTGATCGCAACTAGTATCAACATCACGCCAATTTCCTTTTGGGTTATGTAGAGTGAACCTAAGATATATAGTCTTTCCGGTTCACCGACATTCTCCTATATGTTGGTTAACGAGATGCGATTGGATGGATATATTTTATAATATTATCTTAGCAATACGTAAAAGCTCCTGGATGAAGTAACTGTGTCATGTTAACTATCTTTTTCCTTATTGTAAGTAACGTTTTTTATACAGAAAATGAAACTCATGTTATGGCGCCTTCTATGAAACCGGAAGAGTGGACGAGTGCTAAGGAAGTTAGAGGTATTAGAAAATAGTTAATACGTAGTACAATAATTTTTCACTGATACTGTTAAGAAATGTATGGGCTTAAGTTCGGTTTTTCTAAAGTTCAATAAATTAATTTAAAAATTAAGTTTTGGCTTACCGTGTCACTACCATCATGTCTACTAGGTGGTAGAGTTCCACTTATTGTACAACCGTCTCACCTATTTCTGCAGCGATAGCATCAGTGCTTGTCATTAAAGTAGCCGTTAGACTTATGCACGTGATTTTCTAATTATATAAAAAAATATACATGTTGCCTGGTAAAAGATTTTACGTTCTGAAAGAGGATATTCAGTACTTGATTTTGACATAATATTTAATATTTATTTCTTTTCTTTAACACCATTTCATTATATCCAAGATAAAACTATCCTATGTCCTTTCTCGAATTTCAAAATATCTTTGTACCAAATTTCATCCAGAACGGATTACTGGTTTAGGCGTGAAAAAGAGACAGACAGACATGATTACTTTCGCATATATAATATTAAGTATGGAATATGGATTACTACACTAATTTCTTTGAGTTTTACTATATAGTAAATTTTATTATATTTTTAATGCTTAGATATGACCATTTAACTATCGTGTCCTACAATATGTACAGTATTTTACCAGTGAATCTGTAGATAAAAGTATATATTCAGATATAACTGTGCAAAGGTTTCTTTTTATTCCAGTATAAGTACTTTGTTGCGGTAAAATTCACAAAAAAACTTTGATTACAAAGCGGATTGCAGGACGCAACTAGGAGAATTTTAAATTAAAATGTTAGCAGATTAAAAACCCATATTTGTGGTTATTTATTCTACAATTGGGTGTTTTCATATGGTGAGATTTAATAAGTTTCCGGGTTGGGAATACGAACACGGTGTTATATTTATTTATTTATACAAAGCAAATCCGCAATTAGCTGTAAAATACTTATATTCATGTATAGCTCTAACGCTAGCTATGCGTGTAATTTAAGCGCTGCGGATTTTGTTCATAAATAAATCCATACTAATATTATAAATGCGAAAATCTGTCTGTTTATCTGTCTGTCTGTCCATTAAGCTTTCACGCCTAAACCGGTGGACAGATTTTCAAGCAGGAAACATGCAGAAAATTTGGCATGGAAATATTTCAAACATAGGCTAATTTTTTTTTAAATCAGGACCTAAAAGCTGAAATAGGGGATGAAATTTGTATTAAAAGCTATCTCGATGACATTTTAATCTACTCACGGGTGAAGCTGCGCGGTTTAGCTAGTAAATTTATAAATGTTGTATGCTGGTATGTGAGGCTACTCAATTTAACAGTAGGCTCAATTTAACACTATAAAAATAAATAAATATTACTGGACAAAATACAATTGTTAAACTAACCAATCCAAAGTAAGCAAATTATTTGCTTATGAACCGGATATATGACTAACGTCAACGATATTTGTGAAATATAGAATTACTCGTTCATCATGCAAGTATTTGTCCCTATCGGAAACTGAACCTGAGCCCCATCGATTGATTAGTCGGGGTCGCTAACCACTCACAGTTGAGACCCTTTTTTCAAAGATATAGACTTAATGATATTTATTGCTTTTAATGTGAAAACAATCTGAGCAGACGAGCTTCGCTCGAATCGTTTTTTTTATGAAAACGATTTATAATGGAGAGGCACTTACCTAGATCAAATTTAATAGTAAAAGACTATCTAAATACAAAATTTTGTTAAAATCGTTAGAACCGTTTCGGAGAAACCAATTAAATTAAATACAGTCAGTAAATACAATCTTGTATATGTATATACAAGACTTGCTTATTTAGAATATAAGATACAATTTTGTAAAACCGGAGACAGTACAAAACCAAACCGATTTATAAAATATCTTCACGCCCATATCCCCGATACCCATAGGGGTAGGCAGAGGTACAACAAGTGCACCCACGATTAGCCGAAGATACTGTGTCCCACAAATGTGATAGGTGGCAAGCCTATCGCCAACCGGGCACTTTCCAATCCCAGGCAACTTTGTGTTTCTCAGAAAACTGAAAAAACTTTTTTTTAATGTGCCCGACCCGGGAATCGAACCCGGGACCTCGTGTGGTCAACGCCAACACTGGACCACTAGACCACAGAGGCGATTAAGACAAACCGATTTATTAAAATAAAAGCAACGTAATCAGACCTCTGCATTGGTAATAGTAGTATGAAAACGTGGATAAACGTTTATTAAGAATCATGATCATACATTTTTCTTATAACTGTCGATAAAACTACGGGCACGTCAGCGTTCAGGAGATTTCATATCTCAGCAAGATTTAAGCTCATTCACGAATATACGTTAAGGACAAGAACATGCCAAGTTTGCGTTTATGTACAATTTTTGTTACAGAAGTAGATTTTAAATGTTTGAGAACTTAAGTTTTTCTTATTATAGATTGTACTCGTAGATCTTCTGATAAAGATGATGGCAACAAGTGAATAACAACGCTCCTTTTTGTCGGTAATAATAATAATCCTCTTATAAAGACGATTATAAATAAAACCAAAAGATAGCGCTGGTTATTATTTACTTAATAAGTACTTTTTTGTTTAAGTTTCAGTCGTCTCAGAAAAAAATAATTACGTGTTATTCGATCTAAAATAACGTCTAAATGATTTAAAAAAATAAGTTCTACTCGAAAAAAAATGCAAAAGTTATAAACAATTTAATAAAAAAAAGGGTATTTAGTTTTTTGCACATATTTCGAAATCTAATTAGTATTTTTAAAATAAAAAAACACGCATAAGGGATTGTAAATTTCCTAAAAAATGTAGTCTATTGAATCTATTAAACTGCTATTTATAATTGTTCCAGTGGGATGAATATAGGGCCGAAAACGAGTACTCGCGCACAAGCTACGTTAGCTTCGGACCTTTTACAATTTGCAATAAAATTTATGTAATCATACTAAATATTAAAATTAAGAAGTGAAAAAAGGATGTAGCACTTACTAGATAAATGAATAAACAATAATCTACTGGCAATTTTGTAATCGCGATGTTTCAATTAGTTATGCTAGTTTTTTTTCCTTTCTGTTCACACATTGCAAGTGCGATAAATGTTAAACTATAAATCAGAGATTTTTTCCTCCTCAAAAAGACTTTAGACTAGATATCCGTTAAAAAAATTTAAAAAGTATAGTATTTCAGTTTTTTAAGGATTTACGTATTTGAAAAATTAAAAACTTAAATTAATCATTACGTTTTTTTAACATAGATAATGACTCGTTTTTTACTATCGTTAAATATAATAATATAATTAATATGTCAAATATTCAGCGAATTTTGCGTGAAGCGTACAAAAAAAGTATGAAAAAAGTATTTTATTAAGTATTACATTATAAAACAAGTTACTAGGTATATTTTTATGGATTTTAATACAATGTATATTTTTAGTAGTAAGATACGCTTTTTGTGACGTCTTAACATTATGTTTTATATTTTAGGAGAATGGTGCAAATCTACGCCGGTATTTTCAGCAGAAGATCTCGCATTGCTCGACTCAACAGGAAGACCGCAAGAGGTATTCTTAACGATTTTGCTATTATTACACTATATTTAACTGAATATCATCCATAATATTAAGTATTGAATATCTTAATATACATAAGTTATGTGTC
The DNA here is from genome assembly GCA_036924255.1 of Apodemia mormo. Classification (NCBI taxonomy): domain Eukaryota; kingdom Metazoa; phylum Arthropoda; class Insecta; order Lepidoptera; family Riodinidae; genus Apodemia; species Apodemia mormo. Next base: position 19,526,489 of record JAUPFN010000018.1, read on the forward strand.
ACGTTGTTCGTCGGCTAGGGATTCCTAAACTACTGAACCGATTTCAATGAAATTTTGTAGATATCTACTATTTTGTCCAAATTAAAAAATAGGATATATATTATATCCTATATAATAGATATTTTTATCACCATTAACCCTACCCCCCTCTCAAGTGCCCCACCAAAATATTTAACACAAGTAATTCGTATGGGAAAACAACGTTTACCGAGTCAGCTAGTATATTATAAAAATAATTTAGTGTGTATTCCTTGATAAATTAATTGAATTTATAAATTCTCGAATTAATTAACTCTTCTCTTTCATAGTTAACACCTGCAAATGAACTACCAATGCCGCACCATGACGAAGATGCAATTAATCAAAACTTAACACAGTCCGCATTAACAAATTTTAGACCAACGTATGGAACCAACAGTCCAACACTGGGAAGTCCAAATTTTGTATGTCCAAACGGAAATCTAAGTTCATCGTTTGGAAGTCAAACATTGTCCCTCACTGGTCCGACTTTAAGTTCAGGTAGCTTAGCAACATCCACGTTACATAGAAAAGGAAAAAATAACGTCAGAAGAAGAGAACACGTGTTAGCTGAAAACTTGCCCGGTCCAGAGAGCTGTGTTTGAAGCGCAATTTTACCGGAATAGTGTTTAATTGGAACTTGAAAACTTTTATTATCACGGACAATAGCTTTTTCGTAGATAAAATGTGAAATTAAATTGGTTTTTATTTCCCGTTTCCGAACAAAACGGATTGTATAATGTTTTCTCCTTCAATCATTTGTGTCATAGAATGGGTATGGATGAATATTTTACCAATGGAGTAGATATCTATAGGCAATAATTATCTGTTAAACCTAAATGCTAAAACAAAATATATGGGCTACGTGCGCACAGGTAGGCGGCTAGCTAGGCGCCAAATTCGCATTGCGGATGATTGCGAACAAATTAGTTCGTTCGTTTTACTAAGTTACTCTCTAGGTGGTTCGTTAAGCTCTAGGAGCCAAGCAAGCCGCCTGCCTGTGCGGACGTAGCTTAATAATAAAATATTACTTTAAAATGAACCTATTAAAGTTGAGCAAATTTTTTTTAAATTCGCTATTGATTAAGTATTTTCACTGTATCTATTTGATTAAGTATACTAAAGGATTAGCATTCATAATTTAATAGTATACTACAGAAGTAAATAAAAATTACGCGTTTCTATAATGATAGATCGCTCATAGAATTGAGTGCGACTCATCACGATCCAGACAGACTTGCTTCCTCCACGTTCATAACCCTGTACAATCACACCGGTTTTGGAGACTATTTAAATAACCCTTAAACAGATTCGATAAATTTAATTAAATAAACGCTACCTCATGATAACAAACAACTATCTTCAATACACTCCAAAGATATTAGTTATGAATATTAATCTGTGACATGTAAAAAATTAAACGTGCATTGTAATAGAAATGTATGACCACATATGCGATATAGTTGTTGCACACTGATATTATAGCGATAGGAATTGGTTAGGTATTAGTGCTATATCCGACCGAAACCTCGCAGAGCTTTGCCATATTTTTTTTATTTTTTTTTTATATCATAAGATAGCAAACAAGCAAATGGGTCTCCTGATGGAAAGAGTTAACCATCGCCTATAGACACCAAAGATGTTAATGGTGCGTTGCTATCTTGTGGCGAGGTCTAATGCCACATGCAAAAGTTTACCGGCTACCTTACCCTCCAAACCGGAACACGACAGCGACAAGCACTGACGCTATTGCGGCAGGAATAGGTAAGGCGGTGGTACCAGACCCGGGCGAGACAATGCAGAACTCTACCACCTAGTAGCTACGACGGTAGTGACTCGATAGCCATTCGGTCGCCTTTTACGACCTGCCTGGCAGAACGGCAGTTGGCCTATTCTACAAAGGAGGCCGGGACCAACACGGCGGTCGTAGTTATAATAGTAGAAATACTTTATGCATACATATTACAAGCTGCTTTATTTAATATGTAATATAACTAATAAATTTGCACTGTTTAAAATAAAATTAATTTGACGCGAGCAAACATTCCAGCCTAAAGTTTAGTTTTAAATTAATCTTAAATTATGAGTATATTTGTTAGTATTACATAATGCACATGTCTATAGACTTCAGTTACGTCTCATCAGTCAAAAGTTCAATTTATTTACGATACATTTTCTACAAATGCTATAAAATATTGCGTATTTCAAATTTGCGCTTCCCGTGTCAATTCATTTTTAATACGACATCAAATGTACATCATGATAAATATAAATTGATAAATCTCAAAAAAAGATATAATATTTTTTTCGAGATTTATTTGTATTGTGTACGAATTTTTTGTGTATTGTAAAATACGTTAAAAAACGAAAAATGTGTCAATATCAATGTAACTGCTTGGTTGTGAAGTTCTGCAATGTCTTGTCTGGACTTGATGCCACCGCCTTACCTATTCTTGACGCATCAGTATTGTGTAATATATATATCCTTTGATATAAAACAGGAATGTCTTATGACTTTCAAATATTAAAACAAAAGTTTTATGTGTGTATGCCAGAGCTATCAGCTAGTTAACTAGGGAGTGGGAGGCAGCCGGTAAATTAATATACATTGCATAGCATAGGGAGGCAGAACGTTATCAACTAAAGTTGATAATGTTGTGTTTCGTGTCTGGAACCGATGGTTATTTTTTTTAATCAGGAAAGTTATATACTTATACATATCTTATGATTTATATCATATATAAAACAAGAATGTCATGAATTTCAAATATTAAGGCGATAGCATACGCCAAACTACGAAATATACTTCTCTTTGAAAGCCTACTTCTCCTAAACCGTTAATCCAATAATTTAAAAAAAATATACATTGTACGTAAAATATAATTAACTTTAAATTTTAAGTTCGTATATTATAAGAAAATAGGACACGTAACACTCATTATTGTGTAAAATTGTCATATAATTCTTTTGTCGATTTTCGATATTTACTGATTTTCTTTCGATATTTATCGTTTTTATAAAATGAATCGATAAATGACCGATTATCGGTTATGGATTTCGAGTTTGCCAACATTCATTTGATTCATGATGATAAAAGTTCATATAGGTAAACAAAAATGTTAAGACGTATCTGCATCCACTGTATACACTCTTTGACGTTGGGAGATGTCGGCGTGCGGAATAGTACTTACGCTGCGCCTGTCACTAACTCAAGGTCGTTCGCAGGTGTAATCGCCTTAAAACAAAAGTAATGCGTGTTTGTGCTAGGGCTTGTTAACCAGTTAATTTTCAAATCTAAATTAGCGCAAGTTTATAAAGAGCATTTTGTAAAGGTTTGGTTTTATCATAACCTCAAAAATACTGGTTTCTTATAGACTAAAATTATAAGGGTTTTGAATTAATAAACTAGTTGAGAGAGGATTTTTATTAACCACTCCCAATTTACACTCTCCGTGACGTACTATTCCACGGTTTAGGCTTAAACTGGTTTATTAAGGTTTATCAAATGCTTTCATTTTAGATACGCTCCGAGTAAAACCTTTTATAAAAAACCGCTTAATATCTCTCCTAAACGGTATTTATTAAACCGATTTCAAGACCTGGTTTATACAGTAAGAAATAATGAGTGTAAGTATAAGACGCAAAAGTAGCGCCAACTAATTTTGGTAACTTATAATGATCATGTCATTCTATTGATTTTGCACTTCACTGACTCTATTTTTGTTTTTCAATGTTGTATAGAAACCCGTTTTGAAGGATAGACCATCTGGTATTCTGCCAAGCAATTTATAAAAGACGAAAGATTGTCTATACTTATCATTATCATCGTGCTACTAGGTAGTAGAGTTCTGTAACGTGTCGCCCGATTTGGTACCACGGACTTACTTATTTTTGTCGCAAATGCATACCGCAAGTGCTTTTCACTGTCCTTTTCCGATTTGGAGAGTAAAACACTTGGTAAACTTATCTATGTGGCAATAGGAACCCGCCACAAGAATATCAATACACCAACAACATATTTAGTGTCTATAGGCAATGGTTATCTCTTTCCATTAGAAGATTCATGTGCTTGTTTGCCATCTTAAGCTATAAAAATGTATATAAGATCACACATTTATAAAAATTCCTTAGTCTTCTTTGAACCGTTATATAAACAAATGCAAAAATCCTTTAGTATAATTAATTACTTCTAAGAGAACGCTTTTGAACATCGTAGATATTAAATTAATATTAGCTCTATTATTCAGAAGAATGGTTATGATTTAGTTCAATTGTTAATATACAGTTTATTGAATAAGTTGAAATACCTCAAAGTTTTAAGACTATACCTTAAATAACCCTTTGTTTGATTTAAAATGTTTACTTAGTATTTCTTACTCGCTCAAAACTATCGGTAGAATTGCTACTATACAATAATTATTAATAATAAACGATGAATATTGTAAATATGTACATATTTAATCTTTGTCTTTGTTAGACTAAGTAATGTATTCGAAGAAATGTACTTCAAGATTAATTTATGTAGTTAAAGCAATCCTTAGTTTTTCATTTACAAGATGTATTTCAAGACAATATTATTACAGAAATATTTCTGTATGTAATATTTAGAAGATTTTCCCCGTGATACTCTCGGGCTCCTTTGAAGAATAGGCCAACTGCCGTTCTGCCAGGCAGGTCGTTAAAGGCGACTGATTGGCTGTACGAGTCACTAACATCGTGGCTACTAGTGGTAGAGATTTCCATTGTCTTGCCCGGGTCTGGTATCACCGCCACTCCTATTCCTGCCGCAATAGCGTCAGTGCATGTTGCTTTCGTGTTCCGGTTTGGAGTAAGGTAGCTGGTAAACTTATGCATGTGGCATAAGACCTCGCCACAATATAGCAACGCACTATTAACACCTTTGGTGCCTATAGGCGATGGTTGATTCTTTCCTATCTCATATCTCATACTATAAAAAAAGAGATCCTTGTGATAAAAAACCCGCATTTTGCAGTTCCTGGCATACGAATAATAAATTATTGTGCAACTAGTTTTTACTCGCGGCTTCACTCGCGCCAAAAATGAAATTTTCTTTTCCTCGGGAACACTAATTTTATTATTAAGATGGAAGGCATCCTTCTTTCTGTAAAAGTACGTACATAGACGTAAGATATAAAAATTACTTATTATAATTACTTACTAATAATAAAAACGGAATTTTCAGTCTACTAATGGTTGTGTAAATATAAGCCTAATATTGTAATATAGTGTGTAAATGTAGGTGCTTTCGTTGTGAAGTGTAAAATGTACATATTTGTTACCTAAATTAGGTAGTGACATTTTATAAGAACAATAATAGCCTAAGAGTACTTATTAATAAACCTATTTGAGCTTGCGTGTAGATTAGCGCTTATTCATTTTCAGAGACTAGAATGAGCCGACAGAATGAGCGCAGACGCACACAGCATCGAACTTGTTTATTAATAAGACCGTAAGGATTGAGCTACATCTATCAGCTTTATCCATCAGCGAAGGAAAAAGGCGATACCGTCCTTTTACCTTCATCACTATCCTTTTCTATCGCTCAGAACCACCATTTGTTAGAGCGAGAACGATAGCGAAAATGCGATAGCATGCGGCGGAATCCTTAAAGTTATAGCTTCCCGCTACATTTTCCAATTTAGCAATTGGCAGTTCTGAGTGAGAGAAAAGGACAGGATGATGAAAAGCGATTTTGTGCTGACAGATATAATCCAATTCTAAATGTTTTATTTTATGTTAATTTTATTATAGAGTTTAAAACAAATGCCCGGGTTTTTAAAATCTTTCGTCAATATTATTGTTGTAGCAGCTATCGATAAATATGCAGTCCTAAAGATCTAATATGGTAATTTTATATTAAAATAATAAGGGTTTATAATAAAAAAAAATGTTTCATTCATGTTTTTGTTCATCCTTTTATTTCTGTTTCGGTTGAGACGTCTTACAGAGGACTATCTCCCTGTCTCCCTGCTACGTAACTCGTAGAAGGCTGCTACGTAATTCACTTACCTTTTTACAAAATAAGAGAAAAGCCACACTTAAACGTGTTGTTTATAGAACTTCCGAATGCTGGTTAAGTGGTAAAAAGTTGCAGCTGAAATCGTTTACCTGCTTTGAGAGCATTCTTCGTTATGAATACGATATAAAAAACTTAATATTTAAGTAACCTAAGTTGTTTAGTGAACTCGGGCTCATCTCTATATGAAAACCACGTCTTTAGATTCGGTCAAAGGGGAGAATTTCGTATAGCAGTGCTCTAGCCGTGAGAACAGTACTCAATGTGAGGAAAGAATTAAGAATAATAAGTACACTATGTATGTAAACTTACACTGCGTTGTTATGTGACAGATTCCGGCGTAACTTTGCATAGATTCATCATTATATTATGAAGAACATAAGTTCAGTCATTCGCTACATACGCTTTTACGTGTGACTTCTACAATACTTCTGAAGCAAAAGTGTTGTAAGATATGAACAAACTTACCAAAGTTCTGGAAATTAAAGAAATCCCCCCGAAGGCACTCTATTTGACGATTAGAAACAAGTGGAGAGTTGTGATATTCAATAGATAAAAATAAATTTAGTATGTCCGATTAACATCAGGTTAGGTTAACAAAACAGATATACAATGCGAATGCGGAAGGATGTTGGTACCCGGGAAGACCATGATCAGTTTGATCGAGTACTGTCCGAAGGTGGTGTCAAGAGTCTTCGCAACCGGCGTGTGTGTATGAAGAGAGTGATGAATGTGGAGGAAGTGAGACAAGCCTGCAAGGATCGTGATGTATGGCACTCGGTTTTTTCTATCTACCTCGTAAGGGATCTGGTGTGAAGATATATATATTTATGTAGTATGTCCGGCACTTAAGATTGGGTAACCTTAGTACGAGAATGTACGTTCAAATGCAAACGTTAGTTCGTAAATATTATTAAAAATATGCAAGTAAACAAATACTAAAACTTGATATTAAAAATTAAAAACGTTTTCTTAACACTTACGGACTTAAAGAGAATAAATAACTTTTATTACTATCCTAAAATATGAGGAATGATTTGAGCATTTACAAATCATAATTATCATTCCAAAACAAGCCACCTTGGCGGTTCGTTAAGTATTTTACAATTTTTTACATAACTTTTTACTAAATGTTCTAATAAAAATGTCCATTAACTATCGTATGAAGAATATATATATATATATATATATATATATATATATATATATATATATATATATATATATATATATAATTTCGCTGAGTTACCCATGTTTAATGTGGCTACTATGAAGCGGTCAATTTAAGAAAACCCCCGGATTACCTATGAGACAATTTGAGGACTATTGTGGGGATTGTTATGAGCCAAATTAAGAAAATTTTACACGAAGAATTGAAAGTTTGGAAACATTGTTGTCGTTGGATCCCTCATGAACTGACAGTGGAGCAGAAGCGGGCTCGCGTGGAATGGTGCTCACAGATGCTACTGAAGTACGAACACGGACATTCTACTGCTGTTTATGACATTGTCATAGGAGAAGAAACGTAGATTTATTGTTTTGAACCCGAAAAAAATCAACAATCTTGTGAATGGGTGTTTGAAAATGAGAACAAGCCAACAAAAGTGAGAGGCGAGAAACATTGGTAAAACAATGATCGCATTTTTTTTCTCAGCTACGGGTCGCATCTGTACAATTCCACTTGAAAATCAAAAAAATGTTAATGTTGAGAATTCTACCATTTGTTTACCCAGGGTGTTAGATAAAGTTCGCGAAAGACGACCCAAAAGCCGCATTCTCCTACACCATGATAACGCTTCTTTACACACGGCCAACAAAACAAAGTCATTTTTAGCTTCCGAAAAAGTACATCTCGTCACTCATCCTGCTCATAGCCCCGACCTAGCACCCTGTGATTTCTGTATTTTCCCCAAAATCAAAGATTTGATGAGAGGTTTTACTTTTACCAACTCCGAAGATGCAGTGATAGCGTTCAATCAGCACGTAAAAAACATGCCTTCAGATCTGTGGTCCTCCTGTTTAAAAAAATGGTTCAATCGCATGAAAAAATGTTTAAAATGTAAAGGAGATTATTTTTAAAAGTAATAAACATAATATTTTGGTTATAAAATGTTGTTTTTTCTAAGTTACGCAAAACTTATAGCGTGACCTACGTACTACATTGATTATGAACAGCGCGTAGCAGTATGTTGTTAAATTAACCCTATGCAAGCTTGTACTGTCCTACTATTCTATTGCCCTAAGTCCCTAGCACCCTAGCAATACCATATTTAGAATATACCATGTATAAAATACACCAGAATATCTGTACTGTGCGACCTTAGGTAACTAACGGGGAGGTCAGGTATAAAAGTGGTGGTGGTTTTCTTACCATAGTGAGAGGTGACTTACCCAGGTATGTCGATTCCATGAAGTCCTATGGGAAGGAAAGTGGAAGGAAGTTAGGTTTTAAAGGTTTGACGGAGTTTTTTCAATGCCCCGTTGGTCGAGTGGTTAGCGACCCTGACTACGCAATTGACAGGGCTTGGGTTCGATCCCCGACGGGAACAAGCATTTGTATGATGAGCACAAATGTTTGTATTTCCGGGTTTGGGTGTTTATTAAATGTATTCTAGTATTTATATATGTATTTCTATATATTAGTATCCTTGACTAACACCCATAGTACAAGCAAATAATTTGCTTACTTTGGGTTTAGATCAATAAGTGTAATTTGTCCCGTGAATATCACTACATAGTATAAAACAAAGTCGCTTTCTCTGTCTGTTCCTATGTCCTTATGTATGCTTAAATATTTAAAACTACGCAACGGATTATGATGCGGTTTTTTTTAATAGATAGAGTAATTAAAGAGGAAGGTTTATATGTATAATAACATTCAATATATTGTAGAGAAATACTGCAATTTTTAAGTTTTCTGATGTCACGTCTTAAATAATTACATTTTCTTCCTACTACGTATGTAGATAAGGAAGTTACTGATTATACCCCGATTTTCGAAAATCGAGTTTTCACCAGATGTCAAAGTTTTAAGGTCTTAGGAATCTTTTCCGACTATTTTCACGATGTCTGTATGTATGTGTGTGTGTGTGTGTGTATGTGTGTGCGTGTATGTGTGTATGTGTAAACATCTCATAACTTTTGAACGGCTAGACCGATCGAAACGCGGTTGATGGCATTCGATTTGGTTACGTTTAACTTAGATTTCTTGCAAATTTGAACCGATTTGGTGCAGGAGATTTGAGAAATTTTGAAAAAACACCAACAAAAATTTTGACGAAACAGTACTTTTTTAATATACAAAAACTAATCAGCTCTATTCCTAGTTTTTTGATCTTTGCATCAAAAGCAGTTTATCCGTTTGGAAGTAATCGTTGACGAAAAATTTTGAAAAAAGTGTTTTTTCGACATAGCCTCGAAATTTTTCAACCAATCATTTTTTGTGCTCTACGATATTTTAGTACTAAAAAACTACGTCAAATGCCGTTTCAAAAATCAAAATCGAATCTAATTCTCAGAACTTATAGCTTTTCAAATATTAAAATAACGTTGTTTTTAGCAAACTTACTTAATTTTTTTAAAATAACTTTCAAGATAATTTACCGATTGACTTAAAAATATTATCAGCTTTTGTTCTTTAAAAACTGCGTCAAATACCGTTAATTAAATCAAAATCGGCCAATTTGTTTGGGATTTATCAATGAAGAAAATTAAAAATAAAATGTTTTTTGATATAGCATCGAAATTTTTCAACCGATCGATTATTTAGCTAAAACTTTTATAAATTTTGGATCTCAAAAATTGAGTTGAATGCCATCATCGTTTTCAAATATACAGCTCTTCAAAAATTAATAATACTTACTGCCATTTTTAACAAAATAGATGTATTTGAACTGAAAAATCTATGCTTATATTTTTTACTCGTTTCAAGAGTAACCTCTAAAGAAAGCATATTTGTATCGTCTAATGGCAAGAAAGGTGTAAACGTTGTATATAAAGACATTCTGTAATATATTAATTGTAAAAATAAAAGAAGTAGGTAAAAATGTAAAAACTAAGAATGTAGTACCTATATGAATTTTGATATTCCAAAAATAGCAGGAAATCTTCATGATATAGGGAAAGGGGAATTGTTTTACTCCAAATTTAACGCGTTCAGGCCACGGACAGTAATGAATAAATCAAAACTACTGGATCGATTTTTATCATTTTTTTTTCACTGAGTGACATAGGCCATATATTTTATACCCGTGCGAAGCCGGGGCGGGCCGCTAGTTATATTATAAATCAGCATTATTTTTTTAACAAATATTTTTATGCTGACATTACTAATTTCACACTTGTGGTATGAAGTTGATAACAAGCGTGATCCTTTTCTTAGTTGGAACGCATGGTACTTTGGGACTTGAATTTACGTATTTCATGGTTAGTAGGTGCAAAGCTGTCAATTGCATCAGCCTCATCAGCCTGTGTCTTTCGCTGCTGACTGTTTTTCGATTAGGGTTGATTGTCTGGATGTAAATGCCATAGTTTAGCAAAAACAGATGAATTAATAATACTATACTATAATATACTATAAAGTATCTTCATGCCCATATCCCCGACGGGGTAGGCAGAGGTACAACAAGTGCACCCACGATTAGCCGAAGATACTTGGTCCCACAAATGTGATAGGTGGCAAGCCTGTCGCCAACCGGGCACTTTCCAATCCCGGGCAACTTTGTGTTTCTCAGAAAACTGAAAAAACACTTTTCTTTAAAGTGCCCGACCCAGGAATCGAACCTGGGACCTCATGTGGTCAACTCCAACGTTGCGAGTGCAACTATAATACTCTACTCGCACGCAAAGCAGCGCGAGTCAACTAGTACATAATACTACTCTAAACTTTATAACATGTTTAAAAATAATATTAACGAGGCGTGAAGGTAACAAACGTACCTTTCATTAATTTTATAATCATTATTCCGCGAGACATCACATTGTTTATTAAATGGTGAATACATACTTGAAATTTCACAAGTAGCTTGATTTTGTCGAGTCTACCAAACTTTATTTTATAATTTTTTCGTTCCCGTTTTCGATCGATACATTTTTGTTTGAAACTAGAATATACACTAGTGGAAAAAATTAAGGGATAAAAAAAAAACAAATTTTTTGGGGCTTTTTAAATAGCTGTATTTTTGTTAATAATGGTCATATCGGAATTTAAAAAAAATATTGTAAAGCTTGAAGTTTCAAGTTTGGAGACCTTATGATGAAAAATTTTACTAAGTAACATGTATCACTCAATAGTCAATATCTACTTAAAGATACCAAAAGTTTTTTTTTTCAAATTTTTTCGGTTTTTTTTTTGTGCTTGGATGTTTTTTCAACTAAGCAGATTGGATAACTTGTTTGTTCAGCTTCAATTCCCTTTTTAAAAATTCGATATGACCATTTTTTACTCATATATCGAATTTTGCACGGAAAATGAGCTTTTTGTTTTTAACCATCAGTATCTCAGCAACCAATGATTACTCAAAAAATTTGAAGCAATTTTCAAAATCTTGAATAAATTTTCCACAAAACCCAGTCGTACTTTTCCAGAATTTTTTTCATCCCTTACAATAATTTGAAAAATTAAAGACAAAACGGCTTTCAGAGGCTATTCTAATAATCAGGCGCTAAGTTGAAGTTAAGTGTACCTTTTACTTTTCATTATGTTTCCAAAAACCTCTCCTAATGATTTAAATATATAAATTAAGGCTCCTCAGTACCAGCTTCTTCCTCTTGATCGCATTCAGCGTAGAGCGGTTCGAATCGTTGACGACCAGGCCATTTTGAAACAGCTTGACTCTTTGGCATTGCGCAGAGATGTAGGTTCTCTCTGTGTCTTTTATCGTATATATCATGGAGAGTGTTCCGACGAGTTGTTTGGATTAATTCCTGCCGCCGAATTCCACCATCGGACATCGCGTCAAAACTTGAAGTTCCATCCTCACCATCTCGATGTCTGGAAATTCACAACTGTGCGTTTCTCCCGACACTTTTTACCTCGCACTACTCTGTTGTGGAACCAATTTCCGGCAGGGGTATTTCCGAACGGATACGACATAGGGACCTTCAAGAAAAGAGCTTACTCATTCTTAAAAGGCCGGCAACTGCAAGACCTCTGGTATTGCAGATGTCCATGGGCGGCGGTGATCACTTACCATCAGGTGCACCTCTTGCTCGTTTGCCTCCTCTTCTATAAACAAAAAAAAAACAAACCTTACAAAGTTTCAATTTAATTCATCGAGCCGTTTTTTTGTTTTATGCGATGAAATTTCTGAAAAACATTCAAGGATCGATTTTTAATTTAAACGCTCATAACCTTTAACAAAATGCATAAAACAGTTTTGTTTTCGTTTTTTTCTGCACTTTTATCGTTAAAAGTGTTTGAACATAAGTCCAAAGTTTCATAAGAAAATAAAATAAAAATTTTTTTTGTTAGGACTCCAAAAAAGTTTAAAACAGTAATTACCGCTTGCAGTAGCATTATCCATAGACACACATATTCAAATACTTGTACTTAGTGATTAATTTAAAAAGCATCATCAGTTCTTTTATATATTTTAACAATAACAATGCTTAAAATGTTATATCTGTAAATAAAACATATGTTTAACAACATAAATTTAACTTGATTTGAAAATAAATAAACAGAAATTAAACGAATCTTCTACAGAAAATAAACGAAATCGAAATACTAGTTCTCGCTAATTATTTTTTCTGTTTTTTACTAGTTATGCCGCATACAGTACCAACGCGTTGCTACCATAGACCACATGAATACTAATAGACACGCAGTTGGGAAGGAAATGTTTCACCACGCATATAACGCTCCTATTACTATCAAAATGTTATACCTACATTTATGGATATATTATATTATGAAAAAATAGAAATAAGCCATTTTGTACTGTTTTATCGTACTGAATGAGATGACAAGGTTTTAAAATTACCCTTGAAGTTATTTTATTTCATCGGTAAGTTGTATAAGTCTGTATTTCTGTATGTAATCGCAAGCTACGCTGACAAACTAAAAATTGTCTTAAAAAGACCTTCTATTTAAGCCGTTATTTTAATTCGGTTGCTACCTTTTCTGCTGAGATTTTATGTCTAATGTACAAGTTCAATGGCCATTATACCCTGCATATCGGAACGAGATAGTAACAAGTACTGACATAGTTTCAGGAAAGGCAATGTTAGTTAAGTTAAACCGGATAAATTGCAGAAAATTCTATCGTCACTATATATTAAATATCAAAACCTCAATTATACTATCCATTGAGGCAAAATGAATTGCAACCTAGCATTAAAGACTAGTGGTGAGCGTTTAATGAACGAACAGTTTTTTAGACTGTTTCTTTAGCGTAAACGAATAAACAGTCTAACGTTATTTGATAAACTAATTTATGAATGAACTATGCAACGCGTCTTTATAACGTTCGCGTATGGACTGTTGGTTTTGTGGAACGATCTGCGCAACCAAAATAGGTATCATATTCACGACGCCGACGAGTGGAGTGGAACTCGAAAGTGACCATGGGATTATATGTACATAAAATGAAATGAACTTCTAAATACGCCATGTTGATGTATATCTATTATCTAATATTTAATTTTATAAATGATACAAAACTTTTACGAATATAAATTTTAAATTTTAAACCTGCCAGTCCTAAGCCTGGAAAAAGTATGAAGGGGAGTTCAGTTCATTTTTATAAACAGTTAACTTAGGTAAATAATAATCTTCGTAGAACGATAACTACAACGTAATAATCATATTCAGTCTAGGAAGTAAACTAGTCGAAAATTAAACCGTTTTTTCAACTAGTTTGTCGTTTACGATAAACAGTCTCGTTGCGTCGACGAAAAATACGTTAACGACCCACCATTATTAAAGACAATAAGATGAAAGGTACTATATCAAAATTGCTTTTAAAATTTTACTTCTATCTCATGGTCTTATTTTTAACCTATGTAGCTCAGATTATCTCGGGTTTGATCCGCAGATTGAGCAAATATGCTACAGTATTTCGGAAATAAATTAGAATCTCAGTACCAGCTCAGATTTTTTGTGATGGAATGAAAAAGTAAGAAAGAGGCACGAGAGTGTTCTTTCTTACTTTTTCTCTTTTTCCTTTTTTTCTTTTACTTCATAAGATATCGAAGAAAGAGATTATTTTCATTCTCTTGTGGAAAGAATTGCTACTCCAAGTACACCATAACAGTCTATGCTATTGGCTATGCAAGTCACTGCCATCGTGACTACTAGGTGGCAGAGTTCTGCATTATCTCGACCTGGTCTGGTTCCACCGCCTTACCTATTCCTACCGCAATAGCGTCAGTGCTTGTCACTGTCGTGTTCCGGTTTGGAGGTTAAGGTAGCCAGTAAACTTATGCATGTGGCATTAGACCACGTCACAAGATAGCAACGCACCATTAACATCTTTGGTGTTTATAGGCGATGGTTGACTCTTTTTATCAGGAGACCCATCTGCTTGTTTGCTATCTTTTGATATAAAAAAACAGTTTACTAGATCCAACGAGTGTACTACAAGACCGTACTTCTTACATAATTTTTAAAAACGCTTTCAATTATTATAATAATAATACTCTTTATTGTACCACATAAAAAACATTACATAACATAGTATACAAATTCATACAGCTAATAAAATGGGCGGTCTTATCGCTAACAGGCGATCTCTTCCAGACAACCAAATTATAAATAATAAAATACAACAAGGACAAGGTACAACTATAAGAAAAGAAAATACATAACTCAGACAAAACACAAAGTTAAAATTACTTAATATAATAACAGTGAAAATAATACCCCTTATGAGCTACAAGAATTTAAATAAAATTCGTAAACCATTTTTTTGAACATAGATTTGCTGCTAGCCTTCCTAATGTTAACTGGTAGCGAATTCCATAGTTGAATTCCATAGTTTCCAATCCTGGACTGTGAAAGAAAATTTATAAAATGTAGAATGATACTGAGGGAATTTCAATAGAAGTGTTTTAGATGAGCGTTCAGGGATGTCTTGATAGTTAAGAAAAGTAAATCTCTCTTTGAGATATAACGGGGCTATGGGGTCAAAATGTATACTGTACAAATAGATTAAGAATGTGAGCATTTCTGCGAAGGCGAATAGGTAGCCATTTGGGCTTAACGCGAAAAGAAGAGACGTGGTCGTATTTTCGGAGTCCGAATACAAACCTTATAGCAAAATTTTGGAGGCGCTTAAGTTTAAACAGCTGATCCTCGGTTAAATTAATGAAGCTTGTATCCGCATAATCTAATATTGGTAGAATTAGGGACTGAGCAAGAGACACCTTTGTAGAAATAGGTAAAAAGTTACGAAGACGATTTAAGTTACTAGAGGTGGCGTATATCTTTTTACTGAGCTCCTTAATGTGGGTTGGCCATGATAAGCAACTATCTATGAGTATTCCCAAATTTCAAAGCATACGTTATGCGATCAGTCCTGGTTTTAGCAAGTATAAACAGATGGTTGCTTAGGAACAATGCATTTGCCGGTATAAAAATAAGCCTAAATATTCAGTCTTAGACTACAGAGAGGGCTATGATGGACAGTAGTACATTAGGATAGTAGATTTTTAAGTAAAATTTTCTAATGCATTGAAAGTTTTATAAGTGTCTCCTTTACAACTCAACATTTGAAGAGCTTAGCTACGATTCAGAACGACCGATTTGCATTGGTCCAGTGCGGACGGCATTTTACATTGCGGTAAAGTAAATTGAAACGTGTCAACATCAATTCAAACAGTTCATATTTCAGTTACATTCACATGCCACAACGGCTGAACGGCTCTCGAAGGATTTCGCGAAAGATAGCCGGCTCCGACGACATACGGCATGCGTTAGAGTCCGTTCGGAGCCATACGAATATGAATAGAGAGCAGTGGTGCAGCTAGTCGAGTCATTTAAGTGACCTAGGGCTGCCGCGGCATGCAAACGCATCCGTTATGGCGCGGGCCGATACGAGGCGATCGTTGTGAATGACACAATAAAAGGTTTATCAATAAAAACATTAATTTTAAAAAGTGACACAACCCGATTTAAGTTTAAAACTTATATTGACGTTAGGCTTATGTGCGATGCCTTATATTTGGAAACTAGCTATTGCCCGCGACTTAGTTCGCGCGGTCTTCGTTTACTCCGCACAGCTCCTTCCCCATAGGTGCTAGCGTGATAATATGTAGTCTATATGTTGACCCGACCTGTTAGTAATATTTATGCAAAATTTGAAGTAAATCCATGCAGTACTTGTTGAGTTTACCCCGGACATACATGACTTTCCTACGATTTTATTATATGTATAGATATTGTAGAGAAGAATTATAAGTAAATATGATGATCTATGATGTATTTTGAAGGGAAATGGTTAATTAAGAAATGGAAATATCAATGTATCAAATAATCATGATTAAATAATCATTGAAGTTGATAAGAAAATCTAATGATTCAGTAAAATATTGTTACATGAGAAATAAGAAAAAAATTTTGCACGCCTACTCTGTGAAACAAACTGCCAGTGTAAGCGTTAATTTTTAAGCCAATACAACTTGGGATACTTCAAAAAAGCGTCCTTGTTCCACAAAGGCCACAACGCACCTGCAAGACTACCAAGAGCACTTGCGGATGTTCATGCGCGGCGGTGATCACTCACCATCAGTTGAGCCTCTTGCCCGTTTGTCATCTGTCATATGTATAAAAAACATTTTTTTATCTTATCTTATCTTATCGAATTGTTATTTGTTAAGAAAATAAATGAAGCCAATATGACTGCCAACCAAAACCTAAACAATAAAATTATGTTTTCAAAGAATTCATAACTTTATGGTTACGTTACGAATTATAACACTGTCTACCGATTTGCGATAACGATGAGATTGATCACGTGATTTAGCGTGACACGCCAACCCAATACATTCTCTTCTAATTTCGTTATCATTTTAGCGATTTAGCGCAGCTTATGTCAATCTAATACATTTTATTATTCTAACATAGTTACCGTTTTAGTGATTTAACCCGGCCTATGTCAATCCAATACATTTTATTCTTTTCTAACTTCGTTCTCGTTTTCATATTGTTTCTTTATCTACACCTCCTGGATATAGAATCCACGTCCATATACTACACAATGGTTATAAAAACTGCTTTACTAGCGCTAGTAAAATTATTTTTTCGTCTACACCTCATATTGTTGCATGGTGTTCAATACATTAAGTATTTACTTCTGTTTTAATAAAAGAAAGCATTCATATTTTTTAGATTATGTATGGACAGGATACCAAACAGTACAACTATATAAATAACACTGAAGTGGAATTTTACAAATTAATTAAATCGTACAAATTTGTTGACGCGAATTAAGTTCCTCTTTCTAAAGGGTCACTTTTTTAAGGATACCTGCCGAATAAATAACGATTATTGGTATTTAAAAAATCAATTCATATTGTAAATGTGAAAATTTGGATGTTTGGATAGATGGATGTACGTAACTCAATCACGCAAAAACTACTGAACGGATTTGAATAAAATTTTGGCGCACAGGTAGATGATGATCTGGAATATCACATAGGCTACTTTTTATCCAAGAAAAATTAGGTGATCCCGCGGGGTTCGTCAAAAACTTATATAATGCAGCAGGCAACTACTATTTTATATTTTTTATATTATTTGAATAGCCTATGAAAAGCACGGCTGTCTTTCAATAAATAAAAATAATAATTTCTAACAAAGAAGAGTACATATTCGTTTTTTTTTGTTTAAACTCTTATAATTATATCTGCACGAAATAATTCTAAAAAATCTTTGCATGTGTAGTAATAACAAAACCAACATACTAAGACATTGGTACACTACATAAATACGAAAAACTTTATTCTACCTAATATAATATAAATTCATAATATAATAACAATAATATCCTAAATAATTTATCAATTATTATAATTTTATAATTCCAAAATTTCATATTGCTAACGTTTATAATTACTATTCTCGAAATACCGAGTTTTAATAGATCGAATAGCAAAAATTTCAAATCATTGATAATTAATTCGAAAACATTTAAAAATAGGAATTCCGTTTTTGAAATGCTGATTAATTAAAATTCCGAAATAAACAACAGAGGGGATCTGACTTTCTGATGTCATTGTTGTGGCATGCTTGCCTTTGCACATGGTTAGTTACTACCTAACATAACCTAAGTGGTTCATTACCACCAATAATAGAGGGTATCTGGCGCTCGGCAGAAATGCCGCTCCGAATCAAAATATTAGCAGTTTAATCGAAGTAGTGAAAATCGGAATGCCGTTTTTCGGACCGAAAATCCATAGAGCAATTGTTCTTCGACCTTATGAAAATTGAAAAACAAATAAATCGAATTTACAACTTTTTTTAATAAAAGACAATTATAACTCTTAGGTATTATGAAATTCGGACTTTTAAAAATCGAAACATGGGAATTGGGAATGAAATATTTGGTACGAGTATTTCGGTGTTCTCATTAGACATATCTTAACGTATTACAAGGATTAAAATGGTACTCATTTTTTCTGCCTCAAATGTTAAATTAAGCCCAATTAAATGCCGAGGTGTTATAGTCAACTTTTAGCAATTTGATAAGGTTATTAAGGCTAGGGTTCAAACGTTTGATGGTGAAATCACCTTTGCTTTACCTATTAAAAAAATCAAATTATATAACTACTAGTAAACACATATTTATAAAAGCACATTTTGTGGATTACATAACTTTTTAATATTTAAAATCATTCTATGAATCTATTTATATGTTTATATTCTTTAGTTAATTCACAGAATTAACTAAAGTTAACAAAATTAACTAAACACAATAATAATAATGTCGTTTGAATAATTGTTCGCTAAATTTTATAATATGTTTTTAAGAGCTTGTTTCTGAGGATTTATGTTAATTGCATGTTGTCACGTACGTATATAAGTTAACTACAGAGGTTGCACCATAGTTATACTCAGTGGTATATTGTAATGTGAATCATGATAATTGTTTTATTTTTAATAAGTATGGTTTCGCTTCTGGCGAGTGAATCGGCTTTGATTCTTGGAGGCACATGTCCAGACGTGAAAGTAGTAACTGATTTTAATTTAACAGCTGTAAGTTGGTATTTTTTGCATTTTTTAACTTTATGTAAATTTTTTGTAAAATATAGACGCGAATATATGTATGTGTTATTTACACATACATATATTTGCGTAAGATCCTTTACAAGGTGGAGGGAGAGAACCGAGAGCTTTTATATGTCACGGCTTTTGCAATACCCAACTCTCACTTCCATATAATAGCGTTGGGATAAGGAGATAGTTATGCAGAGTAAAACGGGTACCGTGACTTAAAACTGTGTTTTAAATTAATTTCTCTAATGCTCCATTTATTCTGTTTACTGCACAGACTCTTCTATCAACAGTAGCAGTGTACATGTCATCCCTGCAAAACGCACATCCAAGATATACCAACTAATTCACTGGTTCTAGCACCACCATATCGACAACAACTCTTGCATCTGTTGTGGTTGTTTCTCTTTCATATACTAGAACTTTAAGTTTCATTGCAATCCATTTTAAGCCCATACAATCATCACACATAACTGTTATCAGTGTTTGCAGCTTGGATGGAGTGCAGCCTAGAAGTATAGAGACATCTGCATAAATCTGGCAGTTTACCACTAGGTAAATCATGCGTATTCCCAAAGTCAATTATTTTAATATTTAGAAGCACTTGTCCAGATAGAAAAAAAACAGGTGAGCTGATAACACACAACCCTGTTTGGCGCCAATATTGACATTGAACCAGAGGGATATGCTGCCATCTAACCGAATACATGCATTATAATTCCAGTATTTGGATCGCATAACACTCACCATAGGTCCTATAAGTAGATAAAATGTCTTAAAGTATCATTCACTCAAATATCTCAAACGCTTTTTCCAAATTCAAAAAACCGCTGAAAACTTTCCGATTCATAGCCAGGTGCCTTTCTACGATTTTGTAAATAACTGGGGTAAGAAAACTTGATCCGTAAATCTTTCAGACCTAAAACTCCTTTGTGCTTCCCACAACATTTCTTAAGATATATCATGCCTTCTCCTTACAATGATTTTTCAATACACCAATTCATTCAAAAATAGTGCTACCTGATAAAACTAATGGCCCTCTATAGCTTCTGCAGTTTAATCGTGAACCCTTGCTCTTCTACAAATGTACGATGACTGCGTGCCGCCAGTCTTCGGGTAATCTAATGGTCATCTAACATGTATTACAGAAGACGCATAAAGACTCCCAGACAGCCACCACCATCCATCTCAGCAGTAACCTTATCTATTCTCGCAGCTTTTCCGTATTTCATACTTCTTAGCGATAAGAAGTATGAAATATAATCTTTTGCAAAGTAATAACTTGGCATGCTGTCACAATCGCTTAATCACTTCTGAGTAGGAGACGGAGGAAGCATCCTGGACAAACTCATAAATATCTCCAAAAATTCAATTTATTGTTTTAACATACTTTCAGTTTTTGTCAGAAAGTTACCATCCTTAAATTCAATTTAATTTATTCTGATAGCTGCCGAACAACTCTTTTTACCTTCATTCAAAACAGTTTGGTCAAATCAAAACAATAATTTAAACGCAGTAAAACTGCGTTTAAATTATTGTTGTGCAGTAAAACAACCTCCTGTATCTCTGGATCCGAATTAGATTTCTGACAAATTTATATGAGACCAAATAGAAAGTATTTCCTCTCAAATAGATAAAACATTTTTTAAATCGAGAGTCTTAAGGTACACGTCTTTGGGGAACATACATACTTAAAAAGTATTCCAAGTAATTGGGCAAAAGACGACTTTGTGGATATTCACTAAAATATCGATATTGCGCAGTAAATAAGAAGAAGTATAATCATGTTAGCAATAGACACTGAGCTGAAGCTACCGAGGTGTTGGATTTTCAAGGAAAAATTTCGGATAAACTTAAGTGACACATTTGTCCGACATTGGATTCCGAGTCAAATAGACTCCTTCCTAGACCAAATAACAATGGAAGGTAACATTTTAAGCTTGATAACAATAAAACTCTATTTTTAGTACGCCGCAGCTTCATGGTTCGAGATCGCAAGATATCCTGTTGATTGGGAAAAAAATGGAGATTGTACAGAAATATCATTTAGTAAAGATAAAAATGGTATTAAATTCCGTATTACGAATGATATTAACAAAAATATCCGTGAGAATAGAGTGGAAGGATACGTCGATTATTATGATAAATCAAACAGATCCGGTGTGTTAGGTTTTGCTTCAAAAACTGTAGAAGGTATATATAAACTTTTTTATTTTAACAAACCTGAACACGCATACACTATACGTATGCATATTGAATGCTAAAAACCCTGTCGAATACGAAAATTAGTCAGAGATATTACGAACAGAATAATGAAAAAAGGGGTTGTGTAATAGTAGGTTTTTCTAAAAAATTACTTTAAAGAAACCAGTATTGTTACATTAAAATTTAAAAGAACTGTTATAACAAAACAAAAAATCTGTAAACGATTCAGCCTGAAGGCCACTCCTGAAACTTTCCACTAAATAAAGTGTTTTAAGCTCAAAAAAGTAAAAACTATAAGCATAGAGTTTTTACTTTTTTTAGTTGAAACATATATTTTGTTAAAAATGGCAGTATATTGATTTTTGAAAAGCTGTATATTATGGAAACGATGGTCGATTATAATTTCGAATGGCATTCAACTTAATTTTTGAGATCTTAAAATGTTGCTTTTGCTAAATAATCGATAGGTTGAAAAAATTCGAAGTAGTGTCAAAAACATTTTTTTCAAACATTTTCGTCATTGATAAAACCCAAATAAATTGACCAATTTTGATCCAATAAACGGTATTTGATGCAATTTTAATAAAGGAAGTTGATAAGATTTTTAAGTCAATCGGTATATTAGCCTGAAACTCGTTTCAAAAATATTAAATAAGTTTTCTAAAAACAACGTAATTTTATAATTTGAAAAGCTGTAACTTTTGAAAATCAGTTTCGACTTTGATTTTTGAAACGGCATTCTATGAAGTTTTTTAGTACTAAAATGTCTTAGAATACCAAAAAAAAATATTGGTTAAATATTTCGAAGCTATTTCGAAAAATCACTTTTTTCAAAATTTTTCGTCAACAATTACTCCCAAACGAATAAACCGATTTTTATGCAATTTATGAATTAGTCGTAGGTTTTTTAAGGAATAGAGCTGATTAATTTTTGTACTCAATCGGTACATAAATATGGAAGTTATATCAAAGTATTTTCAAAATTTCTTAAAACCTCCTGAGCCGACTTGGTTCAAACTTTTAGGAAGTCTAAGTTGAGTGGAATCCAATCAAATGCCATCAACCGCTTTTAGATCAGTTTAGCCGTTCTAAACTTATGAGATATTTATATACACACAATATCTACATATGAAGCGGGAAGTTAAAAAAAGGTTTATGTAATAATGTACACACGCAAAAAGTGAAACTTTCATGTGATAAATTATTTTTGTAGTATTTATTACTAACAAAAAACATCATCGCACATGACGGTCGAGCGTAACAGAAGTCTGTTTTTTTAACATTGCTATAACGTTGCTCTCATACGTCAATAAAAAAGTTTCAATTTAATGCCCCGTGTTGGTTCGGAGCCCCTTTGAAGAATATACCGTTTGCTACTCACCAGGTAATTTTTAAAAGGCGAACGTTTGGCTTTACGTTTTACTACCTCATGAGTACTATGTTTTTTATGTTACTTGGATAAGCAAACTGGCAGACGTGCCACCTGATGGTAAGTGGTCAACGTTGCCAACGAACATAAACTAGATTACCTGGAACTAGCCCAGGTAACTCATTTATGTATTGTCTATCCTAAGACATAAGATGTTAAGTCTCGGTGCCTGTCTTGCCCTTCTCTCCGAAACACAGCAAAGCTGTTTCACGGGAGAAACAAACAAGATGGTGGTACCCATGCAGCTGAGAGCGCGGCACAGCTAATGGTGAGTAAATCAGCTCTGAGCTGGTTCAAATTTTCAAATCACATATTATATGTACCGGAACTGCAGCTCAAGTCAAAATTTTACAGTTCACGGTTCAATTGAAATGTATCTGACTAATAACTATTATCTGTTTCTGTTTATTATAATTAAAAAAGCTATAACATCACATTAGCTAGTATATCGTTCGGTTCTAGCGACAGTTCATGCAAGGAGAACTGGTCACGAATACAATTTTTGATACGTACTCGGTAATTCACATTACCTACTTGGCACAAAACATTAAGAACTTTTTATCAATTTTAAAGGAAAAATATCAAATTTCCTCGTATGTACTTATGTCTACGATTATCTTGGAATCGATCCAATAGGAGGAGTAAAGGTAGGCACCTTTATAAATTCATACATTTTACTTTAGATTTTAGTCTATTTTATTTTCAAATGAGTAATAATCTCAATGTTTACGGGAGACTAGAGTGCTAAAAACCTGTTTACTCCGGAGACGAACCGGCAACGCCGATAATAATTGCTGAGGAGTCACGGATGGTGTGTGAATGCGATTACGCAATAAAACAAATAAAATTAAATAATCTCACTCACGCACCGCGCGACGCAAGCGAGTGCAGTTCGTTCCACCTATAAACTTGAGACTACATTTCACAGATAAGTTGAGCTGAACAGCGAGCTAGTTCACAACTCCGGCTCAACTTCGTGAATCGTGAGCTGATCTACGGTTCACGCGTTCTGCGTGAGTTACTCATGTCTAGGCACAGCGCATCTCTCCCACCGGTGGTAGAGTTCCACAACGTCTTGCAAGGTTATTTGGTGCCACTGCGTTATCTATTCCTGCTGCAATAGCGTCAATGCTTGTCATTATCGTGTTTCGGTTTGGAGGGCAAGTTAGCTGGTAGATTTATGCAAGACATTACCAATCCGCTACAAGGACAGCAACTCACTATTAGCATCTTTGGTGTCTATAGAATATAGTTGTCTCTTACTAACAGGAGAGTCATCTGATTGTTTGCCATCTAATGGTTATGCAACAAAGTTGTTATTACAAACAACACAAACATATTTCTACCTACTCTTTCTATCCTTTGTGTATCAAAAACCTTGTCTAACCATCAAAACCATTGTTTGATAGCGTAATATATGTTTATTTTCAATTGTTGTTTCTTTGTTTTGTTTTTAAAAAAAATATTTGTTTTTCTATTGTTGTTGATATACTGTGATCGTCAAATAAATGCTTGTTATTATTATTACGAGTATTATAATTAATACAATTATATATATGTTATTATTTTATAGATATAGATAGATAAATTTTCCTCTATCAAATTTATTGATCTTAAATGATATTTCGAATATTATTATGACAACACAAAACATCGACCAAAAAATGTCGAGACGATGGATGGCCGCTGATTCGACATGGTGTGGTCCAGCCTGGAATATTTCCTAAACTTTAGTAAAACTGGTGGACACATGCAAGCATTTTAAAATTCCATATTTTTTTTATAAATAGAATTATTTTATAAGTTTTTTGATAATGTTTTCGATATACCCATATACTTGTTTTGGATTGGAAAGGGGTTTTTTACTCACTGTATATTATCTCTAAAGCCAAATCGCTTTATGCGTCCAAGGGCACTGGTTCGCTATAAAAGCATGAATTCCTAGGTTCTAATATCAGATCAGGCCATTCGTTATGACTAAATTTCAATTTTAAATAAAATAAGCATATAAGTACTATAACGCTCCTAGCGTAACTGCATTTATTATTTTTTTTTATAATTGATTATTATTTTTAAGGTGTTGAAGGTATAAAAGTAATTCCAATTTATTTCCTGTACATTGATTATAACAAATTTTACATCACTTACGAATGCAAATATAACGAAAAAAAGAAAGAGCGACATGGTAAGTTTATTCTAAGTTAAAACAATTTAATTATATTAGATATATACTTAAAGTTACATCATTAAAAGTTAAGAATAACCTGTGACATTCCTTTATCATCAAGTATCGTTCTGCTTAATGAGTATCATTCAACGAATAACAAAATCTTGTTCAGGTTCAAACGTGCTCAAAGGGTAAAATGGGACCCTATTGCTAAGACTCCGCTGCCCGTCCATCTGTCTATTGTCTGTCCGTCTGTTGCGAGGCTGTATCTCATGAACTTTGATAGACAGTTGAAATTTTATTAGTGTGATAATTAATTGTCAAGCAACAAAACAGTAATAAATTATTGTTTTGCTGCTTGATAATTAATTATCACACTAATATTTACTAAACTGAATCATTTCCATTCTTATGTATTTTAGCTCAAGTACCGAATAGTATTTTAAAAACTCTTACCAGAGTGTATTTGCAACACTTTAAATTGATTGTGGACAATCACAACAATAACAATAACGTTTTATGTGTATGACCAAATTGAGTGAATTATGTATCATAAATATTTAATTTGGGATCACTTAGGTAATAATACAATTTTTGTGGCAACCCACCAAATGTCATTTTAGTCTACCTTTATAAAAATCCGAGTTTAGATGGAAGAGTTCCGCTACGACTCGCCAGGGTCTAATATTACTACCTTACCTATTTTTAACTCAATAGTATCAAAATTTGTCATTGTCGTATTCCGGTTTGGAGGGTACATTAGTCGGTAACTTATGCATGTGGTATTACCATTCCGCCACATGGACAGCAACGCACCAATAACATCTCTAGTGTCTACAGACGCTGATTTCTCTTTCCAGCAGGAAAACTTGTTTTTTATCTAATAATGTAAAAACATAGACACACGCGTTAGTTTTATAATACTCCACGATTTTGCTATGAGAATCAAAAACATAAGTTCCAAGATCCTGATATAAGATGCTGAGTCTCTCATTCTTTTATTAGACAAAATGAACGTTAAAAACCTTTTAAATGTATCCATAAATACCACCCAAGTAGGTTATCGTGAAAAAATTGTCTTAGGGTATTTTTAATAAATTTTCGAAAAATCGAATTTTATGTAATAACTACATAATCACTTAATTATAAAAAATGCGGAAAATGGTAGTCATCTCTACAACTTCGCGATATTTTCTGGGAATTTTCGAGAAATTATATCTTAAAAATGTCTCGTTTGAAATGAACATTTTTGTTGTGACATTTGATGCTGTTTTTTAAAAGCAGAAATTGTTATAACGGGTCAACGTGTCAACATTGATTAAAAATTTTTTAGATATTTGAATTCTACAATATGTGGCATATAATATCACGACTTTTACCGGCTACTTTACCCTCCAAACCGGAACTAGACAGTGACTAGCATTGACGCTATTGCGACAGGAATAAGTAAGGCGGTGGTCTAGACCCGATTGAGCCGATGCAGAAGTCTACTACCTAGTGACTCGTATAGCCACTTGGTCGCCTTTTACGACCTGCCTGGCAGAACGGCAGTTGACCTATACTTCAAAGGAGCCCGGGACCAACATGGGGTAAAATATGTACCAGCTTTGTCACTTTGATAGCGGTATGTAGGTAACAATATTGTGTCATTAACATGTTTGATGTCTATAGACGACGGTCATTTCTTTCTGGTAGGAGAATTACATGTTTGTTCGCTATCTGTTTATTTATTGTTTTTAATTTGAATAAATGAATTAATAAATTAATGAATATTTTATTTGAAAGAATATAGTATAACTCATGTCAATTCTCAATTTAATACTATCAGAATATTCTACCATAATATCACAGAATACCTACTGGAGACTAGTGTGCGTTGCTCTAATATTACTTATATGTAGATTAACTTTGTTAGTTTCCAGTATTCTTTAATTTTATGGTGTGCAAATAGTTAACATTTTTTCAAACTATTTACAAAAGCTTTTAGTTATTATAATCATATAAATATAAATACGATAACTTTTTCATGACAAATAAACATCGACCAAAGAAAAATAAATATTTAACTTTGGTGGAAGCAAATAAAAATATTAAGCACTACTATTGCATTATGTGTATCAATATTGAAAACATACTTATTATTTTTTTTTAGATTATGTATGGATAGCATCTCGCACGAAGCAATTAGACAAACAAACTAAAGCGGAACTTGATAAACTAATAAGATCGTACAAATTTATTATTGGAGATAAATTAATATGGGATCATTTTTCCAAGGATACCTGTCTGTCGAATAAATGAGGATTACTGTTTTCCTGATTATTAATATACAAACTGATTGATAAAAGAGTTTACAAATTGAACGATACGATAATTAATATTCATATGTACCTAACCATTAAAAAAATAATAAAAGTTAAATATTGCTTAACTACATATTAAACCGTAACGAAATAAGTGTAGTAGTATTCAAAAAGTAGTCACGGCGCGGCGTAAGTGACACCGGCCCGTCAACAAGCATATTCATAACTGCCGTGAATCGCTGTTTGTAGACAATTAACTTCAATTTTTGTACACGGATGTCGGTACTTAACATTTTTTGAATTGATAATAATTAGGTTAAAATTTGATAACCTATTTTTTACATATTGGGAATCAGAATCGAGTACTGAACCTTCGGTATGTTTAATATTTTACCACTCAAATTGTATATTTTTTGTTTGTATGAATAACTTAAGATTAACTAAGCTTACAAATAAACTATGTAGTAATGCATTGCAAAATGCAAATGCATTAACATCTTTAGTGTCTATACGTAGGTCACAGTATAAGTTTTGCGTAACTTAAAAAACAACATGTTACGACCAAAATATTTTGTTTATTGCTTTTCAAAATAATCTCCTTTATATTTTAAACATTTTTTCATGCGAATGAACCATTTTTTCATGCAAATGGACCACAGATCTGAAGGCATGTTTTCTACGTGCTGATTTAACGCTATCACTGCCGCTTCGGAGTTGGTAAAAGTAAAATCTCTCATCAAAACTTTCATTTTGGGGAAAATACAGAAATCACAGGGTGCTGTCGGGGCTATCCGCAGGATGAGTAACGAGATGTACTTTTTCGGAAGCTGAAAATAACTTTGCTTTGTTGGCTGTGTGTGAAGAAGAGTTATCATGGTGTAGGAGAATGCGGCTTTAGGCTCGTCTTTCGCGAACTTTTTCTAACATCCTGGGTAATGGTAACAAATGGTAGAATACCACTCGGCATTAACACTCTTTTGATCTTCAAGTGGAATTGTACAAATGGGACCCGTAGCTGAGAAAAAAACGCGATAATTTTTTTACCAATGTTTCTCACCTGTCTCACTTTTGTGGACCTGTTCTCATTTTCAAACACCCATTCACAAGATTGCTGTTTTTTATTTTCGGGTTCAAAACAATAAATCCACGTTTCGTCTCTTGTGACCATTGTGGTCGTACTTCAGTAGCATCTGTGAGCACCATTCCACGCGAGCCCGCTTCTGCTCCGCTGTCACTTCATGAGGGATCCAATGACAACAAAGTTTCCGAACTTTCAATTCTTCGTGTAAATTTTTTTGAATTTGGCTCATACCTAATTTTCTCATAGATAATCCGGGGGTTTTCTTCAATTAACCGCTTAAAAGTAGCCACATTATTTTCTTAACGGCAGTTGAAGGCCGGCTTTCACGAAATTCGTCATGTAAAGAAACTCGACCCCTCTCAAATTCAACAAATCATCGCCTCACGGTGCTTAAACAAGGTGCTTCTCTCCAAAAGCATTTTGAAGACGAGCGGCACAGTCTTGCGGAGAAAGAGAACTTTTAAAATCATAAAAAATCATCGCTCTAAAATATTTTCGACTTAATTCGTTGCGTACGTGGAACTTTGATGTGTGATAAAAAACAATTGACAAATCACTTCCCGCCAATTGTTTTTTTTATTACTAAGAAGGTTGCAACGTTTTAAAAATATAACATTCGAAATTCAAATAGTTCCGATTAGCTAGAAGTGCAAAACTTTTAGTGTGCCCCATGTATTTTGACTTTGTAATAAGTAATGAATTAAATAACATTTTTTTAAACTTTCTGTTTTTGCATATTCTAATACATTTTATAAGTGTTAAAAGTAAAAGAGGTAAGAAAATTCAAATATTTTATATTTATGTATTATCCATACTCTCTCTCTCTCTCTCATCTCTAAATAAATAACTAAATAAACAAATAAAATATCCCAGAACAAATTACACAAATTCATCTAAACCCAAAGTAAGCGAACTATTTGTTTGTGTTATGGGTGTTAGTCAACTATATTGAGAAATAGGAATATAAATACTTTTATATATTTAAGAAACACCCAAACCCAGGAATAAATAAATAAATATTCACGGGACAAATTACACTTAATGATCTAACCAACCCAAAGTAAGCAAATTATTTGCTTGCGTTATGGGTGTTAGTTAAAGATAATAACACATAGAAATACATATATAAATACTAGAATACATTTAATAAGCACCCAAATCCGGAAATACAAACATTTATGCTCATCACACAAATGTTTCTCCCGTCGAATGCCTAGTCAGGGTCGCTAACCACTCGTCATTTACAATACAGATATTTATCATCAAAATACAGATATTTTTGGTCATCACACAAATGTTTGTCCCTGTCGGGAATCGGACTCAAGCCCCATCGTCACGTCATAATATACCTATACATATAATACAGCTTCATGCCTATACACTATTCTGATAATAGCTTATGTCTGTTGTCAAACTTAGGTTTGATTTTATTGTTTAATCTATGGTTAAACGTAGTCACATAATTGTGATCAAATTTCAACTAAAGAGCGATGGCTAGTTCATATAAAATAATAGCTTTTAACCTCTCTTTAAATGTTTAGTAAATATACCACCTAATAGTGATTTTCAATAGCAATTTAATGATACCCATGAACCACGATATGAAAGAGTAAAGGAATTACCGAGAACACAAAAAGATGAAGGCGCACGAACCAATCAACGACGGCACATGCACGACGAATGAAAAATTGGTGAATTGTGTGTCAGGCCACGTGTAATTTAGGGTTCCGTAGTTATTTATCACAATAATGCAGACTAAGAAGCGGGCTTTATGATTTCATACTATGAACATTTAGTCATTTTAACGTCAGTGATGAATGTATTCGCATCACAAGTTCAATGCCTATAAAAACTACTCCAAGTACATTTTATAAGTTAGTCGAGTATTATTCAAAAACCTGTAAAGCCTTCTAAACCATGATAGTTTTTCTTTTAAATTCATTATAATATAATAAATATTATTTACTACTAACGTGAATTTTTTCCCAACCCCAAATACAGCCGTTTAGCTGGCGGAGGGGTAACACTGAAATCTAATAAAAATTAGGACTTTAAAGCTTAATATTTCACAAAAGAGTTAATCGATAAATTGTTTCCATAAATCTATAATATTTTTTCAAAACCCATCCAACGATACCCCACACTATGGGATCTTCCTCGTGTTGGTTCGGAGCTCCTTTGAAGAATAGGACAACTGCCGTTCTGCCAGGCAGGTCGTAAAAGGCGACAGGTTGGCTATGCGAGTCATTACCATCGTGGCTACTAGGTGGTAGAGTTCTGCATTATCTCGTCCGGGTCTGGTACCGCCGCCTTACCTATTCCCAGTGGCGGCGCAAGATCATAAATTGATGTGGGCAAGATACATTTTGCGAGACCCTCTGCTCGCAACTGAAGACAGATTTTTGAAATAAAAAACACTAGTCATCATTATACCTAATAAAAATAACTATGTTAAAAAAACCGACTTCAAAAACTAAATTGTAAAAAATAATAAAGATTTAATATCAATTAAATACTACCTATTATTTATATGTGCTATTTACTAATAGGTTTGAAGTCGGTGCCAAGCCAATTCGGCACGGACGCGCGGGCAGATGTCGTTGATGGACGCGGATGTCTTGAATACATAAGTTTTTTAAAGAAAGAAAGAAAATATTTATTTGCAAGAATATGGGTGTTACAAGTTGTTAAAAATAAATTAAGCTACCAACATATTCTACCATTATGTGGTGTAAATTCTAAATTAAAAACTTCGATGCGTTTTAGCTTAATTGATAAATCTACATTAATTCACATGACCATTTAGTTTAGGAATTCTGTTAAATAAATTTTAGTAATTATTTTTTTTATTATTCTTCGTATTGATTGAAGCTGCTTATAATATTAACATTTCGTTGCTCTTTATTAGGTATATTTACGTATTTTAATCTTTAAAGTAGTCATTTTATTGTATTAATTTGCTCGTATTCATTTCAATGATTAAAATATTAATATTTGTTTAAGGCTTGGCACCGACTTCAAACCTATTAGTAAATAGCACATATAAATAATAGTAGTATTTAATTAATATTAAATCTTTATTATTTTTTTCAATTTAGTTTTTGAAGTCGGTTTTTTTAACGTAGTTATTTTTATTTAATACTTTTTAGTGTATTGTTGTATTGTCAATTATTTATGGGTAGGCCTACAACAGATGCTGCGCGCCTTAAAAATATAGATCTCAAGAAACCGGAACGGATAAAAGTAGTCGTCTCCGTAAAAATGCTATTCGAAACATAATGTCACGTTCTTATGAGGCTATTAAAGATCATGAAAACTGTTTGTTGGCCATGAAAGCATACATGAAATTACGCTAACGTCAAGATATTTTTGTACGGTATAATTCTAAACTCGGTAAGATCCAAGAGCGTATAGCGAATGAGTCTTTTGAACGGAGAGCTAATAGACTTGGTCTCAATAATGAGCGTCTAGCGAACGAATCTGCCGAGCCGAAAGCTCATAGAATTGGTCTCATTAAGGAGCATTTAGCTAAGGAGTCCGCCGAGCAGAGAGATACGACACCGTACAGCAACCGAGTCTGCACAGCAACGTGAGAACCGGCTAGCGGCAGCGCGTCAGACGTCACAAAGGCTTCGTTCAATGACTGAGCGTAATTTTATAACCACTGAATATATGCTGAAGTACCATGCACAATCTGTAAGAAATTATTATATCCAAAACAAGACACACAGAATAAATTTTTATTTATTTTTTACTTCTGTTATCTGCAATAACATGTCGTAGTTTTTAAGAGAATGTTGTACACGTCTTTTATTGGCATGCATACAAGAGCCTACTTTAATGTAAGATCATATTTAAATGTATTGTATGTACTGCTGTTGATGTGTCAAATAAATAAATAAATAAATAAAATAAAAATAAAATAAATAAATAAATAAGACACGTCATTAGCCACAGCACATTTTGATTTCCTTCCGGAGGAGCTACCGTTGCTCGACTACCATAAAAAAAGAAAAGTTCCATCTCAGAACTAGAACAACATGGAAGTTATGTCTATCTCCTGAACTGACCGAATTGACAGACGTAGAACAAAGACTTTTGTCAAGAGTAGTTCCTTTTATAACTAGTTACCACCAAGCACCAAAGTGCTCGTCAACCCCAATCAAATGAGCCCAAACTCGATAGAGTTGCGTCATTTAATTACTGAGCTCCTATGGACACCTTCTGACTTCGTCATCGGACCCTGCAGGATCCTAGTTACCACCAAGTACCAAAGTGCTCGTCAACACGAATCAGACGAGCCCAAACTCGATAGAATTGTGTAATTTAAATACTGAGCTCCTATGGTCACCTTCTGGCTTCAACATCAGACCTTGGAGGATCCTAGCTACCACCAAGCACCAAAGTGCTCGTCAACTTCGATCAAACGAGCCCAAACTCGATAGAGGTCTGTCATTTAATTACTGAGCTCCTATGGCCACCTTCTGGCTACATCATAGGACCCTGGAAGATCCTAGTTACCACCAAGTACCAAAGTGCTCGTCAACACGAATGAAACGAGCCCAAAGTCGATAGAGTCTTGTTATTAAACGATTTTTAACCATTTAGTTACTGAGTTCCTGTTGTCGCCTTCCGATTCCATCATCAGATTAGGTCTATCTCATAATAAGTTTTTATTGTCATCCAATTTTCATACGTATACAAAATTTCAGCTCAATCGGTAACCGGGAAGTGGATCAAATTTACTTACAAGATTTGATTTCAAACATCGGCATAGGTAAAATAAATAAAAAATGCTCATAAAATAAAAACTACTGAACCCACCTGAATCAAATTTTTATGGGACCAATTCGAAGCTATTCCGCATCAAACGAAAAAGAATCACGTAAATCGGTTCAGAAACCTCGGAGAAATCGGTGTACATACATAAAAAAATATATATATACCGGCCGAATTGAGAACCCCCTCCTTTTTTTAGGTCGGTTAAAAACTACCAACATTAAAAAATAAACATTAAAGGAACAGAATTTTTCTACTTTTTACACTGCTGAATTGTTTTATTACGTGCTCGTAATCCAGCTTGGATGCTTTATCACCCTCGATGGATAAAAATGCGACCACAGAAAGTTTTTCCTGTCACATTGTACTCCTTAAATATAATTCTTAATTAGTTTTAATTTTGAAAAACTTTCAGTAGAGGCTGTACTAATTGGTCAATAAATTTAATAATAGGCCATTCGATAAATACTAGGCTACGTGTCTATTAGTTTTTAGGTAAATAGTATAGTTATAAAACAGCGTTTTTTAACAGTGAACCACAGGTTCAATTTCTTCAATAAAATGCTGTCACATATAAATAATATCACATAAGTACGGCTCAAAAGCAAAACTAATCACTTTTTTCGGCGCGTTCATGGCTTTTGAGTAATACATAAATCTTCGTGGCGCGAGGCCCCTCGAACCGCGAGGCCGTGGGCTGTGGCCTACGTCGCCCACGCCTTACGCCGCCTCTGCCTATTCCTGCCGCAATAGCGTCAGTGCTTGTAACTGTCATGTTCCAGTTTGGAGGGTAAGGTAGCCGGTAAACTTATGCATGTGGCATTAGACCTCGCCACAAGATAGCAACGCACCATTAACATCTTTGATGTCTATAAGCGATGGTTGACTCTTTTCATCAAGAGACCCATCTACTTGTTTGCTACCTTATGATATAAGAAATAGGGTGCATCAGAAAAAAGTTAACATCCTCACTTTACGTGAAGAGGAGCTAATATAAAAAATATTTTTCAATATTTAATGTTACCACTTTGTTGCCGGGACTAAATAATATGTATATTGATGCCAAATTACGACTTTTTAGTACCTACTAAGAATCTCTGCGCTAGACTGTGGACGGACTAACGGACATAGCAAAACTATAAGGATTTACTTTGGAACCTTAAGAATGACATTAAAAAATATTTTTTTACTTTCAATTTTTTTAATTTGTATTTATCTTAAAATTCTGAATCTGCTCATTCTGTTAGGCGGAACCAAGTTCACGGGTCAGCTAGTCTTAGTCGTTTTTCCGCGATAGACTCCGAAACTACCGAACCGATTTCAATGAAATTTTTTAGACATCTACAATAGTAGTACCGAATACGGTCCAACTTCAGAAATAGGATAGTTTTGATCTAAATAACCCACTCTTCTCCTCTCTCAAGCACCTCACCAAAATATTCAATACAAATAATTTGTATGACAAAACAACGTTTGCCTGGTTATCTAGTATAATATAAGTAATTTCTAACTACAAGCGTCAACGAGTACATAAAATATAAGCACTTTGCGAAAATGCAGGGAATAACTGCTTTTATTTTTTTACTAATCCAATTAATTTAATAAGAAATACATTTATATAAAACAATAAGTATAAGCCATTAGCCTCTCTATAAACTAAAGACTCGGCTTCAATTCGGCCATTATTGAGCCGTTTCTTCTTAGGTCGTTAAAATAGATTTATTGCTCAATTTAATTTTATGATCATTTTATTCCTTTTCCTAATTTTTAAGACAACTTTACGAGGTTTGATATAGATTAATTTGTAATAGTTTAATGTGGTCCCTTTTAGTATATTTGGGTTTTCTGTCTTCAAATCCTATAGCAATTCGATGCGGAATGCATTTACATAATTTTAGAAATATGGAGTTGTGCAAAACAAATTTATGATACTAAAAATGGTCTAAAAAACCTAGAAAACTATCGTTGAGTAACTAGAAATTCCCCAAAAAAACTAGAACTCTATTACACACACACACACACACACACACACACACACACACATATATATATATATATATATATATATATATGTGTGTGTGTGTGTGTGTGTGAAATAGAGTTCTAATTTATTATATCGCATCATAAGATACCAAACAAGCAGATGGCTCTCCTGATGGAAAGAGAAGCAAACGTCATATACACCAAAGGTGTTAATGGTGAGTGTTGCTGTCTGTGTGAATAACAAGCATTAACGCTGTTATGGTAGGAATAGGTAAGGCAGTGGTACCAAATACCCGAGCGAGACGTTGCCGAACTCTATCACCTAATAGTCACGATGATAGTGACACATAAAGCCAACCAATCGCCACTTACAACGAACAGTAACTTACAAAGCAGAACTGCAGTTAGTCTGTTCTTCAAAGGGGACCCGTCACTGTGACATTTTTCATAATATTTAATAAAAAATTAATTCGATTGTTGCTATCATTTTCCTGTATCACTGTAAAAATCTGTAGTGTCTGTAATATGTTATCAAATTTCGTGACTAACTATTCGTTTTCAACCTATTCTCTTCTTCTGTTCAAGGAGGGTTCTCCATTCGAATGTTTGTGTGGTTTTTTTTGTATGTGCGGGCATAATCCCGTAATATATAAACGGATTTACAAAATAACTTTTTTGTTTAGGAGAATATTTTTTCGATTTGGTCACACCTAAGTTTGATGAAGATCTGATTAAGGACTCCAGAGATATTTGAGAATAGAAATCAATTTTTTATCATAAGAAATCAAATAAGCAGATGGCTCTCCCGATGGAAAAAGAAACCATCACTTATAGTCACCAAGGATGTCAACGATGCGTTGCTATTCGTGTGGCGTGATAGCACTGCCATATGCATAAGTTTACCGGCTACATTACCGTCCAAACCGGAACACGACAATGAGAAGCATTAACGTTTTGCGGCAGGAATAAGTGAGGCGGTAGTATCAAATACCCGGGCGAAACGTTGTAGAACTCTACCACCCAGTAGTCACGATGGTAGTGACACGTATGACCGATCGGCCGCCTTTTACGACCTGCCTGGCCGAACTTCAGTTGGTTTATTTGGATAAAAATATCAAAATTAAAAATAGAAATCAAATGGAAAATGGAATTGAAATGTAGGTAGTTCGATTATTATTACCGTGTTTTTAATACATGCATTTAATCAACCATTTTCTTCTGATTAATTTCGTAATATTAATAATATTACTCGCTGAATCTAAAAGATGTTAACATTCGTACTGGGGTATTCATTGAAGCGGAAAAATTTACCGCTGTCATGAATAATTCAATACCTTCAAGTGCCTTTTATTCGTACACGTACAGATGTATGAAAAATTATTTAGCTCACTATTAATATTTCAATACAGTTTGAAAGAACGTGTATAAGTTTTAGTTTTTATATTATTTTTTTAGAATTAATTTAGAATATTAATGTGGTAAGCATTTATAAATATTAATTTCTATAGTTATGTTTGTTTTGCACAAAAAACACCAATGCTTGCATTTTATTTCAAATATTTTCTTTAAAAGGTCGTTGTCTAGAAGAAATAGCGATCTCTTCTGTGATGTTTTGGTGACAAAACCGCCAATTTGTACATATATTATTTTTGTATGTTTTACATATAACATAATTATTTTATCTCCATGTTATTGACTTGCTTCTCTGCGTTTCTATTTAAAAACGATACACTATATTGTTGGTTAGTAAAATAGGCAGTGCTCTCCATTGTATCTTCATCGTATGAATCATCAATTTTACTCAGCCCGCGGCTTAAATTTAGAACCTCAAGATCTGAAAAAATAGACTGAACAATTACTTTTCGAGCTATGCACATTAATTATAAAATCTAACTACCTATTATTATTTTTTTATATATAAGAAAATAAATTAGTTGACTAACCTTCCTTTTTATATTGAGGAACTGGAACTCGTCTGGCAGACGCTTTTTATAGACATATTTTTTTCATTTTTATCATCCTCCAAATTATTCCTTTTGTCTAAAGGTAATTAAAATAATATTTAAAAAAGGTATGATGTGACGGCGTAACACTATAAACAACAGAACACTTATACAGTACCCGGCGATAAATATTGCACATCGACCTTTGGAAAGAGACAATCGGCTAATTTCGGCTTCGTAGAGCGTTATCTCTGTCGCACAAAATACAAACAGTCCGGTACCTATTAGGAGCTGTTAAAACAAGTGATTTGCTTCTTTTGATATTTTTATTCTTTGTATAAAATACACTAATTTAATTGAGAATTAGAATTATTATTATTTTTATTGCAATGTCTCATTTTAGCAATAGGTATAATGGTGTTTATTATGTACACTAAAGCTGTAATGTTCCAAAATAATTAAATACGTAAACATAATGTAAAAATGTTTTTTTATTTTATTTTACCCCAACCTAAAGCCATCACTTATAGAAAAATTAGTGTATTTTATACAAAGAATAAAAATATCAAAAGAAGCAAATCACTTGTTTTAACAGCTCCTAATAGGTACCGGACTGTTTGTATTTTGTGCGACAGAGATAACGCTCTACGAAGCCGAAAGTAGCCGATTGTCTCTTTCCAAAGGTCGATGTGCAATATTTATCGCCGGGTACTGTACTCTCCTAGAAACGCGAATCAGTCTGGCGAGTCATTTGGAAAAACCAAAATGTACGGGCATTGCCGTCTTTTCATGGCTGTATATAACCCATACATATTACGAAGTACGCAAAAATCTAGATCTTCTACTAGCGTAAAGGCTCTTAAAATTACACGGATTATGTCAGCGCCGTGACCCACCAGACTAGATGTCAATTATGATTTTATCTGTCGTTTCAGAAGTTGTAACATCCCGCCATTTTTTAAAGTGATTTTATTGCATAACTCGATAAATATATTTAGCTTACAACGATTTTAAATATATTTTGTTTTTAAAACGTTAAAGTGTGTTATGTATTAAAAGAAAAGTAAAATGATCAATACAATTCGCTAAATATGTTGTATAAAAACTGACCAGCTGGGTGACAAAGTGAATGTATTTATTGCTAAATATCTATGAAACAAAAAACGGTAAGCGCTAACTTTATTATTTTGTCTTTTTCCTACTTATTTACAATGCAATTTTAAAGTATTTAACAAATTTAACAAAAAATCATTACTGATTTTAATAAACAGCAGAGTACTAGTGCAGTGCATATTACATTAATGCGATTATCGATAAAATTATTTTTATATTACAAAAAAATTTATTTTGGTGTTTAAATCTTATTTGTGTATTTGAAGTAATACTATTGCTATTTTAATACCAAAAAAAACTATTTTGTACTTAAAAATTTCAGCACATACCTACGTAACATACTAATGACATTAATTCTCAAGATTGATATGATAAAAGTCGAAATAAATATTTATCTCTATCTAATAATTAAGACAACTTTCGAATATCTCGAATATTTCGAATATCAACTAAGGAACATCGATATATTCCAAATTTTTACTATGTTGGCAGTATTGCTTATTCAGTAACAGTAAATACTATCTGTGGTATTAGTTTCATCTTGTTATGTTGGTATTGGTCTAGCATGTAATGCCATATATCGTTTTTGTCTGTGGAACACCCGTCTCTTAAAACGTACCTAGTGATTATATACTCTTTGCGCGAATGAGGGCACTGGTTCAGTCGCCACTGCGTAGATCAAATATTAAAGTATCTCAACCATGTGCGATGAGCTTTAGTAAGTACTGAGCTTAGAAATAATGAGGGTAACAAAAATATACACATTACAGAAGCCGCAAGGTACAGTGCCGCGTTTTATTCTAGCATCAGTTCTTTTATAGACAGATTACATTAATTCATTATGATATTAAGAGTTCTATTAAAATATCAAAACAACTTTGTCCAAAAAAATTGTTTTATTTTGACTTCTCAGCCACCCAATAGCTGAAGATAAGTTTATTCTCAGTATTGATTATTTATTGCATCCAAAAAATAGGTAACGATACGAACTAAAAACGCAGTATTGAACACGAGCTAAGTGATTTTGCAGTAATCGACACAAATACTGCACTTGGTGTTAGCAATTCTGTAATGCTCGCAAGGCCGGACGTTAGATAAAAATGCAGTAATTAGCATTTTATCCTAAAAATATAAAAAAATTAGTTTTGTATATCAATAGAAAACTTCATTTTTTTTTAAATTTTTTGGTATAATTCAATAGTTATATAACACGAATTTGATGTCCAGATCACTCAAAATGTGTTTACCGCGTTTTTCTCGAAACTGCCATTTTGCAAGTACTGCGCAGTGTTGCCAGTGACAGGGAGTCAAATGTAACATGCGACAGCTCAAAAAGTAACATTTTCACGAGAAAAGTAACATTTCCTTATTTTATGTAAAAAACGACACTAATACTACAAAATTACACTTTATTATACAAAAACTAAAAGTTTTTTGTTCCTTTAGTTAAACTTCAAAAGAATCGTAATAATTTTTGTAAAAATGATTGGTAATCTTAAAAAAGAAAAACATATGTAAGTTATATATTTAAACCAACTAATTAAGAAATGTATTTCAATAGCTACAGCTTACCATATTATATTTAACTAAAGATAATAATTAATCAATTTATTTATGTATAAAACAATGCAAAAATAAACATATTTCAGTTGCAAACGTGACTTTGTCGTTAAATTAATGATTTCCTATATCCTTTTAAATTGAAACTATATAAATACAACATTAACTTACAAAGAACAAATCAAAAGTCCAAAAAGTAAGGTAAAAGTAACATTTTGAGCCGTGTAACATGGGAGTAACATGAGAGGGTCAAAAGTAACGTAAAATGTTACAAAAGTAACATTCTGGCAACGTTGGTAGTGCGTTTCTAA
The DNA here is from genome assembly GCA_036924255.1 of Apodemia mormo. NCBI lineage: Eukaryota > Metazoa > Arthropoda > Insecta > Lepidoptera > Riodinidae > Apodemia > Apodemia mormo. The sequence goes on from JAUPFN010000018.1 coordinate 19,566,631, forward strand.
TAAGCACGGCAGTGGTAGCGGCAAACGGGATCGCCCGTCAAACAGTTTGTTACTTTTTATTCTTTAAAATGCAAAGAACAAAAGTTATAAATCCTTATTTAAACTATAGTGGACGGCGAGCTAGTAAGCGGTACTACAAGTGTATACCTAATCTCGAGTAAAAAGAAAAAAAGTATAATTACTTACTAGCCGACCCGGTAAACGTTGTTCTGCCTTTTGAACCACTCTTTTTTTTCTATATTTTTTCACCTTTTAAACCTTCCCTGGACTTCAACAATTAATTCAAAACCAAAATTAGCCAAATCGATTCAGTTCATTCTCGAGTTTTATCGAGATTAACGAATAGCAATTGATTTTTATATATTAAGAAGATTTGCTTAATCTGGTAAAAAGATAAAGTAGCTTTCTAATAGTAAAATATGAAGATCAGTGCAGTAGTTTTTGAGTTTATTCATTACAAAGATACAAATGCTTTCCCATGTTCTTTTTGGTTTACGTTTTCTTTATAATATTAGCACAGATAATATTAATTGTGATGCTAAATAAGTTTTGTTTGAAGGAGATTAGAGAGATTTACGTATTTATCCGAGACAAGGAAATGCTAATATTTCATCTGGGCTGGGTACCACGGCTTTACTTATTCCTGCTGCAACGTTGTTTAATGTTTCATTTTACATTAAACATTACTATTAATATTTTCGTTTATTTTATAGATTCGGGCGTTACTTGGTGGAAATCCGTAATTCAAAGACGAAATTAAGGTATTAAATTTGCAAAATTTCCGCGAAGTCTTATATGGAACTGCTGTGATGCAACTGAAATAAAATGTAATGTAAGAAATGGGGCAAACTTATCCAAGGCCTAAAAATTAAAGGAGACCACAGCGGCACAATAGTCCACCCTTATATCCACTACACTTTCTTTCACGTCAGTAGCAAAGGCAAAATATTCACCCAACGCACGTTTCACTTCATAAGCGAAGCATCTTTAGGATAGTCGAATATCACTTCACTCTATGAAAGATGAACCATTCTCTCTAATCTAAATAAACTCTATCAAAAAAGATGGTCTTCTCTTTACATCAGCAGAGCCACCTGCTTGTTTGCTATCTTATGAAATAGAATAAGCTACCAGAAAACTTCAGGCATTTTTTCGAAAAAGCCTTTGTCATATCTCTAAGGATCAAAACTTTTTTGTAAAATTGATGTGTAAGACATAAGTTTTTTGTCATTGAGGAAATGAGACTGTTATTGAGTAATTGCAAGAAAACACTTTTAATTTTATTTTCAGCCCTTGCCGGTGGTTGCTGACCAAAAAATGTGTAAACGGTTGACCTTACAGGCCATCCCTGAAACTTCCTGCTAAATTGAGATATTTTAAGCTCAAAGGAGTAAAAACTATAACCATAGATTTTTTTCAGTACAAACATTACAGTACATTGATTTTTGAAAAGCTGTATATTTTGGAACCGACGATCGATTTTGATTTTTTGAATAGCATTAAACTAAATTTTTGAGATCTAAAATATTGCTTTAGCTAAATAATTGATAGATTGAAAAATTCGGAGCAGTGTCAAAAACATTTTTTTACAAAAATTTTCGTCCTTGATAAATCTCAACCAAATTCACTAATTTTAATACAAATAACGGACTTTGATGCAGTTTTTAAAGAAGAAAAGCTGATATAAATTGTAAGTCAATCGGTGTATTAGCCTGAAACTTATTTCAAGAATATTAAGTTTGCTAAAACTAACGTAAATTTTAATATTTGAAAACTGTAACTTTTGAAAATTACATTTGATTTTCATTTTTGAAACGGCATTCGACGTAGTTTTTTTATGTTCTAAAATATCGTAAAATACCAAAAAATGATTGGTTGAAAAATTTCGAAGTTATGTCGAAAAAACCTTTTTTTTTAATTTTTCGTCAACGAGTACTCCCATGACTTTGACGCAATTTATGCATTAGACGTAGTTTTTTGAGAAATAGAGCTGATTAGTTTTTGTACTGAATGGGTACATAAATCTGAAAGTTATATTATAAAATTACTGTCTCGCCAAAAAGTTTTTTAGGGTTTTTTCAAAATTTCTCAAAATTTCCAAGCCTGATTTGGTTTAAATTTTCAGGAAGTCTAAGTTAAGTAGAAACCAATCGAATGCCATCAACCGCATTTCGATCGTTCCAGACGTTCAAAAGTTATGAGATGTTTACATACACATATACACACACAAACACACACACACATACATACATACAGACATACTGACGTCATCGTGAAAATAGTCTGAAAAGGTTCCTAGGACCTCAAAATGTGGAGATCTGGTGAAAACTCAATTTTCGGAAATCGGTGCAAAATCAGTAACTTCCTTACCTACATACGGAGCGGGAAGTTAATAATTACAAACACATGTCTGTTTTTTAATAGATATGTAAAAGATTACATACAAAAATTGTTATATTGAATTATGATAAGAACCTCATAATGTTCTCAATTTCTAAGCGAAAAACGATTCATAAAAATGTGTGAACTCCAAGCATCTTATAACGAACAAAAATAGGCTTACCTACCTAATACCCACTTTACCGGGGACTTTGGATGAATCACATTATATTCATACAATGTTTTGTATAATGGCACATTAAATTTGCGTCTTTTACACGAATTGAAGAAAATGATGGAATATTTATATTTTTCATATCATAATATAGCAAACAAGCAGATGGCTCCCCTGATATAAAAGAGACAACCATCGCCTATAGACACTAAAGATGTAAAGGATGCGTTGCTATCCAAGTGGCGGGATGTTGAGGCGATTACAGCTGCGAACGACCTTGAATTTCTAACAGGAGCAGCGCAAATATTATTTAGCGCGCTGGCACGCTCCAAAGTCAAAGAGTATTTACAGCGGATGCAGATACATACGTTTTAACATTTTTGTTCACCTATATGAACTTGTATCATCATGAATCGACTGAATGTTGTCAAACTCAAAACCAATAACCAGTAATCGCTCATTTATCGATTACATATACATTCATTTTAGAAAAACGATGATTATCTAAAAAAAAAATATACCGAAAATCGACAAAAAATTATATAACAATTTACACAATAATAACAGTTACGTATCCTATTTCTTTGAAAGTGTTGTAATATACAATACATCCCGTGCATTTTATTTTAATACGTACAATCAACAATTAATATTCAACAAAACCTTTCAAAATTTGATTTTGTAAAATGTAATCTCTTGAATAATATTTTAAAACTAACTAGCTTCTTAGTTTTTGTTTCAAAATCTCGTAATAAAAAAGAAGATATATAAATTGATTTAATGTTTATAGAGGAAACTACTAAATAAGTTGGTTTATTTAGACTATTTGTATGTATAATATATTTAATTTATTTTTTTTTAGTTGCGAAGTCCTTACTACCTTCAAATAGTACCAGTTTTTTTTTCTTTAGAGTTTTGCTTTTTATTCGCTTGCTTGAATTATCTTCGTTGTTTATATGTTTTATTTTATTTTATTTTTGTACATTTATACAAAATATTGACAAAATACTTATCTATCTATACCTAATAAAAAATTCAAGCGTAAACGTAAGTAAGTACATGAATAGTCTCAAAATATTATTCAGCGTCTACTCGCAAACAAAACTATTTATAAAGTACTAGCTTTCAGCCCCTTTAATACCCTCTTCTACCTCTTTAAGAGATAAAACTCACAGCATCCTTACATGCACGTTTATTTAATTGAATTAAAGAACATGACTAATAAATTTGAAGAGATTTTGATTAAACATATTTGTTTTTACAAACTTTACCACTTTTTCATCGTTGAAGAGATGACATTTGAAAACCTTAAACTCGTATTCATTTAATTGTATTAAAAATCATAAATACCAAGTTTTAAATAATTTCTACAATATTCTACAATAAACAATCTATTATTTATACAAACATCAATGCTTTTTTTATCCTTTAAGGAATGAAATTTAAAAAAAACCCAAATATATGATTCTTAAATTGTGTTGAAGAACGTAAGTGCCGAATTTCAAGTTATTTTGACCATAAACGTTTGATTTTTCATATAAATTGTAACACACACTTTTACTCCTTTAATGGATAAAACTTCTAACATTACATTCATGTTTCTTCAATTTCGATTGAAGAGCATAAGTACTAAAAAAATCCGAAAATTCGTACTTCTTAATTGTATTAACAATCATAAATACTAAATTAAAATATTTTAGATTTTATAGTAATGCAATAAATAAACAATTCATTTTTGATACAAACTTTAAAGCCTCTTTTTACCTCTCTATGGGCTAGAATTCAAAAAAATATTAAATTTGTATTTAATTTTTTTTCAGTTAAAAGATAATTTAATTACGGCATATCATTCATTTCAACTCAAAAATGACAGAGTTTCATACAAACTTTCACCCCCTATTTCACCATCTTAGGGGATGAATTTAAAAAAATCCTTTCTTATTCCTTGTCTATATCATAAGAACAACATCTGTAAAAAAACAGCTTTCTCGGTCCAAGCTCATTATCTACTATAAAAAAACATCCAAGCGTAAACGAAATGTTCAATTTCCAAACGGCACAACCTTACTATTGTGCCAAACGTTCTATCTGTACTATTACTCTTTGACTCGAATATGGAGAGCGAAGCACGCTAACATGCGACACAGCCTCCCCGTATGAACGCTACCGGGAGACTGACTTTCGACACGAGCGCTGTCTGAGAATTAAATAATAAGGTTTTTATTGATTTAATAGCACATTATAATGATTTTGTAAAATTTTGAACTTAAATTTTATAAAGCAATAAATTGTCTGTAATAAAAAGAAAAAATCATCAAAATCGTTACAGTAGTTTGGAAGTTATAGGCAAATTTTTGCGTAAAAATAAGAAAGATATTCGATTTTTTTTTCGTCAAAAATAACAATAAAATTTAAAAAAGCGAACTTAAAATCTAAACTTAACTATATTATACGTAAAATGCATATTTTTTTTAAATTATTGGACCAACCGGTTAGCAGTAGTCAGCTTTCAAAGAGGTGTCTATTTCGTAGTTTGGCATTACCTATCGCCTTAATACCTTATGCATAAATTTACTGGCTACCTTACCCTTGAAATCGGAATATAACAGTGACAAACACTGACGTTATTGCGGCAATAACGTCAATAAATTAGACGGTTGTACCAAAATCACGACAAGACATTGCAAAATCGTCACGGCTGATTCATTCTGGTGTAGGAATACGTGTGGGTATAACGGAGTACATATGCATATATATGCATATACTGTTATACGGTACACACCCACACGCACAAATAACATAGCGATTGCCTGTGGTCGAAATTCGACCATAGACTAAAAAACAATAAATTCTCTTGTAACTTGACAACTGACTTTAGCCGTAAACATTATTCATGTGTGTATATTATCATGTATATCACTTGAACATAGTGTGTATAATATTTATTTTTATTAATTTAGTGTATTTCTAACGCATTTTATTTAAAAATATTAGGTTTCTGCAGTCCTCCGGAATGTAAACTTTAACTATGTCTAATTTCATACTCCATCGTTCGCGCAATTGTCTCAAAAAGGGGTCCAAAGTTTTCCTTCACGTATTTAATATATAGATAATTCCAGAAGGATTGAAATTAATGGATGTATCTCATTATCTTATGTATATATAAAAATCAATCGCTGTTCGTTAGTCTCGCTATAACTCGAGAGCGGTTGAACCGATTTGGCTAATTTTGGTTTTGAATTAATTGTTGAAGTCCAGGAAAGGTTTAAAAGGTGAGAAAATATAGAAAAAAATTAAGAGTAGTTAAAAAGGCAGAAAAACGTTTGCCGGGTCAGCTAGTTTTCTATATATTACGTTCATACCCTTAAATCTTTATGTAGCACTCAAAATAACACAGTATAAATTGGAGTATATTACATTGCAGTGCCCAAAGACATAGGTCGAGATTGTTTTCAAAGGGGAGGGTTTGAAAGCTTCTGTTAACAAAACCGCCGGAGTTTGGTCTGACAAAGGCTCGGAACGTCCATTGTTACGCACTTCACGATAACATTTAAGTGCAGGTGCACACGACGACAATGTCAAACGAGTTCACTCGATTTAGCTTTCGGGTTTTATATAACAACTAGTTGTGCCCGCGACTTCGTCCGCGTGGTAAATATTCTAAAATAAAAATAGCCTAAGTTTAAATTATATACAGTCCTGGGGTTCTAGCTGCATAGTTTCCGTTTCCGTGGGATTTGCAGAGTATAAACTATCCTATACCCTAACTCGGGTCTCAAACAATCTTTGTACCAAATTTCATCCAAAATCCAAACAGGTTAATGGTTTAGGCGAGAAGAAAAGACAGACATACAGACAGACAAAGTTGCTTTCGCATTTATAATATTAGTATGGATATAAATCAAAGAATAAATATAAGTGTAATAATGTATTTTTTTTCATAAATAAATGTAAGTAGATAAAAATCGAATGAAATATTTGCCAAATAAAAAAAAATACTGCATCGTGGTCTAGCGGTTAGTCTATTCTAAGAGAAAGAATTATTGAAGTTTTTTCGAGGCTTTTCTCGAAAATCCAAAATCTCAGTAGCAGCTTTTTTATATGATAGCAGCAGGAGTCTTTTTTATATGATAAGATAGCAAACAAGCAGATGGGTCTCCGGATGAAAAAAGTCAACCATTGCCTATAGACACCAAAGGTGTTAGTGGTGCGTTACTACCTTGTGGCGAGGTCTAATGCCACATGCATAAGTTTACCGGCCACCTTACCCTAACCGGAACACGACAGTGACTAGCACTGACGCTATTGCGGTAGGAATCGGTGGTACCAGACCCGGACGAAACAATGCAGAACTTCACCACCTAGCAATCCAGTCTAGTGGGTGTAGTGTTACAACTCACGTGCCTCGGATGAGCACGTTTACGTTTAACTGGTCCTTTAGGGGGTCACCACGTCGGAATCACCACTTTAGAGGGTAAAAGAAAAAAGATTATATTACCTCAAATTTAGGGCTCTAGGAGAGTGTGTGGTCGTTTTGCTTCTATGTTCGGTTGCCGTAGTTAGGGAATTAATAGAGTTTATAGTAGTGCATATTCTGTATTATGACACACTCATAAATTTCAGGTTACATAGACTGGTATATATCGCGTGAGGGCGTGCGGACGACTGACGTCCCATACTGCCGTCACAGTATACTGAAGACTAACAGTAGTCAATCTACATACATGTGATATTCGAACAACGCACACATAGACAGACACCTTTCACGGACGCGATATCTCGGAATGGTTCGGTACAGTTTGTACCGCACCAGTCGGAGATATCGCGTCCGTGAGTGGTATCTATGTGTGCTATGCTTGAATAATACTTATATGTAACATTGACTTCTAGTCTCTAAGTATTCTGTGCTGCCGTCACATATAAAGTTGCGTCTGTGTCAGCACATTCCAAATATGTCCCCATAGCCCCGGTTATCGCTAGAATAGAATACAATTTATACTGTATGAAATATGTAAAATGTGGCGATGGAGATCACCACTCATTTCACCAACCGGCTAACCGGAGAATCTTGGTGAACCGGAAAATCTATAGCAGTTAGTTTACTCTGCCTATTAACTGGACCAGATAATCTATAGGTATATATATATATATATATATATATATATATATATATATATATATATATATATATATATATATATATATATATATATATATATATATATATATATATATAAATATATATAAATCAATCCCTATTTTCAGTTGTCACGACATTACGTGTACTACTATACCGATTTTGCTAATTCTTTTTTCATTGTGTTTGTAATTGTGAGGAGAAGATTCTTATAAAAGAAAGTATTAAGAAAATTGCGCGAAAAATTAAAAAAATTAAGAATACTTAACCATCATGTAAAGTTCAATGCCCTTTCGGCTGCTTGGAAGGACAATCCCGTATACTAATATAAATTACGTGTCACGTTGTTTATCCGCCATGGATTCTTAATACGTATGGCAAAACAACGTTTGCCGGGTCCACTAGTACTTTTTAAAAATCCAAGTATTTACTAGGATAAATAAATAAACAAACAAATATCACTAGCTTTGGTAACACCGCCTTACCTATACCTGCCACAATAACGTTGAAGCACAGTATAATGGAGATTAACAGTAGTCAATCTACACACACTTGATATTCGAGCAACGCACACATAGACACCACTCACGTACGCGATATCTCGGAATGGTTCGGTACAGTTTGTACCGCACCAGTCGGAGATATCGCGGCCGTGAGAGGTGCCTACATAGACACCTCTCACATGTGCTATGCTCGAATATTACTTGTATGGAACATTGACTTCTGTTAGTGTCTAAGTATTCTGTGGTTGAAGTCACTGTCGCATTCCGGTATGAAAGGTGAGGTAGCTAGTAAATTAAATAAAAATTAAGCCTTGCCACATGGATAGCAAAGCACTATAAACATCTTCGATAAGCACAGCAACGCACTATTAATATGTCTATAACCGATGGTTGTCGCTTTCAGGAGACCCATCTATTTTCAATCATAAAAGACCAATAGTCATGGGCGTATCCAGGTCCTGGGCCCGGGAGAGGAGGAGGGAAACCGTAACATTTTAAGGCTATATTTTTATCTTATCATTTACAACAGTATAAAGTTAGTAGATCTAAACAAATTCCAGAGGGGGCAGCTGCCCCTACCTGCCCCCCCCCCCCCCTTCGGTGCGCCCATGCCAATAGTCATTACAAATGCAAAATACGGCCATGACAACCACTCAAAGAAAATCCATAACTTCATAACTTAAATATGTACTCGTGCAATATAACATTCATTTCTAGGGTTCTGTATCCAAAGAACTCTATTACTAAGACTCCGCTGTTCTTCCGTTTGTCTGTCTATATGTCCGTCTGTCACAAGGCTGTATCTCATGAACTGTGATAATTAGACTGTGTACATTTTCACAGATGTTATTTCTGTTGCCGCTATAACAACAAATATTATAAAAGAATATAATAAATATTTAAGGGGATCCCATTCAACAAACGTGGTTTTTTGTTGTTTTTTATAGATGATGGTACGGAACACTTCTTGTGCGAGTCCGACTCGCACTTGGCCGGTTTTTTATTTATTAAATAGGTACATTCGAAAGAATAAAAAATACAAACGGTCAAACCAAGTATAACATTTTTATTTTATATTCAACAGTAAGCGCTGCCCCGAATTTATAACAAAACACTGCAGCTTTTGGCCGGCACTTATTTTTTTCATTGACTGAATATTTAACAACCATTTCGAAGGCTTTTAATAGTGTACGTTGAATGCATTGGAATTACATTTTCGGCGAATTTTTCACAATTCCTAACTTACAGTTACATGATATTTATTGATAGAAATTTCAAATAACTGTTCCTTCATTACTCTAGTGCTACTAGATTTTTTTTTATGGAAGAAGGGGCAAACGAGTAGGAAGTGCATTTGATGTTAAGTGATCACAGCCACCCATGGACATCCGCAATACCAGAGGTCTTGCAATTGCATTGCCGACCTCTTAAAAATGAGTAAGCTCTTGTCTAGAAGGTTTTCAAGACGTATCTGTTCGGAAAAACCCCTGCTGGTAATTGATTCCACAGAAAAGTAACGCGAGGCAAAAATTGCCGGGAGAACCGCACGGTTATGGATTTCCAGGCATTGAGATGGTGAGGGTGTAACTTTAAAATTTGACGCGATGTCCGACAATGGAATTTAGCACCAGGAATCAAACCAAATAACTCGTCGGAACACTCTCCATGATAGATACGATGAAAGATATAGAGCGAACCTACATCTCTGCGTATTTTTATGGTATAAGATAGCAAACAAGCAGATGGGTCTCCTGTTGAAAAGAGTCAACCATCGCCTATAGACACCAAAGGTGTTAATGATGCGTTGCTATCTTGTGGCGAGGTCTTATGCCACATGCATAAGTACACCGGCTACCTCACCCTCCAAACCGGAACAAGACAATGACAAGCGCTGACGCTATTGCGGCAGGAATAGGTAAGGCAGTGGTACCAGACCCGAGCGTGACAATGCGGAACTCTACCACCTAGTAACCACGATGTTAGCGACTCTTATAGCCAATAGGTCGCCTTTTACGACCTGCCTGGCAGAACGGCAGTTGGCCTATTCTTCAAAGGAGCCCGGGACCAACACGAGGTTAATATCAAAAAGTCAAATCGTTTCGAAATAGCCTGATCGTCAACTATTCGAAATGTTCTACATTGATTGTTGTCGAGTGGAAGAAGCTAGTACTGGGGAGCTCAGACCCAGAGATGAGAACAGTACTCCATGTGAGGCCGAAATTGCGCCTTATTAAATGTGACACGATGGTTCAGTAAGAAGTACTGCTTCGCTATCTCCTTTCCTTCCAGATGACCGTGAAACTGAACGATATTTATTATGTCGACTCCCAGAATTCCCAAAAAACACTGGCTGAAACTATCAGGAGATTACCCTCAAATCGATGTGACACTACAAAGTAAGAATCAGTGTATACGTGTGAAATCCTGAGTCTTAATTCTAGATTAAGAATTTCGTTTTGGATATTTTTTACTAGAATGTCTAATATTTCTAAACTTATAGTATAACTAGCTGACCCTTGCAGCTTCGCCCGCGAGTATATTAATAAGTCGTCCAAATAACTTTTATTAAAAATTTCATCCCCTATTTCAGCCCACCAGGGACTGATTTTTGAAAAAAAAAAGCCTATGTTTGACCCCAGATCTTCAACTATATCCATGCCAAATTTCATGAAAATGGGTCTAGCGGTTTAGCCGTGAAAGCGTAACAGACAGACAGACAGACAGACTTTCGCATTTATAATATTAGTATGAAAAGTACGAATAGTATGAAAGTATGAATGTCATTTATTTATAGAAATTTCAAATAATCGTTGCTTTAATATTCTGGCGCTACTAGCTTTGGTAGAAACGTGTGAAATCCTGAGTCCAATTCTGGGTTAAGAATCTTGTCCTGGATAAGTTGTTCCAGAAAAATAAAATAAAAAATAACCAAGTTCATTGAAATCCAATTTGAAATCCATTTTTATCCAAACCCGAACTTATAATAATTTAATGTAATTTATTTTATTGATTCAGGCGTTACTTTGCGGAAATCCATTATTAAAAGGTGAAATTAATTAAATTTGCTATTATCCGCGAACTATTATTCTATGTATCCTCCGTGATGGTACCGAAAAGAGAGACGTCGGTTTAATAAATGGATTGGACTCACCGATGGTTCCGATCAAACGAAGACCCCAGCGGCACACTTATCCGCCCACATCCACCACACTTTTACAACCACGACCACGCCGGCACCAATCACAAAAGCACACAATTCATGTACGTACTCAACGCACGTTTCACTTCGAAACCGAAGCATCTTCAGGAGAAACGAACACTACCTCACTCTACGCGAGTGTAAGTAATACACTCGCGTACAGTGAGGTAGTGTAAGTAATACACTCGCGTAGAGTGAGGTAGTGTTCGTTTCTCCTGAAGATGCTTCGGTTTCGAAGTGAAACGTGCGTTGAGTACGTACATGAATTGTGTGCTTTTGTGATTGGTGCCGGCGTGGTCGTGGTTGTAAAAGTGTGGTGGATGTGGGCGGATAAGTGTGCCGCTGGGGTCTTCGTTTGATCGGAACCATCGGTGAGTCCAATCCATTTATTAAACCGACGTCTCTCTTTTCGGTACCATCACGGAGGATACATAGAATAATAGTTCGCGGATAATAGCAAATTTAATTAATTTCACCTTTTAATAATGTAATTTACTTACACAATTTTTCAATAACTATTGCTCTAGTGGTCTAAGTTATAAACACGTAAAATTCGCTCTTAAAAGCATTCGTTCTAAATTAGTTATTCAGTTTTTCCTAGAAAAAATAAAATACGACTAATAATAATAATACTAGCGAGTGCATCGAAATAATTAAAACTTTATTCTCGGTGCATATTCAAAAAAATTCTAATACTTACATGGTAGTTATTTATTACATCTTTAGAAACTTTAGATAACTATCGTCTAAGAGGTTTAAGCGCTACCAGTTTAACTTAAACTTCGGTTTATGCGTCTGTACAGTGCGTTAGGGGTCTAAGCGCTACCAGCGCTTGGTAGAGCTTGGACCTCTAACGCACTGTACAGACGCATAAACCGAATTTAAATCCTGGTACCTTCAAGTATTTCACTTTGAATAAGTCTCTGAAATTTAAAAAAAATAACCAGCATTGGACTGAAACGTATCAAACATACATACGCACACGCATACATAGATACGCATGCATAGATAGAAGTATACGAAATGTTATTCAATTTCATTATTTCGTTTTAGTAGTATCAAATAATTACAGACATACATTCATACTCTTTCTCCCTCTGTCACACACAAGCACACACATACACATACACTCACACAGAGATTTTATTCCAACTCTGCCTGTCGTTTTAGCATGAAAAAGTAACAGATATACATCCATGCACTCTCTCTTTCTCACACACATACGCCCACACATACTCATAAATACACACAAACACACACATTTATAATATTCATCGGCTTCCAATTCTACGAAAACCCTTACTCTGACATAAATATAAAGAGAAATCTCTACAAAGTACGAACAACCACCCAGATCAAAAGTCTTTCATATTGATCGTTTAATTAGGCTTCTGAGGGTTTGCGAAACAAGTCGGGCTGGGAGTAAACGAGCTTGTAAGCTCTGATAGCGCGGTCTAAAGCCTTCAAATCAAACAAGTGTTCGCTACGCCCTCGGTTTCCCTGTCTATTGTGATCTTACACTCGATTGAACTGTGCAATAAATTACGTGTTTATTCATTGACAATGTAAATGCATTTTTGAAATAAATTAAAAACACGCTATCCTTGTCTAATTTTTAGTGTATATAAAATGGATCATAAAGTCCGATGTTCAATCCCGGTTCGGAAATATTATTCTGTTTTATTAAGATTTTTAGAGCGCTTAGATAACTTATAGTACATTCGTGTTATGAATGCAGTATGTCCCCGTTATTCGCTTGCTCATTATCCAATCAAATTAATTTCCGCTGGCCAATTAACGAATCAAATCACTTTCTGCTGGCCAATTAACGACCTTCCCGGCAGTACGGCAGTCGGCCTATTCTTCAAAGGAGCCCGGAACCTAAACAGGGAAAAAGCTGTAGTGTTTTGTTATAAAATTGTTTTTTTTTTATTACTTGTAGTATATTTAATAAATAAAAAATAAATATTGTTTCATGTTTTAACGTATTTTTGGTGGTGGTATACGCCGTATTTTGCAAGTTCAACGACTGTTGGTCCTTTTAAGGGTTCCGAAGCAAACTAGGAACCCCTACAGTTTCACTATATCCGACCGTCCGTCGGTTCGTCGGTCCGTCGGTCCGTCGGTCCGTCGGTCCGTTTCTGAGTCTGAGTTATACTGCTGATGGACGAACAAACGAAAAGACGGACTGACGAATTGACGGACTGACCGACGGAACGACGAGCCGACGGACTGACGGACCGACGGACCGCCGGACCGTTTGTTCGTCCATCAGCAGTCTAACTCAGAGATCCTTAGTACTTAAAAGCTATAATTTGGCATGAATATACACACTACTTATGGCAACAGAGTGGTGACGTAAAATTTTGAGAAATATTTTTAGCTTAGGGTAGCTCCTCTACATGTAAAGTGGGGATGGTAATTTATTTCTCATGTATCCCGTAGTGTGGGGTATTATGGGAAAGATTTTTAAGAAATATTGTAAGTTTCTGACAGCATTTTTTTTAAGGGACACGTTTGTGAAATATTAGGCTTTTTGTTTGAGTCAAGTTCAGAACTATGGAAAACAACTTCGGAACTCTCTATTGCGCGTGGCCCGTCATGCACTTTACCAATTTATTTATATCATAAGAATATAGTAAAGAAGCAAATGGCAGTAATGGTAGAAAGAGAGATCCACCGCTTATAGACATCCAAGATGTTAATAGTGCTTGCTATTCGGGCAGCAGGGTGTTAATGCTACACACATATGTTTGCCGGATACCTTACCCCCAAACCGGAACACAAGGAATTCTGCTACTTCACGCCCAGGTTTTGGTACCACCACCTTACGTATTCTTGCCGTAATAACGGCAATATTTGTTATTGTCATGTTCCGGTTTGGAGGGTAAAATAGTCAAATTACACATGTAATATTATGGCAATGTTATCACGCGGTCAGCTCGCACCATTGCTTGGCATATTTGATATCTCTCTCAGGAGTTCTCTCCCTGCTTGTTTGTTATTTTGTAATTTAAGAAAACAAAGCAATGTATTCCGCCAGTCAGTTGGTCGAGCGGTCAGCGACCCTGGCTACGCAATCGACGGGGCTCGGGTTCGATCCCCGACGGGAACAAGCATTTGTGTGATGAACTTAAATGTTCGTATTTCCGGGTTTGGGTGTTTTTTTTAATATATGCTATTATTTATATATTTATTTCTATGTATGAGTATCGTTGACTAAAATCCATAATACAAGCAAATAATTTGTTTACTTTGGGGTTAGGTCAGTAAGTCTAATTGTTGTCCCGTGAATATTTATTTATTTATTTTTATTCCTCTGTAATCGTCAAGAACACAACGTACACATATGGTTTTATAATATAAAAGTATCTATTTTCAGTCACACCATTAAATTGACAAAGCAATTTCACTTCCACATACGTATAAGAATTTGAATGGGTCTATTCAAAATTAACATAATTACGACTCGTACTGTTGTTGTTACGTATATTTTTAACGAATGCCGTTGTTATAATGTAAGATACAACAATACATCGTTAAACTATCATCATACTCAACTTCAACACAATATTATTAATTTAATATTTATAAATTCACTGCGTTACAGAAAGTGTTTTATTGTATTTGAGTCTTGGACATTGTGGCAGCTGGCTATCCTTGTTTTGCGCTTTGTACGTAGTTAATTTTTTTAGGTTCCCGTGTACTTCTAAAAAGGACAACTGTATTTTTAACATTCTAGCTTCAAGTATAATCAATACAAAAGGAAATATTATATAAAATCGGAACCACAGGAAAAAAATACGGGAACTATTTGGCCGTAATCTTAACCTACTAAAATGCGCGCGCGCGATGATTTAGTTTACCGTAGTGCTGTTCAGTTCACACGTATAGATTGAGCGAAGCCGCTAATTTGTCACGAAAAAAATAACACTATTACGTCAAAAGTGTCATGTTTGACACTGACTTACGTAAAAGTGTCATGTTTGGCAATGACAGATACATACAGATGTGACTAGCTATCATCAGCTATCGCCGCAAACATTCGAACTGCGTGTACCTTATCGTTGGCGATATACTAAATGGTTTTAGCGCTATTAGTCCAAACTAGTTTATTGTTACTTGTACTTCAATTTCACTACAAATATAGATAAATAATTTGAAATTTATCGACCGGTTTCGCTTTTTAAAGCATCTTCAGGACTTAAATTGAAAGTGTAAAATCTATGGTTTTAGCGCGCTAACATATCGCGCTGCGTGGTCAGAATAACTTTGCTCATTTCAGCCGTTGTTTTCAATCAGGTTCAGACGTATGCAGGTGATTGTGTAAAATGGATTGGATTGTTGAAATGGAACTGGAATTCCATCGGCTGAAATTCAATCCAATTATGAAGCTGAGCCCATACGGGATCCAAAAAATCTGAATCACAAGAAAATGTTTTGGTAAATAGTTGTTAATACACATGTTGCAGTAAAGAAAGTCGTCGTCCATAGTTACAAGTTTGAAAATGATTTTATCTGTCTTGGATTCACACCATAGTTCGTGCAAAATATATTTATCGCTAATATGACTACAGCTTTGAGAGAAGTGCCCGGTTGGCGATATGCTTGCCATCTATCACATTGTGGTACTAACGGCCTGTTTCCGTAACGCAAATTAATTTTAAGAACTAATTAATCTGTGTTTAGTGTTTAGTAGATCTTGAGATTTGCTTTTTTTATATCATAAGATAGCAAACAAGCAGATGGGTCTCCTGATGGAAAGAGTCAACCATCGCCTATAGACACCAAAGATGTTCATGGTGCGTTGCTATCTTGTGGCGAGGTCTAATGCCACATGCATAAGTATACCGGCTACCTTACCCTCCAAACAGGAACACGACAGCGACAAGCACTAACGCTATTGCGGCAGGAATAGGTAAGGCGGTGGTACCAGACCCAAGCGAGACAAAGCAGAACTCTACCACCTAGTAGCCACGATGGTTGTGACTCGATAGCCAATCGGTCGCCTTTTATGACCTGCCTGGCAGAACGGCAGTTGGCCTATTCTTCAAGGAGGCCGGGACCAACACGGCGAAAAAATTATGATTGTAAAAATTATGCTAAACAAAGATTAATTGCTTGTTAAAATTGATTTGCATTTTGGAAACCGGCCGCAAGTATCTTCGTCTAAATGGTTGTATCGCTGCCTACCTCTTCGGGTATACAGGCGTTAAGATACTTTTTATTATTATACTAAATTTGTCGATATTTACTATGTGGTTAAGCAATATTCTCTTTTTATTATATTTTATTGTTTACTTATGACCATTAACTAACGAGAGTGGAATCTTAGGGTGAATTCTGTAATGTCTCAAAATGTTTTGGTACCACCACCTTACACAGAGTGCCGGAAACAGCACCCATTTAACTGACATTACGTTTCAAAATATTTTTTTGGCCCGTACACAAAAAATAACCCCAAAAACTCCATAATTAGACACAGGATTGTAGGGGTAAAGCGGTGGTATCACACCCGGGCAAGACATTGCAGAACTCTACCACCTACTAGCCACGATGGTAGTGACTCGCATAGCCAATCGGTTGCCTTTTACGACCTTCCTGGTAGAACGGCAGCTGGCCTATTATTCAAAGGAGCCCGGACCAACACAGTGTGCGAGTGTGTGTGTGTGTGAAAGTGTCAACAAAAACAACACTCGTTTTCTGTCGTATGTGATAAAAAAATCTATATATTTATACGTGAAGGAAAAACTTTGTACCCCTTCTTTAGACTATTGCGCGAACGGTGGAGTACAAATTTGGCCGGGGTAAAGTTTACATTGCGGAGGACTGCTGAAGCCTAATATTTTTAAATAATATGCATTAGCATACATTAACATACATTAAATTTATAAAAATAAATATTACACACACTACATTCATGTGACATACATTACACATACATGTATATTATTTTCTTTACGTTAAATTCTGTTGTTAAACTTAAAAGAGATTTTATTGTTAATCTATGGCCTAATTTTAGCCACAGACTATCGCTAGTACAGAATAAACAATCCGTGATCAAGTATAAATAAATTAAGAAGCAGTTGACTCTTAATAGCAGCAGATACATATATCTTCTTGTGTGTTAGGACATGAAGCTGTATTATATCTGGAGGCAGCACTTCTAATACTTACTTGAAACACGACTTTAAATACTGATGTCATCTTCTGAGGTCTTACCCTTTCTTTCTAACACAGCAGTATAAAAAGAGATGGGGAGACCTCAGAGACAGAGATATGACGTAAATATTTCTTTCAAATGATTAATACGAGTGCTAGCTCCACCTATACCTAATACTTCATGTGTTAGGCAATAAAAAGGAAAACCGTCAAAATATTTTAAAACTAAGGACAATAAAATTAAAAAATATATTACTTTGGTGATTTTCCCGACCATTTTAATGACACAAAATAGAAGTAAGATTGCACACTGAATACTAAGCTTCTTAGTCATGAATATTTGAATAGATCGACAATTTGAATTGCAGCAAGAGAGCGGTGGTCTTTATTCAAAAATACAATAGTTTATTCAATGCAAAACTAGGAATTTATTCAGTAAGTCGTGCAAGAATTTAAACTTACGACAAAACTAACGATTAGTGTTGGTGTTGATCTGGGCCCTCATAAAAAAAAAGATCTGCCTAATTGCTAGGCAGTATGTAAAAGGCAAACGATTAGCACATCGTTTCTAATTGTAGTTAATATAACGCAAAACGTTATATTATAGCGCGCTATGTATACTCAACGTAAAGCATACGCTAGTTAGATTCGCATTCGGCGCTATAACATAACGCCGCGCTATATACCTAGCGGCTAGTGTAGGTCGTAGTTATAACTTTATAACATACGAAGTTACGGATTACGCGATCTACCGAATAACGTGCTAGACTGTAGAAACTAGACGCTATAAAATATCATCGCTCGCTGTAGGACGTGATGAGTCATGCGCTATCTTGGAAGGCTCATTTTATGTTATAATATCATTACATGTTATAATATAGTCTATAACGTAGCACGCTAGAAAAATATAGTTTATAGTCTATAGCGCGGTATCGTAAAATAGTTTATTTGAACAATACAAATCGTGTCTAATAGGAGTTCCGCAACGTCTCTCCCGGATTTTGGTATCACCACTTTACCTTGTTCTGCTGCAGTCGCGTCAATGCTTATCATTATCGTGTTCATTGTGTAGCCTATTAGAATATGCAAACTATTTTTTCCCGTGACAATTCTTGGGTAGGCAGGTTACTAGTATCGATTTATCAGTTTATACTTGCCTAACCTAGAGTTGTGACTGGAAAAAAATAGTCAACCTAACGTTTGTTTCTATAATGCTATTACTATATCGTTTGCATTGTCTTTAATTGAATTGTCTTTGAAGAAAAAAATGAATTTGTCTATTAACCATACCAGTGAAATGTTTTTAAAAAAAACTGGACTGAAATTTATTTGTCAACCCATTTGCAATATCTTTATTGACATATTATTTAATTGGATATAAAATTCTTTTCAAAACTGGTCAGATCATGGTTTCATTAAACTTTTTACTGGACTACATTAACCAGCTCACTGTAGGTCGTTCTATAATGGGATCTTAGACTATATCATATGACATAAAAAAACTATCAATTAGACATGATGTTGACCACATGGGTTCTGGGTTAGTTTTCCGGGTTAGGCAACACAAAATGTATTTTTGGAACGAAGTTCCTTATCGCGCGTTGTAAAAGAGGGCTAGACGGAAAAAATTCTTACGAAAAGTTGTCACGACACTTTTTGCTATAGTAAAGTATTATTGTAAGCTGTGCGGCGTGCGGATGTTTCTCTGTCTGTCTCTGTCTGTCTATCTCTCTCTCTCTATCTCTCTCTTATAGAAAGCAAGCCAGATATTTTCATTTCTATTTCGCATTGAACAATGTGGTGTCGCAACGATTATTTTTGTTGAGTGTATACAGGTCTTTTGTAAATAATAATAAAAAGAAATTCATTCCATCCGGGTGTCCCTTGACACCTCTCAATTTTTTTTCAGTTTTCTGATGAAAACAACGTTGCTCAAGATTGGATAAGTGTCGGGTTGGCGATAGACTTGCCACCTATCACATTGTGGGACTAACTATCTTCGGCTAACGTGGTTGCACTTGTTGTATCTCTACCTACAACTTCGGGGGTACGAGTGTAAAGATACATGCTTAATTACTAATAAAGTATAATTATTTAACTCAAATAATGATCAATCAATACTAAAACGAAGCAGTACATAACGAAGCATGATTTTAATAGCTGGTCTATTCTACGCAGCCTTTTTAGTTCTACCTCTCAAGCGAATGGTACCTACGTATGGTGTGAAGTGAAGTGAAGCGGCAATCAATTGGCTGGCGAGTATTGCCGGCGTCCAGCGATTAACCGTACCGTAATGGTTGAATGTCCGTTTGATAGAGCCGCAAACACGTTCATATAATGAAAATTGTGTGAAATATTGGGAAATTGATGAAATATTGCTAGTTAACACTTTAAATATTTAAAATTTCATAAATAAACATGCATTTTATAATTATGGTGATCACCTTAACCGTAGTGTTAATGAAGTTATTACAGGGATATATTGGAAAATCTATATTTCAGTAACAGTAGAATAGTGTCTACTAAAGAGAAGTTAAAAGTAGAATTTGTATCTTCACGCTCGTATTCCCGAAGAGGTAAGCAGAGATACAACCAGTGGACCTAAGATTAGCCGAAGATACTTAGTCCGACAATATGATAGGTGGCAAACCTAACGCCAACCGGGCACTTATCCAATTCGCCCGGAAATTTTGTTTTCAACAGAAGACTGAAAAAACTGACTGACTGACCCGGCAACCGAAAATTGAACATATTAAAGGGTTATGTTGGAAAATCTATATTTCAGTAACAGTAGTCTAGTGTCAGCTAGAGAGTCTCTAATATTAACGTCCCGTGCATCATATGAGTTGTAAATCTGTAGGTTTTTAATTTCCTGCTACATATATAGATAAGGATAAGTTATGCGATGTTTACAAACCACACACACACACACACACACACACACACACACACACACACACACACACACACAAACACATACACATACATACACACACACACATACATACAAATACATACACACACACATACATTCATACAGACATACTGACGTCAATGTGAAAATATTCGGGAAAGGTTCCTAAGACTTTAAAACGTGGAGATCTGGTGAAAACTCGATTTTCGAAAATCGGGGCGACATCAGTAACTTCCTTATCTACGTTCGTAGTGGGAAATTAAAAATAAAATCATAGTAATCTGATACTTAATTTTTATCTATATTATCTATATCTATATATATTATTATAATATTACTAGCTGTGATGCCCGGCTTCGCTCGGGATATGAGATTGATATGAGATTACGCGGTAGTTGAAATATAACAAATGTAATTTAAGACTTTATTGAAATTGGAATTTTAAATTTCGCGCCATACAGCATGTGTGCTGCAGCCTGCAATAATTGCTCGCAGCGTCTTTCGAAATGCAACCCAAATAATCGTTGTTCTGAATGAAGTTCAAATACTCGACAACAGATGGCGCCACTACACTTAACTTCCAAGTTGAAGGGTTAGAAAAGCCCTAATATCTTTAAAAATACGCCCTTTAGATTAAAATGGGAACTTTCTTGTTCGAGGGGGGATAAAGGGCTATCACACTATATAAGTCCCTTTATCGTATCGGGACTCCCTTTTAAGTTTTATCGGCACGCACATTTTATCAACTTAGTTTTATTATATAAATATAGATATTGATAAATGCGAAAGTTTGGATAGATGTTTGGATGGATGTTTGTTACTCAATCACGCAAAAACTACTAAACGTATTTGAATGAAATTTGGCACACAGATAGATGATGACCTGATATTAGACTCTCCAGCTCACACTAGATTATTGTTACTGAAATATAGATTTTCCAACATAACCCTTTAACATGTTCCATTTTGCACATAGGCTACTTTTTATATCGGAAAAATTTGGTGATCCGGCGGGATTCGACAAAAACTTTTATAATACAGCGGGCTGCACGCTGTAAATAGTATTATATAAAATAAATATATATTTTTAAAATTGTTAAGTATAGAAATTTAAAAAATATCCTTTTTAAAGTCAATAAGAAGTAGACGAAGAAGAATTAACAAAAGGATTATTTAAAGCCTATAAGAAGAATAAGAAGAACAACCAAACCCTAAACACTGATTCGATACACTTTCCTGATTGAATTGGACGCATTTGTACATTTCGTCGAAATCAATAGAGTCGATTTTAGGAATGTGAGTACTCTATATACGTAGTCTGATGAGTGAGGTGAGTACTAATATAGGATTAATATACCTATAACGCATATCGCTTGAGATAACTGCATTGGTATGCTTGCTTTTATTTTCTTTATAATATGGATTATTTTTGGTTTTATTTAATAAAATATAATCAATAAAATTTAAATTATTTCATACAGTTTTTTCCATAACTTTAAAACAGTACAATAAAAATGTGCAAATTTATTTCTGAAACTGTGAAAAATCTTTATCTAACAACATCCAAGCAAGAAGTAATGAAATTCAAATTTTTCCATAAGTATAAATCCATATGCTTCAAAGGACACCTACCGCAGAGATCGTGATCCTAGGTGATTTTAACGCCCATCACACCGACTGGCTCTGCTCACGTACAACCGATCACGCGGGGAGGTCTTTTCACGATTTTGCTTTGGCGTATGGTCTTACGCAACTGGTTACTTCACCTACGCGAATTCCAGATGTCGATGACCATGCACCTTCAATGTTGGACCTTCTGCTCACTTCTCACCCAGATCAGTATCGAGTATCAGTGGACGTTCCTCTCGGTTCGTCTGACCACTGCCTGATCCGGGCCAAAGTGCCGGTTACGCGCCCGTCACGGCCTCCTTTAGTGGGCTGCCGCCGCGTTTGGCATTATAAGTCAGCAGATTGGGACGGGATGCGGTCCTTCTTTGCATCCTACCCTTGGAGGCGAACATGCTTCTCGTTGCATGATCCGGATGTCGTTGCTGATTCTGTCGCTGATGTGTTGCTACAGGGTATGGAACTTTACATTCTGTTCTCTGCGGTTCCCATAGGTGGCAAGTATCAGCCTTGGTTTGGTCGCCACTGCAAGACGGCTGCGCGCCGAAAGCAGGAGTGCTACCGGGCCTGGGCTGCTGCATCGGCATCATGTGATGAAAAAACTAGCGCTTTAAGAAAGGAGTATAATAACGCCTCGAGGTCCTTCAAAAGAGTCATCGCCAAGGGAAAATCGGAGCACATTGGCAGGATTGGTAAGAGATTAGTTCGCCTTCCTTCGGGCACCCGTGCGTTTTGGTCTCTCGCCAAGGCTGCCTTAGGGAATTTCTGTCAGCCGTCCCTTCCATCCCTGTGCAGAGAAGATGATTCTCTGGCCCACACCGTGAAGGAAAAGGCCGATCTCTTGGGCTCATTCTTTGCGGCTAACTCGACTCTGGATGACCAAGGAAACACACCGCCTACCATCCCGCAGTGTGATAGCAATATGCCTGAAATAAAATTCCATCCGTCGTCAGTGCGCGAAGCACTGTTTTCCTTGGACATCTATAAGTCATCTGGGCCGGATGGCATCTGTCCGATAGTGCTTAAAATATGTGCTCCAGAGTTGACACCGGTACTGACGCGTCTGTTCCAGCTCTCCTACTCACTTGGCGTAGTACCAAAATCGTGGAAGACGGCCTTAGTGCACCCTATACCTAAAAAAGGTGATCGCTCGAATCCGTCAAACTATCGGCCGATAGCCATTACCTCCTTGTTCTCCAAAATCATGGAGACGATAATTGACTGCCAGCTTTTGAAGTATTTAGAGGAGCACCAGCTGATTAATGACCGCCAGTACGGTTTCCATCGCGGTCGATCGGCTGGTGATCTTCTAGTATACCTTACACATCGCTGGGCGCAGGCAGTTGAGTCCAAGGGGGAGGCATTGGCTGTTAGTTTAGACATAGCGAAGGCCTTTGATAGGGTTTGGCACAGAGCGCTTCTTTCAAAGCTTCCTTCTTATGGGCTTCCCAGAAATTATGCAAGTGGATCACCAGCTTTTTGGCTGATCGGAGCATCAAAGCCGTAGTCGACGGTGCGTGCTCCGACCTTAAATTTGTCAATGCTGGTGCTCCGCAAGGCTACGTGCTATCGCCTACACTGTTTATTCTGCACATCAATGACATGTTGCGAATTAGTAATATTCATTGCTATGCAGATGACAGTACTGGTGATGCTTTGTACTCCGGTCATAGCGTTATTTCTCGAGACCACG
Source organism: Apodemia mormo (assembly GCA_036924255.1). Taxonomy (NCBI): domain Eukaryota; kingdom Metazoa; phylum Arthropoda; class Insecta; order Lepidoptera; family Riodinidae; genus Apodemia; species Apodemia mormo. Next base: position 19,590,419 of record JAUPFN010000018.1, read on the forward strand.
TCAATGAGAATCAGGACAAGCTACTGTCTGAAATCGAGACTCAGCTCGAAAAAATCTCGGAATGGGGTCGACTCAACTTAGTCCAATTCAACCCCAGGAAAACACAGCTGTGTGCGTTCACCGCTAAAAAGTCGGCCTTTGTCGTATCACCTCGCTTTGAGAACACTCTCCTGACAACCTCAGCCAATATTGGAATTCTTGGCGTTGACATATCGAACAACGTTCAGTTCTGTGATCATTTGGAAGAAAAGGCTAAATTAGCCTCAAAAAAGCTCGGTGTGCTCAGTAGAGCGAGACAGTACTTCCTGCCGGCTCATCGCTTGCAACTTTACAAAGCGCAAATTCACCCTCACATGGAGTACTGTTCTCATCTCTGGGCAGGAGCTCCGCAGTATCAGCTTCTTCCACTTGATCGCATTCAGCGTAGAGCGGTTCGAATCGTTGACGACCAAGCAATCTCCAATCGGCTTGACTCCTTGGCTTTACGCAGAGATGTAAGTTCGCTTAGCATCTTTTACCGCATTTATCATGGAGAGTGTTCCGACGAACTATTTGGATTGATCCCTGCTGTTGAATTTCATCATCGGACATCGCGGCAAAACTCAAAGTTCCATCCTCATCACCTCGATATCTGGAAATCCACAACTGTGCGATTCTCTAGGCACTTCTTACCACGCACTACTCCTCTGTGGAATCAATTACCGGCGGGGTTGTTTCCGAACGGATACGACTTGGGCACCTTCAAGAAAAGAGCATACTCCTTCTTAAAACGCCGGCAACGCAGCTGCAAGACCTCTGGTGATGTAGCTGTCTATGGGCGGCGGTAATCACTTACGATCAGGTGAGCCTCCTGCTCGTTTTCCCCTTTTTTCTATAAAAAAAAAAACAATATATGATTTTTTCCTGTACTGAAATGCAAAAATTATTTTTTATAGATAGGTCTGATCTTTTTGTTAATTCTTCTTCTAATTCTCATTGACTTGAAAATGATATTTTTTCTTAAGGGTTTCTTTACATAATAATTATAAAAATATACATCACTTAATTTCTAAGTGACTGTCCCACTTCAAAATGTTATATAATATTCCTTCATTAGCTACAAACAACACCCCCAGACCGAGATGAAAAAATAAATTATGATTTTCGCCCCACTCTAATAATCGCCACCTACTTGTCACGACACTAGTGATCGGTAGGTTGTAAAATTTTTTTGACCTGATATGTGGTTACATTTAGCTAATTAATCACCTTTAATGAATTGCTTAGCAAAAAGGCAGATAAAAACTATTGTTTAGACGGGCCCGGATTAATAAAGGTTATCATTAACTAAACATTAACAAGAGTAAAAAAAAAGTATTTTCACGCCCGCGTCCCCGGAGAGGTAGATACAACCAGTGCACCCACGATTAGCTGAAGATACTCTGCCCCACAATGTGATAGGTGGCAAGCCTATCGCCAATCAGGCACTTTTCCAATCCCATGCAACGTTGCTTCTATCAGAAAACTGAAAAAAACACATTTTGGAATTTCCCGACTCGGGAATCAAACTCGGGACCTCATGTGGTCAACACCGAAACCGGACCACTAAACCGTAGCGGCGATAATTAGTGTTATTCAGTGGGGCAGTGTAATATATTGACAAATTTATATACGTAGTTACACTGCCCAAATGAATAATACTAATTATTATCATAACACTATTAATGAGAACTAGATTTATGCTACGAGTATCGTTAGTGATAAAATGAATTGCATAACGTCACATCCCTAATTATGTGGTACTGACAGATGTCAACGTCATACAGGCAACTGTCACTCGCATCATGCTACAGCGTAAATAGTGTAGATTGTTTGAATTTTTTTTATTTTTTATTTTAAGGAAAGCAATTATTTCATTATTCACTTGAACTTGCACTCTCTCCCAAGCTTCTATTGGCAATAAGTGAACTGTTTTACCGTAAAACATGTATTACTAAGTAGCTGGACCCTGCAGCGCGCTGCATTATTAAAAATTGTGATTGAACCGCACGAGAACAACTTATTTTTCCGAGAAAAAAGTAACCTCACTGCCAGGTCATGGTCTACTTGCGTGCCAAATCTCATTTAAATCGGTTTATCCGTTTTTGCGTGATTGATTAACATACCTTTAAACATTCAAACATATTTTAACATTTTAACATTCAAATATTCAAACATTCGAACATACACTCTTTTATATATTTTATATCTATGCTCTTTATGTTCGCCATACAAATGTCTTAGTCTCTCTCGGGGATTGAACCTGAGCCTAAGCCTAATGTTGTCTATCAAAGGCAACATAAGCTTACAAGTGAACCGTTTCACTACAAATATTTATCATTAATTAATATCATGTTGCAAATCCATGTGGGTCAAGCTAGTATCAGATAAAATGTATTCATAAAACAACAAGTTTAAGCATGTTCTGGAACTTTTCCTTTACGATTGTTGAAAGAAGACTTTTTCAAGGCCGTAACTAAAGATTAGTTTAATTTGGGGTGATATCCAACTCGTGTGTGACCCATTTGGAGGGCGAACGTGGTAAATGGCTTTTTGAACATCACGCTAGTGTTAGAAATGTTCGTAGTAAACTTTTACTGAACTTTATTGGGTGTGAAAAAATATTGTCTCTAAAATTTCAATGAACTACATGACTAGCTGAATAATAGTCAGCTTTTTAGGAAAATAAATATAATTTATATACAAAACATAAATTTTATTTCTTTTAATAAACGGAATATATTTTTTTTTTGATTTTTTTATTTTGGTATGGTTGCTATTAGAAATCATATTAATGATTATTATAGAAGAATGGAGCTACTCACATTACTCAAGCTTCTAAAATCATTTAAAGAAGCTGATTTGTTCAAAGGAGATATTACTTCGTTACCGCAAGTTATAAAAGATATTGGCTTTGTTTACAAAAAAGTAAACAATAGGAAGATTATTATGGGGAAGACTGACATGCTCTAGCAAGATGTTAATTTTTAAGCAAGGCCAAAAACATATATGATTGGACCAAAGTTATCTTTTTGGGTGAAACGTGGCTAAACCAACGAACTCGGAAAAGCATAGAAGCAAGCGCTCGATATTGACAATTTTTGATTGTGCTGCAATAATACAAATGTGCCTGTAAAGGAAAGATAGTATGCTCGATGAAATAAGTTAATTATTGCTGAATTTTTACTGTTTGAAGTAAAATATGTTTGTGTGTTTTCTTTGCCACATTAAAAACTAATTGGTCCTTTAAACAGATTTCCACAAGATACATGTCAGAAAAAACAGTAGCCCCGAGCAGTTGGCTCGGAAAAACAGAAAAAATAATGGTTTCTAAGCAAATTTACAAGAATTGGGTTACCCCTTTTTTAAGACGACGATATTTATACATACCAAATATATTGAATTTTTAATGCCTAATATAAAGCACATAGATCCCAATGTACAAATTAGTGAGAAAAAGCTTACTTTACCTTTTTTTAAATCGTAATGTAGTACGCGTATTAATTAGTTCCCTAGACTAGAACTTGCAGGCGATCATAACAACTAACCGCTAAATTTAGGTATTTTAAGCTCAATGGAGCTAAAAGTGGTATAATTTTAAAGCATAGATTTTTTATACTCCAAGAGTTCATAACTCTAAAATTTATTAAAAATAAGAATATATTTGTGTTTGAACAGTTGTCGTAGTGTCGATTTTAACCGCATGAGGTTTGATTCCAGTGTCAGGCAATATTTTCTGATATTATTTCTGATCAGGCAATTCTGATAAAACAACGTTGCCCGGGGATTCGATAAGTGCCCGGTTGGCGATAGGCTTTCCACCTGTCACGTTATGGGGCTAATATGTGATACACCTGAAATACTAAGTCGTAATTTGTAAATCGCGGCAACTTTCAAGAATGAAACGAAACATTACTGAAACTGTCACCCGCACCATGCTACAGCGCAGAGTGTAATTCGTTGTTATATCACATTATTAATTTAATTTTTTGTCCTGTTCACAAGATTTACAACTACGCTCGTCAGAATCTTTTCTTCTCTTGTATAGATCTGGGTTCTTGTCAAATTCTTTTGTTGTTCGAGCAATTCGCTTGTGGAATTCTCTTCCAGCCAATTTTAAAGTACCAGCTTTGAAGAGTACATTTAAGAAAAATCTAAAGCTGCACATCCTTACATTACAAGTCTAATGTTTTGAATGTCATACATTAAGTTGTTATAACATATACCTACATAAAAATTTGTTTTTTTTTTCTAATTTTTATATGTAATGTAAGAATTTATGTATGTGTTATTTAATCTAGATTTAAGAATATTATGAAAATTTAACAACTCTGTGTGATGTTCTTGTTAGCTGTATGGTTAGCTGTTAGAAAATGCTTTATGCATTAAACTCGCCATTTGTACCCTCTACATTCTGTATGTGGTTCAATAAAGTTAATAAATTAATAAAATAAAACTTGAAATATCCTTTACAATAAATTTTCACTAACTTAAAGTGCCATAACGTCACCTACAGATTAGAACACATTATCGACGATACGATTTACGATAACATTGTTTGAGCCAGTGTAGTACTCTCAAGGCGTTGCAAAACTCAATAAATCACATAACTAGATGATTTATAAACTTTGAGAAAGCTAACAAATTTTCTATTTGACACTCGCTTCTTTGCCTATCTCGTTTGCAATGTAATTTAATATATATACCACTAATGATCGCACGACGCGTATACAAAGCCTACATGCACAAGTTTACCGACTAAATAAACTTACAGTTAAGTAAAGAATTGCGCTGTCGATGTAGAAGTTATTCCGTTTAACTCAAATTATAAGGTCCTGGATTCGCTTCACGGATAAGGCAAAGCGTTCAGGAGTATTTTCAATTTAATAAAAACTATACACTACACTCTATCTATCTCACAAGGGAACCCACGTGATAATATTTAGGTTAAAAAGCTTGTATTTTTGTAAAAAATGTATATATAAAAATAAGTGCTGAATAAAACATCTTATTCAATACACAGATTGATTGACAGTAAACCTGAACTGAATTAATGTAATTTAGAAAATATAGTCACCGCGCGGGCGATAGCCGCGACCTAACGAGTCTAGAGTCTTAGACACGTTTTCATCGAATCGCTGTTTGTAAACAATGGACTTTGATGTTTTTGCACGGATGTCCGCATATAAACGTTTTTATTTGATAATTAAGTCAATTTTTTTTAATCTATTTTTCACATATTTTTTTCATATATCGGGTATGGCACAAAGCGCTTTTCGCGAAGCTGCCTTCCTATGGGCTTCCCGAGAAATTATGCAAGTGGATCACCAGTTTTTTGGCTGACCGGAGCATCAAGGTCGTTGTCGACGGTGCGTGCTCCGACCTTAAATCTGTCAATGCTAGTGTTCCCCAAGGCTGCGTGCTATCATCGACTCTGTTTCTTCTGCATATCAATGACATGATGCGAATTCGCAACATACATTGCTATGCGGATGACAGTACTGGTGATGCTACATACTCCAGCCGAAGCGGTATTTCTCGGGAACACGTCGAAAAGTGCCGAAACATGCTTGTGTCTGAAGCCGAGAATCGGCTTACCAATGTCTCTGAATGGGGTCGTCAAAACCTGGTCACTTTTAACCCCAAGAAGACACAGCTTTGCGTATTCAGCGCAAAAAGACACCCTTTGTCGTATCACCTCGATTTGGGGATACTCTCCTGACAGCCTCAGCTAGTGTCGGAATCCTGGGAGTCGACATATCGAATTACGTTCAGTTTCGCGGTCATTTGGAAGGCAAGGCTAAATTAGCCTCTAAAAAGCTCGGTGTGCTCAGCAGAGCGAGACTACTTTTGCTTTTTACGCGAGAGTACTTTTTGCCGGCCCATCGCCTTCAACTTTATAAGGCACAGATTCGGCCTCACATGAAGTACTGTTCTCATCTCTGGGACGGAACTCCCCAATACCAGTTTCTTCCTCTTGATCGCATACAGCGTAGAGCGGTTCGAATCATTGACGACCAGGCTATTTCGAAACAGCTTGACTCTTTGGCATTACGCAGAGATGTAGGTTCACTCTGCGTCTTCTATCGTCTTTATCATGGGGAGTGTTCCGACGAGTTGTTTGGAATAATTCCTGCCGCCGAATTCCAACATCGGACATCGCGTCAAAATTTGAAGTTCCATCCTTATCATCTCGATGTCTGGAAATCCACAACTGTGCGTTTCTCCCAACACTTTTCGCCTCGCACTACTCTGTTGTGGAATCAATTACCGGCAGGGGTATTTCCGAACGGATACGATATAGGGACCTTCAAGAAAAGAGCTTACTCATTCTTAAAAGGCCAGCAACGCAACTGCAAGACCTCTGGTATTGCAGATCATGGCGGCGGTGATCACTTACCATCAGGTGCACCTCTTACTCGTTTGCCCCCTCTTCTATATAAAAAAAAAACATATTATTCGGTATCAGAATTGAGTACTGAATTGATATCATCTTTCAGTATGTACAGTCTTTAACAGTCAATCTATATAATCGTAGAATAAAGTATCACTACGCTTAGTCTCTTGTGGGTTAGGCAAAGTGAATCGAAAATTAATAGATATTCCGGTTCACCACCGTTCACCGGTTCGTCAGCTAGCAAAATGGACGGTGAAGATCACCACCGTGTTTTACCTATCACATATTTCTTGCGATAATCGGAATCGAGATCTTTACGTGTTCACACTAACTCAGAATACAACTAAACTCAAACCTACCATTGAGATTTTAAATTATAAAATTAATCCCGAAAATAGCCTAATAATATTTTTCCCGAACCGGAGATCGAATTCAAAACCTGAACTAAATAGACTAACCATTAGACCACAAGAGTGTAGTATATCTACCATAGTAGCCCTAAATAGTCAAAATAAATGACGTTAAATACTAGGTACCTATTTATAAATATATAAACAATCCTTTGTATTAACTGAAACACTTGGTCGGCATTACGTTAATCTAAATTTCATATCAGCTTTTCTGCTCGCAAAGCCTTTAAAAGACTAACAAGATCTCAATTACGGTTTTAAGCTCTCTAATAAGAGCCCCCATTCGGTTCAGTGTTTGTATAAGCACGCCTCTTAAATGATTTAATTACATTGTAATTTTGGAGCGTAAATTATTGAAATTCCAAAGTATTTCTAAGTCTAAGTGGCAGTAGGCGAGCTAAAGCGGGCAAAGCACAAGGGAAATGATTACCATATTCCACGCATTTCCACGGCACACCGGAGGTAGGCTTCGTAGGAAATTATTTGTCATATTAACGTCACTCCAACTGAAGTTTCGACAACGAAATATTAATATATTAAATCAAGCTGGAACATATTTTAGTAGCAGTTTGATATCGATATGTCAAATGCATTTTCATTAAGCATGTTTGTCTCTTGTGGATTTATGGTACAGGTTTCATTAATTATCGCTTGTGATTATTATAATGCATTTTTTTTAAATTTGAAATGAATACTAGTACTCTATAGCGTACTACGTGAGTTTCTATTGAGAGTAAGGTCACTGGTAAACTTATTGTGGCATTAAGACCTCGCCACATGGATAGCACAACGCGCCAATAACATATTTGGTGTCTATATACGATGATTGTCTCTTTCCATCAGAACAGTCATTTGCGTGTTTGCTAAGGGTATAAAAAAAATTAACGTTTTTGGTATCAATAAGCGATATTTGTCTCTTTCCATCAGGAGCTTATTTACACTCCCATCTGCTTATTTGCTTTCTTATCATATAAAAAAGATAGTGTTGGCAACATTTTCCCCTAGACAAAAAAAAACGTAATCGCATCTACAAAAGGCGTTGCACCTGTGTGGGGCGCGCTCATTTTGCCATTAGTGCTCGAGGCGTTCACACTTGACGCATACTCGCATTATTAAGTTCATTTGCAAAGTATCTAACTGATTCGTATTTCTATTCTAATGGTTAATTTACTTTTTAGGTTGTATTTCCAGCTAAAAATAATGGAAGCAGCCAAAAATAAATAAATTTTCGCCAACCAAAATAATTATTCTTAAATAACATTTCGAATATTAGGTATGGTCATACAAAATGCAGTACAAAAATGGGGGCAGACACAGACGTGACTACGACATAGTAGAATAATAACGCAGTAGAACAACTCCTTTCAGGGTGCACGAATCGCTCCACGCACACAGACGTGTCGTTTACAAGGCCGCTAACATATCTTGTCCGGCCAAGATAGGTTAGCGGCCGTGTTTACCTCAAAAAACTGCACCTCAAAAAACTGCATCCCATGCATAAATTGCATCAAAATCGGGAGTATCTGTTCGGGAATTATTGTTAACGAAAAATTTTTCAAAGTGTTTTAGACATAAATTTATTTCAAGCAATCATTTTTTGATCGTTTAAGATATTTTGATACTAAAAAAACAAATTCGAATGCCGTTTTAAGAAATAAAATCGAATCAAATTTTCAAAAGTTACAGGTTTTCGAATATTAAAATAAGGTTTTTTCAGCAAACTTACTTCATATCTTAAAATATATTTAGGCTAATATAGCGATTTATTTAAAAATCTAGTCAGCTCTTTTAAATAAAAAAATGTGCCATATACCGTAAAGCGGATCAAAATCGGTCGACATATTTGGGATTTGTCAATGACACAGCTTTTACATTACTTCGACATATTTTAACTCATAGATTATGTGGCTAACAAAATATTTTGCAACTCAAAAGTTTCATTGAATGCCAAACAAAACATTAAAATCGATCACCGTTTCCAAAATATACAGCTTTGCAAAAATCACAGTACTGTCATTTTAAATAAAATTTAGGTTTTGAACTCTGAACAAATTTTTCTTTTTTGTTGTTCCTTGGGGTTCGAGATACCTCAATGTAGTGGGAAGTTTCCGGGATGGCCTGCAGAATCAACCGTTTCACGGATTGTTTAGATCAAAATCTTGACATTTTGTCGATTACTTAGAGGACTCTACTAACATAAGTCTTCCATTACTTGAGAAGACGTATTTATACACGTTTTTTTCCTAGTTATTTCATATTTAGTGTTTCCTTCATCTAAGATACAATAATTGCCTTACCATTCCATACATGATCCCCAACCAAATGCTCCTTTTCTAATGGTAACATCTGGATTTATTTGTTAATCAAACTTAACTCTTAGTTTTTCATTCTGATTTATTTGAGGTTTTTGATGACATAGGACAAGAAGAGGAAGGGATTTGTCAATCACTTGCGAATTAGCTTCTGTTTGTAGCTGACTAGACAAAAAAGAAATTACATTGGGAAAAAAGCGTCCTAATGCTGTCATTATAATTTTAATAGTTAGGGTATGCCTGATAATTATAACAAGAGAAATTAAACATTTTTGCGTTCCTCTCATTCTGTCCCCAAGTATGTTAGTAAGCTAAAATACTAAAATATATTTACTTAATTTTTATTTTTTGTAGTATAAGATATACTACATCCAAAGAAAAATGAGATGTTATAATGAGGAGAATGGATAAGGCTATAGTACTGAATTTGAGTTAAACATACGAGAATAGTACAAACCTCTCTTTGGCATTGCGCAGAGATGTTGGTTCACTCTGTGTCTTCTATTGTATCTTTCATGGGGAGTATTCAAACGAGTTATTTGGATTATTTCCTGCCGCCAAATTCCATCATCGGACATCGCGTCAAAATTTGAAATTCCATCCTCACCATCTCGATGTCTGGAAATCCACAACTGTGCGTTTTTCTCGACACTTTTTTCCTCGCACTACTTTGTTGTGGAACCAATTACCGGCAGGGGTGTTTCCAAACGGATACGACTTGGGGGCCTTCAAGAAAAGAGCTTACTCATTCATAAAAGGCCGGCAACGCAACTGCAAGACCTCTGGTATTGTGGATGTCCATGGGCGGCGGTGATCACTTACCATCAGGTGTACCTCCTGCTCGTTTGCCCCCTCTTCTATAAAAAAAAACCTAGTACAGGTGATATAATCACCTGAAAACTTGAAACATAATTTATTTTCACGTCGATTTTATAAAAAATATATTTTCTTGCATCGTTAGCTCAGCGACCCAAAGTAAGTCTTTGCCTGCAAAACGAGAATACGCCATTGATTCCGGCCTTGTGCAGTGCGCTTCCAGTCGCTTGCCCCAAGCTTCTTTAGGTCTGCATTTACTATATCGCGCCATCTATAATTTTACATCTGGGGCAACTGACTGGACGCTTGCCTGACGGTTGACCCCTGCAGAATTTTTTAACATTGCGGTTATCTTCAAATCGCTCTAGGTGACCGAAACAGTGGAATCTGTAAGATTTTGTCTATCCAATTATATTGGGTTCTGTTACCAGTTTATAGATTAAAATAAAATTAAATAATACAGATTAAAATAAACGTCCATTAAAAATAATTTTAAGACGTTAAACTTCACATGTTCCTAGTTCATGTCGATTAGTTTTGACAGATTTTTAAAATGAAATTAGTTATATGTATTTATTACTATTTTGCATACTTGCGTTTCGTAAGATATACACGTTTATTGCACCGTTGGCTCAATAAGTAAAAAAAAGAGAGATGGAAGATTGACAAGACATATGAATGTACAATGCGAATACAGATAGAGATGCTTAGAGAGGCTAAAACATTAGATTTGGTCTCCCTTACAATCAAAACATAATAAAATTAATCATGTGATTTCAAAAGCCGTAACTTGCATGGTTATATAAAGAGAGTTGTTAATGTAAAAAGAGACGGGCAAGTCTGCCAGGATCATAATATATAACACTCGTTATTCTTTGCGTACCCTGTAATACATTCGCCTTAAAATATGTATGTATTCAAACTGCTTAAAATTTTTGGCATTAAAACAAAATAGACTTTGCCGTCTTGTTGAACCAAAAAAAACAAACTGTCAAAATACTCATAAATCACGTTAATGTTCGGTATAATATTAAAAATGTAACCGTAATATTCACTGACCCACACTCAAGCACCATCTCCTTGTAATTTATAGTTGTTTTTAGGATAACCTCTGCAGTTGTGGGTCTATTAATCCCGCTTTATCGTCCATCTGTCTGACATCCCGCAGAACGAGCGCTAACAAAGCGTTACTTTGCGAAGAGCTTGTCGGCAAACAAAGAAATATAACAAGTTTACATTTTTACGCTTTAATTAAACCACGGTCTCTGCACCGAACAAAAACCACGAAAACAACAAATCAATTACGCGTCACAGAATTATCTGTAAAGTTGAAAAGGGTTGGCGATACGATACTAAATTGAAATTCTTTTGTACTCCAAGCCTTTACATGGTCGAAATGTTACCTGACTGTGAACCATAACGTGCAACATTTTTCAATTAAAGTTTTAAATAAGATAGAATTGCTCTTTTGCATTCAATGATCCCTCTGTAATAGATTTATATGATTTTGTTTACCTAAACTTTTGCATAATTATCTTTGGTATCTATAGGTGATGATATTTTAGGGTAAATCTACTACGGCTAGGAATAGATAAGGCAGTGGTATTGGATCCGGGGGGGTTATCACATATCTTTTTTTTTTGTATATTATAAGAAGGCAAACAAGCAGATGGGTCTCCTGATGGAAAGAGTCAACCATCGCCTATAGACACAAAAAATGTTAATGGTGCGTTGCTATCTTGTGACGAGGTCTAATGCCACATGCATAAGTTTACCGACTACGTTACTCTCTAAACCGGAACACGATAGCGACAAGCACTGACGCTATTGCGGCAGGAATATGTAAGGCGATGGTACCAGCCTCGGACGAGACAATGCAGAACTCTACCACCTAGTAGCCACGATGGTAGTGACTCGATAGCCAATCGGTCGCCTTTTACGACCTGCCTGGCAGAACGGCAGTTGACCTATTCTTCAAAGGAGGCCGGGACCAACACGGCGAAAATTAGCAATTTTCGTAATTGTTTAGTTATTGCAAGACACATAATAGCTTTTTATGTTAGTGACAGTCGTAGCCGCTTGATTATTTTTGATGCTGTGACATCGCAAAAAGTGAATCCAGGGACCAGCAAGCAATTGGCGACGTTCTTGATGATTTTTTGTTACGTTTATGAGTCGTCGCTGATCGCTGGTGGATTGCAAATGTTATGTGATACGCCTGCTATTCTAAACGTTGCAGAACTGTATCACCTATTGGTCACCAAAAATCAGGTTTACCAAGAGGTAAATATCAAAGATATTATATTAGTAAGTATATATCACCTCCAATCTGCATACCTTTATATTATGTATGCTATGGTGCTTAAGTGATTAAGGTATCTTCTACTCAACTGCACCTAATAATAAAAATTAGTGTTGACCTAATAGATAAATACATTAATTTATGTCTCAATTATTTGGACGCTGAAACGACACACCCTTTGGTTTCACTAGGACTATCCCGCAAAAGAACTAGAAGCGTGATTTTTTTTAATTAGAAAACAAATAACGTCTGAGAAAGATATAAAGCGTTAAAGACAATCTGAAAAAGTTCCAAAACCTCAGGTTAATTACCAAAGTAAGCAATCTAACTAAAAGCATAAACCCATCGAGGTAAAAAGCTATTAAAAAGTTATGGAGTGTTCTTGACGATTATTTACGTATTATAGAATGCTCAAAACCTTCAGCTACGAAAACGCAGGGGAAATTTTCTTAAAAAATGTGTACGTTTATTTTATAAGACAATGTGGTTCAGATTGTCCTGAATAAAATACGCCACTAGAATACTGATTTGGGGAAAACGCTTAGCTTTTGGGTATCCATTACACGCCAATTACGTGGATTATATGTTTATTTATGTTTTATATATTTGGACTTTATATTTGTTCTTATAGATAAAAGAAGTATGTGGGAAATAAGGTACAATTTTCAAAGAACTATTTGCTATTCTGCCAGGCAGTTTGCTAAAGCCAAAGAGTAAACAAAACCTGCCACTACCATCGTGAGTACTAGGTGCCTTCTTCCTGCTACGTCTGATACCACTGCTTTACCTATTGCTATCACAATAGTGTCAATTATTGTCACCGTCGCGTTTTGCTTTAAACGTAAAGCTCATCTATATAGATAAAGGTTGTATAGAAAACCCTGTCGAATTGTTAAAGATGTGATTTGGTACCGTAATACGGTTACATATGTGTAATTATTTTATGGATATTAATTAATTAGTTTTCAGTAAAAAAGTGATTTTAAATGATATTTTCATAAATTAAGTATGAAAATAAGGATACGCGGCGCGTTTAAAGTTCATTTGTAAAAAGCCGAAAAACGAATACTGCGCCTTCGCACGGTGTTTGTGCGAATGCCCCAAAGCGAAACAATGATACAAACAGCGACAAGGTGTTGTCATTTTTAAAATATTTGCTTAACTCTAGGGAGATACATGTAAAAATACGAATATTAAAAAAAGATATCTATTTTATTTTCAAAAATAGTCATTTTAAAAATTTTTTTAGTAATGCCTTTAACCAACCTATATGCCTCTTTCGAATCGGGCAGGATTTTCATTACACACCGTATGTATGTATGTATATATATATGTGTAGATATATATATATATATATATATATATATATATATATATATATATATATATATATATATATATATATATGTATTGCAAAAGTGACTGAATGATGTATCAACGCACAGGCCAAACGCTTACAGCTACAAACTTAAAATTTCGAACACTTATTTTTTTTAATATGATGTAGATTGTAGACATCCACTAAGGAAAAAAATTTCAAATTCAACCCGTATGTATGTATGTATATATATGTATATATATATGTGTAGATATATATATATATATATATATATATATATATATATATATATATATATATATATATATATATATATATATATATATATATATATATATGTGTATATATATATATATATATATATATATATATATATATATATATATATATATATATTGCAAAAGTGACTGAATGATGTATCAACGCACAGGCCAAACGCTTACAGCTACAAACTTAAAATTTCGAACACTTATTTTTTTAATATGATGTAGATTGTAGACATCCACTAAGGAAAAAAAATTCAAATTCAACCCGAAGGAGGTGAAATAGGGGATAAAAGTTTGTGTGAAACTTTTTACTCCCTGGTCATATTTGTATAAAATTTCGTATGAATTAAGTACAAAAAAATAATGAAGTACGTGTTTACGCGTTTTTCAAAATTCGATCCCTAAGAAGGTTCAATAGAAGATGAAAGTTAAGTTTTATATAACCACACATGCCAAACCAATTACACTTGAAGTTTTGCACACGTACTATTATGACGTAGAGATCCAATAAGGAAAGATTCTCAGATTAACAAGGGGACAACCCTTGTTAATCTGAGGAAAGATTATTAAAAAAATAACCCTCAATAGGGTGAAATAGGGAATAAAAGGTTTAAATATTTTATTTCTTGGCCATATTTGCATGAAATTTCGTATAATTGACTAGGATAAAAATAATAAATTATGTATTTCAATGTTTTTCAAAATTCAGCACCTTAGAGGGTAAATTGGGCATAAAAGTATAAACGGATATAAGAGATAAATTAGGGATAAAATTTCATTGAAACTTTACTATCCTTGGACATACTTGTATAAAATTTCATATGAATTGAGTACCTATGGCAAAAATAATGAATTACGTATTTCCGCGTTTTCCATAATTCAACCTCTTAGAGGGTAAAATAGGAAAAGAAAGTTTTATATAAACTCACAGGCAAACCTTTAGGACTAAAGACTTGAAATTTCGCAAACGCATTCCTTTAATGACGTAGGCATCGACTAAATAATGATTTTTCAAAATTCAATGTGAAATAGGAAAAAAAATCAATGAAACTCTTTATTCCTTGGGCATATTTTCATGAAATTTCATATATTATGAGGTCATATTTCACGATTCATAATGAAGTCAATATGTCTGTATGTATATGATAAAAATAATGAGTTAAGTATTTCAGCGTTTTTCAAAATTCAGCCCCTTAGAGGGAAAAATTGGGCATGAAAGATTTATGTAAGGGATAAATAGGAATAAAACTTCATTGAAACTTTATATTCCTTGAAAATATTTGCTTAAAATTTCATATGAATTGAGTTACGTATTTCCGCGTTTTCCAAAATTCAACCTGTTAGGGGGTAAAATAGGGGACGAAAGTATTATATAAATTCACATGCTCGGGCTAGAAACTTGAAATTTTGAAACGTATTCCTTTTATGGCGTAAGCATCCAATATGGAATGATTTTTCAAAATTCAACTCTATTGGCATGAAATTTCGTATGAATTTCGTATGGCAAAAATAATGAGTTTATTTCAGCGTTTTGTCAATTCAGCCCCTTAGCGGGTAAAATTGGGAATGAAAGTTTTATATAAACGGACAGGCCAAACCCTTAGAGTTTTTGCACACGTATTCGTCTTATGGCGTAAGCATCCACTAAGAAATGGTTTTTAAATATTTAACATCAAAGAGGAAAAACAAATGTATGATTTTTTAATTCTTGAACATATTTTGCATGCACATGTTTTAAGATCATATTTCACGATTCACAGTGAAATCAATATGTATGTGTGCGTGTGTGTGTGTGTGTGTGTGTGTGTGTGTGTGTGTGTGTGTGTGTGTGTGTGTGTGTGTGTGTATGTAAACATCTCATAATTTTTGAACGGTTTAACTGATCGAAACGCGGTTGATGGCATTCGATTGGATTCTACTCAACTTAGACTTCCTGAAAATTTGAACCGATACGACCCAGAGCATTTTGAGAAGTTTTTGAAAAAACCTCAAAAAAAGTTTTAACGAAGCAGAATTTTTCTAATATAACTATGTACCAATTGAGTAAACAGTGTAATTCACTCGTTATTTTCAAATAAACTACGTTCAATGCATCAAAATCAGTTTATCCGTTCGGGAGTTATTGTTGACGAAAATTTTTTTTAAAAAATTGTTTTTTTGATAAAATTTCGAAATTTTTCAAGCAACATTTTTTTTATCTTCTACATTACTAAAGTAATGTAGAAGATCAAAAAAACGACATTCGACGTAGTTTTTTATTACTAAAGTAATAAAAAACTACGTCGAATGTCGTTTCAAAAATTAAAATCGATTCAAATTTTCAAAATTAACTAGCTTTTTAAATATTAAAAATGACGCTGTTTACAGGAAATTTACTTCGTATTTCTAAAATAACTTACAGGGCGATATAAATACACCGATTTATTTCAAAATCTGATCAGCTGTTTCGCTTAAAAGACTGCATCAAATACCTTGTATCGAATTAAAATCGTTTGATTTGTTCGGCATTTATCAGTGACGAAAATTTATGGCATTTTTAATTAAATAAAACAATTTCGAGATCAAAAATTGCGTAGAAAATATTCAAAAAATATATACATCTTTTCAAACACTGAATAACTGTCATTTTTAAAAAATATGCAAGATGGTTGACCCTACAGGCCATCCCTGAAACTACCCGCTAAATACCTCAGTATTTTAAGCTCAAAGCAAAAACTAAGCATGTTGGACTCGAAGAATTCAAATATCTTAAATTTTTCTCGAAATCGAAAATCTTAAATTTTCTATAATATTTATATTTTCAAATTGATAATATTCAATGCTGTTTTTGAGCTCTGAATTGTTGTATTAGCTGCAAAGTTGATAGGTTTAAAATCTGGAACGGATCAACCGATTTGGATCCAATTTACGATATTTGGTGCAGTTTTTTAGAGAGAAAAGCTGATTAGATTTGTAAGTTTTCTGTAAACAGCAAAATATTAATATTTAAAAACTGAAACTTTTGAAAGTTAATTCGGTTTTGATTTTGAAACTGCATTTGACGCAGTTCTTTAAGTACTAAAATATTGTAAGAAGGTCGAAAAACGCATGGTTATGTTATATGGCATAAAAGTTACGTCAAAAAAATTCGCGAATGAATAAACCGATTTTAATAAAATTTATGCATTGTACGCAATTTATTAAGGAATAGAGCTGATTAGATTTTGTACTCAATCGGTACGTAAATCTGGGAGTTATATTTAAAAAAAATGTTTCAAGACAGACACAAGCAGGCTTTCGTATTTATAATAGGTATTAGAACTTACCACGGATTTTTAAATTTTAATACATTATAATCTGCTATTTATGTAAAACATGTTAAATTAAGGGACTACCTAATTTTTTTTTCGGTGGTGATTTTGTTATTTTCAGCCTTTAAAATTATTAAAATACCTTATTAAGTTATTCATAATCAAAATATCTATATAGTATAAACATAACAACTTTTGTAAAAATAGATAAAATCACTACTTTCAGTTTTAGGTGTACTAAAGTTCAAAATGGAGGATTTTTTTAATATCAAATCATATTTTTACTTCTCCTAGCACGACACTTTACTCTTCTTCGTCTCCACTGAAAAACTCTTTTTTGTAATTTTTTCTTTCACTTCACATATTATTATTCATTTTATCAATTGTGTATAAGGGTTCTTATAACACCCACTTGTTGAATGATGATATAATAAAAGTCTCTGGTCACTGCGAAAAACTTAATTGAGAAACATTGTCAGCTGTATTTTTACGACGCCCCTCGCAGCGGGGTTCACATGCCAATATTGGTACGTATCCCTAATCTTCATTACATATCCTTCTACGGACCCTCAATATATTAAATACTGAATTCATTTCGAAGGCTCAGATAAAACTTAGTTGCGGTCGTATCTTATACGAAATATCTACATATATTTAGGTTTGTAACTACAAAATAAAGATCGTGGGATCTCATTTTGTTCACGTATTTCTGTCTACGTGGTCTTAGAAAACGGAAGGAAGGTTTAATGGGCTTAACTGTTGTATAAGACACGTGTTGTACTCTACATATACGAAAGTAGTTATTAATTTAATACAATATGTTATGTAATAAAGATATTAAATTTTGTACTTGACCAATTTTCGTAAGACAAAGCCAATTATATATTTTTGAATCAATTGATTTTATTTTTATTTTTAGCTATTGATTCAATACATGTTATGTGAAAAAGTTGTAAAGTTACGATACTTGGCGTGTTTTCGTAAAACAAAGGAAATGATGTAGCTGATTTTGAAAACATTTATTTTTTATTTTCAAATATTGATGCAACACGTCATGTTATTTAACCAAGATATTAGGTTTTGTATTTGTCAGTTTTCGTAAGACAAAAGAAATTTTACTTATATTTTTGAAACAATTGATATTTTTATTTTGAGCTACGGTTTCAATACATGTTATGTAAAAAAATAATATTCAATTTTGTACAATAATGTACATTGATATAAATTATTATATCAACCTTTAATGTAATGTTTTCCTTAAACAAAAGATAATAGGTATATAATTTTGATTTTTTTAGCTATTCATTTCATCCTGTAATTTGAAATGATCTAATTTTAAAACAACAGAAAATCTGTTAGAAATGCTCTCGTGGACGTCATTATCATCGCTGGTTTGTAGAGGTATATAGACAAATTTTATGATTGAACTTGGAAGCATAGCCTAAGAATGTAATCTGCGATACGTAACTTGAATTAGGATAGTATTTCAATCGTCGGTGAGACAGTAGGTGGCATCATTGTTTAAAAATGATACTGACCGGGAACTTACTTGTCAAGGGCCGGTACTCCGCTATTTCTCTTTTAAGGTGGGAAGATAGAACCCAATGACCAATTACGCTCTAGTTTGCTTGTTTTTCAGCTAGCGAGACGGAGAAATCAAATTTTTTTTTATTAAATTTGCAGGCATAAGAGCGAGTGGGCCACCTGATGGAAAGCGGTCACAGCTGCCCATGGACATTTACAGCATAAAGGGTTAGTTGCCAATGCGATGCCGGCTTTTAAAGAATTTATTGATCCTCTTCTTAAAAATTCCAATATCGTAGCTACTCGGAAAAACCGTGTGAGGTAAACTGTTCCAAAGCTTGACTGTTCGTATAAAGAAGGTACGTGCAAATCAAACAGTCGTAGATGACCAATAGTCAAGTTGGTGTGAGTGGACTCCCTCACTACGGCGTGTAGTGCGTTGGCGGAACGTGGTAGCCGGTATTAGATTAAAAAGCTCGTCAGAACACTCCCCAATATATAAGCGGTAGAAAACACATAGAGAACCCACATCTCTCCGGTTGTTAAGGGGTTCAAGACCACTAGTAATAGTGGGGCTGTCGACAAGGCGCTCCAGTCTGCATTGTATTTTGTCAAATTGCAGGGTTTGATACTGGGGTGCACCGGCCCATAGGTGCGAACAGTACTCCATATGCGGTCGGACTTGCGCTTTGTAAAGCATTAGTATATGGGCAGGAGTGAAGTACCGTCTAGCCTGATTTAATATCCCCAGTTTCTTCGAAGCTAATTTAGCTTTACCCTCCAAATGGTGACGAAATTGGACGTCATTGCAATTTCAGCGCCTATATTAATGCTACTAGAGATGGTAAAGGGAGTGTTCTGGAATATTGAAGCTTTATTAAAAGGATTCCTTTTAATGGAAAACGCACAGATTTGTGTCTTGTGGGGGTTGAATTGGACAAGGCTATTCTCGCCCCAATCTGAGACCAGCTCCAGATATGTCTCGATTTCTGACACCAGCCTACTCCAACTCTTATTTAGTTGTGCCTTTGAGAGACTCGCACGACCTGCAGAGCAATGAATGCTGTTGTTTTGCAGCATATCATTGATGTGCAGAAGAAACAGCGTAGGTGATAGTACAGTCAGAGTCTTGTGGAACGCCAGCTTTGATTGTTTCCACTATTATTGTTTGAATTATCGCTACTAGTTGCAATAATTAAGCTTTAGATGCTAATTCGATTATATAATACATTTCCATCATTTTGGGTAACTACTAAGATTTTTGCTTGAAAGAATCTACCCGAATTTATAAATCCAATCAGGGACCTTACAAACTCAGCAAGCAAATAACTAGAATAACGAAGTAGTCAATATTATATTATATTTATGTAAACCGGCAAAATATTTAAGCAAAGTTCAACAGTTTGCATAACCTCAATATAATGGAGTATGGAGAGAGCATTTAGGCATTACTTATCACGTGTTCTCAAAGTTAAATCCTAAAGTAACATTAGGTTGTCGTGACTTAATGGTGGTAGTTGTGAGTTTTATAGTAGCATATATAAAATACGAAAAGGTAGTAAAAATAGAGAAAATGGGGAGTTTCAATTGTGAAACAATCTAAAAATATCTGCTCGCTAATCAGTAAAAAGTTACTACATCTACGACAGTATGCAAAGGATAAATAAAAAAAAAACAATTATTATAAAAACAAAAAACCTACAACGACATGATCCGAAAAACCATAATCATCCTTCTATCGCAATCGGATAAATTATATTACTTATGTCACGCAACAATTATAACAAATTGGATTTTGAAATAAATATTACAAATAAACTTACTTGTAGTGTACTAGAAGTACAAATGAGTTTGTCATATCTAATTAAAACGAAACTAATGATATTTTAAAGCTTAAATCCATCAAGCTGTTTAAGCTACAGAGCGTCTCAAAGAAGCATACATTTTGCATACACTCGAAAAAAATAAATTTCTTTCTAGAGCATTCGGGTAATAAAGTTGGGTGACTTTCCGAATGGTCAATAAGAAATATGTAATGATAATCAATAATTAAAGTTTACTAATTGATAAATACGCCAAACACCTTTAAATTAACTTGAATCATAAACTACAACCAACACAGAACGCACAACACGAAATAAAATAGCGGACTAATTATTTTTGTTTATCTCCAAGAGCATATTAGAAAAAACAGTGCCAACTTGATGTTATTTCATACGATGTTTCACTTGGAAACAAATAAATGCCATAGTGTACTATATTACATATGGTAAAGAGTAAAAACAATGTTTTATTGAACGAAAACCTTAGAAGTTAGCGGTGGTTCCTGTAGAGACCATAGTATTTTATAGAACATCCCGTATGTTCCCAGTAGTCTCATTAGTGACCAAAGTGTTTTCAGCTAATAAACATTAAAACGGCACGTATGACGGAAGCATAAGTAAACTTTGGCGAATTCTTGTGTAACTCTATCATATTTTTTTTTTTTTTTGAATTGACACAGCTAACCTGGCAGATTGATACTGTGACATAGAAATTTTGAGGTGTGCCGAGAGCTCAGCAAGAGATTAAATTTAAAGTAGACTACTAACGTCTAATTAAACTAAATAAAAATTTCTTACGCGACCGAAGGCTTTGTGCGACGTTCGGACTGTGGAGGAGTGGAAATGTGGAGGTCGTAGACATGACATTACCTTCTTGAAAGATGTCTTGGTAGTCTAAACAGACAACGATAATTATGTGTTGTGTATGTGTGTGTGTGTATGTGTGTGTGTATGTGTGTGTGTGTGCATGTGTATGTTCGTATGGTTGTATCTATCATTAAGTAGACACAATGATAGTGATATATTTCGTATTCATCCAGTTCTTACTAGCTGTGGGATATGAAATCAGATGTTTTTGCTTATGATGCTCTATGCACATGGAGCTAATAATTCCGTGGAGCTACGTATATATATTTCCAGTATTGTTAATCATAGTAAAAAAAAAACTAAAAAGTGTTTTGTGTTTGGAATGATTAATTATGAATTTTAATTGATCTTACATAAATAATTTTAACTGAATTTTAATTTATTATCTTACATTTATTTAATTGATTTTGCTTTTTATCTTTCACAACAGTAGAAAGTTATAAAGGGCCAAGTAAAGTGTCTCTCTTGAACTTTAACGGTAAGAATAGGTCACAATAAGGACTTGTTATTTGTTGAATCAGGTTTATTAATAAAAGCCTAAACAGATAAAATATATGGTTCCGAAAACAATACCTTTTTGTAGCCGTCCTGTAACAAATAAAAGTCACTTGTTGCTGCGATCCACAATAGAAATGTTATGAGTTTATTACAGTGTATTCGCTGCCAAAATTCAAAGGTTATAGATTAGTTGTTTTCTGTGATCATAATGATGATTACATTCAACAGGCTTTGGGAGGGAGTTATGAAAAACATATTTAATTGAGATTTATCTATACTAAAGTTACGAGCTTGTTGTTCGTTCTTGTGTAATAAAATATCAAAGTATAATCAAGTCCAATTCCCAGTTTTACGTGCCTATCCGAAGCACCTGAGTAGTAATACACCACTTTACCAGATTCCGAGCTGCTACTGAGATTTTAGATTTTGAAGAAAAGCCTTGAAAAAACCTCAATAACACTTTTGTCCACCCCGGATTGGACAAAAGTGTTATTGAGGTTATCGAACCACCAGGCAGACATACCACTATAATAAAATACCTCTTATATCAAAATTGTGTTTTTTTACCACCAAATGTATGACACACCACAATACAAATCGTATGCGCACTGACTGACACTGTCAACAAAAACAGCCTCTATATTCACGTTCACTAAAACCAACCGAATAAACCAAATCACTAAACTATTACACTATCCGTATGCAGACCAATTCACTATATCACTTTTGTTAGCAACCTAGCCGGCCAGGTGTGGGGCACCTGTGTGAATTATGCACCTGTTATTGTAAGATAAACGACGGCAGTATTAACGACAATGGACAAATATAAATAAGGATGGTATAAATAGGCGGGGATAAGATGTTTTCGAATCTTTGTAATTGTATCGCTTCTTGAGAGCGTTACTCTGGCCTTTGGGCTACATGCACAGTATAATTTTTATACTGTGCATGTAAAAGTGATTTAAGTTTTTTATTCGGTCAAACTGCTTCTCGGTTATACTTTTCACTACACTTTATAGCAATAATGAAGTATCGTCTCAAAGCCCTTAAAAATGAACTGCTTGGCGTTAAAACGTCCCAATATATACCAAGTAAACTTCAAAAATGTTCTCCAGACTTCTGCCATAGTCTACAATAATCAACGAGTCATAGGTATATAAACATTTTAATCGTAAGCAAGTCATAGTACAGGCTGATTTCAACTTTAAGCATTATGCGAGAAGGTTCGTTATAGCAAATCGTTTGCGTTGTTTGTGTGAAGAAAACAACTATTTCTTTCTTTTATCTAGATCATTCTACTACACTAATATTATAAAGTGATAACGTTTGTGAGTTTGCTTGTAGGAAGTTATATTTAAAAATACTGAACCAACTTTGAAAATGTCCTCACCAGCAGAAACCACATTATTTCCAAGTGACATATGCATGACATATATTTTATCCGATTTTTTGCACTGTATCGAGATAAACGCGAGTTGTACCGCTAAAAACCGCTAGCTTTTCTAACCCAATATATTATAAAGAGAAAATATTTCATTTATTGTTTTTTTGTTTGTTATGATTTAACTCCAAACTACTTGATTTTAAAAATTCTTAAATTTCTTTTTTATTTCTATACAATTAGAAAGGTACACTATTCGGGAGATATAAAGGCTAATTTTCTTTGATATAAAGGCTACTTAAGTTTCGCTGTGCCTCATGTAATAGTGCCTGCCTTTATGTTATTGAAGTACTTTAGGTTTCAATCATAGCTTTTTAAAAATATTTTTAGTATATGGGTGATTCTTCAAAAATGTGTTCTCCGTGTAATTTCCTTGGTATTTTTGAAATCGCTTAATTAAAGTAAATTTCACAAACATTTTAAAAGTTTATGCAAATTTAAAGAACATATGAAAATTCGACACGTAATGGATCTATACTTTTCCTAAAAAAAGATATTGAACATTTGCGGTCCATGGAAATTACATTACAGCCCACGGAAATTACCCACCAGGTAAAATTTTGCTAAATACCGTATCAGATATGAAAATTAGATTAGATAAAAGTAGTTTAGGGAACTATGAACGGATGCAATATATATTAATACGATATAAGGCAATTTTTTTTCAGCAACTCTTTTTCCGAATTTCACCTCTCCGCTAAACTTAGATACAGCAAAATAAATTAGCGATAAAGTGCGTGTTCTACAATTGTGTGAAATGTGTATATTTCCTTTTACCTTTTGCTTTACTAATCCATGCAATTGAAAGTGTGTGAAAAACCTAGTGTTCGTATTTTCATAAAAATCATTACAATTGTAGCGACGATGTAATCATATTGGTACATAAGTAAGTAGTCGAGTAACGAAGAATTGCAGGATTAGCGAAAAATATGAATGTATGTTCAACCGAGCAGTTACCTAGCATAGCTTAGGCGTGGTACTACACTTTACGTTAAATACTTTCCTTAACATCTTTTTTTTAAATCTTTCATTTGGGATTTTATCCTTTCGGATATGTCCATCCCATCGTAACAAATCTATCTTAACATAAACAAGTTATGATTAACTGCTGTTATTTTGAATTAGGTCGTATAGACCCTTGGCTGGTTTTGAAGCTGGGTTTGCTAAAATCGTTTGTATCAAACCCACATCATAGATATTTAATTTATGGTTAATAAGGAAGTTTCCTTAACATCAAAACATTAATAGTAGACTCATTTCGGCACTTTGAGCAATAAGACGCTTTAAATGATAATAAGCTTCGGTTTAACAAATTTAAATAAAAAAGGCAGATTAAACTGAACATCTATAGACTTTCTGGTTCACCGTGATTCACCGCTTTGTCGGTTGACGAGGTAAGTGGTGATCCTAATCGCCGCATTTACCGATATGTTAACGATTATCGACTATTCCTAGCGATAACCAGGACCAACAGTTTTACGTGCTCATCCAAGGCACGGGAGTGGTAATACACCACTCCGCCCGACTCTGAGCAGCTACTGAGGTTTAAGACTTTCGAGGAAACCCCGAAAAAATTTGAATAACACCTTTGCTCGACCAGAGGATCGAACCTAGGACTATGAGCAGTCTAAATGATAAGCTTTGGTTTAAGAGATTTAAATTAATAAAATAACTGGCAAACAATATTTATCGCTTAATCTGGTGATTGCATGAATATACTGTAATTCATTGAATATTTCATTTTAAA
Organism: Apodemia mormo; assembly: GCA_036924255.1. Lineage (NCBI taxonomy): Eukaryota > Metazoa > Arthropoda > Insecta > Lepidoptera > Riodinidae > Apodemia > Apodemia mormo. The sequence continues at coordinate 19,615,469 of JAUPFN010000018.1, forward strand.
TATTGCAAACAAAATGAAATAGAGTAATTTCCATGGGTTTTATGTAACTTTCATGGTGTTTTATACATGGAAATTACACCATGGAAATCACCAAAAATCATATATTTTGAAATTTCTCGCCACTGGAAAGATATAGGCTACTAGTTTGTTATTGGCTATCTACACTTGGGAGTTAGGTATAAGACCGCAATATTCGTTTACTAAAAATAGTACGATTACATTCCAAAAATGTGACATGGAAATTCTTAAAAATAGAGAACCAAAAATTGAAAAATTAAAGAACTTACTCTTGCACGGAAGTTGAGGGATTTAGGGCTACGAATACGTGATCCATTAGCTGCAGCATAAAAGCAGAATCAGAAAAACCAATCCCGATACCTCTAGACCTCGCCAGTTCAGAGTAGTACTCGTCGCAATAAGTGAAGCTAAAATTTTGCCAAGTGTGTGACATACTTACTTACACTCATAAAATAAAAACTTTCACTGCATTGGATTAGAAGTTTGGCCAGGATATAAAATGATTTGTATTTTTAAATTTTGTATATAAATCTGATTAAAAGCGTTAGTGAATTAAAAAATATCTGCGATTGATCAGAAGACGGAGCGCGTGTTACGCGTGTAAAACGTGCAAAATTAACCGAATTTGAGGTGTTGAGGGTAAATAACTCTTATATACATGATTATTGCATAACGAAATCTATATGACACGATGCATATAGAATGTATAAACATGTTATAGTAGATCTATATACACATTATTTGTTTAAATAGAAGATAAGAATCTGTTACTCAAAAATTGTACTCTGAAGAATGACCCATATACACACACGTACGATTCGACTTAATATTTATGGTCAAGTGTTTCACTTTACCGGGTTGGCTGTAAGTGGGGCTTTCAATACCGGTATTCCGGGATCCTGTAATACCGTGATCACGGATTTAATATGGTCCTTTTTCAATACCGGTATTGACGCCCCAGTATCGTGATCACGGTATTACAAACATTACATGTGTTCTTATTCTCTCACTAGTTTTCATCAGCACCGCTGTTATCCTTAGCTCACCCTCTCGCGCCGCGCGCCCCACTGGCTTCTCGGCCCGTCCAATGCCCGAAATCAAGCTATACTTGTCGCTTGTGTTTTTGTTAATCAGTGCATTGTGTTGTGAATGTTGTGTTGACTTGTGATTTGTGAAGTTGTGATTTAGCGCGTATTTTTGCTAGTTTAATTAGATTGCCGGGAAAATGAGCAGAAGGTGCACCTGATGGTAAGTGATCACCGCCACCCATGGACATCCGCAATACCAGAGGTCTTGCAGTTGCGTTGCTGGCCTTTTAAGAATGAGTAAGCTCTTTTCTTGAAGGCCCCCAATCCGTTTGGAAATACCCCTGCCGGTAATTGATTCCACAACAAGGTAGTGCGAGGCAAAAATGCCGAGAGTGCCGGGAATTAATCCAAATAACTCGTCGAAACACTCCCCATGAAAAATACGATAGAAGTAAAGAATCAACCAACATTTCTGCGCAATGCTAAAGATTCAAGCCGTTTTGAAATAGCCTGGTTGTCAACGATTCGAACCGCTCTACGCTGAATGCGATCAAGAGGAAGAAGCTGGTACTGAGGAGCTCCGGCCCAGAGATGAGGACAGTACTCCATGTGAGGCCGAATTTTAGCCTTATAAAGTTGAAGGCGCTGGACCGGCAAGAAGTACTGTCTCGCTCTGCTGAGCGCACCGAGCTTTTTGGAGGCTAGTTTAGCCTTACCTTCCAAATGATCGTGAAACTGAACGTTATTCGATATATTGACTTTCAGAATCCCGACACTAGATGAGGTTGGCAGGAGAGTATCCCTAAATCGAGGTGACGCGACAAAGGATGTCTTTTTAGCAGGAAACACGCAAGGCTGTGTCTTCTTGGGGTTAAAAGTGACCAGGTTTTACGACCTCGTTCCAAAACATCGGTTAGTCGATTCGCAACGTTTTTTATATCATAAGATAGCAAACAAGCAGATGAGTCTCCTGATGGAAAGAGTCAACCATCGCCTATAAACACCAAAGATGTTAATGGGGCGTTGCTATCTTGTGGTGAGGTCTAATGCCACATGCATAACTTTACCGGCTACCTTAGCCTCCATACCGGAACACGGCAGCGCCAAGCACTGACGCTATTGCGGCAGGAATAGGTAAGGCGGTGGTACCAGACCCGGTCGAGCCGATGCAGAACTCTACCACCTAGTAGTCACGATGATAGTGACGCGTATAACCACTCGGTTGCCTCGGGAGGTCGAACGGCAGTTGGCCTATTCTTCAAAGGAGCCCAGGACCCACACGGGGTATTGACAACTTCGAACACAAGCTTGTTTTGGCACTCTTCGACGTGTTCCCGAGAAATACCGCTTCGGCCGGAGTATGTAGCATCACCAGTACTGTCATCTGCATAGCAATGTATGTTGCGAATTCACATCATGTCATTGATATGCAGAAGGAACAGTGACGGTGATAGCACGCATCCTTGTGGAACACCAGCGTTGACAGATTTAAGATCAGAGCACGCACAGTCGACTACGACCTTGATGTTCCGATCAGCCAAAAAACTGGTGAACTACTTGCATAATTTCTCAGGAAGCCCATAGGAAGGTAGCTTTGCCAGAAGCGCTTTGTGCCATACTCGATCAAAGTCCTTCGCTGTGTCCAAATTTATGTTGATTACACGAAACATGATGGTGACATGTCGACGTGGTAATATTATACATGTCAATGCATGTCGATAATATAAGAAGTTTATATTTTTTAATGTAATAATAATAATAATAATAATTTATTTCTTTCAACCTAAACTATTTCACATTAATCAGTGGTGGGGGCACTCCTTTTAAGTATGTAAATACCTGTGTTAGGAGGCCCCGCTCTTCTATGTTGTGCTTTACAAAGTTTATGTAAAATGCCTTGCTGCAAAAAGAGTAGAATAAGTTTAAGCTTTGATTAAGTTCCTAATTCCTAGTCCTACCTAAATAAATAATCAAAAAATACCAGATTTTTATATATAACAGAGCTAAAAAGTATATACTCAAGGTATTTATAAGAAATAAGAACAATATAGACTGATTTAAATCTAAAAACACTTATTTTAATGGTTTTATTAATACCCTAATTGAACTTGCATTCAATACCGGTATTAATACCGTGATCCCCGGTATTGACTTCCAATACCGGTATTAAAAAAATTCCGGTATTTGAAAGCCCTAGCTGTAAGAAATCTCTTTGTTAGAGATCAGTTCGACTTTTGCTGTGGTCTTTTGTACCTTTTTTAAAAATATCGCTTACTGTTTTTTTATGTTGTTCTGTTGCGTACAATAAAATAAATAAATAAATAAGTCTAGAGTAACTGCTATTATGTAAAAAGTGACTTATTGGTGTTTAAATAGGCTTTTGTTAAAAACTAGCTTTACTTTACTTATTTTTACTTATTCGAGTAAAAAAGTAGCCTATGTCACTTTTTTATCTATACATATATTATAAAATTGTAAAGTTTGTTTGTTTGTTTGGTTGTACGCGCTAATCTCGAAAACTGCTGAACCGATTTGAATAATTCTTTTTGAGTTGGATAGCCTGTTTATCGAGGAAGGTTATAGGCTATATATAACATCATGCTATGATTAGTAGCCTGTAGGAGTAGGCTAAACAAAGTCCGCGCGGACGAAGTCGCAGGCAACAGCTAGTATATCATAAGATAGCAAACAAGAAGATGGGTCTCCGGATGGAAAGAGTCAAGCATCACCTACAGACAACAAAGGTGTTAATGGTGCGTTGCTATATTGTGGTGAGGTCTTATGCCACATGCATAAGTTTACGGGCTACTTTACCCTCCAAACCGGAACACGACAGTGACAAGCACTGACGCTATTGCGGCAGGAATAGGTAAGGCGGTGGTACCAGATCCGGCCGAGACACATTGCAGAACGCTACCACCTAGTAGCCATGAAGGTAGTGACTCGTATAGCCAATCGGTCGCCTTTTACGACCTGCCTGGCAGAACGGCAGTTGGGCTATTCCTCAAAAGAGCCCGGACCAACATGGGGGAAATTATTTTGTTTCTATAGACAGACAAATTATTCCCGATTAAATCAATTCATCTTCAATGATATTTGAAATATTACTGTGGCATCACAAAATGTCGACCAAAAAAATTTTGGTAAGCAATAGACGGCTATATCAAAGAGCTGTCGGTTTGTTTGATGTCTATACATGTGGTATTAGACCTCGCCGCAAGATAGCAACGCACCATTAACATCTTTAGTGTCTACAGGTGATGATTGACTCTTTCCATCAGGAGACCCATCCGCTTGTTTGCTATCTTATAATACAAAAAACATACATCATGTTATGATTCTATTAAGCTATCAAACAATACCTTTCACGATCGGACAGTTTTTTTACAGCCTGTATATATACACAGGTTGAGTGGTAAAAGGCTGTACATACTGAATGTATGTACATTATGCATTATACATTATGTATGTAAATGTACAAATACCGAACATCAGAGTGCTAAGTGTGAGTTTTTCTTTTCGCATTCGATCGTGAGCGCGTTTCGAGTTTACTAGGAATTTGTATGTGATTTGTACAGCGCCACCTAGTGGTAAACTGGTTTCTCAAGTTTACCACTAGGTGGCGCTGTACAAATCACATACAAATTCCTAGTAAACTCCAAACGCGCTCACGATCGAATGCGAAAAGAAAAACTCACACTTAGCACTCAGATCGTATCGAAATCGTAATTATACTCATCGTGCAGGCAATAGGCGCGAGCTGAGACCGATATGTGCGGCAACTCGCTGATACTAAAGATGTAAAGGAAAAATTATTACATATTTGGTATCAGAGTCAAGTATTGAACACCCACCTTCAGTATATTCAGTCTTTTACCGGTCAACCCTAATATGAGTATAATTTAATTATACACATTTTTATGTCTTAAGATAAACGTCATATATCGATGAATAGAAAAAGACACAAAATAGCATCGTAAATAACCAGTACATAGATTTTGTAAAAATCAAAAAAGAAAATGAATAAAATTGATATGCAAACGTCAAGCCAGTGTTAATTACGAGAATAGAATTCGCAGGCTGCAGAGGTATCGAAATAGTGATTGAATGTCCGATGACATGATTGGATGAAACCCCTAGTGAATTCGATAAGCTGTCGATGCCGATTGTTTCGCTATATCTGATGAATCGCTCTAGCCTTAATTCGATCCTAATGACTTATAGAGGTCAGGTAAATCTAAGACTATTATAGGTAATGGAATCAGCAGTCAATAGACTTCTCATCTATACATATAATAAAATCGTAGGAAAGTCAAAACTGTATATTGAATATTTTTTTAAAAGAATACTTGGGGCGTGATCTACAATCGATATCGAAGCCAAAAATATAGTTTTTAGAATTTTTGTCTGTTTGTCTGTCTGTATGTATGTCCGGGATAAACTCAAAAAGTACTGCATGGATTTACTTCAAATTTTGCATGAATATTACTAATAGTTCGGATCAACATATAAGCTACAAATTATCACGCTATCACCTACGGGGGAGGTGCTATGCGGAGTAAACGAAATCCACGCGGACGAAGTCGCTGGCAACAGCTAGTATATGTATAAACTTCTTCTTACTTAAAAAGTCTTTACTTGACACTGTCGTATTATATTTTGGGGAGTATATTAGCTAGTTTATGCTAGTGGCACTAGATCCTTGCCTCACTAGCGATGCACTTATCACTTCATTGTTGTCTATTGTTGATATTATTGGAACGAAGTTCCTTATCGCGCGTTGTGAAAGGGGGCTAGACGGAAAAAATTCTTACGAAAAGTTGTCACGACACTTTTTGCTATAGTAAGGTATTGTAAACACAGAAATATCCAGCCACTTCCCTTTAGCTCGTGCATTGAAAGTGAAAGAGTCTATCTACTATTTGATTGAGTTTACTTTTTTCTAGTGCCAAATGTTCGACATTTATACAGAACTTCAGCCGAATGTCGAATTTCTTGAAGTTTGAATTCTGCGTTATCTCGGCCAGGTCTCATACCACCGCCTTACCTATTCCTGTCGCGATAGCGTCAGGGCTTGGAGGATGAGGTAGCTGATAAACTTATGCAGGTGACATTAAGATCCACACCCGCCACAAGGATTGCACATAACATCTTTGGTGTCAATAGGCGATGGTTGTCTCTTTCCATCATGAGAGTCATAGGCTTGTTTGCTATCTTATAAAAAAGCAAGAAGAAATAAACCTTATATTAATTTTTATGTAATGTACGCGGATGGGTGAGCACGAAACTGTTAAAGTTAATGTGGAGAAGGAGAGCAGATAGCTCATATTTTTATAAACAATATGTATTGGTAATAAATAAAATTAATGAAAAAGAGAGCACTTACGTTAAAGGATTGTTCCTTTTCAAGTTAAACATTTATAATTATAATAAACATTTCTACCTACTAGGTACTAAAAGTAGCAGCTGTTCATCAGTAAAAAATATAATTTTCTTCATTACATAAAAATGACGAATTTGGACAATGACGAATCGGGATCAACTCTTTGATTGATCACTTAGAAGAGATATTATTTTAGTCTGTGGTCAAACTTATTTTAAATAAATGTTAGTTTTCTATACTTTTCCATATAAAAGTTAACTTTGACAAATTTCATACTCCTCAGTCCGAGCAATTTTGTGAAAGGGATACAAAGTTTTCCCTTCACGTATACATCAATTTGCATAATGTACAATTTTTACTTAACTATATTTGGAAATTTAGTGTGAAGTTAATAATAAAAGATATTTGCTGTTAGAATATTTAGATATCTATTAATAAATTATTAACAAATGCTTCACTACATAGTATAAAACAAAGTCGCTTTTTCTGTCTATCCCTATGTCCCTATGTCCCTATATCCCTATGTCCCTATGTATGCTTTAATCTTTAAAACTACTCAACGGATTACGATGCAGTTTTTTTAATAGATAGAATGATTGAAACGTAAGGTTTATATGTATAATAATATTCAATATAGAGTAGAGAAATACTGTAATTTTTGAGGTTTCTAATATGATGTCGTAAATAATTACATTTTTTCCGCTTACATTGCAAACGCAGTCTGACTCCTACGAGATTTATCAAAATAATGTACTGTATAAGTATTTGTACACCTTGAAAAGGTCTACATAAAACTCCGCGATGGTATATGTCTATCTCTAATTGATAACCTACAATAGCATTTTTTTGTCATTTACTTTTTAAGAGAAATAATGGCTTATTTTCGAAGCAATTTTAAGCAATACAGCATTAATCCTTATCCAATTAAGTACCTCAAATACATTGTTGATTTAATATAGATTAATATAGCCGTTTACAGCGTGTAATTTAAATGAATATTTTCGAAGATATTACAGATTTAAAATGCAGGGGCATAGCGGAAATGTTTGCATTTTCTAATGACAAGAAAGCTGTAAACGTTATATATAAAGACATTCTGTAATATATAAATTGTAAAAATAAAAAAATAGGTAAAAATGTAAAAAGTAAACGTAAAAATGTAGTATATGAATTTAGATATTCCAAAGATAGCAGAAAATCTTCGTGGTATAAGGAAAGAGGAATTGTTTTACTCCAAATTTAACGCGTGTGGGCCACAGACAGTAATGAATAAATCAAAACTACTGGATCGAATTTAATAATATTTTTCACTGAGTTACATAGGCTGTATATGTTATACCCGTGCGAAGCCGCTGCAGGCCGCTAGTGAATATATAAACAGAAAAATTCTTTATTATTATAACAGTTTTTTTAACTACTTTACCAATAGACTAATCTGCAATAGCGTCACTAATCTTACTAAAGAAGTATATACCTAATGTTATATGAAAGACATATTTGTTTTTAAAGACTAGATACATACACAGAACGATTATTTTGTCCTATTATCACAAAACAAATAGCCAATTAAATCGACTACAGCCTTAAAATTCAAAATTTGTGATTTTCGTTAATCAAACTCACTATTTTGTCAAAAAGTGATTAAAAACTTTGATGAAAGAATCGAGATCTCTAATCGTGGTCGTTGTGGAAATTTATCAGATATCAATTTTTATTTATAATTTTATTGCCAACCATAATTTTTTAATACAGTAAAAATTTGAATCATTTTCAAATTATATCATATTCAAATTTATCGTTTCATTTTGATTTTAAAAAAAAGTTCTTGTTGAAAAACCTTTTCTAATAAGCCAATACGTAAATAGTCGAGTACAGTGGTGACTTCGTCATTGTACGATCTATAAATAAAAACTCCTATTTCGAAGTTTTCGTGAATGTATGTTTCTGAATTTAAACTCGTTCTGGTAATATTCAATTCATATTGTCATCCATCAATTAGCATGTTAACATAGAATGAAGCTAGTCGCGTGTCTAATGCTCGAGAATTGCTTGTCAAGTTGTTTATTGAGTGAAGGCTTTTAACCTAAATAACGATAGGTCTTAAGTTTCAAGTAAGTTCGTTGTGATAAATAAATTGTAATATTATCTTTAATTTTTATTATAATTACAGTTATAATGTTAAATTTTTATTAGTTTTATATTTGAATGTAATCAAAGTTAGGTTTGAAAATACATTCGAATTTAACTTAAATTATAAAATTTGATTTATTTAATATTTTGATAACGCCTTGTAGTCCTTCAAAAGAGTCATCGTCAAGGCAAAATCGGGGCACATTGGCAGGATTGATGAGAAATTAGTTCGCTTTCCTTCGGGCACCCATGCATTCTGGTCCCCCACCAAGGCTATCTTAGAGAATTTTGTCAGCCATCCCTTCCATCCCTGTGCAGAGAAGATGATTTTCGAGCCATTACCGTAAAAGAAAAGCCCGATCTCCTGGGCTCATTCTTTGGGGCCAATTCGACTTTGGATGATCAAGGAAACAAACCGCCTACCATCCGGCAATGTGATAGCTATATGTCTGAAATAAAATTCCATCAGTCGTCAGTGCGTAAAGCACTGTTTTCCTTGGACATCTACAAATCGTCTGGGTCGGATTGCATATCTCCGATAGTGCTAAAAAATTTTTAATGAATAGAGCTGATTAGATTTTATACTCAATTTGTACATTAATCTGGAAGTTATTTATAAATTATACTGTTTCACTAAAACTTTTTAAAGAATTTTCCGAATTTCTCAAAATCTCCTTGGCCGAATTGGTTCATATTTTCAGGAAGTCTAAGTTAAACGTAACCCAATCGAATTACATCCACCACATTACGATCAGGCTAGCCGTTAAAAAGTAATGAGATGCAAACATACACCACATATGCACGCACACACACTCATACATTTATACTTACTGACGTCATCGTAAAAGTATTTGAATAAGGTTTCTAGGATATTAAAACGTGGAGATCTAATGAAAACTCGATTTTCGAAAATCGGGCAAAATTAATAAGTAGCGGGAAGTTAAAAATTGCACAATCAATTAGTCTCCACTGATAAGTAACATTGACGTTAAATAAATTATGTCTGCATCTTCCTGATCATAACATGGCCCAAATATTATTTATTCCTTTTGTTTCACTACGTGACTATAATACATAAGCGAATGCACAACACACAATAACATGATCTTACTAGAGCAGTGTCATCTGCAAGAATACATGTTCAGATTACTAAACTAGAAAAGATACCGCCTTTGCAATTTTTACTGTTGGAATCCATACTTTTCTATATTAATATGTATTGTAAACGCACAAGTTTCAATGTTTGGATGGATGTATGTTACTCAATCACGCAAAAAGTTTGCATGAAATTTGGCACACAGATACACACACCAGATGACGAATTGGAATAGCACATAGGACACTTTTATCCTAAAAATATAAGTTGTCTTCGTGGGAGCTTGTTAGGACACAGGCAAATTAAAGGCTTCTTGCGGGATTCGCGTATGAATGGTGCGGGAGCCAGGGGCCTCTGAAAATAGACAAATAAGTTTTCTGCATGGCTTTTGGAGAATAAGTGTCGCGTGTGTAGTCTCATCATCTCATACAGAATCGTCAGCTGGTTTCTATCTTATGATATAAAAAATCCTACTCATTTTATAAATATATGTGTTTGTATGTATGTGTGTAAAGCATGATTTTAATAAATGTTATATGTTTCGTATATATTTTTACTATTTTTTTCAGGTTCACGGTGTTTAAATTCTAAATAAAATTGTAATTTATTTACATAGGTACAATAATCTTACTCCTTTAGTTACCTAAGTGGAATTAATTTTTGTGTAACACGAGTTTCAGGGTAAAGACAAAATACTAATTAAATTACAAATGCAGTACACATCCGACCGATATAAGTTCCAAATTCCTAACCTGACCAACTTTTATAAAACTCACGGTTTGAATAAGGCGGTTCAAATAACAATAATGGCCTTATAATCGGCACGCTAAGAAATTAGCTAAGTGTCACGTCCTTGACACTTGTCAGAAAAATTATATTAAACTTTTCTACTCACATCGAGCTCGCAAAAGTTCTTCGAATAAGACTAATGACTCTTGGGGTTTAACCTGCACAAATTTTATATGATTCGTAATCAAGAAAGTGGTCGACTTCCGTAATTTGATCTAAAAATAGAACTCGTAAAATGTTTTAAATAACAGTCGTTGTTTCAAACAACAAACGTTGTACACAAATGGTTTAACGTAATGGTGCGGTTACATATATCGGGCTACGGCGAAGTATCGCGCTAGCGCGATGTATCGGGCTATCGTGGAACTACATCGCGAAGGGCTTGAGTCTTGACGCGTCAATGCAGTGGGCGTCAAACATTGGTTAGCAGGTTATATTTGTGCGGCTCACGACTTAGTAACAATAAAATAATTACAATAAATAATAATAATAATAATAATAATAGCAAACTATAATTTACCCGCATACCTATGTTTAGGTAACTTCATGTAGAAGCTGTATTTTGATATTGCCTAGTACATCGACGTATGATATTTTATTTTGTTCTGTGATAGAAAAAAAATAGCATACGACGATATGACCTTTTACGTTTAAAAAGGAGTACATAAACTTTCGGCGAATGAAATACAGTAAACAGTAGCAAAAAATTAAAGAATTTAAGGAACGAATTTTAATGAATTAAGAATTTATGAAATTTTACAATATTCTTGTTTGCGTTGTCCTGGGCCGCACAAATATTATCAACAGGCCGCACAAATATAATCTGCAGTCCAAGGTTTGATGACAAGCGATATCATGACGTTATTATGAGGAATGCATTTATCGCGATGTAGTTCCTGGCAACATCGTGCTAGCGCAATACTTCGCTGTAGTCCGATATATTTAACCGCGCCTTAATGAACATAGGTACAGATCCAAAAAATACTAATTGATATCAGGAAATTGGTTATAGATTAAGTAATATAATAATTATGCTCTTAATTTAAACACTTTGAATTTTTTATTTAATATTTTTTCATGCATTTTGTTGTAATTTTAATTTTAGGGTAACTTATTTCAAAGAAATATTAACGACAATAATATTTTTAATAATTATTAGAAATTTGGAATTTTTATACAAGTATAATCATTTGTGATTTTTTCCCAAAATAATAAATTTCAGCATTCATTTACATTTACATTTAAGATATACTTTTGATAGACATTTTTCAAGAATAAAAGCTCTGTTGGCACTGGTTAACATTAACGCACAAAGTTGAAATTTTGTATTTAGGTAACTATTATACCAATAAACACAATACGTGTGCGTTTCGATAACTGAAAAAAAATATTTCGACCATATACACCCTAATAATTAATGAAAATTAATCACATTATTATTTTTATGCTCGCGTACACTCGCATTGAATAAGGTAGTGTTTGTTTCTCCTGAAGATGATTTGGTTTCAAAATGAAACGTGCGTTGAGTGCTTTTGTTCTTTCTGCCGATGTTCGTGAAAGTATGGTGGATGCGAGTGCATAATTGTGCTGCTAGGGTCTTCTTTTTTATCCGGACCATCTGTGAGATTCATCCATTTATTAAAGTAGCGTCTTTTTTCGGCGGTTTGCGGAGAATAGCAAATTAATTATTTTCATCTTTTAAATTTAAGCAAATTTTGAGGTAACGAGCCCAAACAAAGATACCTACAGGTGAAAAGTTATATTTGAATAATTTGCGATATCCACCAGAACTGGAAAAAAAGAAACCACCAAAATCGAACAGAAAATGGGAGCGAAGCCGCAAATGGAAAGCTTTGGTCTTAGAAAGGTCAATAAGCATAATCTCGAATATTGAGATTAAAAGAACGGAACAAAATATCCTCTTTACCTGTGTTTTAATTGTATTAATTTTACGAGTATTAATAAATGGTTTTTTTATGGGTGGATGCTCTTAAATTAGCTTTGTAAACTGTAGTCTATATAATTAAGAGAATGTTGACCCTAGCATATCTATACGATAATATAAGTTTTATCGTTAAATTTTAAATCGTATGAAAGGGTTTTATCTAAACTAGTGGCCTACAATAGTTTATTTATATTAATATTATAAATGCGAAAGTTTGGATGCACGCAGAAACGGCTGAAGTTTGGCACACATATACCTATAAGGCCTGGAATAGCACATGGTATACTTTGTATCCCGGAAAAATAAGTTATTCCCGAGGGATTTACTTAAAATCCCCCATGTACCAGCACGGGCTCCATTGAATAATAGTTGCCGTCCTGCCAGGCAGTTCGTAAAAGGCGACCGATTGTCTAAGCGAGTCACTACTGTAGAGTAATGCATTGTCTCGCCCGGGTCTGGTATCACCGCCTTACTTATTGCTGCCGCAATAGCGTCAGTGTTTGTCATTGTCGTGTTCAGGTTTGGAGGGTAACGTAGCCGGTAAACTTATGCATGTGGCATTAGACCTCGCCACAAGATAGCAACACACCATTAACACCTTTGGTGTCTATAGGCGACGGTTGCCTCTTTCCATCAGGAGACCCATCTGCTTTATTGCTACATTACGATATAAAAAAAAACTTTTAAACGCATCGGGCAGCAGGTTACAGCTAGTATAAAATATTTAAACTACAATCTATATAACCGTCATTGTAATTAGGAGAATAAGGAAATGTTATCTCTTGCATATCTACAGTACCGGATTAAGACCTCTCCAATATCCATGAGTTTAACCGCCCCGTAGGTCAAATTGTTTAGCGAACCTAACTACCAATCAAGGGGACTCGGGTTCGATTCCCGACAGAGACAAACATTTGTGTGATGAGAATAGATGTTTGCATTTCTGGATTTGGATGTTTACTATGTATATTACAGTATTTACATATGTATTTCTATGTACTAATATCGTTGACTAACACCCGTAACACAAGCAATTAATTTGCTTACTTTGGGGTTAGATCAATTCGTGTAATTAGTCCAGCAATATTTATTAATAAATAAATTAGACTAGACTAGACTAAAAAATAACGTATTTATAACAACTAGATAGATCATTAAATAAGTGACTCTAACGGGGAGAAAAGAAGAAAGGGGGGGAGGGAGAAGGGAGAAAGAGAAGATTGGGCAAGAAAAAGAGATAGAGTGAAAGGGAAAAAGAGGGGAAATAGTGTGAGAGGGGGGAAAGGAGAGAGCGTTTTTTCAAAATTTCTTAAAATCTTATAGCTCAAATTAGTTCAAATGTACATTCAAACATACTGACGTCATGTTTGTTGTCGAATGTTTCGAATTGATCGTAACTAATACAATGCGTGCTTGTAGTTTCATATAACTTTCGATAGATGTCGCTGTTTAGATTTAGATCACGCAATACAATTGTAGAGTCATAATGATTTATTTGTTAGCACATTTTCATTTAACGTGTCTAAAATAGGCGATGGTTATCTCTTTCTATTAAACATTTTTGATACTGTGAATGCACGTTAATCTGTGCATATCACATTGTAGTGAAATAACAAATAGAGAAAGGTTGGACTAGTCCTGGCCTGTAAAAATACGTGATCCAAATACCTGTTCCACCCAGTCCTAATGATATTATTTTGTTAAATTGATACTATGAACAATAAGTATGCGTACTAAGTACTAAGTTTCTATCAGACTTCAATGAAAGAGATTAGTATTTAATCTCCCTTTACGTATGTTAAACGTAATTGAATATAATAATATTCTCTAATATTTACGCGAGACATTTACACACATAAAACTAGGTTTTACGCTATTTATCGCGTTTTTTTCATCATTGATATAAAAAAACCCAAGATGCACTTCAGTGTCTCAAAAACGTCCTCTAAAAATGAGCGCTCAATTTTGAATTGTGCGCTCATTTCAAATAGAATTGCGTCGATCGCGACACTGTCAATTTTATTACTTTTTGTACATTGCTTTTTAAAAACAACCATAAAACTTGCGCTTAAGGTTGGATATGCAAAAACAAATTTTTTTTGTCAAATCTAATTATCTACAACTACTTGTGTGAATTTAGGGACAGTTTTGAGTGTCAGCTTTGTTCGAGCCTGTGCATCTTGGGTTTTTTTATATCAATGCTGCAGATATAAGCAGACGAGGGCCACTTTACATAACTATAATATTCTATATATCACCAACATTTATAATAAGATTGGCTGTACTAGCGATTATTACATTTAACACTTTAAGGAAACACAAAGTTATAATAGAGGAAAGTACTTTGTTGTTATTTATAACAACCGGACCGAAAGATTTACGTGCTTATCAAAGACATGTTTGGTGTTTAAGCAGCACCAGATTCCAGGCTCCCAAGATTATTTCAATTGGTCACAAAATGGTCACAATTGGTCAATTAATTTAATCATTTGGTCAACATTACTTACGTATTAATTAGAAAAATTTAAAAAATCAAAGTTAATAATATTTCAAGATCCAAAAGTTAACAAATTTATGATTATTTCATAATCAATTCGGACCACTTTTTAAGAGATCAAATTTCATCATATGGAGTTCTAAATATATGAGGATGCTTGATATCCTTAATATCTTTGGCGTCTATAAACATGGTTACCCTTTTCCATCAGAACCATTAGATTGTTTCTTTTCATGATATAAAAACATCTATTGTTATTAAATGAACAACCTGAAATAAGAAAACAATATGATCTAATACTCAAAAGAACCCATATAATATTTTTGCATATAATATTGTTAGAATTGGATAATATTTGAGTTGATGTAAACACATCAATAATATTTTTTGACTTTGATGGTTTGGACGATTAAACAGGCCAGGACGATTAAACAATCCAACATTGATATAAAAATCCAAGATGCACAGTCCAGAACAAGATGCAGAGTTCAAATTGAGTGACACTCAAAACTATCCCTAATCCACACAAGTAGTTATAGATATGGCAAAAATGTATGTTTTTGCACATCTAACCTTAAGCGCAAGGCTTATAGTTGTTTTTACAAAGCAATGTACGAAAAGTAAAAAAATTGACAGTTGGTAACCGACACGATTCTATTTGAAATGAGTGCACAATTTAAAATATTGCGCTCATTTTTAGAGGACGTTTTTGAGACACTGATTGTGTGTCTTGTGTTTTTTATATCAATGCAGTCCAAGCCAGCGAAGTCAAAAATAATTGAGTTCCCTGGTCCAAGCACGTGTACCAAATTCCGTAAGTGTATGTATGTTTGTATATTTACATATTTTTATGTTTATTCGTGTATATCTAGAGAAATAAAAGTAGTATTGAGATAATTTTTTTTTAAATCAGGTATATATGTCGCAGTGAAATTGTCAGTACCGTTAGATTATAATTTACCTAAGTGATATAATTTAACTGCTAACCTAACCTAACCGAATTATAAAATACCTAGGTAGATTATAATCTAACGGCTATTGACAATTTCACTGCGACATATATACCAACTTGGGCAACAATCAAGGATTCATCAAAATCAGTTTAGTACTTTTTAAGATATGAAGATATGACTAGATCCATAGATATGAAGATTTGACATAGGTTTAATTTTTGAAATTACTATTGTTGCAAGTAAAACATGTCAAGTTTTATTTTTAGAAAAAAGCGTACCTTTTTAAGAGAAAATAATACAGATGAAAAACATAAAATAACACTTGTATCAATTCCTTATTACATTTTTAAAGAACTCAATTGAACCTAAGGTAATATTTTTTATACCTCATATGTTTTATAATAACAGTGTCATGCAGGCTGCTCATTTTTATCCCTGAGAAGCTGTTTTGGATTTTATGACGTCATGAAATCACAAACATGGATTTAAAAACAGTTTACAACCTCATTTACAGAATTTCATGCATATATTATTATGAGAATATTCTGACGAGGGTTTATTAGAGTTTTATGTCAACGGTCCTAACTTATAGAGCTCCAACGTTATTCTAGCTCGTTTATGACAATACGGAGATAAAGTAATTTTTAAGTTGGCGTTTAATTTGCAAACTCTCTATATCGTTAGTTGTCGATTAATAGTTTATTTTTGTCTTTTTCACCAAATAAAATTTATTTTTTGTACAAAAGGCAAATTATCTTTTTTTGTTTTTTGGTCGTCCTTTAAACTTTGATTCTATAAGATCTTGCTATTTTTTTAAACGAACCTATATCATGATCTTATCTCCCATATTGGTCCATGCTCCTTTGAAGAATAGTCTAACTGCTATTCTGCCAGGCAGGTCATAAAAGGCAACTGTTTGGCAATACGTGTCACTACCATCGTGATTATTAGGTGGTAGAGTTCCGCAACGATTCTCCCGGGTATTTGGGACGGTATACCACCGTACCAATTCCTGCCGCGTCAATGCTAGTCATAGTCGTGTTCCAATTTGGAGGGTAAGCTAGCCGGTAGACTTATGTATGTGGCATTGCCATTCCGTCACATGGATAGTAACGCACCGTTAACATCTTTGGTGTCTATAAGCGATGGTTTATCTTTCATCAGAAGAGTCATCTGCTTGTTTGCTATCTAATAATATAAAAAAATTCGTGACTTAGTGTTAGAAAACGTTACACCGCCTTCCAGTAGTTTGGTTCAAAGTACACTTATAACAAACTAGCTGTGAAGACTTCGTCCGCGTGGAAATATTTTTAAAGTAAAAGTAGCCTAAAGTACTCCTTATTACCGTGGTTTAAAAGATAGACAGTCTATAGATTTACCCGCATAGTTCACGTTCCCGTGAGATTTCCGGGATTAAAACTATCCTATCTCCTTTTTAAGATCTCATACTATCTTGGTAAAATTTCATTCAATCAGTTTAGTGGTTAATGCGTGAGTTACTTTCGCGTTTATAATGTTAGTATGGATTTAATTCCTGTAGCGATATGAAAAGATGAAACGAATCATAATAACGATAAGCCGAGCAAATATCTAATCAAGGGCCGATTATACTTTTCAAAAAATTAAAAAAAATGTATTGCATTTTTTTTATAACATAAGATAGCAAACAAGCAGATCGGTCTCCTGATGGACAGAGTCAACCATCGCCTATAGACACCAAAGGTGTTAATGGTACCACACCACCTCACCACAAGATAGCAACGCACCATACGTTGCTATCTTGTGGTGAGGTCCAATGCCACATGCATAAGTTCACCGGCTACCCCACCCTCCAAACCGGAACACGACAATGACAAGCACTGACGCTATTGCGGCAGGAATAGGTAAGGCGGTGGTACCAGACCCGAGCGAGAAAATGCAGAACTCTACCACCTAGTAGCCACGATATTAGTGACTCGCTTAGCCAATCGCCTTTTACGACCTGCCTGGCAGAACAACAGCTGGTCTATTCTTCAAAGGAGCCCGGAACCAACACGGGCCAAATTTGGCTCCGACTACGGCAAAAGTCGCCTTAAAGACATTGCCAACACCATTCCACTAGCTATAATAAGCAACCTTAATTTATTTATGAAAATTTTGAGGTAATAGGTATATTACCGCGAATCAATTTTAGTTGCGCAGAATTCCGCCTTATATTACAAATGCGAATATTTTTGAGTTTGTGTTTATGTCCACTTCAATAGCTGAACGGTCTTAATTAATATTTAAATATGTGTAGTCTATGTCCAAAACACATAGACTTCTCTTTATATTAGGTAAAGGACAGCTGCGTAGCGTAAATCTCGTACCTATTTATATAGCTTCAGACAAGACTAATATAATGTGGCACAGTTTGGACTAAATCGTCATATTTTTAGGAAAATATATTTAGATCGTTATATTATTGTTCGTTGTGTAAGTATAGACTATGGTTTTTGTTTATGATTTTGATTCACAAGATTCTCATTTCATAAAATTTTAGGCAAATAATATAATAATAAATACGCGAAAAAAAATTCTCTTATCTATTTCTTATGTTTATTGTTTATATTTGTATTTTTTAATTTTAGCCTAAATTTTCCGTCTTACTATTATTATTTTATTTTTCTAATATAAATGCAGTATGTTATTGAGTTAATATTTTTTCTCATTCTAAAATGCCTTTTTATCATTTGTTATATATGTAGTACATAATAAATAGTATTAAAGAACGTGAAGAAGAACGTATTAAAGAACACTTCCTAGCTTATATATCATGTATTTCTTTTTCTCTACATAATTTTTTTTAAATACATTATGAGTATATGTTAATTTACTTTTATAGTTTATAATATTTGTTATTTTTTGTACACATTTCTACTCATTTCTTCATTTTCTTATTTTATTCCCTTTAACGGGTTGGCTGGATGAAATCTCTTTAAGTAGAAATAAGCTTGCCCATTGTGCTTATGTTACGTTAATATTGTAATTTTTTGTATTGTTTTCTATGTACAATAAAATATTAAATAAATAAAAATAAAACATAAATAAGTAGTGTTAAGTTATATTTAGGATATTGTTGTTGTTGCGAGCAACTCAGGCAAGAACAACATGTTACACAGCCTCATCTCACAAAGAAACGTTTTAAAATAACAGTTCATTATCGTCTTATTTATCTGTAATAAATTTTCCCAAAATACAACAAATAACTGACCAAACGAAAATAAATATATGTTCATAGATGGGGTTCAATCCGCATTACTCATTGGTTTTTAAACCATGTGAGTCGGGACCCTTCAAAAAATAGACAATCTGCTATTCTGTCAGGCAGTTTCTAAAAGATTAGCCAAACGTGTTACTTATAGACTTGGTAGAATTTCGCAATGCCTTGCCAGGGTTTAATACCACTACCTATTCCTGCCGCAAGCGCCTACCTGTCGCAAATGCTTGTCACTACCGTGTTCCGGTGTGGAGAGTAAAGAAGCCGGTTATGTATGTGACATAACCTTGTTACTACATGGGTGACAATGCACCAATGACATATTTTGTGTATACAGGCGTTGGTTGTGTATGAGGGAGCGGTTTGCCTGTTTGCTATTCTATGATATGATACACATTACTTTAAAATTCATTAAAAACTAGCTTTTACCCACGGCTTTGGCATTTAAGCCATTAAATAAGTATTTTTAAATAAAAAGTATCTTATGTTACTTTTAATTCCTCCAAGAATATGTGTACGAAGTTTCATGATGATCGGTTAAGTAGTTTTCGCGTGAAAGCGTAACAAATAAACTTACATTCGCATTTATAACATTAGTAGGGATTTCACGTGTATTTATAAAAATATAATGTTATAAACACTTGTACTGCTTTACTTATTTATTTATTAACACTAATCGGTTTCGCGTTTCAACGCAACGTTAAGGCAACAAATCAATACTGTTTTTGATACTTTATGATGTGTTAAAATGCGAAATCTATTGGTGTTATAAATAAAAACATAGTCAAACACTACAAGAGATTTTAACATTATATAAATTCAGGTTAACATGCAATTTTACCAAGTATTGACGATATTCAGAATTATAATTAAGTACATTAAAAATGTCAATTTAATATGTTGAATTTTAAAAATCCAAACAAAAATTAAACATTTTACACCATGAGAGAAATTTGCGTATTCGCTATCGTATGATATAAAAAATCCAACGAGACAGTTGTAATCAACGACATAAATAAATCTAAACACAACATAACACCGCCCAACATATGACCGCCCCGTTGGTCGAGTGGTTAGCGGCCCTGACTACGCAATCGACGGGGCTCGGGTTCGATCCCCGACGGGGACAAGCATTTGCGTGATGAGCATAAATGTTTGTATTTCCGGGTTTGGGTGTTTATTAAATATATTCCATGTATTTATATATGTATTTCTATGTATTAGTATCGTTGACTAACACCCATTACACAAGCAAATAATTTGCTTACTTTGGGGTTAGATCAGTAAGTGTAATTTGTCCCGTGAATATTATATTATATTATATTATATTATATTATATTATATTATATTATATTATATTATATTATATTATATTATATTATATTATATTATATTATATTATATTATATTATATTATATTATATTATATTATATTATATTATATTATATTATATTATATTATATTATATTATATTATATTATATTATATTATATTATATTATATTATATTATATTATATTATATTATATTATATTATATTAACACGCCTAACATAGGTCTATTTATGAAATGGCAGTTAAAATGTGGCACTAATTATCTCACACAAATAGAAAACACTAAACAAGCTTAACGTGAACATAACTCAACGTCAAGTTGCATCCACAGTTCGCTGTAGTTATATAGGTTTTGTTGCAAATAGTTTAAATCTTTAACACAATGTTATCTAGCTGGAAGCCGCAAAAGTCGTGCTAACAAGCTTCTGCATAGGGTAGAGTAAGTTAAAGCAAAGTCAGCCAAACTCACAAATGGAACCGAACTGCGCTTAGCCTAAAGCTCTCCACTTAGCACAGCCGAGGTTGCATATGGCTAAGTTTAGATAACAATCAATCTTAAAAAGTAACAGTTGGGTGCAGTAAGGCTAGAACGAGCTAGTAAGGAATAACAAGCAGCGCGTCCATCTATTACTACTATATAAATCTTAGTGAGGGAGAATTAGCAATTGCTTCCAGTAAAACTTATAACTATAATTTTACTGGCTACAGAATTATTTAAAGATGTGCATAACATAATTCGAGACATTTTATTTATAACAAATAAAAAATTAAAATCGATTTTTTTCAGTTTTTTGCCAATAACTCGGAAAATATGCATCTAATCGACATAAAGTACATAAAATAATGATAAAATTTGTTTCTTATAAAATTTCACGCAATATTGCGAAAATTGCCAATTTTCTTTTTATATAGAAAAAATATTTTTCAACCTAAAAAAATGTAAAATTTTCAAACCTATATCAATCAGCATTGAAAATGAATAATACTTCTGGAAAATGTAGATTGTAGATGTTAGAATGTTTTCTTATTTGTTATAAATAAAATGTTCCCACGGTCCTGTGAGGTTAAGATTTTAGACTTATGTGTACATATGTATGTTTGATTAACCAAGCCAAAAAAATAATAGTTTTAACAATTACTGAAAACAGGAATTTTTAGGGTTAAGAAGAAAACTAGGAACACTTATAGTTTCGCTATTCCGTTCTTCCGTCCGTCCACACGATAGTTTAGAGATCCTTACCCTAGAAAGCTGTAATTTGGTACGAATATACATATTAGCCACATCGACAAAGTGGTTACATAAAATCTGGAAAAATATTTTTTTCAGGGTAGCTCCCTTACATGTAAAGTGGGAATGTTCATTTTATTCTCACGTATTACATTGTGTTAGATAGGTTTTTAAAAAATAATAGCTGACCCGGCAAACGTTGTTCTGCCTTTTTAAATACTCTTATTTTTTTCTTTATTTTCTCAATTTTAAACCTTCCCTGGACTTCAACAATTAATTCAAAACCAAAATTAGCCAAATCGGTTCAGCCGTTCTCGAGTTTTAGTGAGACTAACGAACAGCAATGTGATAGATGACAAGCCTATCGCCAACTAAGCACTTATCCAATCAAAGGCAACGTTGTCATAGAATACATAATAGTACAAGTACAGAAGAGACAATCCGGAAAGTTGTTTAAGGAAATAGGGACTCTTGCTACGATACAATTAAATAGAATTCATATCGCGCGGCGCTTGATTACCTACGGTTATATTTACCTAGAAGTTGCATCTCTTTATATCGCGTAACTTTTATCTTTTATAATGAAATCAGGGTTCTTCCAAAGATACTCTATCGCCTATAGACACCAAAGATATTAATGATGCGTTGCTACCTGTGCAGAGGGATAGCAATGCTATATATATAAATCTACCACCCAACTTTAACTCCCAAAACGAAACACGATAATGACAAGCATTGACGCTATTGCGGCAGGAATAGCGTCAATGCTTGACCTAGCACCTAGAAGCCACGATGGTAGTAACACGTATAGCCAATCGGTCACCTTTTACAACTTGCCTGGCATAGCGGCAGTTGCTTAATTCGTCAAAAAACGCTGACCAACACGGGGAAAATTAATTTTGTTATTATTGAAATATAATTTGTGGCGCATTGCAACTTGTGCAATAGGTACTGGGCCATGATAAACCTACGGAATCCTTACCTATAGTACTTAAAACTTTCTTATAAAAATTACGAGTAATCTAAAAAAAAATATTTCAGAGTCTTTCGGTAAAATAAAAAACGAAAACTTTGAATCCTTCTGTTTATCGACACGGCAGCTATCCACACAGCAATTATTTGGTGTACGATTCCCCATTTTATAAGAGGACCTACAGTAATAAACCTTACCACCACCTAAACTAAACCACCTAAATTAAATATTTATATTAGATTGGCTATATGTGTCACTATGTTCGTGACTACTAGGTGGTAGAGTTCCACAACGACTCGTCCAATAGTTTGGTACCACCCCCTTACCTATTCCTGCCGCAAAGCGTCAATGCTCGTCATTGTCGTGCTCCGATTTGGAGGGTAAGATAGCTGGTTGGCTTATGTATGTGCCATTGCCACCTCGCCACACGGATAGCAAGGCTCCATTTGCATCTTTGGTATCTATAGACGATGGTTTCACTTTTCATCAGGAGAGCCCTCTGCTTGTTTGCTATTTTATGACATAAAAAAATAAGATTATAATATATAAAAAAAAATTATGTTTCGAATGACATTCAACTCAATTTTTGAGATCTAAAATATTGCTTTAGCTAAATAATCGATAGGTTAAAAATTTTCGTAGCAATGTTAAAAACACATTTTTTCAAATATTTTCATCATTAATAAATCCTAAGCAAATTGACCGATTTTGATCCAATTAACGGTATTTGACGCAGTTTTTAAAGGCGAAAAGCTGATAAGATTTTTAAATCCATCGGTGCTAAAAATGACGTAATTTTAATATTTGAAAAATTGTAACTTTTGAAAATTAGATTCGATTTTGATTCTTGAAATGCCATCTGACGTAATTTTTTTAGTACCAAATTATCGTAGGATACCAAAAAATGATTGGTTGAAAAATTTCGAAGTTATGTCGAAAAACATTTTTTTTTAATTTTTCGTCAACGATTTCTCCCAAACGGATAAACCGATTTTGATGCAATTTATGCATTAGATGTAGTTTTTTGAGGAATAGAGCTGATTAGTTTTTGTACTCAATCGGTACATAAATTTAGAAGTTATGTTAAAAAAAAAAATTCTTTTTCGCCAAAATTTTTTTTGGGGTTTTTTCAAAATTTCTCAAAATTTGCTAGGGCGACTTGGTTCAAATTTTCAGGAAGTCTAAGTTAAGCAGAATCCAATCGAATGCTATCAACCGCGTTTCAATCGGTCCAGCCATTCAAAAGTTACGAGATGTTTACATACACATACACACACACATACATACATACAGACATACTGACGTCATCGCGAAAATAGTCGGAAAAGATTCCTAGGACCTCAAAACGTGGAGATCCGGTGAAAACTCAATTTTCGAACATCGGGGCAAATTCAGTAACTTCCTATCTACGTACACTTCGTACTACGTAGCGGGAAGTTAAAAACACGGTACCTACACTATGCATATACAGTAAAAACAAGCTTGCGAGACAATAAAGTGGAAGTCCCGAACACTTGTAGTAAGGGCCCTTCACCGGAAACTCGGGACGCGAATTCTTATTCAGTGAATAAGTTCTAAGCCACTGCTCGTAAAATACAATTTTTGTAATGCTCTTCCTCATAATTGACTTTTATAACTGCTTTTATAGTGTACGTTGCGTAACTTTTTATTTTCAATTACAAAGGCAATAATTTTGACTTCTGGGCTCATGGTCTAGACTCTAGGGGCTGGACTCATCAACATGTGTCTGTCAGGTTTGATTTCTGGATCGGCTAATAATTGGTATTGGCAAACAACACTACAAGAAAGTGATATGTTAACACTGCAATACTTTGAATTTAGAGCCACAAAATAAATAGTTACAGAAGTCAAACTAAAAAAGTAACTACGTACATGGTACGTACTTACTTCACTTTTCATACATTTTGTTTGACACTTACCTATCCAATATTTTTCTTACTTTTTGGAAGGTCATAAATATTTATCACCTACTTTGTCCCCGTGTTGGTTCCGGGCTCCTTTGAAGAATAGAACAACTGCCGTTCTGCCAGGCAGGTTGTAAAAGGCGACCGATTGGCCATCACCATCCATCGTGTACCATCGTGGCTACTAGGTGGTAGAGTTCTGCGTGATCTCGCCCGGGTGAGATACCACCGCCTTACCTATTTCTGTCGCAATAGCGTCAGTGCTTGTCGCTGTCGTGTTCCGGTTTGGAGGGTAAGGTAGCCGGTAAACTTATGCATGTGGCATTAGACCTAGCCACAAGATAGCAACGCACCATTAACATCTTTGGTGTCTATAGGCGATGGTTGACTCTTTCCATCAGGAGACCCATCTGCTTGTTTGCTATCTTATAATATAAAAAAAAACTACTTTCTCTCTTTAAATAATTACTATTTCATTTACTCTTTGCATTTTGTTACCAAATAATTCCTTTGAAGATCGGACCCAATTTTTGTGACGAACTGTATAATCAGTGACAATAGTGAGACTACCAATTGTCTCCAAACGGTTAATTAAAGTCACAATCCGTGATTCTCATTTCTCAGCCCAATGACTTTTCTTCTTTTAATCGAGTTTCCGCTATCCCACCTGAAGACAGTTGGCAACTTTGTTGCGGCCGGCGACTTTTCAAGATAACTTTTATCTGCAGATTCTCACTAAACAAGGCTTCCTTTTTACAATGGCGGTGCTTAGCGTGGTGACAATACTCTAAGAACTTAAATTAGATCTTTTTTGTTATCTGAGAGTACGTTATATTTCCACAGAGTATGCCACGAATTTGTTTTAATAAAAAAGGTGTTGTAAATACGGTAAATACGCAAAATGCATATTTTTTCTATTTAAACAAAATAATGTGTAATAATTGAAGGGAATAATCTAACCTATAATTATATACGTCCGCCATAGAAGGATAAAATAAGTTTTTGGCAAGTGGGAATATTAGATACATCAAAGACTATCACGTTTAATTAGAAAAAATAATTACGTCTTCTGCATACTTTTTTTTTACTGCATACAAAACCGAATAAAAAAATCTTGTTTGTGGTGTATAGATGATATATAGAACTATAAATAATAATAATAATAATAATAATGATTGAATAGCTTGTAATTAAATAAAAAAGTAGTCAGTAAAAATATCATAGTATGAGAGAATGTTACTGTTTTTGCGATGATGTCATTTAAATATGACAAAAGTCTACTACAGTGTCCTGTATTAATTAATTATATTCTATAGATTGAACATTTTTGTTTAATTTTAATTTATCGTTCATAAAATAATATATATTAATATTATAAATGCGAAGAAAGAAAAGAAGATGTTTGGATGGATGGATGTTTGTTACTCAATCACGCAAAAACTACTGAAAGGATTTAAATGAAATTTGGCACACAAGTAGGTAATGACCTGGAACAGCACATAGTTTTTAGTTTTTAAACTATTAACAAAATTAGTAAATCCCACGGGATTCGCCAAAAACTTTTCTAATGCAGCGGGCTGCATACTGTAGAGTACACTTTTGCGCTGTAGCATGGTACTGGTGACAGTTGCAGTAACGTTTCATTTCACTCTTGAAAGTTGCCGCGATTTACAAATTATGACTTAGTATTTCAGCTGTATCACATTTTTAATATATTAAATCATTAATTACTGTAGTTAATTAAACTCAACCAGAATTATCTAATCTACAAATAAAATCTAATGGAAAAAAAAAATGTTATACGTATAATATAACGCCTTAGACGTACTTAGCGATGGGGTGTACTGCTACGTTGTACAGTCGATGCTTTTTATAATAAAAAAATTATATTAAGCGTAGTTCAATTTTTATATTGTAAAAAGTATATTATTATATTAATGAAATAACAGAACACCTATATAAATAGATTTTATTCGTCTAAACTTATATCAGATACAGGAACATCTGAACTGTTACTAAACTCATCATCTGTATCTGTGACGGATATTATTAACGATGGCTCCATTATATTGTCAATATGGATGTCATGATCCCAATCAGACGTAATGTTCCTTTTTGTTTTATTCACGATCTTCAACCAGTCATCAGGTTTAACATTGTTGATGGCCTCTTGTAATAGGGCCAACATCGTATTTGCCATAAATGGCGGTGAAGTATTATTTCTTGCAGTGTGACCTTTTATTTGGGCCCAAACCAGCTCAATGGCGTTATACTAGCAATAGTAGGGTTGTAGTCGAATGACCTGTGGCCTTTTTCTTTTGCCATTTCGTCCAGAACATAGGTAGGAGTTGGTGGCTTATGACGCCATGCTAAGGCAATAAGCTCTGTCTTTAACATTTTTATATCTGCTGTAACTCCGTTTTCATTCAGCCACTTCATCAATTCGCTTTTGCGGATGGATTGGCTTAGGAGTTCATTAATTTGTACCGAACAGTAGGGTGCGTTGTCCATTATTATGATCATAGGCTCTTTTAAATTATTTAATAGACCATGAACTAATCTTTAAAAATGTTCGCGGTTCATCTCTTCATGATACTCTATAATTTTTTTGACTTAAAAGCCAGTAAACAATTAGGAATGAATTCACTTGTTGTACCGCCGTGACAAACAATAAGGCGTTCGCTTTTGCCCTCCGGCATTTTGGTACACGATTGTACTGTATCGTCGATCCAACTTTTACCCACTGTGTGGCGTTTAGCCACGTTTCATCCAAAAAAACCACTTTGGTCTAATCACTTATGTTATTGGCCTTTTTTTAAAAATGAACATCTTGCTAGAGTAATGTCAGTCCTCTCCATAATATACTTCTTTTTAGTAACTTTTTTATAAATAAAGCCAATATCTTTTATAACTTGCCGCAATGAAGTAATACCTCCTTTGAACAAGTCAGCTTCTTTTAATGATTTTAGAAGCTTGAGTAATGTGGGTAGCTCCATTCTTCTATAATAATCATTACTATGATTTCTAATAGCAACTTTAGCAAAATCATCTAAAACTGTGATTTGCTTCACCTTGGTCTGCTTTTTGTTGGGTGCCGATAATTTATTTTCAGACATCTTGGCAAATTTCTCATGTATTATATGCGAAACAGTATTGCGGCCAATATCAAGAGCTTCGGCTACTCGTCCACAATTCGATTCAATGGTAACAACGGTGTTTTATTTTGTTGTTCTCTTTCAAAGTAGTCTCGGAGGTAAACAACAAGCTCCCAGGCCTGACTACCCAAAACAGTTTCTTTTGTATGCTTAGGCATGGTAATAACAACAAACTAACAAACTTTAATAAAAATTAAACTCAACAAACTATAACAAATAACAATTTTGAACTAGATTTATGTTGCGAGTATCGTTAGTGATAAAAATGCATTGCATAACGTCACATCCCTAGTCATGTAGTACTGACAGATATCAACGTCATACAGGCAA
Organism: Apodemia mormo; assembly: GCA_036924255.1. Classification (NCBI taxonomy): domain Eukaryota; kingdom Metazoa; phylum Arthropoda; class Insecta; order Lepidoptera; family Riodinidae; genus Apodemia; species Apodemia mormo. The sequence continues at coordinate 19,643,491 of JAUPFN010000018.1, forward strand.
CTGTCACTCGCACCATGCCACAGCACAAATAGTGTAGTAATAAGTAAATAAATGTCACTAGACTAATTACATAAATCGATCACCCCATAGTAAGTAAATTATTTGCTTGAGATCAGAATCAACGATACTAAAACATACATAAATACTGAAGTATATTTAATAGATACCCAAACCTATAAATACCAATATTTGAACTCATCATACAAATACACGTTCCTGTCGTAAATCGAATCCTACCCCGTCTATTACGTAATCAGGGTTATTAACAACTCGACCAAACAATCAACTAACACATGACTCATACATATTTTTTGGTTACCCTATATGTGCATTAGATTTGGTGGAATTAACTTACTCATCAATATCAATGAATTACAGTAGACATGGTTTCAACTACATACTTAGTCATTTAAAAAAATAAAATAATTGAGGAGGTACTTTTCAAAAAATGATTGCTCCATAATTACAAATTTTTCATAAATTGAGATTTTGTGTGTTGGAGATGAATTTGTTTTAATACATTTAATATTGATAGTGAATTAATAACTCGAGGATCATAGAAACTATTACCATTCTATGTCAAAAATGTTTGCCAATATGTTCCGAGAAAGTTATGATACAAAAATGGAATAAACTTGTTTTGTTATGGCATAGTGGAATAATCATGTTTTGATTAATACTTAACTGGAATAATCATGTTTTGATATAACTAATCGTGGATTAGTCATGGTTTGAAGCAAAGAGAAATAAAAGGTAAAATATAATCCACAAAATGTATTTAGTTAGTTATTATTTCTAAAAATGGATGGATCTCATTGATCACAGTCACTGTAGTCCCTGAATAACAAAAAACAACATAACAACACTTAAAAATATAAGAAAACAAAAAAAGCATTAGACAGTACTGTATGTTGAACGAGTAAATACTTACTTTTTATTATTACAACGACCTCTTTTTTTAAATCTCGAACTGCTCGAAACTCGAACGCCAGTATTTAGCTCTTGAACTATACCTTTTCCTTCCATTTTCCTTATTCTTCAGTATTCTTAGGCTCAAAGTAAATTTTAATAAGTAATTAATAAAATTGTAAAATTAACCGTTCGTTGTTTGTTTTCCTTTTGCAAAAATGCAATGTGACTTTGACATATGCCCCGTGTTGATCCCGGGCTCAGTATATTCTAGTGATACATTCCTATTCATCCGTATTGGTCTGGGCTTCTTTGAAGAATAAGCCAACTGCCATTTTGCCAGGCAGGTCGTAAAAGGCGACCGATTGGCTATGCGAGTCATTACCATCGTGGCTACTATGTGGTAGAATCCTGCATTGGCTCGCTCGGTTCTAGTACCACGGCCTTACCTATTCCTGCCGCAATAGCGTCAGTGCTAATCACTGTCGTGTTCCAGTTTCGAGGGTAAGGTAGCCGGTAAACTTATGTATGTGGCATTATACCTCACCACAAGATAGCAACGCACCATTAACATCTTTGTTGTCTACAGGCGATGGTTGACTTTTTCTTCAGGAGACCCATCTGCTTGTTTGCTATCTTATGATATATAAAAAAAAAAAAAAACTCTGTTTTTTATTCCTTTCATGTACTGGATAAATCATATTTTGATAAAATACTGATAACCGTGGCTGACTTTCTGGGTTTATTAACGGAGTAGTCGTATTTTATTAAAATCAAGCAAACGTACAAGGAGTTTTTGCTAAGAATTGTCATTCGAAAAAACCTGTTTTAAAACACGTATAGATTTTAATGTTGCCGACCTAAAAAAAAGAAAAAAAATGATGACCTAAAATGGAGTAATCATTTTTTGAAAAGTAACTCCTAAATTATAAACATGTTTGCAAAAATTATATTATAATAGTTTCTATTATTATTATATATAATGTAACGAAGATTATATTACAATATATACTATTGTAAATATTAGTCGCCTCAGTACCGGCTTTGGTATAGTCACGGAGCATATCTACTCCGTGGGTACAGTCTATAGACAAATAAGGTATTTGACTTAAATCGCAGGTCAGGAAATTCCTTCTTAAATGACTTAACACTTCTTCTGGAAGACTAGACGTTTTTTGAGACTACATACATACCCGATTTGTCGATATATTGGCCATCTGCCACATCATGGTAATTAGCACCATACATTTAACTAATGAATTTCTGAGTAAGTAGATAAAGCTATTAAATAAGCGTAAAATTTCAGAAGCCCGTCGTCTAAACCCAATTTACGAGACATTAAATTTTAATACCTCAAAAGTCATACTTAGCGTAAAAGCTTGGTTCGTCGAGTAATTTCAATATAAAGGTCATCTTCCATTGATCACATACAGATTTGTCTAAGAACTAACAAGGTTTTGGACTGAAAAATTCGAGGTTATTTTTTTTTCATCAGGATCGGATAAAAATTGATATACCCTTTTATTACAGTCCTATTATGTGTGTGTATTGTTATTTTTAAGATTATTTATTATTGAACAGATTATAATTTAATTAATTGAAACAATATAGAATATAGTAATAATTGTTATTTAATCATATAGTATGTAGCTGTACAAGTAAATAGTCTTTGTATAATAATTTTTCTTTTCTGAATGGTCATTTGCGAATTACAAAAGAAAAACATAGATTGCATTCATACATTTTATATAAACTATCGCACACTACTGTATCTGGACGGTTTTTGCGAATTTCGATGAGTGCGACGCAGGTCAGCCCCCCAAGACAAGTGGCATCAACGCTAGGAGAATAGAAAACAAAATGTATGGATTTGACATAAGCTGTTGATACGAGCGTAAACGAATTTGTAATTGGTAGCCAAGTGTCATTCGTGAAACGAAACGTTATATTGCATCGATCATTTTTGATCATTTTCATACAAAACCTAAGCCAAGTGGCACTTTTGACAAGCAAAATTGTGATCCGATGATCAGCGAACGCTAGAACCCTGTAAATTACGCTAAAAATGGCGGATGATCACTATTATTCAATCAGCTGTTCTAAATCGTGGATAATATCTGTTAGAATTTTTGATAATTTTAAAGTAAAATGAACGCAAATTGCCATAATTTAAGAGTCCTAACCTAACTAAGGGGATTTCAATACATTTTCTTTTTCTAAGTCGCAAACGCCTTTGTAATGGATTTCGGTTTTCATCCCCTAACTCCACGGGGAATGAACTCAGAGCAAAGTGACCTTGACAAAAGTTGGTGTCCCTTACCCCCTCCATGCAATGGTACAACAAAAAAGGGGTGTTATATAGGGTTGAAATTTTCCATCCAAATTTTTCTAAGTCCTGCGCACGCACTGACCGCCAACCGAGCTCTCTGTTCATTCTAATATTGGCGTTATTGGGCGCATTGGCGTCATTTAGACCAAATTCGTAGCCAAGTGGATCATAGCTTGTTTAACGTTCATTCTATTGAGTTCTATCGAATATTGTCTGTGAATTGACGGCGATGTCAGTTTGAAGTGTTGTTTTCACAACGTGAATCAATCTCGGACAATGACGTGTATAATTGGTATACACGTCATTGATCTCGGATGAATAATATACATGGATGGATATAAAAAAATAAGAACAGAGTCGCTATATCTGATTCAATTTTGATTGTATGTACCGCGTAAGTGCGAATAAGATAAAATATACTATCTTTTCTTCTCGATTACTGTCATTCGTAAGTTTCTATATAGCTAACATGTCAATTGAACTCTGTCAGTACTACGGACTACCAATTTAAAGAGTTATAAAATTAAATACTGTCACCAAGATTTATGTATTTATGTTCCTTGCTATCAAATCTGAATGTGTTAACATATTTTAAGTAAATCCTCTTTACATTACAAGTAAACTTAGAATTGTCCAAAATGTTATCGATAGTCACATTTTAAAACTTATGTTTCAGATTTATGAAAGCTGGTGATAAATTTATTATTAAAAATGAACAAAAATATGCAAAACTGAATATACAAAACTTCTTTTTTACGTATTTTTTGGCATACATATTTACAGAAATGTAAAATTGATCGAAATCTATTGCTACACTGAATCTTTCTTTGTTTCATTAAATTTACAAAATACAAGGGTTGTATTGTATCTTAAAAAAACACGTTGTTAAAATGAGAATAATATTTTTTTATTAAAGCACTTGACAATCCGGTAACAATACATCCGGTACATCCTCTGCATCAAGAAGAACTCTTGGACATATATTAATCTGTGATCGAGAATGTAATTGTTTTAAGATTCCGTTCTTGGTACCAATTTGATAGAGCTCATCATCGTTCTTAGCCAAAATTACACCTATAATATTTCGGGCATCACCACGTCCTCTATCGACCTCTGGAACTGCAATTCGTACAGAAGTACCAATTGGTAGCGCGATCGTCTGATCGAATAATGCAATAACCTCCCCTCGCGCCGCTATCCCCGCTTATTCATTGATATCTTGAATTTTCTACTTTTCTGCTTGCTATTTAGGAAATGTATGGATTTCTTAGGAAATATATCCAATATGATTCATTTCACACTTTTTCGGACAATTTTAGGAATTACATTCATCTCCTAATAATTGTATACAGTAACGGATTACATACATTTCCGTTAACATATACACAAACTAGAAAACTGCACGAAAATATTCTCAAAACAAAATAATAGTTGATAAATCCCTCCAACATAATAAAAGTAACAGTTCCTTACAGTCAGCTAAGTGAACTTACACCTTAAAAGATATGGTGTTATAATTACCCTTCTATTTTTTCCGGTTATATTAAGTTTCATAGGAGACAGCGTATTTTTTCGTTAACACACATACACACATATACTCTAAAAACTACACTAAAATATCTGCACAATAAAAACAGCGATCTCTTTAACATAATAAAAGTAACAGTTTCTTACACTCAATAAAGTCCACACCTCAGCCCACATGAATACTAATAGACACGCCATTGGGAAGATAACGTATCGCCATACACATGAGCAAACGCTCCTATCACTGTCAAAAATATCATACATTTGTAGATATACTATATCGTGAAAAAATAGAAATAAACCATGTTTTATGATTTTATCGTACTGAATGACACGACAAGGTTTAAAAATTACCCTTGAAATAATTTTATTTCTGTGTATAAATGTAAGCTACACTAACAAACTTAGAAGTTGTCTTCAAAGGCGTATCCATTTAATCCGTGGTCCACATGTTAAAATAGATGATATTATAATTAACCTTTGACTTCCTTCAGTCGTATTAAGTTCCGTAAGATACAGCTTACTTTCTCGTGAACACACAAACACGTATACACAAAGATAAATACATACACATAATCTAAAAAACTACACTAAAACATTTTCAAAATAAAATACAGCGATTCCTTTAACGTAATCAGACTAACAGTTCCATACAGTCAATTGAGTGAGTTTTCACGTTAAAAGAGATTATATTATGATTATCCTTCGATTACCTCCAGTAGTATTAAGATCCGTAACAGGCAGTAATTTTCTGGTTAGCACACATACACATAAACACAAAGACAAATACACATACACAATATAAAAAACGGCACTAAAATATCTTCCAATATAAAATACAGCGAACTTTAACATAATAAAAGTAACAGGTTTTTACAGTTAATAAAGTGAGTCTACGCGTTAAAAGAGATGGTATTATGATTAACCTTCGATTTTCTCCGGTCGCATTAAGTTCCGTGGGAGGCAGCCCGTTTTCTCGTTTGCTTGGGTCCGGACGCTCTCACCGTTTAAGGTCTCTAACGAGCGATAAAATTCCCCCGAGTTTCTTTTTAACTGTAAGCGAAGTTTACCTGCGGGTCGGTAAATAGGAGCCCACATTTGGTCGTGGAGTTGTGATTCGTATACTGAAAACACGAAAATTTTTAACTCTTATTTTGCCTTTGTCTGTTCATTTTTACCTACGTTGCTCTAGGCACATAATACTATTTGTTATATAAAATCAAGTTTTATGTAAACCTATAGAAGAAAAGAAAATGTTAATACATTTTCTTCAAAAGGATTTGAGTTCAACTTCCAATATCAAGTAAGTATTTGTAGGATGTTATTCATCATACAAATACTTGATATTGGAAGTAGAGACAAGTAAAGTAGCTAATGAGTAACGTATCGTATGTAAAGGTGGTTAATATAACGCATAGCGTTATATTATAGCGCGCTATGTTTTTTTTTTTTTTTTTTTATAGAAGAGGGGGCAAACGGACAGGAGGCTCACCTGATGGTAAGTGATTACCGCCGCCCATAGACAACCACACTACCAGAGGTCTTGTAATTGCGTTGCCGGCCTTTTAAGAATGAGTAAGCTCTTTTCTTGAAGGTCCCTAAGTCGTATCCATTTGGAAAAATTTCTGCCGATAGCTGGTTCCACAAAGGAGTGGTGCGGGGCAAAAAATGCCTCGAGAATCGCACGGTTGTGGATTTCCAGACATCGAGATGGTGAGGATGGAACTTCGAATTTTGTCGCGATGTCCGATGGTGAAATTCGGCAGCAGGAATTAATCCAAACAGTTCCTCGGAACATTCCCCATGGTAGAGCCGATAAAAGATGCAGAGTGATGCCACATCTCTACGTAACGCCAAAGAATCAAGCCGATTTGAAAGAGTCTCGTCCTCGACAATTCGAGCCGCCCTACGTTGAATTCGATCAAAAGGAAGGAGCTGGTACTGAGGAGCTCCCGCCCATAAATGAGAGCAGTACTCCATATGAGGCCGGATTTGCGCCTTATAAAGTAATAAGCGATGGGCCGGTGTGAAGTACTGCCTGGCCCTACTGAGAACTCCCAGCTTTTTAGAGGCTAATTTAGCCTTACCTTCCAAGTGACCGCGGAACTGAACGTCACTCGTAATGTCGACTCCAAGTATTCCAATACTGGCTGTGGCTTTCAGGGAAGTATTTTCAAAACGAGGTGATACGACAAAGGGTGATTTTTTAGCGGTAAACGCGCAAACTTGTGTCTTAATGGGGTTGAATTGGACCAAATTTAATCGACCCCACTCCGAAGCAACAGAAAGTTGTGCTTCAATTTCTGACACTAGTTTGTTCCGGCACTCGTTGACGTGTTCCAGAGAAATTCCGCTGCGGCCAGAGTACAAAGCATCGCCCGTACTGTCATCCGCATAACAATGAATGCTGCTCGATCGCAACATGTCATTAATGTGCAGAAGAAACAGCGTAGGCGATAGCACACAACCTTGAGGAACACCAGCATTGACGAGTTTAAGGTCAGAGCATGCGCCATCAACAACGACCCTTATACTCCGATCCGTCAGAAAACTGGTGATCCATTTGCACAATTTCTCAGGAAGCCCATAGGATGGAAGCTTAGAAAGAAGTGCCCTGTGCCATACCCGATCAAAGGCCTTCGCTATGTCCAAACTAACTGCCAATGCCTCTCCTTTATTCTCGACTGCCTCCGCCCATCTATGTGTTAAGTAAACCAGAAGATCACCAGCTGAGCGTCCGCGACGGAAACCGTACTGGCGGTCACTAATCAGCTGGTGCTCCTCAAGATACCTCAGAAGCTGGCAGTTAATAATGGACTCCATTATTTTGGAGAATAAGGAGGTTATCGCTATAGGCCGATAGTTGGACTTGACCGATCGATCGCCTTTTTTAGGGATTGGGTGCACTAAGGCGGTCTTCCAAGTTATGGGGACGATGCCTTTTGAGTAGGAGAGTCGGAACAAATGCGTTAAAACCGGTGCCAACTCTGGAGCACACATCTTTAGCACGATTGGAGAGATGCCATCAGGCCCACTCGACTTATGGACGTCCAAGGAAAAGAGTGCCTTACGCACTGTAGTTTGCAAGAACTTTACCTCCGGCATGGAAGTATCACACCGCGGGATAGTAGGTGGTGTATTTCCTTGGTCGTCCAAAGTCGAGTTGGCTGCAAAAAATGAGCCTAAGAGATCAGCTTTCTCTTTTGCAGAATGGGCTAGAGAGCCATCATCTTTGTGCAAAGGTGGAAAAGAGGGTATACAGAAATTACCTTGAACAGCTTTGGCTAGAGACCAGAACGCACGAGTTCCCGAAGGAAGGCGAACTAGCTTCCCGCCAATTCTGCCAATGTGCTCGGATTTTGCTTTAGCGATGGTTCTTTTAAAAGACCTAGAGGCATAATTGTACTCCTTTCTGAGTGTGCTGGTATTTACGTCCTGAGATGCCAATGCCGCAGCCCAGGCATGGTAGGATTCATGCTTTCGGCGTGAAGCCGTTTTGCATTGGTGACCAAACCATGGCTTAGATTTGCCACCAACGGGTACAGCAGAAAACGGAATGTAAAGTTCCATTCCCTGCAGCACCACATCAGCGACGCAGTCAGCAACGACATCTGGATCGTCCAGTGAGGAGCACACACGCCTCCATGGGTAAGATGCAAAAAAAGACCGCATCCCGTCCCAATCTGCTGACCTGTAGTGCCAAACGCGACGGTAGCCTGAAGAACGAGGCCGTGATAAGCGCGAAATCGGCACTTTGCTCCGTACTAGGCAGTGGTCCGATGAACCAAGTGGAGCGTCTACAGAAACCTGATGTGTATTATGTATATGTGTATATGATTATGTGTATTTAACTTTACGTTGAATACACATAGCGCTATTTAGATTCGCATTCGGCGCTATAACATAACGCCACGCTATATACCTAGCGGCTTGCGCAGGCCGTAGTTATAACTTTATAACACACGAAGTTACGAACAACGCGATCTAACGAGTAACGTGCTAGACGTTATAATATAACATAGTTTATAGGTACTCGTAGTTTATACGCTGGTGCTGGTCACTGCGTACTAGCACTCGGCGTAATGGCGTTGTGATGAGTCACGCGCTATCTCCGCCAGCTCAAGCGATCATTGCTTCACGTTATAACATAGTCTATTTATTACGTAGCGCGCTAAAAATATAGTTTAAAGTCTACAACGCGCTATCATAAAATTATTTGAACAATGCTAATCGTATGTGTGTATTTATTTTCTCACTAGCTGACCGTCCCAGCTTCGCCCGAAAGTAGATAAGCATGTCATCCATATAAAGTTTTATACAAACTTTCATTCCCTATTTCAGTTCTCGGAGGGGTTAATTTTCAAAAAAAATAGCCTATATTTGACCCGGGAGCTTTAACTATCTCGATGTCAAATTTCATCGAAATCGTTTAAGCAGTAAACTGCACGGCTAAAACCTGAAACCGCAACAAACAGACAGATAGAAAACTAAGATTAATTATTTTGATCGATCGAGCAAAATTTTATTTTAATATCCACAAAATGATTACACATCATATAAGATCATAATATATTTTTATCACCTAAGACAACAAACAACGCGAACTTATGCATGTGGCATAAGACCTCGCCACAAGATAGCAACGCACCCTTAACACCTTTGATGTATATAGGCATTGATATAAAAAGGGAAGATACGTTACCTAGTCACAGCGCCTGGTCCTACAAAACTAAGTCCGTGGACACAGTAACAATTGGTGACAATCAATCACGCGCGGGACCTCATAGCATACACTTGTATTTTCCTACTGTTTTTACCATTAAACATGCATCAAAATACCTTCTTGTATATTCAACCAGTGTTATAATCATTCAAGGAAAAAATAAGACACACGGGATTACTTTCCATTCGTAAGTACGGCTAAAACAATTTATTTGAAAATAAGATTAAATTAGGTATTGTTTTAGTAGTGCATTACAAAAGTAAGCGAGAGAAACCTAGTCTGCTACGTTCGTCGCATTATTTTGCGTTCGACTGCCGAGCTTAGGTTTAGCAATTGCGATGTTAGAGCGCAACATATCTTCTCTTTTTATATCAATGTATATAGGCGGGGTTGACTCTTTCCATCAGGATACCCACCTGCTTGTTTGCTATCTTATACTATTATCTAGCAATTTATATTTTATCTAGCAATCGTTTTTCCATCAGGAGAGCCATCTGCTTGATTGCTATTTAATAATATTAAAAAAAATACATATTTCCTATATTATAAGGAAGTAGTTACAAAAATCTTTAGCAAAGCCGTGCGGACTAGCTATAGAACGTTACCCTAATGCCCTCGAATTCATAACCCGAAAAATAGTGTATTAAAAGTGTGAAAAAACTATCAACCGACACATATTTCTTCTGATGTCACAGAAAATTGCTTTACGTGTCAAACAAACCGTGTGAAAGAAAAGTAGTGGGACAAATGTACCGTCACGGTTGAACAAATTGATGTTTCTAATGGCTGCCATTATAGACATTGTGTGCGTTCAATTGAACATAAAGGTCGAGAGAGGCCCCCTGAGATCAGCACCCGGGAAAGAATGTGTGAATACCATATTCATATATTTGTAAAATGCTTAGTTGTTCAAAAATATATTTCATGTTTCAGTTTGCTTTTATTCTGTCTGTTAAAATTCAATAAACGTTTTGTCTTAGGATTAAACATTAGAATTTTTAAAACCACGTCAAAAATTTCAATACTTGAACATAACAAACAAACAGAGGCATCTCCTCTTTTCCCCGTGTTGGTCCCGGGCTCCTTAGAAAAATAGGCCAACTGCCGTTCTGCCAGGCAAGTCGTGAAAAGCGACCGATTAATTATACGAGTCACTACCATCGTGGCTACTAGGTGGTAGAGTTCTGCATTTTCTGGCCCGGGTCTGATACCATCGCCTTACCTATTCCTGCCGCAATAGCGTCACTGCTTGTCACGGTCTTGTTCCGGTTTGGAGGGTAAGGTAGCCGGTAAACTTATGCATGTGGCATTAGACCTCGCAACAAGATAGCAACGCACCATTAACACCTTTGGTGTCTATAGGTGATGGTTGACTCTTTCCATCGGGAGACCCATCTGCTTGTTTGCTATCTTATCTAATACCTTTAAACGTGCATTCTTGTATATATTTGGAATCTTGGAATCGGCTCCAACGATTTTCATGAAATTTGGTACATATGGGGTTTCGGGGGCGATAAATCGATCTAGCTAGGAATCATTTTTAGAAAATATCATTTTATTCGTGTTTTATCGATAATCAACTTAAAAGTCCCAATTAAAACTGAAAAAGATGACTCTTCCTGACATCTATTGGCGAATAATAATACTATTTTTTGTATTGTAAGTTATTCCAGCAGATGGCGTTGTTAAGTAACACGAAGTCAATGAGTTTGCTTTGAGGTTAGACTAAGAAAAAACCGAGCAAAGCTCGGTCAACCAGATATTAATAATAATAAAATAAAAATGAAAACAAATGACCATCGCCTATAGGCACTAATGATTTTAATGGCGCGTTGCGTAAGGCGGGGTTGGAATGTCATATGTATAAGTTTACCGGCTACCTTACCCTCCAAACCGGAACACGTTAGCGACAAATATCGACGCTAATGCGGTAAGTATAGATAAGGCGGTGATACCGTTCCTTGTCGCGTTGCAGAACTCTACCACCTAGTAAGCAGTCACCATGTTAATGACATTTAATAACCTTCTCTCGCCTTTTACGAGAAGTCTAGCAGTAAGGTAGTTGATCTATTCCTGAAAAGGAGGTTCAGATCTATATTGGGGCCTGGGATCCATTTTTTCTATTGGAAAGAGATAACCATCGCCTATAGACATCAAAGATGTCAATGGTGCATTGCAGTGCGAAAATAGAATTTTACCACCTGAATTATAGACACAATCATTAATCTGACCGGGATTTTAACACATTTGGCGTTCGCTTTTTGCGAAAGGTCCAAACAAACATGAACGAAAGTAGGTATTCGTTATATGATTTTTCGTACGGTTTACATTCTACAATAAATGAACCTGTTCTACTCGAGATTTTAAGATAAGATATATTTTTCTATTGGACTCCTCACTACAATTACCTAGTATGGAATCTAATAGACATTTAAATCTGTGGCGTAGACACCATGCAGCGATTTCCATAGATAGGTACGATAAACAAAATTACACCTAATCAACGAAAAGTATTTTCATGCTGGTATTGAAATATAAATATTTTACTAGCTTTTGACCGTGACATTGCTCGAATGAGCGCGATAAAAGAGAAATAAAGGTAATTTAATTAAGTTCAATGAGACTTTTATGTCAGACTACAGTGTCACCGAAACAATGAAAGCAGCGTACAATTAGCTTAATAATTCTATTTCATCTAACGTATTTTTTCACTGCATTAACACCACAAACAAATACGTGCAATATTATGCGCGTACTCAACTCACATTTTACTTCACTACCGAAGCTAGATATGCTTAATCGCCTATAAGCCGCGAGGATCGGAACACAGTCCCCCACGTATTAGACCGTTCTGCCCGGCAGGTCGTAAAAGCGATCGTTTGGCAATGTAAGTCACTACTATATGGCTACTAGGTGGTAGAGTTCTGCATTGTCTCGGCCTGGTCTGGCACCACCGCTTTATCTATTCCTGTCGCAATACCGTCAGTGCATGTCACTGTCGTGTTCCAGTTTGGATGGTAATTTAACAAGTAAACCTATGCATGTGTCATTAGACCTCGCCACAAGATAGCAACGGACCATTCACATCTTTGGTGTCTATAGATGATAGTTGAGTTTCCACCAGAAAACCTATCTTATCTGCTTGTTTGCTATCTTATGATATAAAAAAGCAACGCACCATTAACATCTTTAGTGTCTATATGGGATGGTTGTATTTTTCACCAGAGGAGCCACATGCTTGTTTGCTATCTTATGATATTAAAAAAAGTGTGTAACGTAGCCGTGGGTGCGCTGTGCAGGAGTTAATAGCTGATTCAGCATTCTATAGGTAAAAATAACACCATTAAAATCCATGTAAAATAAAAAAATAGATGAAATACATATAAATCAAGCACAAAATTCTGTTTATGAAAAAAATTAAAAGATAATTAAAACACTTGTATTTAAGAAACGAAGGGTAAACGAAATTATTCATACGTATACTTTCCCTCATGTAGGCGTCCCTTTTGAAGAAAAGATAATGTACCTGCCAAGTTCATAACAGACAAACATAGACCAAACATGTCACAAGTCCCAACCATTGTGACTACTAGGCGCAAAATATAATTATTTATTAATTACAATAAATCATAACTTAAATACATTTAATACCTTCATTTTTATATGACTAGCTGTTGCCCGCGACTTAGTCCGCGCGGATTTCGTTTACTCCGCACAGCTCCTTCCCCGTAGATGCTAGCGTGATAATATGTAGCCTATATATTGACCCGACCTGTTAGTAACATTCATGCAAAATTTGAAGTAAATCCATGCAGTACTTTTTGAGTTTACCCCGGACATACATACAGACAAACAGACAAAAATTCTAAAAACTATATTTCTTCGGCTCGATATCGATTGTAGATCACGCCTTTTTCTTTTAAATTTTTTAAACGTCATTTTCTTTTAAAAACATATTCAATGTACAGTTTTGACTTTCCTTCGATTTTATTATATGTATAGTGTATAGATACGTAACGCAAAAAGATTGTACCCCTTTTTAAAACAGTTACAAGAACGGTGGAGTATGGGAGGTGAATGATGAGGGTCCATAAAAAGTTTGCTTTGAAAGCAACGCGTGTTGATTGATACTTGTCGTATTGTCATACATTATTAATTTCTTCTGACATGTAAATTGTATCGCGGATACTTTTTATAATAACCTGAGATTAATATTGCTTGAATTCACAATTATTACATACTAATTTAATTTAGTAACGTCACAATGTATAAATACATTTTTATAACTCTCATATTTGATTTTATAAAGATCAACATTTGTATTTTGTTAACAATAACAAAGCAAAATAATTATTGTCACTCGTTCATAGATTTAATAGATGACACTTGTTTTTTTTTTCTTTAGGATAGTAATTCTAAGAGTAGTTTGTTTACACAGCCTTCCCGTCCCCGTTGGTCGAGTGATTAGTGACCCTGAAACGCAATCGACAGGCTCGGGTTTGATTCCCAACAGGGATAAGCATTTTTGTAATGAGAATAGATGTTTGTATTACTGGGTTTGGGTGTTTATTATGTATGTAACAGTATTTATATATGTATTTCTATGCATTAGTATCGTTGACTAACACCCATAACATAAGCAATTAATTTGCTTACTTTGGGGTTAGATCAATAAGTGTAATTTGCCCCGTTAATATTTATTTATTTACTAGCTGTTGCCAGCGACTTCGTCCGCGCGGAGTTCGTTTATTCCGCACAGCCCCTCCCCATTAGGTGATAGCGTGATAATATGTAGCCTATATGTTGATCCGACCTATTAGTAATATTCATACAAAATTTGAAGTAAATCCATGCAGTACTTTTTGAGTTTACCCCGGACATACATACAGACAAACAGACAAAATTCTAAAAACTATATTTTTGGCTTCGATATCGATTGTAGATCACACCCTAAGTATTCTTTTAAAAAAATACTCAATGTACAGTTTTGACTTTCCTACGATTTTATTATATGTATAGATATATTCTTTGTTGTAAGTTATAGTAATAGATACTTTCCTTTTATTTAATTTTTTACAATAGGTTATTTAACATTTTTCCTCTTACCTAACTGACATTTTTCTAACTTGTTTTCTTGGTCACAAATATAAGAAAGTTTCAACTTTGTGACAAAAAAGAAAAATAATTGCTTGATTTAGAAATAAGAAATAAGTACTAAATTTGATTAGTTGTAATTTAATGACTAGCCCAGTATTTTCCTTTTTAAAATTTACTTGCTATTAAAAATGTATATTGAATTTTAATATGAGCATAAAATTAAAATTAATTTGATAATTTCGGCTGACGCTATATTCTTTTGGCACTTTGAAGCTGATCTGATCTGCCCTTTGGCACTGATAAAGTTTAGTTTGCGAAGGACTAAAGAAACATAATATTTTTATGTAATATGCATTAGAAATAAATTTAATAAAAATATACGTTAATAAAACGTTGTGTATGTAACAACATTCGTGTGATATACATGAAGCACACATGTACAAGTGTATTACTTTTTTTTTCTTCGGCTAATGTATGAAGTAAAACTTAAGAGATAGTATTTAGTCTATGGTCGAATTTTGACCACAGGGATATTGCTAGTAACAATTAGCAAGTTACGCTTAATAACTAACTATTAATTATTTGTATGTCTTTTAGCACGCCTCGTGCTAGGGAACAATTAAAAAAACATCACAAACCAAAACTCAGTCGCGTCGTGTCAAAATTTATCTTAGTGAAGTTTTTAAAGCTTAATGAAATCTTCTTCTATATATTATCATGTGAATCAAAAATGCTATACCTCTTTTTAAGATAATTCCGCGAACATTGGAGTATGAATTTTGGCACAGTTAAAGTTTATATTATGGAAGACTACATAATTTTGTGAATAATACGGATACGATTTTTTTAATGAAAATTAAGTTTGGGCTTCAACTACCCGTACGTTTTAGTAATTATGTTAAAATATATTTACGTACATGCAACGCACATTACATGTTTAAAACAAAAACGTTTATTTTCTCCAAGCTAAGATTTACATAATTTAAATACAAATCAGGAATCTATAAATGAAAGCTTACAATTGCGTCTTGCAGAACCCACACTAATTGTTAAACTTATATGTATTATGTACTATTTCACCGAACACTTTTTATTTTATTTTATGTCGCCAACTGGTTCGTATTTTACGACATCGCCAGGGCTAACAGATAAGAAATTCGCAATAAAAAGTAAATAAAAAGTGTTTTGAGGAGCAGTACCTACAACTACATTTTGACATATTTACAATTAGCTCCGACGAAAAAAAGTATGAAAATTAAAAGCCATTAATTAATATAAAAAAGGAACAAATACACATATATAATATACAATACTGTACTAATGTACTAATAATAATTGATTTAAGGGATTTGTTTATTTAGCAGGGGTATTATCAATACAGCAGCTTATATTTGTCACAATTCCCTTTTGTGTGTGTTAATTAAGCAATGGTTTTATTGTTAAAAAAATAAAATATAGAATCCAGTTGTTTTATCCAACAATAGGTTGGTTGGAAAATTACACAATTCAAATATAGGCACCCCGCCGCGTGTTTATCTATTTACTAGCTGTTGCCCACGACTTCGTCCGCGCGGACTTCGTTTACTCCGCACAGCACCTCCCCCGTAGGTGATAGCGTGATAATATGTAGCCTATATGTTGACCCGATCTATTAGTAATATTCATGCAAAATTTGAAGTAAATCCATGCAGTACTTTTTGAGTTTACCCCGGACATACATACAGACAAACAGATAAACAGACAGACAAACAGACAAACAGACAAACAGACAAACAGACAAACAGACAAACAGACAAACAGACAAACAGACAAACAGACAAACAGACAAACAGACAAACAGACAAACAGACAAACAGACAAACAGACAAACAGACAAACAGACAAACAGACAAACAGACAAACAGACAGACAAACAGACAAACAGACAAACAGACAAACAGACAAACAGACAAACAGACAAACAGACAAACAGACAAACAGACAAACAGACAAACAGACAAACAGACAAACAGACAAACAGACAAACAGACAAACAGACAAACAGACAAACAGACAAACAGATAAACAGACAAACAGACAAACAGACAAAAATTCTAAAAACTTTAATTTTGGCTTCGATATCGATTGTAGATCACGCCCCAAGTATTCTTTTAAAAAAATATTTAATGTACAGTTTTGACTTTCCTACGATTTCATTATATGTATAGATGTTTACAGCTACAAGAGAACATAAAACTTATACCGCCTTATTACAAAAACAGGCCTAGATCTGGGTTTAAACCAAGATTAAGAAGTCTAGGCTTGTTACGGTATTAAAGTTAGATTCAGTACTAAAATTCATTCTTATTACAAAAACGAGTCTAACTGAGGACTAGCTAATACCGAAGATAGACCTTGGATTAACATGTATCCACAGATTATAAGCTAAAATGACTCTAAACCATTCATTCATTCACTCGGCGTAACATGCAACGTTCCGTTACAACAAACATACTTATATGAAAAGAAAGCAAATTGTTTATTAAAAGTGATTTATGAGTTCAAAAGTGATAATAAAATAAAATATAAGTACAATTTTGCTATGAAAATTATCTTAAATCTGAAAACTTTGAAATTATATGAACTTTGATTTTATTTCCACTATATACCTACATGTGTACACGTATCGAGTTAGCGTACAACGAAATAAACTTAAAAAAAGCAAAAAAAAAGTGTGCGACGCGTGTAATTTAATCCGAATGTTTATAATAAATACTATATGCGAAAGTAAACATTTCAATAATATATTTACAACGGCACTTCAAGTTACTTAATATTTCTGTATTTCCATGGCTAGTCTGTTTTTATTTATTATTGAAGCACAAGAACCTGAGTGCCTCAAGTAGGTACGATTAGGTTTTGTTATAAAATCTAACATTACTTTTTTACCGTAATCAGTCAGTCAGTGCAGTCTATAGCACCTATAACTTTCAAAAATTAGCTATACGGCGAAATTTTCTCATTGCTTCTTCTTGCTGATTTAAAGTAGCTGGCATCTTTATAAATCTATGGGACAATCCAGCTAAAAGCCCTGCTATGTTCTTACAAGTTATGCTAATGGTCGGCTGGGATACACCATGTAAGTCGGCAGTATCGTCTTGAATCTATAGAAACAATAATAATATTTCAGTAAGTTTTCCAGCAATTGAAATATATTGACATTGCTTGTAATGTAGATTATCAAGTTTATACACTTACCTCATGACGAGCCCAGTTGCGTAATGTGCAAACCACTTGCAACTCAGGACTGAGAGTCTGTCCCCGAGGGTCATGAACTAAATCCTCTCGCAATAAATCCACTATTTTGCTGGCAAACGTTTTTGTGAATCTATATTTTTTTCGAAAGTCTCCGTCATTTCAGTGAAACGGATTCACTCGACTTTGGGGTCTATTAAGCTTCTGGTATGTTTCCGATACTTTCAAATCTTCCAAACCTTTATATCAATTACGTTTATGTCCATTTTTAATTATTTTAATTACAAACAATTATTTCACAACAAATGCGACGTTTATGTCAACTTTGAAGTTTGACGTTTTGAGCTTAGTATTAAAGTTAAACTAGGGGTCGCGGAGGTTTATCTTTAGAACCATAGAAGATACTCGGAATAGCGCTAAACCCGGTTTTATAATAACGTTTCATCTAGTACTAGTAACAAAACTGGTATTAAGGTCGGTACTATATTTAAACCTCGTTTTGGAATAAGGCGGATAATCTTTATAAGAGGCAACAACAGTGTCAGTGCTTGTTACTGTCGCGTTCCGATTTGGGGGGTAAGGTAGCCGGTAAACTTATGCATATCGCATTAAGACCCCGTCTCAAGGATAGCAACGCACCATTACATCTTTAGTCTCTACATGCGATGACTATCTCTTTCCATGAGAAGAGCCATCTGCTTGTTGTTTTTTTGTTTGTTGCAAATATCAGACACGTCTGTTCTTTTTTTATGGAAGAGGGGGCAAACGAGCAGGAGGTGCACCTGATGTTGAGTGATCACCGCCCCCCATGGAAATCTGCAATACCAGAGGCCTTGCAGTTGCGTTGCCGCCATTTATTGTTCGCACAATCGTAATAAAAAAGGTTACAAAGGTTTTGTTTCACTTATTAATATCGTGCCCTATATCGTGCCCTAATACCTGCACGGTGGACGACCTTAACGTTTAAAGTTTTGGTCTAATAAAATATAAAGGCTGAACACCTGACACGAGAAGAAGAAGGAGAAGATTGTTAGTAGTCAAAAAGCTAACACAAAAATACACGAAGAAGTTTATTGCATTCACAGAATTACTGTGTTTCACTGCTACATACTAAATTAGTACTAAATTAAGTTCCTGTTTGTTTTCTCTTCCTTCAATGTGCACCCCTTCCGCCTTCTCTGTCCTCTTTGGAGGTTGACTGGCAGAGAACGCTCTTGGGCGTTAAGTCTACCTGTGCAAATGTATATGTTCAAAATTTAAATAAATAAAATTAAAAAAAAATTACAAATCCGGACATCCCGGTGCATTGGCACAAACTGATGACTGTGCAGTACTCCGAGCCCAGCCATCGGTCGTCAGCTTCGCGTCGTGTATCAGTGCGTGTCTGTATTTTAAATTTTTATCGCCAGTTCGTCTTTCGCGCGCTTGATGTGTATGATTTATATATTTTATGGAATACTCCTTCTCCTTCAATAGGCCCCTCGGCTAAAAAACCAGCCTGTATGCTAATAATACTTAAACTAATAAGCTCATATACTAATAATGTTATAAATGCATAAGTCTGTATGTCTGACTGTTATGCTTTCACGGTTAAACCACTGACCCGATTTTAATGAAAACTGACATGAAGATAGTTGAAAATACCGGTAGTTGAAGAAAAAAAACTTGCCTATGTTTGACACGTAAGCTAACTTTTTTAAAAAAACGTCCCCTAAGAGGCTAAAAATTCGATGGATGTTTGTTTGAAAAACTATATGGACGACGACGGATGGATGACATGTCGTTTTCATATTAAAATATTAATATTTGATGTCATCCACATAGCGCGCTCTCTCGCGGGTAAAGCTGCGCTGCTCAACTAGTACACAATAAACACACATAAAAGCTAAAGTTAGTGTGTTTACATATTTGTTAGGTACTCGATTGCGTAAATCAAATAGACTGAATTGAACAAAATATTGTATACACGTATTATACAGTAAGTAATAAAACTCTGTTCGACATGAAAAGAACATATAGAAAAAAAGTATCTTTAAGCCCATATCCCCGAAGAAGTAGGCAAAGGTACAACCAGCGCACTCACAAGTAGCCAAAGATACTCTGTCCTTCAATGTGGTAGGTAGCAAGCCTATCGCCAACCGGGCACTTATGCAATCCCGGGCAACATTGTTTTTATCAGAAAACTGAAAATACACTTGAGTTGTCTAACCTGGGATTCGAACCTGGGACCTCATGTAGTCAAAATCGACATCAGACCACTAGACTACAAAGCTACCACTACAATCACTATCAATACAAAGCAAGACTACAGCGAAGGTTAATAAAATTAACGAAAAAAAATTTACTCTAAAGACTAAAAAACCCACAATATCAGAAAAAACCACCCGACATAATATGCATAGTGTTAAACTCTTTTCTGACAAACTCTTCTAAATCCAACTTCGATTCCAATCCCGAAAATTTGTTATGTTCATGGTTTCTGTATTTTGCCTTTTCCTTACGAGAATTACAAAGTTACAAAATTATGACAAAATTACCTTCTTAAATTTCAAATATACTTTATGTAAGTTCCTACCAAGGAACTTATATACTATAACTGGAATTGTTACAAAGCAATATTTGAAAAATAAAAATATACTATATTTCGTACCAAATAAAGTTGACATTTGTTTCTTACAAAACAGAGGGGAAAAACGTTCTGAGCAAGACAACGACAAGAGTGGATGTTGTCCATTTCTTGCAATTGACAATGTAAATAAAACTATATAAATGGTAGATTTTTACATATTCTTGCTGTTGCTGTGACAACCTTTTTTTGACTGCGTCTACTAACCCCAAAATATGTGTCAAATTTTAGATTGCTATAGGTAGCATTACTATAAATATTTAATACGACCAAGGTATCTATGCAATCAGTAGGCGACGACCCTACTTGGGCGTTTTTACTAAGAAAAACTAACAACTATCTATCGATATCCAAAAACTAATGACACAACTATCGTATTAAGCTGCCACACAGTATATCTCACAAAAAGGCTACTTAAAATATACTGTTCTCATAGAACTGACAAAAAACCTTCATAACACATGATGCTACATTGCTGCAGACTGAAGTTGTAATTAATAATATGTGAAACGAATATTTGTAACAATTTTAATAATACTGAATAAATTCATCCAATCTCTAATTCAAATAACATAAGCCACAGTTATAAAAATCACGCACCGACCCAACTGTAACGAGATTTTGATTACCTTTGTGCACACAACTCCAGCATGTTTTTGTAG
This sequence comes from Apodemia mormo, assembly GCA_036924255.1. NCBI lineage: Eukaryota > Metazoa > Arthropoda > Insecta > Lepidoptera > Riodinidae > Apodemia > Apodemia mormo. Next base: position 19,664,598 of record JAUPFN010000018.1, read on the forward strand.
AGGCTAATAATATTTTGAAAATTTATTAAACAAACGTTATAAAAACTGGAAATGTTTTTATATGTTAAAATATTAATCGTCCAAAGTAATTTTCACCCGACTACCCAATACGAGGAGGTTCAATTAATTAGGTTGTATTTTTTTAAGTTTGTTACCTAAGGACTAGGTCATTTATAGACCGATTTTGAAAATCTATTTTTTTTTGAGAGAGTATACTTTCTATGTACTTTTAATTTGACGAAGATCTGACGTAGAATTCTAGGGGAAATGGGAAGTCAGTTGTTGCATTTTTCGTTAGTTTATATAAAATTAAAAATTAGCAAATTAGTTTATATAAACATAAATTTAATTCAGTGCCCAAGAGATTTAGAAGGTAAAGTTTATTAAGTTATAGCAATTTTATTGTAGAAAACTTCTTTGATTTTTGTTAAAGAAATATAGATAATTTATTTGCATGAATATGTGTGTTACATATAGATTATTTATTACTGGCTGTTGCCTGCGACTTCGTCCGCGCGGACTTCGTTAGCTCCGCACTGCTCCTCCCCTGTAGGTGATAGCGTGATAATATGTAGCCTATATGTTGACCCGACCTGTTAGTAATATTCATGCAAAATTTGAAGCAAATCCATGCTGTACTTTTTGAGTTTACCCCGGACATACATACAGACAAACAGACACAAATTCTAAAAACTATATTTTTGGCTTTGATATCGATTGTAGAGCACGCTCCAAGTATTCTTTTAAAAAAATATTCAATGGACAGTTTTGACTTTCCTGCGATTTTATTATATGTATATAGATAATAGATTTTAATTTATTACAGATAATTTATTATTAAAAAATTATATATATATATATATATATATATATATATATATATATATATATATATATATATATATATATATATATATATATATTAATTTTACACTTTCAATCGTCGGCACTTGGTGAAATGCCATTGTCATTAGTCCAAACTAGGTTATGATCACTTGTACTTTAATTTAATTTAACTACAAATATAGACAAATAATTTTAAATTAATCGACCGGTTTCGCTTTTTAAAGCATCTTCAGGACGTAATATTCTTTTTAAAATTGCATCAAGTATTTTTAAAATTGTTGCATTTTTAAGTTTATTTACAGTGACAAAAATACAAGTTAATATATTTCAGTTCTTACTTTAAAAACCTCAATATATAATATTATGGTCATCGCTGAATTTTTTAATTAGCTTTATTTAAACGACGGCCCTTACACTGGGCTAGCCTGTATCCGCACAAAAAGTGCAGCCGTGTACTTTCGCCGCGGTAGACACCCGCGACAACAAAGGCGCGGTCCACAAAGGTTGGCAACATTACCCTGTTCGGAAACGTCATCCCGTGGGAAAGGAAAGTCAAGTACCTCGGGGTAACGTTGGACAGTAAAGTGTCATTTAAACCGGACTTACAAAGAATGAAAGTCAAGGCTAAGTTCGTTGTAGGTCGGTATCAATAAACACAGTAAAATGTCACTTAGACACAAGGTGACACTTTACAAGTCGTGCGTACGCCCCATCCTTTCATACGCTTGCGTAGCGTTTGCCCATCTCCCCCGTACGGACTTGCATCCGTTGCAAGTGGTATAAAATAAATTCCTGCGTATTGCCACGGGAGCACCGTGGTATATGCGCAACGTAGACCTCCATAACGATCTTGAATTGCCGAGCTTAGCAAAGCATTTCAAAGAAATCTCTAAAAGATACTTCGATCGTACCATCTCGCATCCGAACCCACTGGTGATAACCGCGGCTGACTACATCCCAGACCCTAATCCCGATCCCAAATTACGTAGGCCCCGCCACGTTCTTACCGATCCCGATGACCCGATAACTCTGGCTAAAGGTTTACACGATAACACTACACACCTACATTCGCGACACCGTCGCCGCCGGCGGCGACGAGGATCCCTGTTTCGCCCTTCGGTGAACCGAGCCCATGGGCAAGGTTCGACGGACGGACAAAACAACACCACTAGCCCTCTCATCGCAAATCACGACCCCACCCTAAGCCGAGGTTCGGTCTCGCAGGAGACACCCTTAGGGCGGTGGGCTACGGCCCTACATCTATAAATTCTGGCTGAGCACTCTGCTCGCCTCCGCGGACGGTGAAACTGTAACAGCCCATAAGGCTAGCAGTAATTGAGCTATTCCGAAAAAAAAGCCTGTATCGTAAGGACCCAAATAGTTAACGACATTGTTAGTTGGAGATTAGCTCTTGTACATTGTAATTTTATTTTCTGAGCGCATTTTTGAGCGATCTGGTTATATTTTTTTCGTTGACAGATTACCGTAATAATTTTACACTACCTACTTGCATAAAATTATTATACAAGTATAATACGTGAAGCAATATTTTTGTATTTCTTTTTATGTTACGTGTATTCCTTTTAAGAATATTAGTTTACTGTACTTCTTCTCGATATAAACTTTAACCACGCTTTTTAACACTTCACAGTTAACGCAATTTTCGTAAAAAAAGATACAATAACATTTTCGGATTCACTCGAGCGTGACGGATTAACATAGATGAGGGGGGGAGGATATCTGATATCTTGTTGAGCATCTTTACCAAATATAATCCTTTTACATAAAGCCAGCCATCAAGGGCAATAAAACAAAAATTGCTATAACTTTGGCTTGTGGAAATCGTCAAATTATATTTTTTCGTTATTCTTACATCACTTCGTTCAAAATGAGAAAGAATTCAGCCCCACTCAAGAATGTCAAGACAACTTTGCAACTTTTTAAACTTCCTACTTTCTTACGTTATACTCAATCCTCCAGATGTTCTAAATTTTAGAAAGAAAGAAAATATTTATTTGCAAGAATATGGGTGTTACAAGTTGTTAAAAATTAATTAAATTACCAACATATTCTACCATTATATGGTATGCAAATAGCTCGCAATTAACCCACCATACTTTAAACTGGCCCATTTCAGCATTTTTTCCTATTATCTAATCTACAAAATACAATAGATCCCCACAATGCTTGAGTAAATCTCTATTTAGCATCTTGGGCTCCCCTATTATTTGTATTTATGTAGTTTGTAGGTTACACGGTCATCTACCTGACAATACACAAATATTAAGATCTCTCTAGATATTTAGGTATGAGGCTATTTCTAAAAACATCATCTAAATGATTAATCTGTCCTGAGAATCATACACAGAGCTTTTTCACTAACCCAGGTACTACTAAACAAATAGGGCGTGAATATCCATATAATAAACTCAACTAAACCACAGGAATTCAGCGATGCATGAAGAAGCGGTCCAAACTATGGATCCTATTTCCGAGTTGTATAACATTTTGCCGTTAAATTAATTAGTTTTAGACTAATCACCCGAGAGGAAGGGTTAACTAACATCACAGGTCAATGATGAATAATTTTTCAATATCCGTTTAACCGAAAGCGAAATCTGGAATATGATGAACGGCATCCGGATATCAGCGTCTTGGATATACAATATTGAACTTAATAAATAAATAAATAAATAAAATAAATATTCACGGGACAAATTACACTTACTGATCTAACTCCAAAGTAAGCAAATTATATGCTTGTGTTGTGGGTGTTAAGTTAACGATACTAATACATAGAAATACATATATAAATACTGGAATATATTTAATAAACACCCAAACCCGGAAATACAACAATTTACGCTCATCACACGAATGCTTGTCCCCGTCGGGGATCGAGCTCGAGTCAGGGTTGCTAACCACGCGATCAACGGGGCGGTAAAATATATATTTCTTTAAATTTAAAGACAGCAAACAAGCAGTGGGAAGGCAGAGATAACCAGCGCCGATAAACACAAAAATGTTAATGATTTAGTAATCGGTTTGTCGCTCTATACCGGTTTTTGAACATTTTTTATATTATAAGATAGCAAACAGGGAAATGGCTCTCCTGGTGGAACGAGATAACTATCGCCTTTAGGCACCAACGATGTTGTGGCGTCGCTGCACTGATCCGTACCGCTGAAGAGTCATAGTGTGGTGGAACCAGCGGGCCAACTTCTTGTCAGGTAACGTCATAAATGTGGAGGTTGATGACGTCACACTCGTGACGAGTTAATGGAAAAGGAAGCTCTTCCCAGCCAGGCAAGGTGTACTGCCTGGGGATCGAAGTCCATTTGAGAAGCGTTGAAACTTGTATTCGTATGTAGTGTATACAAGATAAATAATTGTGACATCGCAAATCAGGAATTTATTTTGAATTTCATTTATTCCATTTTTTAATATTTTTTCTGGTAGCGTTTGTAGATTGCTTGAACAGCTATAGTGTTATTGGTGCGTTGCTACCCGTGTGGCGTTTTGTTAACGCCACTTGTGTAAGTTTACCGAACTAACCCTCCAAACCGAAACACGGTAATAACAATAAAGCTGTCGAGTTGGATAATCGAAGTGAGATCACCACTTAGAAGGTTAATGACTTCACACAAGGATGTGGAAGAAAAAAGATTATCCTAGCTAGGCAAGGTTTACTGCCTGGTGACCAAAATTCATCTGAGAAGCGTTGAAACTTGGATACAGCTTGTTACAAGTTAAATGTAATATCGCGATTTAGAATTTTACTTAGAATTTTTTTTTAAATTATTATTTTCCCTTGTAGCGTTTTTGTAGATTATGCATATCGACTATTAAAATTGTGGTAGAAAAGGAAATCGGAAGGCGTATCACCTAAAATTTGCAATCCGCCTTCGATCAGCGTTGACTTTTAAACGTAACAAAAAATTATCAAAAACGTAGTCAATTGCTTGCTGGTCACTAGATGCACTTTTTGCAATTCACAGCACCAAAAATATTCCAGCGACAACGACTGCCACTAATATACAAGGCAATTATATGTCTTGCAATAACTAAGCAATTACGAAAATTACATATTGTGAGATACGTGATAACCCCGCCGGCTTATGATGGGTTTGCTGATTTTCACTACGTTGAATTTTTATTTGTGTGGTTTTCTTAGGTTGAGATCAGAGTCACTATACATTCACCGTATACATGGATTTTAACCGTGTTGTTTGCAGCGTTATAATGTAGGTGTAAAGAAGTTCATGCTGCTGTGTATCGGACTTGTGAAAAAAGAATGGTAGATGAATGATTGAACAAGTTATAACAGTGCAAATTCGAACAAGCTATAACGGTATCAACTACTACTAATCTACTAAGTGGTAGAGGTCTGCATTTTCTCGCCCGGGTCTGGTACCACCTTTTTAGCTATTCCAGCAGCAATAACGTCAGTGATTGTCACTATCTTGTTCTGGTTTGGAGGGTAAGGTAGCTGGTAAACTTATACATGTGGCATTAGACCTCGCCACAAGAGAGGATAGCACCATTAACATCTTTGGTGTCTATAGGCGATGGTTGACTCTTTCCATCAGGAGACCGATCTGATTATTTGTTATCTTAGGATATAAAAAAAAAAACAAGAAATGTTAAGACTGACGTATCGTGATCAATTATTGTTTTGTTGTGTGCATTCTGGAGAAGGTGACTAGATCAGCGTATTTTTATAAAAATAGTGATGAATATGGAAGAAGCAAGGAAAGTTTGCCAAAATCTAGACATCTTTCTCTCGCTTCTCATTTCCTACTCCGTAATTTATTTTATGTAAAATATATTCACGTTCGTATCCCCGAAAACATAGGCAGAGGTACCCACACAGACAAATGTACCCACGATTAGCCGAAGATACATAGTCCCATAATGTGACCGGTGGCAAGCCTATCGCCAACCGGGTACTTAACCAATCCCGGGCGACTTTGTGTTTATCAGAAAAACTGAAAAAACACGTTTTTGAAATTACCCGACCCGGGAATCCAATACGGGACCTCATGTGGTCAACACCGACACCGGACCAACCGGACCAACCAGACCAACTTAGTGTTAAGATATGTATATATGTAAATTTTTATATGAATGCTTTAAATATTCAAATCCTACAACAATAACCCTTAAGCATAAATAATCTAGCCCGTAAAACAGAAAAAGAAAAATGAAAAAAAGGATGAAAGTAATCACAAGAAAAGGGTGAGCTTTATCTCTCCGACTCAGTGCCAAAACACAATAACACGCGAGTCATGTGTAAGAGCGTGTCACTTACCCAACGTCACCCTTTTTGTGAGCTTCTTGATAGAACGATTCTGCGCTAACAAAGCTTACTGAACAATAACAAATGTTTTTTACGAGCACGCGACGGCAAAGACTTATGTTTTGTGTGTCTAATGACACCTTACTTGTTAAGATCTGTCCAATTATCTTATGACAACCGTTTTGTAGATACATAGGTTAATATTTATAGTCACGGTAAAAATAGGTTCGTCACCTTAAGATCTAGTTTCGTTCAATTAAAGTTTATCTGACAATAATTATTGCATCAATTATTGCTGCTCGTTCTTCAATTCTTACAGGTCTCGGCATTATTATGACATTACGAAAATAAAGGATATTATATTTATGGCACATATATTTTCCAATGCAATATTGAATAACACTAGAAATCTAAAAATAACAACGGTGACATGAACCATGACAATAGTTTTATCATAAATAGTAATGGCAGGTCAAATCAATAAAAAGGTTTTAATTAAAAAAACATTAGCATCTCTTTAGATAATAATCATTTACACACATTGATATATAAAAACCCAAGATACACAATCAGTGTCTCAAAAACGTCCTCTAAGAATGAGTGCACAATTTAAAATTGTGCACTCACTTCAAATAGAAGCCCGTCGCTCACGTCACTGCCCGCACGTCAAAAATACAGAATTGTTCTCTGATAAATTGTAAAATACAACATCATGAACGTTAAAAAAATATAAGATATTGTATTTTCGGTAAGTATAAGAGTATATCGATTTATTTTTGTCGTTTATGTTACTAAATATAGGGTGTAATGTATGATTTTCATTTTATTTGTCTTAAAAATGTACTCGACGCTCCAAATATAATACGACAAAATTTCAATGGTCACTTTTTCAGTAAAAGCACAGTGCATTACAACCTCCTTTTAATTTAGTCGAATAATACAAATTGATCCTGTTATTATTAGTGGAGTCGATTTTTTTTTTTCATTAATAAGTTAATTTTTTTTAATAAGATTAATTTTTTTCATTAATAATTTTGAATACCTTTTATAGTTGTTAACCAACTGCCAAAAGAGAAGAGGACATCAATTTGACGATTTTAAAATGTTTGATTATATTGATTACTTATTTTGTGGACCAAGTTAGGTGATTCTTTTTATTCTATTTGTACGAATATAAAATAACAATATATAATTGTGATTCTTACGATGAACTTTGGAGATATATTACGAAACTTTTAATATAACAATAGGAAATCATAAGTAGCATCGAATTTTGTTCTGTTTACACGTGTTGTTGATAACGATTTCTTAAGTGGAAGGCACAGGTTGCATTAAGAATGTTTATTTTTTTATTTAATAATTTATTTTTAATAAAATGTTGTTTTTGATTGCGGATATCTTATACTATACATATTATAAATGTTAAAATTTGTATGTTTGGATGTTTGATAATCAATCACGTAAAAAATGGCTGTACCAATTTAGATTTGGACTCGGATATAAGATGACCTGGAATAGCATATAGAATACTTTTATCCTAATGCAGAGATCTGCAGCTGGTCTCGTATAAATTTTAAGTGACTGTTTATATGTACGAGTTGTTTTATTTGCATATTAGCTGTTACCCGCGGCTTTGCTCACGCATATTTACTTTAGAACTTATTTAACCTTTCTTTATTTTATTAAAAATTTCTACATTGCCGGGTGGGCCGCTAGTACGTTAAAAATAATATTTACATATTCATCTTAATTATTTATATACGACATTTTTGTTATTAAAATGTAAGTAAAAAACGTAAGACCTGAACTTCCTATAACTTCTAAATTTTCTATACCTAATATCATAACTAACTATACCTCAAACTAAAAATATCTATTAGTAACACACCTATCGAAAAAACTAACGTAATTATAAAAGAAATTTATAATTAACAGGAAATATCTAATCTAAAATTATCTTTGGCAATAATTATTATATGTACTAAACTATACTCCAAACTAAAAATACGTATCTATTAGGATTTCTGTGTATGTAACACACCTATGTAACCAACTAATCTAACTATATTAAAAAATCTGTAAGCTGGTTGACCCTACAGGCCACCTGAAACTTCCCGCTAAATTTGAGTATTTTAACCTTAAAGAAAAAACTATGCCTAAGCATAGACTATTGAATTAAAAAAGTTCAAAAATCCAAAGTTGTTTTTTTAAATGGTACTTAGTTATTCAGTATTTGAAAAGATGTATATTTTTTCAAAATCATCAACGAGTTTGATCTTCCGAATAACATTGAACACAATTTTTAGCTCTAAATTGTTTTATTGAAATTTTTTATACGAGGGTCAATAAAATTTTCAGAAGCCGACATCGCATTAGTAACTAACCTATTGTGTTTCAAATGTCTATGGGCAGTATTCGCTCGTACGTCTGCAGATACTATAACTAAACAAATGTTCGTTTACATAATACTGCAAAAAAAAAACAGAAAAACTGAAATCTAATTCAAAACGAGAATTCTACGAAAAGCTAAACTTAGTTCTAGGAAATTAATGTGTTTCCTTACTATGTTGTCGGTACAGTATATAATAAGTCTGGAAAAAAAATCGTGTCTGTTATCATGTAAGAATCTATGAACTTTATAACGTAGTCATAGTCACCATTGCAGTAAATTTCCTATTTCAGTATATTCTAAATCTATTAGACTATGCAAACAAAATGTATCAATATCAAGCGTCAAATACTACATGGCTATAAACCCACAGTTTGCATATATGTGTAGGTTCTGTGTAATAGAACCAATAACCTATAACGTTTGAAATATAAATAAATTATTTTAATGGTCATTATTTGTTTTATTGATATATAAATGTTCTACGCAAAAACAGATTTTCGACAAGATTTTTTTATGTAAATTTTACAAACCCTTAAAATACTACCTCAATGCATAAAAATATTTATATTCGACTCCACATGTACCTTGTCCTACCAAGTCAAAAATTTTATTGCTTTTTGTACATTGCTTTTTAAAAATGACTTTAAATCTTGCAGTTAAGGTTGAATATGCAAAAACACGTTTGTGCCATAACTATAAACTTTTTAGACTGAATTAACGACAGTTTTGAGTGTCAGTTTTGTTCGGAACTGTGTATCTTGGGTATTTTATATCAATGTTTACACAAGATAAAATAAGGATCTCAAATCAATTACAATAGATATAGCAATTTTTGATTAAAAATATTACGCTTATTTTATTTTTATTTCAAAACACATCAAGTTGGGGGTTGGAATTTTAGTGGCTACCTTACCACCTAAATCAGAACACGATAGTGACAAGCACTGACGCAATTAGAGCTGGAATATATAAGTTCGTGGTACCAAGCCCGGGCGGAACGCTACAGAACATTGTAGGTATAGGCGATGGTTATGGAGATGTCAAGTCAGGATGACATTACCACTGTAAAGTTTGATGACATCGAAAAGGAAAGATCTGCCCAGCCACGCAAGGCTTAGGTACTGTCTGTTAACCAAAGTCCATTTGAGGGTGTGCGTCAGGATAGCGGGTGTATTTTTTAGAATAGTTTAATTTTATTGCAGATATTTGGTATCTTCTGTGTACCTTTACGTACCTCTCTTGAAAATCTGTGTACCGCTATGCATACTAAGATATTTAAAAAAATATGTATACCCACCAGTGATGTCATAAAAAATGAGAAGTCGTTACTTCTGTTTCCTAGCAAAGTAGGCAGAGTAACCCACACAGAAATAAATTCTCCGATTCATTGGTTTGTTATTTGGTGAGTTGAGTAGTAATCTCCATTTTCATATTATGCCAAAATACGATCAGTTAATTTAGAGCCATAAGCTGATTTCTTTTACAACGTTCATCAAAAAAGACACTTCATATTGATAGTCGATTATAATTACCCAAGCAGTAATCATTATACCAAGTTATTTTTAAGCACTTTATTGTACAAAGGCGTTACTTAACGCTATTAAGCTTTTTCTCGAAGTTTACCTTGTTAACAAAACAATACTGGGCAGTGCGAAACAAACTTATTACGAACTCTTGATAAAACTATACACTGTATAGTTGATCATAATTAAAACATTATAAAGAATAAACTTAAAAATACTTTTTCCCTTTGTGTGCTCGTTTGGTTATTTTATCTCTACTGTTGACTGCTACGTCACAGAATACTGAAGACTAGCGAAGTCAATGTACATACAAGTAATATTCGAGAAACGCACACATAGACACCTATTACGGACGTAATATCTCGGAATGGTTCGGGACAGTTTGTTCGGTGCTGCTTCGTGCTTCATGCTTCGGGCTTCGTGATTAGGCGATAGCTTATAATAGGCCCAGATCATGAGATCCCGGGTTGGATCCCGGGCCAGGCGAAAGTGTTGTTGAGAATTTTTCGATGGTTTTCTCGAAAATTCAGATTCTCAGAAGCAGCTCGAGTCTGGCAGGTGTTGTGTAACCATTTTCGTACCTTGTAGTAGGGAAGTCCAAGATTCTAAATGGGTAGTTACTCGAACGTAGTAGAGAACTATTGGATTTTGTAGATTAAATTACAGGAGTAATAAAAGGTTATACAGTGTGTAAAGAAAACCCGTCCGATCCGAAGCAGGCATATAGGTTGGTTAAAGGCATTACTGAAAAAAGGAGTAAAATGTCTTTATTTCTGAAAATAAAAAAGGTATCTTTTTTCCCTAGAGTATATTCATCTTATATTTCCCTAGAGTTAAGCAAATATTTTAAAAATTGCAACACCTTTTCGCTGTTTGTTTCAATGTTTCGCTATGGCGGCTTTCACACAAACACCACGCGAAGGCGCGCTATTTGTTTTTCGGCTTTTTACAAAGAATCTTTAAACGCGCCGCATGTCCTTTGGTAGCATCCGACTGGCGCGGCATTCTTTGATAATAGAATTTACGTATTTGTAGGTGTTGTCATACTTAATGTATGAAAATACCATTTAAGATTATTTTTTTATTGGGAAAAATAATTAATTAATATCCATAAAATAATTACACATATGTAACCGTATTACGGTACAAATAACACCATTAATTATCTGACGGTGTTTTCTTTACACACCGTATGTTTTTATTTCAATGGTGGAGAAAAAATAGACAGATAAAAAACCTTAAAAAAACTGGGACTTGGAAATACTAAATCGCATCAGATTAAGGTATGGTGGGTTAATTTTAATTAAGTGTAGCGTATGGGAGTGGGAGGACCACAAAGTTGCAAAGAAATCGTTGTTTTGACATTCTCGAGCGCGTCTAAATTTTTTTTATTATAGAGGAAATGATGTAAGAATGACGAAAAAAATATAATCTAAGAATTTCCACAAGCCAAAGTTATTGGAAATTTGATTTTTTTTTGCTCTAACCGGCCTCCTCTATAAAGGTCTTATATTTGGTGGAGAGCCTCAAAAGTATACGAGGTACCCTATATTAATCTGACGCGCTCGAGTAAATGTAAAAATCCCCTCTTGAGCTCCCCTACTATTGGATAAGCACGTGAAGCTGTCGGTCCCGTTTATCGCTAGAAATGATTGATAATCGTTATCAGGTTGGTAAATATGGTGATAGGTGTTACCGCTCATCTGTCGGTAAGCCGGAGAAGTGTGGTGAACTGAAAAGTCTTTAGACGTTTGTTTTACTCTGCCTACCCGGCAAGGGAACTGGGTGTGATAAAGCTCATTTCAACTTTACAATCCCTCTCTAATTGTAAATGCGAATGTTTGTATGTGTGAATGTATGGGGGAAGGGAGGTAAACGTTATGACTTCACGAATTTTGATTATATTTGGAATATTGGTAGTTCATGCTAATCACTTATGCAATTTTATTTTTCCGTATACAAAAGCGTTGTTTCCTTGTAATTCTTAATAACTTTAAACATGTAATTGGCAACATTTTATAAATGCGAGCATAAGGTTATTTTTCAAGTAATAATTTCAAGTAAGCCATAAATAGTTTTTTTTTTATAGAAAAAAGGAGCAAACGAGCAAGAGGCTCACCTGATGGTAAGTGATTACCACCGCCCATGGACAGCCACATCACCAATTGCTTAAACATGACACTTCCATCGTGATGCCTAGTAGTCACGACTACTAGGCGATAGAGTTTCGCAATGTCTCTCCCGGATATGTTACCACCGATTTGCTTATTTCTGGTGCAATAGCGTCAATGCTTTCAATGTCGTAGTTCGATTTGGAGGGTTGGGTAGTCGGTAAACCTAGCATGTTACATAATTACGTTTGGTGTCTTTAAGCGATGGGAATTTAAGCTTTCCCATCAGGAAATATATTTTCTTGTTTTCTATACTATGTTGCCAAAAAATCTTTAAAGTTATCATTTTGGTGTTTATATTTTTCAGCTGAAAATTGCTATGTTAAGCAACACTAATAGGTGTTATATAATTCGGTAAACGTTCCATTCGTGCTAGTTATGTAAGCAATGTATCGCTTTTCTTGATCGGTAATTAATTTTAATTCCCACGCATAAATTTCACTGTGAAATTCTGTTTTGTTAACACTTTACGTATAATATTCACGGGACAAACTACACTGACTGATCTAACCCCAAAGTAAGCAAATAATTTGCTTATGTTATGGGTGTTAATCAACGATACTAATACATATAAATACATATATAAATACCGGAATATATTTAATAAACACCCAAACCCGGAAATACAAACATTTATGCTCATCACACAAATGCTTATCCCCGTCGGGGATCGAACCTGAGCCTTGTCTATTACGTAGTCAAAGTCCCACCACCAGGGAACCACTCGACCAACGGGGCGGTCTATGACGGGAAAGATAAACCATTGTCTATAGAAACCAAATGTGTTAATAGTATGTTTTTTCAACGCTCAAAACTCGGTCGGATTTTTATTTCTTTCTTTTGGAAGGGTATGCTTACCGTGTAGTCCCATTTTAATTTGGTGACTTTCTTATGAAGGGCTTCGAAGATATAGGAATGGAGAATTCGGTTGCTGTAGTTTAACTAACTATATTAAAAAATATTTATTGATTAATATTATTAAATAACCAGTGACAAGTCTTTTTGCCAAAAGTCTACTTAATATTTTAAAATCAGTTTTTTTGTATATAACATTAGATAGCAAACAAGCAGACGGCTCTCCTGATAGAAAGAAAAAGTATCGCCTATAGACGCCAGATCAGCCCTGGATTTACACTTGGGGCACTCGGGACTAGTACCCAGGGCAACAAATTGTAAAGGGCGACAAAATGCGAAGTGTTAAAAACAATTCACGTATACATGCTTTTATTTTTTTACGTTTACTTAACTAATTAAAGTGTGGATGATGCCTCTGTGGTCTAGTGGTCCAGCGTTGGCGTTGACGACATGAGGTCCCGGGTTCGATTCCCGGGTCGGGCACATAAAAAAAGTGTTTTTTCAGTTTTCTTAAAAACACAATGTTGCCCGGGATTGGAAAGTGCCCGGTTGGCGATAGGCTTGCCACCTATCACATTTGTGGGACCAAGTATCTTCGGCTAATCGTGGGTGCACTTGTTGTACCTCTGCCTACCCCTTCGGGGATATGGGCGTGAAGATACTTTTTTTTTGGATGATGCCTAACTTGCAATCAGGTTAGGTTCTAGCTACCTTAGCTCCTTTTTTAACCCCTCGAGTCCCATCCTCGCTTGCGCGGTATTTAGCGGTGGCATTCGTTACTAATTGACCCGTGCCAATGCTGACACCGCGTTGTACAAATAATATGATTTCTCTATAATTAAAGCATATTTTATCATTCTTTAAACGATTACGTATTGATCGATATATTTTCTGTCTACTAGGATTCAAAATAAAGTTATTCAGAAAGAAAGAAAGAAAGAAAATATTTATTTGCTAAGAATATGGGTGTTACAAGTTGTTAAAAATAAATTAAGTTACCAACATATTCTACCAATGTATGGTGTGCAAATATTTAAAAAAATATCATTATATAATATTGCATTTAAAACTATAAATTGTATCGATTTTTTAGAATTACTACCGGATCGGAACGCGGCCACACACTGAGAAGATCCGGCGAAAGAAACTCAGCGGGCTGGTCTTTTTATCTATTTTATGTTCTTGTTATAAATATACAAGGATAATTCCATATTACAAAGTTATTTTTATAATTAAAATTTTCATATTTTGAGTAACTTTTTTTTATAATTTACAAAATGTTCACCATTTACAAAATTTTACTACATTGAATTTTTTTAAGGACAATTCAACAAACTTATATTTCTATCCATTAACATTTAATTTTATCGTCTAAAAATTCTTTAATATCATAATAAGTTTTATCTAACAGCAAATCAAACAACTTTTTGCGAAATTTATTTATAGGCGATGTTTTAAGACTATCAGGAATATGATTGTATATAATAATAGACATACAATACACATTTTTTGTAAAATATTTAATTTTTGGTAAAATACTTTACATATATTATATATGTAAAGTATTTTACCAAAAATTAAATATATAAATTCTAATTAAAATTAGCTGCGGTCATATTTAACCATTGAGCGCCAGTAGAAGCTTAAAAAATACGAAGCGGTCATATTATATGACCCACTAGGATTCCACAGGTTAATGAAAAAGCACTATTGAATGTATTAACAATGGGCGACATTTTAACGGTACCCGGAGGCGGTACTAAGGGTAAAACCGGACCTGGTTGGGTAAATGGTGCGTAGGTATACGTGTGGTGTGATAGCAATGCCACATGCACAAGTCTACCGGCTCCCCTACCCTCCACATAGAAACACGACAAAGGGAAGCATTGACGCTATTGTGGCAGGAATAGGCAAGGCGGTGGTACCAAATACCAGGACGATTACGTTGCGTAACTCTGCCACCTAGCAGTCACGATGATTGTATCCCGTATAGCCAATCGGTTGCCTTTTTCGACCTGCCTAGTATTGCGGTAGTTGGTCTATTAAGGAGCTCGGACCAACACGGAGTAAAAGTCAATCTATAGGTACTTATATAACACAAAAAATATTTTTGCTTATGTCCATTAAAAACTTTGAAACTATCGAACCCACGCGATGTGCCCTGATTCGAAGGCATATCACCTAAAATTTGCAATTCACCAGCGATCATCAATGACTTTTAAACGTATCGAAAAAACATCAAAAATGCTGCTAATTGCTTGCTGGTCACTGGGTGCACTTTTTGCGATGTCACAGCACTAAAAATAAGCAATGCGCATTGCGAGATACGTGATAACCCCACCGGTTTCATTTGAAAGACAATAATGTGAATATGGTTTTAACTCATAATATATATTTTTCTTTTATTCAAATAAACATTTGCAGGTACTTCTGACGAATCGACATTTTTAGAATCATATTTCGTAAAATCAATGATTTATAATCTATTCTATCTACTTATATCTTTTCTAGACTTCGCTATTGATAAAAAAAAATCGTTGCAAACGACTATGTTCAACATCTTTCAACGCCCGACCGATTAAGATGAAATTTTGGTACACAGATGATGAAATAAGGCGTAGCATACTTTTAATTCTAAAGAATATGTTTTTTCGTGGAATTCACCAACATTTTTTACAATGCAGCGGGCTGTAGAATGCCACTAGAATTTACAGGTTAACTGAAAAAAGACTGAAGGACATCATAGTTATTGAACAGATGTAACCAATAAAAATTTAATAAAGAGCGAATATTGCTTAACTACATATAAATTCGAAACGAAACTTGTGTACTTCCAAATTATTAAAAAAAAATGCGTACTGTTTTAAGCTATGCACTTCAATACTTATACGTGGATATCCGCACTAAGCATTTTTTTCGATAATTTGGTTAAAATTTTAGTAACTATTTTTTATATGACATGTAAAGACCCTATCTGACCCGAAAGAGATATACCTATAGGTAGGTCAATGACATATTTTTAAATGCCTCATTTTAGTACTAAACTTGAGAACTGCCCCTTAAATTAAGCAAATATTTTGAAAATTTATCAATACCCATAAAAAAATAATTAGGTACACATATATGATCGTATCAAGCTATCAAATAATACCTTTGACGATAGAACCGGCTTTTTTTACACTATTTGGTATCAGAATCGTGTATTGATCACCTCATTCAGTATGCAGTATTTTATCACTCAACCTATATAACCGATAACGGTAAAGTTCCAAATTTTCATCTTGTCATTTATGCCAAATTCGCAAGTTTTCAACATCATCAAAATTTCAGAAATACATACAAGTCAAATAAACTTATTTATAGACTTGAACCTTTTGGCCAAGAGACTGTAATCATGAGTTGAGTCCACTCGTAATACGGTACGTATTTTTCCAACTTAGGCGAGACCTCGAATTTCATAACTAGATATCTATAAATACTCTTCTTTCAATATCAGTTATTCACAGATCGAATAAATCAGATGGCAATAGATTTTTATGAAGTATGACATATTTTTTTCTCATTATGTTATAATGTTTGTCACATAAAGGTATATTTAAACGTATTCTAAAAGATCACATATTTTACGCCAATTACACAATGACGGAGAAATGTATTGGTTTATTTTTCCAACCTTAATACAGTACGTAGGAAGCATCTTATAAAATCATCGTCAATATTTGTGAACAAAGTTGATCGACGCCGATGAAGCACTTGAAAGTTGTTTCTTAAAAAATTTGCTATCATGTTTTCTTTAGCTAGAGTAATATTTACCACAAATATTTCGTTACTACAACAAGTCAGAATACGACTTTTTTGACGTGAATATGTCTTTAAATTTACTTTCATAGTGAGGGACAGTTAAAAAACAGGTGATAATAACAAAATTTGGGATAACGTTTGGTGTTACAGCTACATAACTATCATCATCATACAAAATCTAATTACACCATTAGATAGGTGAAGAATCAATAAATTTGATAAGCTGAGTGCGAACTACCATACTTTACGAGGGACGGCGTAGGAAGTGCTGTAATTTTTAGATAATTTCGCTGCGTAACGTAACAGAATTTTCATATAGGTAGTCTATCTTTTTACTCGGAGCAGGTATCACGTTTGATTAAGTCTTGTGCGAGAGCTCTTGTAAAGATTTATCGACCGTGTAAGTAATAGAATTCATTTTAACTGCTTATCGTAAATATATATGGCGCATAAGTGAAAAAATAGGAAAAATTTTGCTATCGATCAAAAAAATATTTAAATGTCAAATTAAAATACAAGGAACGTACACCGTCTGAAAGATATTCTAAATAACAATCTAATGATTTTTTCCGAGCAATCGTTCGGACTAATTTCTGCCGTTGAATTTATTATCGGATTTATAAATCGCACTAACCTTTGGATAAACCGATTTTGATTGGACGCAGGTTTTTGAGAAAAAGAGCTGATTAGATTTTGTGGTCAATCGGTATATTCATCTGGAAGTTACATTAAAAAATACTGTTGTGTCTTTCTTTTTTTATAAGTTCTCAATTGATCGAAATCTCTTATATTTTCTGTAGTATATTTCCTGATTACTCGAAGACAGCTGGACTGAATTGAAAATTACTTTATACTTCGAAAGTATTTATTACCCTAGTTACAAAATTGCCTCTGTGGTTTAGTGGTCCAGCGTTGGCGTTGACCACATGAGGTCTCGGGTTCGATTCCCGGGTCGGGCACTAAAACATGTTTTTTCAGTTTTCTGATAAACACAAAGTTGCCCGGGATTAGAAAGTGCCCGGTTGGCGATAGGCTTGCCACCTATCACATTTGTGGGACCAAGTATCTTCGGCTAATCGTGGGTGCACTTGTTGTACCTCTGCCTACCCCCGTCGGGGATACGGGCGTGAAGATACTTTACAAAATCATAATAACCTAGAATAGATAAAAAACACGGGCGAGACTTCATACGTCGTTTTTCTTAGTCTATGTCATTCTATGTCAACTTCTTAACTTATCCACATTTAATGAATATTTTTTAAACTTGGGGAATAATAGTAGTTAAAAAAGTTGGAATTTAGGTAAGGTTAACGTAACTAAATATTCTGTGAATATTTCAATTGTCTAACAGTTATCATTATTAAGACCGAGAAAAAAAGATTGCGGAAAAATCACGTTTGTTGTGCCCCGCTTAAATATTTATTTTATTCCATTTTTAGTATTTGTTGATATAGCAGTAGTGTCTATTGTGCGTTTTTACTATATTGTCCCTTGTGTGTTTTGTGAATTTTTATATTTGACTACTGAAAAGCTTATCATTCAGCATCAGGAAAAAGCAAGGCAATAAATGCAAAACATTCACAAAGGTCTAAAAGTTAAAGAAGGTCCTAATTGCACAGTGGTACTTTCTTATCCACCGTCCATACTAAGTTATGCCACTTATATAGTGGAAATTATTACATTGTTTCAGTGGCACTATAGAAGTCACACAAAAAAGTGCGCGAAATGTATTTTATATTAATTTAATTTTACTACTATAAATTAAATTACCTACTCTAATTTCTTCTTTTAATTACATCATCACCAAAACTTAGCCCCAAATTCAGCAAAACCTACACTTCTGTCATTAGCTAGTTATTGAGTGATTTAAAATTCGCTGAATTGGTGTGCAAACTCCAGAAACTTGCAGTATCGTTAATCACATGTGTGAGTGCCAACGAGATAGTTGCTTTGATTAATCGAGTCTATCTTAATAGAGATATAATATATTGCATTCAGGTGAATTCAGATTTACTTCCAATCATAGAGCATATTTTAGTAAAGAACGGGTGTAAGACGAAATCGTTACTATCTACATATATACTCGTATACTATTAAATGTATTTTGCAACTCTCCGTGGACTATCACATGTGTCCTTTATAATGCCACTGAAAGGAAAAAATAGTATAAGAACACTAAAAGGAGGGTTAT
Source organism: Apodemia mormo (assembly GCA_036924255.1). Taxonomy (NCBI): domain Eukaryota; kingdom Metazoa; phylum Arthropoda; class Insecta; order Lepidoptera; family Riodinidae; genus Apodemia; species Apodemia mormo. Next base: position 19,683,676 of record JAUPFN010000018.1, read on the forward strand.
TTATTATTTCTAGTGTATGATTGTTTTTTTTATAACACGCTCTGTAGCCTAAACGGCTTGATGGTTAGAAATTTAAGGGGTGTCATTATATTCATGACTACTAGGTTGAAGGGATATATATTAACTCGACATACTTATAGTACCTCATTTTAGTAATTCCTGTCACTTCCTGCTTCTACTGCAATATTCTGATCTGGTGACGTAGCCTGCAAATTCTTACTGTAACAAAGCTGCCAGCTTGTTTGCTCTGTCATGCTATGACAATAACAGATAAAATTTGAACAAACCACGACTCTACATTATAAGTACTCTGGGCACTCACCGTTATGCACGGATATCACTATATGTGAACATCATAATTACGCTAGCGTAAATACAGTGGATGTAATTATACGATAATGTTGTTGCCTGAACCGGAGAGTTGAATGCTATTGATCATAGCAGCAAAATGGACTATTAACGATGCATGTGCTTATTAATATTATAATTATACTTTATGGTAAGAGGGTTCTTGCGTCTAAGAAAGAAAAGAGAACAGACTGGATCATTTATTTATTTATTTAAACACTTTTTTACACAAATCAGTACAAAAGGCGTAACTTAATGCTATTAAGCATTTTCTCAACCTTGGTTATGCTGAGAGAAAAAACTTGAGTAGTGCGTAAAGAGCATATTATTGCGAATTGAAGTATAAAATCTAATCACAATTAACTAGATACTTATTTACATTTATATCATTGCATAAGGAAACAACTAAATAGTGTATTATACATATTCCAAATATATATATACACATACACACATCATCACAATTTATTATAATTAATGTCAATATAACAAAGGTTACACTTTGGAAACACTAAATTAAAACACACGTGAGTATGAATTTAGCACGAGTCTAAAACTAGCGCACGGCCAGCACATGTACACCAGACATGTGAAAAACGGCTCCTTAAAAAGAAAGGGGAGATATAGTTCTTTTGATCAAAAGAGATATATCACTCTTTTCATTTAGCTCATCTAGAGAACTAGTGTCTTCATCTTTTTGGACTCGTTCAATGTCTGGACTACGCGTATCGTGTACGCATCGCTAAGCCGTTAGCGATTAGTTCATTTAATGAACTAGTCGCTTAGTGACGCATACGCGACACGCGAAGTCCGCGTATGTTACCGTTCTTTATTCGTCGATGATCGGGGAAACTCGTGCCTACTACAGCTACGGTGCGCTGTCGGCTGCGCTCGGCCGGCTAGCGATTCAAAGAGCTGATTCTGCCATTGGACAATTAACTAAGCGACTGAGCTTATTGGGAGCTAGATTGAAATCAAGAGCTAGTTCATTTGTATCTCTCATTCAGGAGCTACCCAAGTCCAATTTACACGACCTCCCATAGCAGCTACGGCAGAACGCGAACTCATGATCACGGAGCAGATACTAAGTTTTTGTATTTGCTCCGTGCTCATGATCTGTCGGCCAGTGCGCGGGCGCGGCGGAATAATAATATACGATGCGCCTGCGCGAGCTTGTTTGTACCGCAACGACAAGCGACCATGTGACTCCCGAATGGGAATACGGTTTACTACAACTTACATATATACCTAGCTACACGTTACTGTGGCTAAGTCATGCAATCGAGTTCTCAACACACTACCATCTATATCGATTAAAAAAAAACGATGTGCATAAATCTATGTCACCATGTGCCATCTTTATCGATGTATCGTCTACAATGACTTAAAAAAATCGATTTGCATATGTATGTCCCACAGAGCACAGAATCGCAGTCGGTCGCGACCCACCGCCCCGTGGGGCGCGACCGACTGCGATTCTGTGCTCTGTGGTATGTCCCCTGAGAATTTCAAAGCTGGAGAGATTTTGAGTCTAACTTTGAAGTTTGATAGCAATTAGTTCATTATATTTTTTTTTTTGGTATTTTTCTATAAAATAAGTCATCAGGTAATTAATGCTACCCATACAAAGTGGGTCGCTACTAAAATAATATTAATTAGGACGAGCGTAGCGAGCCCTACACTAGGCGACTTTCTATGCACTTTTGTGGTACATTTTACTGAAAAAATATCGCACTTTTAGGTTTAAGCTTTGACGTGGTGGTTTAAATTCATGTCTAAATATGTTATCTACTATTAAAATGCTATTTCATAAACATTAAAAAAATAGAAGATACATTTTGTATTAGAATTTTATTACTTCTAACGCCATCTATTATAAAACTAACGAGTTAAAATGCTACAAAGCTACACTAGGCGACGATCTGTGCCCTTTAGTGGTACATTTTACTGAAAAAATATCGCACTTTTAGGTTTAAGCTTTGGTGTAGTTGTTTGATTTCATTTAATTCATTTTCATTCACTCCATTTTAATACTATATTAATCAATTAAAACACTTGTACTTTTTAACTTCCCACTACGTATGTAGATAGGGAGGTTACTGATCTTGCTCCGTTTTTCAAAAATGGAGTTTTCACCGTATGTTCACGTTTTGTGGTCTTAGGAACCATTTTCGACTGTTTTCGCGATGGCGTCAGTATGTCTGTATGTATGTGTATGTGTGTGTGTGTGTGTGTGTGTGTGTGTGAGTGTGTGAGTGTGTGTGTGTGTGTGCGTGAGTGTGTGTGAGTGTGGGTGTGTATGAGTGTGTGAGTGTGTGTGAGTGTGTGTGTGTGTGTGTGTGTGTGTGAGAGAGAGAGTGTGTGTGAGTGTGTGAGTGTGTGTGTGTGTGTATGTGAATGTGTGTATGTATGTGTGTGTGAGTGTGTGTGAGTGTGTGTGTGTGTGTGTGTGTGTGCGTGTGCGTGTGCGTGTGCGTGTGTCAACAACTCATAAGTTTTGAACGCCTGGACCGATCGAAACGCGGTTGATGGCATTCGATTGGATTCCGCTCAACTTATACTTCCTGAAAATTTAAACCAAATAGGCCCAAGAGATTTTGAGAAATTTTGAAAAAAACCCAAAAAAAATTGTGGCGAAACAGAATTTTTTTAAATAACTTCCAGATTAATACATACACTAGTACATAAACTAATCAGCTCTATTCCTCAAAAAATTACGTCACATAACTTTCCTCAAAATTATTCGTTTGGAAGAAATCGTTGACAAAATTTTTGAAAAAAGTGTTTTTTCGTCATAACTTCGAAATATTTCAACCAATCATTTTTTGATATTCTACGATATTTTAATACTAAAAAATTACGTCGAATGCCTTTTTAAAAATCAAAACCGAATCTTATTTTCAAAAGTTACAGCTTTTCAAATATTATAATTACGCAATAGCAAAGTTACTTAATATTTTTGAAATAACTTTCAGGCTAATATACCGATTGACTTCAAAATCTTATCATCTTTTCTCCTTTAAAAACTGCGCCACGCACCGTTAATTGAATAAAAATCGGTCAATTTGTTTGGGATCTATCAATGACGAAAATTTTTGAAAAAAATTTTTTTGACATTGCTTCGAAATTTTTGAACCTACCGATTTTTTAGCTAAAGCAATATTTAAATTTCAGTTTAATGCCATTTGAAAGATCAAAATCGATCATCGTTTCCAAAATATACAGCTTTTCAAAAATCAATATACTGCCATTTTTATCAAAATAGATGTTTATACTGAAAAAACCTATGCTTATAATATTTACTATTTTGAGCTTAAATTACGTTAATTTAGCGGGAAGTTTCAGGGATGGCTTGCAAGGTCAACCATTTACAGATTACAGAAAGTGATAGGTGACCAGTCTATCACCAACTGGGTACTTTTCCAATACCGGGCAACGTTGTTTTTATCAGCAAACTGAAAAACCGCATTTTTGATTTGCCTGACTCGGGAATCGAGCCCTGAGAGTTTCTCTAAGGGAAAAATTCGAAAATTTTATTCGCTGAGTTTCTACCGCCAATTTTTCGTGCCTGCGGTAAGTCCAATATTAATTCTAAAAATTTTTAAGGTTAATTTAATTAAATTTTCTTTATAAATCAACTTTTATTTTTAAAACTCATTTTTCCTAGAAAACTCTTTTACAAGAAAGTTACCATAAATAAAAATTGATTACTATCAATATTAGAGCGAAGATTTAAGATAAGATCTAAGATTCAAGAGCGAAGTGGTAGCGCGAGATAGATCTTGAGTTGCTACATATTATAGGTAGGTAGATACTATATTATAGGTAGGTGTAAAATATGTAGATAACCTTAATAATTGTTATGTGTAGATAACATTGACAATTATAGAAATCGTGTTTTTAATAAATTAAGAAAATTTTAAAGAATATTTCTTATACATAAGTACTAAAAAAGTTATCTTAGAAACATTTTATTTTTTATTTTGGTTTTATTTTTCTGCGCCTCCCTAGATACAAAGCCTGACGACGCCTTTGATGCGAATATAATAAATAAAGTACATGATACATTAAAAGATGTTGAAGTCCATGATACATTAAAAGATGTAATTCGCATAAAAATACTTTCCTAAGAATATTACTAGATAATATAACTTAGTGAGCCCTTACAAAGCTCTGCTTTTTGCTAGTATTATTTATTAAAAAACTTTACATTTTACTTAAAAACAAAGGTGATCACCGAATGCGATTTTAATCAGGCATTTCTTTGCTCGCTGTACCCGAGAAATATCTGCCTTCAAAGATATAGATTTTGTATCAGTGACATATTTATGCGTACATAAATTCCATCTTAGATACCTCACAGACATTTTAAGCATCAAATAGTTGGATCGAGTGAGAAACGGCGATGTACTTTATCACGCGAATTTCTGCGCCGCACCGTAGATGACAGAATGCCTACCTTATAAAACTTTTAAATTTAAACATTCCTTACTTTGTAGGTAAAACGTACATTTTAAATACGTCATTTGTAAATCATACATTATATTACATACCTACATACATTTTAATTTAATTGACCGCTCCGTTGGTCGAGTGTAGCGGTGGGTAATATTTATTCCTTGGGGTTAATTTATTCACTTATTCCGGCTCCATGCACGGATATGATTCATTTTATTTATTTCTTTATTCCTTTGGCTCACTTCGTCCTTTTTATATAGCAGCGTATCATATTCTGTGATCGTATGGTTAAATGAACGTTACCCTATATATTTTTCTCGCTCCCACCAATTCCACTGTACAATCTCTATATTCTGTGACAGTACTATGTAATATAAATAGTTTTTTTAGGTTCATTATCGCTTGTCGCGTCTTACTCACTCTCTCTCATTCTAATCACAGTATTCTCAGTCGCTCACCATTCTGGCCGGAATAAATAATTCCGCGGAGACGATAAGGATTTGAAGGAATAAATAAGCTTATCGTATTCGGCCCCAGAATCAGAACGTTTGATTCAGAACCTCCGGAGTTACACACCTCTAGCCGAGTGGTTAGCGCACATGACTACGCATAAATGTGGCTCTGGTTCGATTCCCGACAGCGACAAACATTTGTGTGAATATAAAAATTGCACAACACAAAGATAACCTGACAATTTGTTGCGATTGACATTCACGGGACAAATTACACTAGGTGGTAGAGTTCTGCATTGTCTCGCCTGGGTCTGGTACCACCGCCTTACCTATTCCTGCCGCAATAGCGTCAGTACTTGTCACTGTCGTGTTCCGGTTTGGAGGGTAAGGTAGCCGGTAAACTTATGCATGTGGCATTAGACCTCGCCACAAGATAGCAACGCACCATTAACACCTTTGGTGTCTATAGGCGACGGTTGACACCATCAGGAGACCCATCTGTTTGTTTGCTACCTTATGTTATAAAAAAAAAAACACTTACTAAGCAAACCCCAAAGCAAGCAAATTATTTGCTTGTGTTATGGGTGGTAGTTAACGATACTAATATATAGAAATGCATATATTAAATACTGAAATGTATTTAATAAACATCCAAACCCGGAAATACAAACACTTATGCTCATCACACAAATGCTTGTCCCCGTCGGGGAGCGAACCCGAGCCCCGTCGATTACGTAGTCTGGGTCGCTAACCACTCTATATAATAGAAATACATATTCTATGTATTAGTATCGTTGATTGACACCCATAACATAAGCAAATAATTTGCTTACTTTGGGGTTAGATCAGTAACTGTAATTTGTCCCGTGAATATTTATTTATATATTTTTATTCAATTAGGAGATACATCTGATTGTTATCTCATAGTATTTAAAAAAATATTGAACAGAAGAGTGTTTTTATATACTTTTTACTTCAGAGTTCCAAAAGAAACAGAATAATTTATTTAAGTATTTACGAGTAATTTATAACTGAGCCACAGCAAAACGTGGTCGGCTTCGACCAGCAATAAATTAATTGTTACAAAAATCACAATTTTCACTCGTACACCTGTTTATTGGCATTTTACCTCGATCTTTATACAAGCATTACATACAAATGTCTAACTGATACTAATAATTCATACTATCGAGCAAAACAAAAAAAAACCGGCCAAGTGCGAATCGGACTCGCACACGAAAGGTTCCGTACCATCATCTATAAAAGAAAATCACGTTTGTTGTATGTTTACATAAATATTTATTTTATGTATTTATTTTTATAGTTAATATATTTCCAAATACTTACTTTTTTTGAAAATATTCAAGTTTCTACCTGTTTATTAAGATCGAGTAAAAAATTTCTTAAAAATTACGTTCGTTGTATGAGAGCCCCCCTTTTAATATTTACTTTATTTTTATTTAATTATTTATTTTGAAAGGTAATATGCAAGTAAATATTCTGTGAAAATTTTAAGCGTCTACCTATTACCGTTACTAATGTTGAGCAAAAAATACGAAAAAACACGTTTATTGTATGGGGACCCACACCCTTAAAATTTTTATTTTTTTTTTATTTTTAGTATTGGTTGTTATAGTGGCAACGGAAATACATAATTTGTGGCAATTTCAGCTTTCTAGCTATCACGATTTATTAGATATAGCCTAGTGACAGACGGACAGATAGATAGCGGAGGCCTAGTAATAGGGTCCCGTTTTATCTTTTAGGTACGGAACCCTAAAAAGAACAAATTTACCTACTAAACTATTCGGTCTCACAGGAGACACCCTTAGGGCGGAGGGCGTACAGCCCTACACCTTTAAATTCTGGCTGAGCACTCTGCTCGCCCACGCGACCGGTGAAGCTGTAACAGCCCTTAAGGCTAACAGCAATTGTGACATTCCGAAAAAAAAAAAAACTAAACTATTAAACAGGATCTTCGTGTACGAGTCCGAATTAAACTTCTCTGGATTTTAAATATAGATTAAAAAACCAAAACTAATTTATTTTTATCGTTGGCACTCTTTATAATTAAGGATACTGTAGGCTGCCCCACTACTACAGCATACGCAAGTGTACGCCGAGGCTCGCATTGACAATTTTAACGTGTTTCGGATTCATGATCGGACAATTTACACGGATTGAACCTGCGACTATCTCCCTAAAGCTGGGAGATGGTCGCAGGTTCAATCCCTGCGTGTTGATATTTTTCTTTCTTGTTTTTAAAGTTTTTCAGTTTTGCCAAGCACGGGATGAGTGCTTTAATACAAAAATGATCGTGCAGGTTTTTGTTGCAAACTGTATTATGACTAAAAAAAGGTGAAATTAATTAATTTTGCTATTATCCGCGAGCTGTTCTATGTATCCTCCGTGATGGTACCGAAAAGAAAGACGTCGGTTTAATAAATGGATAAGACTCACCGATGGTCCGGATAAAAAGAAGACCCCAGCGGCACAATTATATTTATTAATAATTATATAAGTATTACTTACACTCGCGTAGAGTGAGGTAGTGTTCGTTTCATCTGAAGATGCTTCGGTTTCGAAGTAAAACGTGCGTTGAGTGCGTACATAAATTGTGTGCTTTTGTGATTGGTGCCGGCGTGGACGTGAGTGTAAAAGTGTGGTGGATGTGGACGGATAATTGTGACGGTCATCATTTTATCCGGACCATCGGTGAGTCGTATTCATTTATTAAATCGACGTCTTTCTTTCCGGTACCATCACGGAGGATACATAGAACAGTTCGCGGATAATAGCAAATTTAATTAATTTCACCTTTTTAATAATGGATTTCCGCAAAGTAACGCCTGAATCAATAAATTGTATTATGTCTGTATAATTAAATTAATATATTTATTATCGTGTTCACTAACCAGTTTTGGAATTATTATAGCATTTTGAAACAATATATCTTTAACATCTATTATAAAATATTAATATATACTTTCTTCTTTCATCTTATTGGAAAGGTATTAAGATAGATAATTATTCACTAAGTAATAAATATTTTATTTTCTCGAACATTTCCGTGCGAAGAATGTTCCTAACATACTTTGAAACATATACAAAAATTATATTAACAGCCCTAGTAAAGTTTATACGACGTAATAAAGAAGTATGTTCTTCTTGAGCTTTAATAGGCAATTATTCATTAATACCGCTCTTAAACATAACAATTTTCCGCGAGTTATTGTGTCGAAGCATTATGGTGGTAGTTATCTGCAATGAGCTATCATTTGAATAAGAATCCATTACTCTTTTATGTTTAATGATCTTTCTAATTAGACTATTATTCTGCGTTTTATGGAAACTTCTTTTATTATACTTGTTGTAATATGTTTTCGCATAAATGCGTTTTCGATTAAACAGCTTTAATAATAAAATGTAATATTTTAGCACTGAACCCGTGCTAGAGAAAAAGTTAAAAACTAAACAAAGAAGCATTTTTGATACGACTGGGTTTTAAAATTAACTTCGTACATACATACCTTCACGATAGATGAAACCGCCCTGTTGTTCGAGTGGTTAGCGACCCTGACTACGCAATCGACGGGGCTAGGGTTCGATCCCCGACGGGGACAAGCATTTGTGTGATGAGCATAAATATTTATATTTCCGTGTTTTGGTGTTTATTAAATATATTCCAGTATTTATACATATATGTATTTCTATGTAATAGTATCGTTGACTAACACATATAACACAAGCAAATAATTTGCTTACTTTAGGGTTACATCAGTAATGTTGTCCCATGAATATTTTTTTAAAGATGCCATATGAGGTAGGCAGAGAAAACCACCTGCCATATGTCACGATCCTTGCAAATTTTTCTAACTTCCTCCACATTAACAAGTATCTTCATACAAACACGCCAGTTGCGAACATTCTTGACAAAACCTTCGGATGCTGACACCCTATCAATTAGATTATGGTATGTTATTCTTGGTCTTCCTTTTACAATATATACATTGATTAAATATTAATTGCAGGATGGCATTTGAAGAGATTATAATTTTATAACTTTAATTTTTTATATTTTATTTACTAAACTGATCAAATATTATACATGCAAAATTAAATATTTTTTAGCCTTTTATAATTTTATTTTAACTTATAGCCCTTTATAATTTTATTTAATATGCATGCAAAATTAAGTAAAGGTCGTATTTCCACTGGTACACATTTACCCAGGACTTAAGCTTAATCTTCCGAGCTTTACTCGCTGTTTATATTTTAACATAAACTTTTCATCAACAGGTGGCGCCCTAACTGGAGCTAAAATACATGAAACTGAAATATTAAAAAAATGAGAACGTGAGAAATCTTTTCTTTAAGCAAATGACACCGAAATTGTGATCTTTGTCAACAAAAATTACTATATCGGTGTCATGTCATGATTTCAGAATCAGAGAGTGGTTTTCAAGAAATTAACAAATAAAAGGTGCAAACATTGCTTATTTTATAAGATAAATAGATACTAAGAGTAATTTATAAAATGTAACAATTTGTCGCTTTACTTCAAATACTTTTCGCAATGCTTTGAGCCGTTACACAGTCAGTCGTAGTCCTGTTACTATATGTCATTACGATTTGAAATGTACGCCATGAATTTTCATAGTTAACCCGGCCATATTCCCGGTTTTAACAGGATTGTCTCGTTTTCAGGCTGTTTGTTCCGCTGTCCTCAGCAAGAGCAAAAATGACAGAAGAAAATTGTAACGTAAAAAGTGTTGTGTACAACGGTGAATAATAAAATTGTGCCGATGAGGTTTTCTTTATTTTCCGGAGCTCCGTTTAGTTTATTTTATTTCTAAAACTACTTTTTTCCTTCCAGTATCTTTGCATAGGTTACATATCCACGTGATGTTGCTCAATTAATTTGATGATATTTTTGAAACCTAAATTGTCATGCGCCTTCACATGAATAGTTAATCTAAGAAAAATGCTTCTTATATCCACACAGTAGTAGAAAAGGATATATACATAACTGTAACAGGACGCTCAAATTATCCATAAAAAATCCTATGCGGTTTCACTAACACCATTAACTAATCGTACTCAATGCTAACACGTTCGAAAAAGAATATCGCGATGTTTCACTTTATTGTCTCGTGGTTGTTTTATATCGCATTGCTTCATTTCTATTTTTCTTTTATAATTGTGTAACTATTAGCTGTATCGTGCAGCCCGCTGCATTATAAAAGTTTTTGGCGAATCCCGCGGGATCAGTTTATTTTTACGGGATAAAAAGTAGCCTATGTGCATTCCAGGGCATTATCTACTTGTAGTTTGTGCGTGATTGAGTAACAAATACCCATACCAGCCATACCATATCCAGCAATTCTAACATCCAAACTTTCGCATAATATAATACAGATTATAAATAGTCACCGCGCGGATGATAACAACGCTATTACATGCACGGTGACCGTATTTTCTTAATATTTCTTTACTAATTTGGTTGTGGTTGACAACATAAGAGTTAAGCAATATTTTGATAACGCTGCATTATAAAAGTTTTTGAAAAATCCCGCGGGATCACCTAATTTTTCCGGGATAAAAAGTAGCCTATGTGCTATTCCAGGCTATCGTCTATCTATGTGCCAAATTTCATACAAATCTGTTCAGTAGTTTTTGCATGATTGAGTAATAAGCATCCATCTATCCATACATACGTCCATCCATTCATACATCCAAATATCCAAACTTTCGCATTTATAATATTAATATAGATTTATGCAGTTTGCTTTGTAGAAAATAGTCTATATAGTCTACATTACAAGTTAAAAGGCCATTTATGATTCTAATAAATTCTTAAAAACATTTAATGAAGTTGCAGCTTCTCAAATACCTACCGGCAATTTAATGTAAGCTCTAATGCAAAAAGGATGAAGTGCAATATAAGAGCCTTATAAGCACTGATATTGACTACTAATATAAGACACACACGATTACTTTCTTTGTGTGTAAGATAGGCTTAATTTTGCATTGAAGCTTTATATAATTTATCGTATACAGCGGCTTGTTACGAGCCCTAATTTTAACCTGACATTAATCAAAATTTGAAGCTTGAATTCACAATTATAAATAATGATATTGTAAATTTAGTGGTTAAATTTTATTTCTTTAGTTATAACAAACACAAATATACAGAAAACACGCAGAGAGACACAGAAAAATGTAAAATATATATAATGGCTTGAAAAATTATATGATAAACCTCATAATATTTAAAAAAAATACTTTAGAATTAAAATATTAGTTAACTAGCTGACCCGCACAGCTTCACCCGCGAAAGCGACCGCTATTTGAATGACATACTAGACTATATTAGTTTTTCAAACTTTCATCCCGATTTCAACTTCATAGGAATTAATTTTTAATTCCTATTAATAAAATAATATTAAAAAAATAGCCCATGTTTAGCCTCCAACGTTCACCTATCTTAATGCCAAATATCATTAAAATCGATTCAGTGGTTTAGCAATGAACAGATAAATAGATTTTCACATTCATAATATTAGTTTGTATTAAATTCTCTATTTAACCTCTCTCAAGTCAAGAAACTCAAGGCGGCACGCGCGGAATTAATCGCTAGCGTTGACCTTTGACCGTTAAAAGAACATGCCAACGCTGTTACAACAAAATTCTAAAAAAATTAACAATTCAGTGGTAAATGTAAATATAGCTATCTCATTTCACAGAATATATCCAAGGTCGTCAATTACCAAGCTTATTCAAACTAAATTAATCACTATTATTATGTAAAATAGAGTACAAATTGAAAATGGATGCGGTCACATTTTACTGCTGTAGTTCGTTTAGTGCTACAGCCGCACTTGCGTCTATTGGCACAAAGCTTCGCACAATGACGCGATACGCGCAGTGACCGGTTATTATTGGCTATCGTCGCAAACATTCGGACTGAGTGTGCATTATCGCGCGTTTGAGGATACGTCAAAGGGCTTTAGTGCGCTAATATCTTCGGAACATACACCCAGGTGCGGCGGAAAGGTAAGGCAAACGATTGGCCTATCACGATGGCAATGACTCATTGCCATTGTGGCAATTAGAGTTCATTAAGGTTTTGCATAGCTTTGATGCTACCTAGGAATGCCAACTTTACTGTTAAAAAATAACTAAATAAAAAATACTGTTTGTATTTTATTTCGTTTTTCAATGTCGTTCACTTATTTTTTTTAAGTATTCATATACGCCGTGTTTGTGTGATTATGCAAAATATAATGAAAAGCAACGTAACATGCGCCACATGCCGCGCAAAATAAACGGCTGGTCGAAATAGTCGCGGGCGTGACGAGTCGGCGTCGGATAGTATATTGCGTGGCGTTAAAATAAGAAAAACTCATAAAACGCAAATTTTCCCACAAAAAAGGAATTGCCATCATGACTAAATCGTAAAAATGGCGTAATTTCTTAATTTTTCGGTAGACCGTCCCTAACATGCTGTATGTAAGCAAATCCATACTATTCATAAGTACTAATATTATAAATGCGATAGTAAATCTGTCTGTCTGTCTGTCTATCTGTCTCTTCCTTACGCCTAAACCACTGAAACGATTTGGATGAAATTTGATACAAAGACAGATTGAAACTCGAGAAAGGACTCGTATGATAGTTTTTATCCCGCACATTCCACGGGAATGGAAGCTATGCTGGTTTTTATTTTAGAACTTTTTCCACGCGGACGAAGTCGTGGGCACAGCTAGTAATAATTTTTTGCTAAATTTAATAATTAATTTCTATATTTTAAAATATTTTACTATTAGTATTAGTATTAATATTTAACTAGCTGACCCGTGCGAAATTTTGCACGGTGCCATCTAGCATTTTTCAAGTATAAAACTCTATAAAGATGTTTGATGTATCACCCACAGATGGCGCTCAGATCGATTATTATAAAAATTATATTTAATTAATTTTTTATTAACAAAATATTTTTTTAATTTTTTCATATTGTTTACCCAAAGTAAAAAACGTAAGCTTTAACTGGGTATTTTTTTTTGTGAAGTAGTTAAAGAGATCGAGCCATTCCAGGAAAAAACACCTCTTAGAAATAATAAATATGATATTTTCAATCAGCGTTTTAAGAATAATGTACTAATGTTTATATTTAATTAACCAAAGTAAGAAACACAGAGCTGAGTTTATCAAAACATCAAGTTATAACGTTGCAAACTAGCAAATACGCTAAATGGAAAGTGGAAAGCATTATGCAAAACTGTTTCAGCTAGTCTGAGCCAGTGTGTTCGGGACCTCACGCTCGTATTTAAGCATTTTTGTTTCTCCTGGAGTGTCGACGTTTAAAATTCCAATGCAATATCCGTCCTTTTACAGCCTTGTTAATGGATTAACCTCCGCAAATGTAACTCAAAGTGTGCGCTTATGAAAGACAAATACTTGACCTAATTGGACCCGGACCAACAAATTGGAGGAATTTAAGAAAATGTACCTACATTATTTGTGTTTTCTAAAAAAAATCACAAATAACGTACATTTAGGTTTGATTGATCAAAATGTCAAGCAGATAGTTGAATTTATCAAAACATCAAGTTATTACAATACAAAGTAGCAAATACGCTAAGTGAATACTGGAAAACTTTATGCAAAACTGTCACTGCTATAACTCTGAGCCAGTGTGTTTGAAACCTCTCACTCGTATTTGAGCATTTTTGTTTCTACTGGAGTGCCGACGTTTTAAATTCCATTGCAATATCTTTCTTTCTATCTTTTTACAGCCGTGTTTATGGATCAACCTCCGCAAATGTAACTCAAAGTGTGCGCTTGTGAAAGACATATATTTGACCTAATAAGGTTTAGTTCAATATCATAAAACATTATTATCTAGTATACTTAACATATGTATAATATATTCATACAAAATATATGCAATTACTGTTTTTCGAGAACTAACGATTGCTCTGTGGTTGAAATTCGACCACAATTCTAAGACTGCATTAGACCATAGACTAAACAATAAAATATCTTCTAAGTTTAATACTGTAGCCTCTTAGTTTAACTGTGCTTTTTATACTCTTCCGTTCATCTTAAAAATGATACAAAAATGTTACTTTATGTATTAATATATAGCTAACAAATTAATATAAGTGTAGACTTAATTAAAATTATATGCACCGAACTGAGTTTATCAAAACATCAAGTTATTACTTAAGTTGCAAAGTAGGAAACACGCTAAATAAAAATGAAATGAAAAATATTTATTTGCAAGGATATAGTTGTCACAAGTTATTCAAAATTTATTCAATTACCAACGTATTCTACCATGATATGGTGTGCAAACATTTAAATTTTGGCCAACTTCATTATAATTACTACCGGATCGGAACGCGATCTTACACTGAGAAGATCCGGCGGAAGAAACTCAGCGAGCCTGCCTTTATATTCTATATTTACAAGAATTATTTGACAATAAAAAGGTATCTTTACAGTTTAGAAAATTTCACCTTTTGTTCAATCCAATTTTTTACTGTTTACAAAGACGTTTTACCATTTACAAAATGTACTATTATTACATTTAAATTTTAAGGTGAATTGTACAAACTTAGATTTCTATTTATTAACATTTAATCTAATCGGCTAAAAATTCTCTAATATCATGGTATGTTTTATTTAATAGCAAATCGAACAATTTTTTGCGAAATTGATTTATAAGTAATAAAAGTGAAAAGTATACACAAAACTGTTCTCGCTTGCCTGAGCAAATGTTCAGAATCTCACGTTCGTATTTAAGCATTTTTGTTTCTGGTGGAGTGTCGACGTTTTAAATTCCATTGCGATATCTGTCTTTTCACAGCCGTGTTTATGGGTCGACCTCAGCAAATGTAACTCACCGTATGCGCTTATTAAAGACAAATATTTGGCTCAAATGTTGAATGCTTTTTTTATATATTTGAGTCTAAATTTATAGTTCTTAAATAGAGTTCAAATTCAGCATTGTAATGGTAATTTCGATAAAAATATATCCAGTTTACTATTCTTTTTTTAGGGTTCCAAAGTAAACTAATAACCCTTATAGTTTCACTATGTCCGTCCGTTCGCAGTCAAGTGCAGATATCCTTAGTACTAGAAAGCTGTAATTTGGTATGAATATACATATTAATCACTTAAAAAAATAGTAAAAGCAAATATAATGAAGTTAAAAGGAAAACTATTACAGCTAAAAAGGCTTTACAAGTTTTGAGTAATAGTCAACCAACTTGTAAAATGTATTTGGAGAAGTTTTTATAGACGGTGACGTTAAATAGATTAAATATTCATAGTTCGAAACAATAAAAACCCTTTTCTTAGTCCGCATTATTGTGATGGACAACTTCGGAACCCTACATCGCGCGCGTCCATAAGTGTACCAGCTATCTTACCCTCCAAACCGGAACACGACAGTAACCAGCACTGAGGCTATTGCGGAAGGAATAAGTAAGGCGGTGGTACCAGATCCTAGCGAGACAATGCAGAACTCTACCGCCTAGTAGCCACGATGATAGTGCCTTGCGTAGCCAATCGTTCGCCTTTTACGAACTTAGTGGTAGAACGGCAAATGGTCTATTCGTCAAAGGAACCCTGACCAACAAGGAGGAAAATTTGTTGTTATTATATGCAATTAAAAAATGTACATAATTTGTGTTTTCTAAATAAACATTTACCTTTGATTGATCAAAATATCAAGCAGATAGTTTAATTTATCAAAACATCAAGTTATTGCGTTAAAAAGTAGTAAATACGCTAAGTGAATACTGGAAAGCTTTATGCAAAAATATAACCGCTAGTCTAAACCGGTGTGTTTGAAACGTCACGCTCGTAATTGAGCATTTATGTTTCTACTGGAGTGTTGACGTTTTAAATTCCATGGCAATATCCATCTTTTTATAGCCATGTTTACAGGTCAACCTCCGCAAATATAACTCAACATTTGTGCTTATGAAAGACAAATATTCGACCTAATTTTCATTTTTCGACCACAAATTCGACCATAATTCTAAGATTGTGTTTAATCATAACAACAATATATAACACAACACAAAACAATACATAACACACACAATAAAACATATTCTAAGTTTAATAACAGACTATAGCCTTCTATTTTGACTTTTTAAATTTCATACTCCTCTTTAATATGAAATCATCCTTGTATATTTATAAAAAGTATATAAAATAGAGAAAAAAAAGACTAGCCCGCTGAGTTTCTTCCGCCGGATCTTCTGTGTGTGGCCGCGTTCCGATCCGATAGTAATTCTAAAAAATCGATACAATGTTTTAAATGTAATATTATATAATGATAATTTTTTAAATATTTGCACACCATATATTGCTAGAATATGTTGGTAACTTAATTTATTTTTAACTTGTAACATCCATATTCTTGCAAACAAATATTTTCTTTCTTTCTTCTTTCTTTCTTTCGCCGTTGGCGTGATTATCGTGAAAAGCGATACAACGTTTTTTCTTTACGAATTTATATATTATAGATAACAAAATAATGTAAGTTTAGATTTAATTCATTGGAATGAAAATCATGGAGCTCAGATTATCAAAAAATCAAGTTATTAGTTGCAAAGTAGCAACGCTAAATGGAAAGTGGAACGCATTATGTAAAACAGTTCCAGCTAGTTCGAGCCAGTGTGTTCGGAACCTCACGCTCATTTTTGACCATATTTGTTTCAACTGGAGTGTCGATGTTCAAAATTTCACTGCATATTCGTCTTTTTACAGGTGTGTACGGGTCGATTGCCACGAATGTAACTCAAAGGATGCGTTTATGAAAAACAAATATTTGTAATAATTTTTGAGTGCCTTTCTTATCAAGATCTCAATTTCTGGTCCTGTATTAAGGTTCAAAATCAGTATCTATGAATTCGAACCAAGATAAATAAACATAAATAAAGATAATTTCGATATAGTAAAATGTAATAAGTTGTAATAACATTATATTTAATATTATATTAAATGTAATTCGTACTTAATAAACTCGTGCGTGTTTTCCATGAAAAAAACAAAAAAATTACCTTTAGATCTCATTTTTCAATAAAATCTGTCCGTCTATATGTCTGTTTATTACGCTTTCACGGCTAATAGAGATATTTTTTTATATCACTTGTTAGCCAACAAGCAGATGGCTCTCCTGATGAAAAGAGAAACCATCGCCTATAGATACCGAAAATGTTAATGATGTGTTGCTATCCGTGTGGCTGGATGGCAATGCCACATGCATAAGTCTTCCAACCTCCTTACCCTTCAACCCGGAACATTACAATGACGCTATTGCGGCAGGAATTGGTGAGGCGGTAGTACCAAATACCCACCATCATTCACCACCTAGTAGTCACGATGGTAGTGACATGTACCCAAGCCAATCAGTTGCTTTTTACGACCTGTCTGGCAGAAAGACCTAGGGCCCACCAAAGGATACTTTTGTAAAGTAAATCAACCCTTAAGAGGCTGAAATAGGAGATGAAAGTTTGTACTGAAGATCATATTGACAACCTATTATTTTGATTACAGGCATAGTTGCGCGGGTAAGCTAGTATTTAGTAATGCCATATCTAAAAACTGTAAAATCGATATGCAAAACTGTCTCCTAGTTGGAATGAAAGAATGTTTGTAATTTCACGCTCGTATTTGAGTATTTTTGTTTCTACTGGAGCGTTAGTGCTTTAAATTTCATTGCGATCCGTCCTTTTTCAGCTGTGTTTACTGGGTGATCTTCACAAACATTATTCAATGTAAGCGTTCATGAAAGACAAATATTCTACACAAAAATCAAATTGCTCAATAGTGAACTAAACATGCTTAGGAGTAAAAAATACGAAAGCATTGTAAAATTGTGAGTTAACAACAGCAACAACAAGTAAATACCATTATTTTAAAATTAGTTATAGTGTGCAGCCCGCTGCATTATAAAAGTTTTTGATGAAAAAAACTTATTTTTCTGGAGACTATTCTCGGTCTTATTCTACCTGTGTGCCAAATTTCATCCAAATCCGTTCAGTAGTTTTGGCGTGATTGAGTAATGAACATCTATCCATCCATACATCCAAACTTATACATCAAGTTAAAGACTGTATTTCTTAGAATAGCAAAGAAACAGATGGAATGAGATAATCATCGGTATCGTATAGATACCGTAAATGTACGTATGTATATGTTAACACACATCCATATGTATCCACATCATTAATAAATAGAGCATTTGACTTATGCGACTCCAAACATCTGGAACCTGAACTAAACCATGTTCAGGATATACTTAAGAAAAATGGTTATAAAGTAAGGCAGAACATTAAGCGTTATATTTTTTTTATATATCATAAGATAGCAAACAAGCAGATAGGTCTCCTGATGGAAAGAGTCAACCATCACTTATAGACACCAAAGACGTTAATGGTGCGTTGCTATCTTGTCTAAAGGTCTAATGCCACATGCATAAGTTTACCGGCTACCTTACCGTCCAAACCGGAACACGACAGCGACAAGCACTGACGCTATTGTGGCAAGAATAGGTAAGGCGGTGGTACCTGACCCGGGCGAGACAATGCAGAACTCTACCACCTAGTAGCCACGATGGTAGTGACTCACATAGCCAATCGGTCGCCTTTTACGACCTGCCTTGCAGAACGGCAGTTGGTCTGAATAGACCTTTGAAGAATTTCAAAGGAGCCCGGAACCAACACGGGGAAAATTAAAAAGGTTAGGTATCCTATAGTCAAAAGGCAGCCGGCATTCATGGCTTATATTAAAGGGATTACCGATAAGATTGGAACGCTACTGAAAAAATATTCCATACTTACCATCTATACGCCAAGCTTAAAGGTAGTCGGGCATGTGGGCACGCCTAAGGATGTCATACCCTTACAGACGCCAGGGGTATATAAAGTGGACTGCAGCTGTGTTAGTGGTTATAGGTCAAACTAAACGTACTATCGCAGATAGACTCAAAGAGCATATCATGGCTGTAAAAACAGGCAGGTTAATAAGTCGGCTATAGCTGAACATATTTTGAACACCAACACTGATACCTAGATTGAATTCCACCGACCTCAGATTCTCTCTACTGGTACGGGAAGCTATTGAAATTAGAAAATATAAAAATTTCAATAGGGAAGACAAATTTAAGTTGTCTCCTGCTTGGAATGCAGTGATTAGCAGAATACAGCCTTTGCACCTGCAAACAAATAAAGTCCAAGATACGGTTAATGTTGTGTGTAGACTAAATTCTAAAAAACAACCAGAAGGGGGTAGATGAAAATCGACCCCGACGTAAATAACGGAGGAAACTCGCTGCTCCAGTCCACTCGTGACCATGGTCAATGTAACTTGACCGAAACGTCAAGCTTTACAAGTAAGTTCTATATAATATGTACGTGGTTTTGATTAGTTTATATATTTTTTTAAAAATGATAATAGAACGCGTTAGTTTAAAAGTTAATATAAATATGAATACTATAAATGTATTGATTAAGAAAACGGCTAAACTCACGTATAAATCGGTATAGGTTCCGACTAGTTTCGGACCTATATGAGGTCCTTCATCAGGGCGATTGCGACGCTGTTGCCGCGACAGCGACTCGACGCGCCCTGATGAAGGACCTCATATAGGTCCGAAACTAGTCGGAACCTATACCGATTTATACGTGAGTTTAGCCGCTTTCTTAATCAATTATTTAGTAAATAATGTCTCACGAAAGTTTAAATAATTTTACTATAAATGTATTTATATTGTAGATATAAATTATTAGCTCACGCTCATTAGGTGGCTTATATATATATAATTTAAGCTAATAATTAATTATTTTGGGTTAGTTTACTTCGTTTAGTTTGTCTAGTGATGTTTATTGGATTTGAATATTAACTACATTCAAATTCCCGCTTTTGTATCTTTGCTATCCATATGATATGAATTTAGGTGTATAGTTTCCAAATATTATACATTTTCGTCGGAACTATGTATTTAAAATAATGAAAATAAAAACATTAAAGCGAATTATACCAGTAAAGTAAAGCTTTAAATCAAAATATGTCACTCTTCTTTGCATATCAAAAGAGTAATACAGGTTGTCATAAAAAAATCGCTATTTCTAATAAGATTTTCTGATTTACGTTTTTTCTATTGGTTTTTCCCTTAAACTAAAAAACTCTAACTCGGTTTGTTTTGACCAGAGGATAATGTTAGTTTTTTAATGCAAAATTATAAGTTCTACACATGTTATTCAAAACTTTTTTCATTTACCGTTTCTGAGCAATTTCAAAAAAAACACTTTTTTAATATTTTTTTAAAATATTGCTGGTGGTTACCGACCTAAAAATCTTTAAATATCGTTTTTATATTATTACTAGCTCGAATGATATTATTATTTCGAACTAGCTATTATTTTGAATGATCACGTAAAGGTCCCGATTGTGACACCGCTACCTGGGAATACTCAAAAGCTTTGCGGTAAAATCAATGTGCCAACTAAAGTCGGATGACGGTCATCGAGTGACGTCACCACTCTGGAGGTTGGTGAAAAAAGATCTTCCCAGCCAGCCAGGCATGGTATGCTGCCTGGAGACCGAAGTCTGTCTGACGAGCGTTGAAACTTGTATAAACACAATAAATAAATGTAACATCGTGACTTAAGATTTACTTGTTTTTTTTTAATGTAGCGTTAGAGATTGCTTAACACTAAACGATTATGGTCAGAAATAAGTGATAATCGTTACGAGGTTGATAAAATCCGGCGTTGGACTATCCCCAACTATAAAATCGTTATATTTTGTGATGAACCAGAAAGTTCATAGACGTTTGGTTCACTCTACTTATCTCGGGAAGGGCAGGCAGAGAACCAGCGTAATGGTCTTATCTTAATATATAGGATTAGCTGACCCACACAGCTTTTACCGCAAGCAAATTAACATCTTCGCAATGTAAGAAACACATACAATATCTCCTCCTATTAGGGGGGGCCTATTCTATTTCAGCTTTTGAATTTTAAAAAAAACCATTTTCCATTCCTTGACTAAATTGCAAGAACAACCCCTGTGAAAATAATCAGCCTTCTAGATCTAAGGGTTTAACCTCGGCATAGTCAGTGAGTCAGAAATCAGGAGTTTTCTTTTTATATAATATGTCTCCGTGAAATTGTCAATACCGTTAGATTATAAGATACCGAATTTGGTTAGGTTAGGATAGCAGTTACATTATAATAGCTAGACTATAATGTAACGGAATTGCTCCATAGGTAGATTATAATCTAACGGTATTGACAATTTCACGGCGACATATGTGTACAGATAACTGACAGTGCTTCTCACTTCTTAAAATCTACTAAAACGCGGAAAATATACTAACAGATTACCAACGAAATTTTAAATGATCAAATTTCAGCGTGAACACTTGAATAATCCGATTTTGGTGACGCATAATTTACTTGTAATTGTATATCAAAGGCGTTTTACATCGAACAAACGCCGATGGCACTCTGTCGCATTTCCCGAGATATCGTTGGATTTACTGGGTCGAAGGCTTTGTGAGCTTGAAATAAAACGGCCCGCGGAGAAATCCACCGCATGTTATTAGGGAAATGCTAGATTTATATCGTGTATTCAATTTGTGTGAGAGCCATAGATCCATAAGGGTTGCGTCTTATGCTTATGCATGCTTAATGTGATCGTAAATTTTGATTAAGAAATTATAAAGTTTTCATTTATTTAAAGTCGTGATCTTAAGCGTAGCGTAAGATCGCTACGCTTTTTGTACTACGTAGTGCTTACTAAGTGCTCGTGCTTACTACGAGCACTATGTGCCAGTATTAAGATCACGACACACACATAACTATCGTGAAAATATTTATTTTTTATAAAATATCCATATAATGATGTACACAGACCATAGACCACATGAATACTAATAGACTCACCATTGGGAAGGAAAGTGCCGCCGCGCATATGAACAAACGCTCCTATTACTATCAACAATTTCATACATTTGTAGGTTATATTATATTGTAAAAAATATAAATATACCATGTTGTACTATTTTATAGTGCCGAATGAGAACGTTTAAAAACTATTCTTAAAATGATTTTATTTCATTGATAAGTAGTATAATAAAAATAACTCTCTATTTCTGAACGTAATTGCAAGTTACACTGACAAACTAAGAAATTGTCTTAAAAACCGTATCCATTTAATCCGTGACACAGACAGTTGCACGTATACCCTAGGGACGTATGTGATTTCAAAAATTAAGTACCCATTATTCTATGATGCGTTATAATCTATGCATATAATAAAATCGTAGGAAAGTCATGTATGTCCGGGGTAAACTCAAAAAGTACTACATGGATTTACTTCAAATTTTGCATGAATATTACTAACAGGTCGGGTCAACATATAGGCTACATATTATCACGCTATCACCTACGGGGGAGGAGCTGTGCGGAGTAAACGAAGTCCGCGCGGACGAAGTCGCGAGCAACAGCTAGTTCTATGATGAACAGTAATTAGAGATTTGTTATCGCGTATTGATCCGGGCTCCCTTTGAAGAATAGAACATATTTTTGTCATTTTGCCAGGCAGTTTGTGTCACTACCACCCGTGACTACCAAATAGTACAGTTTCGAAAATTTCTCGTCCAGTTTTGGTATTTTTTTAATTTTTTTTTTGAATTGTTTATATGTGTTCTAACTTACATTAGGTAAATTATTAAACCGCCGCTTACCTATTTCTGTCGCAATAGCGTTAATGGTTGTCACTGTCGCGTTTTAGTTTGGAAGGAAAGGTGACCAGTAAAGTTATGTATCCATTTAATGCAGGAATTGCATCGCACTGTTAACATCGATGATGTCTGTAAGCGATGGTCGTCCCATTCTATCAGGAGAGACGGTCCAATCAATCAATCCAAAACCACTTGCAGATAGGCGCGAATCCAGGGGGGAAAATGACTTTCCAACACTAAAAAATTGAATTGAACAATTGTATGTTACTCGAGGGGGGGGGGGGGCAGCTGCACCCATTGACACCCTCCCCTCCTCCCCCGCTGGAACCACGCCTGCTTACAGAACCCTGTATTTATATTTAAAGAAGTTAAGAAGAAACACATGAGGTATTTTATAGCATTAGATAACAAATTTTCCCCGTGTTGGTTTCGGGCTCCTTTGAAGAATAGGCCAACTGCTGTTCTGCCAGGCAGGTCGTAAAAAGCGACCGATTGGCTATACGAGTCACTAACACCGTGACCACTAGATGGTAGAGTTCTGCATTGTCTCGCCCGGGTCTGGTACCACCGCCTTATCTATTACTGTCGCAATAGCGTTATTGCTTGTCACTGTCGTGTTCCGGTTTGGAGGGTAAGGTAGCCGGTAAACTTATGCATATGGCATTAGACCTCACCACAAGATAGCAACGCACCATTCAACACCTTTGGTGTCTATAGGCGATGGTTGACTCTTTCCATGAAGAGACCCATCAGCCGCTTATTTGCTATCTTATGATATAAAAAAAATCGGTAAGTTTGTCTATTACTTTGTAATATTTATTTAACTGAAACACTAAATTATTTACATTTAGTAAAATGCACCCTTTAGCCCGCTGCATTGCAAAAGGTTTAAGTGAATCCCTCGGGAACATCTTATTTTCCGGGATGAAACGTATTCTAAGTGTTTTTCCAAGTCATTATCTACTTGTGTGCCAAAATCTATTCAAATCGCTTCTACAGTTTTTGCGTGATTAAGTAACAAACATTTAAACGTTTAATCTACATAGTTTCACGTTTATAATACGTATGGGATAAAGAAAATTGATCACATTGGACTTTGTCTTGTCTGAGATCATTGAAAAATAAAAATATTTTTATATCAACCAGCTATTATATAATGAAATCCTCAAAAAATGTAGTGAGCAGTTTCAGACATGACATGAAATCTTTTTTCTCTTTAAACCGTCGGCACTTGTTAAAAACCCAAAAAGGAATAAAACAGTAAGTGTTTATAATGTAATATATTTTGCCTCTTACTTCCGATAAAAAATCCACCATGTTAAATATTCTCGTTTGACACATGAAGTTAAGAGATAAGGATGACCAACTTCATGGATTTTTTTAATCGAAAAGCATTAAACAGTAGTCGCGCCACCGTCGTCGCAGGAGAATTTCTAAAAAGAAAGCTTTATAAGCGATTTGAATACGTTTTCAGTAAAATTTTAAAACACTGCTACAAGTGTTGTTAAATACTTATGCTCAGCACACTTCACTCCGCCTACAACAGCTATGTTCATATAATAATATGCGGAGACTTATTTATTAATGGCTTTTATATTATTTAAGGATTACTGTTTGTCGTCCTAATGCTGGGGCCACATTAGCGGCCAACGTCCAATGCCCATTATCGCGGTAATTATCGCGATAATTTTTAACGCGCTAAAGTAGGTGGCTACACTTAATACGGCCAACGTGATTTGACGTTTGGCGACAAAACGGCGTAAAATTTACTTAACGGACTGCAAAGATGGACGTTGACCGAGCTCTGTATTTTATGAGTGTAAATTTTTATTGTTTGAATTTATTGAATCATTATCGAATGAAAAAAAAAAGAAAACAAAGAAAAAGAAGATGGTGGATGATACAGATGCATAGGAATCGTACACTGTAAGTATTTCTATATCTATTAGTTTAGTGTGTTGCTATGTCTAAGAAGACTAATAATTAGAATAATTTATTGCCACAAAAAAAATAATAGGTAGTTACAATCTAAGACCATTATTATGTCTAAAGTAGTTAATAAGGTAATCTATTAGGTTAAGTGATTCAAATATTAGATTGACTAGTATTACCATGTTAAACTGTCTATTTTATGCTGTTATGTTATTTTTATGTTAATATCAGTACCATGGTCCATGGACAGCAATCATATTTATGTCAAGCATTCATAAAATTCAAGTTTTGTTTTTATATTTGGCAGGAACACAATGGAAGAAATATTCTCCAACCTACTAGCGGAACCAAGCAACCAGTTTGAGGGATTCGTTCGAATGTCAGCATCTGATTTCGAATTCATTTTAAGCAAAGTTGGGCCTTTGATAGAAAAACAAAAAACTAGATTTCGTGTACCCATACCTGCCAAAACTCGACTAGCAGTTACTTTACGATATCTAGCTACAGGAGATAGCTATAGAAGCTTACATTATTTATTCAAGATGTCTCACCAAGTTATATCCAATATTGTAAGGGAATGTTGCACTGCTCTCATATCTGTATTGAAAGATATGATCAAGTTACCTGAGAATGAAAACGAATGGCTACAAAAGGAATCTGATTTTAGGGTTACATTTCCTCATTGCTTGGGAGCAATCGATGGTAAACATGTTGTCTTGGTGTCACCGATTCACAGTGGGTCTGACTATTTTAATTATAAGCATTCGTTTAGTATTGTGTTGATGGCCTTAGTGGATCGTAATTTTTGTTTCATGTTCTGCGATATAGGCAGTAAGGGTAGAATCAGTGATGGTGGTATATTCAGAGATTGTGTTTTATTCGAAAAACTTCAGACAAATTCTTTAAACATACCGCAACCTGAACCACTTTCTGATGGCGATGTGAATATGCCTTACATTTTTGTTGCTGACAATGCATTTCCATTACACCCAAACATAATAAAACCTTTTCCCGGAGACCACCCTCAAGGAAGTATGCAGAGAAATTTCAATCGTTAACTTTCTTCTGTTCGTATTGTTGTGGAAAACGCTTTTGGTGTTATGTCTGCACGATTTCGAGTACTTAGAAAACCTATAGCTCTACAACCAAGTGAAGCTTCAAGAGTTGTAATGACATGTGTTTTATTACATAACTTTTTAAGAAAAAGTTCAAACTCACGGTCAATTTATACCCCTTCGGGCTACACTGACACAGTCGTCAACGGAGGAATAACAAATCCTGGAACTTGGAGAAAAGATTTTGGAGAAGGAGAAGGCGCTTTCAAGCCAATGAAGAATATTGCGCGACGTTCATCTTTAACAGCAATCCAGATACGGAATAAATTCGCAGAACATTTCATGACCACGAATAATAATTTGTAAGTGTCGACAACACAAAATAGGTGCTCCCCTCAGGGGCAGAGCAAGGGGGAGCAAGAGGAAGTACCCCTTTGCGTATTCAAATAAATGAATGTCTTGCTTTTATTACTTTGGAAAATAAAACAATATATACTATAAATATTGTCTTTCATTTATTTGTTTCTTAAAGTAATTAACATGGCATTTATAATTTTTATTTATCTTTAATAATCTGTATTTCACCGGACTCTGTAATTACTATTTGTGAGGCACGAGTTGGCGGCGGTATTTCTAGGTAATTCTCTTGGTGAGTTTGAACTGAAAACTGATCTGGAGGTAGACTATTTGCATCGTGAGGTGGAGGCGACTGGTATGTTTGGTGATTTGGTGATGGGCTGAATACTTGATGGTGTGGTGACATGGATGTGGAGGGGCCTGGAGGCGACTGGTATGATTGATGATTTGGTGATGGGCTGAATGCTTGATGGTGTGGTGACATGGATGTGGAGGGGCCTGGAGGCGACTGGTATGTTTGATGATTTGGTGATGGGCTGAATGCTTGGTGGTGTGGTGACATGGATGTGGAGAGGCTTGGAGGCGACTGGTATGTTTGATGATTTGGTGATGAGCTGCATGCTTGATGGTGTGGTGACATGGATGTGGAGGGGCCTGGAGGCGACTGGTACGATTGATGATTTGGTGATGGGCTGAATGCTTGATGGTGTGGTGACATGGATGTGGAGGGGCCTGGAGGCGACTGGTATGTTTGATGATTTGGTGATGGGCTGAATGCTTGATGGTGTGGTGACATGGATGTGGAGGGGCCTGGAGGCGACTGGTATGTTTGATGATTTGGTGATGGGCTGAATGCTTGGTGGTGTGGTGACATGTATGTGGAGGGGCCTGGAGGCGACTGGTATGTTTGATGATTTGGTGATGAGCTGCATGCTTGATGGTGTGGAGACAGGGCTTTAGAAAAATGAGGTACTCCAGACTGCTGCTCAAGTCGATCTGCCATACATGCACGAAAGACTAAATTGTGAATATCATTCATTAATATCTCACGCGTGTTTGGATTTCTTATTTTTTTTAGTTTACTTGCGAGCAGTCTTCCGAACATGTAATATTCATCATCTTTATTCTCTTTCATGAATTCAAAAGCTTCATCCATTTGACGTCGCGCTGCTTTGATTTCTTGAGGTAACTCATCTCTCGCTTGTCTTTTTTTACTATAATTTTGAGATTTATTTTCTTTTGGATAAGTTTCATTTTCTTCTTGTATATTTGGCGAAGCTTCTTCTGTTCCAGTAGAAAAATGAAGACTATTCTGATTTCCATTATTTCTTTCCTCTCTTCTTTCTAGATTCTCAATGTCGTCGTGTGTCTGAAAGGAAAATAAAAGAATATTATATACGACAGTACTAACAGTGTGACAGTATAGTACCTACTCCTAATAAAATGGCTTATTAATTGGTATGTGATTATTTTACAATAAAAAAGAATTGAACTATTTATGAAGTTTCAATAATTACGTAAATATTTATAAATAGTATAAACTTTGTGTATTAAAATTGGAATCAAATTAATATCTGACTTAGCTGGTAATACTTTATTGATCCATCTATGCGTGAAAATAAAAATATCTCGATAAGCAAGACGTAATTAACCATTAATTGTAATTATTTTAGTACAGAACCCTAAAAATACATTAATTCCAAAAAAATTATAGATCCCTAAAATACAGACATTACTGTTGACAGATTAATATTAAACCTACCTGTGTATTGAATGTGCGGCCACCGTCATATACTCCTCGTAGAAAATTGACCATCGTTTCGAAAGCAAACCAATTAGTTGTATACACGTCATCTTTGCCAGCTCCGGATTTCAAAGATTTTTTAATTTTGTTTAAATGGGTTCTATAGTAACCCATCAGGCTTTCCTTCTTTTTTTTCATTTCTTCAATAGTTGTTTCAAAAGGTACTAATTCCATCAGTCGACGCCAAGCATCACTTTGCGATCCTCGATTCTTGTAACTTTTCAATTTTGGATCCCACAAACATGGTTCTGTTTGCAGAAGCTCCAGAAACGCAATTACTTTCTCGTTACTCCACTCCATAGTATGTATTGCAAACACAAAACACGTGCGATCCCGTCGAGCTCCCGACGCACACTGACTGGCGTAGTGTGACCGCTTTATCGCATTAATTCTCGCGTTATTCTCTTTGATGTACCGCCACTTGAGTTATCGCCTAATGTCAAACGACAATGTAAATGCCGTTGTCAAATTATTGCGTTAAGTCGTGGCTACATCTACGGTTAACGTCCTTTAACGCGATAATTAATGGCATTTCCCGGTAGTGTGGCCCCAGCATAATAATATAAAATAAATTAAATAAAGTAGTTTATCCTACGCCAGCGTTATTTTGGTAGGTATTTCGAAACTTTATTTTCAACTAAATGCAGCGTGCAGCCCGCTGCAAAAAGTTTTTAGTGAATCCCGCGAGATCACCTAATTTTTCTGGGATAAATAATAGCCTATGTGTTATTCTGGGTGTTCAGCTATGTACATACTGAATTTCATCGTAATCGGTTCAGTAGCATTTGTGTGAAAGAGTAACAAATCCATACATACATACTCACAAACTTGCGCATTTATAATATTAGTAGGATAAATAGCTGGATACTTTCATAACTTTCTCCCTATATAAGTTATTCCTCCTTAGCTCTATACTCCATAGTATCACAGTTCACTTGTTGCGCTTTCGTTTTATTGTGTACAAGTAATTGTAGACGTAATTAGAATTTTTGTATGTGACAATTTTGTAATTAGTCGTAGAAACGTACATTTTACCTTGAATTAATATCTATAGTGTACATGGCGATGAATGGATCTTTCCATCAAGAGAGCCATCTGGTTGTTTTCTATTCCATGAATATTTAAAAAAAAAGCTTATGGCATCCGTCATATCGTTTACGCCCTTGTCGAAATTATGAAAGATTAAGCACAACTCACCGAGAAAACGGCAAATTACGTTGAAATAACTTCGATAAGAAAAAAGCGTTGTTCGCATAAATTGGTGCTAAATCTTCAGTGATCCGGGAGCATTAACGGCCCGCAAGTGACATATATAGGAGAGGTTTGTTTCACGAGTGTGACGCTTGCGACCCTCGCAAATGATGTGGAAAAGATGCGAGCCTGACATCCTCTTGATCAAAGAATCAGATATTCGCAATATATTTATGGGATTCCATTTTTATAACCTATGATATATATATATATATATATATATATATATATATATATATATATATATATATATATAAATATATATATATATATATATATATATATATATATATATATATATATATATATATATATCATTGATATAAGATACCCAAGATTCACAGTTCCGAACAAAACTGACATTCAAAACTGTCGCTAATTAAGTCTAAAAAGTTTATAGTTATGGCACAAACGTGTTTTTTCATATTCAACCTTAAGCGCAAGGTTTAAAGTTGTTTTAAAAAAGCAATGTACAACAAGCAATAAAATTTTTGACTTAAGTTAACCGGTAGGACACGGTATCAGTGGAGTCGA
The DNA here is from genome assembly GCA_036924255.1 of Apodemia mormo. Lineage (NCBI taxonomy): Eukaryota > Metazoa > Arthropoda > Insecta > Lepidoptera > Riodinidae > Apodemia > Apodemia mormo. The sequence continues at coordinate 19,713,640 of JAUPFN010000018.1, forward strand.
ATATAAATATTTTTATGCATTAACTTAGGTAGTATTTTATGGGTTTGTAAATTTTACATAAAATCTGACCGAAAATCTGTTTTAGCGTAGAACATTTATATATCAATAAAGCAAATAATGACCATTAAAATAATTTATTTATATTTCAAACATTGTAGGTTATTGGTTCTATTACACAGAACCTAAACACATCGGCAAACTGTAGGTGTATAGCCATGTACTATTTGACGTTTGATCTAATAGTCTAATAGATTTAGAATATATTGAAATAAGAAATTTACTGCAATGGTGACTTTGACTACGTTATTAAGTTCATAGATTCTTACATTTTTCTTCAGACTTATTATATTATGTATCGACAACATAAGTAGGAAACGCATTAATTTCCTATAACTAACTTTAGCTTTTCGTAGAATTCTTTCTTTGAATTAGATTTCAGTTTTTCTGTCGGTTATTTTTTGCAGTAATATGTTAACGAACATTTATTTAGTTATAGTATTTGCAGGCGTACGAGCGAATATTGCCCATAGGCATTTGCAATACGAAAGATTAGTTGCCGGCTTTCAAAAATTTTATTGACCCTCCTGTTAAAAATTCCAATATCAAGGCTGGTCGGAAAAACTGAGTGAGGTAAGCTGACCCAGAGTTTGTCTGTTTGTATAAAGAAGGTACAAGCAAATTAAACTGGATGTAATCTCTCACTACGACGTAAGCCAAATTTGGCAAAAGAGTACGGCAAAAATAATGACTTACCTACGTATTTCTGTGTTTTCCAAAATACAACCTCTTAGAGGGTAAAATAGGGGATGAATGTTTTATATAATTTCACAAGTAAAACGCTTAGGGCTAGAAACTTAAAATTTCGCAAACGTATTCTTATGATGTAGGGATCCACTAAGGAATGATTTTTCAAAATTCAATTCCGATGGGCATTAAATAGGGTATAAAATTTGTATGAAAATTTTTATTCCTTGGACATATTTGCATGAAATTTTGCACGAATTGAAAAAAATTAAAAAAGTGTTTTTTCGACATAAATTATCATTTTTCGGCTTTCAACAATATTTAAATCAAAATTACACTGTTATAAATTATTTCGTATTTTAAACTAACTTTCAAGCTAATATACCGATATATCTTAAAATCTTATCACCTAGCTCCTCTACTTAAAATACTGCAAATCGGATTAAAATCGGTTGTTTCGTTTTTTTTACATGTTTTCGACATTTTTAACATAATAAAACAATTTAGAGATAAAAAATTGCGTTGAATGTTATTTGAAAGATCAAACTCGTTAATCATTTTGAAATAATATACATCTTTTCAAATATTGAACAAAGTATCATTTAAAAAAACTTTGGATTTTTGAACTTTTCGGACTCGAAAGTCTATGCTTAGGCATAGTTTTTTCTTTGAGCTTAAAATACCTCATTTTAGCGGGAAGTTTCAGGTGAACTTAAGGGTCAACCAGCTTACAGACTTTTAATATGGATACATTATTTGGTTACATAGATGTGTTATATACATAGCAATCGTAGTAGATAGGTATATTTAGTTTGGAGTATAGTTTAGTACATATAATATTATTGCCAAAGGTAATTTTAGTTTAGATATTTCCTGTTAATTATAAATTTCTTTTATAATTATTAGGTTAGTTTGTTCGAGAGGTGTGTTACCAATAGGTATTTTTAAATTGAAATATAGTTAGTTATGATATTAGGTATAGAAAATTTAGAAGTTATAGGAAGTTCAGGTCGTAAGATTTTTACTTAAATTTTAATAACAAAAATGTCGTATATAAATAATTAAGATGGATATATAAATATTATTTTTTTAAAGTACTAGCGGCCCACCCGCCCACAGAGATTTTTAATAAAATAAAGAAAGGTTAAATAAGTTCTAAAGTAAATATGCGCGAGCAAAGCTGCGGGTAACAGCTAGTATGCAAATAAAACAACTCGTATATATAAACAGTCACTTAAAATTTATACGAGACTAGCTGCAGACCTCTGCATTAGGATAAAAGATTTCTTTGTGCTATTCCAGGTCATCTTATATCCGAGTCCAAATCCAAATTGGTACAGCCATTTTTTACGTGAGTGATTATCAAACATCCAAACATACAAACTTTAACATTTATAATATGTATAGTATAAGATATATTTAGATAGATTAAAAAAATTGATTCCTTAAAAATTAAAAATAAATTTAGAAATGACTATCACAAGCTATTTCAATTTTGTGAAATCTTGCCTATACATATGAAAATAAAACAAACGTTGTTATGTGAAGAATTTTTTAATCAAGATCTAAAACGATCACGAATAAAAGACGACAATAGCATAATAACTCGAAGTATCATAAGCGGAAAGCTCGTACTTCCAAGATTTACAAACCTGTACGGTAAAAGAAAATTAAATTATGTTATACCACATCTCATTAATGAACTACCAACTACATTAAGGGACAAATTAACACCAAAAAACATAAAAAACAAATTAAAATCATACTTCATATAGCTGTTACAACATTAAAAAAAATGATGACAGTCAGTACATAATTCACACACGCGCGTATGCAGAGCACACAAACGAACAAAACAGATACTTTACAAAATGTTTGCTCGTATGTATGCGTATATAATATTTAAGTATGTATATGAGTATATATATATGTGTACGTGTGTGTATGTATGTATATATGTATGAGTGTATGTATATATATATATATATATATATATATATATATATATATATATATATATATATATATATATATATGTATATATGTGTTGTATATTATTATATATATTATGTTAAAAATTATTATAATGACTAGATTACATACAATAAAAAAAGAAGACCTGTCCAGCCTCGATCGTAAAAGTGTAACAAACAACATGCTGTATAAGTACATTCTTATCTCTGATTTAAAAACCTAAGTGCTAAGTGTGAGTTTTTCTTTTCGCATTCGATCGTGAGCGCGTTTCGAATTTACTAGGAATTTGTATGTGATTTGTACAGCGCCACCTAGGGGTAAACTGGTTTCTCACGTTTACCACTAGGTGGCGCTGTACAAATCACATAAAATTCCTAGTAAACTCCAAACGCGCTCACGATCGAATGCGAAAAGAAAAACTCACACTTAGCACTTTGTTTACTCGCTCGGCCGGACTGTGTCGCGACGATTTCATTTTAATAATTATTTTACCTACCTCTTGTTGTTACATGCCTAGATTTATAAGTCATACATATATAGTTTTTGTTTATAATGTTAAGATTACTTTTTATTTCTATTTTTAATTTTTTCATGATTGTAATTAAACTTATTGTGTCGACGACTCTGATGCCCGATAAAACTCGCAAGAGTTTATGTGGTATCTTTAATATTATTGATAATGTATTAAATTATATTAAAATAAATAAATAAATAAATAAAAATAAAAATATCCGCAATCAAAAACATTTTATTAAAATTAAATTATTAAATTAAAAAAACATTCTTAACGCAACCTGTTCCTACCACTTAGAAAGCTTTATCAACAACACGTGTAAACAGAACAAAATTCGATGCTACTTATGATTTCCTATTGTTATATTAAAAGTTTCGTTATATATCTCCAAGGTTTCATATTCCAAATAATTGTGATTCTTACGATAAATCACAATTATATATTGTTATTTTATATTCGTATGAGTAGAATAAAATGAATCACCTAACTTGGTCCTCAAAATAAGTAATCAATATAATCTAATTTTAAAATCGTCAAATTGATGTCCTCTTCTCTTTTGGCAGTTGGTTAACAACTATAAAAGGTATTCAAAATTATTAATGAAAAAAAAATTAAATAATCTTCTTAATAAAAAAATTAACTTATTAATGAAAAAGAATCGACTCCACTAATAATAACAGGATCAATTTGTATTATTTGACTAAATTAAAAGGAGGTTGTAATGCATTATCCTTTTACTGAAAAAGTGACCACTGAAATTTTGTCGTATTATATTTGGAGCGTCGAGCAAATTTTTAAGACAAATAAAATAAAAAACATACATTACACCCTATATTTAGTCACATAAACAACAAAAATATATTGATAAATTCTTATCCTTACCGAAAATACAATATCTTATATTTTTTTAACGTTCATGATGTTGTATTTTACAATTTATCAGAGAATAATTCTGTATTTTTGACGTGCGGGCAATGACGTGAGTGACGGGATTCTATTTGAAGTGAGTGCACAATTTTAAATTGTGCACTCATTCTTAGAGGACGTTTTTGAGACACTGATTGTGCATCTTGGGTTTTTATATATCAATGATATATATATATATATATATATATATATATATATATATATATATATATATATATATATATATATATATATATATATATATATATATATGTTTATATAAGGGTTTTTTTAATATAAGTTATTAAAAAGTATTTAAAAACGAAAGTCGACTTTTATTCTTTGGAAAGAGATGGCTTTCTTGTTAAACATTAAAACTTGTTTATTTACAAAGTACTAGAAAATCAATTAGCATTAAAAATGTTTTTTTTTTACATTACATTGTTACATTTTCGCCGTGTTGACCCGGGCCTCTGTTTGAAGAGGAGATCGACTGTCTTACTGCTTATGGCCCTACGGAGATACCTATCTTGTAGGAGGCAAGACTCGGGAGAAGTTTTGTAGTCGTCATTTTAACAACGTGACTACTAAATAGGACTGAGGTATGGGATACAATTATATCTACACAATTATAATATGGGAATCAAATTAAAAATAATTATTTCTTTCTTTCTTTCTTTTTCAGTTATCTGTAATATAAGAACGGTTTTACCGTCGTTTTACCGATCTAAATAGAAATAGGCATACAGTGAGAATACACGATTGCAGAAATTAAAGGACTTCTATTTTTTTTATTGTTCCTGAATTTTCGCCCAACGAAGCTGCCGGCTGTTTGCTAGTCTCCTCGCAAACATATTCAAGGCATTTGCCTTACAACACAATTTATTAAAAAGCATCGAAAGATAACAAACGGGCGGCAAAATAAGCACAATTTTCTTTCCAATAACTCGCGACACGGCACGAGAGCTAACGACCCTGGGTGACAAAACACCCGCCCTATCTGTTAGAGTGTCGTGTGTAAACGAACGCGGAGCGAGGACCAAATGATGTGGAACTGATGCAAGAACCTAACGATTGCTGCGTCTTTTTGCCGTCAGAAGACATTATTTATGCTATGATTTCCGATGCACTAAGGAAATCAATTTTGCAATGCTGTTTTACTGTAAAGTTAAGAAAAGATGCATTTTAAAAGAAATTGATGAAATCCGCATAAAGTCTAACAAGAATATAACCTGAACTGAAATTATTAAATTGATTTTATGGTCAATAAAATTATTCAACGGACACTATTATTAATAGCAAGTACATTTTTAAAAGGAAAACACACTACGAAGTCATGAACTCCTCATACTTGTATATATTGTCTTTTGCCGTATTTTTAAAACAAACAAGGATTTTTTTGCCATAAATTTAAAAGCACTTTGTTTTATTTATGATAGATGACGTAAGATGCCAAATGTTAAAAAAAGGTTTTATATAAAATATATGTATAAGGGTAGTATTTATTATAAAATTAGCTTCAGCGTGCAGTCCACTGCATTATAACAGTTTTTGGTGAATCCCACGAAATCACCTAATTTTTCCAGAATAAAAAGCAGCCTATGTGCTATTCCAAGTCATCGCCTACCTATGTGCCAATGCCAAATTTCATTCAAATCCGTTCTAATGAACGGATTTGAATGAAATTCATGTTTCTGCGTGCATGTTTCTGTTAATGTTTCTGCGTGTTTCTGTAATGTTTCTGCGTGAATAAGTAAAAAACTATGTATTACAAATAAACTCACTTGTACTTCCAGTTTACGTATATTTTTATTTTTCTACTATTCACATCCAACCGGTTTCGCTTATTAAAGCATCAGCAGGGATATTTTACACATATTTTATAATATCATTAACATATTTTTTTTAATAAAAAAAAAGTCCTATTTAAACACTATAAGCTTTTTGAAAAAACGTTTCGGAGCATCTCGCCAAATGTATTCAACAGAATTCCTAAACTAAATTGTCATATGAATTAATGCAGAATTATCAATTAAGCTAAAACGCATCAAAATTTTCAATATAAAATTTACACTACATAATGGTAAAATATGTTAGTAGCTTGATTAATTTTTAACAACTTGTAACACCCATATTCTTGCAAATAAATATTTTCTTTCTTTCAAAAATGTTATGGAAGAAATATAAAGATAAGGATAAAGACGTCCGTCAACAACGTCTACCCGCACGTGCGTGCCGGATTGGCTTAGCACCGACTTCAAACCTATTAGTAAATAGCACATATAAACAATAGGTAGTATTTAATTAATATTAAATCTTTATTATTTTTTACTTTTTAGTATTCGAAGTCGGTTTTTTTAACGCAATTATTTTTATTTAATACTTTTTAGTATATTGTTGTATTGTCAACTATTTACCTTTTTTGTTGTGTTAGACCTACAACAGATGCTACGCGCCGTAACAAACATAGATTTCAAGAAACCGGAACGGATGGTAGTCGTCTCCGTAAAAATGCTCTTCAAAACACAATATTACATTCTTGTGAGACTATTAAAGATCAGAAACGAGCCGAAACTTGATAGAGTTGTGTCATTTAAATACTGAGCTCCTATGGCCACTATCTGGTTTCATCATAGGACCCTAAATGATCCTAGTTACCACCAAGCATCATAGTGCTCGTCAACACGAATCAAACGAGCCCAAACTCGATAGAGTTGTGTCATTTAATTACTGAGCTCCTATGGACACCTTCCGGCTTCATCATTAGATCCTGGAGAATCGTAGTTACCACCAAGCACCAAAGTGCTCGTCAACACCGATCAAACGAGCCCAAACTCGATAGAGTTCTGTCATTTATATACTGAGCTCTTATGGCCAACTTCTGGCTTCATCATCGGACCCTGGAGGATTCTAGTTACCACCAAGTACCAAAATACTCGTCAACACGAATCAAATGAGCTCAAACTCGATAGAGTCTTTTCATTAAATGATTTTTAACCATTTAATTACTGAGTTCCTGTGGTCATCTTCCGAATTCATCATCAGATCAGATCTATTTCATAGTAAGTTTTCATTGTCATCCAATTTACATACGTATACAAAATTACAGCCCAATCAGTAACCGGGAAATGGATCAAATTTACTTGCGAGATTTGATTTCTGACATCGGCATTTTATTTTACATAAATAAAAAAATGCTCATAAAATAAAAACTACTGGGCCTACTGAATTAAATTTTTATGGGACCAATTCGAAACTATTCCGCATCAAACAAAAAAAGAATCACGTAAATCGGTTCAGAAAGCTCGCCGTAATCGGTGCACATACATAAAAAATATATCGGCTGAATATATATATATATATATATATATATATATATATATATATATATATATATATATATATATATATATATATATATATATATATATATATATATATATATATTTAAATTAAATTAATGTAGCCCCAAAAAATAAGCAAATTATTTGCTTATTTTTTGGAGCTACATTAATTATTTTTTTATAATTAAATTTGTGATATGGGTGTTTGTCAAAGATATTAATACGAGTAGATAGAAGTACGTAAAAATAATGAAACACATTTAATTTACACCTATTTCCAGAAATACAAACGTATGTTCTCAGTCAGGATTGCTAACCCGTAATATATGCAGTTAACCGAATTACTAACGTACAGTGCAGTGCAAACATGCAATAAACATAAACATTACTTTCTTGAGCAATGTTGAACAAGTTTTTGTATCACACGAAACAATAGTATTCAATAATGGAGATATAAAGTGCTGTTTGCACAGAGTCCGGGAACAAAAGCACTGAAGAGAACACCAAAGTGTCGCAATAACTCTACAAGTGTACCTAGGTTTGTTTGGTTTAAGTTTAAATGCTCTTGACATAATCTGAAGACAAAGGAAGCGCTGTTCGTCTCATGTCACCGCAAAGACTTGAATGTATTAATTATTTCGCTTTCTGCTGATAGCCTACAACATTGTTAGAAAGTTCAGAATACATTCTAAATTAATTTTATTGCTCAAAATATTCTAAACAACGAAAATGCAACAAATAATAACATCTTTGAAGAAAGTTTAGACTGCCTTATCGGAATAGAGCGCCTTGTCTTGTAAGAAATTGTCCAAATTTCGAAAATAGTTGTATTTTTTAAGCAATATCTAGAAAGTCTGGTGATTATCGGATTTCATCATTCCTATAGCAGTTGCCCTTATTTAGAGTCCACTTGGCGGTCTAGTGTTAACCTGAAGAAGCAGTGGGCTAAAACTTCCAACAAGTCTCAGTTGTTTCTCGAGCTTTTCCAGCATAGTTTGTAATCTTTGACATTTTGATATGTTATCATCTGGTCCAATCTAAAGAAGCTGTAGCGAATGGTAAAACGGTATATGTTCATGAAACTAGTATTGTGTCAGCACTTTCTAAGTCATATTTCGCTTCGTGCAGAATTTGGCTACTTCTGCTGGGTTATACAATTATAGCGAGCATTTCCAATTATTGAGTAGGATCCAATTTTTATCGCAGAGACGATACGATTCAAAATCCCCTCGTTATTTTGACGGTTGAGTTATGTAACGCAGCACTTGTTACGTGTTTGTTAATGAGCTTCACTCAATTCATGCGGTGCCCATTTATCGAGCTATTTCACTTTTCCATCTTGTTTCAAGTAAATCAATATTATTACTTTTCAGAGAGTTTAATGGACGTACGTTAGTAAATACAAGTCTCTGTTACTTTTACCGAAACGAGTTGCTAATTCTGACGTGGTTTTCATAATTTTTCTCCTTTCATAATTTTTTGAAGTGAAAACTTCTTTAGACGCGTTAGACGAAAAGGAGAAAATGTAATGGGTTCGCGTCAGCGCAATCAACATCCTAATGTTTAAGTTATAAAGCTACACTAACACTTAACGCACACTGTGTTTGTAAAATAGTGTATCAGAAATTCAGTAGATGCACTGACGCTATTGCGGCAAGAATAGGTAAAGCAGTGATAACAGACCCGAGCGTGACATTGCAGAACCTTACAACTTAATAGCCACGACAGTAGTGACACGCATAGCTAATATTTCGCCTCTTACGAACTGCCATGAGAGTCCCAGGCTTCTTTGAAGACCTATTCTTCAACTCTCAACTGTCGTTCTGCCAGGTAGGTCGTAAAAGCCGACCGATTAGCTATGCTATGTGGTAGAGTTCTGCGCTGTCTCGCCGGGGTCTGGTACCACCGCCTTACCTATTCCTGTCGCAATATCGTAAGTGCTAGTAACTGTCGTGTTCTGGTTTGGAAGGTAAGGTAGCCGGTAAACTTATGCATGTGGCATTAGACCTCGCCTCAAGATAGCGACGCTCCATTAACATCTTTATTGTCTATAGGCGATCTTTCCATCAGGAGATCCATCTGTTTGATTGTTATCTTTGATATAAAAAAAAACTGCCTAGCAGAATGAAAGATAATCTATTATTCAAATGGAGCACACGTTGAACAGGTGAAAGGCGAGGCTATCACTAAACTTAAGCTTGTACCATTACAAACTTAGTACACGAATGATCGCGCACCATTACCATCTTTGATGTCTTTAGACAATGGTTATTTTCATATCGAGAAAACCATCTGCTTATTTGTCGTTATATAACATTAAAAAAACTAATCTCTTTATGCTACTGTAAGGACTTAAATATCATTACCGCAGTTTCCTTACGAGCAGCAGAGTTATATAATTAGATGTCAATAAATTCTCAATTTTCACCGTTTTGTCGGTTGGTGAGATGGGTGGATGATTTAATCTTCATCGCCGTATTTTACTAACTATGGCGATTTATTTCTGCTATTATGTCTTATACATGAAAGGTACCGACGAGGATCGAGGATTTAGGATCGACGTCTTATTAGTTTAAGTATTAGTTAGTCAGAATTTCACCATTGGACATCGCGACAAAATTCAAAATTTCATTGTCACCAACTCGATGTCTGGAAATCACAACTGTGCGATCCTCGAGGAACTTTTTTCCTCATACTATTCCTCTGTGGAACCAATTACCAGCAGGGGTTTTTACGAGCGGATACAACTTAGGGACCTTCAAGAAAAGAGCCTACTCTATCTGAAAAGGCCGGCTACGCCACTGCAAATCTTCTGATAGTGTGGTTGTCCATGGGCGGCGATGATCACTTACCATCAGGTGAGCCTCCTGTCCGTTTGCCCCCTTTTCTAAAAAAAATGTTAGTGTAATTTCTTAATAACTATGTTAGTACGTTACATCATTTTTACATAACTTTTACCAATATATGATCAATCTCACACATTGTTAAAAATCAACAAATTTCATTTCTCACTTTTTAAACATTGGACATGGAAACATTGGATATGTCCAATGTTCAATAAAGGGCCCTTTTGAAGTAGGTATAATAAATTAGTCTGCCAGTCACCTCACAAAAGACGAACGATTGGCAAACTTTTTTCTACCATCGTGACTGGTAGTTGTAGAGAGTAGTAGTAGTAAAGTAGTAGTATACTGGTAGTATAGTTATAGCAAAGTTCCGCAACGTCTCATGTCAGCTTTGCCTGTGTCTTGCTACCCTAAAAAAATATTTTTCAAGATGTTGTATGTATTATCACTAAGCACTCGACCAACGGACCGCCCCGTTGGTCTAGTGGTTAGCGATCCTGACTACGCAATCAACGGGGCTCGGGGCTTCGATCCCCGACGGGGACAAGCATTTGTGTGATGAGCATAAATGTTTGTATTTCCGGGTTTGGGTGTTTATTGAAGTGAAAACTTCTTTAGGCGCGTTGAGCGTTTTGGTAGAGGGTAAAATCCTCGGTTCGCGTCACCGACATGCTAATGATAATAGTATATCTATAGCTATGTTTTGCATATAGTTTTAATTACTCTCAACTTAATAGTTCCGTTTTCACTTCTATCGGCAGTCCCACGACTGTTATGTATGTAAAAGTATTTATATATATATATATATATATATATATATATATATATATATATATATATATATATATATATATATATATATATATATATATATATATATATATATATATATATATATATATATATATAATACAAGCAAATAATTTGCTTACTTTGGGGTTAGATCAATAAGTGTAATTTGTCCCGTGAATATTTTTTTTTTTTCGTCGCTAACTCGACGGTTTGCGTTTTTACTGCTTCTAATATTTATTGTATTATATAGGCATAGCCTATATATACTACTGATATAATATAACATAACTGATAAATATTAATTAATTTTAACAACATACCAGTTAACCTAATATAACAATAATTTCCATGCCTACCGCGTAGTTGTTTTGTGTTTGAGCCGTGATTGTTTTACGTGATTAAGTGCAAGATTAATATGATGTACCCATTTGAAATAAATATTTTTGATTTACCATACATTAAACCATACATTTCTGTTTTTTCTACTTCAAATTTCACCTCCGCCTCCGTTAACCTCCGCCTCCGTTAACCTCCGCAACCGCGGAGGCGAACCTCTTCTCCTCCGCATCCGCCTCCGCCTCCGCTAACAATGCCTCCGTTACATCCCTAATTTCTGGTACTAAGGATCTTTGCTAGCTGCAGCGCGCAGCCCACTGCAACATAAAAGTTTTTGGCAAATCCCGCGGGATCGTCTAATTTTCTCGGGGTAGAAAGTAGCCTATGTGTTATTCTGGCTTATATTCACACCCAATTTCACCGTAATGTGTTAGTAGTATTTGCGTGAAAGAGTAACAAACATCCATACATACATACAATCTTTCGCATTTATAATATTAAGAAGATAAAATAAGATAGTATTTATTGGTACCTACCACATTTTTACATAATCTGTTATAGTAGACAATGTACAATATACAATATTTATTAGTAGGATAACTTTAATATTTTGAAAGTTGGACGTTTTGCTGTAGATTGAAAGTAGTGCTCTAGATTCAACATTCGTTCCAATCAATATAGGAATAAAATAAAAAAAAAATTTGAAAATATACATTTTAGTAAAGTGGATATATTATTACAAAAATATTACATATGGTATCATTATTTCGTTATCTTTCACCGATAAATTCAACCCTGCTTCGTCAATAATAATCTTACCCATGTACCATGAACTCATATCACGTAAGTTATTGATAGATACGTTACATTTTCTCATGTTTTTATTATGAATATTATATATGTATAACATTTCTTTTTCATAAAAAGGTTTCTCATGTTTTTAATGCTTCATCCTTTTACCCTCTAATTGTTAGTAACTTCACACCGTAATTGTTAGTGTATAATATAAACTGAAACTCGCGACTTCGTTCGCGTAACCGAAAATCTTTAAGTATTTCTTATTGCTCAGGGAGAAAAAAGAAGCTTAGTCATTCCTAGATAGTGTAGCTTTCTAATGGTAAAAAATTTCTTAAGATTTATGCAGTAGTTTTTGAATTTATTTGTTGTAAGCATACAGAAATACAAATGTTTTCTCTTTATAATATTAGTATTGTTGCGAATAACCTAGAACAGTGAAGAGTGAGAACACTGGAAAAATCTAGAAATAAAAGAAAGAGATAGCTGTTTCTATTGGTAAACAATGGCCGCCGTTACCCAAGCAGCTTATGCCATAATGGATTTTCTGCCATAAGGGTAAAAATAGCGTCTACTAGGACTTGTTTACATTTAGAATTATTGTTTACGCGTTATTTTCGGAACATTCAGGAATATAGTCGAACTTTACCTTGGGTATAAATAGGGATGTGTTGACGAATAGAGTTCAGTTTTATACAGCGTGATGTGTTTTGGTTTTATAAAGTAATTCAGTATAGTCAGTTACTTTTAACGAAATATATGTAGAGCGGGTGTTATTACCATTGTTCAGTGTATTTACGTATGGCATTGTGGTGTATTGTAACTCTATGTTGTAAATTTTTAACACGGTTTTAATGTAAGTGGTATTTTATTGCTCAATACAAACTCGAAGCTCGTAACAGTATATATTATTTAGATATAACGTAAATGATTAAAAAACGGCTGCACTCACGTTCAATCGATATAGGGTTTCGACTAGTTTCGGAACTATATGAGATGAATTTGACGTTCGCTTGGTAAGGACCCGTCTCGAACTCACGTACGAGTTCGAAACGGGTTGCTACCGAGCGAACGTCAAACTCACCTTGAGGAAGGACCTCATGTAGGTCCGAAATTAGTCGTAACCTATTTATTTAGTTTATAATGTCTCACAAAATTTTAATAATTTTAGATATAATGTGTGCAAAATGAAACAAAATCAAAAAATTTAGTTATGTAAGTATAGATATTTATTTATTTTATTAATAATTATGCACAACAAAGTACAAAGGAGGACTTAATGCTAAGTAGCTTTCTACCAGTCAACCTAACTTAATCAGATAATAAGAATATTAGTAAGTGCATAGAATTGTTTGATTAACATTAACCCAAGCTAAAACTAAATAGTCGCCGAAGTAAAAAAATAGATATTCATATTAGAATATGACCAAAATAAACTACAGGTTAGGCGTCCATGTACATTGTACATGTACTAAATTTAGTAAGTTTATATTTGTCCATAAAATTCTCGGGAACTAAAAACCATTTCAATATAATTCTTTTTGATTTAAATCAAGTACACTCTAACTTGACGAACAGTTTAAGTTTCAGAGATGAAATTAATTTTAAAAAATAGTTTAAGTTTCATCAAAACCGATTAGGTAGTAGTTTTTGAGATATGGTATAGTTGGCAGATGTTTGAAGTCGTTTCATTTTTTAAATTACTTATACTGGTTTTTCAGTCGAGTCAAAATACGTTGCTAAGTTTATTGATAATTTAATACCCATAATCACTCACAAAATAATAATTTTCCACTGAATTGGAGAGAATTGGATTTAGAGCTCTTACTCTTCTCCTTAGTCTTTCAATTCTGACAGAGTGATTGTGGTTAACAATGCATTTACTGGGCTAATGCAACCTCAACTTTTCTCTAGACAATAAACCATTCCATGGCGCATGGAGTATTTGATTTTGATTATTGGTACCAAAAACTATTTTATTTAAAAAACTCTGTCTCAGCACTCTGCTCGTGATTCAGACATTCCGAAAAAAATAAGATTTTTTTTATGTAAATTATTATATTCCAAAGCGAACCAGAAAAGATTAAGTTTAAGTCTATGTACAGCAGCTATTTATGGAAAAAAATTATTCAAAATTTGAATATCTCAGCATTTTCCCTCAGGGAAATCTAGTATCAATCTCTAGTTATTCATCACAGTATATAATAAAATTATTTATGACACGAAAACAAATGAGTTCGAAAATAGTTTAAGTAAGACTCTTTTTTGTATCTTCTTCATCTTGGGGATATAAAGCATTCGTGAACAAAAACAAATAAAACTCTATTATCTTGGCAGTTTCTATCAGGAAGACACAGTGATAATCTTCAATCTCTTTCTATCGCCTCTGTGGTCTAGTGGTTTCGTGTTTGAGTTGACCACATAACCCGAGGGGGTTCAGTTTCCGAGTCGAGCAATTTAAAAATGTGTTTGTTCAGTTTTCTGACAAAAACAATGTTGCCCGGGATTGGAAAAGTGCCCGGTTGGCGATAGGCTTGCCACCTATCACAATGCGGGACTTAGTATATTCGGCTAATTGTGGGTGCACTTATTGTACCTCCGCCTACCTCTAAGGGAATACAGGCGTAAGGATACTCTTTCTATCTATAATAATAACAATAACGCCGGACAAATCACAAAAATTGATCTATCCCCAAATTAAGCAATTTATTTGCTTGTGTTATGGGTGTCAATAATACTAATAGATAAAAAAAATATACGTAAATACTGTTACGTACATAATACGCACCCAGATCCAGAAATACAAACATCTACGCTCATCACAGAAATGTTTGCCCCTGTTGGGAGTCAAACCCAAGCCCTATCGATTCGTAGTCAAGTTCGCTAACCACTCGACTATTTAGGCGGTCAATATGTCTATGTTGATTAGACATTTTTTATGACTTTAAAAAAAATCCCAATTTAAATATCTCAGTAGTGTCCATCAAGGAGAGCATGTGGTAATTTTCTACATTCGTGTTTTATCTCTCGTTGCCATATAATATCATAGAAAATGTTCATAGTAACAAAAGAACAAAATCTATTATTTTAGCAGCTTTATCAGAAAGATCCAATAGACAATCTACCAGCTCTATTTTGCGGTTCTCTTTATCTCTAATGTACGTCAAAAGACTCTTATGTTATATCGAGAGGATTTGCTGTTTCTGAAACCTAGCTCCATCGTAGGAACACCTCGATAGTTTCGTGATATTTGATTTTCATCAAACCACATAAATAGGTACAAATATTTCAACTCATTTAGATACCTGCAAATGGTTAATATTTTTTGCAAATTTTCGCCGTGTTGGTCCCGGCCTCCTTTGAAGAATAGGCCAACTGCCGTTTTGCCAGGCAGGTCGTAAAAGGCGACCGATTGGCTATCGAGTCACTGTCATCGTGGCTGTTAGGTGGTAGAGTTCTGCATTGTCTCGCCCGGCTCTGGTACCACCACCTTACCTATTCCTGCCGCAATAGCGTCAGTGCTTGTCGCTGTCGTATTCCGGTTTGGAGGGTAAGGTAGCCGGTAAACTTATACATGTGGCATTAGACCTCGTTACAAGATAGCAACGCACCATTAACATCTTTGGTGTCTATAGGCGATGGTTGACTCTTTTCATCAGGAGACCCATCTGCTTGTTTGCTATCTTATAATATAAAAAAAGACATGACTCGAATGATGTCTCGCCCGGGTTTGCTACTACGGCCTTAGCTTTTCCAGCCAAAATAGCATTATTGCTTGTCAATGTTGTAATCTGTGTGGAAAAATAAACGCAATACATTTGATGTCAATTATGACTGTGTATGTAAAACTAGCAAAATGCAGAGCTTTGTAAGAGCTCTCAAAGTTATACTATACCAGTAATATTGTTAGGAAAATATTTTTATGAAAATTACATGTTTTAATGTTTATAATGATCTAAGCTAAAAAAATCCAGCGTATTTTTACCCAAACAGTTCTCATTCCCATCTAACATTCCCATCAAAGGCGTCGTCAGGCTTTGTTCTAGGAGGGCGCAGGAAAATAAAACCAAAATTTAAAAAGACATATTTCTAAGACTACATTTTTTTAGTACTTACAAGAAAAACTCTTTAAAATTTTCTTGATTTATCAAAAACACGATTTTTATTATTATCAATGTTATCTACACAGAACAAATATAAAGGTTATATACTAACATTTTACATCATATTCTCTGATCTACCTGTAATATAGTATGGTCTACCTATAAAATGTAGCAACTCAAGATCCATCTCGCGCCACCACTTCGCTCTTAAAGCCTAACGTTGATAGAAAACAATTTTTATTTATGGTAGCTTTCTTGTAAAAGAATTTTCAAGGAAAAATGGGTATTGAAAATGAAAGTTGATCTTATAAAGAAAAACACATATTTAACATTTCGCTAAGATTAATAGTTTTTTTTTTCTAAAATCGGGAAGTTCCTGGTTTTACATCGATTTTCGTTTTGTTTAATTAACCTTCAATACTTTTAGGATTAATATTGGACTTACCGCAGGCACGAAAAATTGGCGGTAGAAACACAGCGAATAATTTTTTCGAATTTTCGGTTCGATTCCCGAGTCAGACAAAACAAAAACGCGTTTTTTCAATTTTCTAATAAACACAACGTAGCCCGGGATTGGAAAAGTGCCCGGTTGGTGATAGGCTGGTCACCTATCACGTTGTGGGACTAAGACTATTTTCGGCTAATCGAGGATGCACACATTGTACCTCTGCCTACCTCTCCGGGGATACGGGCATGAATATACTTTTTTTTAGCTTTTTCTCTCAGGCTAAGATGGGAAATTGATCTCAATACAATATTAATCAATTAATACACTTGTACTGTTTCATAATAATCATATTGTGAAATATCTGTAAACGGTTTACCTTGCAGTCCAATCCTGAAACTTCCCGCTAAATTAAGGTATTTTAAGCTCAAAAGAGTAAAAACTAGAATCATAGATTTTTCAGTTCTGAGAAATATTGAAATGTTTCAACTGCTAAGTCACAAAAAACAGCAAGGAAACACGAATGAAGCAACGAAATAATCATACATGCAGTCTATTTTGATAAAAATGGCAGTATATTGATTTTTGAAAAACTGTATATTTTGGAAACGATGATCAAATTGATCAAATTTCAAACGGTCAAATTCAAATGGCATTTAACTATTGCTTTAGCTAAATAGTCTGTAGGTAAAAAAAATTCGATACAATGTAAAAAATATTTTTTTCAAAAATTTTCATCATAGATAGATCCCAAACAAATTGACTTATTTTATACAATTAAGGATACTTGACGCAGTTTTTAAAGCAGAAAAGCTGATAAGATGTTGAAGTCAATCGGTATATTAGCTTGAAAGTTATTTAAAAAATATTAAGTTTCCTTACGTACTTCCTAGTAGTAAGTGCTAAATACGTAGCGGGAAGTTAAAAAGTACAAGTGTATTAATAGATTAATATTGTATTAAAATGGAGTGAATGAAAATGAATTAAATGAATTAAATCTACCACGCTAAAGTAGCATTTTAAGTTGTTGGTTTCATAATAGATGGCGTTAGTAGTAATAAAATTCTAATACAACATGTATATTCTATTTTTTTTTAATGTTTATAAAATTGTATTTTAATGGTAGATCATATCTAGACATGAATTTAAACTATCACGTCAAAGCTCAAACCTAAAAGTGCGATATTTTTCAGTAAACGGTACCACAAAAGTGCATAGAAAGTCCCCTAATGAAAAGTTATGACTCACTGACATAATATATCTACACCCAGTCTAATCCCTTGAACTAAGAAGGCTAAAATTTTTCATAGGGGTTTGGCTTACGATATCAACGACGAGGAATAACAAAAATTTTTATTCGAAATCATTCCCTAAGATGGTAAAATAGGCAGTGAACAATCGTAGGAAATTACTTACATTGACGATATTTTAAAGTTAGCCGAACCCGAGCGAGTCAGATTTTTATTTTATAAAGGAATAGATTCCAGAAAGTTAGTAATTGACTAGGTGTCTAAATTAAAAAAAATGTGTAATACTTTACCTTATTATGTATATTACATAAACACCTATTTATTTATTTAATATCGTACATTAATAATAAAAATATCGCGTTTTAAAATTTAAATTTACCGCCTAAACTGTCATGGCGTCGTATGACATCATGCCGTAGTCATACGTATATTACATACTCAGTGTTTTCTATGAAAATGTCAAAAACATGACGTTTAAACCATAACATTCATTCATTCATTCATTTACACATTCACGGTATGACATAACACTTCCAGATTTGCGTTTATTGTCACGTTACTTAATGTTTATTTTTGTCGAAATGATAAAATTTAAGTTTTTTGTTATCTCCATTTATCTCCAATTTATCATTAGAAACTACAATATTATATCCAATTTATTTTTAGTGAAAACAAGCCTACTGACTTGTGCTTAAATGTTGTATTTATACAAAAAACTAATTGCATGTATATTTCTAATACCTTAAGGCTTTAGTAAATACGTAGATTAGGAAAAAATGTATATATTTACACACCGTATAATGGTAGACGTAGAATATATCAAAAGTATGTGATGATTATACTATATTCTTGTAAATATTCTGTCATTAATTCAATTATTCTTCATTATCTATGATTAATGTGAAACCGATTAATCATGGTGAATGAACCATTTGCCTTTTTCGTAAGTGAACTGGCGTGATGGTATTTATTTATATTGTTCTAATTTTCATAAAATGGTTCGTTTTACTTTGTAGGGCGAACTAGAGTAATATTTTATATAGCACATCTTAAGGAGCGCATTAAAGTTTGATTGACCCTTCATAGTGTAGAGTCGACGTAAGAATGTCGTTAAGTTTATTGTTGCCACAAATCGTCTGTTCATTACCGCCACAGAACTCAAAGAGAGGGGAATAAAACTGGCTCTGCGTACATCGTTGGGACTTCTTTTTAGGGATGTCAGTTTGAAAAGGTTAATTGTAGAATCGATGATATCGATTTCTGATATAAAAAAAACCTTTGATTAATAGTCGATAAATAAAGATCATTGTTTGCAAGCTACCCCATTCTAAGATACGATAATAGGATACACTAATATTACTACGACCAGAAAATGTAAGACAATGAATCGTACCCGAATGAGATGACGCAGAGCACTACCACTAACTTGTGATAATAGTAACATATTAAGCTTTTATTGACTTTTTGTACGTTCTCCAGTAGAACACAATAGTTAATTATTTCATACGATTCTTAGATTAAATATAATAAATTAATGTAATCACGCCAATTTGCTTGAAGACTAAGCAGAGTGAACCGAATATAGACGTTTCGATCCACCAAAATTCATCAGTACGTATGTTGGCGAGATAGGCAGTAATAACCATTGCCTCACTGATAATGACTATTACTTGTTTCTTGAAATAACCGGGACTGACAGCTAAACATATTCAGCGTAGAAGTGTACCACTATAGTTTATACTCTGGTGGTACACTTCCACGCTGCTTATGCTCCTACTGAGATTTTAGAGAATAGCACAAAAAATTTTAGTAATACCATTAAATCAAGGTATCCATAAACTGAGCCGAATAGGCTTACGGAATATAGCCGAAGCAATAAAAAGAATATAAATAGTACATTACAAAACATTTTTTGCCGAGTTAACAACAGACTTTAAAACCGTTACCGATTATTGCATCTTTGATTAAAATCTAAAAACGATATTTTCACTAACAATTGCCATCCCTACTCCTTTTATGCGAGAAATAGAAATGTTACCGCAGGTTTTAACAAGCACATATACATGCGAGTAATGGAGTAGTGGAGCTGTCAGCCAATGTTCTTTTTTATTTTCTCAAACAACAGCTGGTATTTTTGTGCTATTGGCACCAAGTGCAAAACTTTGTCTCATTTTATAAAAAGTTAACGCTGAAAATTTGTCCAACTAACCCAATATATATCTATAATAGTATCACTACGCCAGTTCCCTTTTGGCTTAAGCAGAGTAAGCCGAACGTCCATAGACTTTACGATTCACCGTGATTCACTGTTTCATCGGGTGGCAAGTTAGGTAGTGTGATTTCCTTCGCCGCATTTTACCGACCTGATTTCGATTACTAATTATTTCTTCAAAGAATCGATACCATCAACTTTACGTGCTCATTTGAAGCACAGAGGCATTCAAAACATCAGCACCAAACTCCGAGCTGCTAGGAGATTTAGGATTTTCGAGAAAAACGTCTGAAATCTTTTTCCTGACTCGGGGATTGAACTCGAAACCTCATAACCTGTGTAAGCTAACCCCTACACCACGAGGCAGTCTTTTAAAGTCAAGTCAAAAAAGGCAGGCATAATAATATTTTATTAATAATAGATTAAACTGTACCGTCCCTTTGGTTTTTGCTTTACTTCTTAATTTAATAGTATTCTGATTCATTACATCTATGTAAATTTAAATATATTGCCCCATTAATTCCAATAGTTAAGCTCACCGGCTGAGACCATGAATTTCTTTTCTATTTATAAAATTATTAATAAAAAGACTTCAAAGAAAATAAAGAAGGTAATTATTAAGTTATTATTTTCTCGATTCACGGGTCAACATGAAATTTGACTTTGATTGCAAAGCATTAAATTTCGATAGTTTAGGTCGTAATAAGACGGAAAAAATATATATGGCATGAAAAACTTTGCTTTTGTGCTTAGAAGACTGATTGAACGAAATTTTTAAAAATCTCGGTTTTTAATTTTTGATTGAAAATAAAACTATTGAAATAAAAATGTTTATTATTTTTATTAAGTTTTACTATCAAATTAGCTTACAGAAAAGTGGAAAATAACTTAAAAGTGCACACTTTTACTTTTTCTTTTATTTTCATAGCTACTTTCTCTCAATAAACCCCAAATATCGTCGCCCATCATGTTTTCATTGTATTGGCCTTGATAGCGTTGTTCAAAATTCATGATTTCCTGATGGAAACGTTCTCCTTGCTCTTCGGAATAGGCTCCCATATTGTTTTTAAATTTATCCAAATGAGCATGCAGCATATGTACTTTTAATGACATCCTGCAGCCCATGGCCTTAAAATTTGTAAGCATATCCTCAACCAACTTTTCGTAGTTTTCAGCTTTATTATTTCCTAAAAATCAAGAAACTACTGCTTTAAAACTGTTCCAACTTGCTTTTTGAGTACGATTCAGCAACGTTCGAAATTTTTCATCGGCGAAAATCTGTCTTATTTGCGGACCAACAAAAACCCCAACTTTTACCTTTGCTTCCGATAACTTCGGAAAAATTTTTTTTAAGTATCCAAAAGCTTCTGAAGTTTCATCCAGTTTTTTAACAAATTGTTTCATCAACCCTAACTTAATGTGCAAAGGCGGCATTAACACTTTTTCCGCTTCAACAATCGGCTCAAATTTGACGTTCTGTTTTCCGACACACAATTCTGTTCTTACAGGCCATGACCGTTGAATATAGTGTTTAGAATCCGCTCTGCTATCCCACAAGCACAAATAACACGGATACTTTGTATATCCACCCTGTAGCCCCATTAAAAATCCCAGCATTTTAAAATCTCCAATCAGCTCCCAGTTATACTCACGATACTTTACAGATTCAAGCAAAATTTTGACACTTTCATAATTTTCTTTAAGATGTACTGAGTGAGCAATTGGAAGAGACGGAAATTTATTTCCGTTGTGCAATAGAACTGCTTTTAAACTTTTTGTAGAGCTATCAATGAATAAACGCCATTCGCTAGGGACACAGGGTATGCCAATTGCTTCAAACATACCTTTAATGTCATTACAAAAACAAAGTCCATCTTCCTTCGTGAAAAACGTTGCAAACATTTCATGCCTAGTCCGCTGATCCGTGATCTTAACATCATCAAGCAAATTCCACTGTTTTAACCGAGAGCCTAAAAGCTCTGCTTTATTTTTTGGCAAATTTAAATCTCTAATTAGATCGTTAAAATCTTCTGAAGTAATGAGATAGTGTTTTGGTTGTTCAGGTGTAGGCAAAAACTCCTTATCGGAATTACTTTTATAAGAACTAAAAGATGAGCTACTTTTCTGCGATAATTTTTTTGGTGGCTCAGGTACTGGTCGTGTCAGGTCGTGAGCAATTGGAGCAGAAGAAGATTCGAGGTCAGGATATTCAATAGGTTTTGCATTTTTACCTCTACGTCTTTTACTCGGATTCACCATACAAAAGTAGCAGTCAGTAATATGGTCTTTTGGTTCTCGCCAAATCCTTGGTATTGCAAATTTCATAGACCTTTTCTCACCTCGATACCAACCTAAAAATATAAAAATAAAAATTAATATGTCTATTATTTTGGATTCATCGCTTAATTAAATAAAAATTGCTTACCTTCCAAACACCTTTTACAATAACTACAAGCAACATGTGGAGCCCATGGCTTATCTTGATTCCGTACAGGACAGTCAAAATATGCTTCATAGGCTTCATAGAGAACGTGAGATGTCTTTAGTTCATATTTCACGTCTCGAACTTTAATAAATTGACCACATATAAAACAAAATGCATCAGCATCGTATTTGCACTTTCGTGACGACATTTTAAGTTATGCTGGGCTTGTAAATAACACCTGATGGTTGTTTATCACTCGGGTGCCATCTAGCGGCACAGTGTAAACGTTAATACCCCACTCTCACCGCGCGGTCTTTTTAAAAATATTAAAATCAATTAAAATTTATGAAAAAATTGAAAAATGAGTATTATTATTATAACTATCACAAAAGCAAACTTTATACCGAAAAAAGGTATTTTCTTTTCGTTTTTGTGCATAACTAACTGGAAAATAATAGTATAAACTTTAGGACAAAGAACGAAAATTTTTTTGTAGAGTTGTGATATTATCAAGAGCGTAACTTTATGCAGATAATCTGAAAACGTTAAATTGTAATACCTAACGTAGCAACATAGCAACATATTATATATGTATGTGTCGTTAGTGTTTTGCTTACATATTATTATGTAAGCAAAACACTAACGACACATACATATATAATATGTAGGTAATATCTTTCTTATTCGAAACAAATAAATGTAAAAAAATAAATTGCACCACAAAAGTTTATTTATATGAACTATTTCAAGAGCATATATCGATGCCTTAGTTCACAATAATTGCACTAACTACAAAATTGGTAATTACGAGAAGAGCGTTTTAAAGTCTTTTAAAATTTAGACGAGAACAGTATGATAACAAAGTGAAATAATAAAAAAAAATGCATCTATTGACATAGTCCAGGAGGAATCGGCGCATGAGTACCGAAAACTATTCCACCTCAATTTTTTTATGCAATCCTCTTCAAATTGCCCTTCTGATGATATAAATGCATGCTGCCATGCGGCAACCCGGTGTCATATTGTTTAAACCGAAATTGTTTAAACAATTGCAAGGAATTGTTATTTTTCAACCGGATAATTTTTTTTTATATTATTTATTTAAATACCAATCAAAAAGGTCCTGACTTTTCACGATTAAGTGAATATTTATGAATCTTTAAAGGTTCGAAAAAATTTAAATTCGGGTACTTTCGACCCATAAAGAATATATTAAAAAAACATAATGTTTAAGTATTTTTTTTTAATTCTCTATACAATATTGTTAATAGAGATTTAAAAAAATTTCATTGTTTATATCTTTTTTTAATTGTTAATTTTGCGCGCTCACAAGTATGCGTTGCTTACCTTTGAGTATCGTCTCTCTCTGGCTCATGCGTTGCATCGGCTTCTCTATGTCTTGAATCATTATTTATCATTTATCTTAAAAACTATCAACTTTATCAAGATTGTTAAAGAGAGCAATGTTATTAATAATTAAATTGTCTACAGTTTGTTTTTAATAAATTTTATTCTGAAAACAAATTTTCAAAAGTTATTTAAGCATAAATCAGAACATGTCATTAAAATTACTTTTTTATCAGTTTATATTACTTTTTTGTTATTAAAACGGAAAGTAAAGTAAATGACCCAGTTACACTGGCCTAGTTATTAGGCCAATAAAATTTTCTTAAAAACCAATTATCTTAAAATTTATATTTCAAAAATTATATCTATCAATTTATTAGAATTTTGTCACAAGAACAAACAAAGCTCTTGAGGTTTTATACAAAGAGTAATCTTGAAAGAATAAAAATCTTCTTTCTCTTTTTCTTCATCACACACTATGATACATATACGTAAAATTATTTTTATTCAATTTATTTGATGTTTTTTCTAAACATTCAAGTGCGTACGCAATATATTTTTATTATTTATAAATAATCGTGATTTCAAAAAATATTCAAATACCATTATATCTTGTTATTGTTGATATAAATGCAAAAATTACTATAATAATAAAAAAAAGGTAAGCGACGCATTATTGTGAGCGCGCGAAATTAACAATTAAAAAAAAGATATAAACAATGAAATTTTTTAAATCTCTACTAACAATATTATTAACTATTGTATAGAGAAATTAAAAAAATAATATTTTTTTACCCAAATTTGAGATTTTTCGAACCTTTAAAAATGAATATCTTTAAAAATATTAACTTTACCGTGAAAAATTATAAAACCTTTTTTATTGGTATTTCAATAAAGAATATAAAAAAAATTGTCCGGTTGAAAAATAACAATTCCTTGCAATTGTTTAAACAATTTCGGGTTAAATAATATGGCACCGTGTTGCCCCATGACAACATGCATTTATATCATCAGCAGGGCAATTTGAAGAGGATCGCATAAAAAAATTGGGGTGGAATAGTTTTCGGTACTCATGCGCCGATTCCTCCTGGACTACAAGACTATTATCAATTTTTCGATACGCGCAAACGAAAAAGATTTAGGGTATTTGTCACTAAAAAGGTGAAATTTGAAAATTTTGCAGTTAGTACAATTGTGAACTAGGCCATCGATATTTGCAGCAACACAAGCAAATAATTTGCTTACTTTGGGGTTAGATCAATAAGTGTAATTTGTCCCGTGAATATTTATTATTTATTATTATTAATACCTAATTAAAATTAATAATAATATACAATTATTTTACACGAATTTATACTGTTTTTTTATTAACTGTACGCAATATAATTTGAACATATGTTTGTACTTATAACAATATTATGAATAAAGTTACTCTACACTTTCTCCTTCTCGTTGGATTAAACTGAATTCGTAATAGAAAGATCAAACGTCAGAAAATTGAATTTATCGCTAGTTCATACATTGAACATATTCGACAAAACAACAGAAATATTGAACCGATACAAATTCATAAATATTGACTTCGTATCGCTTGTTATGTGCAATATTTATGCTTTTAAATCGTAATGTTTGCAAGTTACATATTCATAATTTTTCTTTTCTTTATGTCATTAAATAGTAAACAATCGGATGGTTTTCCTGATGGAAAGAGAAACCAACGCCTATAGACATCAAAGATATTAATGGTGCGTTGTTATCTGTGTGGCGGAATAGCAATGTCACATGCATAAATCTGCCGGCTCCCTTACCCTCCAAACCGGAACACAGCAATGACAAGTATTGATGCTATTGCGTCAGGAATAGGTAAGGCGGAGGTACCAAATACTCGGGCGAGACGTTGTGGAACTCTACCACCTATGTAGAATGTAGTCACCATAGTAGTGCTACGTATTGCCGATCGGTCGCCTTTTACGATCTGCCTGGCAGAACGGCAGTTGGTCTATTCTTCAAAGAAGCCTAGACCAACATGGGGCAGCCCAAACGAATACAGGGAAAACAACGTCAGTGCCACTTACTAAGGTTGACTCTAAATAAAGATGCTGAATTGGCTATCATATGAATATTTTCACACCTTTCAGAGCGCAAATTGTACATTGTGGAGTTTAAGTTTTTAAGTCTATATTTTGTATTTTATGTTTTTAATATGGATTTGGCTAAGGGAACTCGTATTATTTAAAAAAAATTAGAGGTGTCTTAAGGCAATCCGTTTGAAACGGAATTCTCTTCGCTATATCAAACTGTGACTATGACTCAAAGGAGGTATTAAGTTCATCTGGAAATACGAGTCATTTGTATGAAAATGTCGATACGTGACCTAGGAAGCAAGACCTATTGTGCCTAAGCCAACGTACCATACTACTACGAACTACGTAAACGTACCATAGTTGTAAGTGTAGTAATGTAGTTGTTATGTAAGTGTAGTAATGATTCTTGACTGTTTATTAATATTAATAAAAAGGGTATTTATACGTTAAAATTATAAAAATGTCCCCGTGTTGGTTACGGACTCCTTTCAAGAATAGATCAACTGCCGTTCTGCCAGGCAGGTCGTAAAAGGCAACCGATTGGCTATGCGAGACACTATACTATCGTGAGTACTAGGTGGTAGATCGGCTGATAATCGTTCCCTGTTAGTGCCAACGCAGAACACTATTTATTACAGTCGTTCCTTTACCTCACAAGCTGTTACGCTTTGGAACTCTCTTCCAGTAGATATCAGAAGGGCGCCAAGTTTAAACTCTTTCAAAAGTGTGGTCAAACGTCACTTTCTATGTACTAGTAACTTTGTTTAATTTTTCTTATTTAGGTTTATGTATTACCACTGTTTTATTTGTTTTGTTTTGTTTTGCTTTTCTGTGTTACTGTAACCGGATGTTACTTTTATTATTATTATTATTTTATTTAAGAGCATAAAAACTATAAATTATCTTGTGGTTAGCACCACTTTTCTTAGTATATTGTTATCCTTAGTATAAAGGTTGTCTGGAAGAGATCACTTTATTAGTGATAAGACCGCCTTTGTGTATCTTACTTGTCATATTTTTATGTTGTAACTTATAATGTTGTCATATATTTTGGTGCACAATAAAGAGTTATTGTATTGTATTGTATTGAGTTATGCATTGTCTCGCCCGGGTCTGGTACCACCGCCTTATCTAATATTCTGCCGCAATAGCGTCAGTGTTAGTCACTATCGTGTTCTGGTTTGAAGGGCTAAGGTAGCCGGTAAACTTATTCATGTGGTATTAAATCTCACCACAAGATAGCAACGCACCAATAACATCTTTGGTGTCTATAGTTGATGGTTGACTACGTGATTTGTATTAGAGTTTTGTATCATTAGTTAACAAACAATAAGATGGCTCTCCTGACGGAAAGGAAAACCATTGTCTGTAGACACCAAATATGTAAAAGTGTGTTGCTTTTCGAGTCGCGAGATGGAAATGCCATATGCATAAGTCTACCAGCTACATAACCTTTCAAACGGAACACGACAATAACTAGCGTTGACGTTATTGTCGAAGGAATATAAACAGAAGTGCCGTCTTTCCATCATCATCATCAGGAGACCCATCTGCTTGTTTGCTATCTTATGAAAAAAAATACTGCGATATTCATAGGTTGCAAGGTGGTCGTTACTCTCCATCTGAGTAGATAGACCAACAACAACCTAAACTGCATATGAGCTATAATCCATTGAAAACAGATATAATCCATTGAAAAGTATTGATTGATTAACATTCAATTCCTTCTATTTCATTCTCTTTGTAAGGTACGACCTAAGATAGGGATTTTTCGTTGGTGAAAAACAAATTGTTTCATAGGTAACACTTAAAATTAAGAAATTCTTAGTTAGCCTTATGTCACGTTTAACGCAATTGGGCATTAGTTTCCTAGGTGATTAGAATGTGCCTCAAAAATTTCAATGCAAAGTGGTCAGTTTTGATGTCGTTTTTTGTTACACATTTTTCGGTCCATTTTTCAGCCGAAAATGATAACAAGCGACAAGAAATTCGGTCCCAACAAAATCTTTTTTAACCCCGCCGAATGAGGGGTGGTTTAAGTTTATAATGTGCATTTGTGTATGTATGGCTGAGGTATCATTGATCCCGAAACGGATTGACAATTTGAAGTGCAATTTGTAAATTGAAGGCCCTTTCTGTCAAGATATTTTTACCGTTGTACAAACCGTTGCTAACGGTTTGTGCAAATAAATGCAGTTTGTCTTAGATAATAGCGCAAAATTAAAGTATAGCAATATTGCTTCTCAGTCTTTGCTAAAGCCGTAACAACTGATGCACATGAAGCAGGAAGGTGATTTCAAATTTAAAAAAATATAAAGGATTTTGCAAAATTTAATTGAGAATTTTTATGCAGTAATTGTATTATTTTATATAAGACTAGCGACCTGCCCGCGGTTTCACCCGCGCAGCTTTTGTTTCCGTGGGAATATCGGAAAGGTTTATACACTTAAACCTTCCTCAAGAATTAATCTATCTACTAAAAAAACCGCATCAAAATCCGTTGCATAATTTTAAAGATTTAAGCATACATAGAGACATAGGGACAGACAGAGAAAGCGACTTTGTTTTATACTATGTAATGAAGATTACGAACAAGCAGATAGCTATCCTGATGGAAAGACGACACTTCTATTCATATTCCTGCGACAATAACGTCAACACTAGCAATTGTCGTGTTCCGTTTGAAAGTTTATGTAGCCGGTAGACTTATCCATATGGCGTTTCCATCCCAAGACTCGAATAGCAACGCACTATTTACATATTTGGTGTCTACAGACAATGGTTTTCCTTTCCGTCAGGAGAGCCATCTTATTGTTTGCTATCTAAAGATACAAAACTCTAAAACAAATCACGTAGTCAATCGTCACGATGACGAATTTAGAAATAAAATTCACTACGAAGCGTTACTTTGTCTAAGCCCCTGAATTTGTATCTGATATGTTGTCAGTAGTAAAGCACCACTCTGCCCATCCAGCAAATGAACCGCCGCAAAGATTTTTCCTTTCGAAAATTTGAAACGTGAACCAAAAATCGTTTTCGCTTTTCACGTTAGCAATTTAAGTCGTACGAAATGAAGGCTTCTTGTTATTACTTGGTGCACCGTAGACGTGGGCTTTTAACTGTGAATGTTCATTAGCAGACCATTCTTAGCTGCCGTTTTCCTCGCCGAGCACTGGTTGTTACCCGCCTCTTTTGTTTTAGCGTTTTCTCTATTCATTTTCAACGCAATTAATGACTTTTTAACGGGGAAATAATGAGCTTCCAACCCTTTTCGATTGGTACGGATCTCTTTGTTAACGAAACGAATATCTGATGAGAGTTAATAGTTAAACTGTGTACTCTGTTTAAAAGATAAGACTTTTATTAATGTTGGCATGGTCAGAATAGTTTTAGTTATTTTATTTGGAAAGCATATAGTATTCTAACTTAATTTGATTAAATTGCGTTTCCCCGTATTGGTCCGGGGCCCCATTGAAGAAAATACTATCTGTTCTTCAGCTAAGCAGTTTGTAAAAGGCTAACGATTGTCTATACGCGGCACTTCCTTCATAAAATTAGTGGTAATCGCCATAGCCGTATTCTTCCCCGTGTTGGTCCAGGGCTCCTTTGAAGAATAGGCTAACTGCCGTTCTACCAAGCAAATCGTAAAACGCAACTGATTGGCTATACGAGTCACTATCATTATGGCTACTAGGTGGTAGAGTTCAGTACGGTCTCGCCCGGGTCTGGTACCACCGCCTCACCTATTCCTGCCGCAATAGCGTCAGTGCTTGTCACTATCGTGTTCCGGTTCGGAGGGTAAGGTAGCCGGGTAACGTATGCATGTGGCATTAGACCTCGCCATAAGACGCACCATTAACACCTTTGGTGTCTATAGGCGGTGGTTGACTCTTTCCATCAGGAGACCCATCTGCTTGTTTGATATTTTATTTTATTACATTAAAAGAAATGTTGCTTGCTTAAATGTTATTTGAAATAAGAACCATTAAGCTTTAAACGCTCCAGCCACAATGGTAACGACATGTATGTGTATAGCTTCCTGGCTCTTTGTTAACGAAACGAATATCTCATGAGAGTTAATAGTTAAACTGTGTACGCTGTTAAAAAGATAAAACTTTTATTTATGTTGGAATGATCAGAATAGTTTTAGTTATTTTATTTGGAAAGGATATAGTGTTCTAACTTAATTTGATTAAAATGCATTTCCCCGTGTTGGGCCGGGCCCCCCATTGAAGAAAAGACTATCTGTCATTCAGCCAGGCAATTCATTCATTGTAAAAGGCTAACGATTGTCTATACGCGGCACTTCCTTCATAAAATTTGTAGTAATCGCCAGTAGCCGTATTTAATGTTGCTTGCTTGAATGTTATTTAATAATATGAACGAAGTGAAAAGCCATCGTTCCCATTGAATTTGTTTGTTATTTTTTTGTTATTGAAGTATAAGTTAGCTTTGTAAGTGTCAAATTTTTTTAATTTCTTATTTATATAATAAGTGAATATTTAAAAATATTATATATGAATAAACATGTATCTTTCTTATGAATTAATTTTAGACCTAGTCAAAACATATTTGCAAAATCGTTTTCAAAAAACAGAAATTTAGTAATAATACCCGAGAACAAAAAAGTATTTCTCATAGCCTAAGGAGGTTAAGTTTGGGGTCCCCCAGGGGAGTATTGTGTAAGGCCTTTGTGATTTATCACTACATAGTATAAACCTTGTTCTCCAAAATTATGGAGACAATCATCAACTCTCAGCTCCTCAAGTATTTAGAAGAGCACCAGCTGATTAGCGACCGTCAGTACGGTTTCCGTCGCGGCCGCTCAGCTGGTGACCTTCTAGTATACCTAACTCATCGATGGGCGGAAGCAGTTAAGTCCAAGGGGGAGGCATTGGCAGTTAGTTTGGACATAGCGAAGGCCTTTGATCGGGTATGGCACAAAGTGCTTCTCGCGAAGCTGCCTTCCTATGGGCTTCCTGAGAAATTATGCGAGTGGATCACCAGTTTTTTGGCTGACCGGAGCATCAAGGTCGTTGTCGACGGTGCGTGCTCCGAACTTAAATCTGTCAATGCTGGTGTTCCCCAAGGCTGCGTGCTATCATCGACACTGTTCCTTCTGCATATCAATGATATGATGCGAATTAGCAACATACATTGCTATGCGGATGACAGTACTGTTTATGCTACATACTCCGGCCCAAGCAGTATTTCTCGGGAGCACGTCGAAGAGTGCCGAAACAAGCTTGTGTCTGAAGTCGAGAATCGACTTACCGATGTCTCGGAATGGGGTCGCCAAAACCTGGTTACTTTTAACCCCAAGAAGACACAGCTTTGCGTGTTCACCGCAAAAAAGACGCCCTTTGTCGTATCACCTCGATTTGAGGATACTCTCCTGAAAGCCTCAGCTAGTGTCGGAATCCTGGGAGTTGACATATCGAATTACGTTCAGTTTCGCGGTCATTTGGAAGGCAAGGCTAAACTAGCCTCCAAAAAGCTCGGTGTGCTCAGCAGAGCGAAACAGTACTTTTTGCCGGTCCATCGCCTTCAACTTTATAAGGCACAGGTTCGGCCTCACATAGAGTACTGTTCGCATCTCTGGGCCGGAGCTCCTCAGTACCAGCTTCTTCCTCTTGATCGCATTCAGCGAAGAGCGGTTCGAATCGTTAACGACCAGACCATTTCGAAATAGCTTGACTCTTTGGCATTGCGCAGAGATGTAGGTTCTCTCTGTGTCTTTTATCGTATATATCATGGAGAGTGTTCCGAGGAGTTGTTTGGATTAATTCCTGCCGTCGAATTCCACCATCGGACATCGCGTCAAAACTTGAAGTTCCATCCTCACCATCTCGATGTCTGGAAATCCACAACTGTGCGTTTCTCCCGACACTTTTTACCTCGCACTACTCTGTTGTGGAACCAATTACCGGCAGGGGTATTTCCGAACGGATACGACATAGGGACCTTCAAGAAAAGAGCTTACTCATTCTTGAAAGGTCGGCAACGCAACTGCAAGACCTCTGGTATTGCAAATGTCCATGGGCGACGGTGATCACTTACCATCAGGTGCACCTCTTGCTCGTTTTCCCCCTCTTCTATAAAAAAAAAAACAAAGTCGTTTTCTCTGTCTGTCCCTGTGTCCCTATGTCCCTATGTATGCCTAAATCTTTAAAACTACGCAACGGATTATGATGCGGTTTTTTTTTAATAGATAGAGTGATTAAAGAGGAAGGTTTGTATGTATAATAACATTCAATATATTTTAGAAAAATACTGCAATTTTTGAGTTTTCTGATGTCATGTCGCAAATAATTATATTTTTTTCCGCTTACATTGCAAACGCAAGCTAAACCCTACGAGATTCATCAAAATAATGTACTTAGCATTTGTATACCTTGAAAAGGTCTACAGAAAACTCCGCGATGGTATATGTCTATCTCTTATGGATAACCCACAATAGCATTTTTTTGTCGATTACTTTTTACGAAAAACAATGGCTTTTTTTCGAAGCAATTTTAAGCAATACAGCACTAATCCTTATCCAATTAAATGCCTTAAATATAATGTTGATTTAATATAGATTATTATAGCCGTTTACAGCATGTAATTTAAATCAATATTTTCGAAGATATTACAGATTTAAAATGCAGGGCCATAGCGGTTACGGGGTTACCGGCCGATTGGCGGCGCGCGCGCAATATGTTCTGAAACCGCTGGGAAACGTGTTAATTTTCGGATAAATAAATATAGGACTTCAGCTGGAAACCAAAATTTAGTATATTTTTTTAAACTAAATATCACCATATAAAATCATGCGGATGATTAGAAATAGTATTAACAAATTATTTGTTTTAGAGATTTTTTTAGCCTGTTTTCGGAATATTATATGATCGAGTAAAGTACATTCTATCATGTAACTAGCGGCCCACCCCGGCATCGCACTAAGTCACTCAGTGAAAAAAAATGATTAAAATCGATCCAGTAGTTTTGATTTATTCATTACTGCCCGTGGCCCGCACGCGTTAAATTTGGAGTGAAACAATTCCCCTTTCAAGAGTAACCTCTAAAGAAAACATGTTTGTGTTGTCTCATGGCAAGAAAGCTATGAACGTTGTATATAAAGACATTCTGTAATATATTAATTGTAAAAATAAAAGAAATAGGTAAAAATGTAAAAACCAAAAATTGTAGTACCTATATGAATTTAGATATTCCAAAGACAGAAGGAAATCTTCATGGCATTGGGAAAGGGGAATTGTTTTACTCTAAATTTAACGCGTGCGGGCCACGGGCAGTAATGAATAAATAAAACTATAACATAAAGTAGTTTTGCTACTGGATACTGGATATATATATATATATATATATATATATATATATATATATATATATATATATATATATAAAAAACATTGCATCGAAAATTTTCAACCTATCGATTATTTAGCAAAAGCAATATTTTAAATCTCAAAAATTGAGTTGAATGCCATCATCGTTTTCAAAATATACAGCTTTTCAAAAATTTATATACTGACATTTTTAAAAAAAATAGATGTTTGAAATGAAAAATCTGTGCTTATTTTTTACTCTTTTGAGCTTTAATAGCTCAATTTAGTGGGAAGTTTCAGGGATGGCCCGTAGGGTCAACCGCTTACATATTTTTTTCCCTGAGTGACATAGGCTATATATTTTATACCCGTGCGAAGCCGGGGCGGGCCGCTAGTTGTCTATATAAACGAATTTTCACTTATACTAGAATACCCTCTGATGATGTTTGCAGACGACTATATCATTATATTCCCAAATGATAACGAAAGCATGGAGTCTTATGCCAATACAATTAATAAAAATCTTGCTCTAGTAATTACCTGGTTAAATAACAATAACCTAAAATTAAGTTTAGATTAATCAAACTTAATGGTTTTTACAAATAAAAAGACACTACCATATAATATAAAGATTGGATATTCTGGAACAGATATTAGTATAATAGATGATGCAAAATTTTTAGGTCTTAACATAGATTTCAAATTAAGCTGGTCAAGTCAGATAGATGAAGTGTGCTTATAATTAAATCGATTTTCATATGCCCTTTACAAACTAGCAAAAATAGTTAGCTGTGATACTGTACTTACTGCCTATCATGCATGCGTAACATTTAGTCTGAGATATGTAGTAATTTTCTGGGCTAATTCTAAAAATAAAGAATATTTAGGTGTCAAAAAAGGTGTATAAGGTTAGCCTTAAAACTAAAATTTAGAGAATCTTGTAAGCCGTACTTTAAAGAAAAAATGTATTAACCAGGGCTTGGAACCGGTTTAGGAAATACCGGTTAATAAAGGTTTTTTACCGGCTTTTACAAAAGGTTTTGTTCGGAGCGTATCTGACATGAGAGCGATTAAAAAACCTTAATAAACCGGTTTGAGCCAAATACCTACCTACCGCGAATGAAATTAAACGTCGTCGCACGGCACACGCACAGTACGGACAGGTTACGAATTATCATTTTGTCGTTTTCTTTGCGCGCTTCATTGCATTGTAAACATCGCATTTGAAGCGTGCGTATTATTTACAGTTATTTTAATTATGATGAACGAAATAATAAAGCCCCGTTTTCACTTTGATTAGTGGGAGTGAGAGTGTTTAATGCATGCGCTTATTATTAAAATACTTGAAGCTATGGATCAGTGCGAGTGGTTTGTAATCAGCATAATAAAAGTGAATAGATGCTGATTACTTATCACTCGCACTGATCAACGGCTGTCTTCATGTATTTTTAACTTAATACGAAGCACCTGCATTAAACACTCACACTCGTACTAATCAAAGTGAAAACGGAGCTTAAGTCAAAGTGTGTGATGTTAAGTATAAGATGTAAGAGGAAGTTAAGTACTAGTTTTGCCGCGATTTTCAAAAAAATCGAGATTTTACCAGATCTCAACGTCTTGAGATCCTAGGAATCTTTTCCGAATATTTTCACGATGACATAAGTATGTCTGTATGTGTGTATGTAAACATCTCATAACTTTTAAACGGCTTAACCGATTGAAACGCGATTGATAGCATTCATTGAATTCTATTTAGATTTTCTAAAAATTTGAACCAATTCGGTCAATGAGAATTTAAAATTTTTTTAAAAAACCTCAAAAAGTTTTTGGCGAAACATATTTTTTTTTAATATAACTTCCAAATTAATATACCGATTGAGTAGATAATCTAATCAACTCTATTCTACAAAAAACTGCGTTCAATGTTTTAATTGCATCAAAAGCGGTTTATGGGTGATAGATGATTTGTATCACAAAGTTGTTCGAGCCCTTCAGGATGCAGCGATTGCGAGTAAGAGGCCTGGAGGGGTCGGGAGTGGTAAACGTGTGGTTGGGTGGAATAGGTACGTGAAAAAGGCGCATACAGATGCCCGTAATAAGTTCATGAGATGGAAAGCGCTAGGTATGCCCTCTCACGGTAGTGTTTTCCACGATATGCAAAATAGCAAGAAAGCATTTAAAAATAAGCTTAAATTTTGCCAAAAAAAAAGAACAAATACGGATGAATATAATAGCGGAACATCACAAACAAAAGAAATTTAAGGAATTTTTGGAAGGAAACGAATAAGTCTGTCCCTAGGGCTGGCCTACCTGTAAGTGTTGATGGGGAGACGTATGCTGAGCGTATAGCAAGCGTATTTCGAGAGCATTTTAGAGTTCGTTCATCATTATCGCTAAGCCAGCCGGCATTGGATGGTAAGAGTATGGCACATGTCTCGAGTCCATCTCTCTCGTTCAGTGTCAAGGATGTTATGAGTGTTATACAGTCTTTAGCGAGGGGAAGGGCTCCGGGTCATGATGGTCTAAGTGTAGAGCATCTGGTGCATGCTGGTTCACATATTTACCGGATTCTCGCTATGTTTTATACGTTTTGCATTCGTCATACCTATCTCCCTAAGGATTTGATGGATAGTGTGGTTGTACCTGTCGTTAAGAATAAAACAGGTGATATTTCCGATAAAAATGATTACAGGCCAATCACTTTAGCCGCTATATTAGGGAAAGTGTTTGATGGTCTGCTTTAGCGACAGCTTAGATGTTATTTAATGCTAAATGATGCTCAGTTTGGCTTTAGGAGGGGCCTCTCTACGGAGAGTGCTATACTGGCGCTCAAGCAGACTGTAAAATACTACACAGATAGGAAAACTCCCATATATGCTGCCTTTCTCGATCTCTCTAAGGCATTTGACCTAGTTTGTTATGATAAACTACGGGCAAAGCTAGAGAACTTAAAAATACCACCAGAAATCGTCAATATTCTACGTTTCTGGTACAGTTCACAAACAAATAGGGTCATATGGGCTGGTGTATACTCGGAGTCGTTTCATCTTGAATTTGGCGTTAGGCAGGGCGGCTTAACCTCTCCAGCTCTGTTTAACGTGTATATTGATCATTTGATCGATGAACTTCGCAGAACTGAAATTGGCTGTTCCATCGATGGCACCATAATTAACAACCTTAGCTACGCCGATGATATGGTTCTGCTAAATCCATCGATCAGCGCATTAAGAAAATTAATTAAAATATGTGAAATATATGCTGCGACACACGGACTCTTATATAATGTAAATAAAAGTGAATTTTTAGTATTTAAGTGTAAGGGAATATCGGGGGAAAATTCTCCACCAGTATATCTCAATGGAGTTGCTTTAAAAAGGGCAACTGAGTTAAAGTACTTAGGACATATTGTTACGGAGGATTTGTCAGACGTGAAAGACATAGAAAGGGAGCGTAGGGCGTTGGCAGTCCGAAGCAATATGATAGCCCGCAGATTTGCACGATGCACAAAAGAAGTTAAAAAAACTCTCTTTAAGGCTTACTGCCAAACTTTTTATACGTGCAGCCTGTGGGTGACATATACGCGGAGGGCTTACAACGACCTACGTATTCAATATAATAATAGCTTTAGATTGCTGATGGGACTACCACGTTTCGGCAGTGCGTCCCTGATGTATGCCGAGGCGCGCACAGCCGATTTTTATGCGATAATGAGGAAAAGGGCAGCATCAGCGATGTGCAGAATTCGTGAAAGTCCCAACAGCATTCTAAAAGTGTTGTCTGACAAGTATGACAGTCAGTTCATGAAACACTGGGCAAATCTACAAGTATATGCCCAGTGTTTCAAACATAGTAAATAAGTAACTTAAACCTAATTTTAATAACATAGTTATAAGTATTTCAATTGTTACTAACAAAAATGGATGTTAATGTCTGGCAAATAAAGAATATTATTATTATTATTATTATTATTATTATCCGTTTGAGAGAAATCGTCAAAGAAAAATTTTGAAAAAAGTCTATTTTCGATATAACTTTAAGGTTGTTTAACCAATCAGTTTTTGACCTCCTAAGATATTTTAATACTGAAAAAACCATGTCAAATACAATTTTAAAACCAAAATCGAATCAAGTTTCCAAAAGTTACAGAGTTTCAAATATTAATATTTTGTTGTTTACAGCAAATTTACTTATTATATTTAAAATATTTTTCAGGCTAATGTATCGATTGAATTAAAAATCTAATCAGGTTTCTGTCTATAAAACACCGCGTCAAATATTTTAAATTGGATCAAAATCGGTGGATTTATTTGGGAATTGTCAATGACGAAAATTTTGAAAAAAAATATGTTTTTTGGCATTACTTCGAAATTTTTCAACCTATGTAGTCATGTCAAAGATGAACAAATTACTGTCATTTTTAACAAAATTTATATTTTTGAACTCTAAAAAATCTATAGGGATAGGTTTTTGTTCCTTTGGGGCTTAAAATACCTCAATTTAGCCGGAACTTTCCAGGATAGTCTGCAGAGTCAACCGTTTTAAGATTTTTTTGAGAAAATCTAACACGAGAAGTCGTGTACATATTTATGTTGTATTTCACCTTTTCATTAGATCTGTGGCCAGGGTTTTAAAATTATGCTTAGTGTGGTACAGTCCAAATTTAACAATAGTTTGAAACAACAAATCTACCTACTTATGTATATGATATTTTATGTTACTTTTTAGACATCGATATCATCTTGTTTATAAATTTCTTTAAGTTTATACAAAAATGATATCAATTCCTAAACGGTATAATTAATCTTGTGAAATGGGAGCCAAGTTTAATATAAGAGTATGCGTATCAGTCGACTTCACAGACAAAAGTATTGAGATCTATTTAGGTGCCAAATTTTGTAAAGAAACTCCTAAAGTTTTAGTTACAAGAACGTGCAACATTCTAAATTATACAATTTACAATTATACAATTTGTAAAGAAAATCCTGTCCAATCTGAAAGAGGCATATAGGTTGGTGATGCCTATCACTGAAAAAATATTAAAATGACTATTTCAGAAAATAAAAAATATATCGTTTTTTAATATTCGTATTTTTACTTATTTATGTCCCTAGAGTTAAGCAAATATTTTAAAAATGTCAACACCTTGTCGCTATTTGTGTCATTGTTTTGCTTTGGCGGCTTTCGCACAAATACCTTGCGAAGGCGCGCTATTTGTTTTTCGGCTTTTTACAAAGGATTTTTAAAAGTGTTTCATTCGGGGCGCGTGTCCTTCGGTAGCATCCGACTTGCGCGGCATTCTTTGATGATAGAATTTACTTATTTGTAGGTGTTGTCATACTTAATGCATGAAAATACAATTTAAGATTTTTTTTATAGGAAAAACTAGTTAATTAATATCCATAAAATAATTACACATATGTAACCGTATTACGGTACCAAATAACATCTCTAATTATCCGACAGGGTTTACTTTGCACACTGTATATATAGGTAACAAATTCTTATTTATTAGCACTACCATAATGTTTGCTATTTTAAAAGTAATATAAATTCTTATGTTTTAACAGACAATTACTTACACAAGCCATTGATTTCACTTAGAATATAATTCTACCTCAAAATTTGATTTGGCTAGTTTTCACCTACAGATAGACAATTAGTGTAAGTCGTACGCCCGTTAGTGTGCTTACTTTTTAAATTATACGCATACTGTTGGATTGACTTAAATTCTATTTTTCCAAAAACTTAGCTTGTTGGTAAAAACTAGCCAAGTCAAATTTTGAGCTGAGCTGCGCTGAGCTGAGCTGAGTATGAAACGTGCAGCTCTGTCAGGGCTGCACGTGTCATGTGGCTAATGTTTTATTTTTATTTATTAACCCATTATGTCAGTTGTAACGTAAACGTGTTAAATAAGCATCTAGGCTACTAAGGCAGTCTTTACCCTACTATTAGCAAAATAAATTATTATTATTGTATCACGCGAGCGAAGTCATAGGCAACAGTTGGTTTTTAAGAATTTTGAATTTTTAGAGATTTTTCCTTTGTACATTCATAAAAATGTCTACCTTGATGCCAAATATCGAGTTTCTAGGTCACCTGGAAGGTTTTAGATCAGATTTGAGTGACTTAGTCACAAAAATGGTGGTTTTCAATTATTAGTAATTCAGTAACTGCTTGTACTACATTAACAAAACTTTGGATTTTAGATTAGCTCAGAGGTTTCAGTAAATGTGCAAAATTTCATCTATGTAGAATAAATAGTTTTTGAGTCATAAAGGGATCAAAATAGCTCGAGATGGTTGTGTAATATTACATACGGGTGTTGGCGATGCCAGTTCCTTCTTCGACCTTGGCTGAACACACTCCCGCGTAACTTGATGTTAGTGAGTCTTAAAACAAACATTTATCACAAAACTTGAAAAAAAACGTGTAAGCGGTTGACCCTACAGGCCATCTCTGAAATTTCCCACTAAATTAAAGTATTTTTAATTTTAAGCTCAAAAGAGTAAAAATTATACTTAAGCATAGATTTTTTCAGTTCCAACATTTTTTTTAAATAGCAGTACTGATGTTTGAAAAGCTGTATATTATTTTGGAAACAATGATGGCATTCAACTCAATTTTTGAGATCTAAAATATTGCTTTAGCTAAATAATCGATAGGTTGAAAAATTTCGATGCAATGTCAAAAAAAATTATTTTAAATTTTCTTCATTGATAAATTCCAAACAAATTGACCAATTTTGATTAAATTAACGGTATTTGACGCAATTTTTAAAGGAGAAAAGCTAATAAGATTTTTAAGTCCATCGGTGTATTAACTTGAAAGTTATTTGAAAAAAATTAAGTAAATTTGTTAAAAACAACGTAATTTTAATATTTGAAAAGCTATAAGTTTTGAGAATTAGATTCGATTTTGATTTTTGAAATGACATTTAACGCAGTTTTTTAGTACTAAAATATCGTAGAATACCAAAAAATGATTAGTTGGAAAATTTCGAAGCTTTGTCGAAAAAACACTTTTTTCAAAATTTTTCGTCAACGATTACTCCCAAACGGATAAACCGATTTTGATGCAAATTATGTACTAGACGTAGTTTTTTGAGGAATATAACTAAATAGTTTTTGTACTCAATCAGTACATTAATCTGGAAGTTATGTTAAAAAAATAATGTTTCACTAAAAATTTTTTGATGTTTGTTCAAAATTTCTCAAAATCTCCTGGACCGAATCAGTTCAATTTTTCAAAAAGCCTAAGTAGAGTGGAATCCAATCGAATGCCA
The DNA here is from genome assembly GCA_036924255.1 of Apodemia mormo. Taxonomy (NCBI): domain Eukaryota; kingdom Metazoa; phylum Arthropoda; class Insecta; order Lepidoptera; family Riodinidae; genus Apodemia; species Apodemia mormo. The sequence continues at coordinate 19,754,367 of JAUPFN010000018.1, forward strand.
TTAACCGCGTTTCGATCGATCCAGCCGTTCAAAAGTTATGAGATGTTTACATACACACATACACACACACACACATACATACATACAGACATACTGACCTCATTGTGAAAATAGACGGAAAAGGTTCCTAGGACCTCAAAACGTGGACATCTGGTGAAAACTCTATTTTCGAAAATCGGGGTAAAATCATTAACTTTCTTATCTACATACGTAGTGGGAAGTTAAAAATTGAAGTGAACCTAAGTAAACTTTAATTATCAATAATAAGTAACTTTTAGCGTCATCCGTAAAGAATGTAATGTAGAATATCCGTAAATCAACAAAAAATGTATATAATTCAATTAATTGAATGAAACATTTAAACCATTTGAGGGACTAAAATACCTAGTCTAAAATATTATAATAAAAAGGATTTCCCTAAAAAAAATATACAAATATAACAAAATATGTTACGCAAAACCTTAAAATTTACGCATTGTCCCTTGTTATTTTCCACTGGCCTAAGAAAACACCGCAGCGCGTGGCGTCTTGACCGGCAAACATAAAATCACTACACATTTGCGTTATTTCATATTTGTACTTAAAATTGAAGGCGGCGAGCTTCAAAGAAAAATTGAAAAACCGGTATAAACCGGTTTATTGATTAAAAACCTTTATAATTTCGCTCAACGAGTAAACCGCTATTTTTGAGGTTAAGGTAGAGCCAAACCTTTATGAAACGCTCTTCATGTACTTGCGTTGATTTAGGTTTTTAAATTAACCGGTTAACAAGCCTTGGTATTAACATTTCTCTGTCTACGAAGTAGACATATAGTATAGTTTCTATACATATTATCATATGTATACAAAGTTGCAATATTTGTAAGAAAATATAAAGAATTACTTAAAGTTTGAACAGCGAACGATTAAAACAAAATATAAAGGTACCTTCTATTGCTACTTCAATATTTCGAAAAACATATATAATATATATAACAAACTCCCTAATAGATTGAAAGAGGTTACTGAAACAAACTTGTTTAAGTCTCTTCTTTATAAAATGCTAGTGGACAAGTGTTATACTTTGCTTACAAATTATAATTGGGTACACGTTAATACTTAATCAAATATGAAAATTAAATCAAAATGGCATTCCCTTAATTATATTGGTAAATAACATTAAAAAAAATAATGATATGCGAGGCATATGCAAATGAAGTTAACCTAAATATAACCGAATAAAATAATTAAAATGGAAAGAAATTAAATAAACAAATTATTACACTGTAAATTAATTTGAATGTATATAAATAAAATCTCTTAAAATGAAAATAAATTTAATCAATGAAAATAAATTAAGTTATTTAATATAAATTTGATTTAATAAATAAAATTAATTTGCAAAATGAATTAAAATTAAGATGTTAAATTATATTAAATTACAAAAATTCTACTTGACATGGTATTGACTTCTATTCGGATATTAGGTAACTTATGTATTTGTTTTTTATTTTATTTTTTATTTTATAGGTATTCTGCAGTTTTAGAGGGTTAAAATCGTTACTGTCTTGAAGTGCTCAAATGTTTTAGACTAATTATTTTGGAAACATTTAATTATTTTTTATTATTATTTCATTTATTATTTGCTTGCTTGGTTCTTTGATTAGATATATTAATATTGTTAATTACTGTTTCATAACCTAATTAAATATTTTATGATTAATATAAAAACAGAATTTGCACGCCACAAACTGGCAAATTAGGATTAAGGAATAATATTATATAAGATCTAATCATGTACCCTATGTTATGTAGATGAAGAAGTTTGAAGTTTGATGGATAAATTGATTATTTTTTATTAAAAAGCTTTATTTATGCTTTATTTATGGCGAGAAAAATGTTTTGGCTCTGTAAAATTTTGAACTTTTGATAATTGTAATTTTGAATCTATCGACTCAAAAGGTTGTCACCCCTGGCCTGGCAGAATTGCAAATGGTCTATCCAGAGAGAGCCCGGAAAAATATGGGGAAAAGTGTTGCTTCCTGGCTTAACAGCGTTAACGTTTAGTAATGTCGTATTATATTTTGTGTATATATCTTATATAGGTACGTTATTCCTATCCACCATACCTTATTCATGCGGTGTTTCTGGCACTGTTTTTTTGGAGTAGGTACTTACAGGAAATATTTGTCTTATTCCATCAATGAATCTATCTAATTGTTTATATATAAAAAATAATTCATATGTTTTTGCAAGCAGAATTTAATAAGAGTAAAATATATGTAATATTTTTACATTGTTATTGTTGCGGTTGAAATTTTTAATTAAGCCGTACAATAATACGTAAAGGGACAAAGGCCTTTGAAAACTTAGTCCGTTGAATTATCAACGACATCGAAATAATACAATTGATTACCGGCTATTTGTTTGCCGAAAACATCCGCAGTACGGATTGCCTGATATTTTCAATCACCGATTTCACGAGCAATTTACCAAAAGTTCGTTTATGGAAAATTATTTAAATGGTTGACCACACGTTTAAGCTCCGATATATCAATGTACAGATTCAGATTCACGTAGCATATCACTTGTGTTTCCATTATTATTTTTGAATTAGCACTATAATTTAGTAATCTTAATTATTTTTATATATAATCTTAATTTATTTTCTTCACTATTGAATTGAATCTTTCGTAAACATATTTGTTACTGGCATAGACATGTTGATGATATTTTGTGCTTAAGGACTGGCCCAAAAGAAGATCTTGATCGCTTTTTGTCTCATATGAATTCTATCAACAGTCATATTCAATTTACCATGGAGGTAGGCAATTCGATAATCAACTTTCTGGACTTAACTATTACACTTCAAGATAACAAGCAGCACTTCAAAATATTTAGAAAAGAAACATATTGTGACAATATCATTCCAGCAGACTCAAACCATCCAATCGCCCATAAACATGCAGCCTTACATGCAATGATACATAGATTGGTCTCACTCCCCTTAAATAAAGATGATTTCCGATGTGAGCTTTCCACCATCAGAACTATAGCGTATAATAATGGCTATAAACCAAAGCTTGTTGATGATTTACTCAAAAAGAAAACAAAAAATTATAACTCGTGCTTTGTATCCAGGAGCCATAGAGAATAAATTTAAAAATGATAAAAGTTGGCTAGAATACCATTTTTAGGCAATTGTTTCTATAAGTTCTCCAGATTATTAAATTGTGTTCTATACGAGAAATTCTTTAAGAAATCTTCTTTTTAATAATAAGGACAAATCATCTTCGGCTACTCGAAGTGGAGTGTACAAACTGGAGTGTGGGATATGTAAAGGGAGGCAATTTTCAACCAGATTGAAAGAACATATAAGAGTGTGGCACGGTGGAAAAGGGGTATCCGCATTTAGCAAACACCTACACGCAGAAAATCATACTTTCGACCCTGGCCGGGACTTTTCAACCTTACATTTCTGCGAAAAAGGGAGAAAGCTGGATGCTAGAAATTAGTAAAATGAAGAATAATCCGCTATTATTAAATGAACAAACTGATTTAAATAGTTCCCCATTGTTAAATATTAATTTTGCTTAACATCATATTTATTCAATATTTACTATTATCTCATTATTCGGTTATGACATATTAAATTTTATTTATTTTAATTCGACATTAGGTTAGATTTAATCCAACAATAACCTCAAATATTATTTTAATATTAATTTATTATGTATTATTCGGTTCTGACATGTTTCATTTAATTCTTTTAAATTGACATTTAAATATATTATTTTAATTTGTCATTTAAATATATTATTGCAATTTGACAATTAATATTTAACTATTCTAATTTAATTATCACTTTTTTATTGACATTAGTTTATTTGTTTAACTTAATAGTTATTACTATTTTACCCCACTTTTTAGGGAAAAAATCTGACGTTGGCAATACTATATATGAAGGTACTTAGCAAATAATTATTTTGTTATCTACCTTATGTACTCGCATTTTAGTTATTAAAGTCTTTGTGTATGTTTATTAGTTAAGTTTTACAATAGTATAATGTAAAAATGTTAATGTGAAAGCCCTGATGATGCTTTAATAGGCGAAACCGGTTGGCTGCAAGTTTAAAAGTGATTGTGTAATAAATAAAATTAAAATTTCGTTTGTGAAACAGTACAAGTGCAGTTAGTATTATTATAAATGCGAAAGTTTTATAATGTTGGATGGATGAATTTATGTTTATTGATCTTTCAAGCCAAAACGGCCGAACCGATTTATTATTATTTGTTTGTGTATATATTATTTGGTACACATATAGATAATGAGCTGAAATAGCACATAGGGTACTTTTTATCCCGAAAAAATACGTTGTTCCCGTGGGACTCACCAATAGCTGTTATAGTGAAGCGGAATGTAGGGTGCAGCTCATATTGCAATTTTTTTTTTCATATCATCATCATAGGCCTCTTTAATCTTATTAGATTTAAACAGCGCCACTTCGAGGTAATAGATGTATACAACACTTACGCTGGTGGCTATACAGCCCTATTCGGGTACTACTATGGTTTGTTGCTGATAATGTATTGGTGTCACGATTATGCCTAAGCTTCCGTTTCTGGGCTAGTGCCTTCAAACAAGCAACGTCATGAAACTTTAGGCTGTCAGCGGTGGATTCTCTCCAGTGACTGCGATCCTGTGCCATCTCTTCCCAGCGAGAGAAGTTAATGTCAAAGGAGACCATGTCGCGTTTTACACTGTCTTTGAATCTCAGCAACGGACGACCTACGGGCCGCTTTGCTTGGGCTATTTGACCCAGGATTGTCTGTCTGGGTAAACGAGAGAAGTCCATACGGTGTATGTGCCCCAGCCAGCGCAACCTTTTCTATTTTAGTAGAGCAGTTACACTGGGCAGCCCTGTGATCTCAAGAACCCTCTCGTTTGTCACTTTATCTCTCCACGATATGCCTAAAATGTTTCGAAGACAACGCATATGGAAGGAGTTCAACCATCTTTCCTGTCTCGTATATGATGTCCAGGTTTCCGCGCCGTACAAGAGCACACTCAAAACGCATGTTTGGTACACGATCGCCTTAGTCCTAGCCGTCAGGTGTTTGTTGTCCCAAACTCTTGTGCTGAGTCTCCCGAACACCGTAGCTGCCTTGCCGATGCGAGTTCCGATCTCCGCATCAAGCGAGAGGTTGTTCGTTATAGTAGACCCCAGGTAGGTAAACGAATCAACCACCTCCAAAGGTGTATTATACAAAGTTAAGAACGGTTTGCTTGTAACCCCTTGCGCCATCACCATGACACACACACCTGATATTGGTCGACATTGAGAACAAATTACATGCCCTAGCGAATCTATCTAACTTATTCTGGAGCTCAGCAGCAGAGCTGGCTATAAAAGCTGCGTCATCGGCAAACAAGAGGTTGTCAATAAACAGGTCTTCGCGATGTCGTTTAGCATTTAGGAGCGAGATGTTAAATAGTTTACCGTCGTCTCTAGTATGCAGATGTATACCCAGTTTCGCCGAAGGCTTGTTTCATCAGTAGAGAGAAAAATATGCCAAATAGGGTGAGCGCCATCACGCAACCCTACCGCACTCCTTTTCGCATATAGAAATCGCTGGAAAGAGCGCCGTTATATACGACAGTGCCTTTCATGTTATCGTGGAATGATTTTATTAATGACTAGCTGTCGCCCGCGACTTCGTTAGCGCGGACTTCGTTTACTCCGCACAGCTCCTCCCCCGTAGGCGATAGCGTAATAATATGTATCCTATATGTTGACCCGACCTATTAGTAATATTCATGCAAAATTTGAAGTAAATCCATACAGTACTTTTTGAGTTTACCCCGGACATACATTGAATTTCCTACGATTTTATTATATGTATAGATAAAAGCTTAGGTGGACAGTTAATTTTATCAAGTATTACATATAATCCTTCCCTACTAATAGTATCAAATGCTTTATTGAGATCCACAAATGAGATCAGTAAAGGTGTTTTCTGTTCCCGGCACTTTTCTTGGACTTGTCTGAGAGTAAAGATTATGTCTGTCGTGGAACGCTGGGCACGAAATCCACATTGTCACTCAGAGTAAACGCGACCAGCAAGTTTTTGGAGTCTGGCCAATATGATGCGGCCGAACAACTTACCTACAATGCTGAGAAGGGAAATACCACGATAGCAGTTACAATCGCCGCGGTCGCCCTTCCCCTTCTATAGGGTTACAATATTAGCATCGTGCATATCCTGAGGCACAACGCCCTCGCGCCAGAGTTTCACGAACAGATGGTGTAAAATAGGAGCGACATTTTTTATTTCAAGATCTCTGCCAAGATACCATCATTACCTGGGCATTTCCCATGCTTTAACTGCTTGATTGCAAGATGGAGATCGTCCTCTGAAGGAAGTGAATCATTCTATTTTAAGCCACTCATATCGCAATATTATATCGTCTCTATAAATATAATTCATTTTTGTATCACTCTTATCATGAATATTATTTGATTTTAACCACTTAAAAGTTAAAAAACGATAAAACTTTTGTTTACATTATATTATTGATTACTCGTTCACAGTGTAAATCAAAGAGTATAACAACACTACGTGTAAATAGATGACACTTGTTTTTTTTTTTTGTTTCTTTCGGATTATACTAAGAGTACTGGTTTATACAGCCTTCTATGTTGTATGTTTCAACTATAATAATAAATATTTTCATTTTTGTTGCATTTCATACAATAGTTTGTTTAAAATTTTGCGTCTTACCTGTCTCCAACATTTTTATAATTTGTTTGGTTGGTCGGAAATAAAAGAAAGTGTTAATTTTAAGGCAGAAAAGGAAAACCTTTGCTTGATTTAGAAATAAGAAAAAGCGTACAAGTTTGATTAGTTTCATGCATTGACGTGTATAATATTACCAATTATACACGTCAATGGTTTCATGACTTCCAACTAAAATCCTTTTAAAATTAATTTGCTACTAAAAAGTGCCGTTGAACTCTAATATTGACTTATTGTAAATTATATTTATTAAGTAATTTCGGCTGACGCCATATTCTTGTCGCCCTTTTAGGCAAATCTCATCGATCTCCTTTATTATAGATTTATCTACAATTTCGTATTCTATTCGCGGTTCCGTCACTGGATATGTCGCGCACAAGCAGAAAGATTTTTGTTGATGTGGACTTATATCTCGTTTATCCTAATATATTTGCCGTGACGTTTTCTCGTCAACAAAATAATTATAAAAGCCAATATTGCTCTTTGAAGACATCCGGACATGATTCTTTATGTCATCTGTATTATAATATAGACGTGTTTCATTTGTGCTTACAAACGATGTTTATTTTTCTTTCCAAACAATGCTTTCCTGCTCGGTTTTTCGTACACAATGCAGTAATAAGAGTGAAGCAACGAAATAATGAAAGGTTAAATTTGGCAAAAATAGCGACTAAAGTCAGCAGATAAAACGACAAGTAAAAGTGATTATTGTCTCTATTTCTCTTTGTTAGCTACAATACAAAATTAGAAATAATGTATTCAATGGCGAGAAAATAAGTTATCAACTTTTTCTCGGGTTATGCATGCAACAAGCTAGAGTTGGTGTGAGTTAGAATTATTCTTTTTTAGCTTTTTTATCCCGATACGGCCGCTGCAGGGACGTTATTTATTTCTAGTAGTGGCTTTAGGCAATCGCGAGCCTTTGACTTTTTTACTTTTAGTTTCAATATTTCTTTATACTTTTTAAATTCTTAATACTTTTATATTGAAATACAGTGTTACTAGCTGCACCGCGCAGCCCGCTGCATTATAACAGTTTTAAGCGAATCCTGTGGTAAAAAATCATTTTCATTAATATTTATATAGACATACCATTGATAAGCCGTTGATTTCGTCGAAATCTAATAGAGCCTTGATGATATATTGAACGTACCATATTGGACGGAAACATTTCAGCATATACTCATATGATACGACGTAACGTTATAGCAGAAGTGAAGAGACTCTGTGATTGAAATTAAGAGAAGCAAGAATCAAACGTATTTTCATATCTTTGTCAGGTTTATCTGACGTCACTTCTTTCGTTTGAACATTTAAAAGTAAAAAAATGATATCAATATTTTTTAAGATTCCCCGCCGGGACGAAGAATACGATTTTCAATCAATTTAGTAGTGCATTTGGCAGACCTTAATTAACCTTAATTCAGCAGTTACAGTCATACACAGATCGCAATGTTACATGAACTGAAGGTCCTGAAAGGTAGACGTCGGTGATATTACGTAACTGTGAAAAAGTGAAGAACTTTGCAGTCAGGCCCCCCTCTATATACGTCAAAAGGCAGTCCGGAACCTAGGCGCAATGGCCGTGAAGCTCACATATCGCCTCGGCAATACGTGACAACAACGTACAGTGCGTGTTTATTAATGAGGCTTTCATAGGATAACAAACAAGCAGATGGCTCTCTTGATATAAAGGGACAGCTGTCGCTTGTAAACACCAAAGATGTTAATAGTAAGTTGTTATACGTGAGCCGGGATATAAATGCCACATACATAAGTTTTCCGATTATTTTACCCTAGAAACGATTGATACTATTGCGACAAGAATGGAAAAATCCATTCTATTAGACTATTTTATCCGGGAGAGACTTTGCGATACTCTACCTATCATCTAGTAGGTACTTTACGATAACAGTAAAACCCAACCAATCATAATGAAAAGTAGTATTTTCTTCAATTAGGATCATTTTCTTTGATCGTTTTCGTGAAGGAAAAACTTTGGACCACTTTTTTAGGAAATTGCGGGAACGGCGAAGTATGAAATTTGGCACAGATAAAATTTACATACCGTAGGAGTGCAGAAGCCTAATATTTTTAAATATTATGCATTAAAATACATAAAATATATTAAATGAATAAAATTAAACATTACACACACTACATTCATATGACATACGTGACAATATACACACATAAATAATATTTTCTTACGGCTAGTCAGTTGTCAAACTTAAATTTTATTGCATAGCCTATGTTCGAATTTCGGCCACAGGCGATCACTACCTACTTGAAACCAAATTTCAAATACTGCTGTCATCTTCTGAGGTCTAACCCTCTCTTTCTAACACAGCTGAATAAATAGAGGTGAGGAGACCTTATAGACAGAGATGTAAATATTTGTTTCGATTGATTAATACGAGTGCTAGCTCCACCTATACCTAATATAATACTTCATGATCACTAGTACTCATAAAATGACATTGAACATTGAATGACGATTGTTAAGTATTTTGTCAAACCTTTGGTGACGGTAGCGACCCCTAAAAGTTGTTGTAAAAAAACTATGCAAATCTGTGAAAACAATGGTGAAAACGTTTCAACGCTAAGAAGTATCAAATGCACACAAACATTTATTTTGTACTTGTGTGTATGTGTGTGTGGGCGTTTATAATATATGTCACAAACAAAACTAATGCCAAATAATCAATATTTGTTTATCACTAAATAAACGAAGCAATCAAAAATTATACAATACTGGATTCCATAAATTGAAATCAAAGATTTATACTTTAATGGTAATGAATCCGAAATCTTTACCAAGCCGAGAGGAGGCTATAATCAAATGAATGAGAAATTGTTGCCTTATTATAACACCAAGTTTCGTCCCTACGATTCAATCAGAGGCTGCCCGCTCCACAAACTTCTCTCTCTGGGAACTTTCTTAGACTGCTGCCTTAATCGAGTTACCGTTAACTTTATAAAATGCGCCCGTGTGCCTGTTTTATGTTTTCCACGGTGGTTAAGACAATAGTATAGTGTCTATTTGTTCATGTTTATTTATATCAAAATAAATATGACAAAATACTGAACCTGCTTATAATACTCAAAAATTTAATTCTCGGTTATCGCAAATAATTAAAAAGTTCAAATTGTTAAAAAAATGTGTCGTCGAGAATTTCCATCTAATTAACTACAAAGCCAACGTCGATACCACTGAAGAGCTTGGCGGTAGAACCAGCGGGCCAACTACTGTCAGGGTGACGTCATAACTGTGGAGGTTGATGACGTCACACTCGTGACAAGGGTGTGGAAAAGGAGGATATTCCCTGCCAGTGAAGTAGTACTGCCTGGGGATTGAAGTCGATTTAAGAAGCGTTGAAACTTGTAAGTTTATATATATATATATATATATATATATATATATATATATATATATATATATATATATATATATATATATATATATATATATATATATATATATATATATAGTGTTTACAAGATAAATAATCGTGATATCGCCATTTAGGATTTTATTTTTAAACTAGCTGTTGCCTGCGACTTCGTCCGCGCGGACTTCGTTTACTCCGCACAACTCCTCCCCCGTAGGTGATAGCGTGATAATATGTAGCCTATATATTGACCCGGCCTGTTAGTAATATTCATGCAAAATTTGAAGTAAATCCATGCAGTACTTTTTGAGTTTACCCCGGACATACATACAGACAGACAAACAGATAAACAGACAGACAAACAGACAAACAAAAATTCTAAAAACTATATTTTTGGCTTCGATATCGATTAGCCACAAGTATTATTTAAACAAAATATTCAATGTACAGTTTTGACTTTCCTACGATTTTATTATATGTATATATAGATTATTAATTTCAAAGTGTGCTACCCTTTAACAATAATAAACGTCGCAATTCTTACTACTAATACTTAATTCAGAATTGGGGTGCAGTAATATAGTTTAATTAATTATAGTAAGTGCCTCAAAAATCACTGCGAAATGGTTAATTTTGGTGTCATCTTCGTGACATATTTTTTGGTCAAGCCCCTAAGCTCATAAACGACAACGTGCTATATAGAACTCCGTTCCAAAAAATGCAAATAATTTTAACGTAGATTCGCACTATTTTATGTAATACAAGAAATTCAGTATTTCAGACGTGTTTTTACTTTGATTATGCAATAGTATGTGGCAGTCGTGCCCAATTGAACAACTTAGAGAGTGTTCAAGAAGCGTGATTAAGTTTTGAATGAAAAAAACTTAACTATTTTCTTATTATATCCGTGTCTTATATGTATAATATTATTTTAAAATTAATAAGTAGTATTTATTGCCCCATATAAAACTTTGTGGTTTTTTAATATTACTATTTAAATTTAAATATACTGTTGTTTATTTATTCAACAACAAATTAAAAAAAAAACTATCAACTGCTTGGTTGTTACCGCATGCTATAAAAATAGTTTTCTACACACACGCAATAAAAAAGAGGTTAGAAAAAGTATCATAGCGGTAGCAATATGTTAACTTAAAATTTAGTTTCATAACAACACCATCGCTATACAATCCACTTAAGAGCTTTTGAAGAGTTTTCGTTTGCCTTGAAAGAGAATGATGACGGGCCAAGGTATTTTTCAGAGCGGATCCACTTAACTTCAGCAGATCGTAAATACGTCGGTAGGTATACGACAGCTGCGAGAATTTTATTTTCCTGCAAGAAAAAGTAATTAGTTACAAGTTTAATCATAAAAGAAGACTCTATCTACTAAATTATTCTTTATTAAGGCCCTAGTTAATTATTTTACACAGACTTTTTACACGGAAATTTGCCGAAGTGATATCAGTCATGTGTGATATAGCATCATTAGAAATCACTGGATAGCATTTACTGTAACGTTAAATTGATCTTGTTTTTATACTGTAGACGTGTTTCTATGTATGAGGATGCATTAAAGTTGTCCTCCGTTAATTTAGTATCGCTCCAAATGAGTAGAAGAGCAGAAACAGGCGCATTAATACCCGTACTAACTCCGGAGCACATACTTAGACCTTAATACGAGGAAAGCTATCTAGCCCATTTGAATTGTTTATGACCAAGGAAAGAAGTATTTTTACGAATTGAAGGCGTTACTTTTCAAGTCAGGTTGTGGTACCGGGCTCGAACGAGACGTTCTGGAACTTCAGCACCTAGCATTTACAAAACTTCCTAGAAAATGGCAAATGGACTATTTTTTATAAGGACTCGAAGTAACACTAGGATTTCAATTTACGGGAATATTATGCCCAAAAAATTTAAAAAACACTAGCTCGATCCGTGAATCGAACTCGTGACCTCATAATCTGAGCTGAATAAGCTCTACAACGAAACATTCGAACTAAACTTGTATTATAACAATATTAGAGCCAGTTGATATTTATTGGTAGCAAATTAAGCTTGTAACAATAATGTAATACTCCATTACAGTCACGAAACGCATCCGTACAATCGGTCTCATTACAACAATAAAATGAACTGCAATTTGGTTGCAAATGAATTGTATGCGGGTGCTTGCTTCACATTGAAAAATTTCTTCGTTTGCATTATTCGAAGTCACGAATGAAATAAAATACCGAACTGATTTCCAAATTGTGTCAACACCTGTACCTGTTTATATGTATCATTAGATAGCAAACAAACTGATAGCTTTCCTGATGTAAAAAGAAACCATGTGAAACCAAGGGCGGATCCAGGGGGGTCACGGCACCCCCCTCCCCCCCCCCTAGACAGGGGTCTAGGTATGGATTTATTATTTCAAACAAATAAGGATTTAAGCCTATCTTGAAAGAACCTCATATATATGACCCCCCCTGACTCGAAGGCTACATCCGCCCTTGTGCGAAACCATGTGGATGCAACAATGCACCACGTTAATGGTCATTGTTGCATCCACATGCATAAAGCTAAGGGCGTAAGAATTCTGTTCAGCGGGATTCCAATCACATAAATCTAACTTAGTCAGAATTCTAAGCTACGATTTCCGTCGGGACACTGTAATACTTATTGCATGGAATTGGTCTGAGCCCCTTCGAAGAATAGACCACCTGCCGTTTTGCCAGGCAATTTGTAATAGGCGAACGATTGGCTATGCGATTTACTACTATTATGGCTACTAGGTGATAGAGTTCTCTCTTTTTTTAATTTACTTCACCTCAAAATATTTTAAAGCATTTTTAATAATCTAAGCCCCTTTATTTAGTAAAATGATTTGTTGGAAATATTCTAGCTTTTACAAAAACCATCAACTTGTCGAAGATATTACAAATATACTAGCTGATCCGGCAAACGTTGTTTTGCCATATAAATTATTTAATAAAAAAATAAGGGTTGGTGATAGAAGGGTAAAAATTTAGAGTTATATGTATGACGGCGTCCGCGTCGTCAAATGCAAGAATATTGTAAAGTGTAAACAACAAATGCACGGCCTGGGCCGGCAAGCGCATCGTTCGATATCCCTACTACTCAACTTGTTTTGCTACCTGTATAAAAGGCTCTGCGCGCCCGCCGATAAGGCAGTCTCGGCTCTGGCGTGGCTCGGTACACTTGTATCTCGCTAGTCGCTTATCCTAGACTCTCGGATAATTAATTTGTGCAAACAAATTAATTATTATTGTCAACTATAAATTAGTCACAGTACATTTTATAATTGACTATCTATGGTTTAAATTATGACTTATTTGTAATAAGGAATAATTAAGTTACTTGGTATTGTTAAATGAGAACTAGTAATTAATAATGGAAAGCTTTAATAGTGATCTAAAGTTATTTTGATCAAAATGTAAAGAGCTGTTATATCACCACATCCGCATTTTATTTATCGAATCTGACCCACTTCCTACATCAGAAGTGGGATCGGATTCACTCCCACTTCAGCATCAAACTATTTCGGTTAATTATGTAGAACAGTAAATGTCTCTTTTCGGTTGTGGTGTGGAAACTATTCTTTGAAAAATAGCAGAAAATATTAATTCACATTCTGTAAATGCATCTACTCCTATTAGGTTGATATACTTTGATTCTGATGAAACAGACGATATGACTAACTGGTGTCCTCCTCCTTGCTTCGTATTCTTCATTACTGTGGGTCGTAACCTCCTCATTAGATCGTTCTTGATAGCACAATATTACGCCATTGGACTCTATCTTCAGCGCCGTGCAGAGAATCATAAAACTTTTTAGACATGAGATTGGTGCAAACCTGGTCTGACCATCGCATAGGAGTACGACCTTTGGTCTTTTGTCTTCTACTTTTCCGGTCACGATTAGCTTTCCGAGATTGTCTCCTTGCTTTGTAGAGATGTGGCCGAAGTATTATAGAATTCTTTGTAGGCACGTAGTAGACAGTCTGGTCTTTACTCCAAGTTGTTTTAGTATGAAGGCGTTGGTCCTGTGTGCTGTCCAAGGGATACGTAACATTTTCCTCCAGCACCACATTTCAAACGCATCAATGCGACGTCTGTCTGCAGCACTTAGTGTCTATGACTCTGCGCCGTGCGTAAATATGGAGAACACCAGCGTACAAACCAGCCTCTGCTTTGTTTTTTGAGATGCTTCTGTCGTTCCAAAGACCCTTCATCTGACTCGTAGGATTTTTGTCGTGTAACTTACTAGCTGGTGTACCTTAAGTAAAATAAATATAGAAAAGAAAAAATTAGACGGGGTTGATCTGATCATTGTAGCTACTCACTCACTTAAGAGTCATGCCGTCACCTACTTCACAAGCTGCTGTCTTGGCAAGCTATATTATGACTTGAAGATCTCTTCCTTTTAGACTTAGATATGAACCGATTTAGGAGCACCACTGTATTTCGAGGAAGTTACAATTTTTGTGATAGAATCGAACAATCGTAACAACTATTGCCGTGATAAACAGAAACTTATCTCAAATAATTTTTGCTTGCAGCGAAAGCAGGTCATCTACCACCATCTCTAGTGGCGTGTCCAGTGGCCGACCACCAGTGGTCTGCTATGTATGTTGTGACCCCGTCCCAGGCACATAGCTTCCATTTGTCCGAAGCGCTAAAAGAAGAAAGAAGTTGCCACTTCGAGTTCCGAAAACAGAAAACCAGTCAACATCTGTTCCAGAGTGTCACATGGTGTATTACACTAAGTAGAATTTAATTATCTTTTATATTTGAGTCTGGTTTAGAATGTAGCCATATCAAACAAATCTGTTGTGATTCCTCTGTAAGAGAACGGTTTTATGAACAAGAATCTCTAAATAGTCGCTTGTTTTGATATAGTTTCTACTGAACAAATCAAATGCTTAACCACAAGGCAAAATTTAAATTTGGAGGTAGTTTCACGTTTGACTTGATAAGTCTTAATGTTTCGTTAAGCCGCAAAATTTTGGACCAATGTAGAATAGGAACTAAGCGACAACAGGTTAATGCTTAGCAATACTTAAACACAATCCTGCTCAATTTTCAAAAGGGTGTGGTAAACACTGACCTTGTAAGTAAAGATAGAGAGCGCTTGGTAGATATTTTTAAAAACAATTGACAACCAATTGAATTAAATCCGGCGAGCTTAAATTAATTTAGTGGACCCTTTGAAGACCGTTAATAACGATCTTAAAGTTTATTACCAACTGAACTCAAATTAATATTTAAAAAAAAAAATACAGATTTACATCTTCTTGCGACAGGCACATATAGAGCTAACAGTCAGTCCCAACGTGTGATGTGAATCTTGTAGGGTTGAATAATGATAGCGGAGTATAACTCTGACAAATCATGGCAAGAGCGGTTAGGTAATATTCAACACGCGCTCAACAGCATTAGGTATAGTGTCTCTGGATTTGCCCCGATTGATTTGACATTCGGTATTCAAGGCAACTAACTAAAAACTCACAAAAGTATCTACAATCTTTGAGGATCCAGTGTATCCAGTAGAATCAAAAAATCAAAAATCAGCCCAATCGGACATTTTACGGTTGAGTAGAGGTAATGAAAGTTTAAACCTTTTAGTGTAGGTGACTTTGTCTTTGTTAGGAATGAAGAACGACGCTAAACGAAACTTGATTCAAAATATAAGGGCTCCTTAAAAGTTACCGCAATTTTAGAAAACAATAGGTACGAATTAAGACACATCAATGGATCTAATAGGACATATAAAGGAGCTCATGATAGCCTCTGCGAAGTTCCCCATATTCCTATAGGGTTTCTTAAGGTATATGAAAATTATAACAAGGATGACGTGACGGCGTATACTCATGATAATGATCTTGTTCATAAAACTGGTCCAAACAATATTGATAGAAATGCAGTGTATATTGTAAATAGTTAAACAGTCAGAGTTTTTAATATCTTCGAACTACCTGCGAAGGAGATTCTCTAATCTTGTAATAACTAATGCCACTGTTCATAAGGCTGCATCATCAGCAAAAAAAATACGATATAAAATGTAGTAAAATGATGATAAAAAATATATCACTAAAAATGTAAGTAAAGAAAAGCAAAAAAAAATAAATAAAGGAAATGGGAGTCTTATAAAACTATGAAAAGAAATCAATATAAAATAAACAAAAAAGTAAAAGTAATGTAACAAAAGATGTAGGATTGACAAAAAGGAAAAAATTGTAGGAAGATTAGAGTCATTGAAGGGAGTTTCCGGTCCAATGACTCAGCTAAGGGGTTCAATCCGGTCTAGCCTTTTGGCTATAGGGATTGCAAACCGGTCTAGTTATAGCTACTGGGATTTCCGGTCTAGCACTGTCAGCTAAAGGGATTTCCGGTCTAGCACTGTCAGCTAAAGGGATTTCCGGTCTAGCACTGTCAGCTAAAGGGATTTCCGGTCTAGCACTGTCAGCTAAAGGGATTTCCGGTCTAGCACTGTCAGCTAAAGGGATTTCCGGTCTAGCACTGTAGCTAAAGGGATTTCCGGCCTAGCACACTCCAGTCTCCGGTTTTAAACTGATGAGAGGGAGCTTAGTACACTCCAGTCTCCGGTTTTAACTGATGAGAGGGAGCTTAGTGCATTCCAGTCTCCGGTTTTTAACTGATGAGAGGGAGCTTAATACACTCCAGTCTCCGGTTTTTAACTGATGAGAGGGAGCTTAGTACAATCCAGTCTCCGGTTTTTTTAATTGATGAGGGATTCCTAGCTTAGTAGGATCCAGTCTCCGGTTTCAAAACTGACGAGAAAGGTTTAATAGTTGTAGTTGCTGAAGGGGTTACCGGACCAGCACACTATTGTAACATTTCGCTAAAAGATTACGCTAATTATAGAGTTGTAAAAAAAAATAAATAAGATTATGTTTAGTTTTCTAAAAGATATGTCAGGATGAACGAGGCGTTCCTTGTCCTCAGATGTATAAAGATGCGCACACGAGGACGTGTGCATGTCAGTATGGCCGTGACGGCGTCCGCGTCGTCAAATGCAAGAATATTGTAAAGTGTAAACAACAAATGCACGGCCTGGGCCGGCAAGCGCATCGTTCGATATCCCTACTACTCAACTTGTTTTGCTACCTGTATAAAAGGCTCTGCGCGCCCGCCGATAAGGCAGTCTCGGCTCTGGCGTGGCTCGGTACACTTGTATCTCGCTAGTCGCTTATCCTTGACTCTCGGATAATTAATTTGTGCAAACAAATTAATTATTATTGTCAACTATAAATTAGTCACAGTACATTTTATAATTGACTATCTATGGTTTAAATTATGACTTATTTGTAATAAGGAATAATTAAGTTACTTGGTATTGTTAAATGAGAACTAGTAATTAATAATGGAAAGCTTTAATAGTGATCTAAAGTTATTTTGATCAAAATGTAAAGAGCTGTTATATCACCACATCCGCATTTTATTTATCGTATCTGACCCACTTCCTACATGTATTTTTTAATGCTGAATCATAAAAAAAAAATTGTCCATAAAATAAAAAAAAAAATTTTTAGGGGTAGACAACCCTTAACATTTAGGGGATGAAAAATAGATGTTGGCCGATTCTCAGACCCACTGAATATGCATACGAAATTTCATCAAAATCGGTCAAGCCGTTTCGGAGGAGTACGGGAACGAACATTGTGACACGAGAATTTTATATATAAGATTTCAGGTATGATATTTCCCCGTCCACCATTGTTCTTTATCAAACTCTTTTTTTCTGCCATCCTGCCAGCCTATTTATAAAAAGCTAACAAATAACATTCACGCAACAGGCTGGGAGGCACAGTCAGTTATATTTAAAGAGTAAGTATTGATTTTACCTGTTATTCTACACAAGGTACTAAACTATTTACAGCAATGTTTGTGAATTCGTTTGTTTCTAAAACCCAGTGAACTTTCAAATTAGTACGTAATTTAAACGAATAAAACTGTAGGTGTAAATCGGGTGTACAGCGACCGCAAAACGATCCGCGGACTAAAATCGTATCTCAGTTGTGGCTTTTCGAGACAAAAACAAATGGAAGTATTACTGAAGACAATCTACATTTAAATGGATCTTTTTCCTCAATTCGTGAGCGAGTTTGGTGATAGGTATCGTCTCCGCCGATTTATTTTGCAGCATTTGCATTTAGCGAGTATTTCAGTATAGAAATAAAGGTCTGCCTATTTAATAAGTAATCAAATTAGGTTATAAAAGAGTGTTGTCAGTTTTTTTGCCTATACATGATTTTAAAACCCTTTACATGATTTTTACTAGGTGGTAGTGTTCTGCATTGTCTCGCCCGGGTCTGGTACCACCGCCGTACATATACCTGCCGCAATAGCGTCAGTGCATGTCGCTGTCGTGTTCCGGTTTGGAGGGTAAGGTAGCCGGTAAACTTATGCATGTAGCATTAGACCTCGCCGCAAGATAGCAACGCTCCATTAACATCTTTGGTGTCTATAGGCGATGGTTGACTCTTTCCATCAGGAGACCCATCTGCTTGTTTGCTATCTTATGATATAAAAAAATCCTTTTAAGTTCTTCATGAACCAAAAAAGTAGTAAGAAAGCAGTCGTTTTGTACCGCTTATTTACATTTTTACTTGAGTTTCAAATGAAATTTACGATTAGTTAAGCGTCTGTCTTATAGGTATATATTAGATATATATTTTTCCCCGTGTTGTTCCCGGGCTCCTTTGAAGAATAGACCAACTGCCGTTCTGCCACGCAGGTCGTAAAAGGCGACCGATTAGCTATGCGAGTCACTACCATCGTGACTACTAGGTGGTAGATTTCTGCATTGTCTCGCCCGGGTCTGGTACTTACCTATTCCTGCCGCAATAACGTCAGTGCTTGTCTCTGTCGTGTTCCGGTTTGGAGGGTAAGGTAGCCGGTAAACTTATGCATGTGGCATTAGACCTCGCCATGCGATAGCAACGCACCATTAACATCTTTGGTGTCTATAGGCGATGGTTGACTCACTCCATCAGGAGACCCATCTGCTTGTTTGCTATCTTATGATATAAAAAAAGGTAATGTATTTTTTGTATCATAAAATAGCAAACAAGCAGATGGTACCATCTTCAATTCTACCATGTAGGTCGTAAAAGGCAACCAATAGGCCAACGTGTAATTACCATAGTGATTATTAGATGGTCGAACTCGGCAACGTCTCGCTCGATGATTTGCTACTACCGTCTTCCCTATTCTGTCGCGATAGCATGAATACCTACTTTTCATTGTCATGTTCCAGTTTAGATGGTAAGGTAGCCGGTAGACTTATGCATGTGGCATTCAAGGGCAGATACGGGGGGGGGGATTATGGGGGTCCCGACCTCCCCCCTGGGTAAGGGTCTAGGTATGGATTTATTAGGATTAGAGCCTATCATGACTGAACCTCAAATATGTGACCTCCCCTGAACCGAAGAATGGATCGGTCCTTGTATATGTGACCCCCTCTGAACCGAAGGCTGGATCCGCCCTTGATGGCATTGCCATCCCGCCACACGGATATCAACGCATCATTAACATCTTTTGTGTTTATAAGTCGAGTATTCCGTGAACACACATAAAAGGAAAGATTCCGGCGAATTGAGAACCTCCTCCTTCTAGGAAAATTAATTTTATGCTTTAAAATCTTGTGATGATTTTCTAAGTAATACTCCTTACTGGTTAGAGACCCTGACTACGCAATCAACGGGGCTCGGGTTCGATCCCCGACGGGGACAAGCATTTGTGTGATGAGCATAAATGTTTGTATTTCCGGGTTTGGGTGTTTATTATGTATGTAAAAGTATTTATATATGTATTTCTATGTATTAGTATCGCTGACTGACACCCATAACACAAGCAAATAATTTGCTTAGTTTGGTGTTAGATCAGTAAGTGTAATTTGTCCCGTGAATATTTTTTTTATTTTTTTTTATTGTATAAATGTAGTGTTTTAATTACAGGACTGTTCCTGCCTCGAAGGTGGCAGCGGTGGGGTAACATTTTAATGAGATTACATAATTTATACACTCCATCGTCGGCACTTGGTGAAACTCCGTCATAATTATTGTTTAAATTTGCACTTGTACTTTTTCACAATTCACAAATTACATATATTTTTATTTAAATAGCCATCTTGGCTATTTAAATCTATATCTATATTAATACTATAAATGCGAAAGTTTGGATGTTTGGATGGATGTTTGTTACTCAATGACGCAAAAACTATTGAACGGACTTGAATGAAATTTGGCATACATGTAGATGATGATCTGAATAGCACATAGGCTATTTCAGATCTTTTTATCCTGGAAAAATAGGTTATCCCGCGGGATTCACCAAAAACTTTTATAATGCAGCGGGCTGCACGCTGCAGCTAGTTACATAATTTTTTTTAAATAGCCGAGTTCGCTATTTAAATAAAAATATATGTAGTTTGTGAATTGTGAAACAGTACAAGTGCAAAATTTTAAACAATAATAATGAGATTACGACTTTTTTTATTTATATAAACGTTATTGATCTTTACAATACATTACCGTCTATTTAATCGCATCCCTATCGAAAGTAAAATGACGTTTGAATGATGTTTGAATAAAAGAGAGAAACTGAGATAGAGATTTTGTGATTACAAACACTTTTAAACTACACATACCAAAAATTACTAATGCACGTTTTAAGGATTAAACGCTTTGTAGCCTGACAAAACCGCTACGCACTTATCGACTTGTTTTTGCTGCGATGCCATTTAGGGGTTGCCGAAAGCCCTTTAGCAAACAATGAAATAAAGCAACTCCTCTAATCCAATAACTATGATCTCCTTTGGCAAAACATAATGCCTATTCCAATAATCCATTGTCGAATTTCGTTATTTTTTAATAAAATTATCGAGGGTAATTTTATTAAAAAATAACGAAAGTGCGCTCGTTTTGCTATTTATCTTAGCATTTCCACGTGGTCGATGAAAGGAATTCTGTGAGGTTTTGTTTTGCCGATGATTTTGCTCAGCCACAAAATTTCTGTATTTATTTTTCGTAAACGCCAGATTTTATTAGCTTTACAAAGATCGTCTAAATCAAAATTAGCTTATATATAATTAATTAGAGTCCACGTTTCTAAACAGAAAAAAACTGTTAAAACCTTCTTGTTAAAAACTTGATCGAAGCCTTTTTTGCTCTATTCGGTAATCAAATGTGCAACTTCGTGATTTCCAGCTAACCACTTAACTATGAGGCTCATGATCTCCAATTATATAGTTTTTCATTTGTCACAATAAGAAAACTTCGAAGCAAAATTTCACGCTGAAAAATATCAAATAGAATTTACAACATGAGATCTAGTATTAGCCCCAATACAATGAGTTAAGAAACTACAGTGTCGTTCTAGACTTGACGGTAAACAAAAGTTTATACAACAATGTTTGCTTTAAACTCCTACGTGAGACGAGACAATATTGTAACATATTTGATAACCTGTAAAAAGACCATAAACGAATAACTAGTTTATTTCCTGTGCAAAATTTAAAAAGTTTTATTAAAAGAACGTTGGAGCGATTGAGCCATATAGCAGCGGTTGTTTTGGGTTACGACTTACTATATAAATTGGACATCTTTTTCCGAGGTGGTTTGCAAAGAACGAGTTATATATGTCTTTTTCAAAAAGTTGAATTAAAGTTTTATTAAATAACACTGGAGCTATAGAACTATACAGAAGTTGTACAACCCAATGCGGGTTAAGATTTACTATATAAATTGGACAACTTTTTCCAAGGTGGTTTACAAAGAAAGTATTAAATATGTCTTTTTCAAAAAGTTGAATTGAAGTTTTATTAAATAACACTGGAGCTACAGAACTATACAGTAGTTGTCCAACCCAATACGGGTTAAGATTTACTATATAAATTGGACAACTTTTTCCGAGGCGGTTTACAAAGAACGAGTTATATATGTCTTTTTCAAAAAGTTGAATTAAAGTTGTATTAAATAACACTGGAGCTATAGAACTATACAGTAGTTGTCCAACCCAATACGGGTTAAGATTTACTATATAAATTGGACAGCTTTTTACGAGGCGGTTTACAAAGAACGAGTTATATATGTCTTTTTCAAAAAGTTGAATTAAAGTTGTATTAAATAACACTGGAGCTACAGAACTATACAGTAGTTGTCCAACCCAATACGGGTTAAGATTTACTATATAAATTGGACAACTTTATACGAGGCGGTTTACAAAGAACGAGTTATATATGTCTTTTTCAAAAAGTTGAATTAAAGTTGTATTAAATAACACTGGAGCTACAGAACTATACAGTAGTTGTCCAACCCAATACGGGTTAAGATTTACTATATAAATTGGACAACTTTATACGAGGCGGTTTACAAAGAACGAGTTATATATGTCTTTTTCAAAAAGTTGAATTAAAGTTTTATTAAATAACACTGGAGCTTCAAAAAGTTGAATTAAAGTTGTATTAAATAACACTGCAGGAGCTATAGAACTATACAGTAGCAGTACAACCCAATACAGGTTACGACTTACTATATAAATTGAACACCATTTTCCGAGGTGGTTTGCAAAGAACGAAAGAAAGAAAGAAATTATTTATTTGCCAGAATATAGGAGTTACAAGTTATTAAAATTTGATTAAGTTACAAACATATTCTACCATGATATGGTGTGCAAATTTTTTAAAATTGTAATTGTTTATTATTAAAAAAAATGCTGTGAGTCGATGATCCCCGTCGGGGATCGGAGCCGAGCCCCGTCAATTGCGTAGCCAGGGTCGCTAACCACTCGACCAACGGGGTGGGCCTAATATTTCTACAAAATATTATAATATTATAACCTGAACCAAACAATTATACCTATATTAGAATTAAACAGCTATTTTTTGAACTTATTAAAAAATAACACTCTACGGAATTTAACCATTTTTGATGCCACTTTTGCACTTAAAAAACTCAATTTAGATGAAATTATGGACATTTAAAATGTAATATTCCAGTTCCAGGTCAGTACTATTTACGAAATGCAGTAAATTATTAGGTAACTCCAGGTAAGTCCATATAGTTTTCGGATACATTTTCTTTCCCTGTGTTTAACTATTGAACTATCTTTATGCAAAATTTCATTAAAATCAGTTTAGCGATTTAACCTGCAAGCGCAACAGACAGAGAGAAAGGTAGACAGACTTTCACATTTATAATATTAGTTTAGCAGTAGATAATTTATCATTATTTCCTACTTTAACCAAAATTTTCGCTTCTACTGCGTGTGAGCTCATGCTCGATTTTTAGGGTTCCTTGCCTCATAAGGAAGAAATGAAACCTGCATAGGATCACTTTGTTGCCCGTCTGTTCGTCTGTCAAGACCCTGTTTCTCAGAATCGCGTAGAGATACCAAGTTGAAACTTATATTAAAGGCTTGAGTCTTGTGTGTCTTTCTGTCTGTGTCTTTAAAAAAAATCAAACTTGTAAATCAACACAATCAAAAGTTATTTTTTTTATATCATAAGATAGCCAACAAGCAGATGGGTCTCCTGATGGAAAGAGACAAGAGTCAACCATCGCCTATAGACACCAAAGATGTTAATGGTGCGTTGCTATCTTGTGGCGAGGTCTAATGCCACATGCATAAGTTTACCGGCTACCTTACCCTCCAAACCGGAACACGACAGCGACAAGCACTGACGCTATTGCGGCAGGAATAGGTAAGGCGGTGGTATCAGAACCGGGCGAGACAGTGCAGAACTCTACCACCTAGTAGCCACGATGTTAGTGACTCGATAGCCAATCGGTCGCCTCTTACGACTTGCCTGGCAGAACGGCAGTTGGCCTATTCTTCAAAGGAGACCGGGACCAACACGGCGCAATAACATGACCATTTATTTATGTCAGATATTTTGCGATTTCAAAAGCGAATCAAAACCTATAGGATAGTTGCCGTTGACCTAGAATTTTCGCAAGAAGCAATACTTTACAGTACATGTATAGAAAAAATCCAAAAACCGTAAATTTTTGTTACATCAAAAAAACCGATCAAAAGGTATGACCGTTTATGTCGCATATTTTGCGATTTCACAAGGGAATTAAAACTTATAGGGTAATTCCCATTAACCGAGAACCGGCAAATTTATTTTTAGCTAAGAATAAGTTACGATGAGATTGATATTTTCATTATATGAAAAAAATCTCTATTAAATAAAAGAAAACAAAATAATGTTTAGCTAAGGTTACTCACAAGTTTATATGGAACCCTCGGTATGCAAGTCCAACTCGCACTTGACCGTTTTTTGTCAAAGAAACGTGTACGTGGCTTGAAGTGCTATCGAGAAAGGGTTTCGACGTAAAGTACTTACATCCTAAATAAATATACTTTGAAAATCAAAACATGACCAGTTTGATTTGCCATTATATGTTTCGGAAGGCTTGATGTCAAGCAATAGTAAGTTCGTTTTGTTATTTGTTAAAATAATTTGTTTGTGGGTGTTTACAACGAAACATTGGTAAAACTAGGTCAGATCAAATACTACCGGGTTCAATCTTCGGTGTTATTGAGATTTTTTCTAGAAAATAGAAATCCCAGAAACTGTCCGGAGTGTGATGGTGGTGAGTTTAAATCACTGTGTTTTAGCACGTAAAACTGTCGATCTTGGCTTTCGCAAGAAACTTGCGAATATTCTTGTAGAGTGCGGCGATCCAGATCACCGCTCATCTGTGACAATCCAGTGAATAGTGGTAAGCCGCATAGTCAATTGACGGTCAGGCCATTCTACTTGCGTGTAACTGCATGAACGAGAGTCCCAGATAATGTTTTTTTTTCAACAGGCAATGTTTACAATTAACACGGTAACTCGACGTTACATTACACGAAATTTCGTTAGAAAACGGTTTAAATACCAACGAGTGTAAAGTTAAGGAGGAAAAATACAAAAACTTATGTTTCTTTGGCTGTGTACCGTATAAGTCGGCATGGCTCCCATAGCAGCCATTTATCTTTTACGCCACATTCACGTGGGATACTCCAGAAGCTACAGGCATTGCCAGACAGTACCGCTAGGTACTGCAATTAACTTCAGCTGATACTTAGGTATATTTATACTAACTGCAGCGTGCAGCCCGCAACATTATGAAAGTTTTTGGTGAACCCCGCGGGATCACCTAATTTTCCGGAATAAAAAGTAGCCTATGTGCTATTCCAAGCCATCATCTACCAGTGTGCCATATTTCATTCAAATCCATTCAGCAGTTTTTGCGTGATTAAGCAACAAACATCCATCCATCCATCCATCCATCCAAACATCCAAACTTTCGCATTTATAATATTATAATATAGATTTCACTTCTACGGTACTTGTACTCCAGTAAAACAAAGTTTTAAATCAAAATTATCGCTTTTCTTTGCATTTTGGATATAATGTATAGACCGGAATCCCAAGAACAAACTTTTTTTTGATTAATAACAAGCTGAATTTTTGTAATTTTTTCGAGATCGAGATTTTTCGAAGGTAAAAACATAGTTGTCTCGTCAAAACGAAGCTGTTCACAAAAAATCAGATTGTTATTAATCAAATAAAAGTTTGTTCCTGGGATCCCGGTGTAGTAGTCTTAATGATATAAAAACGATTTTTCGGCAACCAACGGTAAGAGTATTAAAAAAAAACTAAAAGACTTGCTGACTTTGTCGCCCAAACAACCTTTACATATTGTTACTTGTACTATTATATATTCTGTGATATTGTTTCTACATCATTAAGACTACATTATATCCAAAATGCAAAAAAGAGTGACAATTTTGATTTAAATCTTCATTTTACTGAACTATGAATCTTAAATCCAGTAATTTTATTAAAGAAACTATAATATTTACGTAGCTTAGAGAGTAATTGACGAAGGGTTGAGGATGTTAGGTACAAGAGTCCTAAATAAACATGTTTTGTAAATCAAAGCATGACACATTTGATTTGCCATTAGGTAATTCAAAGCTTTGTTTACAATCGATAAACACGTCTTCATCGTCCTATTTATTAAGATGTGGTAATAGTTGTTAATGCTTTTATTTTATATCGTAGGATGATAAACAAACAAGATGACTCTGCAGATGGGAAAAACAACTAACGCCTACGTACACCAAAGGCGTTAATGGTGAGTTTTCATCAAACACAGAGACAAGCACTGACAATATTGCGGTAGGAAAAGGTAAGATAGTGGTATTAAACCTTAGCGAGATGTGTTACAACTTTCCCACTTAGTAATCACGATCGTAATGTTATGTTTGGCCAATTGTCCACCTTTTACGAACTGCTTAACAGGAAGCAGATGATCTTATCTTTAAATAAGGCCCAGACTAACACGAGAAATACAAACACACTTCGTATATCAAAATATTTGATTTCGACCGAACATCTCGACCAATTCTGGTACCACCGCCATACCTATTCCTGTCGTAGTAGCATCGGTGCTTTTCGCTGTCGTGCTCTGATTTAGCGGGTGAGATAGCTGGTAACATGCATGTAACTCTTGCAACTATTACAACTCCTCCATTAACATTTTTTTGTTTGGGAAAAGGTAATCATCATCTGCAGATGATGATTACCTTTTACACTAAGAGAACTCTTTACACTAAGAGAACTATCTGTTGTTACTATCCCAGTAAATAAAAAAAGTCAATCATCATTTCATCTTTAGTTATGAAGCTACTTTAATTCCTTACATTTACAACAAATGAAGATTTTTTGTTTGTAATTAGTTAATAATAGAATTCTCTAATATTTTATTAAAAAATCTAGTAAATTTCATACATTTGTCCATTATAATAATTTCTTCACAATTGCTAGGTTAACAGGAAGAAAATGTATATAGACTTTAAGTTCGTGGTTATATATTATGTTGTTTCCAATCTAAACTTATTTCAAAGAAATTAACTAGCGTGCTTATCGAGAACTATGGCCTTCAGGTTGCCATCTGCACAATCGTCTCGCATTATTAATTATTCAGACATGAATAGAGCCTCCACAAAAGGCATTAACCGTGCAGATAATGGCGTCTCCTCGGAGGCGGAGGCTTCCGTTTCCTTTCGTGGCGGTTATCAGTCATCTCGAAAGACTTTGCAGTTCAGGCTTCGGTCATAAAGAAACCTATAAATTCAGCCATGTGGCAAACATTCAAGATAATTAGTTCTCAGTTCAATTGTTTAGCGAGATAAATTAGCTTAAAAAAATGCTGACCATTATATAAGTTCACTCATCATGAGGTTCACTCAGCAACTTAATGATTCCATTCAAACTAAATTTTAGTTGCCATGTTGTGGCTCTCCTTTCCTTCTTCGTTCTTTTCTTGATTATTTCTCTTCGTTAGTTAATTTATAAATTACTTCAATTCATTATTCATTTTTATCGCATTAATTTATTTATTGCTCGCGATAAAAAGCTTTAAGGCAATTATTTTCAGGGTCACAGTTTTACGTTCCTTCAAATACGATAACTTTCGAAAAAATAATTTTTAAACATTTTTAACGTCTTCATTAGACTTGTGGGAAGATA
The DNA here is from genome assembly GCA_036924255.1 of Apodemia mormo. Taxonomy (NCBI): domain Eukaryota; kingdom Metazoa; phylum Arthropoda; class Insecta; order Lepidoptera; family Riodinidae; genus Apodemia; species Apodemia mormo. Next base: position 19,782,098 of record JAUPFN010000018.1, read on the forward strand.
CCATCGACGAAACGTTCGAACCAGAGCTGGTTCCTTGATGGAAGACACTGAATATCAATCAAATTTTTATATTTATCCGTACAGCTGAAATTAATATATTTTTCTCCCAATAAATCGGACTTGTGTTATTTAATAAATAAAAATTCACGGGACAAATTACACTTATTGATCTAACCCCAAAGTAAGCTAATTATTTGTTTGTATTATGGGTGTTAGTCAACGATACTAATACATAGAAATACATGTATAAATACTTTTACATACATAATAAACACCCAAACCCAGAAATACAAACATTGATGCTCATCACACAAATTCTTGTCCCCGTCGGGGATCGAACCCGAGCCCCGTTGATTGCATAGTCAGGGTCGCTAACCACTCGACCAACGGGGTGGTCATTTTATCAGAGAGTTTAACTTACTGCGTACTAGGTAAGCTATGCTAAGTAGAAGTTGTGTTCCATTTCTTTACCACTCGCTATAGTTTTTTTTTTATATCATAAGATAGCAAACAAGTAGATGGGTCTCCTGATGGAAAGAGTCAACCATCGCCTATAGACACCAAAGATGTTAATGGTGCGTTGCTATCTTGTGGCGAGGTCTAATGCCACATGCATATGTTTACCGGCTACCTTACCCTCCAAACCGGAACACGACAGCAACAAGCACTGACGTCATTGCGGCAGGAATAAGTAAGGCGGTGGTACCTGACCCGGGCGAGACAATGCAGAACTCTACCACCTAGTAGCCACGATGGTAGTGACTCGATAACCAATCGGTCGCCTTTTACGACCTGCCTGGCAGAACGGCAGTTAGCCTATTCTTCAAAGGAGGCCGGGACCAACACGGCTCTGAAAAAATTATAAATCGTCTAACCTAAGTCAAAATTAAGCAATGTTGCAGCGTATAAATTAGCATGATATATATTCGCGACCAAAAGGTCATAAACGCCGTGAATTTCATGACACGCGTTTCATTCACCAAGCTCTAACTTAAGTGCAGTTCACAGCTGCACTTTATTGGAACACAAGTGGCGTGGCGCATATGTCTTGTCTAGTCATTACATAGTATAAAACAAAGTCGCTTTCTCTGTCTGTCCCTATGTCCTTATGTCCCTATGTATGCTTAAATCTTTAAAACTACGCAACGGATTTTGATGCGGTTTTTTTAATAGATAGATTGATTCTTGAGGAAGGTTTAAGTGTATAAAACATTCCGATATTCCCACGGGAACAAAAGCTGCGCGGGTGAAACCGCGGGCAGGTCGCTAGTAGTTTTATAAATACAGCTTTGAGATACATCTATACTCAAAAAATGTACCTACTTTCTACAATTGCTATAAAACTAAGCAATCGCTGGTAATATAGTTTCAAAATGGTGATAATGATGCGGATGGTGGTGGTGGTGATGATGATAATAGTGGTAGTGGTAGTGATAATACTGGCGAGGGTGATAGATCATCATCATCAGATGATGATGATGGAGGTGGTGATGATGATGGTGTTGGTGGCGGTTGGATTTTCCAAATTGTCTTTCTTTTATTATTTAATGTTGTTTCTCTTTTCTTTCAGTTTTTGTCGTGTTAATTAGCAGTTGAAAGTTTTTGAAAATGATGTTCTACATTAATTGTATATCGAAAATCGATTGGCTAATGTTAACTTTATTTATTTTACTACTAGCTGTTGCCAGCGACTTCGTCCGCGCGGACTTCGTTTACTCCGCATTGCTCCTCCCCCGTAGGTGATAGCGTGATAATATGTAGGTTTTATGTTGACCCGACCTGTTAGTAATATTCATGCAAAATTTGAAGTAAATCCATGCAGTACTTTTTGAGTTTACCCCGGACATACATACAGACAAACAGACATACAGACATACAGACAAACAGACAAAAATTCTAAAAACTATATTTTTGGCTTCGATATCGATTGTAGATCACGCCCCAAGTATTCTTTTAAAAAAATATTCAATGTACAGTTTTGACTTTTCTACGATTTTATTATATGTATAGATATGATGGTATCCCTTTTTTGTTGTTTAGTTCTATCAATCCAAATTTAATTTTAAATTAAAGCGTGACTACCCCGTGTTGATCCAAATTTTGAACAACAGGAATAAAAAAACAAAGAAAACAAAAAAAGGCAAAGGTTTTTTTTATAAAATAGCAATGAACTCTCCTGATGGAAAGAGTTATACTTAGAAGAGTAGCAAGGGGTAATAATTGCATCGAAAATTACATACGTTTTGTATTTCCAGATATCGAGACATCCTTACTAAAGGATGAAACTAAGATAATCTACGGACAGACAATTCCTATGATGATAGTAGCGCATTGCTATGCTTATGATAGCTGCCTTAACGGTCACTAATTTCGTAAAAGACAAACGCTCACGTTGTTGTGGTAGGAATGAAAATACGGCTCCACCTCATTTCACGCAAACAAGCTATCAGTCTTCATGACATTAAGTGAACACCGTTTACCCCGCGTTGGTCCGAGCCCGCTTTGAAGAATAGCCCAACTGCCCTTCAGCCAGGAAGGTTGTAAGAGGCGAGCCATTGGCCTGTTAGCCTGACCTGTCACTAGCATCGTGACTAGTAAGTTGTAGAGTTCCGAAACGTTTCGCTCGGGTTTACGTTACCACCGGCTTACCTATTCCTGCCGCAATAGCGTCAATGTTTGTTACTGTCATGATCACAGATCACATGAATACTAATAGAAACGCCATTGGGAAGGAAACGTGTCACCGCGCATATGAGCAAACGCTCCTAATAGTCAAAATGTCATAAATTTGTAGATATATTATATCGGGAAAAAATAGAAATAAACCATGTTTTACTGTTTTATCGTATCGAGTAAAATGACTAGGTTTGTAAATAAACCTTGAAGCATAAATTATCTTTGCTTGAAGTGATTTTATTTGAGTAAGTAGTTATAACTCTGTATTTCTGTGGGAATTGCAAGCTATACTGACAAACTAAGAAATTGTCTTTTAAGACGAATCCATGAAAGGTAGCGTAGCCAGTAAACATATGCATGTGGCATTGATCACGGAAACGAAAAATTAGTATATTGCCACATCATCTGGCAATACCTATGCAACAGTACTCTCATATTTTTTATTACAACGCGCATGTAAAGTTAATTCGTGTGAAGTCGTAAAGCTACGCCTAGCTTCACGACTTCACACGAATTAGCTTTCGAACACTTTGAAATAATATAGCATAGGGCTGATTACAAATAACATATACTACACATATTTAAAATATATAGAATATATCCATTCAGCTGAGGCAATTGGCGTGTGTTCAAACTTGAGACACTGAGAATAGGAAAGAAACAAGCAGCGCTAGTGAATCCATTATAAAAACCCCTACATCGTGAGTGACGATGTAGGGGTTGACGAGGACGGTTCTCATGTCCTATACGATTCCGATGATCCCATCACAACTTACAATTTACAACTCAAACTCACATGCCAAAGTCGCCGCCGGCAGCGACTCGATCCATTGTTTTGGCCTGCCAACACTCGAGACTCCGGTCAAGAGCCATTAACGAGTCGAAATCCTGATGACACACTTCCCCTTATAGTCAAGATACTGCCCTAAGCCAAGGTTCGGTCTTGTGAGACACCTTTAGGGTAGGCTCTTAGCCTACTTAATTTAAACTCTGATTGAGCAATCTGTTCGCCTAAAACGTCTGGTTTAGCAGTAACGATTATTTGGACCAACTGCCTAAGTTCATTTCGAAAACAAAACGGACGATTCGTTTCCTAAAATGAATAAAACGCGGGTGAATTCTCGGGCAAGAACTAGTAACATTATATATGGAAAAACGTAGAATGATAAAATTAAAGATAAATTATTATGCTCGAACCTGACTGATCCTAGTGATATTAAAAAAAAACTTCAAATTAAAAACCTCAAAATCTATAAATGGTAAGTAACACTGTTTATAAATTTGTCGAAGATTCATTAAAATTTTATATTTTTAATAGATTTTATTTTAACCTGCAATTATATATTCTAAAAGATACATTTATTGAAACATAGTAATGCTAAAACTGGACGACTAATTAAGACAATTTCTAATGTTCACGTAAGCGTGATTGCCGTGTCTGGCGCTGCTTTATTAAATTATCACTAGTCTGCACAGATAATAATTACGAGGGACATTATTATCTGAAGAAATATATTTTCGACTCAGACGCTTAATGCATATTTCATTTATATTATACATCAGTTATACCTGCGACTTCATTCATGATTGTCATCTGTAGAAACAAATTATTTGTATTTCACCGCAGTATAGTCTGTTGACTGCGGTGATTAGTGAAGAAGATTTATCAAGAAATAAACTTTTGGGTGGATTTAGAAACGCGTAAGCATCATCTACAGTGTTGATTAGACGAATATTTTGTGAGATATTAGCAAAAAACTGAAAAATGATTCGTTTTATCCATAGGAATATTATAATGAGGAAAGATTTGTTAATTTGTTACGGTTTAACTCAAAAACTACTAGACTGATTTCAAAACTTGCTTCACTTTTCCAGGAGTGACATAGGCAACTTTTTTACCCTACTGAGCAAAGAGCAGCAATTATTTTTGATCATGCGAATGAAATCGCGAGTAACTGCTAGTTTTCTTTTAAATAAAATATTTGCCGCCACTTAGGAGGTCAAGATTAGGCTTACGTTGTAGGCTTACGTTGTACAAATGTTTTACTAATTTTTAAGTAAGTAAAATTGCCATTATAATATTAACTAGTAATGGGTACGTTTTAGATTACCGATTCTCGCGGGATATATCCATTAAGCAAATACGATAAATGACTAGCCCTTTACTAACGTATATACGTATAATAATGAACCGTACGTTCAAAGGTCCCTATACATTCCAGGTGTCAAGTTTAGCTGGCATTACCACCCGAAAGCTTTGAAACTTGTGTTTGTTATTTCTAAATTACAAAACTAATAACCTTGAAATTTAAGTGAATTTAAGGGACAATCTTTATTGTACTCTCTTTCTAACAAAAAAAAATATAAATTATTTCTGATCATAAGTTATTAAATTTCAACTAATTATACATTTTGATTTTCATCCCCTATTCCACAGGAACCTTGCCGACGTTTAGGCTAAAAGTACTATATAACCTTCCTCGGAGTATGGCTGTAAATCATGACAAATTTCACTTGAATCAATTCAGTACATACGGCGTGATATGCAGCCTTGTTACAAGCAGACAGATAAAAACTAAATTAAATACAGTCTTGGCTTTAATATCGGTCAAACAGCGCCCTTTAGAAAAATGTTTAACATTTTTTCCATGTTGGTCCCGAGCTCTTTTGAAGAATAGGCCAACTGCCGTTCTGCCAGGCAGGTCGTAAAATACGACTGATTAGCATTTTGAATCACTACCATCGTGGTTACTAGGTGGTAGAGTTCTGCATTGTCTTGCCCGGGTCTGGTACCACCGTCATACCTATTCCTGACGCTATAGCGTCAGTGCTTGTCACTGTTGTGTTCTGTTTTAGAGGGTAAGGCAGCTGGTAAATTTATGCACGTGGAATATACCTCACAATAAGATAGGAACGCACCATTAACAAACACCTTTGGTGTCTATAAGTTATGGGTGAGTCTTTCCATCAGGAGACCCATCTGCTTGTTTGCTATCTCATGATCAAAAAAATATTTTTAATGTACAGAATTTGACCTGTTATAGTTTTATTATGTGTATAGATAGATTTTCTCAAAGCTGAATATTTTGTTCTTTTGATAACATCCATTTGTGCAATGTTATCGAGTCATTCTTGTTGAAGTGTAATTCTGTTATAAAAATAAATAATAGTTTAAAAAAAATTAAAAAACAAGTTTTTGTTTTTATCTCGACTAAAAAACGTTAAATAATTTTCAATGAGTTTTTTTATTAGAGTATGGGAACTCTATATAAAAATTCATTCAAAATTATTTTTTAGTTAATTATTATAAATATTTAGTTAATTTTAGTTAATATTAAAAACCTAAAGTAAGTTTGTTACACGATTGATTAAGTAAGTACTTGTACTTTAATTTCACTTCACAACATATTTTTAGTATATCACTCAACCGAATTTACTTTTTTTACTGAGTATATTACATCCTGAAGATACAGTGAAACCGGTTGAGTGATATACTAAAAATATATTATGAATTAAAAATATTGTTTTGTTTTGTTTTGTTTTGCTTTTCTGTGTAACTGTAACCGGATGTTACTTTTATTATTATTATTATTATTTTATTTAAGAGCATAAAAACTATAAAGTGTCTTGTGGTTAGCACCACTTTTCCTAGTATATTGTTATCCTTATTATAAAGGTTGTCTGGAAGAGATCACTTTATTAGTGATAAGACCGCCTTTGTGTATCTTACTTGTCATATTTTTATGTTGTAACTTATAATGTTGTCATATATTTTGGTGCACAATAAAGAGTTATTGTATTGTATTGTATTGTATGAAGTGCAATTAAAGTTAATCAATTGTGTAACAATAATGGAATGAAAATGAAAAAAAAAGTTAATCAGTTAATCAATTGTGTAACAATAATGGAATTTTACCCAATGCCGACGATGGAAAGTATAAAATATAAAGTTAGTTATAATAAGTAATAATTTGTGTAGTATAAGTAGTATATATTTAATTTATTAAGATCTGTGTTCTTATATGACATATATTTTCTGAGGCACCGTTTACATACTTTCTGTTGCCCAAAGGTTGACTGGTGGAGAATGCCAATAGGCATTATGTCCGCCTATTGTACTAATTTATTTAAGGTGTACAAGTGTACAATAAAGTTAAATAAATAAATAAGTTTGTTGAAAACAACATCGGAAAGTAGAATATAAAGTACTTAAGTTTTTTGAAAACAACATCATTTCAGTTTTTTGAAAACTTTAACTGTTGAGCACTCGATTCGATTTTAATTAAATGAACAGCATTCAATGCAGTTTTTCAAATACTAAAATACTGTAGAAGTTAAAAAATCGATTGGTTGAAAAATCTTGAAAAAAGTGTCGGCCGGCCAAGAGCGAGTCGGATTCGCGCGCGAAGGGTTCAGTACCATCATAGCAAAAGAATACAAAAAAAAACACTTTTATTGTATGTTTTATTGTATAGGGGGGTTAATATTTTCGGGACGGCCACGGAAGACATAAGTGGTGAAAATCTCAGCTTTCTAGCTATCACGGTTTATGAGATACAGCCTAGTGACAGACAGACAGACGGACAGACAGACTGCGGAGTCTTAGTAATAGGGTTCCGTTTTACCTTTTAGGTACAGAACCCTAAAAATGTCGAAAAAACACGTTCTTCAAAACTTTTGTTGATGCCATTTGCTTAGATAATTGGGCGCAATTTTTAAGGAAAAGAGCTGAGGTTTTACAAAATTTACCAAAATATTTAAGGCCGAATCTTTTTAAATTTTCGAAAGGTCTAAGTTTGGCACATGTTTGTTAGAACTCAACTGAATACTGATCAAAAGTTATGAAAGTTTACGTACACACCTCTCCACACATACATTCATACATAAATACCGGACACATTCACGTCATCGTAAAAATTGTCCGAAAATGTTCCTAGGATCTCAAAATGTGGAGCTCGGATGAAATCTCCATTTCCAAAAATCTAAATGAAATCAGTAACTTCTTTTAGCGGGAAGTTAAAAATATCTTGTTTATTAACCCATCAGAAATCAGAAATCAGAAGAAGAAGAATTCAATAAAACTTGACACGTCAACATATTCTTTCAAAACTACTACCGGATCGGAAACGCGGCCACACACTAAGAAAATCCGGCGCAAGAAACTCAGCGGGCTTGTCTTTTTCCCATGATAATATTTAAAAAATCGTTATAGTCCGTATAGGAACTAAGCATTTTAAAACAAGCAGCATATATTATAAAAATATCTTAATACTACAATGATCCCTTTTCTGATGAAGGAGATTACACTAATCGCCCATTTTCCAGAATCAGATTAACGTAATCCACAACATCATCTGTGAGGAAAATATAGAGACAAAACATCTTAAAAGGTACACAGATATTTGTGAAGTTTATTATATAACATTGAGAGAAACGGCGTCTTAGCAAACATTCAAGTGTAATAATAAAGTTCATCTGTTTGACTGTATCTATGATTCTCAAACTTTCATAAGGCTCATTCACACGGGTTGGGTCGATAATGTTTAGTCAAAAAACACGATACGGCATAACGGACGGATGTTTACATTGCATGTGAAATCGTGCCTTTACACGATTCAGCAAAATACCCGAATTAATGTTCAAATTCGTTTTGCGATTCAGAGTTCAGTCTTGTATAAACTTAAATTAGGGAGCATCGGTGAATCCGTCACAAATAATTTACGATTCGTGTTTAATGACGAACGTGATTTTTAAAAGACGATGACTATTTTTTAAAGATGTTTATTTGACGAACTTTTGCACTATGTGTACGCCGGTTCCATCGGTCCGTCATATTGTATGATTCGTGGTGCGTGTAAACATAAACATTTAAAAATCATCGATGCCGCCAATGTTGTTAACGTTGACTCTCTAAATCACAAAACATACGTTTTGCGATTGAGAGTCTTGGATGAAATAGGACACGGGCGCATCGGTGAATCTGTTACAAGTAATTTACGGTTCGTTTTTTTGGACGAACATGATTTTTAAAAAACGATACCTAAATTTTTAAAAATGTTTATTTAACAAACTTTTACACTATGTGTACGCCAGTTCCATCGGTCCATCGTATTTCACGATTCGTGATGCGTGTAAACATATTTAAAAATAATTGCTGCCGCTAGTGTTGATGTTTACATTCATTTTTACGCATGATTCGTGTTTATTGATGACCTTAATTTTTAGGGTTCCATACCTAAAAAGAAAAACCAGGACCCTTATAGAATCACTTCATTGTTCGTCTTACCGTATGTTCGTCTGTCCGTCTGTAAAGACCCTTTTTCTGAAGAACGCGTCTCTACGCGTTCTTGTCAAGTTAAAATTTATATCAAATTCTTGGGTCTACGGTTTAACTCAGCTGTGAAAAAATTAAACTTACAACATTTTGTAACTTAACGTGACCAAAAGTTATGACCATTTACAAAATTGGATAGTTTCCATCGTCGGCACACACGTCGGCAACACAAGCAAATGATTTGCTCACTTTGGGGTTAGATCAATAAGTATAATTTGTCCCGTGAATATTTATATTTATTTATTTATTGCCGCCGTCAAATAAAAAATTGCAAAAAAGACGATTCGTAAAATAAATTAATCGTCTTTGTATGAATGAACCCTTAAAATACGTTAAATGTGAATTATTTTCTGCAGAAAGGCGTAAAGCGTTATGGGAGAAAATTATTTTATTTGGAAAAATCAACAAGTTTTCCGTCTCTTGAGCCACGTTCTTTTTTTGGCTAGATATATAAGTTAGGTTATTATATTATTATTACTAGGTTAGATGTACTGTATATATATTATTACTAGATTAGATGTACTGAACATTGTGTAGAAATAATCGTCCCGGAAAATTAAATAATTCTAATTTTGTAGTTCTGAGATAAACGCGATTTAGAATTTTTTTTCAGTTAATGTAAATGTGAGACAATTTTAGTGTAGGTAATTTTATTTTTTGTGGACCTGATTATCTTTAACAAACTGAACTCTATTTTTTACTATAACTAAATAGCACATTAAAAATCAAGTCAATATCGCCAAAATCGGACTTATGTAATTTTCTTAGGACGTTATGATCACCTATTTTGGAGAGACCTTATATAAGAACACAATTTTAACATAGGGTCTTCTTATTTTTCTTCTTCCTCTTCCATCCAATCATTAGTAATTAAAATATTTTGTGTCATTTAATAAGAGGATATCTACCTGTTTGGCTATCCTCCAATAATCGTATATCGATACCAAACTTTTTAATAATTGAGATGATACTACGAATTGAAAAAAAACACCCGTTTATAGTCAGCTTCCTCGCAAAAGTAACTCTGATGCGAAGCTATTTTATGTTCATGATGTTTATTTATATTGTTAGTGTTATATTGTAAGCGTAGATAGCAATTACATACAGAAATACAGAGCTATAATACTTACCGATGAAATAAAATCACTTTAAGGGTAATTTATAAAACTCGTCATCTTATTAGATACGATAAAACAGTACAACATGGTTTTTTTTCTTTTTTTTTCACAATAGAATATAACTACAAATGTGTAACCTCCTATCACTGTCAAAAAAAAAATTGACAGTGATAGGAGCGTTTGCTCATATGCGCGGTGACATGTTTCCTTCCCAGTGGCGTGACTATTAGTATTTATGTGGTCTAAGGTTTGCCCCTATTCTAAAAAATATTCCGTTATATATTTACACATTTTTATATCACTAATACTTGCATATAATTGAAATTTTATAATATAGGATAATAAACAAAAGACTGCTTTCCTCATGGAAAGAGGCAACGAACGACAATCCGTGTGACGAATGTAAGGTCACATGCAAGTTGACCGGCTACCTTACCTGATTAACCGGAATACGACGCTACTGAGACAGGAAAATTTAAAGTGTCTTCTTCAAAACCTCCCGGACCAGAAAGGGAATATTTTTATATAACATATTTTTTCGTTATAACACCGACAATCAAATAACACCGCTTTAATTTAACCTTCACTTTCACTTTAACCGCAGAACAAAACTTAAACTACATGACTTGAAGACTTGAAGAAAACAATCCCGTTCGAGTATTTCGTAGCTTAATAATATTCAAGGTAAGAGGAAATTATATAAATTGAATGAACGAGCGCTGAAATAATTTCCACACAGGGCTGTCACAGCTTGCAAACGAGAATAATGTAATTTTGCATATGTCAACACGTGAAGAACGTTTTGTCACCAACTCACGGTCTGTTTCGTTCGTCTAATCTGTATTTATTACCTATACACCTGTGAGGTTCTGTGTGCAATAGTCATGTATATTTTCGATGGGATAATCAATCAAGCTATCATACATAATAAATCATTTTGTAAGATTGAAGAAATAAGAACAAATTGCAGATATATCTGGTTTAATCTATACACTCAACACCTGTATACACTCAACAAATATAATCGTCGCGACACCACACTGTTCAATGCGAATTAGAATTTCGGCACCCGGTCAAATTTCGGAAACCGGTCGAATTTCGGTACGCGGTCGAATTTCGGCGCCCGGTCGAATTTCGGCACCCGGTCGAATTTCGGAACCCGGTTGAATTTCGACCCACGGTCGAATTTCGGCACCCGGTTGAATTTTGGCCCGTGGTCGAATTTCGGCACCCGGTCGAAATTCGACCGGTGGTCGAAAATTGGCAACCGATCGAAATTCGACACTCGTTCGAAATTCGACTGTCCGTCGAACGACTTTCGACTTTCGACGAATTCAACTTTTGGTCGAAATTCGACATTCAGCCGAAATTCTGTATAAATGTCGAACATTTGGCACTAGAAAAAAGTAAACTCAAATAGTAGATAGACTCTTTCACTTTCAATGCACGAGCTAAAAGGAAGTGGCTGGATATTTCTGTGCTTACAATACCTTACTATAGCAAAAAGTATCGTGAGAACTTTTCGTAAGAATTTTTTCCGTCTAGCCCCCTTTCACAACGCGCGATAAGGAACTTCGTTCCAATAAATAATAGTTTAAAAAACTAAAAAACACGCTTTTTATAGAAAACCGAACTAAAAAATAGAAAATAAATTTTAATAAATTTAAATTAAGAATAGTGTGAATAAAAAAAAATATTTTATTTAAAAAAAAGCGTGGGGTGCGTGGTGTCAATAGTTATAAATATTTTATTGACAAATATGAGTAGAGTGATTATCATTTCGATAATATCTTAAAAAGCACCCCACGCTTTTTTAAAAATAAAATATTTTTTTTTATTTACACTATTATTAATTTATATTTATTGAAATTTTTAACACTATTCTTAATTTAAATTTATTAAAATTTATTTTCTATTTTTTAGTTCGGTTTTCTATAAAAAGCGTGTTTTTTAGTTTTTTAAACTATTATTTATTTTCTACTTTTTAGTTTGGTTTATTTATGATAGCTTGTTTTTTTTAATTTTAAACTATTGCACGACTCATGATGCGAAGCATCAGAGAGTGCTTTACGATTGAACAATTTATTTCGCCTTATTTTGGCAACTATTTTTAGTATTATAGCCTTGTTAGTTTTTTTTTTATATCATAAGATAGCAAACAAGCAGATGGGTCTCCTAATGGAAAGAGTCAACCATCGTTCATAGACTCCAAAGATGTCAATGGTGCGTTGCTATCTTGTCTCGAAGTCTAATGCCACATGCATAAGTTTACCGGCTACTTTACCCTCCAAACCGAAACACGACAGCGACAAGCACTGACGTTGTTGCGGCAGGAATAGGTAAGGCGGTGGTACCAGACCCGGACGAGACAATGCAGAAATCTACCACCTAGTAGCCACGATGATAGTGACTCGAAAGCCAATCGGTCGCCTTTTACGACCTGTAGCTCTACCATGAGTTGCTATAGAAAAATTACTGTAGTCGATCGCGCATAAACAAGTATCGAATAGATTTCAATAAATGTCGAACCATGAGTCAATAAAGTATTTTTAGACTCGCTACGGTTAGCTCGATACCATCGAATAGTTTTAGGCGGTCATGTTCGTACACGGTTAATAATGTGTCTAACTTCAAACCGAATAAAGCTATCTCATTCCAACTTTACTCAAAAGACAGAGTAAGCTACATATCCGTCCTCTTTAAGTACTTTCTCAGGAATAGTTAGCGGATTTTATATTTATATTGGTTATATTCTGTCAAAGAAGTTTTATTTTAAATAGGTACCTTTCCCTTTCATTCGTTGTTTTGACACATTGGTTAGACGTTTGCTGTTGTTGTTTTGCCAAAGTTTTTGTTGATTTTTATAAACTGCAATGCGTACCAGTGCTTCGCATTTTCAGTTTATGATGGAGTACATGGAAAAGTATGTATTTTAATTTATTCGAAGTAGAAACAATTTTTTATAGCCACATAAACACACTACCTATTATTCAATTACATGTTTTTACGCAACGAAACTAATCAAAAATACAAATATTTACTTTATTTAGATAGTGCAGGAAATATATAATATGTCGTCGCCGATCGCTTATTGGCCACATCGTGCTATGCCCGGGCACATCTTAATACGCCGGCATTTCATGCATGATCTGGCCATCTCACATAGGCAAATCGATTGACGCTTATCATTTGACGATTTGGCCAACAGTACTTGGGCAAATCGTTTGTGTAGAATGTCTAAGCAAAAAAAATGAAATTTTAAAATGGAAATCTTTATTGGAACGAAGTTCCTTACGGCAGGCTTGGAGGGGATAGGGATTTTGCTGCGCGACCGAACTGAAAAAATGTGATAGTAAAATCGTAAGAAAAATGCGTGGAATAAAAGCGTTAAATGAGACGTGCGCAGGCGCGACAGTCGCGTACACAAGCGAGTAGTGCCGTTTAGCCGAAGGAATTTCGTTCCTACCTGGTGTCCCGCGACACCACATCATTTTTTTATATTTCTAATTTTATTTTATTAATACGTAATTTTAATACGTGAATTTCTTACTTTAAAAAATGCACATATAGTCTGACTAATTAAATAAACATTTCGAACTACACAACTAACACGCAGACCAAAGTGCTGGTAACATTTAGAATATAATAAAATTTTGTATACATGTAACAAAAAACTTAAAAATGTTCTTATAGTGATGAGACTCATTAATCAATGCAGGCAATGGATAGAATACAATCAAAATGTTTTTAAACATAAATTAAAAAATTGTTATACCTACTTAATAATCAATTTGAAACAAATTTTATAATAAAAAGAACATGTATAATAAAAAGAAATACAACTACTTCACAATCGGCCCAGTGTTTTTACTGGGAATATCGACAAAAACGTTATTCACGTCGATCCGCCTGATTCTCTATTGGACTCTTTACGATATGGCCAGGCATAACAATAAATGCTGGCGTATCAAGATTTGCCCAGACATATCACGATATGGCCAATTTAACGATCGGCCCATGACATATACAAAAAACACGTTATTAAATACAGTGTTACGATTTTGTATGGTTGTTCGCTGTTGTTAGCCAGTTCACAAGGTCACAAACCTTTTCTAAAAATACTTTTTTCCAATTGTCTCTCAAGTGGATAATTGAAGTTAAAAAATGCGGTTTTGAATACCTATGCTTTAAGATATATTTTTTGTAGAAATGGAGACCTTAGTAAACCCACTAAAGAACCGCATTTTATCAAAATATAACTCAAAATATCAAAACACTATGGGATCGTAATGCTTTCACGCAGTAATTTGCAAGTGAAACAGTTAACTTGCCTCGATACGGTATTTCTCACTGTCACCTGTCAAATTTGTGACTCATGGTACGGAATTTGTATGCCAATAACTAGAATACTTGAGTCGCTAGAGTAATGAATTCGATAGGTTTTTTACGCATTGACTCATGGTACCGATTTTAGTTCTTCAAGTGACCGCTAGTAGCTCTGCACAGTTTTTCATACAAAAATTTGTCACCGTCGCTAGCGAGAACGATAGTTAAAAACTAATGGTAGCGGTACTGCCTGGCAGAATGGCAGTTGGCCTATTCTTCAAAGGAGGCTGGGACCAACACGGCTTAACGGAATCAAGATATTTTGCATACTATTGTCGAGATAATTTAATGGAGTTAATTCTATACTTGCTAAAAATTAATTTAGTGCAATAGAAATGGAAAAAATATCAAAATAGGTCAAAAAATTTGCCTGTCTGTCATGTATGAAACTCCGGAAACACTGTAACTTATGAAAAAATCAATTATTTGAGTTATTTTTTTTTCAATTCCAATCGACAATTGTAGATCATCGAATGCGAATGGCTAATTAGTTCAGTGTCGTTTAATTATAATTAATAAAAAACGAACATCTATAAATGTTTTGTTAAATTTTACTGACAGATATGAGTAGAAGGATTATCATTTCGATGATATCTTAAAAAAATCAAGCCACCCTTTTTTTATAAAATACATTTTTTTCTTATTTGTACAATTATTTATTTTTATTTATGAAAATTTTTTACACTATTTTTAATTCAAATTTATTAAAATTTATTTTCTATTTTTTAGTCAGTATTTTTATAAAAAAAGTAGTTTTAGTCTTTTTAAAACTATTATTTATTTTTTACTTTTTACTTTGGTTTATTTATAAAAGCGTGATTTTTTTAGTTTTTATTTAAAACTATTATTTATTTTGTAGAATTAAAATTGTCCTAAGTATTCAAAAATTTGTCAATATTAGAGAAATCGGCTAAAGATAATTATTGGAAATTAAAATTAACATCAAGTCCTGTCTTATCGACTGTAGAGAAAAATTATAAAAAAATTTAATTAAGTTTCTTACCTTATCGACTATAGATGAAAATTGTATAAATTAACAAAAATCATATTTTGCAAATTGAAAAATGGAATAATTGTATCAAATTAGTGTATTGTCATCGGTCCTCGATAAATCTACAAAGTTTATCAAGACATCTACTAACGTTCTGTCTACATTTTTTCAAGAAGTCATGTTATTTATTTTATTATTCCACATATTCCCTTTGTTTTATTAAAATATGCAGACTAATTGACGTTTTTAACTACTCTAGTTTAATTTCTAAGCCTTTAAGTTATTTACGCTAAATTATCTAAGAAAATACATTGGATATTTTCCTCAATTTAATATAAGTTAGAAATTAATTCCATTCTACCAGTTTTTAAAATGCGAACGATTTAGTTTACGTATCACTACCATCGCTATTGCTTGGTGGTAGATTTCTGCAACGTCTCGCCCAGAATCTTGTAACACCGCTTTACTACTAACAGCCGCCGCCACCATACGCCATCATTTCGCAATAGCGTAATGCTTGTCACGGTCGTATTCCAGTTTGTCGGGTAAGCCACATGCATAAGTTCACCGGCTAGGTGAACTTATGCATGTGGCATTTTAACCTATCACACGGATGGCAACGCATTATTAACATTTGGTGTTTTTAGACAATTGTTGCTATCAGGAGAACCATCTTATTTGCTTGTATGATTTAAAAAACTTCGCCAAGGGACAATCTGATAAATCGTGGCAAATGGGAGCAACTATTGACCCTCAGTTCACTCCGACTACCCTGCAAGGAAAACAGCACAATTATATATATTTTAATCCATACTAATATTAAAAATGAAAATGTGTGTGTTTGTTGTCTTTCTTTCACGGCAAAACGGAGTGACGAATTGACATCATTTTTTATGTGGAAATAGTTGAAGGGATGGGGAGTGACATAGGCTACTTTTTGTCGACATCTTTTTATCGAGTATTTTTTAGGCGAGCGAAGCCGCGGGCAAAAGCTAGTAGAATAATAAATTATACTAAGTGTTAATTTATTAAAATAGCAAACAAAGCATAAGGACATATTTACGTGCAAGAAAGCGACAAGGATGTGGCAACAAGGGCGCCTAGGGAGCTCATTATAAAGCGCTAAGCCGGGATCATTACGGCCACCCACTTTAACACAAACCAGGATTATTACTGAATGTTTGCATATTGTATAAGGAACATCAAACAATCTTATGCTAACAAACTCTTTCTTGTGTAAATATAACTATAATTGCACTACTCATAATGCTATAAGTCCAAACAAGGTTATAATCAATTGTACTTTAATTTCACTACAAATATAGACATATCATTTTAGATTAATCGACCGGTTTCGCTTTTTAAAGCATCTTCAGGACGTAATATTCTTTACGAAAGAATTATCTAATCATTAATCTAAACAATTAATCTAAAATTATATGTCTATATTTGTAGTGAAATTAAAGTACAAGTGATTATAACCTTGTTTGGACTTATAACAATGGAATTTCACCAAGCGCCGACGATTGAAAGTGTAAAATGTACTCATAATGCGAATATAAGTAAGAGCTCTACGGGCGAAAATATTTACGCGTCCTTTCTACAAATATTGTAATGCTCTAACTAATAGACCGAATTACATACAATTCATACTAATATTATAAATGCGAAAGTCTGTCTGTCTTTCTGTCTGTTACGCTTTCACGGCTAAACCGCTGGACCGATTTTCATGAAGTTTAACATGGAAATAATTGAAGATTCGGGCTCAAACACGGGCTAAATATTTTTTTATAAAATCGACTCCTCAAGGGCTGAAATAGGGGATGAAATTTGCGCGGGTCAGCTAGTAAAAAATATATATAAAAATGAGTTCTTTTTCTTACGCTGTTCTCTTCAGATTTGATTAAATATATAAAATTTTTAGCGCTATCTGGGGGGAAAGTACTCTTAAAGCTGAAAATAGGAAAATGTACTTCAAGGAAAGATTTCTTTATTTTTAAATAGAAACAACAATGCATTCAAATATTTTTGAAAAAACTCTTGGTAGAGCCGAAAAACAAACTGGCTAAATTACACAAAATAATGCGCTATTCTTTTCGGAATCAATCGATAGGATTAAATCTCTTTAGAAACATGAAAAATTAAATAAAACTAGCGATCCTCTGGTTGATATATATATACACAAGTTGTGTGCTTTTGTGTTTGCTGTTGTTTGCTGATATTTTATGTTTTTGAATCATTATTTTGTGATAAGAAATTTTAAAAGTTACCCTTTACAATTTGAGTTTGGAATTTAACCTTGAATAAATTTAAACGAGTTGACTTATCAAAAAATTCAGACCTTTTTTGTAGGTCATTAAATTTCCTACAAGTTATGTTTTGAGTTCCGCTAGATATTTATTGGTTCGAGTGCATTAAAAACCCAACTAAAAATCCAACGTTATTCAAATTAAAAAAAATCCTGTAATTTAAATGGGAAATCAAGTCACAAAGATTTCTTTTGTTATCTCAGACGATATTATCATGATAGCAAATACAAAAATTAAAAGGTTTTTTTGCCCACCCTAGTACTTATATAAAACAATGAAATAAATAAATAAATAAAAACTTAAAAGAGAATTCGAATGAATTATATAAATATTAATCGAGAAAGCATTCCAAAAACTTACAGATTATGATGCAAATGGCTGAAAGACGAATTTGGCATGACAATATGCTACTAAAAATTTAACACATTCTACGTCATTCATTTCGAATTCATTGAGCTGTCGCTCATATTTTTAGCAGCACTATCCAGAATTAAGAACTTTTTAATCATGTAAACTAGACTAGTTCCGACAATGAGTATTCTGTAAAAAACATTCCAAACTTATTTTATGAATGCTTAACAAACTTCATGATTTTCAATAATGATTTCGAATTTCTCTCTCACAGATATTGCGATGTTAGAGCGAGCAGCTTCCTCTGCCCCATTTCGTTCGACCGTTAAAGAAGAAACTTCACTTTATAACAGCGCATGTTGCCAATAATCCGCCCAGTTTGATGAGCCCTGTTTACGACCTACGAGAGCGTATCGCTTAAGCGCCAAATAAATCGCTGAAGATGTTCAATTTATAGGAGTTAATATATTTTTATGGGTACTATGCGACATTACTTGTAATAATGTATTTTATATCGAATTTTTAAATATTCAATACGTTAAAAATACATCATATATGTCGCATGTAAATTGTATAATTCGTCCATATACAAATGGTGTCGTCGTCAGATTGCAAAGATAAATACGTTTTAGAAAATGCCCTACGCCGATTGTAAATGACGTTATTATATAATATGCATGACATTTATCGCCGTCGATAACAAATTGCGGCATATCGTTTAAATTACATCCCATTTGGGTTGTTTATTTAGAACTAGGATCCTATCCGGCTTATTACATAAAAAAGTAGTCGGTTTGTTAGGTTGCCTTAAGGTCCCACAGCCAGTAAAAGGAGCCCCGCGCTACGAGGTTCCGTCGACCGTCGGCGACATCGGAGTTTATAGTTGACATTGACGCCATTTATGTTTTCCCCATCTTGTTTTTTATAAATTTAACCGCCCTATTATTAACTACTATTATTTTTAACCCTATTATTAACTAATATTAACCCCCTAACTATTGCATTAAATATAGGTTTTTTTTTCAAAAATAAACCCCTTAACGTTTGCAATAGGGGATGAAAGTTTTTATGAAAGATTATAATAATGATGTGTTATATTACATACACTACTTGCGGAAGAAGCTGCGCGGATCAAATCCATACTAATGTTATAAATGCGAAATTAACCCTGTCTGTCTGGTTGTCTGTCTGTCTGTCTGTCTGGCTTTTCATCCCACCTAAACAACTGAACCGATTTGGAAGAAATCTATACAGAATGAAACTATCTATACAGTAGTATAAAATTGAATGAAACTATATATACAGTAGTACAGATAGTTTAAGACCCGAGAAAGGATATAGGATAATTTTTACTCCAGAAACTATGCGGGTTTTAATTTTAGATTTTTTTCCACGCGCACGAAAGCGCGGGCACAGCTAGTATTAAATAAAATAAAAATTACTGCACAGATTGATCTAACCCAATAAGTTAGGAATAAGAGTATGAAAATAATTTAGTGATTATCTCAAATTAGAATTTTGTACTGACTCACAATTCACACACACTATGCAGCTTAACTTGTTTTGTTCCAATAAATAAGGGTATTCAGTAATCGATTCTATTACTGAATGTATATTTCCTTATATTTTGATTTAATTATTCGGTAAAAATGTTTATGTACGGACATCCGCGCATACATATCGAAATTCATTGCTTACATACATGTACTGTTACATTATTCACACACCAAACCAGTTGTGCTGGACACTATGCAGCTCAACTGGTTTGTTCACATAAATAAAGGTGTTCAGTAATCGATTCTGTTACCGAATATGTATGTCCTTATAGATTTTGACCTAATCATTCGATAAAAATGTTTATGAACGGACATCCACGCATACATATCGAAATTCATTATTTACATACATATACCGTTTCACAATTCACACACTAGCATACAATTTAACTGGTCTGTTCAGAGATAAAGGAAGGGACTATCTAAGGGGAGAGATATCGAAGTTCATTGTTTACAAACATAATATTTATACAATACTTTTACTAATCAATCTGCATATTTGCCTCACATAAATTGATCAAAAATGTGAAAATGAAAATGAAAAAAATCTGTGAAATGTGAAATCAATTCAATTAATGACAAGCATATAGTGTGTGAATTGTGAAACAGAACAAGTGTCTTACTTTAAATAATAATGTGATGAAATTTCACGAAGCGTGAAGAAACGTCTATTCTCTCAAGACAGATAGAATATAATTTAAATTAAGCTCTTAGGTGACATGAGAACTACTAATCAGTAATAGACCAACCGCCCCGTTGGTCGAGTGGTTAGCGATCCTGACTACGCAATCAACGGGGCTCGGGTTCGATCCTCGACGGGGACAAGCATTTGTGTGATGAGCATAAATGTTTGTATTTCCGGGTTGGTTGTTTATTTGTATTTAAAAGTATTTATATATGTATTTCTATGTATTAAGTATCGTTGACTATCGCCCATAAAACAAGCAAATATTTTGCTTACTTTGGGGTTAGGTCAATAATTGTAATTTGTCCCGCGAATATTTATTATTTATAATATATAATAATAATAATGGAATAATATATATAATAATATGGACGCCTACCTACACCTACTATACCTACATTATTAAAGTACAATTTCAAACCTCGAAACACAAACGTGCCCTTCTATGTGTAGCCTTTCTAAGCATTATTTTATTATTATTATTCCTTTATTTACATTTTTCTTCTTATTTTATATACATTTATGATTATAATATTTAAAAAAATACAATATTATAAAAATAAATATATTGGTAAGATGAGTAGCGATCCTCATCGCCGCAATTTAATGACCTAGTGACGATTATTGTCTATATCTAGTGATGAAGGCTAACCCCTAGACCATGAATATATTATTATTATTATTATTATCGATAGGGAAGTGCTTGAACTCGATCTCGCCTGATGGCAAGCTAAGATGCGGTCTAGGATGGGACGCGCTTCCCTAGAAGGTATCTGTTCACTCTTCTCTTGAAGATGCCCAGATTGTACTGTCGAGGAACACAGACTCAGGAAGCATGTTCCAGTCCTTTGCGGTTCAAATGAATAATGTTGAGTCTAACCGCTTTGTCCGGGTACGTGGAACGTCGACCATATGGCGATGCCTAGAATCTGTGCGCCTTGACGATCGATAGAAAAACGGGATGGCGGAATTAAGTCGTGCAATTCCGCAGCGCACTCTCCAAAGTGGATCCGATAAAAAACCGCTAAACTAGCCACTTTGCGTCGATGAGCGAGGCTCTGGAGTTTTTTGCTTACCAGATCGTCGTCGAGCATCGAACGTGAGCTTCGTCTCTATCTAAATCCTAAACTCAATCAACTCGGTAAAAGATTATGTATAATCTCAGCGGTTCCTTTGCTGTGTAGGTAGAGTGAACCGAACGTTTATAGATTCTCCGGTTCAATACGATTCAAATTTACATATGGTGAGATGAGTAGTGATCCTCATCGCAGCAATTTAATGACCTAGTGACAATTATTGTCTATATCTAGTGATGAAGGCTAACCCCTAGACCATGAAACAGCGAAAGATTAATGCAAAATATTAAATTTAAATTTCGAATTATTCTTTCATCTACCGCTAATGGACTTAAAAAAGTACCCACCCCAATCCATTAGCAAGAAAAAACAATGCCGAACTAATAAAGAAATATAATCTTTATGCAAAAACGCTTCGATGTGCACAGCCAAACAAATATCATTTGTATTTTCCAATGGCTGATCCATTTGAAAGGGGCGATAGAAAACATCGGTATGATGGATGACGCCGTCATAGCAGGCTTCGGTTACATTTGACGAAATACGATATATAAAACGGAATGCATTAATAATCGTGCTGATTCATTCACGATCGCATCGATTTGAGACGCGAAATGTAAGTAGCAGAACGTTTAGTTGTTTAGTGTAAAAATGTTTATTCATCACTTTCCTATACTACATTTAGACAAATTGTTGTATAATGTAGTTACATATATATTTTATTTCATATAATAGCAAACAAGCAGATGGTTATCGTGATGGAAAGAAACAACCAAACCTATAGACAGCAAAAATGTTACTGCCTGGTCTTAATGTCACATGTTTTTTTACCGGCTACCTTACTCGCCACACTGGTATGCGACAGTTACAAGCATT
This sequence comes from Apodemia mormo, assembly GCA_036924255.1. Lineage (NCBI taxonomy): Eukaryota > Metazoa > Arthropoda > Insecta > Lepidoptera > Riodinidae > Apodemia > Apodemia mormo. Next base: position 19,804,456 of record JAUPFN010000018.1, read on the forward strand.
GTGGCAGGAATAGGCATGGCAGTGGTACCAGACTGGATAGCAAATAAACAGTTGGGTGTCCTGATAGAAAGAGTCAACCATCGCCTATATACACCAAAGACGTTAATCGTGCGTTGCTATCTTGTGACAAGGTCTAATACTACGTCCATAAATTCACCTGCTACTTTTTCCTCCAAACCGGAACACGACAGGGATAAGCTTTAACGCTATTGCGGTAAGAATAGACCGGTGGTACCAGACTCGGGCGAGATAATGCAAAACTCTACCATTTAGTCGCCACGATAGTAATGACTCGCATAGACATCGCCTTTTACGAACTGCCTGGCAGAACGACAGATGGTCTATTCTTCACAGGAGTGCGGAAGGACCCAGTTCATGAATGGTGATCTCCATCACCACATTTTACCTGATTGATAACGATTATCACCTATTTCTAACTGTTAGAATGGCGCGCTGTGGATCCTTTTTAAAAAAACACTTTTATTCGGCTGAAAACTAATTTAATTACACTAACTGAAAACTAATTTAATTTTTAGATATTGCTGAAAACTAATTTAATTTTTGGATATTGAAATTTACGTTAGTAAAATACGTGTGTTAATCGGACAAAATCTGGAGTTGGACTATAGTTGGACTGTCACATTTCTATCAGAAAACAGTTTTGTACATTGAATATAATGTTTAGGTTGCATTCATTGACATGTATAAGTGGTAATATTATACATGTCAATGGTTGCATTTAACAGGAACAATATTCGTCTATAACATAACGACAGCCGAGATCAAGAGCTTTACATTTCCAAGGCACCAAGCTACTACTGAGATTTTGATTTTCAATAAAAACTTTGAAAAAAATTCAGAAACTCTTTTGTCTGACCTGGGGATTGAATTTAGAACTACATAATCTGACCACGAGGTACATTACTTGTCTTTATTTGCGTTTAAATAAAATAGAAGTTTCACTCAAAAAACACAACAAGCGTGAACTGTGACGGAAAATAATTACCCTTAAAAGATTCGACGATAACAGAAGCATATAAGATTCATCTCGAGGAAGACGTCGCAGCTCATTATAGATAAGAGCGAGAGGTGGCACATCAAAGCTTTACCTGCGCCTGACGTAATTAGTGCCGCTATTTGTGTAACAGACTATATCTATAGTCCATGTACTTATACTGTGAGAGACAGGACAAAGCGGAGTGATGTTCGGAGAATAGAATCGAAACACTCCAACAAATTACGAAGACATAGTTCACGTGAATTGATTAAACTATATGCGATTTTCAGTATATTGTAAGCCTAGCTGACTGAACTGACTGAAATTCAACTTGATAGACATCGCAGCTCATTATAGATAAAAGCGAGAGGTAGTACAAATAGAATGATCGACTAAAAACAGGTTTAGGTATAAGTATTTTCATGTGTGTGTGTGTGTGTGTGTGTGTGTGAGTGTGTGTATGTGAGTGATTTTTAACATCAAATACATTTTTGCTACTCGTGCTGTTTTCTTTTGTTTTATATCCTTATCTTTGTTGTTTTTAGGGTTCGTACCGAAAAAGTAAAATTCCGTCTGTCTGTCTGTCAGAAAGCTGTATCTCATAAGCCGTGATAGCTAAAAAGCTGAAATTTTCACAAATTATGTAATTCCATTACCGCTATAATAAAAAATGGAAAATGAAAATTAATAAAATGGAAATATTATATAAACCCAATACAATAAACGTGTTTTTTTCCTACTTTCTTTGCTCAATATTAATAACGGTAACAGGTAGACGCTTAAAATTTTTACAAAATATTTAGATGTATATTACCTTTCAAAATGTAATGTTAAATAAATAAATATATAAAAAAAGTAAATATTAAAGGAGGCTCCCATACAACAAATGCAATTTTTAAGCAATTTTTTACTCGATCTTATTAAACAGGTAGAAACTTAAATATTTAAAAAAAGTAAGTATTTGGAAATATATTAACTATAAAAATAATATATTTATTAATTAAATATAAAAATGATATACAAAATAAATATTTAAGTATATATACAACAAACATTATACTCTTTTATAAATTATGTTACGGAACCCTTGGTGTATGAGTCTGACTCGTACTTGGCCGGTATTATTTAACTTCCACTACATACATAGATAAAGAAGTTAGTGCTTTAGCTCCGATTTTCGTCGTCGTCGACGTCATTGTGTGTGTGTGTGTGTGTGTGTGTGTGTGTGTGTGTGTGTGTGTGTGTGTGTGTGTGTGTGGGTGTATGTGTGTGTGTGTGTGTGTTTGTGTGTGTGTGTGTAAATATCTCATAACTTTTGAACGGCTTGACCGATCGAAACGTGATTGACGGCATTCGATTGAATTGCGCTCAACTTAGACTTCCTGAAAATTTGAACCAAGTCGGCCCAGGAGATTTTGAGAAATATTGAAAACAATCAAAAAAAGTTTTGGCGAAACATTATTTTTTTGATACAGCTTCTAGATTAATGTACCGATTAAGTACAAAAACTAATCAGCTCTAGTCCTTAAATAACTACGTCTAATGCAAAAAAAATCTGTTTATCCGCTTTGGAGTAATCGTTGACGAAAAATTTTGAAAAAAGGGTTTTTTCGACATAACTTCGAAATGTTTTAACTAATTATTTTTTGTATTCATACAATATATTAATACTAAAAGAAATCCGTCGAATGCAGATTCAAAAATCAAAATAGAACCTAATCTTCAAAAGTTACAGATTTTTAAATATTAAAATTATGTCTTTTTTTCGTAAGCTTACTTAATATTTTTGAAATATCTTTCAGGCTGAAACGCCGATTGCTTTTTCCTTTAAAAACTGCGTCGAATCGGTGAATTTGTTTAAGATTTATCAATGACAAAAGTTTTTTAAAAAAATATTTTGACTTTGCCTCGAAAATTTTCAATCTATCGATTATTCAGCTAAAGCAATATTTCAGATCTCAAAAACTGAGTTGAATGCTATTAGAAAGATCAAAATCGAGCACCGTTTCGATAAGATACAGATTTTAAAAAATCAATATGTATGTCATTTTTAACAAAATAGATGTTTGAACTGAAAAATCTGTGCTAATAGGTTTCACTCTTTCGAGCTTGAAATACCTATATTTAGCGGGAAATTTCATGGATGGCCTGCAGGGTCAACCGGTTACATATTTTTTTCTTAATTTTGAAATGTTTAATTTCTGTAGTGTTGTTTTGGTGGATATCTTAAATAAACTTCTATTCTATTCTAATTTATTTTATTATATTTTTCCAAAAGGGACCCAGATCAATACGATGGTTTTTGTAGCTCTTCCACCTAATAGTAATTTCTTTCCCGTCTTATAAACATTTTGGCAGATAGTATCTTCAATATGAGCCTTCAAAAATTTATTTGATTTTGATAAGGCGAAAGTCTTTTAATTTTATCTAAATGAAACTTTTACTTCATATATTCAGTATTTTCCACAATATATAAGCTACATAAATTCCATTACACTTTCAGTTTCATTTCAAAGCAAAACATTTTAGTTCTATCTAAAATAAAATGAAATTTTTACTCAATACATCAGTGTACACACTTAAATTTTCCATAAACTGAAGATGCGAGAAATATTTGCATATTACATTTCTAGAACACCCCTGTCTCCTTTGCTGTAAATTATAGTACAATTCTAAAGATATAAGAAGAGGTACGACTATTTAAACTACGGTCGTATTTTATTTAAACGAAAAATAAATTCTAACAGTATTTTCTTTTTATTTTCCCCCTTGTTTGTATAGGACCTTTCTGAATAATATACTGTATCAACTTCTTAGAGTTACAGTATATGTGGCTACTGATAAGTTGTGTAACATTTCAAATCTATCTACTCGTATATATTCACCCCTTTTATTTTCTTTCTGCAGTACACGAGGTTCTTTTTGAACTATGCTCCGCTACGTACGTCGATAAGGAAGTTACTGATTTTGCCCCCATTTTCGAAATTCGAGTTTTCACCAGATCTCAACGTTTAAAGGTCCTAGGAACCTTTTCTGTCTATTTTCACGATGACTCATAAGTTCTGAATGGCTGGACCGATCGAATCGCAGTTGATGGCATTCGATTGGATTTTGCTCAACAAGACTTCCTGAGAATTTGAACCAATTCAGTCCAGGAGATGGAGAAATGAAAAAACCTCAAAAAAAAATCTGGCGAAACAGATTTTTTTTTTAATATAACTGCCAAAATATTGTACCGATTGAGTACAAAATCTAATCAGCTCTTTTGCTTAAATAACTGTATCTAATGCTTTACTTGCATCAAAATCAATTTATCCGTTCGGCAGTTATCGTCGACGGAAAATTAAGAAAAAAGTGTTTTTTCGACATAACTTCAATCAGTTTTTGATTATCTATGACATTTTAGGCCTAAAAAAGCTACGTTGAATGCCGTTTCAAAAATTAAAATAAAATCAAGTTTTCAAAAATTACAGCTTTTCAAATATTTAAATTGAGTTGCTTACAGCAAACTTACTTCATGTTTTTAAAACAACTTTTAGGCTAATTAATATACTGATTCCTTTGAAAATCTAGTCAGCTCTTCACATTAAACTGCATCAAATAAATTGGATTAAAATCGGTTGATTCTTTCAGGATTTTTCAAAGACGAAAATTTTTTAAAAAGTTTTTTACGTGTCTTCGACATTTTTTAACCTATCGATTTTGTAGCTAATAATATTCTGGTTAACAAGTGCTTTTTAGGTCATAACTTTTTATAATTTTCCAAAAATTATGATTAAGGTATCATTCGATTTGGAATGGTGCGTAGAAACTTTTTGAGAAAATTGAAAGGCCGCTCGCAAAAATTGCAAAAGTTGTAAACAATTAAGTGAAAAAAACGGAGGGGGCTTGATTTTTCGCAAATATCTCAAAAACTATTTGAGATTTTTTAAATTTGAAAAAAGATTCCAAAAGAAAAGGAAATTTCACAAAAAAATCCATACTCCTGGAACTGTAGGATAAAGATTTATAATTTTCCCATAATTTTTTATCTCAGTAAATTGTTAATAATAAAGTGAAAATTAACAATTTTTTTTTTTAACGAGAATCTATTCTAAAGCCTTAAGTGAAACAAAAACTATAATCTTTTTTTAAGTAAATACACGAACGAACGAATTACACGAACTCTAATTAATAGAGTTCTGCAATGTCTCGCCGGGGTCTGGTACCAACATTACCAACATCTTACTTATTCCTGCCGCAATATCATTAGTTCTCATCACTGTCGTGTTCCAGTTTAGAGGTTAAGGTAGTCGATAAACTTATAAATGTGGCATTCCAACCCTTCCACACAGAATACAACGCACCATTAGTAGTGTCCATTTGACGTGGTTATATCTTTTCATCAGGAAAACCATCAACTTGTTTACTATCCTATTCACCATAATTATGTAAAATCTGTCTCGTTTTTTCTCATACAATCTTCCATTAACATTACATTTCGTTTCATATAAATTATTTATCCATAATATAAAGGAGAACTTTTTCTTGCTGTGTCTACATAGTATTTTTTTTTTTTTCATTTCCATCGATTGTTGTCCATTTTTAAATATTATGTGGCTAAATTTAATGTATCAAACTTATATTCGTATGTATTTAGTTTTATGATTATTATATACTATTTTAACATTTCAATAATTATTGTGTTACTCTTTATTGGGGATAAGCTCGCCCATTGTACATCTGTTTTTAATAAGACTCTATGTACTACTTCCCTTCTAATTGTGTACAATAAAGCATTAAATAAATAAATAAATAAAATAAATTAAATACATTTATTTGCAAGAATGTATTTTATTGAAACAGGCGTTACTTTGCGGAAATCTATTATTAAATAATGTGTAACGCGAGTGTAAGTAATACTATTACTTACACTCGCGTAGAGTGAGGTAGTGTTCATTTCTTCTGAAAATTCTTCCTAAATTGAGTATTTGGGTATTTGGATGTATTAACTCTACGTTTCGGGACATATCGTTCAATGGTCTTCCAAAGTACTTTATAAAAGTGCGACATCATGTCATCAACAGTAGCACACCCCGAAAAAGAAGATGACCAGTCAATGCCTTCAAGTTTTTTTAGAATAGCAGAATAGTCTCCCTGAAAGAAATTATAGGTCGCACAATTATTATTACGAAGGGCGGGAGTTTCGTGAATTTTAAGGGTAAATAAAATACTTGGGTGAAAAAGATCGAGTTTGCTATTATAAAAGTTTTTGGCAAATCCCGTGGAATCACCAAATTTTTCGGGGGAGAAAACTTGCCTGTGTTCTATTCCAGGTTCCATTATCTATCTGTGTGCCAAATTTCATTCAAATCCGTTTAGTGGTTTTTGCGTGATCAAGTAACTAAAATCCATCCATCCACCCAAACATCAAAATTTTCGCATTTATAATATCTATATAGATAACAGTATTATTTTTATAATTTGAGACTTTGTACAATAAAACAAACCATCCTAGGATTCATTTTAAATTCCGTTGACGTGTACACCTGTCGCTGACGGCAATTAGTGGCTGACATTATTTTGACATTACTTCAGACAATATCGTCTGATTTAATGTGAATACGCGGCGCTTTTGGGTAATGATGTCTTCAAGCTTTTCAAAGGTAATTAGACTATTGTGATTAATGAGATAGGAAATCTGTAAATTAAAATAAACATTACCACACACTTGTACTTTTATTTCACTATTATTATACTAAATTATTTAATTTTATAGATCGGTTTTGCTTTTTAAAGCATCTTCAGAACGTAATATTCTTTGCTGCTGTTTAGTTTTAGATACAATATAAACCAAGTATTTTTGAAAATGATAGTATTTATAAAAATGATATTGCCAGCTCACACATAAACATTTATGTATTTCCTAGTATATAATTTTGTTCCTCTTTAAATTAACTGTAATTACTTACAAAATAATGTCATAATTATAAATGTCAAATAAAGTCAGCTAAATTACAAATTAATTATGTTACGATGTCAACTATTTATGTGGCAATTACTAATTACATTTTAATGAATTTATTATTAATAACACTATATATAAAAATTATAACACCACGTGTCGCCTAGGTTAGACTATTGTTAATTTTATTAAACGAACGAAGTAAAATAAGTTTTATTCTTTAGTGGGATATTTTTATAAATTAATATATGCAAAACTGGATTGAAAGAGTGTCGTCATGGCACATGGGTAGAATAATGGGCTTATATTTGTCACTATGTGTATGCGGTTTGATTCAATATGCGGTATGAATAGTACCAAAAATGGTACCAACAAATGCGGTCTGATTCAATGTGCGGCTCGAATGGACAATAAAAATGGTCCCGCCGTATACGGAGGTAGGTTTTACCAAAGGGCGTCGGGACCAGCGGGGTGTGATGTAAGGATGGGTGTTAAGAATAATAAGGACTCACCTGGTAATTGTACTGGTGGATTACACTTATCGCGGCTTGCGGTCAGCTAGACGAGCGAGCGTGAGCATATGTGGCGCGGCGTTAGCGAGCGGTTCCGTTTAGACCTTTGTCTAGACGATGCAAAGCTACTGATACGCGATCACGCGCGATGCGATCGGCCAACGGACTGGTGTATGATCTTGCAGTCTGCCTATTCAAAGGGAGGCAAAAATCTTAACCTTAGCGTATTTATATATATTCAGGGGATAAATAATAAATATTCAGGGGACAAATTACACTTACTGATCTAACCCCAAAGTAAGCAAATTATTTGCTTGTGTTATGGGTGTTAGTCAACGATACTAATACATAGAAATACATATATAAATACCAGAATATATTTAATAAACACCCAAACCCGGAAATACAAACATTTATGCTCATCACATAAAAGCTTGTCCCCGTCGGGGATCGAACCCGAGCCCCGTTGATTGCGTAGTCAGGATCGCTAACCACTCGACCAACGGGACGGTCAAAAAAAAAAAACCATATATATATATATATATATATATATATATATATATATATATATATGTATATATATATGTATTCCACCAAGAGATCCATTTGCTTGTTGGCTATCTTATGATATAAAAAAATATAAATATTATGGTGAAATATGTTGGTAAATTTTAATAAATTCTTAATAACTAGTAACACCTACATTCTTGCATTAAATAGGTGAAATTAATTGAATTTGCTATTATCCGCGAACTGTCCTATGTATCCTCCACGATGGTACCGAAAAGAAAGACGTCAGTTTAATAAATGGATAAGACTCACCGAGGGTCCGGTCAAAAAGAAGACCTCAGCGGCACAATTGTCCGCCCACATGCACCAAACTTACACCCACGTCTCACGCCGGCACCAATCACAAAAGCACACAATTTATGTACGCACTCAACTTCCAAAAACTTTTCCCTAATTCAAATGTTGAAAGAAAAAGACAAGGTATGTCGAAGGTTTCTTAAATCTAACAATCCTAGGGTTAAAATTGAGCTCCAAATCTTACGCAACCGTTGCCATAAGCATGTGAACATTTATTACAGAGACTATACATGGGGCACACTAAAAGTTTTGCACTTCTAGCTAATCGGAACTATTTGAATTTCGAATGTTATATTTTAAAACGTTGCAACCTTCTTAGTAATAAAAAAAAACAATTGACGGGAAATGATTTGTCAGTTGTTTTTAACGAAAATGGAAATAAGTCGAAAAGATTTTAGAGCGATTATTTTTTATGATTTTAAAAGTTCTCTTTCTCCGCGAGACTGTGCCGCTCGTCTTCAAAATGCTTTTGGGAGAAAAGCACCTTGATTGAGCACCGTGAGGCGATGGTTTGCTGAATTTGAGAGAGATCGAGTTTTTTACATGACGAATTTCGTGAAGGGCGGCCTTCAACTGCCGTCAACGAAAATAATGTGGCTATTGTTAAGCGGTTAATTGAAGAAAACCCCCGGATTACTTATGAGACAATTCGAGGACAATTAGGGATTGGTATCAGCCAAATTCAAAAAATTTTACACGAAGAATTGAAAGTTCGAAAACTTTGTTGTCGTTGGATCCCTCATGAACTGACTGCGGAGCAGAAGCAGGCTCGCGTGGAATGGTGCTCACAGATGCTACTGAAGTATGACCACGGACATTCTAATGCTATTTATGACATTGTCACAGGAGACGATCTGTTTGTCCGTTTGTCGGTTTGTCCGTTTGTCCGTTTGTCTGTTTGTCTGTCTGTCTGTTTGTCCGTATGAATGTACGGGGTAAACTCAAAAAGTACTGCATGGATTTACTTCAAATTTTGCATGAATATTATTAATAGGTCGGGACAACATATAGACTACATATTATCACGCTATCACATATGGGGTAGGGGCTGTGTAGAGTAAACGAAGTCCACGCGGACGAAGTCGCTGGCAACAGCTAGTTAACAATGAAGCTCGATTAAATTCCATGCAAAGAATATCACTTTGTATTCAATTAATTAAATAAAGGTATTATCAGTTATTAATACAATTAAAATTATATTTAGTTATTAGAATTAACATTATATGAATTAAGTTTAACATAATTAGTAATTGAATTATATATTTTTATAACTAAAGATATTAAATTATATTATGAAATAATTATAAGTCGCAATTATTTTTGAATGTATTTGTGTACCTTTGTTGTTGTATTATTAAAATATCAATGCAATTAATATAGTTTAAGTCCAGAAAAATGCTTGATCTTTACATGTTGAAAGTAGAGCACTGCCTTAAGGCTCGCTTTTTTATATCATAAGACAGCAAACAAGCAGATGGGTCTCCTGATGGAGAAAGTCAACTATCGCCTATAAACACCAAAGGTGTTAATGGTGCGTTGTTATCTTGTGGTGAGACCTAATGCCACATTCATAAGTTTACCGGCTACTTTACTCTCCAAACCGGAATACGACAGCGACAAGCACTGACGCTATTGCAGCACGAATAGGTAAGGCGGTGGTAGGTACCAGACCCGGGCGAGACAATGCAGAACTCTACCGCCTAGTAGCCACGATGCTAGTGACTCGCATAACCAATTGATCGCCTTTTACAACCTGCCTGGCAGAACGGCAGTTGGTCTATCCTTCAAAGGAGCCCGAATCCAACACGGGGAAAATCGAAAATCGAAAAATCGCTTGTGAGGCATGCAATTCTTTTTTGTTTGAGGTATACTTCCCGTGTTGTCTCATTTTAATTTGGCGGAAATCCAATGCAGAGTTCCGAAGATATAGGAAATGGGAAGTCGGTGTTGAAGTTTTACTGCGTTTAAATTATTACGTGAAACATTTATGCGCCTTCACACTGAAATCTGCTTGTGTGAAAATGGCATGACGGTTTCTTATGGTGTCACGCTTGTATGCACACTATATATTTTTATATTATTGAACAAACAAGCGAAATGAGCCATGTATTCAAGTCTTCTGGAACAAATAGCATTTGTATGTATATATGTATGTATGAATGTTTGTTTGATTCGTTCAAATTTTGTAGAAAAATTAAAGAGTAGTTTACTCTACAATTATTATTACTGATTGGCTTATTCATTATTTACATACTCAATAACAGTTCACTGAAATTAAGTAATGATTATTTGAAATTAGGCATTGATTAAATTATGAATTATTGATAATAAGTAACAATGAATCAAAATGAAGTAATGATTAATTGAAATTAAGTAATAATTAGTCGAATTTAAGTATTCATTAATTGGAAATAAAAAGTAATTACTGAAATTAAATAATTATTAATTGAAATGAAGTAGTGTTAATATGAAATGAAGCAGTGATTTAGCAAAATGAAGTAATAAATAAAATGAAGTAATGATTAATTGAAATGTAGTAAAAATTAGTTGAAATTCAGTAATAATTAAATAAAATAAAATAGTAAATACAAGTGACTTTTAAGAAATCTTTGTTAAGGGGATTTCACTTAGTGCTGACAATAGAGAGTGTGATAATTTAAGTGACTTTACATTCAATACAGATTTCCCCAGATGGAATATTAGTCAAACATCCACCTGATTCTCGTTTCCGCTTTGTGCGTAATACACTGAATATTCATAACTGCAATCGCCCTGCACTGACTATTGTCCTAATTCCGCGTAATTTGCAACGTTGATTTTATTACTAGCATTACCAATAATATTGGCAGAACTGCCCCAATATTAATCTATTATGTAATGATTAATTGATTAATACTGACGATATCAAACTATACATTACGACATTATTTCTGAGACTGTTGTTACGTAAATATTTTACATATATATATATATATATATATATATATATATATATATATATATATATATATATATATATATATATATATATATATATATATATATATATATATATATATATATATATATATATATATATATATATATATATATATATATATATATATATATATCAATATTTTTAACATTTTTATCAAAATTTTAATAGGACTTGAAGCTATTTACTATGTAGAATGTAAAATGACTATTACATTGTACTAAATGTAAATTTCATTTCATGTAGTTGACTGATTCATTGTATTAGCTGGATTATCTTACCGTTTCAGCGACATGAGCAATACCGTCACGATATTTATTTTATTTAAACACTTGATACTTTTTATTTCATCCACTCTAATATTATAAATATGAAAGTATATCTGTCTGCTCCGCTTTCACGGCTAATCTTCTGAACTGATTTAGATGTAATTTGGCAAGGAAATAGTTGAAGACCAGGGTTAGGGGTCAACGTAGAAAATATTTTCAAAAATGACTCTTAAGGGGCTGAAATGATACCCTATTGAATAATGAAGGATATATAAAATAGTACACGGATGATTTGTTACTCTACTCGCAAAATTGCACGGGTCAACTATTACAGTTTTTTAATAATTCAAATTACTTTACTTTTGCTATAACTTAGTAGAACCTCATCCTATTTATTCAGAGACATAAGGCGTGTCGATACTCATTTTTGTTTGTTTTTAGCATATTTTGAAATTCTATTGTTAATATTACAATTTCATTAATCAGCTCGCATTTTCAAGTGACTTTTCAAAAAGAGGAGTTTATCAATTCGGCTGTATGTTTTTTATGTTTGTTACCTCAGGACTCGGTCATTTATGAACCAATTTTGGAATCGGTACGGACAGTATACCTACTTAAAGTTAAAGATCTATTAAATCTGGGAACTAGAAACTTTAACTGTTTATCAGAAAAGCTTTCTAAGCAAACTATGAAATACTAGTCTTTAAATGCATTTTACTATAGTAAATATTCTTTATAAATTTTTAGGGTTCCGAAGTAAACTAGGAACCCTTATAGATTCGCTATATCCGTCCGTCCATCCGCAATTAGAGTCTAGTTTAGAGATCATTAGTACTAGAAAGCTGTAATTTGGCATGAATATAAGTCACGACAACAAAATAATAACATAAAATCTCTAGTAGTACTTAGATTTTATGTTATTATTTTAGTATATATTATTATATATATATATTTTAGTATATGTAATAGTAGTAGCTACTTTACATGCAAAGTGGGGATGTTATTTTTTTTTCTCGTGTACCCCATAATGCGGAATATCGTTAAAAAGGTTTTTAAAAAATATTTTTCACAAGTCTACTTGTGAAAACAATTTTTCAATTAAGGGTCTCATTTGTGAAATATTAAGTTTTAAAGTGCTAAAGGTATAAGTATGTTCATTGTACTCAAATTATTCATTCTATTCAAATGAAAATAACTATAAAAAATAAGCCTTGTGCTATATATCATTGCCATCCCTTCAATACAATATTATGAAGTCAAGAGTTCTTCGATAGTGAAGTTTCAGGTGAAATAGTGAAAGCCTCTTAAAATTATTCAATCTTCAACGCAAGTAAACACTTGCCGCAGATAGTAGCTTTTCAATACTTTACCAATGCATAACATCATTTATCGTGATTGCTATTTAATGAGTTATAAGTACTTTGACAATCTATACATATAATAAAATGGTAGGAAAGTCAAAACTGTATATTGAATATTTTTTTAAAAGAATACTTGGGGCGTGATCTACAATCGATATCGAAGCCAAAAATATAGTTTTTAGAATTTTTGTCTGTTTGTCTGTTTGTCTGTTTGTCTGTTTGTCTGTTTGTCTGTTTGTCTGTTTGTCTGTTTGTCTGTTTGTCTGTTTGTCTGTTTGTCTGTTTGTCTGTTTGTCTGTTTGTCTGTTTGTCTGTTTGTCTGTTTGTCTGTTTGTCTGTTTGTCTGTTTGTCTGTTTGTCTGTTTGTCTGTTTGTCTGTTTGTCTGTTTGTCTGTTTGTCTGTTTGTCTGTTTGTCTGTTTGTCTGTTTGTCTGTTTGTCTGTTTGTCTGTTTGTCTGTTTGTCTGTTTGTCTGTTTGTCTGTTTGTCTGTTTGTCTGTTTGTCTGTTTGTCTGTTTGTCTGTTTGTCTGTTTGTCTGTTTGTCTGTTTGTCTGTTTGTCTGTTTTTCTGTTTTTCTGTTTGTCTGTTTGTCTGTTTGTCTGTTTGTCTGTTTGTCTGTTTGTCTGTTTGTCTGTTTGTCTGTTTGTCTGTTTGTCTGTTTGTCTGTTTGCCTGTTTGCCTGTTTGCCTGTTTGCCTGTTTGTCTGTTTGTCTGTTTGTCTGTTTGTCTGTTTGTCTGTTTGTCTGTTTGTCTGTTTGTCTGTTTGTCTGTTTGTCTGTTTGTCTGTTTGTCTGTTTGTCTGTTTTTCTGTTAGTCTGTTTGTCTGTCCGGGGTAAACTCAAAAAGTAATGCATGGATTTACTTCAAATTTTGCATAAATATTACTAACAGGTCGGGTCAACATATAGGCTACATATTATCACCCTATTACCTACGGGGGAGAAGCTGTGCGGAGTAAACGAAGTCGCTGGCAACAGCTAGTTACGTTATAAAGGTATAAGATATAATTGTTTGTTTAAAATAAATGTATGAATTGAACAATCAAAAACTTCTGGACCTATTTTAAAAATTCTTTACTAATATAACTTCCCGATTTTTCTTTGATAACAATACAAGGTAGAAAACAAGCAGATGGCTCTCCTGATAGAAATAGACAACCACTGCCTATAGACACCATAGGCATTAATTGTGCGTTGCTGTCCTTATATGTGTCGGTAGCGTCAGTAACACTGCGTTAGTAGCGAAAAAATTTTACACTACTAATATTGCAACGCCTCTATGGTCCAGTGGTCGGTGTCGGTGTTAACCACGTGAGGTCCGGGGTTCGATTCCAGGTCGGGCAATTCAAAAATGTGTTTTTTTTCTCAGTGTTCTGATAAAACCAACGCTGCCCGTGATTGGATAAGTGCTCGGTTAGCGATAGGCTTGACACTTGATCTTTGGCTAATCGTGAGTACAATTTTTGTACCTCTGACTATCTCTTCGGGAATACGGGCGTGAAGATACTATTGACATTGATCTAGCAACTATCTTGCGTACGGGTCGAGCAATGCTCTTCCAGCTGAGCTACGTGTCAATGATTCAATGACACGGAAATTCTCATTTGCTTTGTGATCGATTTCACCGGTTAAACTCATATTATATATGAGTTCGAATAAAAAAATATACATCTATAATCTTGAAAAATTTAATTACATCCATATCTTCACGCCAGTTTGCTTACAGTGTAGGCAAAAAGAATTGAGTGCTATATATCACGGTCTAGACAGACGGTGATAAAAAAACGAGCAACTCACACCACCAACATCCGAAAGCTCTAGTATAAAAGTAATGTTTGTGTCGTATACATTTATTCACAAGTTTTACAAAAACTAACTTAATGAATGTTTTTTGAATATATATTTAGACTCATTTCATTTCATCTCTTAAGATCTTTCTATTGAGTTTTTCTATTGTTATTTATTTTGTTTTCTTTTTCGTTTTACTTTCTTCCTCTCCGAAATCGACGCGTTTGTGTGAATACAAACGCGTCGATTATCATATATCGGTACCACCTTCGAATATCATTCGATCAATCTGATTATGGTACGTCAGTCTTGTGTGCCCCTGTAGTACAGGGTTATTATTATTTACGATTTCAATTTCAAAAATTCAAGAATTTATGTTAAGATCAACTTTAAATCCCATGTAATTTAAATGGAAAATGTATTGTCCTTGGGGCAAGGGTTGTTATGAAAATTTAGAATGGTCTAATATTTTGTTTCAGATGATGAAATAAAAATTTAAGGGGCGTCGCAACAAAAATAATCAATTTCGTAAATAACGCCCTATTAACTATAAACACAACTTAAACCACGAATAACTCTTAAAGGAATGATTTTATCGAAAAATTATAAGAGAGCTTTTTTGTAGAGCATTAAATTCCCTATCAGAATATGCATCGATAATAGTCGTAGTGGTATTTTTTTCAGAGGAATAAAATTAATAAGAAAAAGTTGCAAATTCCCATGTTATTTAAATGGGAAATGTAACTCGATTGGGGCAAGGTTTAATTCGGTAATTAAGAGCTTATTTATATAGGATATTTTTTTTTAGGTCAAAAACTAAAAATCCAGGGGGCGTCCGCAAAAAAAAATCAACTTGGTAAATAACGGACACCCTAAATTCAACATTCGCATCATATATACATTTAGTTAATTTTTAATATAATTGTCAATCAGCTTCCACTTTTAGGTGGCAGAGTTTCGTACCACCAGCTTACTTATTCCTGCTGCAATAACTTCAGTGCTTTCCGTTGTTGTATTCCGGTTTGAAGGGTAAGGAAGCTGGTAAACTTATGCATGTGATATTCCAACATACGCACCATTAACACCTCTGGTGTCTACAGACGATGGTTATCTTTTTTCATCACGAGAATTATCTACTTGTTTATTGTTGTTTTAAATCATTAGATAGCAGCTCTCTTGATGGAAAGAGAAACTATCGCCTATGGACACCAAAGTTGTTAATGATACGTTGCTATCTGACTGACACTTGCACATTAATTCTACCGATTATCTTACCCTCCAAACCGAAACACGACAATAACAAGCATTGACGCTATTGCGGCAGGTATAGGTACGGTGGTGGTACCAAATACCCGGGCGAGACGTTGCGGAATTCTACCGCCTAAAAGTCACGATGACAGTGATACGTGTTGCCAATCAATCGCCTTTTACGACCTGCCTGGCAGAACGGCAGTTGGTCTGCTCTTCAAAGGAGCCTGGAACAACACGAGCCAAAAGTTAAAATAACATAAGTCTTAATTTATTCAAAAAGCTAGATCAAAAGATCCTAAGAAAATAAAGTAAGTTTAAATATTTATTCAAAAAATTTAATAAAAAGATCCTTTAAAATGAAACAAAATAAGTTTAAATATTTATTCGAAAACTTACTTTACTAGGTGGTAGAGTTTTGCATCGGCTCGACCGAGTCTGGTACCACCGCCTTAACTTTTCCTGCCGCAATAGCGTCAGTGCTAGTCGCTGTCGTGTTCCGGTTTGGAGGGTACGGTAGCCGGTAAACGTATGCATGTGGCATTAGACCTCGCCAAAAGATAGCAACGCACCATTAACATCTTTGGTGTTTATAGGCGATGGTTGACTCTTTCCATCAGGAGACCCATCTGCTTGTTTGCTATCAAATGATATAAAAAAAAAACTTATAAAAGGATCCTATGAGATAAACTAAGTCTTAATATCTATTCAAAAAACTTAATAGAAAGATCTTAAGAGATGAAATGAAATGAGTCTAAATATATATTCAAAAAACATTCATTAAGTTAGTTTTTGTAAAACTTGTGAATAAATGTATACGACACAAACATTACTTTTATCCTAGAGCTTTCGGAGGTTGGTGGTGTGAGTTGCTCGTTTTTTAGAATCGTAAACCCGTAAGATTTACTGGACGGTCGGAGTTTTAACGAGGTCTGGTGTCCTTCGCAAGCCCACCCTCCACAAAAATTTAGTTTTACGACAATGGCAAGTGATCCATTAAACAATTTTCACCAAAGAACGTTCGCAACATTGTATTCTTTATACCTTTTATAGCCTTTATTATAGTTCTACAATAGCTTAAGATTTAAGATTATAAGTTCTCGCTGAATAGTTTTTATGGTTCTTATTCTAGCAGTTTTACAAAGATTTTTGTTGCAAAATTGAAAAGCGCTTAAAATGAATATAATGAAAGTTTATCTTCACACCTGATAGCTTGCAGAGTAAGTAGAGTAACGGTCGTCAAGATTTTGTTCACTTCGATTTGAAGGTTTACGGTGATATTTTGCAAGTATCATTAACATCTTGCTACACGACACTTACAAATTTAGTGCCTACTTGTTGAGCTGGCAAACGTTGTTTTGCCATACGAATTACTTATATTGAATATTTTAAGAGATAAGGGGGAGAGGGGGATATTATTTGAGATAAAAATTATCCTATCTTTATGTTGGAGGAAACAGTAGATATCTACAAAATTTCATTAAACTCGGTTCTGTAATTTCGGAGTTCATCGTGGACAAACAGTGTGACACGTAATATGTATATATAATAGGTCGAGGCAAAAGTATTTTCGTATTGTTCATACAAAGGAAAATATATTTTTGAGGTACAATTTTTTTTAAATATAATATTCATTTATTTGCAATAATGTGGGTACATAAGATAAATTAATACATTTTTAAACATTGTTTCCATTCACATTTCGTCAAAAGTGACATGCAAAAATTTACATAAATTCAATAACTATTTAAAAGGCATAAAATTTTCAATATAATTCATTATTTATAATATGTATGTGCCGTTTTGATCGATGACTTGTTGCCATCTTGTGGGTAGCGCCATGATCTCTTTCCTATAGAAATTTTGAGATTTTTGATTAAAAAATCTGACAGGTAGTTTCACAGTGTTCTTTTGAGGTTAGCTTTATTCTTCCTAAAGAGTTCTGCTATGACCGAAACAGGTGGAAATCTGATGGAGCAAGGTCAGGGCTATACGGGGGATGCATCAACACATCCCAGCCAAGCTCTCTCAATTTTTGCTGCGTGGCTATAGATGAGTGCGGTCTGGCGTTGTCATGGTGGAACACCACGCCCTTCCTATTCACCAGCTCCGGCCGGTAGAAACCATAACCTGTCAAAAATGTTAATGGTGCATTGCTATCCGCGTGGCAGTAACGTAGTTCCACATGAATTAGTCTACCGGCTACCTTACCATACAAACCGAAACACGACAATACATGCATCGGTGCTATTACGATTTACGGTATACCAGGTAATGCGGGATACCTACCATATGCCTGGGCGACACGTTGCGCGACACTTTGGAAACTATCATCGTGACTACTAAGTGGTAGAGAGTATAGCCAGTCGTTCGTATTTTACGAACTGCCTGGCAGAATGGCAGATGGTCTATTCTGCAAAGAAGCCCAGACCTTATCAGGATACAAAAATGACAAGTTTTGACGCTATTGCGGCAGGAATAGGTATAACGGTGGTGCCAGGCCCAGGTGAAACGTTGTGAAACTGTACTACCTAGTACCTAGTAGTGACGATAGTAGCGACACGTTTGGCTATATATAATATTTAAATAGTATATTAAAATCAATAAAGTACATAAAGTATAGTGCAATCCAGCAAAGAGAATATAATAATAGAATATAATAATATAAGAAAATAATAATCAGCTAGTTTTCGCCTGTAGCAACTCGATAAATCGCCCCACTTATTTAGCCCTTTATACTCTAATTTTTTTCTATCTCAAACGTTTGGTGGTTGTTTGATAGTATTTGGTAGTTTGTTATAATTATTTATTTGTCATTAGTTTATTTATAAAAAATTCAAATCTTCCAAATAAAATGTTTTTTGGTCCCTTAATCATAATTATATTGTTTTATTGATCAATGTTAAAAAGTTGTAAGTAATTTGGCTATTAATTCTATTCATAAATCAAGATTTAATTAATTATAATATTTTACAGTTTTTCCTACGACACAGCCACGTTATTGCGATTCCAACTGTCGCTGCCAGAGCTTTCTATTTTGGCGCGCAATCTTTCTTATTTCCATTTACATACGTGGGAATAATAATAATTACAACAACAACAAAACTTTGTAAGTTTGTTGTCAATGTTGAGGAAAAGATGTAATCACAATATAAAGAATTTTCAATTTTCTTAGCGGGAAGCTAATAAATTCCGCTACAAATATTGAAAAATACACAATGTTTAATAGGTAAAAGCATAAAATTAAAACTTTAACACGCACATGCACACTCGCACGCGCACGCGCAATCGCGCACTCGCGCACTCGCGCACTCACGCACTCACTCACTCACTCACGCACTCACTCACTCACTCACGCACTTACTCACGCACTCACTCATTCACTCATTCACTCACTCATTCACTCACTCACTCATTCACTCTCCTTCTCCTTTACCACCAAACATACATTTATTTATGTGTTTAAAACATCACATAAAAGTGTACACACACAGTGTACACAAGTGTACACGTTGCATAGGTTCTTGCTTACGTTACTTACAATTCACACTTTTTGGCTACATAATATTGTAACCTGGTAAAGCAAGCAGTTACCTATGACACAAAATAATACTTAGTGTAGGAACTGCCATAGATAGAATAATAGTAAGTTAATATTGTATTCGTAATTTATTAGTGTTAAATGGAGATTTATCGATGAAAATTAAAAAAAAAATTATATAAGATTCCACGCCAAAATAGGACGACGACGACGACAATTGGAATCGCAATAAAGTGGCTATGAGAAAAGATGTAAATTATTAACGTTTTTACATCGGCAAATAAAAAAATACTATGATTGAGGGGGCCAAAAAAGTACTTTGGAGAAATACAAACTTATTTTTCTGCTGTTATGTTTTTTCGCTTCTATGGAGCACTTCGTAAGACAATTCCGACTCCTTTTGGTTTGTTTAATGTAATTAAACAACATATTTACATTTTTCAGATTTTTTCCTTTTTTAAATAATAATAATTAATTATTTTTGTTCACGTGGAAAATATACTCGTACAATATGTATGACAATTTTTGATAACAAATTAATCTATGTGTAGTGAAAGAAAGAAAGAAGAAATAGTGAGTACACACTTTAAAAAATTATAAGTTTCCTTTTGAGCGTCTGAAGTCAAAACTAAGTCGAAACTTTTCTCGTCGAAGAAAGTCGAAGCTCTTGGGCCTTATATATGTTTTATATAGCGAGTATATACGTTTGTTGTAAAACATTGGCTGCTGCCAAATTTCACGATAGTGTGATAATTTGAAGTACCATTGAGAATTTAATTTCAATTGATTAATTCATAGCTGAAAGAAATTGTAAACTCAAGTATTTGGTATAAATTTTAACTACATACCTTTCGTGTTTCTGTGAAAATGGGTCTTAGAGACGGATATTCGATGACACGAACGGACTATAAACGAGTATATGGCTTCATCTGAGGTACAGATTATTAAAAGTACCGAACAAAGCTCGATTGCGTACAAAGGTACGAATAGTAAACTTTAGTAAAAACATGCGACTTAAAAATAACAGATTTGAAAAACACTGACATTTGGAGCTTTAAATTTTACAATGTTATATAGAGCTCGAAAACTTGTCATGTATTTTTCCTTTACAAAACTTACTATCATCAAACTGAATGCGAAAAATCTGCAGTATTTTCGCAGTTGGAGTCAAAACAAATCGGAATTTGTCTAGAAGAGCCCTCACGGTGGAATAAACGTAGACGAAAACAATACCCATGGAAGTTCTCGTGACAAAACGGTACGAAATAGGAGGCTCTCGTTTGTAACAATACGCTTTGTGCCACTTTAATCTCAAAAGGATATTTCAATGTATTGAACCAAGAGAATTTCATTCATTTAGATCTATTGGAACAACCTTTAGTTTTTAAAATCATTATTTTAGAACACGAATTCTATGCCTAAGTTGGTGGGCACAAAATATTTAATGGAGATTTTATGAGAAAGAATCTCACTAGCAAGTTTGACTCTGGTTATGGTATCTTTTTTAGGGTTCCGTACCTAAAAGGTAAAACGTAACCCTATTACTAAGCCTCCATTGTCTGTCTATTATATTTATATATATTTATATATATATATATATATATATATATATATATATATATATATATATATATATATATATATATATATATATATATATATATATATATATATATATATATATATATATATATATATATATATATATATATATTAAAGGGGGTACAATAAACGTGTTTTTTTTTGTTTTTTTTGCTATGTTGGTACGGAACCCTTCACGCGCGAGTCCGACTCGCACTTGGCCGGTTTTTATACATTACGATAAATATTATTATTTCTATATTTTGTAATGTAAGTACAATTCAAATTATTTAAAATGTATCACGATCAGATTGATCGAGTACTGTCCGAAGGTGGTGTCAAGAGTCTTCGCAACCGGCGTGTGTATATGAAGAGAGTGATGAATGTGGAAGAAGCGAGACAAGCCTGCAAGGATCGTGATGTATGGCACTCGGTTCTCTCTGCCTACCCCGTAAGGGATCTGGCGTAAAGATATGTATGTAAAATGTATCCATGTTATTTAATCTATAATATTTTCGTCGCCTACGTGGTCTATTGGTCAGCTGTCGGTGTTGAACACACGAGGTCCCGGGTTTAATTTCCGGGTCGGGCAATTTAAAATTGTGGTTTTTCAGTTTTCTGATAAAAACAACATTGCACAGGATTGAAAAAAGTATCCGGTTGGCGATAAACTGGCCACCTACCACACTGTAGTATCGTAAAAAAAAAAACAGTAGCAGTCGTGGGACTGCCGATAGAAGTGAAAACGGAACTATTAAGTTGAGAGTAATTAAAACTATATGCAAAACATAGCTATAGATATACTATTATCATTAGCATGTCGGTGACGCGAACCGAGGATTTTACCCTCTACCAAAACGCTCAACGCGCCTAAAGAAGTTTTCACTTCAATAAAAATATGCCATGTTGTGCTGTTTTCAAGCTAAGGCTGAAAAAATATCCTTGGAGTGATTTCATTTCATTGCTATGCACAGACTACTTATAGATGCTAACTCATCAGAAAGAGCACTCTCGTTCAGTGACGTTATCATAGACTAGTATATAATATCGGGGGACGTTATATCGTAGAATATTGACGTGCAGCTATCTTGATTGACAGTTGTTTTTTTCCCCGCGATAATATTCCTTATCAGCTAAGATTCATAGGCTATACAGCCCATTTATTGTTTTTTTAAGATCCATCTACAGTATACTGTTATTTTATTTAAATCCAAAATTCAGCGAGATTAACCCTGACAGTAGCAAAGACTGTTGCAGGTCACGACTTTCTTTAATTCATACAACCGAGCCATTTTACAGTTGCAAATTTTGACTGTATGGACAATGCTAAGGGATTTCTTAGAATAAAAAAAGATTGTCATTTTCATAGTAACCACAGAGTATGTAGACATTAATTACCACAGCGTGATGTCATTAGAACGCCATGAAAGTCCGGAGCATTTCAGCGATAAATTTAAATTTAAATATTAAAACGCGAAATTTTAATTATAAGTGGGTACGTTGTTTAACAAAAATAAATAGTTTTTTGATTAATATACCTAATAAGGTAAATTATTAAACAGTTTTTCGAATTTAGTCAACCAGCCTATAACTCAACAATTAACTTAAATTCTCAATTAACACAGCGTTAAAGATTGCCCTACGAGAGTTGACAATACTTCCAACAAGCGGGCGCTGTTTACAAACATTTAACTAACGTACTCGCTAGAGCATTGTTAAGATAACCAACTAACATTAATCCACGTTAAGTTAGATGTCGTCCGCAGTACTCAAGTGCTGTCATTTACACGACTAGAGGAAATGTTTAAGATGGGAAATTATCAT
Source organism: Apodemia mormo (assembly GCA_036924255.1). NCBI lineage: Eukaryota > Metazoa > Arthropoda > Insecta > Lepidoptera > Riodinidae > Apodemia > Apodemia mormo. Next base: position 19,827,364 of record JAUPFN010000018.1, read on the forward strand.
ACGTTTAGAAAAAGAGGATATCCTTAACGTATTTTTTCTTTGTTTATTACGTTAGCACCACACAAAAATCTGTGTTTTAGTATTGTGTCAATGTAAAAACATGAAACATAGTTTTTTGTATAACAAGTATCAGTTGATCAGATAATAGTAAACGGTTAAACTATTATACCGTAATACCATAACCTTAGTTTTTCTGAATCTATATATGGAAAAGGCAAAAGTGATTGATGTTTCAACGCATAGACTAAACCTCTAGGGCTATCAATTTGAAATTTTGCACGCGTATTTATTTCTCTTATGATGTAAGCATCCACAAAGGAAGGAATTTTCAAAATTCAACCCCGAAGGGGATGAAATTGGGATAAAAGTTTGTATGAAACTTTTTATTCCCTGGACATATTTGCATGAAATTTCATATGAATTGAGTACAAAAAAATAATGAATTACGTGTTTAAGTGTTTTTCAAAATTCGATCCGTATGGGGGTAAAATAAGGAAAGTAGCAAAGAAAAGTTAAATAAGTTTTAAAGTAAATATGCGCGTGCGAAGCCGCGGGTAGCAATTAGTATTTTATACCTCATTTCAGATTGCTAAAAACTGTAAAATTTGCGGTAAGTATTTATATGATGTCAAACAAGCTATTAATTTATTCTATACTTTCCATCGTCGGCACTTGGTGAAATTCCATTGTTATTAGACACTTTTAATATTCCACTTGTACATAAATTTCACTTTTACACAATTTTTTATTATATTACTCGACCGGTTTCACTTTTTGTGAAAGGTTCTTTCACAAAAACACTTTCACAAAAAGTGAAACCGGTCGAGTAATATAATAAAAAATTGTGTAAAAGTGAAATTTATGTACAAGTGGAATAGTAAAATTGTCTAATAAGCTATTAATTGACATAATTTTCGGATTATTATAAGAGGGTATGTAAGGGTATCCGTCTCCATTGTAATAGATATAACACTAACATTAAAATATTTTAGTTATTATTGGTTTACATTTCCGTTCCTCTTGTTACATTCTTAACAATAAATCAAACACTAGATACGAGTGCCACTCCTAGTTTTTTTGTGAATAATGTCCTGATTCATTTTGATTAGAGCGAGTGCGAGTGTTTAACGCAGGTGCTTAGTATTAACCAAAATACAGGTGTAAACAGCCATTGATTGGTGCGAGTGATTAGTCACCTTCATTCTCTTATTTACATTTGCCATTTTGCTGAACTAATATTATAAAAACTTATATACAACTTAAACCTAAATTATTTAAAAATAGCTAAATATATCCTATCAGAACTGTTTAATTTATCCATACTAATATTATAAATGCGAAAGTAGCTCTGTCCTTCTGTCTGTTACGCTTTCACGGTCAAACCACTGAACCGATTTGGATAAAATTTGGTACAAATATAGTTTGAGACCCAAGAAAGGACATAGGATAGTTTTTATCCCGGAAATCCCACGGGAACGGGAACTATGCGGGTTTTTATTTTAGAATTTTTTCCACGCGAACGAAGTTGCGGGCACAGCTAGTTACCTATATATGCAAAAAGAATATGAATACCTACTAAGTATTTTTATTCGCACTAGTAAACCTTTTGTTTACAAAACAATTTTTTGTATTCGCTAAGTAAATTCAAAACGAAACCGAAAGAACATAATCCGAAAAACGGGATAGAAAACAAATTACCAAAGAAACGTTCTAACCTGGGTGTCTAATTAATATCACCTTTATAGTTAAGTCATAAAGTCGTAGTTACGTTGAACATTTTGTGGCCAATGGCGTCAATGCTAAAAAAGACGTTCGGAAACGCACTATTATATAAACGTTCGAACTTTCAAATAATTTCTGTTGTAATTTTACTACGAAGAAAAAAATATTTTACCGTTATTTAGATTTTATACGAGTACCTATATTGATAATTTTATGCAAATAATTGAGATCGACCTGTACGTAATATTTCAACATATAGTTAGAAGTAATCTTGCAGTGTTTCCGAATTGAATTTAGGAACAGGAACAGATAACAGATTATACGACTAGAAATAGTTGTCACTATTCTAGGAAGATATTTTGTTATAAAAGATTACTATTTGAATTTTTGGATAATAAATACTAGGTGCTTCTCGTTTTAGCAAGATTAAATTAAGCGGGTGTGAGCGAGAGAGACTAATACATACGAAGAACTGGTAACACGAATATCTGTTATTGAGTAGCTACCTAGTACCTAGTACCTACTGTGACTGAAGAACGTAGTTAGACTTGGGTTATAACAGGTCGAATCAGATCTGTTGATCCTGTTACTGTTACTGAAAAATAACAGATGTCATTATCTGTTATTAAAGAACAGCCTGTTATTTTTCCAAGCACGGTCTCAGTAAATAATTTACATACAGTACAAAATATGTGAGTAACATATTACGTAATACTCTGTGGTGAGTAGAGAGTAGTGAGTACTAAGGCCATTTTAGTAGACGACATTTGGCAGATGCCAGACACGTACAAGTTAATATGGAGCTACTGCGTTTTAGATCCCATTTCACATTCCTAGATTTAAGATCTGACAAATATGACCCTTTAAATTAGCCCTACTTTAGTTGATTATTGTTTGATATAATCTTAAAAATGTGTGAACGGTTAACCCTGCAGGCCACACCTGAAACTTCCCACTAATATGAGGTATTTTAAGCTAAAATGAGACAAAACTATAAGCATAATAATATATTTTTTTAGTTCAAATATCTACATAGATAGTTAAAAATCTCAGTAGGCTATATTGATTTTTTAAAAGCCGTGTAGGTATTTTGAAAACGATGATCAATTTTGATTTTTCAAATGGCATTCAATTTAATTTTTGTGATCTAAAGTTCGAGTTTAGCTACATAATTGATAGCCTATAGGTTGAAAAATGTCGAAGCAATATTAAAAAAACATTATAATAAATATAACTAGGTACCAGTTCTGCTAATCACCCGAACCGTGGGATGCTTTTTATTCATATGTTTTTGCAAATACGGATGATCAAAAGATAATTAAGCCTTACATAGATATATTGCAGCTCGCATAGTGCCCACCTACATCTACAAAATTGTCCCACACACACACACAAACACTGTCTTCTCTTATTTACGTTTGCTATTTTGCTGAACTAATATTATAAAAACTTTTATACAACTTAAACCTAAATTATTTAAATTTAATAGCTAAATATATCCTATCAGAACCGCTTAATTTATTACTTATATATACAAAAAGAATATACCTACCAAGTATTTTTATTCGCGCTAGTAAACCTTTTGTTTACAAAACAATTTTTTGTTTTCGCTAAGTAAATTCAAAACGAAATCGAAAGAACATAATCCGAAAAACGGGATAGAAAACAAATTACCAAGGAAACGTTATGACCTGGGTGTCTAATTAATATCACCTTTATAATTAAGTCGTAAAGTCGTAGTTACGTTGAACATTTTGTGGCCAATGGCGTCAATGCTAACAAAGACGTTCGGAAACGCGCTATTATATAAACGTTTCGAACTTTCAAATAATTTCTGTTGTAATTTTACTACGAAGAAAAAAATATTTTACCGTTATTTAGATTTTATACGAGTATTGATTTTTTTATTTATATTGATAATTTTATGCAAATAATTGAGATCGACCTTTTTTGTTTTTACATACCTACAAAAGGACGTAATATTTCAACATATCGTTAGAAGTATTCTTGCAGTGTTTCCGAATTGAAAATTAGGAACAGGAATAGATAACAGATTATACGTCTAGAAATAGTTGTCACTATTCTAGGAAGATATTTTGTTATAAAAGATTACTATTTGAATTTTCGGATAATAAATACTAGGTGCTTCTCGTTTTAGCAAGATTCAATTAAGCGGGTGTGAGTGAGAGACTAATACATACGAAGAACAGGTAACACGAATATCTGTTATTGAGTAGGTACCTAGTATCTAGTACCTACTGTGACTGAAGAACGTAGTGCAGATTGTGATTCAGTATTGTGACTGATATTTTTCAACAGATATTTGATATTATAGGAACTATTGTTATCAAGTATTTACGAATACCTGTGATTTGTATCTGTTACGATAAATACGCCTCACTACTAAACGTAGTGCAGATTGTGATTCAGTATTGTGACTGATACTTTTCAACAGATATTTGATATTATAGGAACAATTGTTATCTAGTATTTACAAATACCTGTGATTTATATCTGTTACGATAAATACCCCTCACTACTACTATTGAAAACTATATAAATTTTTAACCAATAATGATAAGAAAAATAATTATCGAATGTCGTCAAAGAAACGGTACTCTTGAAACCAATGTTCCCCACATTGATTCAGTATAATAACGACCTAATTATTGGAAATACATGTCATCGTTATAACATTCTGGCTTTTGGTGCGACTCCTTATTCAATGAGGGCTTTGTCGATCTTGAATCGATCATTTTGTAACAAACGTTTGTACCAAGAAAACGAAAGTATTATAATATGTAATAGGCTTATTTCAATGAATCTGATATATTGTGCTTTTTAATGATTCATTAAAATATAAAGATACCAAAAACTAAAATATTTAGTACAAACGATAAGGATTAATAATATTTTATACAATTTTGTTTTTACATTTTCATAGAAACGTCAATGTATATAATGTATGTATATATATATATATATATATATTTTGACCGCCCCGTTGGTCGAGTGGTTAGCGATCCTGACTACGCAATCAACGGGGCTCGGGTTCGATCCCCGACGGGGACAAGCATTTGTGTGATGAGCATAAATGTTTGTATTTCCGGGTTTGGGTGTTTATTAAATATATTCTGGTATTTATATATGTATTTCTATGTATTAGTATCGTTGACTAACACCCATAACACAAGCAAATAATTTGCTTACTTTGGGGTTAGATCAGTAAGTGTAATTTGTCCCCTGAATATTTATTATTATTTTATTATTATTTATATATTTATATATATATATATATATATATATATATATATATATATATATATATATATATATATATATATATATATATATATATATATATATATACAGGGTATAACAAAAATAAGCACTAACTTTCAAGGGTATACGTGTACATGAACTAAACAAACACCTGGTAAAATATTATACCAAAAGGCACACATTTTTTGTTTCATATAAATTTAGTAAAATAAGAAATTAAAGTTTATTTTCACACCCCTACCTTGAAGATGGAAGTGATGTGACGTCAGCAACACGTTGAATGAATAGCGTGACGCACACATAGACATGAAGAATACCGCGTACTTGTACTTACACACATTTAATAAGCAATTTTTTACATATCACTTTCGTCACTGATTAATTATTATACATTAATCCAAATTCACTATTTACAGGCAATAATAAAACAACACTGTCTTCAAATTAATTTATAAGTAAGGTTCAAAATGACCACCACCCTTCTCAATGCAAAGAGCAGTTCTGCGTAACATTGATAACCTTACATTATGCAACATATGTGGGGTTATGGACCTAAATGCTGCATTAATTTTACCTTCCATCTCTTCACGTGTATGACATTCCACAGAGTAAACTTTATTTTTCACATAACCCCATAAAAAGTAGTCTAGGCACGTGAGATCTGGAGAACGAGGTGGCCAAGGCACCGGGCCACTTCGACCTATCCACTCTGCAAATCGATCGTTTAAATAATCACGCACAGGGCGTGCAAAGTGAGCGGGTGCTCCATCGTGCTGAAAAATTATATTACGATATACATTCAGTGGAAGATTTTCCAGATGTTCTTCTAAATCCTCTCTCAGGTGTTGTAGGTACCTTTGAGCGTTAAGACCCTGAGGTAAAATAGTCGGCCCCAAAACATAGTCCCCAACGATGCCTGCCCAGACATTAATTCTCCACTGGTGCTGAAAGCTACTTTCACTCGAGGCATGCGGGTTATTATGTGCCCACACATGCTCGTTGTGCAAATTGAGCACACCATTTCTTGTGAAAGAAGCCTCATCTGTCCATAAAATATTAAAAGCAAATTCGGGATTTGCTTCAGCACGGTTCTGGTACCACCTACAAAAGTCCATTCTGGGCATATGGTCTGCAAGTCCTATCTCCTGAGTCCTTGAAAAATGGTAGGGATGTCGTCCATCATCCTGCAGAGTACGCCACACCACCATATGGTTTACATTTAACATAGCACTGCATCGGCGTGTGCTGGTCCGAGGATTCTCGTCAAAATGATTTAGAATCCGAGTCTCAATAGCAGTACCTACTCTTGAATTAGGACGTCCAACGTTTCGTTCGCGGTGGAAGGAACCAGTACGCTGAAGTCGTAAACACATGTTACGGAATACTGAGTACGGAGGTAAATGACGTTGTTCTGCTGGTGGCCTTCCATCAATAAACCGTTGTCGGTAAATCTCCCTCGCTTCATTAATGCTACCATTCCTAGCAGCACCAACACATAGCATCATTTCGTAAAATTCACTATTAGTGTAAAGGTGACGGTCATTATTATTTCTACGTGGCATTTTTAAAATCGCGATTTCCAATCAATGGGTATTAAGTAAGATTCATAAAAAATCGGCAATAATAGCAATAGTTACGCTCTCCAAAGACAAACGGCAACTGAATAAAAAAATAAAAATTCCTTTACAATTATCTAGGTACTTTTCCGAACTAATTAGGGTTCAGTGAAACAAATTTAAAAATAATCTTCTTCATCTTAGAGTTTATTCCGGTTATTCTCCACGCTTGCGCTAGGAACGAGTTTGAGTTTGCCGTAGCGACTGTCGTCTAACCTCCGAACCTCTCTGGAGGAAGCCGGTGCCAGGACCTCTTTCATTGTACAGCAGTCAGGTTGTCTTGGGTCCCGAAGGTGGTGGTGGGACCCCTTGCACCATAAATAAAAAAAAACAGTAGCAGTCGTGGGACTGCCGATAGAAGTGAAAACGGAACTATTAAGTTGAGAGTAATTAAAACTATATGCAAAACATAGCTATAGATATACTATTATCATTAGCATGTCGGTGACGCGAAACGAGGATTTTACCCTCTACCAAAACGCTCAACGCGCCTAAAGAAGTTTTCACTTCAAAAATCATTTCCCGTGTTAGTTTGAGTGCCTTAAGAAGAATTACCCTCCATTCTACCAGGCGAACTGAGAATCGAACCCAGTACCTTACGAAGAAACGTCTAAACCGGCATCACTCTTATCATAAAAGTGACAAAAATGTTGACTAAAACTATACGGAACTACATATTAGTATGATTTTACATAAAAACAAAATGGCAGAAAAAAGGGAGTGTCTTGTCTCTTTCCGAAAGTGGTCTTTTCGCCAATCAAAGCGTTTCGTTGCACTTTGTATAAGCCGCAAAACACGTGTAAGTTCTAAAGGCCTGTACAAACGACCGGCGGCGGCTTTAAAGTTAACTTAATACTTTTTCATTTCCAGTATGATAAACAATATTTTGATGAAAAAGATTAATTTTTCTGAATGAATGAACAGGTTGATATGTAATCCCGGCAATCGCTAAAATTAGCAATAGTTTTCGTTGGTTTCGCTTGCGTGGTTTATTTTTGACATTCACAAAAAACTCTAACCACGCGTGCGAAGCCGCGAGCAACGGCTAGTATTTTATAAAATCTTTGATCTAAAATGTAATCAAAAAAACGTAGTCAAAAATTATCTTTTTCCTGAAATAACTACTACTTAGAAAGGTCTTGCCAATTTCTCCCGTGAAACAGCTTTGCTGTGTTTCGGAGAGAAGGGCAAGACAGGCACTGTAATTACTGGCACCGAGACTTAACATCTTATGTCTCAGGATCTTAACATCTTATGTCTCTAACACATGAATGGAATACCTGGGCTAGTTCCAGCCCAGGTATCCCATTTTTGTTCATTAGCGACGTCGACCACTTACCATCAGGTGGCACGTCTGCTAGTTTGCCTATCTCAATAACATAAAAAAAGGTAAGAAGAGGCGCACCTAAAACAAACTTTAGGTAGGTACTAAGTTCCATCAGCCATGTAGTGATAGTGACAAACGAGCCTATCAACTCACCGGGAACATTCCGATTCTTGACATTTTTTTAGCAGTGCTAGCCATGTCAAATTTCATATGTAACGAAAATTAATTTGCGCAATTAAAATTCCCGCGGAAAATATTCAGTAGTGTGTGTGAGCAAGGCCTTAAGTCGGGCGCTTGGTTGAGACCGCGTTGCGCCGCGTTGAGACGCCTAGCGCGATGTCGGTAATACTTCAAATCAAAGGACTTCTAGGCTAATCAATGCGTAGGTTTATTTGTCAAAAATGCTTATAAAAGGTTGTGTTGTGTCTTAATTCTTAATGATAATGCATATTTATTTTGCGAAGTGTCGTGTTATCAACGAGAAAGTTTTACTAAGTTTTTAGAATTGTGTGTAAAAAAAGTGATAATAGCTATGATTTACCTGCTCAAAAACTAATTACCTATTTAGACACCTTGTTATGTGAAGTTAGAAGCAAACAGGGTAGGTACTAGAGGTAAGTATTATGCCATTAAAACAGTTTGTAAGTTGAAACCATGCCAGATAATACATTGTAAAATGCCTATGAATCACGGAATAGATTTAGGTACCTACACTGAAAACACATGTGAATAGTTGACTTTGAAGGTGGATATTGTGTGATGAAGTAATTTATGTAATGTGTTTTCATAACAAAAAGATACCTTAATTAGTTATATTGGATTATTTGCCACGATTGTTTTAGAATGTATGTACCAAACTAATAGTTTCACTCAGAGTTAGAAATAATAATCCAGGTCACAATAAATTTTAGGTACACAGCTGATATAATTTTGTTGCCAGGCGGGAGATTTTCCTGCATGAAATGCCTAATAGCCGCAGGTTTGCCTTACGTAAACTAGGTATGAGACTACTAGGTAGGTATTTACGATTAATAAAATTTTATGAGATTTTTTTTATTGAATATGAGTATAGTAATTAATAATTATTTTAATATGATCGTAATATGCTATCGAGTGACACCAATAGTCGGACAGTGTTTTTTTTAACATAATGTAATAATTATGGCTATCAAAACCCAGTTAAGTTACCTATGAATCAAATTGTCCAGCCTGGTAATCAAACTAAGGACCCTCATGGGTTTATTCCAACATCAGTCCTGGTAGAAAAAAATATAAAAAAACTCTTTAAATAATATCTACATTATTTACTCTGTCAAGTAATTAGTACTTTGTTGTGCGTCTAGCAGTTCATTGACATCTATCATATGATTGTGACCTTTCATAGCTGCGTAAACCGTGCGCGTACGTTACTGCGTGCTATACTTCAGGGCTGCCACAGATCATTTTGAAAAAAAACTTTGACATTCATTTTCTCAGAAATTTCATAGTTTTTATTTATTAAAAATGTATAATTAAAGAGCTAACCACACATCCTGAACGCTCCTTCAGTATTAGTGCTTATTTTTGTTATACCCTGTATATATATATATATATATATATATATATATATATATATATATATATATATATATATATATATATATATATATATATATATATATATATTATATGATGATGTATATTATTACCACCATGTATGTGATGTATATATTATTACCACGGCGTTAAGTCATTTAGACGCCATGACAATCCAGATTCCAGAGCGTTTTCGCAGTAATTTTAAATTTTAATTTTAAAACGCAAAAGTTTCATCATAAATGTACGATATTAAAAAAATAATGGTTTTTTGGTTAATACTTCTTATAAGGTATTGTAATGATATCTTATAAGCTGTTTTTCAAATTTAGTCAACTAGCCTACTGCAAAGGAGATATCATCGTCTGAACTACAGAAATAAATGAGTATGTGTGTATTAGTATACTTCCAAGATTAATTTGTCAAGACAATGTAAATATGCAAATAGATATTACTTACCGAATACTAGATTAAACACTAAATATATACTCCCAAGTATAATTCACTATACATATGTAAATATTTCTTATTATTAGTTAGCTAACGTGCAGACAGCTCTCCTGATGGTAACAGAATCCATCGCCTATTGACATCAAAGATATTAATGGTGCGTTGCTATCTGTGTAGGAAGACGGCAGTGCCACATGCAAAGAAATAGTCAAAACGATGTTACAAAATATCCAGGCTAAGTGTGACAGAAATCTATCACCTAGTAGTCGTGATGGTAGTGACACGTATTGCCGATCGTTTGCCTTTTACAAACTGCCTGGCAGAGTAGAAGATGTTTATTCTTCTAAGCTGCCCCTAACCAACACAAGGGAAATAAATATTGACTAGCTTTTGCCCACGGCTTCGCTCACGCTAATAAGAAGGGGGGGTTAGAAAGAGAAAAAAAAGTAGCCTAGGTCACTCTCCATCCCTTCAACTATCTCCACTTAAAAAATCACATCAATTGCAAAACGGAGCGACGACGCGCTCCGTTTTGCCGTGAAAGACGGACACACAAACACACACATACACTTTCCCATTTATAATATTAGTATGTATTTGATACAATATGCACTCTAAAACACTACCATCTACTTGTTATGACTATTATGCGGTGAACGGAGGTATTCTATGTCGATGCTATTATGACGACACATTTAACCTTCTCTCGCGTCATAAAACGTAGCTGGTTAATAGGCAGATGATTTATTCTAAGGCTAAACATATACGGAGGTAATTTCAAAGCCATTTTCAGCTTTAAAAAGGTTTTTATAGCACCAGACTAAAACAAAAGTGGGCTAAGAGAGGATAGAATAGTAAATTACACGGAATCCCGTAAACCTGCATAATGTACGCGTCAATCATACAGGTGCGTGAAATTGAATCTCATGAGCGCAAATCACACAACCCTCTATTACCATATAATATGTACAGTAATGTAGCTATTCTAGCCGAAACAGAGAAGAAACCTAACAGAAATGCGTATAAGATTCAAAATTCAGCGTTATAGATTTATCAGTGAATGATAAACGGGTGGCTTTTCCGGCCTAATATGTTTCTTTTTCTTTCATAACTTACAAATGCCGAGCAGTTAATGCGTGTCGCGATGTCAACGACTTGTATTACCTTTCCTCCATAGCTTTTCATAAAATCTATATTACGACCATGAAGTATTAGGTATAGGTGGAGCTAGCACTCGTATTAATCACTTGAAATACATATTTACGTTATATCTCTGTCTATGAGGTCTCTTCATCTCTTTTCATACAGCTGTGTTAGAAAGAGAGAGTAAGACCTCAGAAGATGACAGCAGTATTTAAATTATGCTTCAGGTAGGTATTAGAAGTGCTGCCTCTTGATATAATACAGCTTTATGATTACGACAGGTCCTATGTAAGCTGTCGTAACTTAAAAAAGGCTATAGATATTTTAATATCACGAAGAATAAAAATGAAACTTCTATTAGAAGTTGCATTTGTCTAATAGAAATTTCATTTTTATTCTTCGTGTTAATTAAATATCTATAAAAAGGGAGTCATTTACAAAAATTAAAATAAAATCGCATTTTTTAAATTACGACAACTTAAGTAGGATCCGTCGATTTATTACTAGATATGTAAATATGCTGATTATTAATATCTGGATATGCATATGTAGATATGCAATAAAATACCTGATGATTTTATAAATTAAACTGAAAATAAAGTTAATCAACATGTAAAAGCCCTCAAAAAAAGCGCATAACAATCATTATAATGAATCCTTATAAATATTTGAATGATAAAAATATTTGAATTACATTATAATGTATCCTTATAAATATTTGAATGATAAAAAGATTTGGATTACATAACCAATGAAGCACTTATTTTATCACGATCGATTATTTTATCACGATTATTATCACGATCTTGATAGTGCAATTCGTATAACCAACAACGATCTTGCTAGAGTCTGCGACTGGTCTAAGCGTTTTGGAATTAGTATTAAAACTGTGAAGTCACAGGCTATTATAATAGGCAGCCATAATTTGATGCGTGAACTGGATCTAACAACATTAACTCCTTTGCACTTGCTTTATACCATATTGCAAAGAAGTTAAAAATTTGGGCATATACTTAGACAGTACTTTTTCATGGAATTCTTATATGAATAAAATTAGTCAAAAGGTATTCGCTACAGGCATAGAATAATAACGCATAGAAACCTAGTCGACCCGCGCTATATTAAGCCATTTCAAAGAAGCCTGAAAAGGCCTCTTACGCTCGCCGGCCGCTCAGACATGTGACACGTGCCACACAGAGTACAGCTCTCGCAATTTCAAAAAATGTGAGTTACTGTGTGGAGAAAGTATGTCACCGTGCTTCACAATAGCGTATTTAGGGCTTGAAGATCACATTTCACACATAAAAACTACTTGGCATCGGATATTTTTGTATAAATTCCAAACAAATAAATCGTAAATATCTAAGTTGAACGATATTCAAAATGTTGCCAGCCAAAGAGGAAAATATTCTACCACGTATTTGTTTTTACCTATTTTCATTATAATTAATAACGTGTGTATTACTATTTTATGTGCGATATTACATAGCTTGGACTTCGCTTTTGCATAAAAATATTTTTTAAGTGTTGGGACTTACCATTATACTGGCACAAATATTACAAAACCGTTTGTCAAACCAATATTACAAAGCTTATATTCGTGTATAATGAGGACTTTTAGAAGGCAAAAAAATGTTCCAACTAGCATTCTAGATGCTACAGTGATACCAGAAAAATACTGTTACTGCTAAAAAGACATTTTTTTAATTTTTCTTATGAAATAATATGCCATGGTACAGCATTATTTCATGTTTTCCTAAGTGTCAAGTAGTTTTATTGGCGATATTTTCGAGTTTTATCGACGAAATAATGTAGATAACGTGCCCTAAAATCGGTCTGCGCCAAATGTTGGCCTCCTAATATGTTTATGCTGATAATTATGTTTTAATTCTACATAGCTTGAAATTTATATTGCGAATGACGATATTGCTCATACACGACTTAATTAATTTGTGCCGTATACTCCAATGCATATAGTATAGCACGTAGAAGCCAAAGAGTCGCCATAAAGAGCTGCATTGTTTCCGATTCAGCTAAAAACGTTAGAGGAGATTACGCACAGGGATTACGTTTTTCTATATTCTAAGATCTGAATCAAAACAGTTGCGCACGATAGGTGGTGCTCAAGTAGTGCACAGAGCCAATAGTAGCTTGACTCAATATAGTAGTCAGAAATATTATGTTTAGCTTAAAACATTTTAACTTTTTAAACTGATTTAAATAAATAATTTGATTAATAAGCATACCTATGCTATTACTTTTTACCTCAAAGTGCTTGTAAATATTGTTCCGCTTGCCCACCCATCTGCTGACGTTCAAGCTAGTTTAGCTTTCACTAAATATATACATATACACACATACACGCACACAGACGTACACATAAAGACACACAAGCATTCGCCAAGCAATGTACAAATTTGTAATAACATTTGACCGCCCCGTTGGTCGAGTGCTTAGCGGCCCTGACTACGCAATCGACGGGGCTCGGGTTCGATCCTCGACGGGGACAAGCATTTGCGTGATGAGCATAAATGTTTGTATTTCCGGGTTTGGGTGTTTATTAAATATATTCCAGTATTTATATATGTATTTCTATGTATTAGTATCGTTGACTAACACCCATTACACAAGCAAATAATTTGCTTATTTTGGAGTTTGATCAGTAAGTGTAATTTGTCCCGTGAATATTATATTATTATTATTGTACAATTATATTTTAGAAGATATATTTCAATAATTTTTTTTTAATTTTTTTTTAAAGAATTACTTCAATAAATGTTTTTATAACTTCAATAATGTAAAGTTGTATTGGCCATATTTTTATTTACGGTTGGTGCTGGTTGGTTACCGCTGTTTGATTACTGATATATACAAAAAAAAATATCTTGACTCTTTAACATTTCCCTGTAATTCTACTCATTTTACCTCATCGGGATAAAAAAAGTAAGTTTTAAGTTTTTTATATGTCTAATAATACTATTGGAAAGAAAGACAATCTTTATTTTAATGTAGTGAAAATATTTTAAATTACAAATGAAAGCACAAAAACTAAAAAAAAATATAAGGTTAAATAGCTTTGGAATATCATCTTGAGAACATCTAGAATATTTCTTGACATTTAAAATATTATACGTAACCGAATAAAAGTGTAAGTTTCAAGTTTATACTAAATGACTATTAATGTTATAATATGAAAGACTATTTATAAGGTAGACCTAATTTAAATACCGTTTTGGGAAAATATTTATTTGCTTGCAACATTATTCACGCAATAATGTGTCTTTGTGTGCGTGTCAACGCAAGTAATTACACTAAGGGTGACGAAGGTTATGCACACATCGATACGGTTTTGGCTTAAAATATGAACGAAACGTTGAATGCAATTATCGCTCTAAGCGTTATTACTCTATGGCTACAGGTAACTCCTTAAGACGTTTGCGTAATTTTCTCCCTTATTCAACCAAAGTAGTGCTGGCTCAAAGTTTGCTACTTCCTATTCTTGATTATGATTATATATTTTAGGCGTAGGGATGTGACGACCCCATCGCCCACCGGAGGGATGATTTTTGTTACAAAAATTATTCTATCGGTGCAGTCAGTCGATTAGTGGTAGTGCCATGCTGTACTTGCAGCGGAATAGGCCGGCACGCCCGGGGAGATACCACTCTTTCACTTAACACCGACGTGAAGTAACAGCGTAGCTGTTGCGTTTCGTCTGTTTTGTGAGAGTCCCGGAGGCCTACTTCCCCCTCCCCCGCATACATGAAAGCGCAATTGAAAGGTGTTTTACCCCAGAGGGGTACCACTTGCACTAGCGGGGGAGAATCCCTCTCTGGGCGTCCATGCTCTGGATTGCTTAAACAGCCAAATCATGGACGCTCAGGCTGTCCTGCGTACTCTGGAGGTGCAAGATTGCGCTCATTAACCACACTGCACGAGGCAAACGAACGAGGCAAGGAACTTAAGGCATCCCCCACCACGCTTGTCGTGGATTTTTGCAACATTAGGGGGCTTCATTCAAACCTTAACGCCGTCCATTACCACCTCGAGACGGCTAAGCCGGCCTTGCTTTTCTTGACCGAGACTCAGATATCTTCTCCGGCGGATACTTCCTACCTCTCCTGCCCGGGGTACAAATTGGAACACTCCTTTGTACCGCGGGCTGGTGTGTGCGTATACGCCAAAGAAGATATCTGCTACCGGCGCCTCGGCAGTCTTGAAGGTCGGGACCTATCCATCTTACGGTTACGCGTAGACTGCGACGACCACCCCCGCATCTACGCGTGCCTATACAGGTCCCATAGCGGGAATACCGAAGTCGACCGGCTCGTCGAGCATTTGCAATTAGCTGCAGATTCCGTGCTTCAAAGGACACCTACCACAGAGATCGTGATCCTAGGTATTTTAATGCTCATCACACCGACTGGATCTGCTCACGTACAACCGATCACGCGGGGAGGTCTTTTCACGATTTTGCTTTAGCGTATGGTCTTACGCAACTGGTTACTTCACCTACGCGAATTCCAGATGTCGATGACCATGCACCTTCAATGTTGGACCTTCTGCTGACTTCTCACCCGTATCAGTATCGAGTATCAGTGGACGTTCCTCTCGGTTCGTCTGACCACTACCTGATCCGGGCCAAAGTGCCGGTTACGCGTCTGTCACGGCCTCCTTTTGTGGGCTGCCGCCGCGTTTGGCATTATAAAACAGCAGATTGGGACAGGATGCGGTCCTTCTTTGCATACTACCCTTGGGGGCGAACATGCTTCTCGTTGGATGATCCGGATGTCGTTGCTGATTCTGTCGCTGATGTGGTGCTACAGGGTATGGAACTTTACATTCCGTTCTCTGCGGTTCCCATCGGTGGCAAGTCTCAGCCTTGGTTTGGTCGCCACTGCAAGACGGCTGCGCGCAGAAAGCAGGAGTGCTACCGGGCCTGGGCTGCTGCATCGGTATCATGTAATGAAAAAACGAGCGCTTTAAGAAAGGAGTATAATAACGCCTCGAGGTCCTTCAAAAGAGTCATCGCCAAGGCAAAATCGGAGCACATTGGCAGGATTGGTGAGAGATTAGTTCGCCTACCTTCGGGCACCCGTGTGTTTTGGTCTCTCGCCAAGGCTGCCTTAGGGAATTTCTGTCTACTGTCCCTTCCATCCCTGCACAGAGAAGATGATTCTCTGGCCCACACCGCGAAGGATAAGACCGATCTCCTGGGCTCATTCTTTGCGGCTAACTCGACTCTGGATGACCAAGGAAACACACCGCCTACCATGCTCCGGAGTTGACACCGGTACTGACGTGTCTGTTCCAGCTCTCCTACTCACTTGGCGTAGTACCGAAATCGTGTCTTAGTGCCGGCGGTTAGTGACGGCCTTAGTGCACCCTATACCTAAAAAAGGTGATCGCTCGAATCCGTCAAACTATCGGCCGATAGCCATTACCTCCTTGTTCTCCAAAATCATGGAGAAGATAATTAACTGCCAGCTTTTGAAGTATTTAGAGGAGCACCAGCTGATCAATGACCGCCAGTACGGTTTCCGTCGCGGTCGATCGGCTGGTGATCTTCTAGTATACCTTACACATCGCTGGGCGCAGGCAGTTGAGTCCAAAGGGGAGGCATTGGCTGTTAGTTTAAACATAGTGAAGGTCTTTGATAGGGTTTGGCACAGAACGCTTCTTTCAAAGCTTCCTTCTTATGGGCTTCACGGGAAATTATGCAAGTGGATCATCAGTTTTTTGTCTGATCGGAGCATCAAAGTCGTAGTCAACGGTGCGTGCTCCGACCTTAAATTTGTCAATGCTGGTGTTCCGCAAGGCTGCGTGCTATCGCCTACACTGTTTATTCTGCACATCAATGATATTGCGAATTAGTAATATTCATTGCTATGCAGATGACAGTACTGGTAATGCTTTGTACTCCGGTCATAGCGGTATTTCTCGGGACTACGTCAATGAGAATCGGGACAAGCTAGTGTCTGAAACCGAGACTCAGCTCGAAAAAATCTCGGAATGGGGTCGACTCAACTTAGTCCAATTCAACCCCAGGAAGACACAGCTGTGTGCGTTCACCGCTAAAAAATCGGCCTTTGTCGTATCACCTCGCTTTGAGAATACTCTCCCAACAACCTCAGCTAATATTGGAATTCTTGGCGTTGACATATCGGACAACGTTCAGTTCTGTGATCATTTGGAAGAAAAGGCTAAACTAACCTCAAAAAAGCTCGGTGTGCTCAGTAGAGCGAGACAGTACTTCCTGCCGGCTCATCGCTTGCAACTTTACAAAGCGCAAATTCGCCCTCACATGGAGTACTGTTCTCATCTCTGGGCGGGAGCTCCGCAGTATCAGCTTCTTCCACTTAATCGCATTCAGCATAGAGCGGTTCGAATCGTTGACGACCAAGCAGTCTCCAATCGGCTTGACTCCTTGGCTTTACGCAGAGATGTAAGTTCGCTTAGCATCTTTTACCGCAGTTATCATGGAGAGTGTTCCGACGAACTGTTTGGATTGATCCCTGCTGTTGAATTTCATCATCGGACATCGCGGCAAAACTCAAAGTTCCATCCTCATCACCTCGATGTCTGGAAATCCACAACCGTGCGGTTCTCTAGGCTCTTCTTACCACGTACTACTCCTCTGTGGAATCAATTACCGGCGGGGGTGTTTCCGAACGAATACGACTTAGGCACCTTCAAGAAAAGAGCATACTCCTTAAAAAGCCGGCAGCGCAGCTGCAAGACCTCTGGTGATGTGGCTGTCCATGGGCGGCGGTAATCACTTACCATCAGGTGAGCCTCCTGCTCGTTTGCCCCTTTTTTCTATAAAAAAAAATGCCGATGTTTGCTATCCTGATCCCAGCGAAGCTCAGTTGAATAAGCTTGATCGCCTTCAAAATTTCTAC
This sequence comes from Apodemia mormo, assembly GCA_036924255.1. Classification (NCBI taxonomy): domain Eukaryota; kingdom Metazoa; phylum Arthropoda; class Insecta; order Lepidoptera; family Riodinidae; genus Apodemia; species Apodemia mormo. The sequence goes on from JAUPFN010000018.1 coordinate 19,845,381, forward strand.
ATTGGGTTCGTATTTGGCTTGCGCAAGTACGACCATGTTTCAGAATTCCGTAATAAACTTAAATGGCTACCTATTTGACACCCTCGTGATACTCATATCCTTCATCTATTATATTAAATTATTTGAGCAATAAAAAATTGGAATTCTCTACCGTTGACCATCAGAGGTTCCTAATCTTTTCTCCTTTAAACTGACTGACTAGCTTCCCTGACTAGCTTGTCAGGGAATACTTTTCCACATTATAGACTTTGCACATAGACCTCATTACGTTCGTAAACTCAATATAAACCTAGGTACATGGTAATATCTCGACTGGGTTCGGTACCACCACCGCAATAGCGTCAAAACTTCACATTATCATTTTCTGGTTTGTAAACAGCCCGAAACCTTATTCATATGGCATCAGATCCCTGCTACACGTAATAACAACGCACAAAACATCTTTGGTGTCTATAGACGATGATTATCTCTTTCTATTTAAAGAATCATCTGTTTGTTTGCTATCCTATATTTTAATATAATCCTACTAGTTATTCTAGATGTGAAAATGTGTGTATTTGCACAAAAAACAGCTAAACAGGTATTGGTGAAATTCAGTTTTCAGGTAGTTAATATTAACACAATATATCGTTGGTTTACATGTTAATCTCACTAAGTACAAGTTTTGGGTGATGTTGAGTTATTCACACAATGTTATCACTTTAATCTCCGTTTTGCCTGGAAAAAGCCACCAAGTCCCTAAACGCATTTTCTAATAAGATATGAAGAGGAAAACCTTATTTCCTACATTTATATATATACATTTCCTACATATATATATATATATAAACATATATATATATATATATATATATATATATATATATATATATATATATATATATATATACATATACATACATATACATATATATATATATATATATATATATATATATATATATATATATATATATATATATATATATATATATATATATATATATTACGTGTCACGTTGTTTGTCCGCGATGAACTCCGAAACTACTGAACCGATTTCAATGAAATTTTGTAGATATCCTCTGTCTGATCCAACTTAAAAGATAGAATAGTTTTTATCCATACAAACTATTAGAATATATTTTATACCAATTTTCCAGGAATACGAAACTAAAACGGGTTATATCGCGGAAAACGGCTAGTATATTATACTGTTTTAAATTTCACAAGCGAATGGAACAAAGAAGTTGGAAATTGTTTATGAATTCAATTATTGTTTGAAAATCTACGCTTTCAGAGTTTGACAGCATGTTCCCGGGAACTTATCGAGATTCGCGTCTTTGTGTGCCTGAATTTGAACACAAGATTTATGTACCATTAGATGTTTTCTATGCCGTTACTTGTGTTTTACTATACTAGTAATCAGCCGACCCGCGCAGCTTCTCCCGCTAGTTATAGATTAACATATGTTAATAATATAGTTTTTCAAACTTTTTATTTTTTACTCTTACATAATATTTGTCTTACATTTTTGTTAATTGAGACTAAACACACACATTTATATACAATAATGTTTCGCACTTGCTGTAAGTTTGTTTATTACTGTTATTTTTTTGTAGTTTTTTTTATATAATAATCAGAAATCAGAAGAACTTTATTCAATAAAACTTTTTACAAGTTATTTGACACGTCAAATTTTTTTTTAAAACTACTACCGAATCGGAAACGCGGCCACACACTGAGAAAATCCAGCGGAAGAAACTCAGCGGGCTTGTTTTTTTTTATATCGTTTTTTTTCACAATATCACAAAATTATAAAAAATATGTATGAGACTGATTGAGGGGCAATTAAATCCAGGCTTTTTTGTCTTCTAAATAATGAGATTTTATAATACCCTTTTTTACATAGTTTTGTTTTAATTAACACATTTTTTAAATTTATTGACTGGTAGATCTCTATTATCGAAACTAGATAAATCGAAACTATACTCGGGAAGTTTATTGTAAAAGCGTATACATTGCCTCATAAAAGACAGATGGCTTTCCTGATGGAAAAACACAACCATCGCCTATAGACACCAAAGATGTTAATGATGTGTTGCTATCCTTGTGTTGTACCTTACCGGCTACCTTACTCTTCAAACCGGAATACGACAGTGACAAACGTTGACGCTATTGCGGCAAGAATAGGTAAGGCGGTGGTACCAGATCCGGGCGAGACAGCGCCGAACGTCTACATTTAGAGAAACCTCAAAAACTGTTTCGGATCAGGGACCAATCACAAGAAGTCGTATTCTAAACTGAGCCAGCTAACATGTAGAATATGTTTGTACCTGTATTTGTCTGTATCGTTCTCTCAATTGCACGGAATTTTCAATTACGCTACAATGAAACTCTTCTACGTTCTACATTAATTCTTTCTCCATTGACTGCGAAACTTTCGCATTCAGTTCTTTTTCATATTAAGCGCAGTCATTTTGAAAAATCACTTTAAAAATATTTAAAGGATTTTTTTTATCTGTTTAGATTTAAGGATTAAAAAGTATTATAACGTACCTATTGAATTAAGTAAATTAAAAAAGTTTTTATTAGTATGTTATATATTTCTAAATTAAAATCTGTAATTTCTAAATTAAAAATTTCCTTCACGCATTGTCATTCTTTTGGGTTTGCTGGAAGAAATCTCTTACAGAGATAAGATCGCCTTTTGTGGAAATTTCATGATTTAAAATGTAATTTGACCTCGGTGTGTAGTATAAAGTATTAAATAAATAATAAAAGGGAGGAAATAATTGTATCAAACTTATGCTGAGGCAAATACTTAATATTTGCTTACATGTATTAGCGTTAGTAACTTGTTCGGTTGAACTGAAATCCTTAGGGCATTTTAAACTAATTACTCTGCATAACACAAGTTACTTCAAATACACAGTATATACGTAAACAAATAGGGAGGCGCAAATTTAATAAATTTAGGGTAACATACCTGGTGAGACTTCAAACTTCTACCACTCATATCGAAAAAAAAGTAAAAAGTATATCGATGGATATAAAATAATAAATAAATAAATTATTTTATATTATATTATAATAATATTCACGGGACAAATTACACTTACTGACCCCAAAGTAAGTAAAATTATTTGCTTTTGTTATGGGTGTTAGTCAACGATACTAATACATAGAAATACATCTTTGGTGTCTGTAGATGATGATTGTCTCTTTCCATCAAGAGAGTATCAAGACCATCAAGACAGTGGCCTTGAGTAGACTCAATCACTACACTCACCATCTATTAAGCGGACTCAACGGTCTTGTGATCACGTTCAATGTAATTTGGGCAAAACGTCGAGCTTTACAAGTAAGTTCTATATTGTACGCAGAAACCCCTGTCTGATCCGCAAAGGCATTATTTAGTAGCCTAATACAATCATATATACGTATGTTATTATTTTGCGGATATAGATAAATGAATGATATTTCCTAATATCATTTCTACTACATTTTCTAATATCATATATATATATATGATATTAGAAAATGTCGAATAAAAAATGACGACAGACACAAACGCGACTACGAGGCTGCGCCGGAGTGTGTCGACAGAGTGTTGTTCAGTTTGAAATATTCACTAAATTTAAGCGAAATTGAAGGTAAAATACAAGAATTTCTAAAGAACACATTGTTATTTTTATAAATAGAATCATTTCATTTTTTTATAATGATCGAACAGAATTTTTACACGCTGTATATATACTGTATGTGTGTGTTTTCTGATTAAAACAACGTTACACGGGATTGGAAAAGTGCCCGGTTGGTTAAGTGCCGATTGGTTTTCCATCTTTGGCGAATCGTTTGTACCTCTACTTACCTGTTCGGGTATACGAGCGTGAAGATACTTTATACATATGCGTTTTGACCCATTTACTCTTTAAACATAATTAAATTGGTTTTAATGTCACATGCATATATTTACCAAGTTTGATTCATTCATAAACGAGTTAGATACAACGGAAGTGTGTATTCAAATACACACCACACAATTACAAATGGAATAATATATTCCCGCAATCAGAGCCTCAATCAGGAATATCAATTGTCTGCATTGGTTATCTTGTAAGATTGTTTAATATCCGTAGTTAGGCCCGAACAGCCGGTATTGCTTCTAGGATCAGTAATGAATATTCTATCCAATTGGTCCAGATCTCATACCTATGGCTATGCAAATGGACCATGTTTCAGAGGATAGTATAGTGCGAAAATGTAATAAAGTTTAATATATCTGAATTAGCTTGCTATAGCTGAAAAGTTCGCCGTACAGTGAAAGAACAGTGTATTAAAAACTGTAAGACCCATATTGCTGAAAATCTCCGTGTTGGTCGGAGTCTCTTTTCAAGAATATACCATTTGCCTTTCTGCCAGATGGTTCATAAAATGTGTACGATTGGCTAGACGTGTTAAACGTGCAAACTACTAGGTGGTAGAGTACTGCAATATCTCGCCCAGTTTTGGTATCACCATCTTACCTTTGTCGGTCGCAACGACGTCAGTACTTGTCATTGCCGTATTCCTGTTTTAGGGTAAGGTAGCCGGTAAACTTTATTTGGCTACTAGGTAGTAAAGTTCTGCATTGTCTCGCCCGGGTCTGGTACCACCGCCTTGCCTATTCCTGACGCAATAGCGTCAATGCTTATCATTGTCATTTTTAACAATATATAAACGGGTCAAAACGCGTAAATATATAGAAACGTTTCGGCCAAGTTACATTGTTTCGCTTTGCTTTGCTTGTACTATGGGTGTCAGTCAACGTATAAATCTATATATATATATATATATATATATATATATATATATATATATATATATATATATATATATATTTATACGTTGATATATAATAGGAATCTCGGAATCGGCTACAACGATTTTCATGAAAGTCACAAATTAGGGGTTTTGGTTTTTTATAAATTATATATTCTTGTATGTATATATATATATATATATATATATATATATATATATATATATATATATATATATACAAGAATTGCTCGTTTAAAGGTATTAGATATAGATTGGTACAGAACGCAGACACGAGCGGTAGCAATATGTTTATTTTAGTGCCTATTTCAATAACACACCTCTGTTATTTGGTCCTCTTAAACCGATTACACGTAAACCCACTCGCTACCCCATGTCATTGTCGATAAGCACCTACTTGATTGACTATTTCGATTACCAAACAACCTGTAATGTATAAGCTAATTCAACCCATCTGATTGTGTTAATTAACCATTGTCTTTCATTGGCATAATAGATTATCGGATCAATTTATCACTAGGTTAAATAATTGTTAGCAGCTTATTAGCATTTTAGTAAAGAACTTAATTCAAATTGACGATAATTGGTATATAATAAAAACATACCTATATTGTTTTACATTACTTTATATATTCAGTCTTTGCTTTGCAGAAATCTTTAGTTTAATTTTTATTTGGCATGGTCCTCACAATTTCAATAAAGATGTACAAATTTAAAACAAAATTTTATTTTGTTTTAAATTTGTAACTTACCATGTTAGGGGGCGTCAACAAATTACGTGAGATGTTTAAGGAGGAGAGGGGGTTGAGTCAAATCTCATGTAATCTTACGTTGGAGAGAGGGGGGGTCTCGGCAAATATCATGAAATTTTTTTCTGATTTACACAAAAAAAAAATACTATTTTGGTCGATTATCCAGATTCGCGAAAATTCGCGAAAACACGCGAAGAGTTGTTGAAATGGTACAATTTGTATAAAATCCTTACTGCAGCTGCTTTATAGCCGTAGGAGTTCCCTCGAGTGGCACGAAAATGATTAAAATTAAAATTTCAGACGTTTGTCCCTTATTATCCCGTAAAATCGGATTTATAATTAAAAATTAATTGATTTAAAATTATTACCAAGTATTTATATGGACTAAAGAATGTCGTGTAGAAAATAAGCTGATAGTGTCAACGGTACTTTGTATACATAAACAAGAAATCAATTAACAAAAAATTCATTGTATAAAAACTTTTTTTAATTGTGCAGATTTTAAAATTCAAATCACATTACAAAGCTAGTATTTTCTTACAATATTCGCATATTAAATTCCGTATATTCCAGTATATGAGCACATGAATAAATTCTGTCATGGATGTCTAATAAAAAACAGTTGAAGGTACTAAGTGTAGTGTGGTTTTAATTATACGCCGGCATTTGCATGTTATTCATTAGCCTCGTCGAGGGCGGCGTCGGTCGCCCGCCCCCGCCCAACTTTGGCTCTGTTTGGATAATCGTAGCATATAAAATTCCAGTTTAAGCTAACGAAGTCCATATTTTATACAATTTTTAAAATATTCTTCATTAGTTTTATACAATTTTTGTACGGTTTTTTATTTGACTTTTAAAAAAAGATTAAAGATATTATTTAAAAATGGATTTATCATTCTTTTTATTTTTATTTTATTTTTATAAACATAATATTTTGGTTATAACATGTTGTTTTTTTTAATTACGCAAAACTTATAGTGAGACCTACGTACACAAACTTATTCTGTTTGTTTGCTCTCTACCTCTTTTCTTGTATACCTTAAAAGAATGCACACACAAACACAAACTTTACTATACTTGTTTGTTATCTAGTGATATAAAAGAATTCACACACAAACAAAAACTTTACTATGATTGTATGTTATCTAGTGATATAAAATAATGCACACACAAACACAAACTTTACTATCCTTATTTACTATAATGTGATGTAATAAATGCACACAGATACACAAACTTTACTTGTTTTTTTGTCTAGTAATATAGAAAAAAGCACGCACAAACACAAACTTTACTCTTTACTATGCCTGTTTGCTATATTGTGATATAAAAATGCACATATGAACATAAACTAACTTTTACCTGCTTGTTAGTTATCCTGTCATATAAAAATTCACACACAACCACGAACTTTTAGCTGCTTCTTGGCTATCTTGTGATATAAAAAAATGCACATAACATACACAAACTTTTACCTACTTGTTGGCCGTCCTGTAATATCAAAATGCACACACATACACATACCTGCATCTTAGCTATCCTGTGATGTAAAAAATGCACACATACACAAACTTTAATCTGCTTATTTGCTGTCCTGTGATATAAAATAATGTGCACACATGCATAAACTTTAAAATTTGTAATAGTAATGTGATTAAATTATACAACATCAGAATGCAGGAAAAACGCATAATAAAAAGCAAAAGTTAGAACCAGAGTTGCCTTGCAAGTGACCTGCACAAAGTTGCTCATAAAACTGGCATCGCACTAACTTGTACACTTTACAAGCATATGCAAGTTGCACCAAGATTTCTGAATTAAGTATTTCTACTCCACCAACTCTAAAAGCAGTTGAAAGTGCTTATGCAGCAAAAGTTTATATCATCCTACGTTTGCATAAAATTTTTCTGTATTCGTAAACTTACAGTGTTATTAATAAACATGGACCTAAACTTTTGAATGAATTTGGTTTCAAATGTTGTGATTTGAAACTCAATAAAACGAAAATGCACCACGAGAGAAGCAAACATATAAATAAATGTATAGAATTAAGCCGACGCGACGAGAGATTTAGATAGAATAAATTACACAGCTACACATTTAGATAGAATAAATTCTCATTTAAAATACCATCTATTTAATTATTCCAAACAGTACAACCAAACAGCTGCTGCACTGCTGCGACTACCGCTACTGCAACTTTATATTTCTAAAATACGAAACACCTTTTCTTCAACTCTTTTAATTTATCCCAGTCTCTCTCTTTCGTTCTTTCCTACTTCAATTAAAAGTTTCACTTCTACTAAGTATGAGCTTACATTCGATTTTTTTACATTATAGGATCTGCAATACCCCGCTAATATTTTTGTACCACTACTTTACCTATTCCATTCTGTGTTTCGATTTGGGGGGTAAAGTAGCCGGTAAACGTATGTGTGTCGTATTACCTTCCCATGAGATGAAGAGTAACACACAATTTAAATGTTTAGTGTCAGGAGATTGATCATCTCTTTCCATCATGAAAGCTATCTGCTTGATTGTTACCTTATGATACAAAAAAATCAAAAGAGTTCGTATGACGAGGACTCGTATAAGTACAAACAGTAACAGTGGCGAGCACCGACGCTAATCCAACAACAAAATTAAGCCATTGGTACTAAACCCGGACGTGAATTTGCATAACCCCTACCTAGTCTTAAAAAAATCCCTCTCAAGGAGGACCAATTCATGGCGCTACCGACTGATCGTATCGTAACCGAGTCACAAGAGCCAGGAACGTTTCAGCTTACTTACTCTCGTGAATATTCTTTCTACATGTCCTAATTTCAATTCTTCCTAAATACCCGAGAATTACTACCCCATTCCTGATAACTAACATGACAAGCAACCTAGTAGTGATAGTGATAGTACATATTACGTGCGTCTACGCGCCAGGCTGGCAGGAACGCAGATGCTTTATTCTTCGAATGGCGTCCAAACTGAAAATACCGTTCATTGCAGAAAATCTGTGGTATTAAACTTACGAATCACGTTTGATACATCGCAATGAGACACAATAAGGTCCGCTTGTATCAAACTATTTAAATATTTTTCAAAATTCATTTACAAAGTATTTAAATAATTTGGTGCGAGTAGACCTTAGTATGAAAGAAATTTTCGCTGTGAAAGAAAGAACGGACAAAACATGGTAGATATGATTGACAACATAGATAATATACAAGAGAAATTAATTTTGTTAATGCTGCGCATTAAATAGCAAATATAAACAAACTTTACATCATATTATTTGGAAATATAATCCCTGGCAAAATGAACGTAACCTAATGCTTGATAATATTCGATGTATAGCCGGTGTAATCTATTACTCCGACCTTGTGAAAACACGTAGGAATTTTCATGCCTTGAAGCGATTTTGTTATAGATACCTACTAGTTATTTGGAAGCATAATTATGAAGGCATTTTTATAAGTTAATTCAAAATTTTCTTGACGAAATGGCAATCAGACTTAACCAGATTCTAAAATCTCATTTTTTAGCATTTTTAATGATTTTGTCTCCTACAAACCTGCTCACAAGGGAAGGAAGCTAGATGGCATTTCCTTCAGCTCCTATACTATATAATTAATTTCGTTGCATGCTTTAAGAAAGCTTAGCTTTGCCCTTGGGCACCTTAAGTAAATATACTTTTCGTGAGGTCCCATTTTAATTTTATGGAGATCTGATACAGGGTTCCTGAGATACAGGAAATAGGAAGTTGATTGTTGCAATTTTACTGCATTGAAAATATTTTTTAATGTTATTAACTTGTTATTTTTTCTTTATACGTTTTTCAGGCTCTGATGATTTAAATGGAAGGTAACCATGAGAACTCTTAAACTAAATAAGATAAACTAATCGAAATTGGACTCGTTTGTTCTTTAAAGACAAACACTCTAGTGCTAGACGATTTCCAGAGTATCATGATAGAGCTGAAAGTACGTTATGCGAATTTTGAAATAAAATAGAGCAACCCTTGGAGTTGGGGTCGTTTGATTCGTTATTATAAGGACTTTGGAGTGGAATGGCTTTCAGTGCCTGATGATAGAGCCAGAAGATGTAATAAAGAACTCCTAAGCTAAACTAAGCTAACCTATCTGCCAACCCAATTCGGTTTGTTTTGACAAACAATATGGTGCTGGATGATTTCTAATATCTGTTGATAAAAATGGTAAGTAGTCACATGATGTAGGCTAGTTTTGCGGTAAGCTCTTGGGGTTTGGGTTTCGGGACGTGAAAACAGTTTTTTACACAGAGTTTCTACATTCGGCACACAAATATCGAGACACAGGGAAAGTTATACATAAGTTTCTTATTAGAATTCACATGACAATAAATTATGTAGGTTCTTTTGTTTTCTTTTGTTTTTTTTTTACATCTATTTCATTTATTAAACATCGTAGACATGTCGTTTGTTCGACATCGTTCCAATGTCACGGCAGCCGGAAATTTCTTACAGGGCGACTAATCAGCGTCACGGATCGAGCGTTAGGCAATCGCGGCATGGAAGGGCCGCTATGATTGGCGGGATGATGCCGAGAGTTAATTCCCGTATTGGTTGCCGTAGTGTTTGGCAAAGCAATTCTAATGCCCGCTACTATGCGATATTCTTTACTAAACAAGATGAACATATCGAGTTTGGGATCCTTTGTTCGGTTTTATCAAATTATCCTGGTGCTAGATAATTTCCGCGATCTTATAATAGAGCTGATGATGGAGGTCATGGAAATTCTGAAATAAAATGGAGTAAATTTTTACAAGGATTTTAAAGTACGATGGTTACCAGTGCCTGATGATAGAACAGGAAGACGTCTATAAAACTTCTAAGTAGATCCAGATAAACTCATTTAGTTTGAGCTGATTGGGTTTGTTTTGACATATACTTTGATGTTGGACAATTTTTAGGATCTGATTATGAAACTAGAAGGTGTCTATGATAATTTTTAAACTAAATAAGATAAAACCATCGAGCTTAGATTCATTTGCTCTATTTTGACAAATACCCTAATGTCATATGATTTACATGGTTTTATAATGAAACAGGAAGGAGGTTATGGAAACTTCGAATTAAAATTTAACAATTTTTCTAATTCGTTCTTTTAAAGTCTTTGGAGCAAGATGGCTTTCAAGATGGCGGGAAGAAGTCCATAAGAAATCCTAAGTTAACCCAGAAAAACCCATTGAGTGTGGATTGCTTAAATAAAACAAAATGAACCCATCGAGTTTGTACTCATTTGTTCTATTTTGAGAAATAGCCTGGTATAGATAAGTTCTATGGACCATAGGATGGATTTAAATTGAGCAACTCCATCGATTTTGGGCTCATTTGGTTTGTTCTAATAAGGACTTTGGAACAGAATGACTTCCAGTTTCTGAAGATAAAACTGGACAAAGTCCATGAGATCTTGCTAAACCAGATAAACCCATCGAATATGGGCTAATTGGGTTTCTTTTAGCATACTGTTTGGTACTGGATGATTTTAAGAATCTAGTGATGCAGATGGAAGTTGGCTACAGGTCTTTTAAACTAAACGAACCCATCTAAACCCAACTTATCTAAACCCATTGCGTTTGGACTTATTTGTTCTGTTTTGACAGATAATCTGGTGTTAGATGATTTCCAGGAGAAATTCATGGGAACTAAACGAACTAATAAATGAAAATTGAGCAGCACCTTCGATTTGATCTTCTTCTTCTTCGATTTGATCGAACGAGTCTTTGATTCGTTCTTTTAAAAACTTTGGAGCAGGATGTTTTCCAGTGTCTGATGATATTGCTAGAAGAAATCCATGAGAACTTCTAAGTTAATCTAGATAAACCCATCGAATGTAGACTTATTTTGGTAAATACTTAAGTTCCGGATGTTTTCTTAGATATAATAATAATGGAACTGGAAGGAGGCCATCTGAGATTGGACTAAAACAGTTGGCCTTTATTCTAGGCGATTCGCAAGGTTTGATAATGGAGCTAGAAAGTGGCAATGGAACTCTTGCACTAAATAAAATAAGCCTATTGAGTGTGGTTTCATTTGTTATATTTTTACACAGCCTGAATCAAAATTATTTCCAGGGTTACATAGTGGAGCAGGAGGCCATGGGAGCTTTACAATAAAACAAGTCAAGCTGATTGAGTAAGGAACCGTGGTAAGCTTAACGTGATGCTGCAAGATCCCCTTTCGAAGATCATCATGTCAGCAGAATGGCGGTCTGAGGATGAGTCGGAGGTTTTTGAAATGTTTAATTTTATCTTGTTTCCAGTTTTGTTTTAGCAGCAAAAGAGAGTTCTTTTATTCGACGGAGCTAAAAAAAGCATTGTTTTTTGAGTGTATTTATGTATCTTTGACACGCTCTGTAGCTTAAACGGATTATTAATAGATTACATAATGAAAGGTGTCGTCAGATTCATCTTTACTGTGAGAGCAACATAGGTTATATAATATAGTTTTCGGATGAGGTCGCAGTTGGGGTTTTGTTCTAATAGTTACCATAGTTATAGATATATTATATTATTCAAGCAGGTGGCTCTAACTGAAAGAGACAACCAACGCCTACAGACACCAAATATTGAAGTAGCGCGTTGTTATTCGTGTGTCGGGATGGCAATGCTACATTCATAAGCGTACCGGCTAACTTAATACCCGGGTACTTTTCACCTAGTAGTCACTAGCTACTGAGATTTTTCTAGATTAAAAAAACAGAACCCTAGTAGTGGTGAACTGTATCAACAGCTGTTTTTTGGACCACCATCCTTACTTTTATAATTTGGTGCTTGCATTAATTGCTACTAACAACATGCTCTACAACTATGAAGATAAAGATGCATGGGAGTAAAGATACATCCAGTTACCACCAACAGATTGCTACTGAGACTTTTCTAGATATAAAAAAGAACCTTAGTAGTGGTGAACTGTATCAACAGCTATTTTTTGGTCCACCATCCTTACTTGCACTGTCCCGGTCCCGGCCCCCTTTGTAGAATAGGCCAACTGCCGTTCTGCCAGGCAGGTCGTTAAAGGCGACCGATTGGCTATCAAGTCACTACCATCGTGGCTACTAGGTGGTAGAGTTCTGCATTGTCTCGCCCGGGTCTGGTACCACCGCCTTACCTATTCCTGCCGCAATAGCGTCAGTGCTTGTCGCTGTCGTGTTCCGGTTTGGAGGGTAAGGTAGCCGGTAAACTTATGCATGTGGCATTAGATCTCGCCACAAGATAGCAACGCACCATTAACATCTTTGGTGTCTATAGGCAATGGTTGACTCTTTCCATCAGGAGACCCATCTGCTTGTTTGCTATCTTATGATATAAAAAAAAAAAACAGTTTCCCGCCACCCCTCTCACGTATTTTGTGTAGCAAAACAACGTTTGCTGGGTCAGCTAGTTAATAAATAAATATAAAGATTGATTCTCTTAGTTATATATAGTCAACTGAAGTGTAAATATGTATATTTACATTTCAGTTGGCAACTACAAAGATCAATAAATATTAATTACTTGCAGCCAATACCAGCCAGCTTACGTTTCCTTTTATTTTTCTAATTAAACAAGTCTCTCAGTATCGTAAAGTCAAGATGTAATACAGAGAAAAATGTAATGAGTATTCGTAGAAGATTTTAATTAACACGGCATTGAGTCGAGTTCAAAAGAAAGTCCCCGCCTTCTAATGAATTATACCTAAAATAAATCAGGAGCCATCAAAGAAAAACAAAATGAGAATTCGTCGACATCGCACTAATCCCGCTTCATTTGTATGCGAGCAGACCTGGGTATAGACATCTAATTAAAAAAGACTGCTTTATCATGCAGATACGTTGGTTGGCTATCAACTTCATGAATCATTAATTTCACTAAAGCTGTATGAATTTTTGTTTCTAAACGCTCTGGCCTAATGATTTTAATGTGAGTCTTTTATAATTTATCACGAATTTAAAATTAAAAGCAGCATAATTACGCTATGGTCATTCCCGTGTTGGTCCGGTCCCTATTTGAAAAATTTTTTTGCCATTTAGTCAGGCAGTTTGTAAAAGGCGAACAATTGGTAAAACATGACAATACAAACTAACTGGTTAGTGGTTACTATCATATGATCTGTGTCATCGTGACAATATTTAGTGTAGAGTAATGCTACGACTCGCTTGGGTTTGTTACCACCGCCATGCTACGCGATGACCTGTAACATGACCTGCTATATGTTCCGGTTTGTAGTGTAAGATAGCCAGTAAATGTATGCGTGAGCAATTAACATCCCACCATACGTATATCAACTTGTGGATTAACACACCCGTGCCTAGAAACAAGCAATATATATTGTTGGCAAATATGGCGAAAGGGCTCGCCATATTTGCCAATGTAACCTTTACCGCAACGTTTTGTAGTTTATAATTCACACTATAACAATAATTATATATTTTATACAAGGTGGAAGAGTTTTGCAATGTCTCGACAGGGACAGCTATCACTGCCTCGCCTATTCCTGTCGCAATAGTATAAGTGCTCGTCGCTGATGTACTCCAGTGTGTTGATTAAGGTATCCGGTACATTTATGCATGTAGAATTAACATTCGCTATACGAATAGCAACGCAACATTATGTTAATGATATCCGTAAGGTTTTGATATTCATAAGCGAAGGTTATATTTTCCATTAGGTGAACCACCTACTTGGTTGCTTGATTGAAAATATTCAAATTCGAGTCTAATTTTTTTCAACTTCTGCGAAAATTTTCTATAGTATAATTTAGATTATTATTGGAAAAGGCTTGATGGGCTAAACACAATAGGCACAATATTTCACTAACTTTTTGCTCTTCGGTACAGCTAAAATTTGCATACAGATATAAATCGGATTATAATGTAGGACATGGACATAGATAGTGGTGGTAATGGACATAGATAGTGGTGCTAATCTGATGAAGAAATCAGAAGGGGACCATGGGTTGGAACTCTATAGAATGACTGATCTTGCGATTTGCGATTTTTTGCGATTTCATGCAATTGCCTGTTGCGTGAAGAAATCAAAGATGCGATCAAATATTGGTAAAATACATTTCGTGCCACGCACAATGTAGGGTCCGAAGTTGCCCATCAAAATAATGCGGATTAAGAAGGATTAAGGAAAGGAGCTTTTATAGTTTCATCACAGTCTCTATAATACTTACAGTCGACCAACGAACACGTCTAGACAGGGCAATCATGCGGCGTTTGCGGGGGGAGGGCGAGCCTGAACTGCCATACACTAGTTCGGGAGTAGTCAGGCAGGGTTAACGCTTTTTAATTTAATAGTTTGAAGTTTTTCCTTTTTATTGTTCTATAATGGTTCATACTACATGTGCTGTGAGAGATTGCACGTCGTCATCTCGAATAAATAAGAATTTAAAATTTCATCAGTTTCATTGTATTTATTGTGTAATAAGGTAGGTTTTATTTACATATTTTTTGAGATGCTTTTGATTATATAATATTATAAAGTTATATAGTTTAAATGAAATCATTAATATTAGCCCAGCGGTAATACATACATTATGCATATTATTATCTATTATTATTAGATATTTTGTCTTTTCTTAGAATAGTTTTCAGTGGTACCGGTTCGGTTACAAACGGATATTACAAGCTACATACGAATAAAATAGAATCATATAAAATATAAAATAGTAGTATAATAGTGATAATAAATACCTACAATAGCATAACTAAGTTAACTTAACTTAAAATTAACTTTTAATTAAGAGTTATTTTGAATCTTTAACATATAATCGTATATCCTAGATTTAAATATATTTACTGAGGAAGCTTGTTAAATATGCTTTGGGAGGCTATTCCAGAGACGTATTGCTGTATGCGTATATAAGAATCCAGATAACTTGCTGTTGTTGCTGTGTTGTGGGCTGGGACCAAAAGGATATTAGTGTGTTAAGATCGCTGAGTACGACCCTGGGTATTAAAATGATGAAAACGTTCACGTAAATATGATGGAGAGTAAGGGTCATGCAGTATATTAAAAAGTAATATAAGTACGTGAACATTCCGACGGTTACATATGTCCAACCATTTCAATTGCGACCGAAACTGACTGACGTAGTCAAATTTACGCAGTCCATATGTATGTATCGTATAAGTATCGTAATAATACATAAGTTGACCAGTCGATAACAAGTTTGTTTAGGAACTCTTCTGTGTAAGAAACGTCGGCGTAATCAATTATTATTGGTAGCAAAAGAGATTTGACCAAGGTAACTTTAGTCGACTGTGGTAAAAAGTTTTACATTCTTTTCAGCTGGTGAAAACTTGCCATAACTTTACGGCTAACTTCGTTCACTTGGTGAGACCATGAAAGATCATTTGACATTATGAGCCCGAGATTTTTAACTTTGGTGTGGTATTTAAGTGGTTGACCATTTAGCAACACAGGTGGAATTTCATGCGTGTTTAGCGGCCCCGGACTCTATTTTAAAAATAATAAATCGTTGTATTGCTGAAGGAGTTTTTCCCAAAATATGGCGCCAAGGATATCTTAAAATTATTCCAAAGTCCGGTGACAAGCCTACGGATGACCCTAAATCTTATCGTCCCATTACACTTCTGCCGTCCCTTGGTAAACTGTTAGAAAGATTGATAGTTCCTCGACTTCTACCACGAGGGCCCACGTTCAATAAACAACAGTTTGGATTTACCGCCGGAAAATCCACTATCGATGCAGTGCTGTCTATGAGAAAAATGGTAGAATTGTCACGAAATAATTATGTTGTAGGTATTTTTTTGGATATTTCTGGTGCTTTTGACAACGATTGGTGGCCGATGTTATTGTTGAAATTAAAAACAAGGGGGTGTTATTCAAATATATATAAGCTAATTAAATCGTATCTAGAAAACGGTCATACGAAATTGCAGCTAGGGCATTACGCAGTGTCTAAACGCCTTACTCTAGGCTGCCCTCAGGGATCAGTACTTTCACCATATCTATGGAACTTAGGATTAGACGATTTATTCTCATTAACCTTGCCGGAAGGATGCTCGCTTATAGGTTATGCAGACGACGTTGCTTTAATGATACAAGCTAACACACGAGCACAGATAGAGTCGCTGGCTCACACTAGTCTTAATTTGATCATCAACTGGGGCTTGAGAAATCGTTTAAGCTTTGCGCTCCATAAAACGTTTTATTTAATATTAAAAGGTTCGCTCCTATCATCTCCCAGTATAAAAATAAATAATAGCACAATAAAGAGAAAAGAATCGGTAACATATTTAGGTTTGGCCATAGAAAAAAATTATACTTTTATAAATCATATTAACTATATCGCTGAAAAGGCTAAACGGAATTTCTTATCCTTTGCGGGCATATCTACCTCGACATGGGGTTTAACGTTTAACACTTTAAAGATAATTTATAACGCCACGTATTTAGGTTGTATCTGTTATGCTTGTTCAGCGTGGGCTGATAAAGTTACAAGTGGTGCGATCCGGCGCAAACTACTTCAAAATCAGCGTCTAGCACTAATATTTCTATGCAAAGCATATCAGTTCGCAGCTTACAGTGCGATATGCACTGTAAGCTCCGAAGCTTTACCCGTTTTATCAGGCGTCTTACCATTAGATTTAGAAATTCAGCGTCGGGCTTCAATGTATTACAATTCTAGCAATTTTACTAACCCAGAATTTATCAACTCGCAAGCCCAAACAAAAATACGTCGCCTTTTTAATCCCGTAATCGACGTTACTAATGAATTAATTGATGAATGGCAGTCGCGTTGATCTTGTTCAACTAAAGGACGGCATTTATATAACTTTTTCCCGTGCATCCGGGATCGCTTAAGTAAAACTTGGATAGAAATAGATTATTGTGTTGCACAGTTTCTCACTAGCCACGGTAATTTTAAAGCTAAATTATTCTCGTTTAAATTAGTTCTTCTCCCTTTTGCGAGTGCTCTACATTAAACTGTAAATATGAACAAACTGCAAATCACATTCTTTGGGAGTGTCATCTTTGGCAAAACGAACGTCGTCAAATGCTTGATAGTATCCAATGTATATCCGGTGTAATTTATTACTCCGATCTTGTGGGTACACGTGGGAACTTCCGTGCCTTCAAACGATTTTGTCACACTTACTACTGGAAGCAAAATTAAGTAGGGCATTCTGGTAGGTCCCTAATTTCCAAACTTCCGTGGTGCAATAGCAATCAGGCTTAACCTGATTGTAAAAGTCTCATTTCGTAACATTTTTATGCTTTTAACATTTTGCTGTCTCCTGCTAAAAAGGGAGGGAAACAGGATGTATTTTCCTACTCCTCCTATATACTTCTGATTAATTTCGTTGTGGGATCCAAGACAGCTTAGCTTTTCCCCAGGGCACCCTGAGCTCGCAACTCAGAGGTTATCAGGACGGTTGCCGCTGTTGATTCTGGTTTACAGAAGTTACAGTGGTGGGAACGAGAGGTGGGCCCATTGCCCTCAAAAAAGAAAAAAAGATGGAATTTCATTCAAATTAATGCGTGCGATATTCATCTTTCGACCAAGAATTTATTACCTGGGTTTTACTGGGGTTTAAAATAAGACCAAAACCTTCAGCCCAGTGGCTAATCGAATTAAGATCTTCAGTCATTTACTATTAGACTGGAGATTTTTTAAATACAATAACATTTTATTTAATTTTATTGACTAGTATTAGTTAAGCCATTACCAACTTCATATTAACTTAATTTTTTCTCCCAAATTTACGGAGTAATAATAAAAAAAACTCATGTCATTTATATATTCAAATTGAAATTAAATAGTTATAAATGTCTAAGATTATAAAATTAATCCAAGAGTACAAAACTATTATATTTATATTTAAAAAATCAAAATATTGTTTATTGAGAACTTAATATAAATAATAGATGCATATACCAAGATGTCATAAAATGAATGTCATGTGAATAATACTAAGTCAAAGTCAAAGTCAAAACATTTTTATTCAAATTATCCTTTACAGGCACTTTTGACGAGTCAACATTTTTTGAGTTACTACCGGATCGGAAACGCGGCCACACACTGAGAAGATAAAATGTCATAATAAATAATTTTAAATGTCATATTATAAGAATCATGTAAATAATATTTTTTGATGAATACAAAATTAAAAATCATTTATAATTAAAATTATAATTGTTATATAGGTTGTATGTTTGATAATATTTTTTTTTAAATCAAAGAATTCTTGATATGATAGAAGAGTATGATGAATGATGCAGGAGCCATTTTTCAGTCGAAATTCGTAGTTAGGTTCGCTAACCACTTTAAAAATGATTTTTTTCTTTATTTTATTTAATATTAAATTAAAATAGTGAAAATAAATATTTGAAATTAAAAAAATACAGTGGAACATAAAAGGAAATATTTCACTAAGATTCATGAAAAAGCATATTTTGTGGGATTTTTTTTATATCATAAGATAGCAAACAAGCAGATGGGTCTCCTGATGGAACGAGTCAACCATCGCCTATAGACACCAAAGGTGTTAATGGTGCGTTGCTATCTTGTGGCGAGGTCTAATGCCACATGCATAAGTTTACCGGCTACCTTACCCTCCAAACCGGAACATGACAGTGACCAGCACGGACGCTATTGCGGCAGGAATAAAGGTAAGGCGGTGGTACCAGACCCGGTCGAGCCGATGCAGAACTCTACCACCTAGTAGTCACGATGGTAGTGACGCAAATAGCCACTCAGTCGCCTTTTACGACCTGCCTGGCAGAACGGCAGTTGGCCTATTTTTCAAAGGAGCCCGGGACCAAAAACAAAAAAAAAGTCGATATATTTTTTTTAATTTTTCACGTAAATGTTGTTTCACGTCATATAATGAAAAAAAAGTGCAAATACAAAAGTTGTATATCTTTTTATTACCGAAAACTTTACCATCAAATTTTTTTCGATAAAAATCGTAGTTTTGCCATTAATCGGAAGGGGATGGAGGGAGCTTCCACTTCCCGAACTCAGTTCGCCCGTAAATTATTTTGCCTGATATTGTCAATTTTTGTTCCTTTTTGCAAGGGGTAGTAATACTGTTCTAATTTTTTTTGTCCTAATAATTATCGGCCCTAGTCTAAAGAGTTGCTGCTGCGAATGACGGATCATTGATTATAGAATCCGACATTAATGTATAATTAATACTGTACAGACTACAGTATTAATTATACATTTATGTCGGGTTTTTAAGCAAATAGCGTCAAATGAGTTAATTTTTTGTTGCCTCCATTTGAGTCAATATTCAGAATCCGGGCGGGCGGTAGGATAGCCGAGATACAGGATGGACCCCGGATATCCGGGACACCATTTGAAAAGTTTTTATTTTTGTATTGTTTGGGTTGGTTATTGCGGCGCTTTTACTGTTTGAAAAACGTTTTATATCTTTATTACTATACTAGTTGTTACTCCCAACTTTTTTCACGTGTCCCAAAATCATTAAACCTAAAAAAGAAGTCTATGTCTTTCTTGAAGAGTATAGCTTTCTAATGGTAAGAAAATTTTTGAGATTGGTCCAGAAGTTTTAAATTTTATTCGTAACAAACTTATAAATTCTTAGGTATTTGTTTTGTGATTCACTCATGTCAATTTGATCATTTTAAAAACTTTTGTTTAAATGTCTCGTGTTATTATAACTCAACAACACAACAAAAAATAAGTAAGAACATATGATTGCGCAAAATATATGGCATATAATTCATGGCAATAAAAAAGCCGTAAAAGATTCTCCTGACCTGGTCTTTACACTCTATAATCAATTACGAAGTGTAATGAAATAAAAAATAAAATTTTAACGTCAACTACAAATCAATTTAAACCAAGTTAAAAAAAAACACAAATGAGGACGTTCGATACGCAATACAATTATAACCGTAATACGAGTATAACCGTACCCGACTGAGTGTCGACAGCGAAAGTCGAACTAGATCGAAAGTTGCGACAGGATCTCGCCGGTCAGCCTAAACTAATTACACAAGTCACAGCCTGTTTCAGCCCAAGAGCACATAAAGAATTTCGCAAGGCAATATTTGCATGTTACCCCAAACTAGCTTTCCCGTCTAAATGACAATTTGTTTCCCATGATGATCAATTAACGAATCAATCGATTTTGATCCAATTTACAATATTTGACGCAACTTTTTAAGAAAAATAGCGGATTAGATTTTAAAATCAATCGGTTAATTAGTCTGAAAGATATTTATAAAATATAAAGTAAGTTTGTTGTAAACGAGATAATGTTATTATTTGAAAAAATATTATTCCAAAAGATACATTTTAAAAACTTGATTCAATTTTGATTTTATTAACGGCATTTCACGCAGTTTTTAAGTACTAAAATATCGCAGAAGGTCAACAAAAATTATTTCAAATAATGCATTTTTTCATTATTTCTACATAATATATTAAAACAAAAAATAACAAAAAATAGCAGACCTGCATAAAAGAGCATTATTAATTTGGTAACTAAAACGATGCTAGCGAAAAGAGTAAACTTTATTTCTTTGTAGTATTAAAAATTGGATAGAAAAATGAGGAATACAGTTTTAAGCAGAAATTATAAATGATAATGCAACATCTGGGTTAGTAATAGTGATATTAATGCTAAATCGTTTGCATTAATATCAGTTTATCAGAGTACCAAAAAATATTTATTTTTGGAAACTTTGGAGTCCGGGTTCCAGAAATTTTGGACATAACAAGAAATAACAGTTACAGTTATATTAAAAGAGAGCTTGATAAATAAACGATGCTAATGAACGAAAATTTAATTTTTTCGTGGTATCAATAATTGGACAAAAAATGACAAATACTGTTTAGAGCAGAATTTTTTTTAAATTGCTTAGCTTAATAAATTAGAGCAGAAAAATTAATAAATAACTGTTGATTCGCGCAGCATCGCCCACTGAAGTACCCGCTATATAAATGACATGTATTTGATATTTTTTTAAATATTAACATGTCATCCATTTACAAACTTCATTTTCGTACAAATTTTCATATCATATTTGAGCCTTTTAGGGTTTGATTTTTAATAACTAGATTGCATGCAAGTTATGCCAAAAAACACTTTTTTCTTAATTTTTCGTCAACGATAATTTCAGAACGGTTTAACCGATTTTGATGCAGTTGACGGCATTGGATGGATTTTTAAAGAAAAGAGCTGTAATCAGCTGAAGAGAGCTGGCAAACCTAGATTTTCGAAAATCTGGTCAAAATCAGTACGTTTCTTTTAATACTTACGTAGCGGAAAGTTAAATATGCACAACTAATAACACCATTGCGTACTGTTGATTTTTGTAACAAATACGACTTGATGGATTCCATTGCTTGTTGATTTTTTATTATAATACTAGCTTTTTCCAGCGACTTCGTCCGCACGGACTTCATTTATTCTGCACCGCTCCTCCCCCGTAGGTGATAGCGTGATAATATGTGTGCAGCACAGACATGTTTTATTGTAAATATTAATGTAAATAGATAGTAAGGCAGGATAGAATGTAAGTTTCGTTTAGTTCGTGTTTAGTTCGTAAGTTTTCTATAATAAAGAATGTTCGTTTTCGTCTTTTATTCGCCCTAAGACCTACATACAGCTTTGTTGTATAGAAATAATAAGGCTTTATGTAGCTATGATCGTTGCCTAATAGGCATATTACGAATAAAGCGAGTTCCACGCAGTCGACGACATTACGAGTCGACTCTTGCGAGATAATATTTATATGCGGGAACTCGCAATTACGAAAATCCGAAAAGTGCAAAATTCTTTGTTAAAACAAATGTTTTACGATTGTAAATAGTATGTATAATGTAAGTATAAGCCTTAGGCATATGTTTAGACACTTTTCTGTAATATAAAGATAGTTAACAGGATAGTACGACCTGAAAAGGCGTACAACTCTGTAATTGTAAGAGTTTCCGAGGTCCTGTAAGAACGTATAATGTATATAACACTCTTGTTTGTTATTGTATAAGTTTATTTGTGTTAGATCCTTGTATATAAATAAGAAATAACACATTGTAATTCGTTTTCGGTAGATCTTAGGGCATTACGTACTTTGTTTTGCATATATTTGTAAAAAGGTAGTACCGTTGCACTCGCTAGAGGGCCACACTAGTTAATTAAAGGTAAGGTAGCTACCTAAGATAAAATTATTAAGATTAGATTACGAAAAGTAGGATTTTAACAAATCCCAGACATTGTGGCGCCACACCCGGCGCCATTTGTCTTTGTAGATTTCCGCCGCGCGTCTGGCCGCGCACTATAAATATCGGAGAGCGCGGCCATACAATCAGTTCCGTTCCAGTTCCGTTCCGATAAAGTTATAGTTTCGTTACGACTCAATAAGTTTCCCAGACAAGTTCCTGGGCTTTAGTATATATCTATAGGGTACCGGCTTTAGAGTAGGGCAGTGTTAGGGCAAGTAGTGGCTCTCCCATAGAATAGGTTAAATATTTTGCAACGGTGCTAGCTTTATTGCTTTATTTCGTTACAATAAAGCACCTTTGCAACGAACAGTTGTGGTCTCTATTTATTCTCCCGGCGACACCCGGCTCACGGCCAAAAGCACTACGGCTGGTGGGGCATCGAAAAGAGAAGAACCAGATATACAGTCCGCTGGCTCCCCCGGCTGTAGTGCACATTTTCTGGTCGCATTCGAGCCGGATCACTGAGCCATGCCGATCGAGACGAGGAGTACGTCGAGTCGCCGAGAGGAAGAGGCCGCTAGTCACGAGGAGGAAACGAGCGGTACCAACACGTCCGCTACGGAGACTAGCGGCACAACAACGACCGAGAACACCGAGGCGACCGAGACCACAACAAGCACCGTTGCAAATAGTGAAAAGCCGGTACCATCCGCAATCGAGTCGCCGCGTATCGTTTATCTACGCGCCAAATTAGAGGAAGCGCGCTTACGAGCAGAAGAGGCGCGCTTACGGACGGAACTCGCGCGCGCTGTTTATGAAGAAGGGCAAGCAACTGCCATTACGAGGGTCGAAGATTGGATGGACTCCGCTCGGCCAACCCATACGGATCGCCAGCCGGCACCAGAGCCGCTGGCAATCACCAGTTCGGTGGCATTTATGCCACACCCACTACGAGAGGCGGCACCTAGGCCGCAATACGAAGAGGCGGCGCACGCGCCGCACCAAGAAGATTCGGCGGGCCATGAGTCGCCCGCACCACGAGAGGTGGCCCAGGCGCCACAAGCTACGTCGCCCGCGCAGTCGGCGGGCATTCCAGCGCGCGCTGTACGTCCGGCGGAAGATGATGTGTCCGTCGTAGAGAAGGCGAAGATTTCGACGCCTACTGAAAATACGGCACCAAAACAAGAGTCTGGTGCACTGAAGGCCGCAGATATCACCGCGCTCGCGTCCGCCCTGGCAGAAGCATCACGAGGGGCGCCGCGCTACAGTATGGAGTTACCAAGTTTCGATGGCGCTGGTGAAGAATGGTTGCAGTTTAAAGCGGCGTATCGAGATACGGAGAAATATTTTTGCAAGACGGAAAATCAGGCAAGAATTCGAAGATGTTTACGTGGAAACGCCAAAGAAGCCATCGCCTGCATGTTTTACGGGGAAACCGACCCAAGTGAGATCGTCGACCATTTGGAAATACAGTTTGGTCGGCCCGACGCACTAGTGAACGCAGAATTAGAAAAAATCAAGTCATTGCCACGAGTGAAAGAAAGTGCGCGGGAAACGTGTGTGTTCGCCAGTAAAGTGAATAATATCGTCGCTACGATTCGAGCTCTCAACAGAGAGAACTATCTACACGATACGGTGGCAGTGAATAGTTTATTAGCGAAGTTTAATTATACATTGCAGCACAGTTGGTTCCAGTACGCAAGACGGGAAGATAGAAAACCCGATCTACAAATGATAAGTGAATTTTTAATGAAAGAAGCCGAGATGTGTGCTGCGTTGGTGCCACATGAACCTACGAAAGAAAATCAAGTTTTTAAGAAAACACAGCGAACACACACGCAGAAATATGAACCGCAAGTGAAGAGAGATAAATGTGCGATATGTCAAGATGCACATACTAGCTCTATATGTGAACAGTTTACGAAAGCTAGTATTGACGATAGGTGGGCTATGGCAAAACGTAATAATTTATGTTTCAGGTGTCTGCAAAAAAGAAAGCCAAAACACGAGTGCAAGTTTCGGCAGTGCGGCATCGACGGGTGCAAGAGCTCGCACCATCGGCGGCTACACAATAGCCGCAACAATTATACGAAGAAGACACCTGAAGATCAAGTAGAAGACAGCGACGCCGTGGTGACGTCAACGCAGTCAAGCGCACCACGCGCCTACCTTAAAGTTGTACCGATTGTCCTGACAGGTTCCAGGGGCAGCGTGAACACATACGCATTATTAGATGAAGGGTCCACAGTCACGCTGGTAGAAGAGAAGGTGGCTGCACGAATAGGAGCTCGCGGGCCGGTAGAGCCGTTCCGCATCGAGACAGTTGGCGGCACGCGACTCAAAGCAGAGAGGTCGCGCCGCATCGCAGTCACCATCAAGGGCCTTCATCACCATCAGCGACATCGGATAATAGGAAGAACTATAGGTAACCTTAAACTATCGCCACAGTCTGTTAGCAGATCCATCGTCAACAACTGCAGACATCTAGAAGATATAGAAGAAGATGTCATCATGGAGCGCGCCGTGCCAACCGTGCTCATCGGCCAGGACAACTGGCACCTGATCGTGACGAGGGCTGTGAAGAGCGGAAGACGTGGACAGCCAGTAGCATCGCTCACGCACCTTGGCTGGGTGCTACATGGTGTGGACTACCGCCACAAGCAGCGAGTCCACCTAGTGCAGAGAGCTGCCTACGCCGAACAAGATGAAGATATAGAAAAGGTAATAAGAAATTATTTCGATTTGGACAGTGTCGGCATCACTCCGCGCCAGCCCATCAACCAGAACGAGCAGCGAGCCCTGCAGATTTTAGAAAGTACGTGTAAGCGCTTACCTGACGGGCGCTACGAGGCAGGTCTATTATGGAAAGAAGATAGCCGCGAGTTTCCTGATAGCCGCGGCTTGGCTATTAAAAGATTGTGTAATACAGAGAGACGTCTGGACAAGGACCCCGCGCTAAAGGAGGCATATGAAAAACAGGTACAACATTTATTTGATAGTGGTTACGCCGAACCTGCCAACGAGTCACCTAGCCAATCCAGCTGGTACCTGCCTCACTTTGCAGTAGTGAATCCTGCAAAACCTAAGCCGCGAATAGTGTACGACGCAGCTGCGCGGGTCAATGGAGTGAGTCTCAACGACATGTTATTAGCTGGTCCAGACCTTCTGCAGAACCTACCCGGAGTGCTAATGAGATTTCGACAGCTGCCTATCGCCGTGACAGCAGACATAAAAGAAATGTTTCTGCAAATACGTGTACGACAACAAGACCGGGATGCATTACGTTTCCTATGGCGAGGAAGCGACAGAAAAGGTTCGCCACGTGAGTATAGGATGACCAGCGTCGTATTTGGAGCTGCGTCATCACCAAGCACCGCTATTTTCGTAAAAAATAAGAACGCAAAAGAGTACGCCCACCTCTATCCCGACGCCGCTACAGCCGTGGTAAGAAACCATTACATGGACGATTACCTGCAGAGCTTCGATAGTGAGAAAGATGCCATCAGAATAGCCTCGCAGGTTAGCTTTATTCATCAACAGGCGCATTTCCAGCTGCGCGGATAGAAAACGAACAACTCGGCCGTAGCTAAAACACTACTAGTAGCGCCATCTCTGGGCGGCGATTGGGAACTAAGCACAGAAAGCGAGAAGGTTTTGGGATTAAAATGGAAACCTCATAACGATAAGCTGGGTTTCAATGTTAAAGCGGTGTACGATGAAGATAAAACACCTACGAAGAGACACGCGTTACGGGTAGCTATGTCTATTTTCGATCCTTTAGGTTTAATTACACCTGTAACTATTCACGCGAAACATCTACTTCAAGAAACGTGGCGAATCGGACTACCATGGGACGAGCCTTTACCTGCGGACTTAGAGAAGACATGGAGAAGCTGGCTTCAAGACGTGAGAAGAATGGAACATCTGGAAATACCTCGCGCACATTCTAACCTGGCGCGAGCGCGAGATCGGCAGCTGCACATCTTTACGGATGCCAGTGAGTCTGCCTATGCAGCGGCGGTCTACTGGCGCATAGTCAACGAGGACGGCGAAGTCAGCGTCAGCCTAGCAGCAGCCAAAGGAAGAGTCAGCCCGCTCAAGTTTACCTCCATACCAAGGTTAGAAATTCAAGCAGCTTTACTAGGTGCCCGCCTAGCTCAGCACGTCATGGAGGAGTACGAGTATCAGCCAAGCCGCAGGGTGTACTGGACAGACAGCCGCACAGTTTTATCGTGGCTACGCACAGGCTCGCGAGCATTCAAGCCGTTTGTTGCCCATCGAGTAGCTGAAATGAAGATATTACGAAGGTCGCAGAGTGGCGATGGGTGCCGTCTCGCGACAATGTAGCTGATGATGCTACTCGCCATATCCCGGAAGAATTTGGAGACCGACATAGATGGTTCGTTGGTCCGGCCTTCCTATACTTAGAAGAGGACTAGTGGCCGCAAGATGTCGCTATCAGTAGCGAAATAACAGGCGAAGAAAAACCGTCGGCAGCTGTAAATAGTGTAAATATTGTAAATAACATTAGAAAAATTATATGTATTACAGAAGCACTTCCGGATGTGACAAGATTTTCGTCGTGGCTTCGACTGGTGCGTGCAACAGCGCGCGTGCTGCAGTTCATCGAGCTCTGCAGACCAAATAAGAAATGTGTCGCCGGTGTGCGTAAGCGCACAGCTACGAAAGCCTCCAATGATGAAAATTGGGGAAAAAAGTATACGAAAAGCTCGAGGAAAACAGAGAAAATTAAGAAGCCACGAAGTTTGGAAGAAAAACGACGTTACTTGCCGCTAGATGGCGCTGAAATCATTAACGCCGAAAAATTGTTAATAAAGTCATCACAACAAGAAAGCTTTGCTAGCGAAATAGAAGCTATTACGGGCGGGAGCGCGATAGCAAGAGACAGCCGGTTGAAGCATTGTTCATCGATCAAGAAGGCATTTTGAAAATAAAATCACGAATAGCGGCGGCAGAAGAGATAAGTGAAGATTTTCGAGAACCGGCCGTGCTAGATGGCCGTCACCCATACACCCGCCTCTATATAGAACATGAACACCGGCGTCTTCACCATAGCGGGGTGGAAGCAACTACGAGTGAAATATTACAGAAATTTTGGGTTTTACGGCTTCGCCCCACCGTGCGCGGCATAGTAAAAAGCTGCGCGCTTTGCAGAAGAAGAAGCGCTATCCCGCCACAGCCGCCTACAGGCGACCTGCCGAAATCCCGGGTCGCGCACCATCAGCGAGCCTTCACCTACGTGGGCCTGGACTTTCTTGGGCCATACAGCGTGACCATCGGGCGGCGCCACGAGAAGAGATACGTGGCGCTTTTCACCTGCCTTACTTCAAGGGCGGTCCACCTGGAGATAGCGGCCAACCTGACTACGGACTCCGCAGTAATGGAACTGCGGCGCAAGATGTCGCGCCGCGGGTGCCCCACCGAGGTTTGGAGCGACAACGGCACCAACCTGCGCGGCGCTGATGCAGAGCTGAGGCGCGCCGCACTAGACGCCACTAAAGAAGCAGCAGCCAACTATTCAATCAAGTGGAAATTCATCCCGCCGAGCGCGCCTTTCATGGGAGGCGCATGGGAGCGCATGGTGCGCTCTGTCAAGGCTGCACTGTTCGCCGTGATGCAACAGCGGCATCCACCAGAAGAGGTACTGCACACACTGCTGGTAGAGGTCGAGCACACGCTCAACAGCCGACCTCTCACACACGTGTCGGTTTCACCAGAAGACCCGGCACCACTGACGCCCAATCACTTCCTGCTGGGCGGACCATCACGCGTGCCTGTCCCGGGCGCGTTCTCCGAAGGCGATACCATCGGCCGCCGCCACTGGCGGCACTCACAACAGCTGGCCAACCACTTCTGGTCACGCTGGGTACGAGAAGCGCTTCCGCTACTCCAAAAGTGGCGGGAGCCTCACGGAAGAGGAGCAGAGCTGCGCGTCGGCGACATCGTGCTCATCGCTGACGGCGCGCTGCCAAGAAATACGTGGCCAACGGGGATCATCGAGGCAGTACACCCTGGAGCAGACGGCGTGGTACGAGTGGCTAACGTACGTACGGCTGCGGGAGTCATGCGAAGACCGGTTAAAAAGTTAGTCTGGCTGCACCATATTTAGTATAACACTGCGTGTTATAGGCGGGAGAATGTGCAGCACAGACATGTTTTATTGTAAATATTAATGTAAATAGATAGTAAGGCAGGATAGAATGTAAGTTTCGTTTAGTTCGTGTTTAGTTCGTAAGTTTTCTATAATAAAGAATGTTCGTTTTCGTCTTTTATTCGCCCTAAGACCTACATACAGCTTTGTTGTATAGAAATAATAAGGCTTTATGTAGCTATGATCGTTGCCTAATAGGCATATTACGAATAAAGCGAGTTCCACGCAGTCGACGACATTACGAGTCGACTCTTGCGAGATAATATTTATATGCGGGAACTCGCAATTACGAAAATCCGAAAAGTGCAAAATTCTTTGTTAAAACAAATGTTTTACGATTGTAAATAGTATGTATAATGTAAGTATAAGCCTTAGGCATATGTTTAGACACTTTTCTGTAATATAAAGATAGTTAACAGGATAGTACGACCTGAAAAGGCGTACAACTCTGTAATTGTAAGAGTTTCCGAGGTCCTGTAAGAACGTATAATGTATATAACACTCTTGTTTGTTATTGTATAAGTTTATTTGTGTTAGATCCTTGTATATAAATAAGAAATAACACATTGTAATTCGTTTTCGGTAGATCTTAGGGCATTACGTACTTTGTTTTGCATATATTTGTAAAAAGGTAGTACCGTTGCACTCGCTAGAGGGCCACACTAGTTAATTAAAGGTAAGGTAGCTACCTAAGATAAAATTATTAAGATTAGATTACGAAAAGTAGGATTTTAACAAATCCCAGACATTGTGGCGCCACACCCGGCGCCATTTGTCTTTGTAGATTTCCGCCGCGCGTCTGGCCGCGCGCTATAAATATCGGAGAGCGCGGCCATACAATCAGTTCCGTTCCAGTTCCGTTCCGATAAAGTTATAGTTTCGTTACGACTCAATAAGTTTCCCAGACAAGTTCCTGGGCTTTAGTATATATCTATAGGGTACCGGCTTTAGAGTAGGGCAGTGTTAGGGCAAGTAGTGGCTCTCCCATAGAATAGGTTAAATATTTTGCAACGGTGCTAGCTTTATTGCTTTATTTCGTTACAATAAAGCACCTTTGCAACGAACAGTTGTGGTCTCTATTTATTCTCCCGGCGACACCCGGCTCACGGCCAAAAGCACTACGGCTGGTGGGGCATCGAAGAGAGAAGAACCAGATATACAGTCCGCTGGCTCCCCCGGCTGTAGTGCACAATATGTAGCCTATATGTTGACCCGACCTGTTAGTAATATTCATGCAAAATTTGAAGTAAATCCATGCAGTACTTTTTGAGTTTACCCTGGACATACATACAGACAAACAGATAAACAGACAAAAATTCTAAAAACTATATTTTTGGCTTCGATATCGATTGTAGATCACGCCTCAAGTATTCTTTTAAAAAAATATTCAATGTACAGTTTTGAATTTCCTACGATTTTATTATATGTATAGATCATATGTTTTAAATTAAAAATAAATCGTTATTTGATACATATTGAAATGCTACGCATCATAACATTACGATTAGTAAAAAACAATCAGTTTTGTGATAATTTTGCAACATTCACCATGTTCATTTAAAATCTCTGGCCTATTTAATTTGTTATTTATGTTAAAGGGTCTTTTTAAAAACGCCTGTGTGTGTAATGTAAAACATTATGACGCTCTACTAATTAATTCGCCTCGTCAATTTTGTTCGACGCTAACACTATCACTTTTCTTCGCAGATGCCTATCAATGCCACCATGTGTATCTATTTGTATAAATAGTACTAGAGTTAGTAGAAACTGTAATAATTGTAAAGTGGAATAAATAACCCACTTTAATTGTTATGAGCTCTACGACTATCTGTAACGTGTCAAACTCGATATAACTTTGTAACTTCACATCACGAGTCCTTCTCTTCAAATAAACTCTCGTCAGCCATCACAGCACCAAAACGTAATTATACAAATATGACATAAACGAATTCGAAATACGAGCAAATTTTTTTAAATTTAATTGTGTAAATTCCTGTTTTATACTAAGAGACTGTTGTGAAACGTTATCAAACTTGCCTAACCTTGATTTTTTGTATCATAAGAAAGCAAACAAGCAGGTGGGTTTCCTGATGGAAAGAGTTAACCATCGCCTATACACACCAAAGATGTTAAATATGCGTTGCTATCTTGCGGCGAATTCTAATTTATCGGCTACCTTACCCTCCAAACCGGAACACAACAGTGACAAGCACTGATCCTATTGCTACAGGAATAAGCAAGACGATGGTACCAGACCCGGGTGAGACAATTGAATATTTCCTTGAATATGTTTGGCAACTATAATTATATATAACATCTTGTAACATCAATATTTCTGGAAATAAACGATTGAAAAATCACATGAAAGAAGGAAATAAAGATTTTTTTTCGGGTGACATCTATATGTATATATAAAAATCAATTGCTGTTCGTTAGTCTCGCTAAAATTTGAGAACGGCTGAACCGATTTGGCTAGTTTTAAATTAATTGTTGAAGTCCAGGGAAGGTTTAGAAGGTGAGAAAACATAGAAAAAAATAAGATTAGTTAAAAAGGCAGAACAACGTTTGCTGGGGCAGCTAATTCTAAATAATATTGTACAGAAAGTATATAGAGTATCGAGTATTTCTAGCATCGCTTATTCCTATTGGTTATAGTGCCATTGCCAGTTTATCACTTGCCTATAACAAATTCGAGAAAGACTTTATACATCGTAACTAGATGGCCTCTTTCAAAACGAAACCGTCCATATAATATGAGCCGCTTGTTAAAATATCAGTTTGTAAGAAATAATTTAAAAAGCTGCAAAAGTTTTGAAGTGTTTTTAAGAATGAATATTGTAAATTTTCTTGCAAAGTATCTTTCAACACTCGGTATTAAAAGTGCTGTGATGTAGAGGTGTGAACGTGTGAAAAACGAGTAAAACGTTTTTTAATGAAGCGCTTACTATGGGAG
The DNA here is from genome assembly GCA_036924255.1 of Apodemia mormo. Classification (NCBI taxonomy): domain Eukaryota; kingdom Metazoa; phylum Arthropoda; class Insecta; order Lepidoptera; family Riodinidae; genus Apodemia; species Apodemia mormo. Next base: position 19,877,240 of record JAUPFN010000018.1, read on the forward strand.
CTGTGCACGTCATATGTTTAGTAAATGCTGTACCTCGAGACAAAGAAAGCGAAGAGGTCACTTTATGACACGATTTTACGGATTTTAGTTCAAATACTTGTAGCTTTATTTTTAATTTATACCTATTTAGCACAGACCAAGCATATTATATTATATTATTATATTAATTAACGGGAAGAATACGGGAATAGAATGAAGATGCTTTTTAATTAACGGGACAAATTACACTTATTGATCTAAAATATTGGTGTAAAACGAAACCGGTTGAGTTTCAGGATGGAATAATATACTTCACTCTATATTGCATTATATGACGTCCAAAACACGGTTTAAAAAAGTGAAACCGGTTTGTTTTCAGGACATAATGTAGTTTTTTTTATTCACGAGACAAATTGAACTTAGGTACTGATCTAACCCCAAAGTAAGCAAATTATTTGCTTTTGTTATGGGTGTTAGTTAACGATACTAATACATAGAAATATATATACATATAAATACTGTTACATACATAATAAACACCCAAACCCAGAAATACAAACGTCTATGTCCATCACACAAATGCTTGTCCTTGTCGGGGATCGAAGTCAGGGTCGCTAATCACTCAGTCAACGGGGCGTTCAATATGTTTAAGTAGAATTTATGATTTTTTTATCATTAGCAAACATGCAAATGCCCCTCCTGATGAAAAGATAAACACCAAAGATGATAATGGTGCGTTGCTTTTCGTGTGACTGGATGGATATGCTATATGTATAAGTCTACCCGCTACCTTACCCTCGAAGCCGGAACACGACAATGATAAGCATTGACATATACCCGGACGAGACGTAGCGGAAATCTGCTATCTAGTAATCACGATGGTAGTAATAAGTATAGCCAATCTACCGCCTGCTAACAAACTAACAAACTGCCTAGTGGAATGGCTAACGGTCTATTCTTCAAACGAGACCCCTACCAATACGTGGCCATGCGCATGATAAAAATACCTTAAAAATGTCACAGTATATTGTGAATAGAACTGATAATAACCAGCATTTACTTAGAATAAAAACGTTAAGAGTTTAACTCGACAGAAAGTTTGAAAGATTAGAAAGTTTCGCCTTAGCTGTGGTCGCAGTGGTTTGTACAGCGACTCTCTAAGGGCAGATTACTGTGCTTCCGTATGTAGTATACAAGATATAGGAACTACTGGATATACCCGTATTTTCCTGGTGATAATAATTTTATTTCAAATGTTGTACCAAGCCCCGTTTAATGTATAGACCACCTGTCATTCACTAGGTAGCTCGTAAAAGATTTGTTACGCGTGTCGTTGTAGAACTCTGTTACCATCATAACTACAATATCGAAAGAGTTCTGCAACGTCGTTAATACTTGTCATTGTGAAATTCCAGTTTGAAGGGTAAGGTAAGGTAACTTATACGTTTTTGGTATTACCAACTCTCTCTTACTCTCTCTTTCTTGCTAACTCTTGAGGTTCATAAAAAATTTGGAAAGTTCCGGAAAACATAAAAAATATTTAACTGAATGAAGAGTAGCCTATTTGCTTTGTTTTTTTATGTCATAAGATAGCAAGCAATTCGATGGCTCTCCTGATGGAAAGAGACAATCTTCCCCTACAGACACTAAAGATGTTAATGATGCTTTGTTATGCGTGTGGCGATAATGCCACATGCGTAATTTTACCGGCTACCTTACTCTCCAAACCGAAACACGATAGTGACAAGCACTGACGCTATTGCAGCAGGAATAGTTAAGGCGGTGGTACCAGACCCGGGCGAGCCAATGCAGAACTCTACAACCTAGTAGCCACGATGGTAGTGACTCGCATAGCCAATCGGTCGCCTTTTACGACCTACCTGGCAGAACGGCAGTTGGTCTATTCTTCAAAGGAGCCCGGACCAACACAGGAAATAATGTCAATATAGCTAACTTATTTATTAAAACTCGTGCAACTTGTTGCTCGACATATCATTTTCATTTTGACAGATAGACATTTGAACAACAGGAACAATGACGTGATATCGCGACTTAAATCATTATATCATTATATATACGTACATGAAAGTTTCTATTTAAAGTTCTTTGTAATTCGGAAGATCTCTTAATACGTTAGTCTGCTTTACACGGAATTAAAATTGCTGGATGAGTCTCATACGTCGTAAACTTGCTATTTTGATTAAGCAACCATTACTTGGGGATAGCAGCACATATTTTCCATCAATATTTTTTTATGGAAGAGGGGGTAAACGAGCAGGAGGTGCACCTGATGTAGAGTGATCACCGCCACCCATGGACATCCGCAATACGGATACACAGAGGTCATGTAGTTGCGTTGCCGCCCATTTAAAAAATGAGTAAGCTCTTTAAAATATCTGTTAAAATCTGTTTAAATGATTTGTAAATATAGAAAAAATCATTTTTATATTGAGAAAATATTTAAGTCTGTCATTTACGATTCACTTTTCATAATAGAAAAATCTTATTTACTAATAAAATATAATCAGTTATTAATCATAAGTCATAACCAATGACACTTTACCAATAGACATGTCAGACGCCAACATTACTGCGATTTATAACAGCGCAACTATAATAGCCGGTTTCCGAAACGCAAATCAATTTTAACAAGCAATTAATTCGGGTTTAACATATTTTTTACAAGCAAGTGATGTATTAAACACAGATAAATTGCTTCTAAAAATTAATTTAAGTTTCCGAAACCGGCCCTAAATGTTACTGCAGTATTATTATTTTTTTATACAAGAAGGGACAAACGAGCAAGAGGTGCACCTGATGGTAAGTGATCACCGCCGCCCATGGACATCCACAATACCAGAGGTCTTGCAGTTGCGTTGCCGGCCTTTTAAGAATGAGTAAGCTCTTTTCTTGAAGGCCCCCAAGTCGTATCCGTTTGGAAACACCCCTGCCGGTAATTGGTTCCACAGCAAAGTAGTGCGAGGCAAAAAGTGTCGAGAGAAACGCACAGTTGTGGATTTCCAGACATCGAGATGGTGAGGATGGAATTTCAAATTTTGACGCGATGTCCGATGATGGAATTTGGTGGCAGGAATTAATCCAAATAACTCGTCGGAACACTCCCCATGAAAGATACGATAGAAGACACAGAGTGAACCAACATCTCTGCGCAATGCGAAAGAGTCGAGCCGTTTCGAAATAGCCAGGTTATAACATGTGTGGTGCGAGACTAAATAAAAGTCAGGCAATGCCTTGCTTTTATAAGGCTTATGTTATAATCACCAGATATAATAAATATAATGCCAAAAAATAACTATAAACTGCTAAAAATAGTAAATAATTACCAAAATTTGATCCCCATTTTTGTATGAAATTATAATCAAAAATTTGTAACCTGCTAACCTACATAAAATAATCGCTGAACAACCCAGAAATAGTAAATGATCGTTAAAAATTTTACCACATTATAAATTTATAAAGTTTATCCAAATAGGTTACATATTTCGACGGTCCCTACGTATATAAGGACATGTCAAAAATGTAACATTTTTTTATTATTATTATTATTTTTTTATATCAAAAGATAGCAAACAAGCATATGGGTCTCCTGATGGAAAGAGTCAACCATGTCATGCCTGTAGACACCAAAGATGTAATGGTGCGTTGCTATCTTGTGGCGAGGTCTAATGCCACATGCATAAGTTTACCGGCTACCTTACCCTCTAAACCGGAACACGACAGCGACAAGCATTGACGCTATTGCGGCAGGAATAGGTAAGGCGGTGGTACCAGACCCGGGCGAAACAATGCAGAACTCTACCACCTAGTAGCCACGATGTTAGTGACTCGATAGCCAATCGGTCGCCTTTTACGACCTGCCTGGCAGAACGGCAGTTGGCCTATTCTTCAAAGGAGGCCGGGACCAACACGGCGGAAAATTACTTATATTACATATAAAGCTTTTAATTGACCAAACGCTCATATGTATATAAGATTTTTTTTAATTTGTGTATTTCGCTACTTAATCAAATCGAATAAGAGAAGACGTGTCATAATTACAAACAATAGGTGTCGTAGATACAAATATCACGCGGGATCACATAATTTTTCCGCGACAAATAATGCTATTTCAGGTCATCATCTACTTTTCTGCCAAATTTTATTCAAATCCATTTAGTAGTTTTTGCGTGATTGAGTAACAAACATCCACCCATTCAAACATCCAAACATTCGCATTTATTATATTAATTAATTATATACACTAGGGCACTTTCTATGCACTTTTGTGGTATCTGTTACTGAAAAAGTATCGCATTTTGAGGTTTGAGCTTTGACGTGGTAGTTTAAATTCATGTCTAGATATTATCTACTATTAAAAAACCATTTTATAGACCTTAAAAAATAAAAGATACATGTTTTATTAGAATTTTATTACTACTAACGCCATCTATTACAAGACTAAACAGTTAAAATGCTACTTTGGCGTGGTAGATTTAACTTATTTTTATTCATTCCATTTCAATACAATATTAATCTATTAATACACTTGTACTCTTTAACTTCCCGCTACGTATAAAGAAGATACTGATTTTGCTCCAATTTTCAAAAATCGATTTCCACGTTTTGAGGTCCTAGGAAACTTTTTCGACTATTTTCGCGTTGCCGTCAGTGTGTCTGTATATGTGTGTGTGTGTGTGTGTGTGTCTGTATGTAAACATCTCATAACTTTTGAACGGCTGGAACGATCGAAACGCGGTTGATGGCATTCGATTGGATTCCACTAAACGTAGACTTCCTGAAAATTTGAACCAAATGGGCCAAGGGATTTTGACAAAATTTTTAAAAAACCCAAAAAAAATTTTGCGAAACAGATTTTTTTTTTAATCTAACTTGCATATTAATATACGGATTGAGTACAAAAACTAATCAGCTCTATTCTTAAAAAATACATCTAATGCATAAATTGCATCAAATCTGTTTATCTGTGTTCCCCGTGTTGGTCCCGGGCTCCTTTGCAAAATAGGCTAACTACCGTTCTGCCAGGCAGGTCGTAAAAGGCGACTGAGTGGCTATTTGCGTCACTATCATAGTGACTGCTAGGTGGTAGAGTTCTGCATCGGCTCGACCGGGTCTGGTACCACTGCCTTACCTATTCCTGCCGCAATAGCGTCCGTGCTGATCACTGTCGTGTTCCGGTTTGGAGGGTAACGTAGCCGGTAAACTTATGCTATCTTGTGGCGAGGTCTAATGCCACATGGCATTAGACCTCGCCACAAGATAGCAACGCACCATTAACATCTTTGGTGTATATAGGCGATGGTTGACTCTTTCCATCAGGAGACCCATCTGCTTGTTTGCTATCTTATGATATAAAAAAAAATCTATTTGGAAGTAATCGTTGACGAAAATTTTGAAAAGGTGTTTTTTCGACATAAATTCAAAATATTTCAACCAATCATTTTTTAGTATTTACAATATTTTAGTACTAAAAAAATTACGCCAAATGCCGTTTTAAAAATCAAAATCGAATTTTATTTTCAAATTTACAGCTTTTCAAATATTAAAATTACGTTTTTTTTAGCAAACGTACTTAATATTTTTGAAATAACTTTCAGGCTAATATACCGATTGACTTCAAAATCTTATCAGCTTTGCTCCTTTAAAAACTGCGTCAAGTACCGTTAATTGGATAAAAATCGGTCAATTTGTTTGAGATCTATCAATGCCGAACATTTTTGAAAAAAAATTTTTTGACATTGCTTCGAAATTTTTGAATTTACCGATTATTTAGCTAAAGCAATATTTAAATTGAGTTGAATGCCATTTGAAAGATCAAAATCGATCATCGTTTTCAAAATATACAGATTTTAAAAAATCAATGTACTGCCAATTTTATCAAAATAGATTGCATGTATGATTCGTAAATGTTTTCTTGCTGTTTTTGTGACTTGCTAAATCACATTAAGACAATTCAATATTTTTTAGAACTGCAAAAATCTATGCTTATTTTTTTACTCATTTGAGCTTAAAATACCTTAATTTAGCGGGAAGTTTCTCGAATGGCTTGCAAGGTCAACCGTTTACAGATTTTTCACAATATGATTATTATGAAACAGTGCAAGTGTATTAATTGATTAATATTGTATTGAGATCAATTTCCAATTTTAGCCCGAGGGTAAAAAGCTAAAAAAAGGTGCCCGTATCCCCAAAGAGATAAGCAGAGGTACGTGTGCATCCACGATTAGCCGAAGATACATCTTAGTCCCACAACGTGATAGGTGACCAGGCTATCACCAACCGGGCACTTTTCCAATCCCGGGCAACGTTATTTTTATTAGAAAATTGAAAAAACACATTTTTGTTACCCATGTTTCCTTGAAAATTCTTTTACAAGAAAGCTACTATATATAAAAAATGATTTCTATCAATATTAGACTTTAAGAGCGAAGTGGTGGCGTGAGATTGATCTTGAGTTGCTACATATTATATGTAGACTGTACTATATTATAGGTAGACCAGAAAATATGGTGTAAAATTTTAGTAGATAACCTTTATATTTGTTCTGTGTAGATAACATTGATAATAATAAAAATCGAGTTTTTAATAAATCAAGAAAATTTTAAAGAATTTTTCTTGTAAGTACTAAAAAATTTTAGTCTTAATAACTTGTGTTTTTATTTTGGTTTTATTTTCCTGTGTCTTCCTAGACCAAAGCCTGACGACGCCTTTGATGCGAATATAATGTTTGGATAAAAATACGCTGGATTTTTTTACGTTAGATAATTATAAATAAAGTCCATACATTAAAAGATGTAATTTTCATAAAAATACTTTCCTAACAATATTACAATGTAGTATAACTTTGCGAGGCCTTACAAAGCTCTGCTTTTTGCTAATATAGATATTCTTAAAATCAATGGCATCGATTCAGTTTCTTAGGTGATCGGGAAGTGTCTCAAAAATCATTACAAAATGGTTGGTTTTGGTGTCATTTTTCGTTACACATTTTTTTGCCCAGCCCCTCAACCCGCAAACCATAAACTGTGATAAGAAAATTCATTCCAAAAACATTGTTCTTGTAGTAAGATACAGATGTTATACGTATCAGATCAGATGTTATACGCAACCTACATTTATGAGATAATAAATACCAAAATATTAGGAATATCTCCACGGTTCTAGCACGTTACTAAATCCAAATAGATTTCCATAATAATTAGTTTGCAATCTCATAACTACCGATCCAGGTAAAGGATTAACCGTGTCGTGCACCTCGGCGTCGAATATATCAAATGAAAGATAAATAATTACTTTCTTCCCCCTAAAATTGTCTTGAAGACGACGTTTATTGGTTTGTTTGTGTGGAAACTTGGCGCCATGTCAGCTACCTGCCGCTCCCCTTTACTGATATTTTATTGAGTTAAGAATCTGCTGTATTATTGAATTAGTATCCCGGAATTCCATTTTTTGTTGTTGACTGTACTCGTTTGCGTTTTTTGATAAATATGTTTTCGTCTCATAAGAAAATTCTAAGGAATATGAATATAAGATGAGATTAATGATTAACGGTACTGAAAACTTGCATTTTTCTTTAATATGTGTAAATGTTAATATATTGTATATTATATAAAATAGCAAACAGAAAAAAATCTCGTATACACGGTTACATACTGAAATGAATGTCTGTACATACGAATATGTAAAAAATAGATACTTAAATTTTGATCTAATTATCCTATAAAAATATTAAGTGCAGACGGCGAATTATCGCCGCAGCAAGACTAACGGCCGGCCGTAAGTCAAAGATCGCGCTTGTACAGTGACCATTGGTTTTATACATTACAATACAGATTTCGTTGAAGTTTGCAGTTAAACAATATATTTTATATTATATTTTTATTGAACTATTAACTATCGTGTCCTGCCATATACAAAGTCTTTTACTTGTCAACCTGAATACATAGATCTCAGAGAACCCTCTAATAGTGTGTACTTACTAATGGTTGAAAAATCTGTACCAAAGATAAATCTTGACCACTTGTGCCACATATCATAATGGTTAAAACTAATCGAGCTATTACCATATTTTACTATTCAAACTTAACGTTTTGTCACTAATGGCCGGTTTCCCAAACGCGAATTAATTTTAACAAGCAATTAAGTACTCTGTGTTTAACAGAATATTTGCTTGTAAAAGTTATCTTAAACACAGATTAACTGCTTGTTAAAATTAATTTGCTTTTCAGAACCCGGCCATAAGTGTACTCTGTAATAATCTTTATGCTGATGACGAATTGGGACATCATTTTTTATATAAATCGATTTAAGAACGATAGTGACAAAATGTGATTTGTTACATGGAAGAAAATTATGTTGACGAATCGAAACCGTTACAAACTGCGACTAACTCTTCAGACTCAACACACACAAGATACTTTTACACATTACATAACCGAAGAAAATGTTACGGCAAGCATGGTACGTCATCAGTAGTCAGTCATCGATGTCACAAACCTACATTTTTCATTAGAATACAGACCTAAAGGACATATTCCTAAATTATTACTACACCACCTCTTGCAGGATATAAATCAATTTTACGAAAAGTCATGATTTTAGAAAAAAACTTCTGGTGAGGCTCGGTCATCCAGGAGAATAAAAAAGTATCCTCATTATCTATTAGGCTAGCAGGAATTTATTTAATAAGCTCAACCGCTGTATTTTTTATACATACTAATATTATAAATGGGACGGTCTGTCTGTCAACCCGCTGCACCAATTTTGATGAAATTTAGCATGGAGATAGTTAAAGATCTAGGTTTAAACATATGTTTTTAAAAGCAACCCGTAAGAGTCTAAAATAGGAGATGAAAATTTGTATAATTTAAATGAAAATTTGTATAATTTTTGTCATCGATGATTTATTAATCTACTTGCGGGTGTAGCTGCACGGATCAGTTAGTATTTATATATTTTCTACACCTTTTTATAAAGTAGGATACTAAATACAAAATAATATTTCTTAAATACAGTTAAATGAATAAACCGAAACCACATAGTTTTATTTTAGCGAAGAGGTAAGTCAACTATTTTTCCTTGTGTGCAATTCGGATCCTCAGTAAACGAAAGAAGGCGACTGGAAAGTTCAGCAGAATAACGATAAACCAAAATTTATGTGGGCGCCGAGTCTACGCATCAGTAATCTATCGCCGCTGGAAAACAAAGGTAACGTTCACAAACTATAATAAAAATGTACTAAAATTTAGTGCATTTCTTGATTTTCACGCACACCTTTACTATTCATCTGCGCGGTACAATCAACTTGATTTTTTATAGTGCTACTATTAATAAATCTATTTAAACAAGCGTGTAGATCACCGATTCTAAACCCACCGTGTCCTGTGACACACTTGTATGCCGCGTACGTTTACAAGTGTGAAAAACCTCTAGCACACTTACTTGGCTACTTCTTTTATTTTAATACTAGCTGTGCTCGCGACTTCGTCCGCGTTGAAAAATTTCTAAAATAAAAGTAGCCTAAGTCACTCCCTATTACATCAGCTATCTGCTAGTGAAAGTCCCATCAAAATCAGTCCAGCCGTTTCAGAGATTAGCCGGAATAAACAGACAGACAGACAAAAATTGTAAAAAAAAAAAAAAATGTTATTTTGGTATATGTACCGTATATAAATCCATATGCGTTTAGTAAAAAGCGGTTATTTTAATATTATTTATGATTAGACATTGCAATGTTATTTATTAGTATATATATAATAAATATCAATATAGTCGGAAAATCTTACTAGGACCTCAAAACGTGGAAATCTGGTGAAAACTCGATTTTCGAAAATTTTTAACTTCCCGCTATGTATGTAGATAAGGAAGTTACTGATTAACTTCATTATCTACATACATAGCGGAAAGTTAAAAATTGAGAAGCTTCAAACGAAAATTGGTTTGAATAATATTGATCATGATGTAGTTTTGGTAAAATGTTTTGGTAGCTGTACAAAATGAATTTGTTTTTATGGCGTCTTTGAGAAATACAAACTTATTTTTGCTGCTGTAAAAATAGTATATGATTGTGTACACTATATACTACAATACTTTTATATACATAATATTATGTAGTTTCACTACTACGGAAACTTTTGAAAGCGAGTCCGACTCGCTCTTCTCCAGACTTTTTATTAATTGAAATAAGAAAGAACGAAAGACAGAGATAAATTGAAGGAGTCGAGATAAACGTTTTTCATATTTTGTAAGTAAAAAGTTGCAGTAAAATCTACTTGATTCGGCCTTGATTGTGCCTACTGTTGGTACCACAGACCACAGGAATACTAATAGACTCGCCATTGGGAAGGAAACGTGTATCCGCACATAGAGCAAACGATCCTATTAATATCAATAATTTCATACATTTGTAGGTTAGGTATATTATATTGTGAAAAATAGAAACAAACCATGTTGTACTGTTTCATCGTACGGATTGAGATGACAAAGCTTAAAAATTACTCTTCAAGTGATTTTTAAAATTAGACTTAAGTTATTCCATTGGTAAGTAGTATAACTTTAATACAGAGTTGAGTAATACAGAGATGTATGTAATTGCAAGCTACACTGACAATCTCAGAAATTGTCTTGAAAGACGTATCAATTTAATCCGAAGTTGGAACCATTAATTAAATGATATTTTAAATATAAAATACTGTGTAATGTATGTATTCTGTTTCATTCTCATGCCCGGTTTCATTCTACACATTTATGTGTTTGTTTTTTATCGTAACGCATTTTCGTTTTTTTTTCAAGTCACAACTGTCATAAAGAAGTTTCACTTTAAAATTTCGTCAAATATCACAAATTGCACAAAATCGGTTTATCTGTACGACACTTATCAACGGCGGAATTTTCGAAACAAATTTTTATATCGATATTATTCAAGTAGGTAATCAATTTTGTGGTTAAAACAACATTTTACAGCTCAAAAAATGAATCATCGTGCTTAAAAAATACATCTTTTCAAAAATTAAAATAAAAAAGAACAAAAAAAACTATGCTTAGGTATATTTTTTACTCCTTTAAGCAAAAAAAAATAATAAAATATTCACGGGACAAATTACAATTATTGATCTAACCCCTACCAACTAAAACCCCATGGTGTTCCTCTCTCTGCTTTAATAAGAGGGCTATGGGATCGGTATGCCCATTCTTCCATGGTCCTCTATTGCAGATATCCACTTCCGCAGATTCACCGCTTTCAGCCGCTCTTACGATGTTAAGCATCGAATCTAACCCCAAAGTAAGCAAATTATTTGCTTGTGTTATGGGTGTTCGTCAACGATACTAATACATAGGAATACATATATAAATACTTTTACTTACATTATAAACACCCAAACCCGGAAATACAAACATTTATGCTCAACGCAAAAATGCTTGTCCGCGTCGGGGATCGAACCCTGTTGATTGCGTAGTCAGAGTCGCTAACCACTCGACCAAAAAAACTTAATTTAGCGGAAAGTTTCGGGAATAGCTTACAAGGTCGAGCAGTTAACAAATTTTTATATTCTGCTGGTGCTGTACGATACGCTCTTCAATAAATTCAATAATATGCTTATTGCTTACTAATTTTTACCTTACATTGATATAAAAACCCAATGCTTACATATTAAAAATTAAAGTGACATCTAATTGTCTCTCTGTTTATTTGTTTATATGTAATGTATGTTTCACGGTTTATGTCCAAAGCCCTTTGCGATGAAATTTCATATGGATAGTTTAAAGTCTGGGGAAGGACATAGGCTAGTTATTATTAACACAACGTGGGCGAAGCCGTGGGCGAAAGCTAGTAGAACGTATTTGTCAAACCCTTTTAGGTATAATGTTTTATTCTAGTTGGTTATCAACTTTATTACCTTAATCAAATACTTGACTTTACTTTAGGCCAAAGGCAATATTAATTTAAAATAGGTTAAATAATGAATAATTCTAAACATTTCATAAGATATACGAGCTATTTTAATAATAATTAAAGAATAACACTGATGTGCTTTATTTTGACATAACAATAATTTAGAAATTGATGGCCGCATATTGTTATTTTATATAAGTTTGTGTAAAATATTGACCACAACAGTGAGAGAATTGAACACTTATTGACGTAACATCCAAAAGAACTATTAAAATTCCTAGCAAATACGATTATTTAACTATATTTTAGTGGACACGCGTGTTTCGTATTTATCCAAGTTTTCCTTCAACTAATTTTTTGTGAAATATAAACAGTTTTTGCGAAAAAAACTACGTGGTATTTGCCGAGTCACACCCCTCCTCTTTGTGAGATTTGGTGTGATTTTTCCGCACCCTCTCCCCGCCCTAAATCCCTCACGTAATATATATTATTAATACAAAAAAATATAAACGTACATACAGAAATTCATATAACGGAAACATAGCAAGATAATTTGACTTGAATCTTGGGAAGGAAAGAACATACCTTCTCTTGTCTAACGGAACATCACGTAGATGGAACGGAATTTTGTCCGTCACATTCAGTGGTTTTTCTGATGAGTCCTCAAGATCAGAGATTATGACATTTTTAAATTGATATTATTCAATTTAAAAACAACCTAATCTCTCACAACAGCTTGTTAATTATTATTATTATTCAAGGGTTATTTTGTCTTACACATAAAGTGAAAACTTTTCTTAGTCCGAGACTCTAAAGTTTTCTTTTTTATCCATCTTTATTAGTTACCCGATTCGAGATTTTTCGCAGATAGAAAAGATGAGCGTCTCGTCAAAACGAAGCTGTTCACAAAAATTCAGCTTGTTAATTAATCAAAAGAATTTTTTTTGTTCCTAGGACCACTGTTTATAATATTATAATTCCGCGCATACTTATTTTTAGCTAATGGAGAGGTTCGGATCCCCTATGCTTCCCCCCTTATATACGCACAGAAAGAAAAAACATTGCCTATAAACACCAAAGATTTCAATAGTGCGATGCTGTCCGAGTGGCGGGGTGCTATCTCGAACTATTTGCTTCTTTACTATCTTATGTAAGGAAATAAGAAGCGTGGACAAACACGAAGATAAAACACAGGAATATTGAATAGACTGTGAATTACGAGTTGAGGTGTTTTCGCTCCAAAATTATATGTGTATAGGACAGAATGTTCATATGTAATTTAAACCAACTGATACCTACAGTTACATGGAAAGGAAGAAGTCGTTGTATTATGTATGAGGCCCTTTCAATTCATTTGGACGATATTCCTGAACCTTTGTCCTTTCCGGGTCAGTTATTTATTGCTTTTATTTAGTAATAAATTTAGTAACAGTGCGAATTTCTAGGACATACAGTCTTTTTCAATTTTGCCTTCAAAAATTTAATATGTACTTGAAATATCTAAATGTCAGTAAGAATTATACCAAAATTAGTTGCCTAATATAGAACGAAGTCCGAATTTCCTGAACTCAATTTTTTATTCAGTCTTCAAAATTTCAGTATGTAGTTTAAAACATCTGAGTGACAGAGAAAATAATATTTAAATAAATTGCGTGATTTAGAAGTAAGTGTGAAATTTAAGTAGTCATAAGTCTTTCTTTATTATTTAGTCATTAAATTTTCAATATAAAAATCAGTTGCATGGCTTAGAATAAGTGCGAATTTCTGAGACTCATACTCTTTTTTATCTAATCTTCAAAAATTCAATACGTATTTTGAAACGTTTGAGTGACAATGACAATTATCTCAATATCAGTGAAGTGCAAATTTCAAGGACACATAATCGTTTTTATCCAGTCTTCAAAACTTGTGTAAGTAATTTACGCTCTTTATACTATTAGTTTGAGCGCGTGGTGTGACCAATCAAATTTTTTTTGTAACTCACCCTGAGTTTGATAATTAACAGTCACGTTCAAAGAGGTTGTGTTCGTTTCTCTTGAAGATACTTCGGATTAAAAGTGAAACGTGCATTGAGTGCGTAAATTGTGTGTTTTTTGTACTTGCCACCGACGTAGGTGAAAGTGTGGTGGATACGAGTGAATAATTGTGCCACTGGGGTCTTCTGTTTTGTCGGAACCATCGGTGAGTTTTATCCAGCGTTTTTCCTTTTGGTGGCATAGCGGAGGCCACATAAAACATTTCACAGACTATAACAAATTTAATTAATTTCACCTTTTGATTATGGATTTCCACAAGATCGCGCTTGATCCTAAATCAATAAAGTAAAAGAAGTCTTTGAAAAAAATTAATATAAACAAAAACTAGTCTTCATTTTATGGTAATATTAAAAATAATAGTATTTACTTGTTTAAAGTTTCTAGCGTGGCAGGTCATAAAAATGAATTGGTTTTATTCAGAGCATGTCGTGTGCTGTCACTTTAATTAATTTAAAATACTTGTCTTTTTATATTTCCACTATTTTTTCTTTTATAAATAAATATTTTCACACCAGTTCCTTTGGGATTTACAGAGCGAACGTTTATACGCCCAGATTCACCAAGATTCACCATTTTTTAGGCAAAATTGGCTGTAATTTACGTCGCCACCTTTACCATTTCTAACAATTATTGCTTCTTATTTACGATTTACTATTTTCGATTTTTTATATCATAAAATAGTAAACAGCCAACAGCTCTATTGATAGAAATCACCCATAACCTATGCACACCAAAGTCCAAACATGTTAATGGTACTTTGCTATCCGTGTACAGACATGGTAATCCGACATGCCTAAGTTTATCGCAAAAGTCTATTCTACAAATAAGCCCGTCTCAACACTAATAAAGGTGTTATCGTATTGCAAAGATACGCTCTGCTTTTCTACCTTTACAAACAACATACGTTGTGGTAAATGATAAAGCATTAAAATATTAATAGGGAATATATATAAAGTGCTTTTACTATCGTGTTCCGGTTTGGAGGGTAAGGTAGCCGGTAAACTTATGCATGTGGCATTAGACTTCGCCACAAAATAGCAACGCACCATTAACACCTTCGGTGTCTATAGGCGATGGTTGACTCTTTCCATCAGAAGACCCATCTGCTTGTTTGCTAACTTATGACATAAAAATTTTTTTTGGACTATACGCAAAAAAAATAACCCAAAAACTCAATAGTTTAGACACCTACTGGATATTTTTTTATTTTCATTAATTTCTACATATCTGTATATTCTGTTTGTTAAACATTGTCATTTCATTGAAATTTATTCACTAACAATCTAATACAATGTCGCCTCAATCAATGAGAATGTAAATCATCTAGTAATACGCCGCGGCAGACAATGATAAAATAATATCGATGAACAAATTACACGTATTAATCTAATCCCAAAGTGAGCAATTTTTTGCTTGTAATATGGATGCTAGTCAACGATATCAATACATAGAAATACATTTATAAAATATTTAATAAACATTCAATTTCAAAAGCACAAACATCTATGCGCATCATGAAAATCAGGGACAAGCCCTGTCACGAATTGAACCTAACCCAAATGATTGTGTAGTCAGGATTAATAACCACTCGACCAACGGGACGGTAAGACATTAAACTAACTAATGATAACTTATCGTGAGCGACGTCGCCAGACTAAAGGTTTTTACACAATTATATTGTAAAGGCTGTTTCCGGTTTTTTATGATACTAGCCCACACCGAGTCCGCACGCGTGGTGTGACAAAAACTTCAACTAGCGTTCAACAACGTCTCGCCCGGATATGATACCACTGCCTTGCCTATTCCTGCCACAATATCGTCAATTCTAGTCATTGTCGTGTTCCGATTTGGAGGGTAATGTAGCCGGTAATTGCAAGCCGGTATGTAAGTGGCATTAATACCTAGCCACATGAATAACAACGTACCATTAACACCTTTGGTGTCTATATGCGATGGTCGTCTCTTTTCATCTTCATTGTCGATTTGCTTGTTTATTACCCAATGATATAAAAAATGACAACTGCAATTTGTACATTTATGTGAGTAATAGTTACATTTATACTTCAAGTATAACAAGTAACTATTAGTGATTGGATGTTACAGATTGTTACCTATTTGATACAAATCCTTCACTAAAACGAAGGCAGTTTTCAAAAAGTTGAGAAACAGTACAGTAAGTACAATGAGATACAATCCGATCACAATTGTACATATACAGTAAGGAAGGATTCCGTTCCCCACCAATATGTTTCAATTTAAACTAAGCCGCTTGTCGATACGAGCTCGCCCCGGAATATCTTTAGATTGTAACCGGCTTTCTGGAAATAAAAAGCTTACTTATTTATAAATAAAAAGTAATATTTACACACAAAACTCAGGAAAACTGCAACAGCCGACTTCAGTTCCCCTATTTCTCTAGAACTCGGCACCTAAATATACCATCTGCCATGGATAATAGATCATTTGTTCTCCTACCGTACAATTTGATTACAATCAGTTAGAAATCCTACCATAGAACATACTCTTACAGTAAGAAATTAAGGAATGCCACTAAACATCTACAAAGTTTCACTACCAGTATAATTTCACCATAACGATATAATATAATGGTGCGTTGATATTCGTGGGGCGCGATGGCAATGCCACATGCATAAATTTACTGGCTACCTTACCTTCCAAACCGGAACAAGACAATGACAAGCATTAACGCTATTACGGCAGGAATAAGTACGGCGGTGGTACCAAATACGCGAGCGAATCGTTGCGGAACTCTACAGTCTAGCAGTCACGATGGTAGTGACACGTATAGCCAATCAGTTGCCTTTTACAACCAGCCTAACAAAACTGCAGTGGGTCTATTCTTCAAAGGAGGAAAACAGGGGAAATTATGGTAATTCAAATCTCCTAGCCTGATAACCTAAAAAATTTGACTGAATATGGTTTATATGCTCATACGTAATTAAAAATTATGTTACTTTGTTATGATTCTTTTTTCCAACGCTAAAGGAGACATTGAAATGGTTACCATGCTCAATAGCATAACTCGATAGTTATGCGTCCATTTTCATGCACATGCTTAAAAATATTTAAGCATGTGCATGAAAAATGTTGTATGGTTTAATTCATAGATGACATCGTCAGAACCTAACTTAATTTAAATGGGTTAATCCGGAGTTACGATATTTCGAACGAAACCGTCACCTACCGGCATTGCAATCCATGTAATTCCACATGCAATATTTTTAAAAGGTTTTTTATTGGACTGATGCATTGTCATTATGGATGGTATAGTGCAAAAAAAATGTCGTCAGATTTGAAATTTTAACCTATTTTTTTAGTTCCTGAAATATATAAAACAATTTAAGTTAAACAACCACACGAGTAGCCTAAAAAAAACATTTACTCTATCATAGAAGCTGAATATAATAAGGGCAGTAAAACTAATGACGCAAAGAAAAGTATATCACCTTAGCTATAAAACGGTAGACGACTAGCGATGCAACGGTTTTATCATATACCCAAACGTATAACAGTCGTATATAAAATTGTCAAATTGTATAATTTAAAATTCTTAACACGCGCAATCGTGAATACTATTCTGCAAAATAGGAAGTGTAATAAAATATGTCTGACGGAAATTTTATAACTGAAATAGAGTGCATGCGTCGTAGAATTTCGAATATCGGCGAACGCTCCATATTACACTTTTAATGTTTTATTTGCTTTTATGAGCTTTTTACTTTGACGTCAAATTTCCGAAGCGCTCTTTATTTTTTGGAAACTAGCAGCAATATATGGTAACAGTAAAATTGATGCTAGTAAATAATAAGTCCTAAAATAAATAGTTATCACGAAATTTGGCCAAAAAAAATTTGATATATAGATAAAACTTCTAAATATATTTATCGTAGTATAGATAAAATCAATACCTACATTGAAGTCTCTCCATCGACTGCGTAGTGATTAATTATACTCTTTCGTCGACAGCTTCAGTACAATACTATCCTTTGAGTATTAAACCAACTTTAATACTCAAAGATACTATCGCAATTTTAAATTATTTTTTATTTTAAATATGGAATGTACAGCTTGTACTTGGACTTAAATGATTACTTATTAGTAACACATGAGTAGATAAACGGAACAGAGGATAATCATCTTTAGAACGTCCAAAATTGTTACCTATTTTGGTAGGGTTGTTACAATAGGTTAATGCAAATTAAACAAAATATTTGTTAGTTTTATTATTCAACTACCCGTGACTTTGTACGCAATTCACATACCTGCAGAGTAATTATTTGTATTTGACCACAGTATTTTTCATATTCAGCAATACATTGGAAGGTGAAGCACTTTTATTAAGAATGAACTTTTTTTTGGTTTTTTTGCTCAGGCAGTATTGAAGTCAATACAAAACAACATTTAATGCCTGACATGGGCCTGTCGTAACGCCTTATTATTTTTTGCAGTCAAGCTTACAGTTTTTTTGTCTGCCATCATATACTCATCCCGTATGACTAAATACTTTGATATTAGATTAGAGAACGTTATTGAAAACCTATTTTTTATTGAAAGTTCACACACCAGTGATACAATTAATGTCTCTATATGTATTGTCATCTTAAATATGACTGCGGCTAAAGGGGGCTAGGAATTTGACCCTTAATACAAAAAAACTAGCTGGCCTGGCAAACGTTGTTCTGCCTTTTTAACTAGTCTTATTTTTTTTGTCGCAAAATTAGCGTGCAACGTTCAACGTAAAAGGGTAAACTTGTCAAAATTATATAAATCTTCAAATTATCTAATTTTCTCATCACGTATCGACATGGGAGGTAAATTATCAAAATCAAATCGTATAATAAACCTTTTTAGTTATTTTGTAAAAATAACAAAACCCACGATTTGTAGTTTGTTATAAGAAAACAATAGCCTTTGACTAAAAAGCTTGTCTTGTTAATTGGAAAAAGTTTGCAATAAAAAGATATCCTGTTGCATTTTCCTAAAATATTATTTTATTATTATTAATTTTTTTTACTTTTTTATTATTAATCTTTAAGGATGGTTTTAGGGATTAAAAATAATAGTAAATCTGTATAATTTTCAATAAGCAAGATAAAGAATCGAGGGCTTTTTGTTTTTTTTATTAATAACAAATTACAAAGTCTACTATTACTACAAACTACAAAGTTAATTTAAAAAAATTTGATTCTCACAAATATTCTTTTTTCTAATATTCTTCTGTGAGATGTTGATCTTGTCCTGGACTGAAGTTATTCAAATTCTTATTTCATACCAATATTATTCAAAAGGTTACCATATTGTTTTTTTGAGTCTGACTTTAGTAAATAGGTATACTAATTAATTTAGGTACTCCAATATCTATACTTTGCAGGACTGTCTTTCATTATCAAATAAATCTGGTTGATTTAACTAATTTTAAAATTTAAGTTTTTAAGTTAAAGGCAAGCCCTTTTTAAAGTTAAAGGCAATTTTTGCAATACAAAAGCAAAATTGTGAATTTCCGCAATAGCCTAACCTTACGTAAAATTTTATAAAGTTTTTTTTATTATTATACTTAATGTCGATTAGACGCATATTTTTTCGAAACCTTGGTAAAAACCAGACCAAGGGCGGGCCAGACTCGCGAACGAAGATTTTGGTACCATCATTTTTCGACCAAATATTTATTTTACTTTGGTCGAAGCCATCATCTGTAAAAAACGGCAAAAGAATCACTATTGTTGTATGTGAGCCCCTCTTAACTATTTATTTTATTTTAATTATCTATCTTTAAAGTAATTATATAACTAAATATTCTATAACTATACTCTATAATTGAGACAAACTGAATGATTTGTTATGGGACCGAACGACAAGTGTATTACATCGAATAAAAAAATAATCATCAAAATTGGTTAATCCAGTCAAAAGTTATAAGGTAAAAAACATAAAAAAGTAATTACATAACTAAATATTCTATGTAGACAGACAGACAAACAGACAAGAGTTTAAAAAAATACAGTTACTATTCTTTAAATTTTCGTTCACCGTTTACATTAAAATATTCAAACTTACAACTAACAAAACAAAAAAACTTGCGTCGCATTAACGCTGAGATTGTCAACTGGCTGCGCAAGCGTAAACCGGTTTTTTCAATCTCGCCGCGTACGCGACAAGCGGCCAGTGGTCATATACACATGTCTCCATCATACGTATGTCTAAGGAATAAAAAGTTTCATACAAACTTTTATCCCCTATTTCACCCCCTTCGGGGTAAAATTTTGAAAAATCATTTCTTAGTGGATGCCTACATTATAAGAGACATACACGCATATATATATATATATATATATATATATATATATATATATATATATATATATGTGTGTGTATATATATATATATATATGTATGTATATATATATATATAGATTAATATAACTATTTAAATTTTATCTTCTATACATACATACAAATAAATAAAATTGGAGCGTCTGTTTGTAATATTAAAATAACCGCTTTTTACTAAATGCATAGGATATACACCGTACATATACCAAAATAACATTTTCTACAATTTTTGTCTGTCTATCTGTCTTTTTGTTCCGGCTAATCTCTGGAACAACTGAACCAATTTTGACAGGACTTTCACTGGCAGATAAATAATGTAATAAGTAGTAACTTGGGCTATTTTAATTTTCAAAATTTTTCCACTCGGACTAAGACGCGGGCTCAGCTAGTCATTTTTAAAATCATTCTCCTTAAACTTAAAAACCTCTCTAACTCGGGTAATTTTGACCAGAGGAGGAACTTTTTGATGTAAAATTATAAGTTCTACGCATTTTATTCGGAACTTTTTCATAAAAGCACAAAACGCTTTAATTTTTTTCAACACTTGCCGGTGGTTGCCGACCAAATTACTTTTACACATTCATTTTCATATCATTAAGACTACATTATATGCCAAATGTAAAGAAGAGTGACATATTTTGATTTAAAACTTTATTTTACTGGAGTAAGATACTAGTTTCAGTTTTTTGTGCATAAGCCAAAGTGACAACCCTAGCGCGACCGCCGAGTTTAGGTATAAAAAGTGAAGTACATACATAAGTTTGTCTTCTGTTAATCTCTTCTATATTCTGTGCCGAAGAAGTCTCACAGTAGTTTCGTACCTACAGGTTATAAACGGAACCCTATTGCTAAGACTCCGATGTCCATCCGTTTGTCCGTCTGTATGTCACCAAGGTGTATCTCATGAATCGTGATAGCTAGACAGTCAACATTTTCGCAGATGATGTTATTTCTATTTCCGCTATAAAAACAAACACTAAAAACAGAACAAAATAAGTATTTAAAGGGGGCGCCCATACACCAATTGTCGTTTTTATAGATAATGGTATGGAACAATTCGTGCGCAGCTTTTTAACTTCCCGCTACGTTTGTAGATCAGGAAGTTACTGATTTTCCACGTTTTGAGGTCCTAGGAACCTATTTCGATTTTCATATGACGTCAGTATGTCTGTATGTATGTGCGTGTGTGTGTGTGTGTGTGTTTATGTGTATGTATGTGTGTATGTAAACATCTCGTAGCTTTTGAACAGCTTGACCGGTTGAAATGCAGTTGATGGCATTCGTTGAGTACCGCTCAACTTAGATTTTCTGAAAATTTGAACTAATTAAGGATATTAAGTTAAGGATAGTTAAGGATATTTTGTGAAATTTAAAAAAACGGGAATTGTCATTGACGAAAAAATAAAAGAATTAGGGTTTTTTCCGACATAACTTCGAGATTTTCAAACAATCATTTTTCGACCTTTTACAATATTTCAGTACTTAAAAAATTACGTCAAATTTAGTTTCAGAAATCAAAATTCACTTAAATTTTCAAAAGTTACAGCTTATCAAAATATTAATATTTTGTTTTTTTACAGCATACTAACAACTTTTAGGCTAATATATGGATCGATTAAAAATCTAATCGCTTTTCTTCGGCGAACGGCGACATTTTTCAGCCTATAGATTACGTAACTAAAACATTTTAAATCTCAAACATTGCGTTGAATGCCATTCGAAAGATCAAGATCGAATATCATTTCCAAAATATACAGCTTTTCAAAAATAAAATTACTGTCATTTATAACAAAGTTTAGATTTTTGAACTCGGAAAAAAAATCTATGATTGGCTAGGTATAGTTTTTGTTCCTTTGAGCCTAAAGTGCCTCAATCAAGCGGGAAGTTTCAAGGATGACCTTCAGGGTCAACTGGTTTACAGATTTTTTTATATGTACACACTTGTACGTTTTATATGTACCTACACCAAATGCATCTTGCAGCCTGTTACATTATATTTTTTTATAAATCCCACGAACAACTTATTTCTTATATGGTATTCCAGGTCATCATCTTTCCGTGTGCACAAATTTTACCCAAGTTGGTCCCCCTTTTTTCGTGATTGATTAACAGACATAAAAACATACAAGATTTTACATTTACAATATGTATGGAATGGGAAATCATAAGATAGCAAACAAGCTCCTGGTAGAAAGAAACAACCATCCTCTATAGACACCAAAGATGTTAATGGTGCGTTACTATCCATATGGCAGGATGGTATTGCCACTTACCTACATAAGTTTACCAGCTACCTTATCCTCCAGATCGGTACAATGAGTGACAAGAATAGGTAAAGCGTTGGTGCCAAAACCAGGCGAGACGTTGCAGAACTCTACCACCTAGTAGTCACGATGGCAGTGACACGTATATCCAATCTTTCGCCTCTTACGCACTACCTGGCAGAATGACAGATGGTACTTCAAAAGGGGCCCGAACCAACTCGGGGTAGTTTAAGATATGTACCTCGCAATCACGTCTTCCTATATTATGTCATAACAATTCTTTATATCTACTCTAAACTAATACTACATAATACAAACATTTAATCCAAATAAAAATTGTCAACTCAGCAAATCGTCCACCTTACCCAAACGAAGCGCGTAATACGAAAAACCAATACAGAGAAATTCAAAATAGTCAATTCGCAAATTCTACTAAACGGCACACAGCTTCAGTAAGGGAAATAAAAATTTTGTACGACAAACAAGCAATCAGTAGCATTTGCGTACTCAGGCTAAGTAAACATGCTCGAGCGGCCCGGGCCTGTCGAAGTGCTTGTCAAAGACTGCTCCAATTCCCTCGACGAATTTTTTGTACAAACTCGGAGGCGGTTCAATTGGTACTTAACATTTAACATTGCATTGAAGAATCAATAAGTAAACAACCCGAAATTTTAAATGTTAATAAATATCTTTACGACGGTTTTTACTTCCCGATTGTTTTAACGTTTAAATGATCTCCAAAGTTTTTCCTTCACGTATTAATAATATATATGACTGCGGGCTAATTATTGATTAGTTTCGATTATAAATTACGAAATTATTACATACGATTTATCCTAACTTGATTTGTCAACATCGATTTGGATTCATTCGATTTTGTAATCGATGATATTAAAAGTTACTAAAATAAGAGCGGGTTACCCTGAATAGAGTAGTAGATGTCGCCACGAGTAATGGCGGTCGTCGTCAGCATTCCCGAACCTCCCGATTTTACGGGAAATCTGCTGATTTTACACTTAATTTCCCGAACTTCCGATATAATTTCTCCCGACAAATAGGTGGGTGATTCTCGCGCTTCGATTTGAGTATTTGAGTGTAGAAAATGACCGTAACCCAGGTAAAATGAACGCATCCTAATCGTCTCATTGAGAAATCTTTGGTCAGAACTCGGGGGTTTAAGAATGTGAAACCATCAGTCATCTTTGTCTATCAAAACGTTTTATTACCTTTAATTTGTTACAGTAAGTGGGTTTTGGTTCCTATTCAACAGGTTTAGAAACTTGCTTTCTTTCCTTGGTTCAAACCGGTTTATCTGTCCTGTCAGTGAAATTAAGATTAGTCAGTTTCGCATGTTTACACAACACAAAGTAACTAATTTTTGAGCTTTGTTGCTAATATTTGAAAAATGTATGAGTTCATTTGACTTTGAATACAACCTTAATTTGAGTTTAAATTAAAAATATACGCAAAAGTACAAGGGAGATTGGGAAAAAGTTACGCATTAAAAAAAACTGTTTCCAGTCGCCTCTGTGTTCTAGTAATCCGGTGTCAGTTCACCACCAGTAAAGCCACATGAGTTCCCGGGTTCTATTCCCGGATCGGACAATTCAAAAATGAGTTTTTTAAATTGCCTAATAAAAACAATATTTCCCGGTATTGGGTAGGTGTCCGGTTGGCGATAGGCTTGCTACTTATCACATTGTGGGATTAAGTATCTTCGGCTAATCGTGGCTACACTGCTTGTACCTCTGCTTACCACTTCGGGGATACGGGCATAAGGATGCTTTTTTTACTATATTACATTTCTTATGTTTTCCTCTCGTAGGAGTTGAGAAACTTAGTTTTAACCTACGAAGACCGTTCTCACTGATCCGTATTCTTATTTGCCATCGTCATGAATATAAATACCTACAGAATTAATGTTACCTACTTCTACTTTTTAAATAATTCGATAGCTAACAGCAAATGGTTCTTTGGATTTAAAGAAAAAATTCTTTCTATCATAAGATAGCAAACAAGCAGATGGGTCTCCTAATGGAAAGAGTCAACCATCGCCTATAGACACCAAAGATGTTAATGGTGCGTTGCTGTCTTGTGGCGAGGTCTAATGACACATGCATAAGTTTACCGGCTACCTTACCCTCCAAACCTGAACACGACAGCGACAAGCACTGATGCTATTGCGGCAGGAATAGGTAACCTGACCCTGCCGACTGCCGCGACAATGCAGAACTCTACCACCTAGTAGCCACGATGGTGACTCGCATAGCCAATCGGTCGCCTTTTACGACCTGCCTGGCAGAACGGCAATTGGTATATTCTTCAAAGGAGCCCAGAACCAACACGGGGGAATGATGGATTGGATGGAAAGAGAAACCATCGCCTTTAGACACCAAGATGTTAATGGTGTGCTGCTATCCGCGTGGCGGAATTGCAATACCACATGCGTAAGTTTACCGGCTGTCTTACCCTCCAAACCGGAACACGATAATGGCAAATATTGATGCTATTGCGGCAGGAATAGGTAAGGTAAGTTTTTTTATCACACATCAAAGTTCTACGTACGCAACGAAAATGGAATTAAGTCGAAACGTTTTTATAGCGATGATTTTTATGATTTTAAAAGTTCTCTTTTTTCCGCAAGACTACGCCGCTCGTCTTCAAAATGCTTTTGGGAGAGAAGCACCTTGTTTGAACACCGTGAGGCGTTGGTTTGCTGATTTTGTGAGAGGTCGAGTTTCTTTACATGACGAATTTCGTGAAGGGCGGCCTTCAACTGCCGTCAACAAAAATTATGTGGCTACTGTTAAGCGGTTAATCGAAGAAAACAGGTAAGGGGGTGACACCATATATCCGGACGAGACGTTGTGGAAATCTACCACCTAGTAAGTACTTCCATATGATTTCTTAAATTAATTCGATCTGCAGGACGTAAACGTTCACAGAAGGAAGTTGGCTTTTCATACGTGATGTCATGGCAGGAATTCTTTTTACCTGATAAGACAAACCTCACAGATTTTTGGATTAACAGCCACTGCTATGGCTTACGTTAGGAAGGAGGAAGTAAAAGGCACTGTTAAGGCTTCCGTTAGGAAGGGGTAAGGTCGTAAGGTAAGGTTGAATAGGTAATGTAGCTGGTGAGGTAGGCTATGGCAATAAGCACGGATTAAACTGGATACGCCTTTCAAGGCTATTTCTTAGGTCGTCGGTGTCGCTTGCATTTACAGAGAGAAATACAGTGTTATAATACTTAACGATGAAATAAAATCACTCCAATGGTATTCCTTATGCCTTAACTTTTTATTCAACACGAAACATTTTGCGCCCAACACCGTGCCTATTAGTATTTTTGTGGTCTGTAGTAATAATTCAGACGTCGTAAGCTAAGGTAGTAAGGTAAGATCGTAAGTTAATTTTATTATGTAGGGTAATCGAGGTAAGGTAGTGTAGGGTAAGGTCGACGGATAAGGTAGTGACGTGTTCAGGTATGGAAGGGCAGGTAGCCGGTAAACTTACGCATGTGAGTGGCAATTTAGTTTCCATCTTTAATATCTTCACTACAAGCGATAGTTATGTCTTTCCATTAATGGGATAAAATAGGAAGTATACATAAATAAATATTCACGGGACAAATTACACTTACTCATCTAACCCCAAAGTAAGCAAATTATTTGCTTGTGTTATGGGTGTTAAGTCAACGATACTAATACACAGAAATATACAGGTGTAGCGTTAGTATTCTAAGTGGGTATTTGTGTTTCTTTATGACCAGACTAGTGTCTTGGTAGGTTCACGGGGTATCATTATACCACTAATTCGTCATTTTATCATTCGCGCCCCGTATTTAGGCAGTATTTGTGTCCCATAGCGCGCTAGGTGATTACAGTTTTATTAAATTCTTTGAAAGCTCAAATCCATTTTACCGTTTCACTATAACATATGCATTTACATCAGCAGTGGGATTTTAACTTTTTATTGTAAGTACGCCGGTGCGTATACAGCAAATCAAACCAAAAGTCAATAAATGGCAGACCATGAATGACCAGTTTGTAAATCCTCACTGCCACATTTTTGAAAGTGTAATGACAGTCACTCGTTTCCTGGGATAACCGAGACCTAGATTTATGTGTTTCTTTTAGGCACTAGTATACTTCGAACTTCTTAATTTTTTACTTACTATACTTCTAACTTTTCTTAATCAGGCATACACAAATTTAATTATTTTATTAGCAAGAGATTCAATGTGTATTTTGTCGCTACAATCATCATAATCTATACATATAACAAAATCTTAGGAAAGTCAAAACTGTACTTTGAGTATTTTTTAAAAGAATACTTGGGGCGTGATCTACAATCGATATCGAAGCCAAAAATATAGTTTTTAGAATTTTTGTCTGTTTGTCTGTATGTATGACCGGGGTAAACTCAAAAAGTACTGCATGGATTTTCTTCAAATTTTACATGAATATTTAAGATATTACTGACAGGTCGGGTCAACATATAGGCTACATATTATCACGCTATCACCTACAGGGGAGGAGTAAACGAAGTCCGCGCGGACGAAGTCGCAGGCAACAGCTAGTATATATTATTTTTAAAAGATGTTTTTTCCTGAAGTGGTTCGATCTATTTAACTACTTCACCAAAAAAAAAAATACCCAGTTAAAGCTCATGTTTTCTACTTTGAGCGAAAAATATACAAAAATTCGAAAAAAAACTTTTCGTTAATGAAAAATTAATTAAATATATTTTATATGAGCGCCATCTGTGGGTGATACATCAAACATCTTAATAGAGTTTTATACTTGTAAAACGCTAGATGGCGCCGTGCAAAATATTCACACGGGTCAGGTAGTTATTATAATGTTTATATTAATAATTCATTACTGTGATAAGTCTGAAATTCAACTAGTTTAATTATGTTTTTTTTTATGACAATATTTTAGCCATTCCAAAGCTTTCAGTAAATTTCACTTGCTTGTCACATAGTCATTTTGTTATGTACACTTGATAAAAAAGAGTAGTGTTAACAAAAATTAAGAAGGAATTATGTTGGATAACCTTAAAATACTACCCTATGATCAACAATTTTGCAAATGTAGTTTGGAGTATTTTCTTTTTTTCTGTCATCTCTAAGCTTTTGCTGCTTTAAAGGTATTCTGCGTCAAAAAAATAAAACAAATTAAAACTTAAATATTTAGGGACTAATCTAAACACTTTACGCTAAACGCTAACCACAGAATACTGGAGATTAACAGAAGTCAATGTACATACAAGTAATATTCGAGCAACCCACACATAGACACCTTATGGACGCGATATCTCGGACTGGTGCGGAACAAACTGTCCCGAACCATTCCGAGATATCGCGTCCGTGAGAGGTGTCTATGTGTGCTATGCTAATATTACTTGTATGTATATTGACTTCTGTTAGTCTCTAGTATTCTGTACTTTAACAGTTTTTAGAAGTAAATCTCTAGAGTGACATCAATTTCTAATACGATCAATATTTAAAAAATATATATGTATCTGCCTAAAAGTTACAATAGAACTCAAACCAAAAACCAGCAAAAACAAGGCAAAATATCAATAAGTTTGAAACTAAAAGCAAAGAAATCGGCCGAAAATAGTAACCATTTGAAATTGGCAAAATCCGACTGTGGCCCAGCGGCCCCCATTTCTGATACCTGGATCTACAACCAATTTTCATCGTCGCAATGATAGTAGTCAAAAGTTTATCCGTCCAATCCGTCATACAAAATTGAATATTTTTTTAACATTTTCTTATAATAAATTTACGTATCTTAGCATTAACATTCAATCTCGTGGATCTAAATCCTAATTTTCGTATTTAGATATTGTTTTTTTTAGTAGATGTGTATATGCTATAGAAAGAAGGGCGCAAATGGAATACACCCCATCAATCTAGATATTATGTTAATAATTTTTCTTTATTATAGTTTTAATTTGAATGGTTTTCTGAAGTTATTGCTGTAATAATTACTATTATTATATTACAGATTGTTTAATAATGCACACATGTATATGCATACTTAATGTAAATTAAGGTACCTAAATATAATTATAACTATGATTTTTTCTTGTTTATTTCTGATTAAGAGGCTGTTTGTAATTTTTGTAGCTCTGAATTGAAAAACAAGGTCTCATATACATTTTTTTTTAATATTATAAGATAGCAAACAAGCAGATGGGTCTCCTGATGGAAAGAGTCAACCATCTCCTATAGACACCAAAGATGTTAATGGTGCGTTGCTATTTTGTGGCGAGGTCTAATTCCACATGCATAAGTTTACGGGCTACCTTACCCTCCAAATCGGAACGCGACAGTGACAAGCACTGACGCTATTGCGGCAGGAATAGGTAAAGCAGTGGTACCAGACCCGGTCGACCCGATGCAGAACTCTACCAACTAGTAGTCACGATGGTAGTGACGCGCATAGCCACTCGTTCGCCTTTTACGACCTGCCTGGCAGAACGACAGTTGGCCTATTCTTCAAAGGGCCCGGGTCCAGCACGGGGAGAACACAAATTCAAAAACTCTTTCATACCTCCATAAGAAAGTAAATCCGATTAGTACTTGTACACCTAACGTTTTGTGCTTATAAAATTTCAGTTTCATGTACCAAATCCTCTTTGTGATTTCAGACCTAGTCAATAATCTACCACTTTTATATATGTAGATATTCCCCAACGTAAAAATTATCGTCAACATGTATAATGGCAATCCCTATATATTTTTAATTACTATGCAATTTCGATGAGTCATTAGTTCCGCTGAACGTCTCACACCGAGCTCCACGCTGACCTAGATAGAAACTATTTGTGCAAATCTCATAAAATTGAATTTCCCTTTGAAATTTTAATATACTCGCCGTTATGAGTTTTTAATTAAAGTCGTATTAACATGAGAACTATGCTCTTATATATTTGAAAATAATAGCCAGTTTTCTGCTATGGCTGTTATATTCCATCTTGGATAGTAGGAAGCCCATGCCCAGTGGCGTAGCGTGGACTAATATATATGTGGCCAAAGGCCCCTTTCCGTTCGTTCCCAAAATCTGCCCAAAAACACGTGCCAAGTTGAAATAAGCGAGAAGCTATCTTGTCTTTATAACGCGTTAACTTAGGATGTAGGAGTTGTTTTGTTTGTATTTCTGATACAGAAGAGTGAGGAAAATATTTTTCAGGCTTTTATTTAATTCAAAAATAAACAATGATTTTAAATCAGGTAGTGCGAGGCCCCTTTAGGTGCGAGGCCGTGGGCGAAGTCCCACTTCGCCCACGTCTAGCTACGCCACTGCCCATGCCCATTAACAATATTTGGTGCTTACTGGCAAAGTTTGCCTTGTATCGTCAGAAAAGCAATAATGTAGACAACATTATTGCTATTCTATGTTATACTTAACTCTAACAATATAAATACTTAGCAGTTACTCGCAACATCGTTTACGTGATCAAAAATCATTACACTCTTGAGTAATATAGCTTTCTAAAGATAAAATAATTTTTAAAATCAGTCGAGTAGTTTTGAGTTAAATCGTAACAGACAAACAAAAACAGATTTGCATGCTGGCTATAGCGAAATTGGCTTGTTTACTAACAAATTAAGAGATCTTGTTACCCTATTTCAGGCTAATAAAGAAATTTAAATTTAAAAATCAAATCTTTCCTCTTTATAAAATTAGTTTAGATGCTGCATGCTTTAACAAATATTATCACACCGGTCCTCTTACGGACAAGTTAGAGTAAGTAAACGTCAAAAGACATTGCGGTTCGCCACAACTCATCGGCTTTTTAGTTGATTTATTGTTGAATAACAAATCAAAACCTTGTTGGTTCGCTGTTGGTTGGCCCCTTTTATAGAATAGACCATCTGCTATTCTGCCAGGCATTTCGTAAAATACGAAGGATTTGCTGTACCATCGTGACTACTAGATGGTAGAGAGGTTTCACAACGTCTCGCGGGGGTATTAGGTACCACCGCCTTGTTAAAATTAATGTTCGTTTCTTAAACCTGCCGTAAGTCTTAAAATTGATTGGTATTACCGCGCGAAAGGTATATAGAAACTCTACAGTTGTAGTAGTAGATACGTACGGGCAATCGTTCGCTTTTTACAAACTACTTGGCAGGAAGGCTATTCTTTTGTTTGCAAATACTTTAAAAGTAGTAAAAAAAGAAAAAAGTATCTTCACGCTCGTATCCACGAAGAGGTAGGCAAAGGTACAACAAGTGCAGCCACGATTAGCCGAAGATACTTGGTCCCATATGATTGGTGGCAAGCCTATTGCCAGCTGAACTTTCCAATCCCGGGCAACGTCATTTTTATCTAAAAACTTTTTTTTTTAAAAAGAGGGCAAATGGACAGGAGTCTCACCTGATGGTAAGTGATCACCGTCGCCCATAGACAACCACACTATCAGAAGATTTGTAGGTGCGTTGCCAGCTTTTTAAAAATGAATAGGCTCCTTTCTTGAAGGTCCCTAAGTAGTAGGTATCCGCTTGCAAAAACCCCCGCCAGTAATTGGTTCTACAGAGGAATAGTGTGGGGCAAAAAGTGTCTCCAGAATTGCACAGTTGTGGATTTCCAGACATTGAGATGGCGAGGGTGATATTTTGAATTTTGTCGCGATGTCCGATGCTGAAATTTTGCGGCAGGAAATAATCCAAACGGTTCCTCGGAGCACTCCCCATGATAAATCCGATAAAAGATGCAGAGCGATGCACTGAAAAAACCTCTTGTAGTAAACACGAACACCAGACCATTGAAAAGACAACAGAGACGATTGAAAAGAAAAATCAATATTCAGTACTACTAGATTTTTCGAAATTATTTACTTATGCTCCACTCTTAGGAAATGTTGGCTACGCCTTTGCTCCTAACTAAATAGACAGTAGTCCCAGCAACAAACTTTTTTTGATTAATATTAAGCTGAATTTTTGTGGACAGTTTCGTTTTGACGAGACGCCCATCTTTTCTATCTTCCAAAAATCTCGGATCGGGTAACTAACCGCTCACATCACTTTGGTAACTAATGAGATCTCTTACAAAATGCCGTTAATACACTATGGTCTCTACAGGGACCAAAGCTAACTTCATACAAAAAAAACAACATTTTCACTATTTACCAGTTTTAATACAATACTCTATGGTATTTTATCGTTTTCGAACGAAACATTGTATAGAATAACATCCAATTGGCATTCTTTTTTTAAATACGCTCTTGGGGAACAATAAAAGAACTTAGTTCGCCATTTTGATTCGTGCTGTGTGTTATGTGTTGGTTGAACTTTATGATACAGGTTAATTTAAAAGTGTTTTGGCGTATTAATCAACAAGTAAACTTTATTTATAATCAAGATTAGTTCAAGATCTAACAGTTTAGATAATAATTTTGTCAAAAAACCGTAAATATCAATTAATAAAACATATATTTCGTTAATGACCAACTTAATGATATCAGCGCTTTGTGTATGACGGTACCTATTTTTATTTTTTTTCGTAAATTTTAGTGTTGATATCTATGATCTCAAAAAAATCATATGATGTGAATGTGAAATATCCTAAGCAATATTAAAAAAAAATAACATAGCTGTAAAATTGAAAAAGAAATAAATTATTTAAAAATTACGAAAAAAAAATACGTATTAATTATGAAAAAAAGATATTAATATTTACGTAAATAAATATTTTTGTACTATAATATATGTTGTTTATTTTTTTTCCGTATGTATATGTTTACCAATTATATAAAAAAAATATAAAAAGCATAGGTCATCGATTTACTTTTGAATTAAAAATCCTCGACTAACAAGTAATCATATTATTCTCAGTGTCGTGTTACACCTGAATTATTTTGTAGCTTAAGCCATTTAAATTAAACAATTCTAACACCAGTGTATTGCAGTGCTCAAGACCTCTTAAAAAATATACGCTTTACAGTATCGGATTCAATTCAAACAACTCACAAAACAATTTTTGTGACCACGGTCCATCGGAACGGACTCGAAACGCGTGCGCGTAACGGTCCGTGTGTTTTTAGAAAAAAATACGAAAATGGCTGGTGGTGTGAGCGGCTAATAAAAAAATAAAACTTAGTGTTGGACTAAGAAAACGTGTAGGACAAAGTAACTCTTTCCGTTGTGAGAAAATTAGGTTGTTTTTAAAATTTATTAATATCAATTTAAAAATCTCATAATTCCGAATCTTTAGGGTGGAGGACTTGTCAGAAAAACCATCGAATGTATAGAACAAAAGCTTTTTCGTGTTTTTCATAAAATAATCAAGCGATTAAAGCAAAAAATAATTATTGTTATTGATAAAATATATTTTCTTCATCAAACTGAAATATTCGAAGCCCCCTAACTTTATTAGTTACCTGACTGGAGATTTTCACTACATCAGGTGCACTACATCATCGACCACAACACTTACATCCGTTCTGGTTGCTTCTCTTTCAAATACCAAAACTTTAGTTTTCTTCGCATTCAAATGTAAGCCCATACTCTTACAATCTTCATTCATAACTGTGACCAGTGTTTGCAGCTCAGATGGAGTTGAGCCTAAAAGTACAGCGTCATCTGCATAAAGCAGGCAGTTCACCACTAGATCACTCATGCGCATTCCCACATTCAATGACCTCAATCTTTGAAGACACTTATCCAGATATAGAATAAACAGACGAGCTGACAACACACAACCCTGCTTGACGCCGATATTGACATCGAACCAGGGCGATATGTTGCCGTCCACCCGCACACATGCTTTGCAATCCCAGTAAATAGATTGCAAAGCACGCAGCAGACGCCTATCTATCCCATAACTGGGTAAAATGTCCCAAAGTTTCTTTCGCACAACTCTATCAAACGCTTTCTCCAAATCCACAAAACCGCAGAAAACCTTCTGGCCGACAGCCAGATGCTTCTCTACGATGTTGCGGAGTGAGAAAACTTGATCCATACATCCTCTTCCAGATCTGAAACCCCCTTGTGCCTCCCACAACATTCCCTCGGACTTCCCTTGCATTCTCCTTTCAATGATCTTACCATACACCTTCGATGCTAAGCTGATCAAATTGATGGCCCTATAGCTATTGCAGTCTATACGTGAGCCCTTGCCTTTATACAAGGGCACGATGACCGCGCGCCGCCAGTCTTCGGGTACTCTACCGGTCCTCCAACATGTATTGCAGAGGACCCAAAAAGAGTCCCAGACGGTAGGACCACCGTATTTGATCATCTCAGCAGTCACCTTATCTATTCCCGCAGCCTTTCCGTTTTTCATACTTCTTATCGCCCATACGATCTCTTGCATAGTAATGTCCTGGCACGCTTCCACCGTCTCCGAGTAACTTACTGAGTCAGAGACGGAGACAGCGTCCTGAACAGCGTCATACATATCTCCAAAATATTCACTCCATCGTTTTAACACGCTTTCTGTGCTTGTAAGAATGTCACCATCCTTAGATTTAATCCTATTCATTCTGGAGGCTGCCGAACAACTCCTAGACTTCTTCACCTCCCTCCAAAAAAGTTTGGTGTTTGCCTCGAAGTTGCTCGCCAGTCTCTCTTCCACTTTCAAACATTCTCTTTCAAGCTTTTCTTTCACTAAGGTTTTGGTGGCATTCTTACAACAACGATACAATTCTTTCTTCTTGTCTTTCATACCATCATTCGCTTGCAAACATGATACATAGTCTAGCCATGCTTTCTTCTTTCTCTCAATCGCAGCTTTCATTTCATCATCCCACCATGCATCTCCTTCCATTGACTTGCACAGTTTTGCACTACCACATACTTCTTTCGCGGCTACTATCATACTATCTTTCAAAACTTTCCAACATTCGTCTACATCCAAGTCCGGTAGGTTCACTTTCGCCAACCTATCTCGAACCTGAATCTCATACATACTCCTTATACTCGGGTCTTGCAACTTTTCGCTCTTTATCCTTTCAAGCTCTCCGAATGGAACACGCTGTCGCCAATGTCGCCACTTCTTAAACAGACCCCTATATCGGCTTATTACCAAATAGTGGTCCGTTTCCAGATTGGGACCTCTGTAGGCTCGCGTCTCCATTAAACAACTGCGGAGTCTACTATCAATCAAAATCAGATCTATCACACTCTTTTGGTCATTCCTTCTCCATGTATACAAATGTATGTCCTTATGAGGGAATATTGTGTTAGCCACAAGAAGATTCCTTTCCATGCATAAATCCACAATGTGCTTACCGGCGTCGTTCACTCTACTGTCACCATACGGACCAAGTACGGCATCGAAACCAGGCCGCTTAGTCCCGACCCATCCATTCAAATCACCACACAAAATGACTCTTTCATTGTCATCAACCATATCCAGAACATCCCTTACAGAATCCCAAAACTTTTCCAGGTCACTGGGCGACGAAGAGCTTAC
The DNA here is from genome assembly GCA_036924255.1 of Apodemia mormo. Taxonomy (NCBI): domain Eukaryota; kingdom Metazoa; phylum Arthropoda; class Insecta; order Lepidoptera; family Riodinidae; genus Apodemia; species Apodemia mormo. Next base: position 19,912,215 of record JAUPFN010000018.1, read on the forward strand.
CGGTGCATACAATGCGACCAAAAAGACTCTCGTGATTCCCAGTTTGATCCGGACCCAGAGAAGTCTGGAGCCAGCCATCCCATAATCTTTCAGACATCACTTCCCCCTGCCTTTTTTTATACGTGATGCATCCAGTTGTGCCAGTGAAGCGTATGTGCCTTGAGTGCTCGGGTCTGCGGTGAGTAGAGACGAGCAGAATATGCGCGGTCCTCGGTGAGTCGGGACGAGTGCGCTCCGCTGTGGTTCGCAATGAGTCGGAACGAGCGGAACAGAGTTGCTGCATGGAGATCCAGTGAACGTTGGCAGTTCGAAGTGGATTCCGGAAAGCGTAGATGAGGCGTAGCTTGTGAAGCTGGCTGATGCTGTTGGAAGCAGAAGAGGTATCAGGAGATGCTGATGATCAGAAGGTTGTAGCGTACTGTTTTGTCGAGGGTGTAGCGTTGGTTACGGTAAGGCGGGCGTTGAAATTTGTATCGCAGATCACCGCCTTTGGCTGTGCTAATTGTCGTTTCCCGATTTCTTCAAGGAACAGGGTTGGACGCACTTCAATTTGTTGTGATAACAACATAACCTTTAAATTTGTTGTGATAACAACATAAGTTATTATTAGAATAACCTTGTTGATGTAGCATTCTATGCGAAACTGACCTAAATTTAGCATAAAATTTGCCGCGTTGCTTTTTCTTCCGATTAAGCGCATTAATTTCTATTTGCATTTTTGTTATTGCGCAGATATTTCAGTAATTGTGCTACATTCTGTGTTTTGTTTTGAAATGGTCGCGATCTCGTTTAGCCTGTTGTTATCGTAAATCTTATCGGCAATGTTACCTAGGTTTTCCAGAGGCACGGTGGGATCGCCAATACCGAGGTCAATGAAGGAGGAAGCTGCCGGGTCCAAAGTAGACGAATGACGTCATCACTGAATTTTACCTCGATGTGTCTCCTTACTTCCCTCAAGAGCTGCGAAGGTTTAAGGTCTCATAGGTCAAGTCCAGAGAAAAGTTTCTGAAACAGCTGTTCCTGTGACTCCTCGTAACAATCAATGAGACGTTCCTTGATTGTGTTGTATTTATTAGTTTCTGGTAGATTTGTAATACTATCGCTTACTTGTAATATTTCGTCCTTGCCTAGCTTGGCCACGATGAGGTTGTATTTCACCATGTCGCTGTTTTTCTGAGGGCCTCCTTGAGGGCTTCTACCTAAACGAACCATAAGCGTCGATAATCTCTCCAAAAATCTGGTATTCTTGTCGTCGTGGATACCACTGCGATTTCCATGGATTTTGCTATTGCTGAAGGGCTTCTGCATGAAGTTAGTGCTAGGGTGTTCATTTTCCTTTTTGCGTGTTCACTGGTCGGTGGTCGGTCCAATATTACGTCGACTAAATGACAGTTACACATCGGTTAATAAATGTGTTTATTAAACTGTTAATAAATCGGTTAATAAATGTGTTTTACTAGGTAGTAGAGTTCTGCATTGTCTCGCCCGGGTCTGGTACCACCGCCTCACCTATTCCTGCCGCAATAACGTCAGTGCTTGTCGCTGTCGTGTTCCGGTTTGGAGAGTAAGGTAGCCGGTAAACTTATGCATGTGGCATTAGATCTCGCCACAAGATAGCAACGCACCATTAACATCTTTGGTGCCTATAGGCGATGGTTGACTCTTTCCATCAGGAGACCCATCTGCTTGTTTGCTATCTTATGATATAAAAAAAAACTAATTACTTAATCTGGGTTTTACATTAATCTTATATACTAGAGATTCATGTGTATGCTGCGTGATATAATGTGATAACGATGGCGGGATAAGTGTGAGCGTGTTTTATCATTACACGTTACAGGGTACTTGAGAAGGGGGGGATTAATTGAGATAAAAACTATCCTATCTTTTAAGTTGAACCAAACAGTAGATATCTACAAAGTTTCATTGAAATCGGTTCAGTAGTTTCGGAGTCTATCACGGACAATCAACTTGACAAGTAATTTATGTATAAGCCGAAATTCGACAATAGCTAAACAGTAAAATCTCTTTTAAATTTGGCAACAGATTTTAGACGTAAAGAAAATGGCCAAGTATACATGTGTGTATAATTTCATGAATGTAGTGTGTGTATATTTTTATTGATTTCATGTATTTATTTCTAATGCATGTAATTTAAAAATATCAAGTTTCTGCAGTCCTCCGCAATGTAAACTTTAACTAAGTATACCAATTTTCATCCTACACCGTTCACGCCATTGTCTTAGTAACGAGTAGGTACATAGTTTTTTCCTTTATGTGGTACGCATACGTAAATGTTTTTTCGCGATGGACTCCGATACTATTGAACCGATTTCGATGAAATTTTGTAAATATCTACTGTTTGGTCCAGCTTATGAACCCCCCTCCCCCTCAATTACTCCACCAAAATATTCAATACCAGTAATCTGTATAGCAAAACAACGTTTGTCGGGTCAGCTAGTAGATTAAACATATACCTACCTAGATACTAAAGAAATAGTCAATAATACAATATTAAATTGTAATGATATTAATTTGAAATACATCAAAAGGAATTTCAAACAAGGTATTTTACTGTTTAAAACTGACATTGTATATTAGTGCGAACGATATTACATTTTCAGTACTTTGATCGTTGGAATTCGATTTTCATTATGAAATTCTTAACAATGTCTATATAATTTGCTTGAACAATTTAAAATATTGTAAGACGTTATATGACTGAATGACTGTTATATAAATAGCGCAAGTTATTTTATCCATATAAGTAAACTAAGCAGGTGGACGGCCAAATTCGTAATTGAAGTGCATCGCTTGAAATTTTAAACCATTATCATAATTAAAAGAGCCCTTTTCGAGCACCTCCTAGAAAAACTTGATTACAAGTTACAACTCTTGCTCTGTTTACATTTTGCGCTTATTGGCTCAATTATTTCATATCTCGTACAGTCAAAACCTGTAACTATGTTGATGATACTGTAAATTGGTTAAACAAATCTATCATACAAGTTAATCGTAGAAAAATCGTCCCCACTCTCCGATATATTGAAAACACGTATCACTGGAAATGCCTAGTGGGATAAATATTTTTTATGATAGCAACAAATTTTAAATATGTAGGGTTTAGGACTTATAATTTTATCTTGCATGTGGCAAGTTATTTTTTATAAGAACCTTTTTTGACATGAGATTCTCACCCCAGACCTACTACGGGAAAATAATCCATCAAATAATCGCGGTAAGATCCAGTTAATTATTAATAATTCAGTTGAAAAAAGCCACGAAAGCTTAAAAGTATACATATTAGTGGCCAACATACTACAAAATAACTTGTAAAAAGTTTTATTGAATAAAGAACTTCTGATTTCTGATTATAACTTTGCGAGCCCTTACAAAGATCTGCTTTTTGCTAGTATTAATATAGATTAGTATGGATGAAGGTTAATTTCAGTCAATCATAAAAGAAATTTGAACTAAAATATATTAAACTTAATTCCGAATTCAATTAGCGTAAACTCAGTTTAAAAACAACCTTGCAAATGTCTTAAACCGTTGTAAAAACAAAGACAAATGAACAAAAAGAAAATATATTACATTTATTATGGTATGAATAGTTCAACTTGAACCGAAGAAAACTTGTTTCATTAAGATTAAATTTAGCGTCTGCTTATTAATTCACAGAAACGTCCGTCTTCATGAATTAATTCTGAAAAACTTTTGCAGGCGGATTTCTCTCTACTTTTCAATATATCTTGACAATAATTCAATTTAACTTTAATGTAAATCCTTTCATTACGACACGCTTAATGAATGGTGTATAATTTTGCGAATTTAAATGAGTGTTTTTTAAACTTTCAAATTATAAAATGTTTTCCCTGTATTCACCCGGCCTCTTAGAATAATTAAACCATCTGTAATTCAGCCATGCAGTTCATAAAAGGTTAATTATAGGCCAAAAAATTCACTAACATAGTGATTATGAGGTAGTAAAGTTCCACAACGCCTTGTACGGGTTTGGTACCTACTTACCGTGTTATTTATTCCTGCTGCAATAGCGTCAATGCTTCTCCCTGTCACGTTCTAACTCGGAAAGTAAGGTAGTTGACAAACTTCTATGTGTAATGTTTATTATTTCCATCCGGCGAACTTCTTTGTTTGCTATCGTAAAATATTAAATAAATTTTTCCAATGACTTAAATGTTATTTTACGGTATTAACATATTACTCGTAGTTTCGTTTTTATGAATGCAAAATATTATAACAACAATTTAAAGCACAGTCCTGTTTATATAATTAAAACTTAAAAAAGTATCTTCACGCCCATATCCCCCGGAGGGGTAGGCAGAGGTACAAGTGCACCCACGATTAGCCGAAGATACTTGGTCCCACAATGTGATAGGTGGCAAGCCTATCGCGAACCGGGCACTTTCCAATCCCGGGCAACTTTGTGTTTCTCAGAAAACTGAAAAAACACTTTTTTTTATGTGCCCGACCTGGGAATCGAACCCGGGACCTCATGTGGTCGACGCCAACGCTGGACCACTAGACCACAGAGGCGATTAATAAAACTTATTTTAGTGTAAATCAAAAATAATTTTATTAGAAATTTGTCTTTGTGTTATTCTTGTACCTACATGTTAATTTTATTTGACAGCATGAAGCTAACTTTATCTATATGTTTATTTTATAAAGTAAATACTTGAAAAATAAATAATATAAATATTGCAAGACAAATTATTCGAATTAGTCTAACATCAATAATAACGACACTAATACATTTAAATTCATAAAATATAAATACTCAAAATACTTTAATTGTAACCCCTTTTTATGACAATTGCGTGAACGAAGGAGTTTGAAATTTGGCACAGTAAAAGTTTATATTGCGGAAGACTGTAAAAACCTAATATTTATTTATTTATTTATTTAAACTCTTTATTGCACAAAATATACAACAGGCGAACTTAACGTCTAAAGACATACTTCAACTAATACATATTTTTAAATCATGTAAATTCAATTAAAAAGCATCAGCAAAGGATAGTTGGTTCCAAATTATTTTCTTTTGTGGCGCGGAGATTAAGTTGCATCTGTTATTCAGGTATAATACAGAACTGTTTTTAGTTAGATCATATTTAGTGTGTATTGCGAATTTTATAATGGACAAAAACATCAAACAAAGAGCATATCTGAAATTTTGTATCGCTAATAGAATTATGTATTCGGAGTCCCTGAAACTGTTACAGAAGGCATAGAGTGAAACGTTTTATCGAAAACACGTGCTTATGAGTACACTCCTGGTACGAAGCATTCAAAAGCGGTCGAGATATGATAAAAGATTTGCCTCGTTCTGCGTAGGCCATCAATGTCTTCAACTTAAGTTAACATCACAAAAATGAAGGAAATCCCGACTGAAAATCTTTATTGGACTTTAAGAGAGAAGGCCGCTGAACTTTCTGTGTGTTCTCACGAGTCGGTCCGTATCATATAAAACAGACATGTCGCCGCACTGCTAGTCTCAAAAACCTGAAAAACTCAATCGCATAAAAATCCCTAAGAACATATTAGAGAGAGTCAATTCCGACCTAAAATTTATGAAACGCATTATTACTGGTGACGATACGTGGGTTTACGACTTTGACATATTAATTAGTCAACAAACTTCAGAATAGCTAACTGAAACGACACCGAAAAAACAACGCCAAAGCGGATCAAAAGTCAAAGTCATGTAGATAGTCCAGTAAAAAGTTTAATGAAACCATGATCTGACCAGTTTTGGCGCAATGAGTAAAAATATGTTCATTACTACTTAAATAATTATATTATGAAAGAAATTTTGATTTAAATTAAGGGGAAAGGATGAAAAAAATAAAAAAAGGGTTGAAAAATGCCTTTTTTTAAATAACTTAATAACGGTAGGAAATAGAAAAAAAAGTTTCAAGTATAAGTTGTAGAGAAAAAAAATCTACACAAAAAAGTTCCTCTTCATTTTTTTGTTATCTGCTTTTTTTTAGCTACAAAAAATAAAAATTAAATTTGCTTTGTAATTAATTATAAAAACTTAACAGAATTATTACGGCCCTGTACCATGCAGCGCGCAAATCACATAAATATGTACTAACACCACTACATTTGTTTTCCCATATTTATATATTTTTACATATTTTACTACAAATTTAATTTTTATTTTTTGTAGCTAAACTAAAGCAGATAACAAAAAAATGAAGAGGAACTTTTTTGTGTAGAATTTTTTTCTCTACAACTTTGACTTGAAACTTTTTTCTATTTCCTACCGTTATTAAGTTATTTAAAAAAAAGGCATTTTTCAACCCTTTTTTTATTTTTTTCATCCTTTTCCCCTAAATTTAAATCAAAATTTCTTTCATAATATCATTATTTAAGTATTAATGAACACATTTTTACTCATTGCGCCAAAACTGGTCAGATCATGGTTTCATTAAACTTTTTACTGGACTATAGACTTTGACTTTTGAGTTCGTTCTCTGTTTTATTACTATGGCGGCATTGATATATAAAAACCCAAGATACACAATCAGTGTCTCAAAAACGTCTTCTAAGAATGAGTGCACAATTTAAAATTGTGCACTTACTTCAAATAGAAGCCCGTCGCTCACGTCACTGCCCGCGCGTCAAAAATACAGAATTGTTCTCTGATAAATTGTAAAATACAGCATCATGAACGTTAAAAAAATATAAGATATTGTATTTTCGGTAAGTATAAGAGTTTATCGATTTATTTTTGTCGTTTATATTACTAAATATAGGGTGTAATGTATGATTTTCATTTTATTTGTCTTAAAAATGTACTCGACGCTCTAACTATAATACGACAAAATTTCAATGGTCACTTTTTCAGTAAAAGGACAGTGTAGTAGTCGAATAATACAAATTGATCCTGTTATTATTAGTGGAGTCGATTTTTTTCATTAATAAGTTAATTTTTTTAATAAGATTAATTTTTTTCATTAATAATTTTGAATACCTTTTATAGTTGTTAACCAACTGCCAAAAGAGAAGAGGACATCAATTTGATGATTTTAAAATGTTTGATTATATTGATTACTTATTTTGAGGACCAAGTTAGGTGATTCTTTTTATTCTATTTGTACGAATATAAAATAACAATATATAATTGTGATTCTTACGATGAACTTTGGAGATATATTACGAAACTTTTAATATAACAATAGGAAATCATAAGTAGCATCGAATTTTGTTCTATTTACACGTGTTGTTGATAACGATTTCTTAAGTGGAAGGCACAGGTTGCATTAAAATGTTTATTTTTTTATTTAATAATTTATTTTTAATAAAATGTTGTTTTTGATTGCGGATATCTTATACTATATATATTATAAATGTTAAAGTTTGTATGTTTGGATGTTTGATAATCAATCACGTAAAAAATGGCTGTACCAATTTGGATTTGGACTCGGATATAAGATGACCTGGAATAGCACATAGAATACTTTCATCCTAATGCAGAGATTTGCAGCTAGTCTCGTATAAATTTTAAGTGACTGTTTATATGTACGAGTTGTTTTTTTTGCATACTAGCTGTTACCCGCGGCTTTGCTCGCTCATATTTAATTTAGAACTTATTTAACCTTTCTTTATTTTATTAAAAATCTCTACATTGCCGGGTGGGCCGCTAGTTCTTTAAAAATAATATTTACATATTCATCTTTATTATTTATATACGACATTTTTGTTATTACAATGTAAGTAAAAAACGTAAGACCTGAACTTCCTATAACTTCTAAATTTTCTATACCTAATATCATAACTAACTATACCTCAAACTAAAAATACCTATTAGTAACACATCTATCGAAAAAACTAACGTAATTATAAAAGAAATTTATAATTAACAGGAAATATCTAATCTAAAATTACCTTTGGCAATAATATTATATGTACTAAACTATACTCCAAACTAAATATACGTATCTATTAGGATTTCTGTGTATGTAACACACCTATGTAACCAACTAATGTAACTATATTAAAAAAATCTGTGAGCTGGTTGACCCTACAGGCCACCTGAAACTTCCCGCTAAATTTAAGTATTTTAACCTCAAAAAAAAAACTATGACTAAGTGATTGAATTAAAAAGTGACTATTGAATTAAAAAAGTTCAAAAATCCAAAGTTTTTTTTTAAATGATACTTAGTTATTCAGTATTTGAAAAGATGTATATTTTTTCAAAATCATCAACGAGTTTGATCTTCCGAATAATATTGAACACAGTTTTTTAGCTCTAAATTGTTTTATTGGATTTTTTTATACGAGGGTCAATAAAATTTTCAGAAGCCGACATCACATTAGCAACTAACCTATTGTGTTTCAAATTTCTATGGGCAGTATTTGCTCGTACGTCTGCAGATACTATAACTAAACAAATGTTCGTTTACATAATACTGCAAAAAAAAAACAGAAAAACTGAAATCTAATTCAAAACGAGAATTCTACGAAAAGCTAAACTTATTTCTAGGAAATTAATGCGTTTCCTTACTATGTTGTCGATACATTATTTTTTATTTATTTATTTAAATACTTTATTGCACAAAAAATAGTACAAAAGGCGTAACTTCATGCTATTAAGCATTTTCTCACAGTTTACCTTTCTTGATGCTGAGAGAAAAAGCTTGGGTAGTGCATAAAAACTAATTATGAGCTATCAATAAAACTAAATACTAGATTCTAAATTACCATAACTAATCTATTTTTGTGATATACTACAACAAAGGAAGTAAGCTACATAACAACATTAGTGTTAATAATACATATATTCTATCCAATAGTTAAATATAGATTGACTACTTACATAGAAGATAAATATATATACACCGTTATTCAATAATTATTATAGAACTTATAACATTTACAGATATTAACATAATATAAAATACACACATATACAAAATTAACTATTCTGACAATTTAAAAAGTGCTCGTACAATGCAGTTTTAAAATTTGATAAAGTAGATGATTCACGCATCTGAGACGGGAGAGCATTCCATAACCTAATCGCAGTAACTGTGAAGGAATTAAAATATGTTGCCGTATTATGGTCCGGATACATCAACGTACTAGAATTTTGAGACCGCTGAAGCCTACCTTGAGTTGAAATGTATTCAAAACGTTCTTTTAGATATATTGGAAAATATGGATTATTAAGAATATTAAATAAACATGAGAGAACGTGCATGTCCCGCCGGAGACGAATATTCAGCCACTTTAATTGTGACCGAAAATGGGTGATATGGTCATATTTACGCAGTCCGAATATATATCGAATGCATAAATTAAGCAGCCTTTCAAGTTTATTTAATAGTTCATCGGTAATATCAGTATAACAAATGTCCGCGTAATCTAGGATAGGCAACAGTAATGCATTAACCAGTGTAATTTTCGTTTTGAATGGTAGGAAGTTTTGAAGTCGTTTTAATGCATGCATTGAGGCGAAAATTTTACGACTAAGTTCACTTACTTGAAGTGACCACGATAAATTGTTGGTCATATAAATTCCTAGGTTTTTTACGGAAGTAAGGTAAGAGAGACATTTACCGTTAAGAATCACAGGGGGAAGGGTATCTAAATCAAATTGTGCCAGGTATCTATCGCGCCCAATTAACATTACCTGCGTCTTGTCGGGATTCAACGTAAGTCCATAGTTTTTTGCCCAAGTGTTGATTGCATCTAAATCAGCGTTCATATCTACGATACCTTTATCTAGGTCATTCGGATGGAATGACAGATAAAGCTGCAAATCATCTGCATACAAATGGTAAGAGCAATGCTGTATGTAAGAAGTGACTGCATTTATAAACACTGAAAAAAGTAACGGAGATAACACACCACCCTGTGGCACGCCGCTAACAACATCACACCAGTCCGACTGCATTTCATAAGTCCGGGTTTGTTGTTGTCGCCCACTAAGATAGGATGCGAACCAGGCCGTTGCCAATTGAGACAGATTTAAGGAACGAAGAATAGCTATTAAAATATCGTGGTCCACACAGTTGAACGCATTGCTAAAATCAAGGAGAGTAAGAAGCGTGATCTTTCTTTCATCCATAGCCCACCGTATATCATCCGTAATTTTTATAAGAGCCGTTGTCGTGCTGTGACCTGGTCGAAAGCCTGACTGAAAATTATTTAGCAGGCTATGTGTTGAAAGAAAGTCAGAAAGTTGAATGTAAACAATGCGCTCTAAAATTTTTGAGAGGTAGGGTAAAATAGATATAGGCCTAAAATGGGTAGGATCTGTGGGATTACTTTTCTTGGGTAATGGGGTAATGAAAGCCTTGCTCCACGAAGCCGGAAAGTTACCACAGGATAAAGATAAGTTGATGATTTTAGTGATTTGGGGTAAAATTATATCAAGTATTGGTAGAATCATAACTCTGCCCAATCCATCACAGCCAACAGCCTTGGTGGAAGTGGACAGAATGATCTTTCTTACAAGACTTTCATCAACCGGTTTAAAATCAAATTGCGTACGGTGTTTAACAGCGGACAACGTTATATCACGGAGTGTATTTTGTTTAACATGAGGGTCAATTTTATGAGATGGTACAGAAAATTGTGTATTAAGATCATTAATGTTTAAATGACGAGGTAGTTCAGTCTGCAACTTCCCAAGACTCAGTGACCGAAGAAACTTCCACATATTTGTGGTAGAGGAACATTCAATATTTGTAAGAATGTGGCGGCGTTTAGCATTTCTTACCATTTGGTTACAGCGATTTCTTGCTAGTTTGAAGGCATCCCAAAGCTCCGGTGAGCGATGCTTATTAAATTTACGCTTCAAGCGGTCCCGACGAGCCATTAAATTGCGGATATGTTCATTCATCCAAGGTGCAGGGGGATGTTTCATTCGAACAGGTCGCAAAGGAGCATGTTTATCGTATAACTCAATTATTAAATTGGTAAAGCATGTAACTTTATTGTCTATACTATTTAGTAGGTCAAGTTGGGACCAATCTATTTTTTCGGCATCTAAGAGTAATTTTGATTCGTCGATTTTGTTAAAATTACGCTGCATAAAAATTTTGCATTTACGTTTTTGGGTTCTTAATCTGTATGAAGCAAATATCAAGTCGTGATGAGAAAAACCAGGTGCTGCGAGCTGCCCACTGTGACAAATGCGATCACTATTAGATGTAATTATAATATCTAATAAAGAGTGGCAATCGTTAGTGTGATAAGTCGCATTGAGTGGCAGTATCTGAAAGTTACACGACATTGTTAGCTGCACAAAAGTACGAGCTCGCTTATTGTCCTTTAAAAGGCAAGTATTGAAATCGCCCATCACAACACAATGGTCGTATTGGGGTGTGTACGACTCTAAAAGTTTTTCGAAATGTTCAAAATAGTCAGTCATAGGAGGAGCATACACAACTCCAAGTAAAAATAGAGATTGTCCCATAATTATTTCTAAAAGTATGTATTCGTAGGATCCACTATATAATGCAGGTGATTGGGCTATTACTTTATATTGTAGATCACTACGTAGGTAAATGGCTACACCACCACCACCCTTGCCGATTCTGTCATTACGGATTAGTGTGAAATTTGGCATAAAATAAAGAGATGAAGGCAAGGATGGTTTTAAAAAGGTTTCAGATACAAGGACGGCACTTATAAAGGGGCTATTAAAAGTCGCTAAAAGTTCCGAATGATGAGCCGGGATGCTTTGTGCATTTATATGACAAATATTAAAATCCCTCCGATGCTGGAAAAACATGTTATGTAATTCGTCACCCAGTGATGTATCATCAACAGAATCATACGAAGAGAGTGATGTTGATTCTAAAGAGTAGTAAGGTTCAGAGTCACTCATATTGCAAACAAGTACTAATAACTAATAATTATACTGTATTATAAAAATATATGTGTATATAAATGTATAACTTACTATATTATTGTAGACTAAGTGTAAAAATGGTATCTATATATAGAAAATAAAAATAAATAAAAACAATTTACATGACTAAAGCTACTGCACAAATTAACTAATAATTTACTGACAAAAAAGAAAAACTTAGTTAATTAACAAAAAATAGCAGGTTACATAACTACAAGATTATTTTAAATATAACAAAGAAAAAGAAAAAAGTTACTATTAGACTTTCACCTTGAGATATCTGAGTTTAAATTTTAAGCATGGTAACATATATATACAAAGCGAGAATGAGTTAGGCGGAATGGAATAGCAACGTTAGCCGTTACCGTGTCAAGCTGAAACCAAAGAGTATGTACCTGACAGCTGTCAATAATGAAACTTGACTTTGACTTCTGAGTTTCGATCTGTGATTAAATGTGTTAAATGTTAATAATAAATTACATAGGTACCGTAAAACAAAATTATTATATTACAAAGTGATATTAAAAACCAAAGGTATATAGTGAAATGTACCACGTGAGTGAAGAAGTGTAAAGCGATAAGTATTCATAATATGCCAGCTATCAACTAAATCAAGCTTAGACAATAATTTATAAAAAGCTTGCTTAACTATAACTTTATTAAATGAATATCCCAGGAAAAATTAAAATTAGTAACATTTAAATGAACAGCATTAATAGATGACAGAGATTGGGTTGTTATAACTAAGCTTTATTTGCAAAGTTAAACCAGCAAAATATGTAACTACTGAATATTGCAAAAGATTATTATAAGCATGACGATATTACATAGAAGCCTTACCTAGATTAAGAAAAGTAATAATAAAATTATTTGAATGGCATACCACGTCGTTGAGACTTGGATTTGGGCTTCAGTTTAGCTACTGAGATGTCGTCACCAGCTGTACTCTGGATCTTTGCTGGAAGTTCATGCAGTTGATTAAGTGAAGTTAATTTAATTTTATCCCCTTGTGGTAGTTTTACAAAAATATTTCCATCGTGGCTCCAGCAAGATTTAATGCCATATATACTACGAGCTTCTTTAAAAATTTCTCTTCTTCGAGGTGTCAAAAACTCCGACATTGAGATAGCAGACCCCTTTAGTAATTTTTTAGCCTGCCAGACGTCAGATCGCAGGCTATAACTATCAAATTTGACTAACAAAGGCCGTGACTTCTCATTACCTGCTTTTCCAAGACGGAAGCATGACTTTATATTGTTATTATGAACATTGCTGATTCGTAAAGTTGAATTTATAATTCCAAGGACCACTTCTGTAGTGTTATCAGATGGCTGTTCATCAACTCCACGAAACAGCAGAAATTTCCTGCGACTTCTGTGATCTATCTCATCGGTTATCTGTATAAGTGAATTAATTTGACTCTTAATTACCTCCAACTCGGAATTAAAGGATTCCTTAAATATCTGGAAATCTGCAGCTAATTGTTTAAGATCAGGTACAGGGCCACCTCTGTTGAGTCGTTCTTCAAAATCCTTCATACGTTGCTGAAATGAATCCTCAAGACCCTTGATGACATCATTAACCTCTGCCACAGGAACAGTTTTTCTGCTTGTCATGTTGTATTATTGTGAAAAGTGATTAAGAGAAAGACAGTAGCTATAGTGCAATTTTCACATTAAGTAATTAAATCCAGGTACTGTAAGTAAATATTGCTTGCTAATTGATTTTAGGTTAAATGAGGATTAATATTCACAGTAATTCAGTATTAATAATATTTTAATTAAATAAATAAGTTAAGAGCTATTTAAAAACGTGTTGTTAGTTTGAAAACTACCCGAAAAAAAAGATTACATAATAAGTCTGAAAAAAAATCGTGTCAGTTATCATGTAAGAATCTATAAACTTTATAACGTAGTCATAGTCACCATTGCAGTAAATTTTCTATTTCAGTATATTCTAAATCTATTAGACTATGCAAACTAAATGTATCAATATCAAGCGTCAAATACTACATGGCTATAAACCCACAGTTTGCCTATATGTGTAGGTTCTGTGTAATAGAACCAATAACCTATAACGTTTGAAATATAAATAAATTATTTTAATGGTCATTATTTGTTTTATTGATATATAAATGTTCTATGCAAAAACAGATTTTCGACAAGATTTTTTTTATGTAAATTTTACAAACCCTTAAAATACTACCTCAATGCATAAAAATATTTATATTCGACTCCACATGTGCCTTGTCCTACCGGCTAACTTAAGTCAAAAATTTTATTGCTTTTTGTACATTGTTTTTTAAAAATGACTTTAAATCTTGCGTTTAAGGTTGAATATGCAAAAACACGTTTGTGCCTTAACTATAAACTTTTTAGACTGAATTAGCGACAGTTTTGAGTGTCAGTTTTGTTCGGAACTGTGTATCTTGGGTATTTTATATCAATGTACGGCGGTGTCATGGACTCGGAATTCCTGCTGGAAAGACAAACTGTAAATAAACATTACTTTAGTGTTATGCAGCATTTAAGAGTGCAAATTCGACGAAAAAGGCTAGCTTTGTGAAAAGAAAAATTCTTTGATTTTGTACCACAATAATGTGTCTTAACACAAGGTCATCATTGTGATAGAAGTTTTAACCAAAAACTCAAAAAATACTATCGAACTACCAACTTATTCACCAGATATGGTTCCAGCCGACTTCTTTCTTTTCCTTAAGTTCTAATTACCACTTGGTGGCACCAGTTTTCATTCGGTAGAATCTCAACGGAAAATTCGCGTCCACAACTGAGCTCAATTCCGAAAAAGAGTTTAAAAATGTTTTGATGATTGGATTAGTCGTTGGCGTAAATGAAGTAGATCATTTCTGAAGTAGTATGCTTTAAAAGTTATAAAATAAATTTGGATTAATAACTAGCATTTTGTGTATCATTACGCGGTAATTTCTTGACACAGTAGTATAATTAAATCCATTAATTAAATTAATAAAATTAAACATATATATTTTTTTATATTATTAGATAGCAAATAAGCAGAGCAGAGTTCTCAGGAGAGCCATCTGATTATTTCCATCAGGAAAGTGAAACCATCGCATATAGACACCAAAGAAGTGGCGATATATTGAAATGTGTGGTTAGATGGCAATACCCCACGCATAAGTTTACCGGCTAGCTTACCCTTCAAACCGGAACACGACAATGACAAGTATTGACGCTATTGTGGCAGAAATGGGTATGGCGGTGGTACTATATATCCGAGCAATGCCGAACTGTACCACCTATGTTAGTAATATGTATCCTTCCAATCTTTCGCCTTTTACGACCTGCCTGGCAGAATAGCAAACGGTCTATTCTTCAAAAGGGGAATACAGAAAAAGACTTCTCTCTCTCATTCAATTAATTCAGGTACCGAGTAAATGCAAATTCATCTAGCCGTTGAGGCGTGATTAACAAACATTTAAATGCCTTGCCAAACTTTTGTATTTATAATATTAAGCTGTGACTTGAGTGACTTTGAAAATAGGACAATTTATAATTAAGTACACTTCTTTATTTTCTCTTCATTATTTTACGTCCGAAGAAATCTACATTAGAACAGTAACAGATTTTTGGAGTTTTGATGTTTGGATGGATGTTTGAATGGATGTTTGTTACTCAATCACGCAAAAACTACTGAACGGATTTGAATGAAATTTGGCACGCAGGTAGATGATGATATGAATAGCACATAGGCTATTTTTTATCCCGGAAAAATTAGGTGATCCCGCGGGATTCACCAAAAACTTATAATGCAGCGGGCTGCACGCTGCAGCTAGTGTATATATATATATATATATATATATATATATATATATATATCCCGGCAATATAGACCACCAGGGTCCACACATGTCACCTGCCGATAGTCCCAAGAATCGCGGTGAGATGGCCCGTCGATTGGTGTTTGGTGTATTGTGCCTACTTCTTAAAGGAATCGTTGTGATAATACGCGTTGGTCCTGGAAAAGTTTTACAATGATCAGCATAAAGTACCAGTGCAAATCTATTATAACACCAGGAGAATAAGAGAACGTTAGTTAGTTGAAGTAAAAGTAAATAACTAATACGGCGAAAGGACGAGAAATATGTAAATTAACGTTAAAATATGAATTAAAAACTGAACTGCTTACTAAATTAACTAGGTAAATTAGCTCTGTGTGGATAGTTGTGCAATGCTATAGTCTAGTGTAATAATTTATAATTTATTTATTTGTTACAAAAATGGGTAAAATAACTAGTAGGAACCATCTGAAGGAAACATGTTTGGTCCAAAATAAAATATATATTTATTTATTTATATTTACAAACTAGGCATATTTATTTATTTTTTTTAAATACTTTTTTACGTTTTTTATACGCTTTTACAATAAACTTCCCGAAACTATAAGAGATCTACCAGTCAATAAATTTAAAAAATGTGTTAAAACAAAACTGTGTAAAAAGGGTATTATATAGGTCACAATATAAATTTTGCGTAATTTAAAAAAACAACATGTTATAACTAAAATATTATGTTTATTGCTTTTCAAAATAATCTCCTTCACATTTTAAACATTTTTTCATGCGATCGAACCATTTTTTAAAACAGCAGGACCACAGATCGAAGGCATGTTTTCTACGTGCTGATTGAACGCTATCACTGCCTCTTCGGAGTTGGTAAAAGTAAAACCTCTAATCAAATCTTTGATTTTGGGGAAAATACAGAAATCACAGGATGCTAGGTCGGAGCTATGCGCAGGATGAGTGACGAGATGTACTTTTTCGAAAGCTAAAAATGACTTTGTTTTGTTAGCCATGTGTGAAGAAGCGTTATCATGGTGTAGGAGAATGCGGCTTTTGGGTCATCTTTTTCTAACACTTTTTCTAACACCCTGGTAGAATACCATTCGGCATTAACACTCTTTTGATCTTCAAGTGGAATTGTACAGATGGGACCTGTAGCTGAGAAAAAAAAATCGCAATCACTTTTTACCAACGTTTCTCGCCTGTCTCACTTTTGTTGGCCTGTTTTCATTTTCAAACACCCATTCACAAGATTGCTATTTGTTTTTCGGGTTTAAAACAATAAATCTACATTTTGTTTCCTATGGTAATGTCATAAACAGCATTAGAATGTCCGTGGTCGTACTTCAGTAGCATCTGTGAGCACCATTCCACGCGAGCCCGCTTTCAGTTCATGAGGGATCCAACGACGACTAAGTTACCGAACTTTCAATTCTTCGTTTAAAATTTTCTGCATTTGGTTCATACCAATCCCCAATAGTCCTCGAATTGTCTTATAGGTAATCCGGGGGTTTTCTTCAATTAACCGCTTAACAGTAGCCACATTATTTTTGTTGACGGCATTTGAAGGCCGCCCTTCACGAAATTCGTCATGTAAAGAAACTCAACCTCTCTCAAGTTCAGCAAATCATCGCCTCACGGTGCTCAAACAAGGTGCTTCTCTCCCAAAAGTATTTTGAAGACGAGCGGCATAGTCTTGCGGAGAAAGAAAACTTCTAAAATCATAAAAATTCATCGTTTTAAAATCTTTTCGACTTAATTCCATTTTCGTTGCGTACGTAGAACTTTGATGTGTGATAAAAAAACAATTGACAAATCATTTCCCGCCAATTGTTTTTTTATTACTAAGAAGGTTGCAACGTTTAAAAAATATAACATTCGAAATTCAAATAGTTCCGATTACCTAGAAGTGAAAAACTTTAAGTGTGCCCCATGTATAAAATTTCAGATTATTTGGAAGACAAACAAGCATGGGATTAATTGCTCTTCATATCAATCTCAAATATATATTTTATAATTTTATAATATTGTGATATTGTGAAAAAATAATGAAAAAAAGACAAGCCCGCTGAGTTTCTTCCGCCGGATCTTCTGTGTGTGGCCGCGTCTCCGATCCGGTAGTAGTTTTTTAAAAAACGTTGACGTGTCAAAATAACTTGTAAAAAGTTTTATTGAATAAAGTTCTTCTGATTTCTGATATTTAACACTAACATAAGTACAAAAGCAAGGTTTCCTCACAAATATAATACCTACCCGCTACTAAGTAATTGACGCAAAAATGAGAAAACTGCGTGCGCACAAATTGCATATATACACTGAACACTATATAACCAATCAGAAAATGGAAGCTAGAGTCATTGTCGCTCCAGCAGGCAAAGCGAAGTCGAATGCTCCGTACACAACAATTTATCTGCGGCTCAGTACAGAGCAAACATGAACATTTCCCGACAGAGTATCGCAGCTAATCGGAGAGGGTGCCTTCCTACCGAAGCGCCCCGGAAATTGGCCGCCCGACTTGATCCGGTGACCGATCGCCGCGACCTCGCATGCTTTAGTGCTGCCTCATGCTAATATTATATGTATACCAACAGCTTACTTAAGTATATTACCTCTTAATACTATTAATTCACTAGCTACGTCTTACAACTGGTATCGTGTTTTTCTTTTTTTTGTGAATAGTATTTTCGCTAGAAATAATCGATAATCGTTATGAGGTCGGTTTAATGCGGCAATGCAGATCACTATAAACGTTCGGCTTACTCTGCTTACTATGCCATAAAGGAACCGGGTGTGATGATACTTTTGAGGGTTCCGTACCTAAAATATAAAACGGAACTCTATTACTAAGACTCCGCTGTCTGTCCGTCTGTCAGCAGGCTGTATCTCATAAACTGTGATAGCTAGAAAGCTAGAAAGCAATTAAATTTTCACAAATTATTTATTTTCGTTGCCGCTATAACAACAAATACTAAAAATAAAAAACCCATCCCCATACGATAAACGTCTTTTTTCGTATTTTTTGCTATGATGGTACGGAACACTTCGTGCACAAGTCCAAATCGCACTTGGCCGGTTTTTTCTTTTATTATTTAAGTCTTTGAAAATTGAATATTCATAGCTAAGTCTGGGAATATCTGCCGGATCATGTAGTGTAATATATTGTAAAGTGATATTCAATGTTACCTTATTTTTACCCTACTCTTGAGTGGGAACTAGAAATATATTGTGAAATTATGTAACGCTTGAAGAACTATTTTTATTCCATAGAATAATGCGCGGAGCCGGGGAGTTAATGGAAATTTTAATGCTGTCCTAAAAGCATTATTCCTGTAAACCCAGGTTAATAAGTTATTGTTGTAGAAAGCCGTATTCTAATAATAAATATCATTATAATAAAAAAATGATAAATAAAATTGTAAAAGTTTTGATCATAATGATCGAAATGCGGTACACATAAAAATAATCATATAATTTCTTTGTTTTTTTATTAAAGTTGATACCTAAGTAAAGTGGTAGAGTTCTGCATAGTCTCGCCCGGGTCTGATACCACCGCCTTACCTATTCCTGCCGCAATAGCGTCAGTGCTTGTCGCTGTCGTGTTCCGGTTTGGAGGGTAAGGTAGCCGGTAAACTTATACATGTAGCATTAGACCTCGCCACAAGATAGCAACGCACCATTAACATCTTTGGTGTCTATAGGCGATGGTTGACTCTTTCCATCAGGAGACCCATCTGCTTGTTTGCTATCTTATGATATAAAAAAAAAGTTTTTATAATATGTTCGATTTTATGTGCATATACTTATATTAATATGGTAGAGTGTAGGCTTAATAGGCTTATTGTACTGTAGGCTTACTCTTTTATTATAACATAGGATAGGTGGATCCAGGGGGGGTCATGGTCAGGGTCACCCCCCTCCTGGATGGGATCTAGGTATGGATTTATTAGGATTAGAGCCTACATTAACTGAAACTCAAATATGCGACCTGAACCGAAGCATCTACTCATGTGACCGAAGACTGGATCGGCCCTTGTATATCTGACCCCCCCCCTCCCCCCCCCCCCCCCGAACCAATGGCTAGATCCGCCCTTGCAGATAGCTCTCCTGATAGAAAGAAAAAAACCATCGCCTATATATACACCATAGGTGTCCGTGCGACGAAATCTTAATACCACACACATAAGCTTACTGGCTAGTGCCTACTATACCCTCCAAACCTATACAAGTGACAAGCATAGCCGCCATTGCGACAGGAATAAGTTAAGCGGTTGTACCACACCTTGGGAATAACTTGTAGTACTATTTTCTGTGGTCTAGTGGTCCAGCTTTGGAGTTGACCACATGAGGTCCCGGGTTCGATTCCCGGGTAGGGCACTTTAAAAAAAAGTGTTTTTTCAGTTTTCTGAGAAACTCAAAGTTACCCGGGATTGGAAAGTGCCCGGTTGGCGATAGGCTTGCTACCTATCACATTTATGGGACCAAGTATCTTCGGCTAATCGTGGGTGCACTTGTTGTACCTCTGCCTACCCCTTCGGGGATATGGGCGTGAAGATACTTTCTTTTTTTTTTACTATTTTCTGACTTGCTAGGAGGTGGAAATCTGTTCAAAGGATCAATTAGTTTTTAATGTTTAAATGTAGCAAAGAAAACACACAAACATCTTTTACTTCAAACTGTAAAAAATCAACAATAATTAACTTATTTTACCGAGCATGTTGCCATTCCTTAGATACTTATATACACTTGTATTATACTTAGATACACTTGTATTATCGCAGCACAATCAAAAATTAAGTTATTATTAGATCGTTGTCCCACGAACAAACTTTTTTTGATTATTAACAAGCTGAATTTTGGTGAATAGTTTCGTTTTGACGAGGCAACCATCTTTTCGATCCTCGAAAACTCTCGAATCGGGTAACTAATAAAGTTGTGGGGCTTTGAAAATTTTGATTCGGTGAAGGAAAACATTTATTAATAACAATAATTATTTTTCGAATTTAATCGCTTAATTATATTATGAAAAACACGAGGAAAATTTTGTCCTCCATATTCGATGGTTCTTCTAACGAATCCTCCGGACTAAAGTTTCGGAATTGAGATTTTTAAATTGATATTAATCAATTTAAAAACAACCAAATTTTCTCACAACAGCTTGTTGATTATTATTGTAATTAAAGGGTAACTTTGTCCTACACGTAAAGTGGAAACTTTTCTTAGTCCGACACTCTAAACTTTTCTTTTTTATCTATCTTTATCAGTTACCCGATACGAGATTTTTCAAAAACAGAAAAGGTGGTTGTCTAGTTAAAACAAAGCTGTTCACAAAAAATCACCTTCTTATTAATTAAAACAAAGTGTTCGTGGGAACACTGTCACTAGGTGGTAGAGTTCTGCATTGTCTCGCCCGGGTCTGATACCACCGCTTTACCTATTCCTGCCGCAATAGCGTTAGTGCTTGTCGCTGTCGTGTTCCGGGTTGGAGGGTAAGGTAGCCGGTAAACTTATGCATGTGGCATTAGACCTCGCCACAAGATAGCAACGCACCGTTAACATCTCTGGTGTCTATAGGCGATGATTGACTCTTTCCATCAGGAAACCCATCTGCTTGTTTGCTATCTTATGATATAAATAAAAGAAAAACACGGTCTATATTTTCGAGCACTAGGACTGTGTTTCTATGCTTTGAGTTCGCTAGCTTATGTTCTGTAATTTTTAATTGCTTAGCTGTATTGTGTTTTGTGTGTTTTATATATTTTTGATTTGATTGTTTTATTTTTACTTATTCTTTTAATATGTATCTATATCTATCTTTGTTCCGCTGACTAATCTATCTCATTGTTCCACTAAATAAATGTGTTTTCTTTTTTTCTGTCTAGCTTGAAAAGCGTGAAGATAAACTAAACCGTATGTAGCAGTAGACCTACAATCTACAATTCTATTACAACCTTTTTACAACAATATCATGACAAATATCATAATAAAAGGGCTCACCGCTCGGTCGGTACGTTTGGAAAACCATTACCGAAGTTTATAGGAGCCATAATAATAATACGAGAATCCGTTATTTTTCTAAATTGTAGTAATTTAAAATTATTGGCCATTTCTTTTTATTACGGTAGATAACCTTTAACATTCTTACACCTGCAAAATATGATTTTGTGTTCCAATAGTATGAAGTAGGTGTGGGACACCAATTATTAAGAGAAGGTATTTCCTGAAAAGGTATAGGTATATTAACAAAACTAATTAGACAAAGGTAGTGAATAAATTAATATAAGATTCATTTACAAATTTAGTCGCCTCTGTGGTCTAGTGTCGGTGTTGACGACATGAGGTCCCGGGTTCGATTCCCTGACCGAGCATTTGAAGAATTTTTTTTTCTTTTTAGTTTTCTTATAAAAACAACTTTGCCCGGGATCTGAAAAGTGCCCGGTTGGCGATAGGTTAAGTATTTTCGACTACTAATGGGTGCACTTGTTTTACCACTAACCTCTGCCTACTTACTATCACTCATGGTTAATCAACCTGTATATAGAACTCCAACGACACAGACTAATATTATCGTATCTTAGGCGTGTGTGATACTGTAATAATTTATATTAGGGCATCATAAGATCAAATATTATAGTATCTTAACCGTGTGCGATGAGCTTTATTTTATGGATATTGATACATACATTTTCAAAATATTTGCACGATTTAAGGGGAAGTTGCTCAATTTTAGTACTAAAATGAAGCACTTTAAACTACGATATTTTTCTTATTTTAATAAAAATAATAACTTATTTTATTATTTTTTCTGATAATGTCATTGACCTACTTATATACCTCTTTCGGATCGGACAGGGTTTTCTTTACACCCCGTATATGTTATTATTTTAATTTGGAAAACAGATCGGCCACAGCCTTGCTTGTTCTTGCCAAAATCACTTCCATACAAACCAGTGTCATTTTCCTACAAGTGCAGTATTTGTTTAC
Source organism: Apodemia mormo (assembly GCA_036924255.1). Classification (NCBI taxonomy): domain Eukaryota; kingdom Metazoa; phylum Arthropoda; class Insecta; order Lepidoptera; family Riodinidae; genus Apodemia; species Apodemia mormo. The sequence goes on from JAUPFN010000018.1 coordinate 19,934,909, forward strand.
ACGCAACACGTACACCTGGGTGAACATGTCACTTCGTGCATATTAGGCATCGGACGTTGTTCGTCGTCGGAAGAATATATAAAAGTATGAAAAAATTTGAACCTCAAATTGATTTTAAATAGTTCACATAGGGTTCTTAGCGGAACAACCTTTAAAATATATTTTCTTCAATTAGAAAGGCACTAAATTTAAAAATAAAAGCTTAAATCTAATTACCATTCGTGTCTCTTTTCCCAAATTTGATTGAATTCCGCCATCTGTTTCTAAACTGTGTTCTAAGAGCAGCATGTTTTTAACTTTTTAAGATAATAGAATTGTTAATCTGCATTACACAATTTACTGCTTATCAAAGAACAAAATAAAGAGGTAAAAAAGAACAAAAAAAAAACAAAAAAGGAGAGGTAAAAATAATACTTCATTGCAAAATGTCTCGACTTTCCTATGATTGCCATTCAACAATATGTTTAACCAAATAATATAGAATTACGGCGGTATTTTGCACCACAGTTTTTTTTATGGAAGAGGGTGCAAACGACCAGGAAGTGCACCTGATGTTGAGTGATCACCGCCGCCCATGGACATCTGCAATACCAGAGGCCTTGCAGTTGCGTTGCCGCCCGTAACAGTTCACATTAAATATTCAGGTATAGCCACATCTTTGACACTGAATGGAGTACACGAGCAAAAGAGCGACTGTAGCTGTATAAATTGCAGTTCTCTTGTTCGGATAGCGTGATTCAAAATATTTCTATATTTTTTTTTTATATATATCATAAGATAGCAAACAAGCAGATGGGTCTCCTGATGGAAAGAGTCAACCATCGCCTATAGACACCAAAGATGTTAATGGTGCGTTGCTATCTTGTGGCGAGGTCTAATGCCACATGCATAAGTTTACCGGCTACCTTACCCTCCAAACCGGAACACGACAGCGACAAGCACTGACGCTATTGCGGCAGGAACAGGTAAGGCGGTGGTACCAGACCCGGGCGAGACAATGCAGAACTCTACCACCTAGTAGCCACGATGGTAGTGACTCGATAGCCAATCGGTCGCCTTTTACGACCTGCCTGGCAGAACGGCAGTTGGCCTATTCTACAAAGGAGGCCGGGACCAACACGGCGAGAACCACTAGAGTTTCTAACCAATAGAGATATACAAGACAATTTAATTACTTATTTCAAATAATTATTCATCAAATGTATCATACATCTTCATCGTCAATGTTACAAAAATCAAGAATTTTAAGAAACTGCCATAAATCAAATTACATTACTTCTAATTACTATTAAATATCGTCCTCATTTTAATGTAATTAAAAAAATAATGTGAAATATAGTCAATCTAATAAAATACTTTAAGACAGGGATCATAAAGTATTTTATTAGATATGCTGGTACATTAGTATGGAAAAAGAGAGTTCTGGAGAAAATAGAAGGGACTATGACAGAATTAGAGAAAAATGATTAAGTATTTATAAAATACGATGGAACACGAAGATGGCAGTTTTATGTATTAAAAAGAATTAATAGAAAGATGGCTATAAATTATATTAAAAAGAATTTAAAACAATAACTTGCGTAAATGTTAGTGAAGACCAAGCTTTTAAGTATGCGTCTGAAATACAATCATTCCATTTTGCTGGAAATAGTCAGGAAGTCACTCTTCATGCAACAGTAATTTAATATGATGAAGAAGGGAAATGTACTGTTTTCATTTACAGTTAATAAAAATCTACAGCACGATGCCAAAGTTATATGAGCTCAAATAGTAGAACTATTGAGTCATATTATAAATAGGAATACAGTGATCACTACACTACATTGTTGACCGATTTCCCTACCTGTCAATATAGGAAAAAATTTATGTTTCTAATTCTAAAAAAGTTAAATATTGCATTGTACTATTTAACTTTTGCACACCCATAGCTTGAAGCAGACAGTGTGGTATGAGCAGATAATTCAGAATCTTGATATGGCAAGAGTGTGGCACATGATGTTAGAGCAACGACACCATGTACATTAGATTAGCTTGTAATAAGCATCACTCAAAATATTGCAATGAAAGTAATTAATAATAATAATAAAATTCAGCACAAATTTTCAAAAACTGAGAAAAATAATAGTTCGTTGTACTAAGTAACTGTAATGTATCAAACATTGTTTCAAATATATTACAATGACTTGTTCAAATAATCTTGAAAGTAATTCTTAAGCCAAAGCAATGCAAACAAGTTCTGGCGAATGGTAGTATAGTCACGGTAAAAATAGGTTTGTCGCCTTAAGATCTAGTTTCGCTTGCACTAGTGTACGAATCAATCATGCCAACATACCAGTACAAAAAACAGTTCTACTAACATTAAATAAATGTGACGTTTTCTATCAAATAAAGTTTATCTCAATTGAATAGATTTAACTTTAACTGCTAATTTGAAAATTATTCGAGGCCCTTGATGGCGTATCAATTATCATAATAGGTATTATGCACAATTGAATTGAAACTAAAGAGGAAAATTACCTCAAAAAAATCATATATTGAATTGACAACTAGCCAAATAAACAAGCAAATTTCTATAAAAGCTACAAACAAGGAAATATAATATATTTATAACGGATATAGCCACCATTAGCGTCAATGACACATTGTAATCTATTTCTCATGGAACCTACGAGACGAGAGCATAGATCTGACCCTCTTGTATCTTCCCAAATCGTTTGGCAGTGGTTTTCTATGGCCCCTTTTGTCGTTTCATTTTCGTTTTCCCATCGTTGAACCATTAAACGCCATAGATTTCCTATGGGGTTTATATCTGCAGATTTTGCCGGCCAGGGAATTACCACTATATCACTATGCCGGATGAATGACTCATTTACAATACGAGCGGTGTGCGTGCGAGCATTGTCATGAACATAGATGATCTGAGGCTGGATACACGGTGCGAACACTTGGTAGCATACTATCTTCCAATACAGACAGATAATGTGTTGCGTTTTCTCTTGAAGGAAGAAGAACGATCTCTCCCAATCCATCCGCTGACATCCACCCCCACATATTGGCCGAGATTCGCCCAGAATTGAAATTTGGCACTACATGGTCTTCGGTATATCTCGTACCATTATATCTCCACAAATGAAGCCTTCCATGTTGGCTTGACATAAAGCTTTTTTCGTCTGTAAATATAGTGGTGCTCGAATCAAAGTTCAAATAAGTCTCTGCAAACCTTAAGCGTGCTTGCTTATGAGCGGACGTCAGAGCAACTTTTTTTGCGTGTCACCTAATCCCATTGAGTGTAATGCATTTCTTATCAGTCTTTGACTAATACCATACAATTGGGCGTGATGATTAGTTGATGTAAAGCCGTTTGCTTCATATTGCCTTCTCTTGATAGCTTTTTGTACAACATTGAGAATAGAACGGCGGCCAGGATTATTGTTACGGTGATCTACGAGTGCACCTTCTTCACAGTGTCTCCTTATCCAGAATCTCATACTATCCCTGGTCACATTCAGACGACGTGAATTCTCACTGATGTGTAGCCAGTTTCGTGTTTGGCAATTCATAAAGGTCTCGACATTATTATGACACTACGAAAATAACAGATATTATATTTATGGCAAATATATTTTGCAATAAAATATTAAATAGAAATCTAGAAATAACAACGGTGACATTAACCTCATGGATAATGTCAAAGCAAAGAGTATACAATACTAATGTCAAAGAGTATACAATACTACGTAAGAAATGTCTCCGTTGTCATTTCTAGTTTTTTCATAGGAGTAGTATTGTCATCAATAGTTTTACCATAAATATTAATGGCAGGTCAAATCAATAAAATGGTTTTAATTAAAAAAACATTAGCATCTCTTTAGATAAAAATCATTTACACAAGATAAAATAAGGAAATAGTGTTGATTCAAGCAAGTCTGAACCATGTTATCGAACAGTTAAGCATAATTTTCTACGCGACCGTCTATTATGTGACAAATTTTCAAAATATCATATGTGCTCGCAGCTTAGTAAATGAATCAATTTGAAAACTGACGAACCTATTCGTACCGCTACTGTACAAGGAAAATATAAACTAAACTGATAATCTATTTCGAGAACTATCTTTTAAACATCAAAGAAAGGAGGCAAACGATATGCCACATAACATTAAAGTTTTAAAAATACTTAAAGCTTTTAGTGAAAAAAAATTTTGAAGGCAGATTTGTACCGACCAACTACAGCTTTAAGGAAAACGATATTTTATCGCTAAAGGTTCGGATAGTGGCTAAGATATTTTTCCATGGGGAAAATGATTTAAAAAACATTCTATTCAATGAGGCAATGGATAAGATTGTATTTAGTAAACTAGTTACATAAAATTGCACATCCTAAAAGTAGTTTATAAAAAATCGGGTACTGAATCCATTTTATCTGCTTTAGATATGAGAGTTTTTTCCTCAAACTTATTAACAGTTTGTCACAAATTCATTTATTTAAATTTTAAACAATAAAAAAATTGCTATCTATACGCACTTATACAAGCTGTTGATTTGCATCCTGGCCAAATTCAAGGACGTAATTATATTAATGATTCTCGACCCAAATCAACAATAAAATACGAACGAACGTAAGTGTGAACCAGCCGTATTTTAATTTCTCACATCTGTTACTAGCTCTATAACCCCGCTATCACACAACTAACGCAAACAATACTTACACTTTGACAATTCGTCTACGTAAGTATTTGTCTCGTGAGATCGCATCGACCATAGACTCAAAGGCATCGACACTCACGCACACAGATGTGTCGCTGTGTGCGTAGTTGGTCAAGTGATTCTGTTTTATTTGTACTGAAGTTAGGAATCAATTCTGAAATACTATTAAATTTCAACAACAAAAAAACCAGCGCTTATTAGTTATTGCCCACTAACGTACTTTCAATTGATTATTTATGTCAATCTCTTGAAATTTAGCCAGGATGCAAATCAACGATTTGTAATATGGGCGTGATGGATTCTTTTATTTATTTAATATAATTTACCTATTCACTTCCTTTGAATTCCTGTTTTACACTTTCTTTCTATACAATCTCTTATCTTAGATGTTTTTCAGCTGCATTATAACTTTTTTCATTCAGGATCTGATTTCACGAGTCTTTCATGTTTCTTTATGTATATGATAAAAAGCGTGAGCTTAAAAATATTATTTGTCGAAGATGTTTCGCAGAATTACGAAGCTATTTTTTTCGATATTTGATTCACTGGTCTTGTTGATACTCTTCGCAACTCAAATCATAAGATCTTCAATTTAATTCCCTAACCTGATAATAAACGCTATATCTAAAAAAATCTTATTAGAATATGATGATGAGGTGACGACGTGCTTCGGATGAGCACATAAAGCTGTTGAACTTGGTTGTTATAAAAAACAAGCGGCCCATAGAAATAAAGAAAGATCGGAAGAAAATATTTATTTGAAAGAATACGGGTGTTTTTGTTTAGTAGAAGTGTATAATGTATAGAAAGAAGGGCGCAAATGGAATACACCGTATCAATCTAGATCTATTATTAAATTTTCTTTATTATATTTTTAATTTGAATGGTTTTCTGAATTTATTGCGTAGTATATGCAAGTTTGTATTTATTCACATCGTGTTTTTTAAATATATTCTCTGTAGAATATAGGTGTTACAAGTTGTTACAAATTAATTAAGTTACCAAAATATTCTTCTATTATATGGTGCGCAAATATTTAAAAAATATCATTATATAATATTACATTTAAAACTTTGTATCAATTTTTCAGAATTACTACCGGATCGAAACGCGGCTACACACTGAAAAAATTCAGCGGAAGAAACCCAGCGAGCTTGTCTTTTTTTCTTTATTTTATGCAAGTACTTATTACTAATGTACAAGAATGATTTTATATCACAAAAAATATTGCAAACGCATATATATAACACATAGCCTGACTCCAAACAGGTCATAAAAGGCCTACGGTAGGTAAGCATGTGTAATAAATAGGCGAAATGTTGACAAAATCTACCACCTAGTAGGCACGATAGTAAAAACATGCTTGACCAATCGTTCGTCTTTTACGAATTGCTTGGCAGTTCGACAGATGGTCTTTTCGTTAAAAAGGGCCCAGACCAACGGAAAAAATATACTGTAAATTATAATAAATTACTGTCTTGTTCCAGTTTAAGGGCTAAGGTAGGCGGTGAGCTTAAACGTAATGTTTTCTTTTCACAACACGAATTACATCATAACATTATCATATTTATGTCTTCAGGCGATGGTTATCTCCTTCTATCAGTAGAGGCAACTGCTTAATCAATACACACGCACACAAGCACACACGCACACACGCACATACGCACACACGCACACACGCACAAACGCACACACGTACCCACGCACCCATGCACCCCCGCACTCACGCACCTGCGCAATCACACATACACGCACACACGCACACACGCACGCACGCACACGCACACACGCACAAACGCACACACGCACCCACGCACCTACGCACTCACGCACCCTCGCACCCACGCACCCACGCACCCACGCACCCACGCACCCACGCACCCACGCACCCATGCACCCACGCACCACGCACGCGCACGTACGCATGCCCTCACGCCCGCACGCCCACACACCCGCATGCTCGCACACTCGCACGCCAGCATGCCCGTACGCCCACACGCCCGTACGCCCACACACTCGCACGCTCGTACGCCCACACACCCGCACGCCTACACACCCGCACACACACAGACACACCTACCCCGTAATCAATAAAAATATAATAAAAAGAGAATATTGCCTTCATAGTAAACTTCAACGAAATTGGTATAATAATATCCAAATAATATGGTCACCATCCAGGTGACAGACGCGCGCCTTGACCTAAACGTACCGCGGTGACAAATCGCTATTTGTAAACGGTGCCCGTTTTTTATTGGAATAGTCAACTTAGTAGTACCTATTTTTTACATATTCTGTATCATAATCGAGTAATGAACAGTGAATACCCTTCTTTCTTCAGTATGTACAATCTTTATCCAGTAAACCTGTATAATAAATTTAAACCAAGAGTATTTGTGGCTAACATTTTGACAGTAACTTAAAGGTCGCCCTCTCCCTTATTCCCCAAACATACAACATAATTATTGTCCCAGGGGCTACAACTGACGTGAAACTAACAACATGTATCGCCCACGAATCTCGAGGCTCAAAACTTTCCCGCTTTTAGAGATTAACTGTAAAACCGTCTATTTCTTTTGACCTTATGGAAAACTGTAAATATTTAATAAGTAGGCATAATTTTATTAAAAATACCATAATATTTTTATTTCCATAAAAACAAACTTTTCCATTATTTTTGACATGAATATGCCTACATTTGCTTTCAAATGCGTTACAGAATTTGCTTGTAGAAGGTATATATATTATTATGCAAAGCAGCTACTGCGAGCGATTAAGTTTAATTTGATAGCTCTTGTAAAGATTTATCAATCGTATAAATAAAAAAAGTAGTTTTAAAACGTATAAATGTAGATGTAGTGTATACATATAGTGTTAAAGTAAAAAAAAAACTTTGTCGGTCTATATTCGTAAAAGGGCTATATTAAAATAAAAGGAATATATAAGACTAGAAAGAGATTATCATTATTATCATTATAATGATACCCACGAACCCTCATCATACGAAAGACTGAAAAAAAAACGAGAACGCAAAAACATGAAGGCGTCCAAACCTATCAAAAACGGTAACGTGTGGAAAATCTTGCTATTGCAAAATATTACCCGTTACAGAAGAAGAAATTATGGTATTTAATATGCAAAATTTCCGCAAAACCTCATATGGAACTACTGTGATGCAACTGAAACAAAAGGTAGTTGTAAGGAATGGGGCAAACTTACCTAAGGCCTGAAAATTAGAGAAGACCACAGCGGCACAATAATCCACCCAATTTGCAAACATAGCAACACAGGCCTTGGATAACTTTACCCCATTCTTTACACTATCTTTCGTTTCAGTTGCATCACAGCAGTTCCATATAAAGTTACACCGAAATTTTGCAAATAAATTTCACAATTTCTTCTTTAAGCTATGGATTTTCGCAAAGTAACATCTGAATCTATTAAATATACCCGTTACGTAGACGTATTCACGAAACACACACGGCTCTGTTTACAACAAAAACACACCTCATTTATTTGTATAACATTATCGACCCAACTTTATACCCCTTTCGTGTCGGAGAGAGTTTTCGTTATTTACTGTTACTAGCAATAGTACAAGTATTTTACAATACTATAAATATACATAGAAATACTATAAATGAATTTTTAGTTTCCTGATATTAACAACATTGCCTGGGATTGGATAAGTGCCCGGTTGGCGATACGCTTGCTACCTATCACATTGTGGGACTAAGTAACTTCGGCTAATTTCAGGTGCACTGATTGTTCCTCTGAAATTACTTTTTTTTATAAATATATGTACATTCAAATATAATTTTACAAAGCGCCGACGATATATTTGATATCGTTGAAAATATTTTATGAACCTTGAAGACGCCACGCCTCAACGACATGACGCAGTTGGGACGCAAACTGTGAGACTGTCTTACAATGGAGCATAACTGACAGCGGCAGCCGCTAGACAAAGATCTCTCTCGCAATTTTAATATAATTTACCTATTCACTTCCTTTGAATTCCTGTTTTACAATTTCTTTCTATACAGTCTCTTATCTTAGATGTTTTTCAGCTGCATTATAAGTTTTTCCATTCAGAATCTTATTTCACGAGTCTTTCATGTTTCTTTTTGTATACAATAAAAAGCGATGAGTATTAAAAATATTATTTGTCAAAAATTTCGCAGAGTTACAGAGCGATTTTTTGTTTCGATGTTTGATTCACTGGCCTTGTTGACAGTATAATGGAGGGCCTGGGGGTTTTCACCTCGGATTAGAGTTAAAGTAAATTAATTAATATGATCGATTGGAGATATTGTTTTTTAAACTATAAATTGCAATGTTTAGCCAAAAAATTTTTATGCACTCCATTGTTTCATTGTTTAAACAAATTATTATGAAAAAATAATGTTTGACCATATATTTTCACTTTAAACAGTATTTTTTTTATTTATATGTTAAATCTTACCTGAGTAGACATATAAGAACATTTTTCAAAGATACCTGTATATAAAAATAACAATAGGGATTTTGAACAGGTAGAAAAACGTGGAGGGGAGAGCGGAGCGACAGCTGCTATGTACAATGGAATTTCTCGGCTAGTTTAGTTGCAAGTAACACGTGTTCTATGAATATTGTGCTTCTATAACAGTGAAAATTTAGTTTTTTAGTGAAAAATTCTTGTATATTTTTGTACTGGAAGGTGTATTGAAGACGACGTTTTTATATTGAACTAGCTGACCCGCGCAGCTTCGCCCGCGGGTATATTAATAAGTCGTCCAAATAGCTTTTAATAAAAATGTCATCCCCTATTTTTTTCTATTTAAGCCCTCCAGGCACTGATGTTTGAAAAAAAATTAGCCTATGTTTGACCCCGGACCTTCAACTATACCCATGCCAAATTTCATGAAAATCGGTCCAGCGGTTTAGCCGTGAAAGCGTAACAGACAGACAGGCTTTCGCATTTATAATATTAGTATGGAATGATTTGTCAATTGTTTTTTTAAATATTTGCACACCATATATTGGTAGAATATGTCGGTAACTTAATTTATTTTTAACAACTTGTAACACCCATATTCTTGCAAATAAATATTTTCTTTCTTTCTTCTTTCTTTTTATCACACATCAAAGTTCTACGTACGCAACGAAAATAGAATTAAATCGAAAAGATTTTAGAGCGATGATTTTTTATTTGAGAATGCTTTTGGGAGAGAAGCACCTTGTTTGAGCACCGTGAGGCGATGGTTCGCTGAATTTAAGAGAGGTCGAGTTTCTTTACATGACGAATTTCGTGAAGGACGGCCTTTAACTACCGTCAACGAAAATAATGTGGCTAACAGTAGCCAGCTTAACATAGCGGTTAATTGAAGGACTATTGGGGATTGGTATGAGTTAAATTCAGAAAATTTTAACCTAAAAGTAACGTAAACGTAATGTAAACGCAACGTAAACGTAACGTAAACGTAACGTAAACGCAACGTAAACGTAACGTAAACGTAACGTAAACGTAACGTAAACGTAACGTAAACGTAACGTAAACGTAACGTAAACGTAACGTAAACGTAACGTAAACGTAACGTAAACGTAACGTAAACGTAACGTAAACGTAACGTAAACGTAACGTAAACGTAACGTAAACGTAACGTAAACGTAACGTAACCGTAACGTAAACGTAACGTAAACGTAACGTAAACGTAACGTAAACGTAACGTAAACGTAACGTAAACGTAACGTAAACGTAACGTAAACGTAACGTAAACGTAACGTAAACGTAACGTAAACGTAACGTAAACGTAACGTAAACGTAACGTAAACGTAACGTAAACGTAACGTAAACGTAACGTAAACGTAACGTAAACGTAACGTAAACGTAACGTAAACGTAACGTAAACGTAACGTAAACGTAACGTAAACGTAACGTAAACGTAACGTAAACGTAACGTAAACGTAACGTAAACGTAACGTAAACGTAACGTAAACGTAACGTAAACGTAACGTAAACGTAACGTAAACGTAACGTAAACGTAACGTAAACGTAACGTAAACGTAACGTAAACGTAACGTAAACGTAACGTAAACGTAACGTAAACGTAACGTAAACGTAACGTAAACGTAACGTAAACGTAACGTAAACGTAACGTAAACGTAACGTAAACGTAACGTAAACGTAACGTAAACGTAACGTAAACGTAACGTAAATTAACGTAAACGTAACGTAAACGTAACGTAAACGTAACGTAAACGTAACGTAAACGTAACGTAAACGTAACGTAAACGTAACGTAAACGTAACGTAAACGTAACGTAAACGTAACGTAAACGCAACGTAAACGTAACGTAAACGCAACGTAAAAGTAACGTAAACGTAACGTAAACGCAACGTAAACGTAACGTAAACGTAACGTGACGTAACGTAAACGTAACGTAAACGTAACGTGACGTAACGTAAACGTAACGTAAACGTAACGTAAACGTAACGTAAACGTAACGTAAACGTAACGTAAACGCAACGTAAACGTAACGTAAACGTAACGTAAACGTAACGTAAACGTAACGTAAACGTAACGTAAACGTAACGTAAACGTAACGTAAACGTAACGTAAACGTAACGTAAACGTAACGTAAACGTAACGTAAACGTAACGTAAACGTAACGTAAACGTAACGTAAACGTAACGTAAACGTAACGTAAACGTAACGTAAACGTAACGTAAACGTAACGTAAACGTAACGTAAACGTAACGTAAACGTAAAGTAAACGTAACGTAAACGTAACGTAAACGTAACGTAAACGTAACGTAAACGTAACGTAAACGTAACGTAAACGTAACGTAAACGTAACGTAAACGTAACGTAAACGTAACGTAAACGTAACGTAAACGTAACGTAAACGTAACGTAAACGTAACGTAAACGTAACGTAAACGTAACGTAAACGTAACGTAAACGTAACGTAAACGTAACCTAAACGTAACGTAAACGTAACGTAAACGCAACGTAAACGCAACGTAAACGTAACGTAAAAGTAACGTAAACGTAACGTAAACGTAACGTAAACGTAACGTAAACGTAACGTAAACGTAACGTAAACGTAACGTAAATTAACGTAAACGTAACGTAAACGTAACGTAAACGTAACGTAAATTAACGTAAACGTAACGTAAACGTAACGTAAACGTAACGTAAACGTAACGTAAACGTAACGTAAACGTAACGTAAACGTAACGTAAACGTAACGTAAACGTAACGTAAACGTTTTTGACGTGACAACGTCTTATAATTCGATAGAGCTGGCTGCACGCACGAAAAAACATGACTCATGCGGCGTTACCTCGCTCTGAGGCGTTCCTTAAATGCTACCATTCCATTAGTATTTTCTTAAGACGTTGTCACGTTCAACTATCGTCTGTAAACCAACTTTACAGACAACCGATTTTTTTTTAAATATTACTATCAACCGGCGAATATAGCGCGAGTCTTTGAAAAATGTTCCTATATGTCTACTCAGGTGAGATTTAACATATAAATAAAAAAAATACTGTTTAAAGTGAAAATATATGGTCAAACATTAATTTTTCATAATAATTTGTTTAAACAATGTAGTGCACAAAAAAATTTTGGGTAAACATTGCAATTTATAGTTTAAAAAACAATATCCCACATCGATCATATTAATTCATTCACTATTATAACTCTAATCCGAGATTTTACGGTTTTTAATGCTCCAGGCACTCCACTAGTAGTCTCAAATCTCTCTCAAATCAAGGGATCTTCAATTTTATTCTCTAACTAGATAATAAACGCTATGTCAAGAAAAATCTAATTAAAATGTGCTGACGAAATGACGACGTGCTTCGGATGAGCACACAAACCTCTTGGGCTCGGTTGTTATAAAAAACAAGCGGCCCAAAACAAACACCCATAATATAGCCCCATATTATGGGCATATTATGTAGCCATAGCCTGACCCCAAAACTTCATTGAATGAATCATTTTCATTGGATGAAATAAAACAAAAAAATCACAATTATTTCAAATGTGATATTTCACTGGCATTTAACAACACTTCGCTACGTGAATAGCATCGCATCATTAACATTTTTGGTGTCTTTTTTATCATATCATATAAGATAGCAATCAAGCAGATGGCTTGTCACGGGAACCGTGGGATTCGAAGAAAAATAAAATGCTTACTCAGTTAAAATTCAAGATTATATTCCAGTTTCTTCATTTTCATTGTAAATAATAATTTTAAATAATTTTATCGTCTCGGAGTCCGAAATAAAAAAGGGGGATTCTGGAATGCCAACGGCACGATGGGATTCGACTTGAACTTAGCTGGCTGCGGCTCGGGGAAATCGATGATCTTCTCAGGCGGCACTCCTGCTGCAGCAACACGATGGAGGCCCGGGTTCAAATCCTCCACGCGGAGTAAGAAATTGAAACGCCATCAGCCACTGAAAAGCACAGGGAACAATGTCACCCTGTGATTCCCGACTCATCCCGTCTAACCACGCGGTCAGCGGGATGAGTCACATGGGGTTAATTCACAAGAAAAAATTATTTAATATGGATTACAAAACTATCACAATCAGCTATAGCTTTAACCTTGAGGTAGGTCCTTCTGGAAGTTTCGATCACTTACAACCAACAAAAGAGTTATTTCAGACACTAGTCATTACAATCTCTTACTTCATTGATAAGAAATATCGATTTAAAGTTAGCTAAATTAAATTGGTATAATTATTGAAATAAAATTGTACTTTACCGAACAAACCAGTCAACCAAGCGAGCGCCGGAGGCTCCGAGATTAATAGGTGGAAAAGAGAGCATGGGCGGCGCGGTTAGTTTATATATCCTCTTGCGGGGAACGGGAGGAAACCCAACGCCGACGCGTTTCACTAGGGATGTCCCATTGGGACTGAATAATCGAAGCCGGCAATCGAATGTAACGTATATCGAACACGTTACAGGCTCTCCTCATGGAAAGAGAAACCATCGCCTATAGACATGGTTGTCTCTTTCCATCAGGAATGATTAGCATGCGTAATAAACTTTATTCTATCAACAAGATAAAATAAAAATTTAAAGAACCCCGACACATTTTCTTACCCCAAGACCGCCATTCTGCTTCATATCCATCGTTTTAAGAGCAAAATGTGAAAGGAGTTGATGATCTCCGAAAAGAGATCCTACAGAATCAGGTTGAGGTTACCATGGTTTCTTACTCGATGAGCTTGAGTTGTTTATTACAAAGCTCCCATGACCTCCAACTCTACCATGTGACCTTCGAAATCATTCTGATTCAGAGTGTTTGTAAAATTTAATAAATGAGACCACACACAAATGGGCTTATTTTGTTTAGTTCAGGAGTTCCATGGTCACCTTCTAGTCCAATTATCAAATCCCACGAATCTCCTAGCAATAAAGGCCAACTACCTCAGATGGCCACCTTCCAGTTCCATCATTATTATATCTTAGAAAACATCCGGTGCCTAATTGTTTGCCAAAACAAATTAAACTATATAGCCCTCATTCGATGGGTTTATCTGGTTAAGCTTAAAAGTTCTCATGGACTTCTGCCAGCTCTATTATCAAACCCTGCAAACCATCCTGGTCCAAAGTCCTTATAATAACGAATATAAACAAAAAAGACCAAAATTAAAGATGTCCTTAATTTTAATCAAAAGTTCCCATGACCTCCTAAGTCCCAGAGTAATAAGTCTAAACTCAATGGAGTTTATCTCGTTTATTTTAAAATTTCTCATAGCACCTTCCATTTCCATTAATAGGTCTTAAAAATCAGCCAGTACGAAAAATATGCCAAAACAAACCGAAGTAGCCTACACTCAATGGATTTTTCCGGTTTAACTTAGAATTTCTCATTAACTTCTTCCCGCTCTATCATCAGACACTAGAAGCCATTCTGCTCCAAAGAACGAACTATAAGATCGATGGTGTTGTTCAATTTTAGTTCAAAATTTGAATAACCTCCTCCCTGCTTCATCATAAAACACTGGAAATAATTTGACACCAGGATATTCGTCAAAGCAGAACAAATGAATCCAAACTTGATGTTTTTATCTTGTTTAGTTTAAAAGTTATCATAGCCACCTTCCAGTTTCATTATGAGATCCTAAAAATTATCCTGCACCAAAGTTTATGTAAAAACAAACCGAATCTGCCCACACTCGATGAGTTTATCTGGATTTGTTTAGAAGTTCTAATAGACTTCTTCCAGTTCTATCATCATGCACTAACCATCTTGCTTCAAGATTCTTGTAAAAATTTACTTCATTTTATTCCCATGTCCTCCATCCAGCTCTCTTATAAGACCCCGAAAATTGTCAAGCAGCAGGATGTTTGTTAAAACAGAACAATAGATGGTTTATCTTGTTTAGTTCAGCAGTTCCGATGACTACTTCTCAATTCCGTCATTAGATTTTCACGAACTTTACATCTTCTAGGATCGTCCAGCACCAATTTGTTTGCCAAAATCACGATCACGGTTTATGAGATACAGCCTGGTGACCGACAGATAGACGGACAGACAGACAGCGGAGGTTTAGTAATAGGTTTCCGTTTCACCTTTTAGATACAGAACCGTAAAAAGTCGTAGACTCGCTAAAATTAAGCCACTCACAAAAAGGGTACTGTTCTAAGCATTATTAGTAATTAAAATTACTTACGGTCGGTTTCTGAAACGTAAATTAATAACAATAAAATCTAATAATAATATCCCTGGACCAGCGAAATCAATGTATTCTATTTCGATGATCTAACCCCAATATAAGCCAATTTTTTGCTTGTAATATGGATGTTATTCAACGACAGTAACATAAAGAGATACATATATACTCAAATATTTAATAAAATACCCAAACCCAGAAATACAAAAAACCCGAGCCCCATTGATTGCGTTGTTTTTTTTTTTTTGGAAATTTCCAAAAGTCGTTAAACAAAAGTTGTTAAGGTGACCCCTGAGTCACTCCCTTTCGGCTTACTATACCGCTTTTGTAGCACTCCGTGTAGTAGCAAGTTAAAAATAAAAAAATAAATATATTTTCTCTGTGTAATGATTTTTATTACTCTTTTAACTCTTTTTTATATATTCTTTGAAGAATAGACTAATTGTCTATCTGCCAGGCAGGTCGTAAAAGGCGACCGATGGGCAATGCGAGTCACTTTCTTACTTGGTTACTTGGTGATAGAGTTCTGCATTGGCTCGACCAGGTCTGGTACCACCGCCTTATCTATTCCTGCTGCAAAGCGTCAGTGCTAGTCACTGTCATGTTCCAGTTTGGAGGGCAAGGTGGCCGGTAAACTTATGCATGTGGCATTAGACCTCGCCACAAGATAGCAACGCACCATTAACATTTTTGCTGCCTCTAGGCGATGGTTGACTCTTTCCATCAGGAGACTCATCTGCATGTTTGCTATCTTATGACATTAAAAAAAATTAAAATATTATAAATTATCAAGGTTACTACCTTAATGAAGAAGATAAGCCTAAAAAAAAAAAATATATCAGATAACCTACAATCTCTTTTTAATGTTTTTGTTACGGAACCCTTTTCCATGAACTTTAATACAAATGACGATTGTTTAATCTTATTTTTAAACAAATTGTTTTAACCGTACTTACGAATGGAAAGTAATCCCGTGTGTCTTATTTTTTTCCTTGAGTGATTATAACACTGGCTGAATATACAAGAAGGTATTTTGATGCGTGTTTAATGGTAAAAACAGTCGGAAAATATAAGTGTTTGATATAAGGTCCCGCGCGTGATTGATTGTCATCAATTGTCACTGTGTCTACGGACCTAGTTTTGTAGAACCAGGCGCTGTGACTAGGTAACGTATCTTCCCTTTTTATATCAATGGCCAGCAATCAACTTTTCACCCGTTTGAGTATTGCGTCACTGAACCGTAGTAAAAATGTTCGTATTCTAGAAATAATGCGAAAATTCAAATGGTTATATTTTTGTTTTTGTGTCTGTGAGGCCACATTCCGATCTGGTAGTAATTCATTTAAAGTCCGCTCGACAATAATATGCCTGTGAACAGTGATATGTAAAAAAGTAATGACCCTGAAGTTAGCGGACAGCAGACAAAATAAAATTTCAGATAGGGATATCTACAAGCGAAATTAAGTTTTTCGAGTTTACCAAATTATAAATGGTTTGTCGTTGACTTACCTACAGATGATAATAAACAATTTTTTTTTTTGCTAATAAAAAATTTTTTACATTAAAAATTAAATTTTGGGAAACTCTCGTTTCGTATCGTTTCATAAATATGAAATTTTCAAATTTAGTTTATTTTTAGATCCAAAAAAGATGATTTTAGTTAGTTTTTTAAATTTTGGCTTAGGTCATTCTGGGACGTATATCTGAGAGTAAAATGATTATTATTAAAAAAAAAAGTCACCTTTTCGTCTTTGAAAAATCTAAAGATGATATTTTTGAAACAACCAAAATTTAAAAAAAAATCAAAAAATAAGAATATTCAAGAAATAAATAAGAAAATAAAAAATCCGAGATCAATCATCTTTAGATTCGTGAAAAATGAAAACATGACAGTTTTTTAATTTTGATTTTGATTATTTTTTACTTTGATATCCGGCACCAAAATTTTCAAAAAAATAAAAAATTAAGGATATCTAACGATCCGACTAACAAATTTAAAATCAAAAAAATATCATCTTTAGATTTTTCAAAGACGAAAAGGTGACTTTTTTTTTTTTAATAATAATCATTTTACTCGCAGATATACGTCCCAGAATGACCTAAGCCAAAATTTAAAAAACTAACTAAAATCATCTTTTTTGGATCTAAAAATAAACTAAATTTGAAAATTTCATATTTATGAAACGATAGGAAACACGGTGAGAGTTTCCCAAAATTTAATTTTTAATGTAAAAAATTTTTTATTGGCAAAAAAAAAATTGTTTATTATCATCTGTAGATAAGTCAACGACAAACCATTTATAATTTGGTAAACTCGAAAAAATTAATTTCGCTTGTAGATATCCCTATCTGAAATTTTATTTATGTCTGCTGTCCGCTAACTTCAGGGTCATAAAAAGTAAATGTTTTTTTTTTTGCCTGTGAATACTTTTTTACATATGTGAAGGTTTATTTGAACAATTTTTTTTTTATTTTAATTTTATTCTACAATTACCTATATGGAAATTTCAGATACATCTTACAAAATTTTTATTCCATATCTCAGACGGTATACATATTACCCGTAACAAAGCCATAAACACATAAAAATGTTAGTAATACTCGTAATGTACGTTGATGACATCGTCATATGAAAAATAATATGACTATTTATTTTCCCTAACATAAATCAACTGTTACATAGGTAATGAACAACATTATGAGCGCCCAAATATAATTTCCGAAGAGCTTGTTATTTTGTGAGAATAAATATGATCCTAGTTTATTAACCGTCATCCTCTCTAACACCCGAGCTTTGACCCCCAATTTGATTGACACCATGTTATTTTCCCTCAGAAGCAATTATTGCCTTTTGAGACGGGAAAACATTGGTTTGGTGATAAAATGTTATTTGTATGTGACAGGCTTTGTTGTGGAATGTTTACTGGCCATATCTCAAAGACACCCGCTGTAATTAAGTACACAATGAGAGTTCATATTCGGAGGCTGGAAGGGGGCTATTGTTCACCCGTTATCTATGCTCCAGTGTTTTTAGTTTTATAACAATTTTCTGGTTGAAAATGTTATATTAACGAAGTGGTTATTATTGTTACAGAGAAAAAAATAGTTTTAATGTAACACTAGCGTCTCACCCTGGGTTTGCACGGGTAATAGAACATATTTTGTATATGCATACATATATATTTTCACGCCAGATCCCTTACGGGGTAGGCACAGAGAACCGAGTGCCATATATCACGATCCTTGCAGGCTTGTCTCGCTTCCTCCACATTCATCACTCTCTTCATACACACACGCCGGTTGCGAAGACCCTTGCACCAACTTCGGACACTACTCGATCAATTTGATCATGGTACGTCAGTCCTGGTCTTTCCCGGTACCTACATCCTTCCACATTCTGTATATATTAGAATTTATATAGATTTTTGGGCAAGACTTGTTACAGGCATTGCCAGTAAACCCTATTAAAGTTTCATCACAATCACATGAATGGTTATGGAACACATAGAGAAGAAACATACAAACGTTGATTTTATACATTTTACTAGCTATTACTCGTGAATTCATCCGCGTGATCCAAAATCGAGTAACATTAGCCTACACCCTGCCCTATAAACTCCTTTATCTTTCAGTGAAGATTCCGTCAAAATCGATCCAGCCGTTCCTGGAGATTATCCCCATACTGACAAAACGAGAAACAGAAATTTTAAAAATGGTAGTTTTAGGTATTAGTATCGTAAAAATAATACACTGCACTTGAAAAAACTGTTAACGTGACTACCGGTGGGGTTATTACGTTACTCGCAATGCAAAATTATCGTATTTTTTTAGTTATTGCAAGACACACAACCGCTTTCTATATTAGTGGCAGTCGTTGCGTTAATTAGTTCTGCTGCTGCGACATTACAAAAAACGCATCTAGTGACCAGCAAGCAATTGGCGACGTTTTTGATGAGTTTTTCGTTACGTTTAAATGTCATCGCTTATCGCTAGCGGATTGCAAACGTTAGGTGATACGCCTGCGGGTTGTAAAGCTTTTTGTCGCAAAACCTTACTTATCGCTGTCGTGCTTTGGTTTAAATTATAATGCAGGTAGAAAACTTATTCGGCGGTCGAATCCCACAATGTCTCGCCCGGGCTTGATACCACCTAGTTTAGTGGCTTTATCTGTACCTGCCACAATAGCGTCAATGCAAGTCACTGTCGTTTCCGGTTTAAAGAATAAGGTAGCCAGTGATCTTTTGCATATGGCATTACCTTCGCGCCACACGGATACCAACGAACCATAAAAATCTTTGGTTATAGGAGACGAATATCTATTTCTATAACGAGAACCTCCTATAACAAAAAAGTGTTACGACTTCCCAATCATGCCAAAAGCAACGTTAACGTGTTTAATGTCTAATGGTTATGGTTACATCTCTTCATCAGGAGAATTACTTGCGTGTATGATATCATATAAACCATAAAAAATATATTTATGCAATACACACACAAATACATACATATTTTCATACCTTATGCCTCAGCCGCACTTGCATCTATCTTCACAAAGCTTTGTGCAACGACACGATAAATGCAGGCGTGACCGGCTATTATCAGCTATTTTCGCATACAGCTTGGCAAAAAAGAGTGCGTTGCAGTGACGGATTAAACTAAATACACTAGTTATGACAACACTAAAGCTATCGAGATTCGAATCATAAACATCAATTGTTTCTTGTTTACTTTCCAATAATTTCACATTTTTATTATAATTCTAGTCTAGTAGTTTTGGAGCTTAATTAATAAAACAAACAAACAATCAAATCTTTCCTCTTTAAAGTTATTAGTATAGACATCGCTCTTAGGGGTGACTGATAAAAAATATCTGTTGTTCTTGTAGAGTATTTAAACCTGCTGTTTTAAACAACGTAAACGTACATATCAAGGAATGGAGCAATCTTTTTCCCAATTTTTTCTAACACTTTCTTCGCATTTTCCCTCTAACCACAGCCTTCGAACGTTGCCCAGGAGTGTTCCACCATTATTTTCCGTAGCGATCTCATCTCAATCGTTTTAGTTCTACCTCCATGCCATTTCTGATCTACTGTCGCTTCTATACAATAGCATTAGAATAAGAATGAGGAATGGGTATAAAAGAATGACGAACACCGTAACTGAAAATTGTGTTTTGAAGTAACTTCCGTAACGCTCCATTAACTATGTTCCCTACACATTCTCTTTTTTCTAAATCACCCATAAATTTTCCTTAAAACACGTTTCTTAATTCGTTGCGCTTCGAATCAAGCGGCGAAACTTACTGACGCCAACAGCAACTTAATTCTATTTATAAGTATGCAATAAAGATTTTCGTGAGAGGACAGAACCTAGTTAATTGAGCCTTGGTAACGCCAAACGCATAAGTTTATCGGCTAACTTACCCTCAAACCAGCTACGATAGTGACAAGCATTGACGCTATTGTGGCAGGTATAGATAAAGCCACTAAACTAGGTGGTATCAAGCCCGGGCGAGACATTAACCTCAAAATTGGAATTAATAAAATATATTTTCATTACATGTCCCCCCTTAAGAATTTTTAGCTGTATATATTGAACTTTTTTTTTCTGCAATTGTCTGATTCCAATACGGCATAAATCTTCGTGCACATTTTTTACAAGTCTTTTGAAAATGTCTGCTGATAGGATAATCTTTTCTTGTTTCTTTATTTTTTATAAAATATTTTATTTTATAAGATTTTATTTCTTTTATTTCATTGCTTCATTTTTTCTTGGTTTTCAATTATATCTTTTATTTGTATTAAATTAACTATTTTCAGTAGTTTGTCTTCCAAAATACAAGTATTCTTTAATAGGGTTACTAATTAAAAGCACTACAAAATTCTGTGAAAGCTTTTTGCGTATTTAGCATCAAAATTATTCAAGTAGTTTTCTGAAACTAAACCTATAATGTTTTAGAATAATTTGACAAAAAAATGAGTAGAAAATAATTCAGCATTTCTGTCGGAAAGTCAATGTTAAGAAAAAGTGTAAATAGGATACTTATGGTCATCGCACACTACAACAACACCGTAACGATATAATACCAACATGTTACGGCCTTAGGCTAGCAAACAGAGTGCTCAGCCTGCTCGCCCACGCGCCCGGTGAAGCTGTGATGTCCCATAAGGCCAAAAGTCATTTAGTCATTCCTGGCTACCACTAGCTACCAACCAACACGTAGACCACGCACCGCTTACACCTTTTTTATTAAGCCTACATTTTAACCTACTGCGCGACACCGAGAGTTATCTTTCGAACTTACAAATATACAAAAATATATCTATTTCTTGAGCATGTTGTATAATACAAACGAATTTCTGGATTTGACATATTATGAGGTTTCAATTTATTAATTTCAATCAAAGGTTTGACATAGACTTTAACTTAATACGCAACGTGCAAGAAGGATAATAATTTGTAGTAGTCGGATCAAAGCTGTTTAACTTCGTGGCTCTTTCTTTATTTTACGGGTTGCAACGATACCCTCAATCCGCTCCATTTTAACAAACGATTTATCCAATTTAACAATGAGTTATATAAAGCACCCTGCACCAGACATACGATCCAAAGAGTATACAATACTATGATACGATCTCTCAATCGCTCGAATGCAATAAATATAATTGATTTAAATTAGCATTTGTGGGGGCACATATTATTAAAATTGTATTTTTTGATTTAACTAATTTTTCATAATACAGGGAGTTTGGGAATTAGTGACATTTCTGTGTAATACGTTTAATGATTGTTTGTAAAATATATATTTATATTCTTATTCTTTAAAAAAATAACGGTAAGCATATTGACCACAGAAATATGTATATTGACAGCCTGATACTTAGAGTATAGTTACTCTAAGATTGTACTACATATTATTAAATACTAAAATTAGATTTTCTTGTTGGGTTAGTGCGGTGCCGGTATAATGTATCATTATCTATACGCCGTAATTACTTTTGTGAGAGCCATCTTGTAGTAAAATAACGATTCAATTTACAAAAATAGTCTCAAAATTTCAATAGAATACATTTATTTTAAATTATTTTTTCTTATAGCACAGGATAACAGACAAGTAGATAGTCATCCTGATATATTTTCTGTGATCCTGATGGTCTAGAATATCATCGCCTACAGATGATAATAGCACGAAAGATGATAATGGCGTGTTATTATCCGGTTAACAAGGATGAAATCCTACATATATCGGTTTCTACCTTACCCTCTACACTATAATGTGACAGTGGCAAACACTAAGGTTTATGACAGCAGAAATATTAGGGCGGTTATAGTATGGGAGCCCACAACACTAAACCAAGTCCCATAAGACTACCGGATGGTATATACATAGTTAGATTCGTCGTTAGTTGGAAAAACCGGGTGGCGCTACTAAAAAAATTTAAAAAAAAATGAAAAAAAATCGATTTCTAGTACGATATAACTACCGAATTTCGTTCGTTCCTCGATATAGGGGAGGGGTAGGACTATACGAAAATGCGGTGCTGCATGTCCCCATCCTGGTCCTTATCAGTGGCAGCAGCATTATAAGTGACGCCTTGTACCTAGGTATATGGTAACATCGGAGTACCGAACGAACCCAAGCTCATCTGAAAGATCATCAATTTGTGTGTAAGAAAACCCACTGCTGCATCTTCGAAACAGTGGATGAGGTGGTTGCTGCAGCGATTGAAGGTCGTCTACTGCACAGCTGAAATCGACGTTTCTACTCGTTTTTGTCAGCAATCGTCTCGTTTCTTTCGATTGGTACTGATTGAATACCCATTCCAGAGTCAGATACGAATAATTTTACTGATCGCTGAAATCGCATATTTTATGTAATATTGTTCGATTTATCAACCGTTTTCATTAGCCTAGCCACCTAATTAGCCTATTAGCCTAACCTAGCCACCACGATCATGGTGACCTTTAGCTTTTCTTACTTTCTACGAGATGCCTAGCAGAAAAGAAATTAGTTTAGTCTACAAAATGACCAGACTAACATTGCGAAATATTCGCTAAAAATCAAAAATTCACAAGTGGTGCGTCGATAAATTTTCGAATGAATGAAAAAAATTAAATATATATAATATCTAAGTAAGAAGCAAACAAGTCTTTTCAACACCAATAAACTAGCTCATATAGAACATAAAGTTCTATTAGAGGCATATAAGAGTATAAAAATGCTTCCATCAGTATAAAAGTTCTTTTTGGGTTATTATACAGCCTAATGCTGTAAAAGGTCTTCTTTAAAGTTCCGCGTAAGCTTTAGGCGCTTTCTTGTGCATAGCACATCAAGTACTTACTTTAAGGACGTTCTCAAGGAGCAATCGTGCTCAACTTTTAAAAAATCAAATAATGCGTATTAAGTTAAAGCTTTATAAAAATATAATTAGAATTAAATCAATAAATATTTAATATGTTTGATAATTAATTATTTATAATAAATATCAATAATCTCCTTTTGTCGTTTGTGTTAACTTTTTACAGTAACTATTATTTAACATATATTTGTGAATATTCTATATTTATTTTATTCTGCTGCGCGTCAACAGTCTTTTAAATCTCCCGCGCGGTGCAACGTTGCCATATTTTTATCTTTCATTTAGCAGTTTATGGGAGAAAAGGTTAAAACCGCTGGAAGTGCCTAACTTTAAACATTGTTTATAACAAATCGAGTATCATTTGCTGATATTTTCTTTTAAGAAAAGCATTTGTTATATCCTCGATTAGTGATTATCAGTTTTTGTTAAAAAATTGTAAGAAAACTTCGATTGATATTTAATTAAACGTTCGCTGGAATGTCCATCGGGATAGGGCTTGCATGTTAAATTTGCAGATTTTAAAAGCTTATATTTCAAAATTTGTCTCTCAAGGGCTATTAAAAAATGCTATGTATAGATGACACTTAAAACTATGTATATTCGAAGTTTAAATAAACTGCAAGAAAGGTGATTTTTCGATGAACGTCCTTAAAATCGATCACAAAATTTTATCTGAGTAGGTATTTCCTATTGAAACCGAACCAAAAGACTTCCAGTTGCTATATATATTTTATTCGATATTTAGAAAAAAATATACACAAGCAACAAAAAATATGAACAATAAAATATAATACTTAACTAAGACAGGAATCTTAGTTAAATATTATTTGTTGTTCATACCTTGTCTCATAAATATTAATATAATAAATGCGAAAACTTGTAAACATAACGATATATAATGTGTTTTATTAGAAATGATGCCGTGCTGGGGAAAACTTAAAACTTTTTAAGCAATTTTGTCGTATCGAAATGTTCTTATTTATTTTTAATTATTAATTGTTAAAAATGTGAAAGAGAAAACAGACTTGGGTTACCCTTTAACGGAAAATACATTTTACTCAAAAAACTTAAGCGACAAGCTTCGTGCTTGTTTACTAAGTTGTAAAAAGAATGTAAAAATATAAAACCTTAAACGTTGATTAAAATGAAATTAGCTTTTTAAAAAAAATGTACTCATGCTTCGCGTTGACGCGTGCAATCATTACATATAATATGATAGTATTAAGCTACCAAATAATGCCGTTTATAATCGGACAGGATTTTGTAACTCGCTGTATTTACTCGCAGTATGAAAAAAAAACTTAGACCACAAAGGGGCATGTGGGTAGGTCGATGACATTATCAATAAAAGTATTGAAATCATTATTTTTATAAAAAAATATAAATATTGTGGTATTATAAAATGCTTGAGCTTATCATTCAATTCCGCTAAAATTTAACTGGACAAGACTCCGTCGCCTCACGTCGGCGATTTATTCGATTAATGTCGTAATCGCGTGTTTCTGTCTACATTTTTTATCCGGCATTATGCTTAGCTATAGTATTCGAAATATTATTCAAGATTAATTACTTTGTTCGGCAAAATTTTATCGATCCATATTTCCAAAATAATAGCATATATATCATTGTATTAGCTTACCAAACAATGTTTTTTTGGTTAGGAGAGGGTTTATTTTCACACTGGACAATTTATCCAAGTATATTATTATACATATTGAATAAAACGTTAATAAAATTTTGTTTTATTTGCTAAACAAAATAATTTAAAAAAGTAATCAAATCATTTTACAATCGAATTCGAAACGAGAAATGGATTTCTTCCCAAACATCTTAGCGGGAAACCCCGTATCTCTTTCCTCGTAAATTACATCGGAATAAACTTCAGATAATCTGCCGCGATGGCTGAGTTACTATAGAAAAAAGATACGAACTCAGAAAGCGACTAAGCTGAAGGAAATAAAAACTTTATTTCTCTCATAACGCAGACACAAAGAGTAAGATTATCCGGATTTTAGGGCCAACATCGATTCAACAGGGTGGAAGGCAAACAATCGTCTTTTGTACTCCGTCGCCATTGAGGATCTGGTAATTAATTATACCCGGAGACCGTCATTTCGCAGATTCACTTCGCCCATGGCGCGTTCCGTTGGATTGACTGATTACCTCGCACCAAGCCTTCCCCTAACTTTTAAGATGGCGATTATATTCCATTATCTTCGCTAATGCGAAAATTACTTACCTGATCTTTGGAGATAATTTCATTTCATTTAAGTAATAAAATCATGCAAATTATTGAGTGTATCTGTTGCAATTAAGAACTAAGAGGTTAAAATGCTTGAAAATATACATAAGTATAAAATAAATCTCAAGAATATTTTTGGTCTGGAAACAACCCCGAGAGCTTTAACTCGTGGTGGTTTCGGGCTCCTTTGAAAAATAGGCTAACTGCCGTTCTGCCAGGCAGGTCGTAACAGACGGCCGAATGGCCATGAGAGTCACCACCATCGTGGCTATTAGGTAGTAGAGTTCTGCCTTGTCTCGCCTGGTCTGGCACCACCGCCTTAACTATTTCTGGCGCAATAGCCACAGTCACTGTCGTGTTCTGGTTTGGAGGGTAAGGTAGCCGGTAAACTTATGCATGTGGTATTAGACCTCGCCACAAAATAGCAACGCACCATTAACATCTTCGGTGTCTATAGGCGATGGTTGCCTCTTTCCATCAGTAGAACCATCTGCTTGTTTGCTATCTTAAGGCCATCGCTCACGGCGACTTTTTGTAAAGATGCAGTAGCGATACTGTCGCGTGTCCGCATCGATCAGTCGCGTTGCAGTTGCTAGCTGAGTGTCCTCGCCCACGGGCCCAGATTCAGTCGCGATGCAAACGCGATTCAGTAACAGTTCTGCACTCGCACGTCACCCTCCCGCCGTGCTCTCCCCGATGTCGTCCGACACGATCGCGCGTTTATAATTGCTACCGTTAATTTTTTCCCACCCTCAAAATCAACCGTTTAGTTGGCATATGAGCTGGGGACACTTGACTTTAACAAAAATTAGCACTTTAAAGCTTTATATTTCAAAAACGAGTGCCTAAACGAAAAATTGTTTTCCCTAACTACAATATTTTTTTAAATCTATTCGACGATACCACTCATTATCGGGTACACGAGAAAAAAATTAACATCCCTACTATACAAGTAGAGTAGAGTAGAGTAGTAGTAAAGCTACTCTAAAGAAATTATTTTTCAAGAACTTATGTTATCACTTTATTTTCATAACTAATATATATATATCCATGATACCTTACAGCTTCCTGATACTAAGGATCTCTGAGCTAGACTGCAGACGGACGGACGTAGTGAAACTATAAGGGTTCTTAGTATACTTCGGAATCCTAAAAAAGTAACCAGTAAACTTATACATGTCGGATTTTATCTCCGCCGCTAGCAATGATCTATTAATATTTAATACCTTTAGTGTTTTCACATCAGGAGATTTATTTTAGTTTATGGGTTAGATAGTTACGGTTCAATCAGAAATGTCTGCCATCAGCACGACTCCTCGATCGCAATATTTTGTCGTATATTATTATATTTTTATTAGTTACATAATGGCCACATTATGGAACTAATAAAACTATAATAAGAGAATATTGCTTATCTTCATAGTGAACATTAACGAAATTAGTGCAGTAATACCAAAAAAGGTCACCGTATGGGCAACAGGCACGAGCCTTGATTTCCACGTGCCGCGGCGGCAAATCGCTATTTTTAAACAATGGAATTCGATATATATGCACGGGTGTCAGTGTGTCAGGTGGTCAGTACTTAATGTTTTCATTGGATAATTAGGTCAAAAAAGTACCTATTTTTTACATATTCGGTATCAGAAACGAGAAGTGAAGACTTTCAGTATGTACAATATTTTGCTAGTCAACCTGTAAAAATAAAAATATTTGAACTTTAAATAATTTTAAACCTTGAGCTTAAATACAACACTAAACGTAGTCTTCGGATTCTGTAACAAGACAATTTATTTCCGTAATAACACAATTATGGCCGCCGGTGCCCACTCTGAAACTTTAGCGGCAGCAGCTGCTTGCTCTGTAACTCCCATTAAAATTCTACTTGTCTACTAAATGTTGAGTTTTATTATTTTTTACTTCATAATCTTTAACGATATTTCAAGTCCTTTCAATAAAATATTGCTTCATAAAACGGACGGTTCCATAGGTCGAGTGGTTAGCTATTCTAACTCTGAGTACTGGCTCAAATTCCGACAGGGAAAATTTGCATAGAAGTCTTTTTTGCATTCCGTGATATATTTCTTAAAAATAACTTATATTGTATTTATTGTCATAGTGTCAATGCTCGTCACTATCGTGTTCCGGTTTGGAGGGTAAGGTAACCGGTAAACTTATGCACGTAGCATCTTTGGTGTCTATAGGCGATGGTTGTCTCTTTCCATCAGGAGAGCCATCTGCTTGGTTACTAAAAATATATCATAGCAAATAATTTTCTTACTTTAAAGTTAGATTAATTAGATTTTTTAAATCAATTAGACATTATTGGAGTATACATAAATACTCCTTTTAAATCTCTTAAAGACTGAAAAGAGAAATCAAAGCACTAAAATTTTCGGCTATCAGACGATCTGTAATATTTCGTGTTCCCTGTTATAAGCCAATCCTATTAATAGCGTGACGTCCTAAGTAACTTTTAACTTTGCTTCCATGATGAGGCAGCATTAGCTGACGTTAACAAGACATCATTTTCTTCCGCCTCTAATCCGATTATAGTCCTAATTTTTTGATACTTTCTTATGATTTTTATTAACAAACATATTTTAAAATATGCTCGATGGTTTATTTATGGATGGATGGTGGATGGTGGTGGATACATATATCTTCACGCCAGATCCCTTACTTTAATAGTAAAGTTAGATTTTTTCAGCAAAACCAGCAATAGATTAAAAAAATATTATAGTTAGTAAAAACAACGTTTCGTTTAAGGGACTCGTTTGTGAAATATAAAGCTTTAAAGTGCTAATTTTTGTTAAATTCAAGTGCCCCCAACTCCTCTGCCAACTGAACGGTTGATTTTGAGGGTGGAAAAAAATTAACGGTAGTAGTAAATGTAATGAAGTTAAAAGAAAACTATCACGGCTTAGAAAGCTTTGAAAATTTTTTGAGTAATAGTCGACAAACTTACAAAATGTACCTACTATGAGAAGTTTTTACAGGCAGTGAACCTATGGTGCGGATATATCCGTTAAATAGGTGAAAGGTTCATAGATTGAAACAATAAAATCCCTCTTCTTAGTTCGCATTACTGTGATGGGCAACTTCGGAACCCTACATTGCGCTTGACCCGACACGCACTTGGCTATAATGGTGATTAAGTCACATGACTATCTCCTTATTATTAAATCTAACTTTACTATTAAAGTAAGGGATCTGGCGTGAAGATATATGTATGTGCACGCTAAAACTCGAGAACGGCTGGACCGATTTGGCTAATTTTGGTTTTTAATATTAAAGGGGGTTCAGGTTAGATTTAAAAGGTGAAAAATTTAGAAAAAAAAACAGAAAAGTAGACACAAAGCTGACAGAACAACGTTTACCGGGTCAGCTAGTATATAATATAATATATAATAGTAATAATCACGGATTAAACTGGATCCGCCTTTCAAGGCAATTTGTTAGGATGTCAACACATAGAAATACAGAGTTATAACACTTATTGATGAAATAAAATCACTCCAGAGATATTAATTCTTTAAGCTTTAGCTTTTTATTCGACAAGATAAAATAGCACAATATGACGTATTTCTATTTTTTACGATATAATATCTTTGCAAGCGTTTGACATTTACATACATTTGCTCATATGAGCGGCTACGCATTTTGCGTCCAACACCTTGTCTATTAGTGTTTGTGTGGTCTGTGGTAGTAATAGACGTGAACAAGTTAACAGAAACGTCAGTCTTAAATAAAATTGATTAGTTTAATAAACTTAGTACGCATTATTGATAAGTTCGTTATTAACAGAATACATAATTTCCGTAGCATTAATATTAATTTCCAAAATCAATACAGCCTGATAATTGAGTTTGCTAAGCTTCCTCTTACCTAACCGATTGATGGAAATTCAGAAATCTCTTTATTAATATTATAATCTTCGCTTAAGATTAAATATGTATCATGTAACTGAGTTTGAAACGTTATTTTATTAACCCCCGACCCAAAACGAGGGTTGTTTTAAGTTTCAGGTGTGTATCTGTCTGTCTGTCCGTGGCATCGTAGCACCCTGGCGGATGGTCTGATTTGATTGCGGTTTTTTTTTAATTGAAAGCCCTGTTTTGCGAGATAGTTCTTAGCTATGATTCATTAGACTTTGTTCAAACGTTTCAAGATCATCAGCTCTTTTCAAATTGATGAAAGGAATTAAACAACTTGTAAAGGCTTTATCAATACTAAATTTTGTAATCTGTTACTTTATTGATATTGCAGTGACATAGTAACCTTGATCTGATACTTTAAGACCATTATTCGAAGATCATCAGCATCTATTTCACTGGCAATTTTCGTATGTAAAAACAGATTTTCTAAATATTGCAAGCCACTTTTTAATACATTTCTGATATTCATTTGTACAAAAACTTGGCAGACTTGTGAAAGCTCAATGAATCTCAATACTACTATCCAACTGAGCTCATGATGTAGTCTGGACCCAGGGACTGGAATTCTCTGATGCAGAGGTTTAACAAGACAACTTTGTTTGGATTCATTGCTATAAGTACCTACTAAGTTTGATTAGTGCTCATAATGACAAGGATCTGAATATGGAGCTGAAAAGGGGCTACTGAAACTCATGCGTAGAATGTAAAAAGAGATAAGATAGTCAAGTTCGGACTGGGCTGGACTTTTGATAATGTGTACTTTCCATTACATATAACGTCGAAGATCTGAAGATGGAGCCGTAAGAGTGCTATTACAACTCACAGATAGAAATTGCTAATATAGTGGAGTTTGGGTTCATTTCATTTGTTACAGTAAGTTCTTTCTCATGATGATAAGGCTTTGAAGATTAAGCTGAAAAAATGACATTGGAACTTCAAAAATTCAGATTCAAAATGCAACTACAATGAACTCCTAAATTAAACAAAGTAATGTTTTTGAATCAGCACTTAATTGTCTTATATTGCCAAAAACCTTAGTGTTGAATGATTATCAGGATCTAATGATGGGACTGGAAGGTAACCACGAGAATTCGTAAACTAAATAAAATAAATTAATTGAAATTAGACTCATTTGTTCTGTTTGGGCAATCACTCTAATGTTAGACGACTTTGGACTTTGGAACTTTGGAATAAAATAAACCAATACCATCGACTTTGGGGTCGTTTGATACCCGAGTCGGGCACTTAAAAAAAGTGTTTTTTCAGTTTTCTGATAAACACAAAGTTGGCCGGGATTAGAAAGTGCCCGGTTTGGCGATAGGCTTGCCACCTATCACATTTGTGGAACCAAGTATCTTCGGCTAATCGTGGGTGCACTTGCTGTACCTCTGCCTACCCCTTCGGGGTACGGGCGTGAAGATACTTGATTCGTTATTATAAGGACTTTGGAGCGGAATGGCTTCCAACGCCTGATGATAGAGCTGGAAGAAGTCCATGAGAACTTCTAAGCTAATCTAGATAAACCCATCGAATATGATCTAATTCGGTTTATTTTGGCAAACACTTAGGTGCCAGTTGTTTTCTAAGATATAATAATGATGGAACTGGAAGGTGGCCATCGGAGATTGAATTAATATAGTTGGCCTGTATTACTAGTAGATGTGCAGGGTTTGATAATGGAACTAGAAAGTGGCCATGGAACTCCTGTTCATTAAGAGCCATTTCACAAAATCACCCAACTGAAATTTAGGTATTTTCTAATCGATGGGAGAGCTGGGCGTCGTCGTCCATATAGTGCACCTAATGCTGGTAAAATGAAAATAGTATTGATACTTTTAATATTTTAATTATTACTACGCGGTTTTAATTTTGGCACACGGACGTAGCGGATTTTATACTATTCTCTTTTATTTATTTTTGAAATAAAAAATAAATGAATATTTATAAGTGACTTCTTTTTGCATAAAAATAGAATAGTTTTATTTTAGGCCCATTTCTATAGGAAAATGTCATTATTTGATAACAAAAAACCCAGTTAATGTTTCGTTAATTTTCGTTGAAATAGGCATATTTATTTAATTAATTAGATATAGTTATAGGTCTTTTACGAAAAAAGTAATCCATTCAGGCACAATTGTTGAATTTTTCTGGTAATTTAGTATTTTTTCTAATTAAATTTATTGATTCTAGCAGTAGCAATACCTTTTGGAAAAATAGCTTCCTTGAGAAATTGTTGAAATTTGATTTCGGAGAACATTTATTATGAGAAATACAATTGATGATTAAAAAATCTGTTTCATTGAGGCAATATTTAAAAGATTAAACTATCTAATGGTATCATTTAATTAAATAAAACTACCATATTATAATATGAAAAATTGGGAGTTGGAAAATTTTCATTTCTCGTCAAAAGTTGGTCTAAAATGTGAACTGCCTCTTAACAAACAATTTAAGTGAGTGTGGTCTTATTTGTTATATTTTTACATACACTCTGATTCAATATCATTTCCAAGGTTACATAGTAGAATTGGTGGCCATGGGAACTTTACAATAAAACAACTCAATCTCATTGAGTAAGGAACTGTGGTAATCTTAACCTAATGCTGCGAGATCCCCTTTCGAAGATCATCAGGTCCTTTCATGTTTTGTTCTTAAAATGATGCATATGTAGCAGAATGGCGGTCTGTGGTTGTGTCGGGGGTTTTTGAAATTTTTAATTTTATCTTGTCATCTTACAACCATTATGAATTTTATAATAATCTCATAATTTACTATAAATACTAATAATTTTATAGTTAGATAGTTATAAAAAGTAAAAGTACCACGCCCGTATTCCCGAAGAAGTAGACAGAGGTAAAACAAGTGCACCCACGATTAGCCGACGATACTTGGTCCCACAACGTGATAGGTGGTAAGCATATCGCCAACCGGGCACTTTCAAATCCCGGGCAACATTGTTTTTATCACAAAACTGAAAAACACATTTTTGAATTAACTGGCCCGGGAATTAAACCCATCACCATCGAGGCGATTTGTTAGACAGTTTTAACATCGGAATAATATAAAGGCTAACTTTAGAAGAAATAAAGAGTTGTTTCTTTTACTCCAACGCAGTAACTGGAGGTAACCTTGACCTACAAGGAGATAGACTCATTTTTGAAGAATTATAGACCTCTTGTTTTATGAAATTCCACTTTTTTTTCTTATGCTCGTTTTTTATTATGACTTTTACTGGTTTTTATAAATAATTCTGTCTCACATATCTAGTTTTACATATATTTCTTTTGAACTTATAATATATATATATAATATATATATATATATATATATATATATATATATATATATATATATATATATATATATATATATATATATATATATATATATATATATATATATATATATATATATATATATATATATATATATATAATATATATAGACCCGTTGGTCGAGTGGTTGGCGACCCTGACTACGCAATCGACGGGGCTCGGGTTCGATTCGATTCGATCTGGGACAAGCATGATGAGCATAAATGTTTGTATTTCTGGGTTTGAGTATTTATTAAATATATTTTAGTATTTGTATATGTATTTCTATATATTAGTATCGTTGACTAACACCCATAACACAAGCAAATAATCTGCTTACTTTGGGGTTTGATCAGTAAGTGTAATTTGTCCGTGAACATTTATTTACTTATATAATATGCGATTGACGCATAGTCGTGCGAAGGAAAACTTAAAAACTGTTTGAATTTTGATGTTAGGATTGATTTGAGACGTTCTAGAACTTTATCACTTAATAAAATCCTAATTAGGCCTTAAAATCCCAAAGATGGCACTAATGTTTAAAAAAAGCTAAAAATAAATTTGAGAACGAATAAATTACATGAGACGTGAGTGCTACGATCTTTTACACTTAGATCAGCGTCATTACGCATGCAGTCACATCAAGATCGAATTAAATTCTCTTACATTTTTAGAGTACCGCTCTCAAAGAATTTTAACTGCATCTAGCCGTTTGTTTGAAATTCTCAGGCAACTTTCGAATTACAGTCGTCAGATTGGTATAATCCATGACTGAAAACAAAAATTCTAAAACATAGATTACATTTCTTTACATGTACACATACAGACTACATATTATACATATAGATTAAAATAAAATAAATAAACGAAAAAGATTTTATTAAAACTTAAAAAATAAAATAATAACTAAATAATTAAAAACGCGCGGTCACGCCAACGTCCAACTTACCCTGATGAAGGACCTCCGATAGGTCCGAAACTAATCGGAACCTACACAAATTAAATGTGAGTGTAGCCGTTTTTAATTATTTAGAAAAAGATTTTTTTTTTTTGTAAACCAAGCATTTTATGTAATTTTAAAAAATACTAAAAAGATTAAAATATTTTAAATTTTTATTTCGACAGTAAATAAGCCGTTTTGCACTTTCTAATCTTGAAACTTTTAATGTAATTAAGTAAGCTTTTTCATCTATGCGAAAATATTTTCAAACTTGAAACTTCATACTGTTAGGTTTCATTGTATTGCTAATATGTTTGTATAATTTGTGCTTAATATATTAATATTAATGTATTAGCTTAATTATAATAAAGCACTAATATATATATATTAATTTAAAAATATTTAATAATTACTTCTTAATAAAATAATAAAATAAGAAACCCCGTTTGCGGTTATGACAATTTATCGAACCATGCCTTGCGTCATGCGGGCAACACTTTCGTATTTTATCCGTTAACGGAATTTCTAGTGGGGCGCGAGAAAAGTACGGCAGATTGAATCGAGCGCTCGGAGGAATCGGTCGCATGAGCGTATTATAAAGAGTAAATTATTTGAATATAACCGTTTTACTGTATTTCGTATCATATAATCTAATTTAATTTAAGTAATTAAGTAATATGTCAGAATTGTGTTATTGCAAGAAGTGAAATATAATAATTATCAAACATAAAAGGAGCATTTTATTATAGATCAGAAGTGGGATGTACACGTCCAATATTTATTCTTTTTAAATAATAGATTATTCCTCGTTATGTATAAGACATGTGTGGTGTCTATGAAACATGTATGTGTGGTATCTATGAAGTGGAAGCCAAATAAGTCGGTGAACCTAAGTTGAATATGTAAAATTTGGCACCTTTTGTGCATTACTTATTAATTTAGGTAATAATAACCTAATAAAAAAAAGAGAAAGAAAAGGCAACAACCAATAGATATAAAAGACTTGCCTTAATATGCTTACATCTATATATATAAAAATCAATTACTGTACGTTGGTCTAGCTAAAACTCTAGAAAGCCTGAATCGATTTGGCTAATTTTGGTTTTGAATTAATCGTTGAAGTTCAAGGAAGGTTTAAAAGGTGAGAAAATATAGAAAAAGAAATAATAGTTGTTAAAAAGGCAGAACAACGTTTGCTGGGTCAGGTAGTACTCAATATATTATATACATTTGTATATCGATAATATATAATTTAAATTACCCATTTAAAGTATAAGTAATCGTAAGAGAGTCGCTATGACATCGCTTGATAATTATTGATGGAATTAACATTTCAAGTCGATAACGAATAAAAAAAAAATAATTAAAAAAAAAATGTTCTTAGTGAGTACAGTCCCTGTTGCGGGGTTTATAAAAGGGGTGTGAAAATTTCGTTATTTTTGTCATACGATGCACCGTTTAGGAGATACCCGCAATTTTGAAGCTTAAATATTTATACCTTACTGTGCAGCTTATTTTAGGTTAACGAGATTAACGCCTATATGTTTTGAGTTCCAGATAATGCCGAATGACTGTGACACCCGAATCTTGCATACGCCTACCAAAAGGAGTAGATCGCGTGGTGGCGGGCCAAGACGCAATGCTGAAATATCTCGCAGTAGAGATCGCAGTCGCGAAGCTAGCCGCCTTCGCAGTCACAGTCGCAGCCGCAGCCGCGTTCGCAGCCGATCGCGAGAACAAAGGTATAGCAGTGTCCGGGAACAGGAAAAGGAGTTGGAGCGCAAACGTCAACGTTTGCGTGATCTAGAAAATGAGGTACGCGTAGCACGTCGTCGTTTATCATTAGATCGCAAAGGTTCACATCATGAAACATCTTCCTCAAATTGTAACTTAAAGAGAACCCATGATATGACTATTGATGAACCCGTTAAGCTAAAATCAACAATATCTTCTAATACAGAATTTACTGCAAATGACATTATAAACTTATTAAGCTCCCTTAAGGGTACCACATCTCGGCCGGGAACAGTCGCACCTACGTTTAAACCTAGTGAACATAATATTTTACCGGAATTCAATCCGTCTCTAAAGAATCAACGTGTAGATATATGGCTAAGAAAAGTAAACGAATGTGCGACAGTTTACAGCTGGGATGACAAGACTACAGTACATTTTGCTATGCAGAAACTTCAGGGATTGGCCAAATCCTGGTACGAGAGTCTTAACACTATTTTGTATACATGGCCTCAATGGCAAGAGAAGCTGTTAGGTGCATTTCCTCACGAACAGAATTATGGCCAGTCCTTGGAGGATATGTTAAGAAGGAAAAGCAGATACAATGAGCCCATTGAAGTATATTTCTATGAAAAGTTAGGACTTTTAAATCAATGCGATATTACCGGTAAAAGAGCAACCGAATGTATAATACACGGCATTACTGATAAGACCACCAAATCAAGTGCCATAGCACTGCGTTGTGATAGCCCTGACCAATTGTTAAGATTTTTAATTAGCCATAAGGAAAGTTCAACGTACTCTGAACCGCGTAGTAGTAATTTTAAGTCTAGGGCTGCTTTTCCTGTCTCTTATTCTGATAATAACTCTAAATCTATGAACAGACTGAACCATAATAACCTATTTTGCTTTAACTGCAAAGATAAGGGTCATGTCTTTTCTAAATGCCCTAAGCCTCTGATGAACTGTTCAAGATGCAATAGAGTAGGTCATACAGTAGAAAAATGTTATTTTAAATCTGAAATAGGCAGTAAAGGTAACGAAACCGTTAGTAAAACTTTATGCATATCTACGACAAAGCAAAATTCTAAATTTCTTAAAAACGTCACGGTTAATAATTTTAAAGTTGATGCATTTGTTGACTTTGGAAGTGAGGTGTCGCTACTAAAACAGTCGGTAGTTCGAGATCTAAATATTGAACATGACAATATTACCTCGGCCCTAAAGGGTTTCGGTAACAAGTTAGTACAGTCAATTGGTAAGGCAAATGTTATTTTATGTGTTGATGGCGTTTGCGCTAGGGTACCTTGTTGTATTGTTGACGATGAGTTTTTAGAAGCATCTATTTTGATCGGTCAAAGTTTTACCGAGCAGACTCACATCGCCACCTATAAGACTGCCACGGAGTTACGATTTATCGATATTAACAATGAAGTTCCATTTTCCCAAGTAGAAGATATTGACATTGATAATAATACATTACGCGTAATAATTACGGGTGGCGTTAAGTTAAGCGGAAGCGCATCAATTAGAGCGACCGTTGAGCCTGCTCGGGAAGGTAATGTTTTGCTTCATGGAGGGGTAGTGGGTAAACCTAGGGAGCAGTGCGTAGTACTTGGTGGAGTCTATCCAGTTAAGCGTGGTATTATCTATGTTTGTGTAACCCCAGTCTCCCGTATTTGTCTAATCCCAGACGGAGCTGTGTTAGCGCGAGCTTGTCCGGTCAAGGTCGTCAACAGGGTTTTACAAACCTCATCGTCAGTTACTAGAGATATTGACGCTAGTCAGGTTCGTGTAGGACAGTCAGTCAGTGAAACGGACAAAAAAAGGTTGTTTGACATCTTGAACAAGTACGGACATTGTTTTGCATCTTCACTTAAGGATCTAGGTTGTACTAACGTTTGTGAGATGACCATTGAAGTCAATAGCAAGACACCAGTCGTGTATCGCCCTTACCGACTTTCGTTAGTTGAACGGCAAAAGGTACGTGAAATGGTTGACGAAATGCTAAGTTCAGGTATAATTAGAGAGTCTGTATCGGAATATGCTAGTCCTATCATTCTTGTGCGAAAGAAAGATGGAAATCTGAGATTGTGCGTGGATTATAGGATGCTTAATTCAGTAACTATTAAGGAAAGATATCCCATGCCGATAATAGAAGATGAAATAGCTAGGTTATCTGGTCAAGCTTGTTTCATATCCCTCGACCTCACATCTGGTTATTACCAGGTGCCCATAGCCGAGCGTTCAAAACATCTCACATCATTTGTCACACCGGACGGTCAGTACGAATTCAATCGAATGCCGTTCGGATTGGCCAATGCTCCGGCCGTTTTCCAACGGATGATTAATAGGTTGTTAGGTTCAGCTAGATTTTCCAAGGCCACAGCTTACATAGATGACCTGCTAATTTATGGACAGGATGTCAACGATTGCCTGATGAAATTAGAAGATATACTGAAATTACTAGAACAGGCCAATCTAACGCTCAACTTGTCTAAGTGTGAGTTTCTTAAAGATAAGATCGATTACTTAGGGTATGAGATTAGTGCTTTGGGGCTAAGACCGGGTAGCAAAAAGATTCAATCAGTCGTCGATTTTCCTTGTCCTAAAGATGTTCACGGCGTGCGTCAATTTCTTGGTTTAGCCAGCTATTTTCGTAAGTTCATTCAAAATTTTGCTCAAATCGCACACCCCCTGAACAAACTATTGAAAAAGAACGTATCTTGGTCATGGGGTGATGAACAGGAAGAAGCATTCAATATCCTAAAGAATAGGTTGGTAGAGAGGCCAGTATTGGCTATTTTTGACCCCTCTGCCGAAACAGAATTACACACTGACGCTAGTAGGGTTGGCGTAGGCGGTATCTTGATGCAACGTT
The DNA here is from genome assembly GCA_036924255.1 of Apodemia mormo. Lineage (NCBI taxonomy): Eukaryota > Metazoa > Arthropoda > Insecta > Lepidoptera > Riodinidae > Apodemia > Apodemia mormo. The sequence goes on from JAUPFN010000018.1 coordinate 19,973,706, forward strand.
CTTGCAGTAGCGATTCGCTTCATCCTGTAGCATTCTATAGTCGCCAAACCTCACCAGAGGAGAAAAACTTTCACTCCTATGAATTAGAAACGCTTGCCGTCGTATGTTCATTAAAAAAATTTAGAGTCTTCCTGTTAGGAAAGGATTTTAAGATTATCTCTGATTGCAGTGCATTGCGAACTACTTTTGGGAAGAGGGATTTGATCCCTCGTATAGCAAGGTGGTGGCTATTGTTACAAGAATTCAATTGTTCCATAGACTATCGACCTGGAACAAAAATGTTACATGTAGACGCACTTTCTAGAAACCCGATCGTAAGTGGGAGCCGCGGGGTTGAACGATACCCTACAATTATGACTATTGCGCAAGATGATTGGCTACATACACTACAGTTGGGAGATACTGAGCTTAATAGAATACGCGATATTCTTAGCACTAATTTGGACCCAGAGGGTCTGAAATATATAAGGGACAATTATATAATTAAGGACAACGGTGTCTACAAGTGTTTAGATGGGGACAGAAATAACATCAGATGGGCTGTGCCAAAGGGGGCGAGGTGGCAGTTATGTCGCTTAAATCACGATGACATAGGTCATTTAGGCGTTGAAAAGACCTTAGAACGGATTAAAAGTACATATTGGTTTCCGCGAATGACAAAGTTCGTAAAAAAATATGTAGGTGCATGCATAGAGTGTGCATACGCTAAGAAAGGAAAACATAACAATGAAGGGTTCTTGAACCCCATAACAAAAGTGGAAGTCCCATTCCACACGCTACATATAGATCACCTTGGGCCCTTTGTGAGATCAAAAAATGGCAATTAATACTTATTGGTAGTGATTGATGCGTTTACTAAGTTTGTTTTTATAATCCCACTCAGAAATACAAAATCATTAACTTCTATAAACTCGTTAGAGAAAATTTTTGACATTTTTCGGTCCCCAGATCGAATAATTAGTGATAGAGGAACGTGTTTTACTTCCCATTTATTTAAAAAATTCTGTTCTGACAGAGGTATCAGACACGTGCTAAATGCTGTTGCCAGTCCACAGTCTAATGGATAAGTGGAACGGTATAACCGCACCATTTTGGATTGTCTGACTGCACAGAATTTAAATTTTAATGAAAAAGAATGGGATACAAAGGTGGGACGTATTCAATGGGGACTTAACAATAGTAAACAAAAAACCACAGGTAGGACTCCAGCAGAAATAATGTTCGGGACGCAAATGGCTAGTGAAATAGATCCGAGACTTAATGAGTTAAGGCAGGCCACGAGAGATCCAATTGACACTGATACAATACGTGAACAGGTTAAGGATAGGATTGACGAGGAGCAAGTAAAGCAAAAGAAATATTTCGATCGTAACAGGCGTCCGGCTCATAAGTATTCAGAGGGTGATCTCGTAAAAATAACAAAAACTGGGTTTGCCAATGATGGTCAAAGTAGGAAACTTTTGCCATCATTCGTAGGACCCTATCGGGTGGTATCAGTTTTAGACAACGATCGGTATGAGTTGGCTGCAATTCCTGGTCTTACTAGTACTAGAAGTAAACGTAAAACTGTTGTATCTGTAAGTCGAATGCGTCCATGGGTTCATGTAGCTGCATTAGAGTTAAACGATACTAATTCTGATGACGATACTTCTGTAATTAGTGAGCAAGACGATTATTAGATTGTCTTGACCGTAAATCTGATTAATAATTGCAAGTTTTATTAGTTTCAATAAGTATCATCATTGGGTTTTAAGTGGTTTATAAATTCGCTCAATCTAAATATGCTTACGCGACTTCCTTTAAGTAATAAGTTTATAGTTTGTTTACATTTTAAGTAGGTAATTAAAAGGTAGTTTAAAGAATGTCTGTTGCGATAACATTAAATTTAAAAAGAGTGTATTAAATTCGCCGTAACATTTAAATGTGAAAAAGAAATGATTAATAATGTTATAGATGGCAAAATAACTGTAAATTGTAAACATTTTGATTTAACAAAAAAAAAAAATATATATATATATATATATATATATATATATATATATATATATATATATATATATAACTTTGTAGATTATAAGAACAACTTTTGTGATGTGAAATGTCTAAATTATCTAAGTAACTACTTAATTTCGCAATAATTGATCGAGTATGTTTTATCTCATTGCTGTTAGTCAATATGAAGAGGGCATATTGACTTGCCACTATGAAGAGGACATAGTGACATTTATTTAAGTTTAATATGATTTAAGTCAATATGAAGAGGACATATTGGCATAGCACCATGAAGATGGCATGGTGATTTTTGTCTAAAATATGTTATACATGATGTGACATGGCGTGAACCATTTTTGGTTTTCGCTATGTCATGTGAATAAGTAAATATGTAAGACAAATGATACATCAATATGAAGAGGACATATTGATATCCCAACTTTGTATTATTATATGCCGTTATAAGACAATATGAAGAGGGCATATTGGCTTATATTGTGGGAAATCATTGAGTATGAAGAGGACATACTCAACAAAGACTTCGATCCTGTAGAATTAATGTATTCAAATAGATATGTACGCGTTGTCTTTCGAAGATAGAACTATCAGTAAGTCAGTCGGAAGGCGGATTACTTTGTATTTAAGTGTAAAAGTAGACTAGAGTTAAAAGTAGAATATGTGCCGAGTGATCCGCCCAACCGCTAACTTCATAAGAATTTTTTTTCCCCTGACAGTATAATCGCATTCGCTCACTATGTTTTGTATTGTGTTTATTGGATGTAAAAGACAGGTCGAGTGATACGTGTATGAGGACATACACGCTGTCAGGATGGGCGAATGTTAGGTTTCATTGTATTGCTAATATGTTTGTATAATTTGTGCTTAATATATTAATATTAATGTATTAGCTTAATTATAATAAAGCACTAATATATATATTAATTTAAAAATATTTAATAATTACTTCTTAATAAAATAATAAAATAAGAAACCCCGTTTGCGGTTATGACAATTTATCGAACCATGCCTTGCGTCATGCGGGCAACACTTTCGTATTTTATCCGTTAACGGAATTTCTAGTGGGGCGCGAGAAAAGTACGGCAGATTGAATCGAGCGCTCGGAGGAGTCGGTCGCATGAGCGTATTATAAAGAGTAAATTATTTGAATATAACCGTTTTACTGTATTTCGTATCATATAATCTAATTTAATTTAAGTAATTAAGTAATATGTCAGAATTGTGTTATTGCAAGAAGTGAAATATAATAATTATCAAACATAAAAGGAGCATTTTATTATAATACAATATATCTGTGTACTTGTCATGGTCTCAAGTTTTAATACAAAAGCGTATTACATCCTCTATTTTCTGTTGCTGTTAAAATGTACTTTCGACAGGTAACTAACTATACGGGCTTTCAAGGTACACACAGCATTTTGGCGTTTAGTCGATATGCTTTTACCACATTTTATAATAGTTTACTACTTAGTGACGCTGTTCAAATTTTCTAGAGCTATCATTTTCAACAAACAAGCTACCTACTAGAACTACATGTCGTGTATAGATAATCCAATCTACTCAACACAACGAACACGATATTTTAAGACACACCAGGAATGTAGATCACATATTTACAATGCCTTACTAATTAAGAGCTTTTGTGCTTTAACCCTCTTAACCTTACTTGAAGCTAGCTTAGTGCGGCCACAACAACGTACGGCTTACAGTACTTGACGTCTGTGACTGCATCTTTAAACCGGAAACATTTTATATCGAATTACATTTTAAACTTGGACGTATTCTTCCGAATTTTACGAATTTTATTAATTATAAACCATTATCATACAAAATCGGCAAAATTTTTGCTTTATTTTCTGTAGCGTCTTGAAATACCAATTATACTCATGCGACTATTTTTTTTATGTTATTTATTTTAAAATTAAAAACTTAACTTGTTATCTCCCATGTTAAAATATTAATTTAAAAAGGAAGTAAACTGACTACAAATACACAACACAATTATGGTGTGAATAATTTTATTCACACCATAATTTAAAAGGTTCTCTTAAAGAGTTTCCGATTATATCTAAGAGCTTTAAAAAAATATAGAGTAAAAATTATATACAGCGTGTAAGAGACGGCGTACCGAAAAAATAAAAAAACATGCAATTTTTACGAGCTAGTCATGATGACAATTCCTTCTTTTGTTCAAAATGCAAAATATGCGTTTTATGGTATGCAAAATATGGGTTTAGAGTACTTGAATAAATCAAATTATACATAGTAAGGTAAAAAAATTGTCAAAAAAATCAAAAAATTCCCACAAAAATTTACAACGATTTTCATCTCAAAATTAGTGATCCAGATGTATGATCCAGATGTAGATCTTCCCTTTTATGCTGCATATTTTTCAGAATTATAGACGTTGCGACTAGGAAACTCACTTTTATCCATGAAGCATTTGGCCGGTTTTTAATATACTCATAAACAAGCGGAGAAGTCTAAAACTGAAAGGTTTTTAACGATTCTGTGACCACTTGACCATTGTAAAGGACGTGCTTTAGTCTGCTTTTAAATTCCTATTTAAACTTTATCCTTACTCACCGTTAAACTTAAACTATGCAGTAAAACTACGAACTACGAGCCGCGGGCTAGAAAATTTTCACTAACTTTTACCCCATATTGATATGGTCTCCTTTAAAGATTAGGTCATTTACCCTTCTGCCAAGTAGTTCTGTCAAAGTAAAAGTCAAAGTCAAATTATTTTATTCAAAATAGGATTCACAGTAATCACTTTTTGAAAGTCGGTTTTTACATGTTATAATACATAAAGACATTATCTATACCTATTATCTATACTTATAGATATATCCACTATAGATCTATTATGTAATAATTTTAAATAATCAATGTCATGGTATATAACCACGTTGGGAAAGAGTTCTGGTTAAAACAATACAAAAAGGTTTACCCGTGCAATATACAAGGTGCTTCTTACTTATTCGTTTACTTTAAATTGATTGTACACCAGAAATATACATTTTAGTACAAAAGTCAACCTTTGGACCAACAAAATGCAGTGTGAAGGTACCACTGAACGAGTTATCTTTATTTATATATTTAACATTTTAGTTCCCCGAGTTGGTCCTGGGCTCCTTTGAAGAATAAACGGCGACAAATTGGCTATACAAGTCGCTACCATCGTGGTAGAGTTCTGCATTGTCTCGCCCGGGTCGGGTACCATCGCCTTGCTTACTCCTGCCACAATAGCGTCAGTGCTTGTTGCTGTCGTGTTCCGGTTTTAAGGGTAAGGTAGCCGGTAAACTTATGCATGTAGTATTAAACCTCGCCACAAGATAGCAACGCACTAATAGGCAATGGTTGACTATTTCCATTAGGAGACCCATCTGCTTGTTTGCTATCTTATGGTATAAGACACTAATAATATAGGTAATTAATTACAATTAATCAATTATATTATATGATTTTTTTTGTAGAATATTAATAGGTTAGTTATGATAAAATGGTATCTAGTATTTATTTTATTGATCGTTAATTATATAGCTCCTAATAGTCTAAGAGCTACGGAACCCTCCGAATAACCCGCTTCGCACAAAGCTTGAAATGTCTCGAATATTACTTTATTACCTGATAATTAAGAATATTAATAGGTTAGTTATGATAAAATAGTATCTAGTATTTATTTTATTGATAATTATATAGCTCCTAATAGTGTAAGAGCTACGGAATTTTTTTAAATTTTATAGATTTTTTTAAATTTTAAAAATGTAAAAAAAATTGTTAAATGTTTTTAAAAGGACCTTTTCAGGATATTATATACTTATTTGACTGTAAATAAGTATATGATGTCCTGAAAATGCTTTAAAAACTTAAACCAGTTTTGTAATTTGCTAAAAATATATGTTTCTAAAGTAAAATAAAAGTATGCATTTTAACTGATATATCTAATAGTGATGGAATTTTTGAATGGATTTTCCCCCGTGATGGGCCCGGGCTCATTTGAAGAATAGACCAACTGTCGTTTTGCCAAGAAGGTTGTAAAAGGTGACCGATCGACCATCGTGGTTACTAGGTGGTAGAGTTCTGCATTGTGTTGCCCAAGTCTGTTACCACCACCTTACCTATTCCTGCCGTAATAGCATCAGTGTTTGTCACTGTTGTGTTCCAGTTGTGAGGGTAAGGTATTACTATAAGGTATATTTATACATGTGGCATTAGACCTCGCCACAAGTGTAAGCATCGCACCATTAACACCTTTGGTGTCTATAGACGATGGTTGACTCTTTCCATCAGGAGCACATCTGCTTCTTTGCTATCTTATGATATAAAAAAATCATATAATGCCAACGATAAAACATATAAAGTACTCATTAATGACTATGGTTATTTTAAAGAAAGACGGTCTCGCTTCCCCGATAGACCTTTATTACATTGAGTGAGTAATAGAAAGTACGGAGCACAAAATAAATAAAACTAAACTCTACTATTTTAGCAGTTTCTATAAAGAAGTCTCAGTAGCAATCTTCCAACTCCACGTTCAGACCCTAGTCATAATGTGTAAAACCTAATAAAACCCTAATAAATCTTCTAACTTCATCTTCAGTCCCTCGTTCGAACGTGTAATGAAAAATAGGTACTCAAGAACACAAAAGAAACGAGCCTAAACTCGATTATCTTAAGAATTTACTTCGGTAAAGTTCACCAGCAAACTTCTGGCTTTATTTAGATACTCGATGTCGTATGGAGAAAGTATTTAAAATAACAAAATAGACGATTATAACTGGGTTAGCTTAGTAATTTCCTTCTGGATGATCCAGCGACAACATTCAAACTAGGTACCTATTATTCCCTCGACATCATGTATTATGAAAAGTAATCATTCATACGCACTAATTTTAGCAGTTTCCAGCAAATAAAATAATTGTAGGTACAAGCGATCGCCCGCTGGTCGAAATTGGACAATAATTCTGACTTCGTTAGAGCATATACAAAACAATAAAATCTCTTTTAAATTTGACCAAATTAAAAAAAAATTAAGAAAACATGCCATTTTTACGTCTTTCTTTTATTATTTTTATTTTATATTATACGATAGCAAACAAGCAGATGGAAAGTGGTCTGGTCTCTTGATGGAAAGAGTCAACCATCGCCTAATAGACACCAAAGATGTTAATGGTGCGTTGCTATCTTGTGGCGAGATCTAATGCCACATGCATAAGTTTACCGGCTAACTTACCCTCCAAACCGGAACACGACAGCGACAAGCACTACGCTATTGCGGCAGGAATAGTTAAGGCGGTGGTACTAGACCCGGGCGAGACAATGCAGAACTCTACCACCTAGTAGCCACGATGGTAGTGACTCGATAGCCAATCGGTCGCCTTTTACGAACAGCCTGGCAGAACGGCAGTTCGCCTATTCTTCAAAGGAGGCCAAGACCAACACGTCTTGTCATGATGGTAATTCTTTTTCTTGTGTGAAATGCAAAATTTGCGAGTTACGACATTTTTAATTTTTACGCCAGGCAATGTAAAGCGTACATTGCTCGGGCTTGTCGCGCCTGCAGTACTCTCAAACCAGAAGTTTAAGTTGCGTGGCATAATATTTTGTAATTGTTGTAATAATTGAATTTAATTAAATATGTTAAAATAATTGTTAATTTTGTGTATTTCGTTTATTTTCACTATGGCTTTATAAAAAAATACCGTAGAGTATTAAAATAAATCAAATTATACAAAGTTAAATTTAAAAAATCGTGTGCTATATCTATTTTTTTACTTTTATGTATAAAAAAATATTCCTGCCCTGCCCTGAGCTACTTAGAAAATGTATTTCGAGAAGTTTTTATTGGCGGTGAACCTGTGGTGCGGATATATCCGTCTCAGTTTAAATATTCATAGTATGAAACAATGAAAAAGCCCTGTTCTGAATCCACATTATTATGATGGGTAAATATGGAACCCTACTATATACGTGGCCCGATGCGCACTTTGCTATTTTTTTATAACAGTATTATCGTGAATATATTGAATTTTATGTCTTAAAATAATCCTAATTTTTTTTCTTACTTTAAATAATTGTATTGGATACAATTTGAGTGTTATTCCTTACTTGGTAAATTAATTAAAAAAATAAAATAAATATTAACGAGACAAATTACACTTACTGATCTAATCCCAAAGTAAGCAAATTATTTGCTTGTGTTATGGGTGTTAGTCAACGATACTAATACATAGAAATACATAATTATAATATAAATACTGGAATATATTTAATAAACACCCAAACCCGGAAATACAAACATTTATGCTCACCTCAACGATGTTTGTCCCCGTCGGGGATCGAACCCGAGCCCCGTCGATTGCGTAGTCAGGGTCGCTAACCACTCGACCAACGGGGCGGTCAATTGATTAACATTTTCGTCAGTAGGTAAATTTAAAATCTGCTAATCTATTTGGAGCCAGCGCTTTACCTGTTCCTGCCGCAATAGCGTCAGTGCGTCGTATTCTGGTTTTGGGGTAAGATAGGCGGTAAACTTACAATACATACAATAGCAACATATGTTAATACCACTAACACCCCGCCATAAGGATAGCAATGGACCATTAACATCTTTGGTGTCTAAAGGCGATGTTTTCACTTTCCATCAGGAGAACCATTTGCTTGTTTGCTATCCAATCGTATAAAAAAGTAGGATCACTTCATTGTTCGTCTGTAAGTAATCATAAGTATATAGGTCAATTTAAGGAATAATATTCACCTATATATACATAATATATTATCATTTGCTGTAGCGGGTTCATGGGGGCTAGGTGTCTCAAACCCCCAAAAAGGAAACTGATACCGTTGTATACAATCGTGGGCCCTCCTGTAATAAGATGAAAATTATGTTAATTAATAGCTACTTTAACATTATATAAATACTGAGAATTTTATAGATTTTAGCGATCTGAGAACAGAGATATAAGATATTACCTAGAAGTAAGGTTACGGTCCTACGGTGTAGTTTAACTCACTATTACCGTTTACTATTATATAAACAACTGATACTTGTAATACAGGCAACTATGTTTCATGTTTATAAATTGACACAATACTAAAACACACATTTTTGGAAACCACAAATTAAAGGATGCCTCCCTGTAGGTAGGTAAGTACGTAAAATAGCGAAGAGTGAAGTCCGCGACTTGCGACCAGTCTGGCGCAAATCATTTGGAAAAACCAAAATGTACGGGCATTGCCGTCTTTTTAATGGCTGTATATAACCCGAACATATTACGAAGCACGCAAAAATCTAGAAAATCTAGATCTTCTACTAGCGTATAGGCTTTTAACGTTAAACGGATTATGTCAGCGCCATGACCCACTAGATGTCAATTATTATTTTATCTGTCGTTGCAGAACTTGTAACATTCCGCCATTTTTTAAAGTGATTTTATTTTATAACAATAAATATAATATCTAACTTACAAAGATTTTAAATATATTTTGTTTTAAAACGTTAAAGTGTGCTATGTTACATACATGTAAATTTTCATATCAAATCCCATATGGGTAACAAAAATCGAAAGCTGTATATCAATCATTATCCAGACAATTTTTTTTCTTCTCTCCTTATGCCCCGTATTGGTTGAGGCTCCTTTTATGTATAAGACTATTTGCAATTTTGCCAGGTTGTTCGTAAAAGGCAAACGGTTGGCTAACAACGTCAATATCATCAGAAATATTAGATTTTTTAATATCAAAATAGCAGATGGCTCTCCTGTTGGAAAGAGAAACCATCGCCTATAGATATAAAAGATTAATGATACATTGTTATCCGTGTGGCAAGATGGCAATGCCACGTGCGTAAGTCTACCAGTTACCTTATCCTCCAAACTGGAATACGACAACGACATGCATTGACGTTATTGCGGCAGGAATAGATAAGGCAATGGTAGCAAATATCCAGGCAAGACGTTTCAGAACTCTACAAATTAGTGGTCACCATGGTAGCGATACGTAGAGTTAATCGGTTGCCTTTTGCGACGTACCTAGCAGAACGCCAGTTGGTTTGTTCTTCAAAATTAGCCTGGACCAACACGCGGATAGTAGAGTTCTACAACATCTCCCCGAGTTAGGAAGCCACCATCTTATTACCTATTATGAAGTATGAACATCTCGCCACACGGATAGCAATGCAACACAAGAGACAACCATCATTTTTAGCGCCTATAGGTGATGGTTGTCTCTTTCCACTACAAAAATCACTCGGTTGTTTGCTATTGGTGCAAAAAAATCATTACTATCTGCGCAAATAAACATTTAAATTGATAACGAAAATCTGTGTTTTACCAAATTTACACTGATTTTGTAATAATACACATTTATTTCTTACAGATAATTAAAAGGTGACCAGCGTGAAACTATGCTGAGCACTACCGCCTACTGTTAAGCCTTATTGTATATGAAGTTTTGATATTTGGGGGCAAGGCAGTGCCCCCGCCAAGTCGAGCGCGAAGCAAGCTCTGCCGTACCATCCTTTACAGGAACCATTTCGCCGCATTTTCAGGCCCCTATTTGAGAACCTCTGGATAAGACCAGAACGCAGAAATTTTCGTCATCTAGTAAGCTATAATCACATACTTAAAATCCAAAATTTCAAGTCTGTAGGTCATTTAGTTCCGAAGTTAAGCGAAAGCAAAGTTTCGCATTTACGACACTCACTCACTCATGATCATCAAAATAGAACTAGTACTTCCCATAAACTCAGAAAGCTGAAATTTGATACAGAGTTAGGGTTTAATGGCCACATAAAGGGAAAACTATAAAAATTAGGATAAACGAAGATCTGGAGTACATGGTGACCCTGATTAGAAAACACAAATGTTCAACCAAACTATTAGAGATCGACATACCGTCTTTACAAAAAATATTCAACTTGGTGAGCCGCTTCATTTGAAGCTTCAAAAATCGCAGGTCTGAAGTATCTGATGAAGAACCCTCAGCTGATCTCAGCTGTATTAGAGATATGATAATGCTTCCTTCTGGTATTAGTACATAAATAATCGACTTTCATTGCAAAATTCAGCGTAGTGGGCAGTGGCGATTCCTGGTGTTTATAATTGGGGTGACTCCAGCTTTTGTTATATAGGGTGTAGTGTTAAGTGCGCATAACCTGAAAACCATTTCTTCAGACGGACAATCTGAACAACTTGCAGTATTTCATTAAGGAACCTACCTACTTTGAAATCGCAAGAAAGAATCGCAATAGCTGATGTTTTTTCGCGATTTTAGGGTTGGTCCTATAGTGAAAGTTGTTAAGGTTGACGGTCTGAACAAACGGTTTTAATTTCAGTTATTACGCATTTAACGTTACACGTTGTAGATGTAGATTTACCTACATTTTTTCTTAATATTGAACCGTAATACACATATTGTATTAATAAACAATAAATTAAATTATACAATTGATGAGACCTTTATTTACTTAAACACTATTTAAACATAAACTCATCAATAAATAAAAAGTCAATTAAATCAATAGAAAGATAGAAACCGTAACAAACACTATCACAAATCTACACTATCACGAAAAACATGCGAAAACTCGTTAGGTAGTGCGCCATTCACAGTGCCAGACCCGCATCACAGATAAATCATAGTACAAATACAGAAGAGACACTCCGGAAAGTCGTTTAAAGAAATAGGGACGGGATAAGTTTAAAACGCATAATTTTTTTTCCTAATTTACTTTGTCATAATGAATATAGCATAATATGTAGTGTCATTATATAATTTAAGCATAATCTTTTTTTGCGAAATGTGTTTTAAGCATAACAATCTATTGTACTACATTTAATTCGACTATTAATGATACGCATAATAGTCTTTAGACATTTTTTTTATTTTTCCTAATGTTATCTTACCATAAAAACACATGGCATAAGCCCCCCGCCACAAAGAAACAAAGCTATCCAATGCTACAGTTGAAGTAGGTTAGTTAGGTTCTCTTTAGATCCCACACCCAGAAATAGGAGCCCCGCGTAGCGGGGCTCCGTCGTCTTGGTCCAACCCCACTTGTTACGGGAATAGTATGCTGCTACAATACAGTCTGCTATTTGGTCTTGCTATTTATGCAATGCTGCTACAGTCTGCTATCCACCTATATCTTGCATTTTAATTAGGACTTTTAAGTGTATGCCGTTGATCATTATGTTTATGTATTGTTATGCTTTCCTCAATGTGTGCCTTTAAACATTATGCTATGTTATCTTTATGCTACATAGGGTTATGCTAGTAAAAATTATGCGAAAACAGTTATGCGTTTAGTTGTTATGGTAAATTATCATTAGTTGTAAAAACGTGATGCCTACTTAAAATAGTACAAAAATTGTTATGCTACTAAATATAGACCCAATAGGGACTCTTGCTACGATACAATTAAGTAGAATTCAGACCGTGCGGTGCTTGATTACTTACGTTTATATTTACCTAGAAGTTGCATCTCTTTCTAACGCGTAACTCTTATCCTTTCTAATGAAATAAGGGTTGTCTCAAAGATTCTCCGTGTTGGTCTAGGGCTCCTTTAAAGAATAGGCCAACTACCGTTCTGCCAGGCAGGGCGTAAAAGGCGACCTAGTGGCTATATGAGTCACTACCATCGTGGCTACTAGGTGGTAGAGTACTGCATTGTCTCGCCCGGATCTGGTACCACCAACTTATTTATTCCTGCGGTAATAGCTTCAGTGCTTGTCACTGTCGTATTCCGGTTAGGAGGGTAAGGTAGCCGGTAAACTTATGCATGAGGCATTAGACCTCGCCACAAGATAGCAACGCATCATTAACACCTTTGGTGTCTATAGGCGATGTTTGACTCTTTCCATCAAGAGACCCATCTGCTTATTTGTTATCTCATGATATAAAAAAAAATATACTCTATCGCCTATGATACCAAAGATGTAAATAATGCGTTGCTATCAGTGCAGCAGGATGGCAATGCTATATACATAAGTCTACCACCTAACTTTAATCCCCAAAACGGAACAAGATAATGACAAGCATTGACGCTATTGCGGCAAGGATAGGTAAGCAGTGGTTATGGGTATATCCAAATTTCAGGGGGGAGGGCAGCTACCTCTCCGAATAGGTACGCGTGTACTCATAAGCAAGGGGCGGCCCACAGAACACTTATACTCTCTACGAGAGGGGTGGCCCCGACTGATTTGCAAAGTCGAGTTGTCGCGCTCTGTAGGTGCTTATCGCGGTAGGTATAGGCGAGTGTCATAGGCCTGCCCGCGTTTCAAACTCAGTGATACTAGGCGATTGAAGGGGCGGGGCGCAGGCGGCCCGGGCGAATGTCTTTGTATGGACTACTCGTACGTTGTACGTATGCGCTGGCAGAAACGCATCGCTCGCCTCGGCCGCGCTCGGCACCGTCCGAACGCGACGACAATCGCTGCGAGTCGCGTTCGTGATAGAAGACCGCAGCGCTCGTAAAATGCAATTATTGTACCTAGGTCTAAATAATTAGGTTGTAAATATATGATTTTTTACATTTTATTTAATGCTTTAAAATTATGGTATGGCGGCACCATACGCGCCATTTTAGAGAAATCGCCACTGGTAGTGGGACACATCTTCTAATTTAATCTAGCCTATAGCATCACACTGCTGGGCGAATGCCTCCCCTCTTGTTTTTATGTTCTATGTGTAGTTTATTTAGTGAGATATTACTTCATTTTGTTCAAAAATGTCATTAGTTTAGCTATATTTCAGTACTAGGTAGGTAATACCTTTGGTTAGGTTCATTGATGATTAATTATATTGATTGACATCAATGATTGATATCAATAAAAAAACTACTCCTAAAAAGAAAAAAAGCTTTGTCAAATAAGAAAATCTAATAAAATAAATCAATAAGCCCACGTTTCTACAAAAAGAAGTGAAATCCCACCAAAAACATTCTGTAAAAACTAGCCAAGTCTCGATGGAGCTGCTTGTATATCTCTAAAAAGTAATGAAATCTAGACCAAGTCGTGCCAAGTCTAAGGTGTCTTACTGCGTTTTTTTTATATTGTCCGTGTATTGAGTCTCAATATTTACTGGATAAGACTTAAGACTCAGAACTCTTTATACGTTAGTGAATACAGGTCAACGGCCAAGTCACACAACATTAACTATAATAATAAAGAAATCGCAGTAAGGAACCTTAGACTTGGCACAACTTTGTCTAGATTTCATTACTTTTTAGAGATAAACAAGCAGCTCCATCGAGACTTGGCTAGTTTTTTACAGAATGTTTTTGGTGGGATTTACACTTACAGCTAATCATGAAAAGGGGGAGAAGAAAGAATATTTTTTGTAGAATATAATTATTATAGAGTTATTATAAAAAAATTAATTAACATTAATCGATTCGATGAAATTAAAAGTCCTTAGTTTTGTTTCTTACTCTGTAAGTAAAATATATTCTGAATTCTCATTTTACCTTTTATCATTGTCTATTAAAAAAATGCATAAATTACCTATCTTGAAAGTTGAAAAACCTGATTTCAATTAAAGAGATCGTTTAAAAAACCTTAGTACGGTTCCTAAATAACTTTGATATTTCATATCATTGTTTTATTTTTTTAAATAACTCTATTTCTTCTTATTACCATATTTTCAAGTGTATTAAGTAAAATATTGTGTGGCTATACTATTTTTTATTAAAAATCTAATAAATGTTTTTGTTTTATTTTACTACAGCGAAAGAAATTAACATTTAAATTGATTATCGATAGAATAAGGAATATCGATATATTCCGCAAGAACCCAAACCTTTTTACTATGTTGGCAGTATTGCTTATTCAGTAACAGTAATTGTTATCTGTGGCATTAGTTTCATCTAGTTATGTTGGTACTGGTCGAGCATGTAATGCCATCATTGACCTCTAAATATATGGACATGAAATAGCTACAGAAAAAACGTGTCATTTATAGACACAATATGGCTGCCGTGTTAACATTATTAAGGATGTCCAGAAAGTAACATTTATGTTTTATCGATAAACGTTGTTTCCTGATTTACGTATTTTCAACCAAAAAATATGTTATTGTATTAGAGGTGATCTTTGACGTGTAAGAACAAAATCTAAACATAATTTACTAGTACCTATATTGATAACGCTTAAAACGTTCCCAAAAATATTGAAACGCAAAGTAGGTCCGTACTAAAACGTTTATAGTAAATAAAATTTTATATTAATCAAGCTAGACAATAAAATAAATTAAAGTATTTTCACTAATAAGCCTAATGGCTTTAGATTTACTTCTTTTAGTCTCCAGTATTCTTTGTTGTGTGATTATATTCGTATTAGCACCTGCAAAACGATCCCTGGACTCACTCAAACAAATAGTAAATTGATAAAGAGAGATCGAGTTGACAAATCAAAATGTCAACGTAAATTCGGTATTTTGTGACATTCGATCACAAATAAACAGATTCAAGATTACGACTTTAAAAGTGGCTAATAAGATAAGAATAGAAATGAATATGTGGTCTTATTTTGTCCAATCACAGTCAACGTACGCATGCGTCGTGTTACGAAAACGTCTTAACTTATAGGGGATATTTCTAAGGGCCTAACATAATTTTACGAGTTGTCGTCGATAAAGCGGAGCAATAGTAGCAATAGAATTAAATCATAGCGTACAAAAATAAGTTGATTATTGTAACGATATTTTCATGACGTTGCAATATTTTTTGTGTTTCTGTTTATATAATTATCATTCTTATGCGTTACCATATATTTTCTTGAGCCACCTTTGTAGGCAGCGCTGAATCTCATTATTTTTTATCGACGTAAGCAAGGCTAAAATGTGTAATAACACAAAGTTACATTTTAGTTACAAATTAGTTCTAATTTTAGTTTTTAATGACCGCTCACACCATCAGCCATTTTCACATTTTTTTTTTAAAAAAACACGGACCGTTACGCGCACACGTTCCGAGTTCGTTCCGGTGGACCGTGGTCACAAAAATGATTTATGAGTTGCTTGGATTGAATCAGATACTGTAAAGCGTATATTTTTTAAGAGGTCTTGAGCACTGCAATAAACTGGTATGAGAATTGTTTAATTTAAATGGCTTAAGCTACGAAATAATTCAGGTGTAACACGACACTTTGAGAAAAATATGCATTTGTTAGTCGAGGATTTTTAATTCAAAAATTATATAAAAAAAATATAAAAAGCATAGGTCATCGCTTATGCTTTTTATATTTTTTTTATATAATTGGTAAACATATACATACGGAAAAAAGTAAACAACATATATTATAGTACAAAAATATTTATTTACATAAATATTAATATATATTTTTTCATAAGTAATACGTAGTTTTTTCGAAATTTTTAAATAATTTATTTCTTTTTCAAATTTACAGCTATGTTAATTTTTTTTTAAATATTGTTTAGGATATTTCACATTCACATCATATGATTTATTTTGAGATCATAGATATCAACACTAAAATTTACGAAAATAAATAAAAATGATAGCAGCGCTTTGGGTATGCCCAAAGCGCTGGTATCATGAGTTGGTCGTTAACGAAAAATATGTTTTATTAATTTTGATATTTACGGTTTTTTTTTTTAAATTATTATCTAAACTGTTAGATCTTGAACTAATCTTGATTACAAATAAAGTTTATTTGTTGATTAATACGCCAAAACACTTTTAAATTAACCTGTAGAGATGGGTTAATACCGATATTTCTCAAGATTAGGTGATACTAATATATTCACTTTCAAATATTATAATGTCTTAACTAATATGTCATTATTAACTAATATTTCACTGTAATTTGGACCTTAAAGTAACAGTAATAAGATCTGATACTGATACGGCAGGAAAATATCTTAACTAATATATCAGTATTAACTAATATTTCACTGTAATTTGAACCTTAAAACAACAGCATACTGCAGGAAATACGTCTGTCTCATTCGTACGTACGACGCGGCGTATCGTGAAAATCAGGGGGATGACAGTTACAAAGGTCACGTGATGCGTAATTTTCAGTAGCTCCAGCTATTATACCGTTCTGGAATTTTTTTTAAACTTACTCTGTTCAATTTTACCTACCGTTACAACAGATGTCCTTATTACCAACGAAATTATCGTTTTATGTAAGTGTTGCTGTTTTAAGTGATTTCCTATAGTGTAAAGGAAAACATTACTTCAAAACAGATTTATAATAAATGTTTGTAATTTGTTTATAAAAGTAATATAATTGAAATTAAATTCAAACTTATTTTACTTAAAAAAACATTCCAAAATATTTTGCAAATATATTGTTTTATAATTATTTCTCTTTACATTAAAATTATTTTTGGTAAATATCAGATAGAATATTGGCAACACTGTATATTCAAAAAATGTCAGACAGAAGACAAAACAGAAGCGGCACAAATACAATTAATTACAAATGGCGGTTTTCTTGTATGTTGCGTATACGCAGTGTAATTGATCTCCATTTTGTTTGTTGTTCTCATATATCTCCAGTTATTACGTTGAGTCGAATCCTGCATTCCTCTGTATTGCTGTCGAGCCTTCATTAGTTTACAACTATTTCGCGAAAAGACGCTCTTTATTAATTAAGTTTCTTGCGATATAGACGCTATAGTGACTCTGGTTTTTAAGTTATTGTTTGTGAATAAACATTACTAACATTAAAATGCCACGCCGCTGCGTATTTGGCTGCCCTCCGTGTGGTAAGTACCATACAATTTAAAGAATACATTTATAATGGCAGCTTGTAAATCACAGTTAAATATCATTATTTTCATTTTCACTTGATCGCGTCTAATACGAGTTTTTAATAAAACCATTAAATATGTACTTTGGATTCCTAAGTAACTGAAGGTTTGAGTGAAAAATACAGAAATCAGAAGATCTTTGTTCAGTAAAACTTTTTACAAGTTATTTTGACAAACAACTGGGATTTCCAAGTACTTGATTAATTTAACCAAAACTGTCCTGAATCTAATAACATTTTCTTTATGGCCAACTTTCCATACAAGATCTTAGGTCTGCTATGTTGTCACTCATTGTATAGAATTGTATCCAGTATATGTAAATTTACTTATGCTGGATTGCTCCTTTATGGTCTATGAAAATATTGTACTTACTAACAAGTCCTAAAAAGGAAACTGATAGAACATATTTCACTAACAGAAATTTATGGGAATTTGCAAATTGTACTGTCTTAAACCTGTTACACAGACTTGAAATTGCTGAAAAATATTCAATGCATTAAAGAAGAATCCATTTAAATCAAATAAGTAGTTTTTTAAAAATATACAAAATTACACATTTTTAACCGCCCCATTGGTTGAGTGGTAGCCATTACACAATTGATAGAGCTTATATTTGAATACCAACAGGGGCGAGTATTTGTTTAATGTGCATGAATGTTTGTTTGTATTTCTGGGTTTCAGTGGTTAATTACCACTTGCCTCAAATTACCACTCACTATCACTATCACTTATTGCCTTCTTTTTCTTTTAGACATAAGTTTGTTAACAAAAGATTTGATTTGTTTTTTCATTTATAATATATTAATTATTTTGTATGGTAAATATTGTCTATTAATTAATAATTTCTTATACTTAATGTTTAAGAAATATATTTTAGTATTTATATATTATGTATTTCTTTGTATTACGGTTATTGAGTAACATCCATAGCACAAGAAAAAATATAATTTGCTTACTTTAGGGTTAAATCAATACATGTAGTTTGCATAGTAGTGTTTAGATTTTTTTTATATAAGTATCAGTCATACACACTACTTCCATTTTTAGACTACATGTTTTATATGTCGTAAAAACTTATTTTTTTTGTTATTGTCTTTATTCTCATTAGTCTAGTGATACTTCAGTCGCACAGAGTATTGGGGTCCTGCCGGTCAGTCAATGCTTGTGTATTTTTTCATTTTCCTTAGTATAAATAATTTCTTACAAAATAACTTCAAAAACATACCTTGCACAAAGTTGGAATAATTGTGCTAACTTGCTCAAAAGCTTTACCACCTATTACACCCTAGATCTTAATATAGTTGACTAATATTGAGTTCAACAGTTGAGCTTTAGTCCTATATATGTATTTAACACGAGTGATGCTATTTATATTATTACTTTGTTAATGTATTATTTATCTATTAGATACTAATAAATATATTTATAAAATACTAACTTATTCCCGTGACTTTGTTCGTGTGACCAATATACATTATTTACTATTTCTCAGTCAGTCTAAAAATATATCTATTTTACTTAGAAAACATATAGCTTTATATTGGTGAAAGAATTCTGAAATCTGTATAAGTAGTAGTGTTTAAGACAAACAAACAAATTTTACCTCTTCATAAATATTATCATTAAATACTTATATTTGACATTTTTTCTTTTGTTTCAGAAGCTCGAATGCATTGTTATCCCAATCCTACAAAATATCTAGAACGGTTTAAAGTTTGGGTTCAACGTGTTGGTGGGAAATTGAAAACAGAATTAGATTTCGAACATTATAAAAATCAGAGGATATGTGACTTACATTTCACAGAAAGGGATAAAAATCGTTACAACCGGTTAAATGCCTTAGCAGTGCCTTTGCCCTACAGTGTGCCTGGTAAATTTATTTGAAATTTTAAACTAGAATATATTTGATATGCATTACCGTCCAGTTGGTCGAGTGGTTAGCGACACTGACTACTTAATCGACGGGGCTCTGGTTTGATCCCGACGGGGACAAGCATTAGTGTGATGAGCATAAAGTTTGTATTTCCGGGTTTGGTTGTTTATTAAATATATTCCAATATTTATATATGTATTTATTTTTCGCCGTGTTGGTCCCGGCCTCTTTTGTAGAATAGGCCAATTGCCCTTCTGCCAGGCAAGTCGTAAAAGGCGACCGATTGGCTATCGAGTCACTACCATCGTGGCTACTAGGTGGTAGAGTTTTGCATTGTCTTGCCTGCGTCTGGTACCACCGCCTTACCTATTCCTGCCGCAATAGCATCAGTGCTCGTCGCTGTCGTGTTCCGGTTTGGAGGGTAAGGTAGACGGTAAACTTATGCATGTAGCATTAGACCTCGCCACAAGATAGCAACGCACCATTAACATCTTTGGTGTCTATAGGCGATGGTTGAGTCTTTCCATCAGGAGACCCATCTGCTTGTTTGCTATCTTATGACATAAAAAAAATGTATTTCTTTGTATTAATATCGTTGACTAACACCTATAACACAAGCAAATAATTTGCTTACTTTGGGGCTAGATCAGTAAGTGCAATTCGTCCCGAGAATATTTATTTATTTATTATAATATTGTAATGTAAAAAGATGAAAATTTCAAATAATGTAATATTCATATTATCCTTCTTTATTCACACATTTATTTATTGTATGTAATAGAATTAATGTTATGCAATGTCTATGTTATATTATTATAAATTACTCAACCACGCAACCACGGATTTGAATGAAATTTGCTACACAGGCAGACGGTTACCAAGAATAGCACATAAGTTATTTTCTATCCCAGAAAAATTAGATGATCACGTGGAATTCACCGAAAACTTTTATAATGCAGTGAGCTGCACACTTTAGCTAGTATATAAAAAATAATTGCGGTGTCTCTAGGGTGCGGTGCATCCACTCTCTTTTTATATTCTACGAGCTACCAAGTTACAAACTCACATGACACAAAATAATTTCTTTTTGTTCACTTCTTAAAGTAGGTACTTTGCTGATTCCTTGCTCGATCCTCCAGTGTAAAAAGTACGTTATATTACTTACTTTTGGATGGTGTTTAATTCTTTTATATCATAATAGCAAACGGATGGATTTTCTGATGTAAAAAGAAAACATCGCCTATAGTAGTTAAAGAATATTGAGCATCAGTTAGTATTCATTACGTCATATAAAAATACAAAATATGTTTTTTCTTTGCAATATTATTATAGATCATCATTTTTGTTTTCATATTTGTTTGTGTTATTAATAACTTTTAAGCAGGAATATTATGCCTCGGTTGTAAATTCAGTCCACATAACACCAAACCACAATGCAGCAAAGTAATTATTGTGAATATAAAGGGTATTGCTGTATAACTGGGTGAGCTGCTAAGAGGCCTGCCGCTACTTTTATGATTGACTAGCTGTGGCCAACGACTTCGTCCGCGCGGACTTCGTTTACTCCGCACTGCTCCTCCCCCGTAGGTGATAGCGTGATAATATGTAGCCTATATGTTGACCCTACCTGTTAGTAATATTTATGCAAATTTTGAAGTAAATCCATGCAGTATTTTTTTAATTTATCCTGGACATACATACAAACAAACAGACAAAAATTCTAAAAACTATATTTTTGGCTTCGATATCGATTGTAGATCACGCCCCAAGTATTCTTTTAAAAAAATATTCAATGTTCAGTTTTGACTTACCTACGATTTTATTATATGTATAGATTAAAAAGTAGTCACCTTTACAACTCATAACCTGTTTTTCTATTTCATAAAATAGCAAACAATCGGATGGCTCTCATGATATGAGACCACTGTCAGCTATAGACACTAAAGAATTGTGTGTTGCTATCCTTGTGGCGGGAATTTAATGTATGATATGGATATGTTTACTGAATTACCTTACCTCCAAACCGGAACACGTCAGTGACAAGCACTGACGCTATTCCGGCAAGAATAAATAGGGCAGTGGTACCAGACTCGGGTGACAAAATGCAGAACTCAGCCACGTAGCTACATTAGTATTCAATCACATAGTTAATCATTCAGTTCTTACGAACCGTCTTGCAGAATGGCAGATATTTTATTTCTCAAAGGGGTCTGGACAAAAACTGGGTAAACAAATATGCACATACAACCCAGTGTGTACATACAAATGGGTATTACCCAGTATAGCCCAGTATGTCCATGTACATACAAACCAGTATTCAATATTTTATATTAAAACACTTATACTGTTTTAATATAAAGTATTTCTGTTTTAATATAAAATATTGAATGAAAATGGAGTTTCACCAAGTACTTTTAGCCAAATATTTGCAAATGATCTTATTCATATGAATATGTAATGTATAAAATCTGAATTTAATGCCCGGGAAATGTCTGTGCTTACTTTAAAAAAAAAAAAATTTGTTTTCTATCTTTCAGGGACATCTTTGAACCAGTCTGTCATTATTCCGGAAAATCACAATAACACTGATGAACCTTTGGTACCGTTAGATTTAAATGCAGGTAATTATAATTATTGACCAAAATATTTTATTTGCTAAAAATGTTCTCAATTCTTAGTACCTACTCTTCATCTGTGAAAAGTTTGAAAATATATAGGCAACTGAGTTTTTGTACATTTAAAATCAGGAACTGACTGATTCACATTACACAAAATCCCAAGTATAAATTCTGAATGCAATAATCATTATCTCGGAAAATCTTAATAATACTGATGAAGCTTTGGCACCATTAAACTTAAACGCAGGTAATTATAATTTTTGATCAAAATATTTTACTTGTAAAAATGTACCCTTCTATTGTGAAAAGTTTCAAAATCTATATGTAGCTGAGTTGCAAAAATTGACGTTCACATGACACAAAGACCAAATTACTGGGATTAGCACAATTAAATTTTGACAACGCTTCCTCTTGGCCTCTTTCAAGTTCCATCATCAAATTCTCAAAATCATACAGCAAAAGATGTTTGCAAAGACAAGCTAAATTAATCAAAATTAGTTGGGTTAACTTTGTTTAGCTTAGAACTACCCACGGCCACTATATATATATATATATATATATATATATATATATATATATATATATATATATATATATAAAGAGACAATCGGATAATTTCGGCTTCGTAAAGCGTTATCTCTGTCCCACACTACCTATGTGACGTTTAGTCAGTCGTTGTTCAAGTACGATAGAATGCAGTCGCGTCCCGATCCAAAATATATATTTAGAGTTGATAACACCCACAAATTTAAATAATTTAAAGTTGTAATATGGCATCTTTCGGAAAAAGAGGGAAACCTTTATGAGGTCAGTCACGTGAAATTATCTACAATGTTTATAAATACTTTGTAAGCGAAGCTGATAGATTTAAAAAAAAAGTAGATGAAAATGTAAGTTGTTATTTTAAGAAGATTCAAGAGCGAGTTGCAAATGCCACTGGAATTTCAAGAAGAACTTTGAACAATATATTAAACGAAGTCAGTACTGAAACACATTCGACTGAAATTAAGTTCAGCACTCCAAAAAAAGGGAGACCAAAAAAGCAATTTCGTTTGGATATGGACGATTTTGATTACGATGTTGTTCGAAGAATGGTGTATGATTTTCACTTACGATTTAATGAACTGCCAACAATAAAATCATTAAAAGCTAAGTTATCTGAAGCTATTAATTACAATGGGTCTGAAAAAACGTTGAGAAAAATACTTCATGACATGGGATTTCAGTTCACTAAAATGGAAGATAATCGAAAAATTCTAATGGAAAAGCACGACGTTAGTCTCAAACGAATGGAATACCTTGATAAAATACGCAAATTTCGCGAAACAGGAAAAAATATCGTCTACATGGATGAGTCATATATACATGCATCCCACACTAAAGGGAAATCTTGGAGTGACGATAAGAAAAAAGGAGTAAAAAAGCCAATTTCAAAAGGTCAACGTTTGATAATAGTTCATGCGGGAAATGAAAAAGGCTTTGTACCCGGTGCTTTTTTAACGTATAAATCCACGGACACTACAGGTGACTATCACAATGAAATGAATAACGATAACTATGAGAAATGGCTGGTTAACCAATTAATCCCAAATATACCCAGTGATTCTGTTCTAGTTATCGACAACGCACCCTATCACAACAAGTATGTTGAGAGACCCCCCAACTCAAACACCATTAAACGGGAAATGATCAACTGGTTAAACAGACATGAAATTCCAGTTGATCCAAAATTAACAAAAACCCAGATTTACGCTATTATATGTCAGCACAAGGAGAGGTATACAGAGTTTTCTGTGGACAAAATACTTGCCGAACATGGGCACACTGTGTTGCGATTGCCACCATATCATCCGGATTTTAATCCAATTGAAAATTTATGGTCTCAACTGAAAGGCTATGTAGCCTCTAGAAATGTGGGTATGAACTTAACTACAGTAAAAACATTATTGACTGAAAAAGTAAACATGATCGGCGCTGAAGAGTGGAAAAAGGTTTGCGATCATGCAATCAAATGTGAGAATGAATATAGAAGCATTCAACACAGTTTAGACAATTACACTGATAGATTAGTAATAAATACGGCTGATAGTGACAGTGATATTGACCTCTTTGAGAGCACAGATAGTGAAATGGAAGTAATTGAGAATTAGAATTATTATTATTTTTATTGCAATGTCTCATTTTAGCAATAGGTATAATGGTGTTTGTTATGTACACTAAAGCTGTAATGTTCCAAAATAATTAAATACGTAAACATAATGTAAAAATGTTTTTTTATTTTATTTTACCCCAACCTAAAGCCATCACTTATAGAAAAATTAGTGTATTTTATACAAAGAATAAAAATATCAAAAGAAGCAAATCATACTTGTTTTAACAGCTCCTAATAGGTACCGGACTGTTTGTATTTTGTGCGACAGAGATAACGCTCTACGAAGCTGAAATTAGCCGATTGTCTCTTTCCAAAGGTCGATGTGCAATATTTATCGCCGGGTACTGTACAAATGAATAAAATTGGATTGTCTGTTTCTAATATTAATATGACCACTTTTAACTAAATGCATATGGATGGATACATTTACCAAAATATCATTTTTTTATAGTTTTTGTCGGTCTCTCTGTTTGCTCCGGCTAATCTCTGAAACGGCTGAACTGATTTTGTCAAGACTTCACTGGCAGATAGCCGATGTAATGAGGAGTAACTTAGCCTACTTTTATTTAAATGTAATAAATCAAAAGGATTTAGATTGTTTTTTTAAGTTTAGAAATTTTTCCACGCAGGTGAAGTTGCGGGCACAACTAGTAACAAATATATTTATCCAATTTTTCTTACAATTTCAGGTTCAATTAGTAATACAGCATGTGCTGCTTATGTAATCAAAGAACATAATTATTCTGTGATAAGCAGACCTGAAAGGAAGATAATAAAACAAGGTGACTGTCAATATTATTTAACTATGTATATCATAACATATTATTAGACCGTACACCCTACCGTTATTGAAACTTTAATGTAACATAATTTTAGGGTTTATTGTCAACTATGTGAATTAGGCTATGACTATATCCCGTCAAAACACAAATGTGAAGTCTCAGCCAAGCACAATATAAGAGTACGCGTCTCTGCCGACTACGCAGACAAAAGAATTGAGATCTGTTTGGGTGCCAAGTTTTGTAAAGAAACTCCTAAAATTTTAGCTACAAAACATGCAACATTTTAAAATCTATACCAATATAATAAAGCTGAAGAGTTTTTTTGTTTGTTTGTTTGAACGCGCTAATCTCTAGAACTAAAACATAGAAATACATATATAAATACTGTAATATACATAATAAACAGCCAAACCCAGAAATACAAACATTTATGGTCATAACACAAATGTTTGTCCTTGCCGAGAATTGAACCCGAGACCCATGGTTTTGTAGTTAGGTTTGCTAGCCACTAAACCAACGAGACGGTCAAGTATACCAGATCCTTACTGACATCTATGTTTCTTCGCAACATACACAATACACGTACATACATACATAATATCTTCATGCGAATTCCCTTACGGGGTAGCCAGAGTGAACCGAGTGCCATACATCACGATCCTTCCAGGCTTGTTTTGCTTCCTCCGCATTCATTGCTCTCTTCATGCACATACGCCGATTGCGAAGGCTCTTGACACCACCTTCGGACAGTACTCGCTGATCTGATCTGATCTGATCATGTTATGTAAGTCTTCGTCTTCCCCGGTATCTACATCCTTCCACATGCGCATTGTATATCTATATAAATAAATAGGTTGTAAATACAACCTATTTTATCCATATACATAAATCTTTATATGTACAATAAATTACTTATCACGTTGTTTGTCCGCGATGGACTCTGAAATTACTGAGGCGATTTTAATTGGTTTTTAAAGATATCTACTGTTTAAAAGATATCTACAAAATAGTATATAGTAATAGTATACTGTTTAGTCCAACTTAAACAATAGGATAATTTTTATCTCGATTAACTTCCCTCCCCTCTCAAGTACCCCTGCAAAATATTTAATACAGTTAATTTATATGGCAAAACAATGTTTGCCAGTTCAGCTAGTATATTATAATATTAAACATTTGTACTGGCGTCTATCTGTTATGATTTTACGGCTAACCCTGAACTAATTTTTGTGAAATTTGGCAAGGAGATAGTTAAAGTCAAATGTAGTTTTTTGTTTAAATTAGCCCCTAAGAGAAACAAAGATTGTATGAAATTATATAAATCTATATTTTTTAAATATAATATAGCAAACAAGCAGATGGGTCTACTGATGGAAAGAGTCGACCATCACCTATAGATACTAAAGATGTTAACGGTGCGTTGCTATCTTGTGGCGAGGTCTAATGCCACATGCATAAGTTTACCGGCTACCTTACCCTCCAAACCGGAACACGACAGTGACAAGCACTGACGCTATTCGGCAAAAAAAGGTAAGGCGGTGGTACCAGATCCGAGCGAGAAAAAGCAGAACTCTTACTATCTAGTAGCCACGATGGTAGTGACTTAGACAATCGGTCGCTTTCTATGACCTGCCTGGCAGAACAGCAATTGGTATATTTCTTCTACAAAGGACCCCGGAACCAATACGGGGCTATGCTGTCAAAGATGCGCCGTGCGAGTGTCATGTCACTTAATATTTTATATTTATTTATTAATCCATATTATGTCAGTTATAACTCATATGTGTTAAAGCATAATTACTGCTACTACTAGGCTATTACGGCTACTTTTTAGCCGTCTATGCAAAAGAAAGTAATGTTATTGTATCACGCGAACGAAATCGCGGACAACAGCTAGTTTTCAAGAATTTTGAGTTTCCAGTTTTTTCATTTGTATACTCCTTGATACCTTGATGCCAAATATCGAGTTGCTAGGTCATCTAGAAGTGGGTTCGGTTTTTGACCTCTATGTAGATGAGTAAGTTAGTCAGTCACAAAAATTGAGGTTTTCAATTGTTAATAACTCAATAACTGCTTGTGCTACATTGATAAAACTTTGTGTTCTAGATAAGTTAACAGGTTTTAATAAATATTCCAAATTTCGTTTATGTAGGATAAATGGTTTTTGAGTTGTGAAGGCGTCAAAAGTAGCTTGAAATGGTTTGTGCAATATTACATATGGGTGCTGAACACGCCCCAGCGTGTCTTTATAACGCAATTTTTGAGATCTAAAATGTTGTTTTAGCTACATAATCAATAGATTTAAAAATGTCAAAGTAATATCAATTTCATCATTGAGAAATCCCAGATAAATTGACAGACTTTGATCCATATTACGGTATTTGAAGTAGTTTTTTTTTTTTTGAAGGATAAAAGCTGATTAGATTTTTAAACCAATCGGTATATTAGTCTAAACATTTTTTAAAATATAAAGGAATTTTTTTGTTGCTGCGTCGCCAGTTCCTTGGCTTGGCTGGGCACGCGCCCATGTATCTTGGTAACGCAATTTTTGAAATCTAAAATGTTTAAGCCACATAATCAATAGATTAAAAAATCTCAAAGTTATATCAATTTTCATCATTGATGAATCATAGATAAATTGATAGATTTTGATCCAATTTAGGGTATTTGTCGCAGTTTTTTAAGCATAAAAGCGGTGTACTAGTCTAAAAATTATTTTAAAAATATAAAGTAAGTTTTTTGCAAGCAACACAATTTTGGTATTGGAAAACTGTGACTCCTGAAACTTGATTCGATTTAAGTTTTTGAAACAGGATTAGACGCAGTTTTGTAAGTTCTAAAATATTGTAAAAATTCAAAAAATAATTGGTTGAAAAATTTCGAAGTTATTTCAAAATCACTTCAAAATTTTTCGTCAATGATAACTGCTGAACATATAAACCGATTTAGATGTAATTTGCGGCATTTGGCTTTAGGGCCCAATTGGATGCCGTCAAACTCGTTGCGATTGGTCAAGCCCACAGAAATCTAAATAATAAGGCAATAGAAATGTTATCTACTATCTTTTAATACTGTGACGCGTGTCGTCGGGTCGCAGCTACCAACACATGTAGACAACCAATAAATATTAAGTACACAATTACGCCTACACGTCATGTTACTTGCATTAATGCACCAAAGATTAAATTTTAAAGCTATGGCGTTAAATAATATTTTATAAAAACTCAAAATCTCCTGAGACGTGGCAGCTATTGCCAATAATGTGTCGGACCAATAGTGTTTCGTTGCACATGTGGCGTACGAGTCATATATGCGCGGCGACAAGGTCACGCGCCTTTACAACTTCTTTTACCTTATTATTTAGATTTCTGTGGTCAAGCCGTTCAAAAGTTATAAGATGTGTACATACTCTTACAAGCAAACGTCATTGTGAAAATAGGCATTTTCTGCCTATTAATTTTCATTGTCGTGTCACTCGTGTTCCGGTTTGGAGGCTAAGGTAGCCGGTAAACATATGCATGTAGCAATAGACCTTGCCACAAGTTAGCAAGATATTAACAATCTTTGGTGTCTATAGGCGATGGTTTCTCTTTCCATCAGAGGACCCATCTGCTTGTTTGCTATGTTAATGATATATGTATCGGCACGTCTTGTTTGCTATCTTATAATGATATAAATATATACACGTTTAGAAAATCGTTCGTGTTTTACGAATAGCCTGATAAAAGTGTTCCGCTTTGGAGGGTAAGGTAGCCGGTAAACTCATGCATGTGGTGACCAATGCACCATTCATGCAGTTGACTCTTTTATCAGGAGACCCATATGCTTGTTTGCTATCTTATAATATAAAAAAAAGATTGTATATTCTTCAAAAGGGTCTCAAATCAACACAAGACATTAAAAAATTAATATATTTTTTCCAGATTCACACAACACTGCTGTATTTAATTGTTCACAAACAAAGTCACTGCGTACTGAAATCAAGTATTTGAGGAATGAAGTATCACGCTTACGCAAGAAAGGTCGTGCATTTAAACAGCGTTTAGATAATGTTTTCAAATATTTTTTTAAATTCTTCTTTGTGTACTGGACATTGGAATGGAAATTCTACTAAAATATCGGAAAATTTTGTATAACTGATAATACTATTTTTTGTAAGTTGTGGAAACAATTTTCTAATTCTATACTCGGATAACACAACCATTTTTTATTACAATACTCTTTTCTCTGAGTAAAAGAGTTATTATGGTTGCTATTATCCGAGTCTAACAAAGTCCTTTTACAATTTTTACACGTTTTAACAAATTTCAGACATTTCTTTAGGATCCAGCCGCATACATAATTTCTTTGCCCGGCATCTGGAAGTTTACTTTCCTCAATATTTAATATATCATTGTTAAAATGAATTGTGTCTTCAGTGGAAACATTAGAAGTTATTTCATTTGTTTGATTTGTTAAAAAAAATCTAATGTCTGAAGACATTTGTTGTCGTCATCCTCACAATTGGCTCTAATGGAATGTAATGAGTTGAAATTGTTTAACAGTAAAGCCTTAAAAGCACCTTCAAACGAAACAGTATTGGGGCGATATTTCTAGCCCCGTAACTTCTGATGTTTCCAAAAAAGTTTTCGACTGGATCCTGGTTTAAGTTTCTTGTTAAAAGTGTATCACAACCATATTTCTGAGAGAATAATTTCCAAATTGCTTCCACACCATTGATTGTTTTAATTAAATTCACAACTGATGGTACATTTCTTTCAATCAATTGAATTTTATCTCCAACTCTTTTTGTTTCTATGAATTTGACTGTATTTAAAACTTTTTTGGCATCTTGCCAAAATTTATGGTGAGGGGAGTGCCGCTTGATAGGACCCTTATATTTTTTACCGTTAGGTATGTGAAAATTACTCACGTTTAATGTATCAAATAAATTATCTATAAGTAATGTGAATTCGATCAACTGGCGACATTCTTCTGGCAAATCTCCCCTCGCTGTCAAATGTTCCGTCACTACAGGTATGCTGTGGCTAAAAAGTTGTGTCGCCAATTTGACTCGCATTTTAATCATTTTTTCTATATTTATATTCTCCTCAATTATTTTGTTGAGGAGTCTTAACTCCCCATAGGTCTTATCTGCATGATACACCATCTCAAAATATTTCCATTTAATAACTTTTTCCTGGTTATTTGTAGTGTATCGCAAATCCTTAGTCATTAAATTGTTACGGATACCTTTAATTAAGTGGGGAGTGTCGTAAATGGGGATTATATTTTGCCCATTTACGCAAAATAAGTCATGACGCCACTCCTTTTGTAGCCGCAGATAATTTTGTTTTGTTTCATTAACTAATTCTGTTATGGCACTTACATTAATGGTGCTATGGTCGCACACAGTGTTAATAATGATAAGGCCTGAATCTTGTGCATGTTTTATCACATTTGTTATTGTACTTTTTAATTCAATTTTATTTAAAGAATTGGTGAAAAAAAGCTATAGGTTGCTTATAATTACGATTCAGACCTTTCACCTTAAAAACAAGAGCATGATTCGCAAATTTCTAACCACAATTAGTAGTAAAGCCTTCAAAAGTATCTTTTGCAGCATTATAAAATATTTGAGGTGTCAACGACATCTCGTCAAATATGATACTGCATAAGCGATCGCATTTATCTTTCTGCATTACAGTTTTTTTTAATTTTTTCAAATATAAATTTATTAATTCCAGGTCTTAATTTTACTTGTGCCAGCAAACGCTTCATTGCTTTTATTGATGGCAATGTAAAATATTTATTTAACAAGGCATTATCCTTTAGGACTTCTTTTATATAATGACAAGGAAAGCACTTTTTCTTGAATTGTAAAACGACGCCCTTTACCCTTTTTCTTAGTCTGCAATTGCATATGAACACATAAGCGAGCTGGCATTGTCATATTTTTAACGACTCGATTAAAAGCTTTGTCCATTGATAGCTTTTCAGCAGCTCTCTTACTGCATAGTTGGTGTCGATCAATCAATAGAATTTTGTCTGGTAAGATTGTGTATACCGGTAATGACAAATTAAAAGTTGCTGCGCAACAGTATTATAATAAGAGGAAACATTATAAAAATAAAAAATAATATATAATTTGGAAGTATTTTTATTCATTCCTCTTTTTAGCTTTATAATTTAAAATTGTGTTGTTCTAATCAACTGTTCTAGTCTCGATTCTATATTTGGAGTTATGTTTGTATTTTTTTTTTAATTTAAAAAGTTTCGAGATTTCAGCAAAAAGTTGATTAGAACAAAACAGTTAAAAATAATTCAGAATACAGAATAGAAACGAACCTATATATCTATACTATATGCAGCTTTAGTTTAGGAACGTAAATACAGATGGCGCAATCAACTTGATATGCCAAAAATCTCCGGAAGTGCGTTCTCTTTTTAAAATAAAAGCTTTTTCCTCTTTGGTGAAAATATTTTAATATTTTCACGAATCCGAACGGGCGCCAATCTAGTGAATCCGAACTATTCCGAAGATCGAATGATATTATCCGATTCATTTTGGATACCCGTTACAGATATTAGGCGAATATGAAATATTAGCATATTACAGTTCGCCGGATTACTAATCCACGAATCCTTTCAATATTACTAATATCTTAGCGAATACTAATATATTAGTTACACCATTATTAACCAGTATCATAAACTGCAACCAACACATAACACACACAGCACGAATCAAAATGGCGGACTAAGTTCTTTTATTTTTCCCTAAGAGCGTATTTGAAAAAAGAATGCCAATTTGATATTATTCTGTACAATGTTTCGTTCGAAAACGATAAAATACCATAGAGTATTGTAGTAAAACTGGTAAATAGTGAAAATATTGTTTTTTTGGATGAAATTAGCGTTGGTTTATATCCAGTAGAGCTTGTAACTTTATTTTGGTCGAAGTTTTTGTTACTGTGATAGCGTCTTTCGATGGATAGCATTCTTGTTTCGCATGTTGAACTTGATAATAGGTTGGAAATATAATTGCATTATTTTTCTTAACACTTTCCCTTAAAGTATTGTATTGCCATTTGTTTAGCTTAAGTGATAAAAATATCCCCAAAGCCTCATCCGGAGAAAAAGCAGGTTTGGTTTCTTTAACAGATACGCACCTTTTTACTTTTTTCACACCATGTGGATTCTTAATTAAATGTTCTAATATTTCAGCAATTTCCTCATTCCTATCTACTTTTAACTGCGCAAAATATGCATATTATATTTCGTTCGATGACAAATGAAAGTTTTCTGCTCGTATTTTTTTCTGTTTAGGACCTATTTCACAAAAAGGTAGTCAAGGGCTTTGTTCGGTGGAGACACTTGCACTGATAGAAACTTTTAATGGTGACACAAAATTGATAAAATACAAATGATATTTTTTTTCAAATCATAAGATAGCAAACAAGCAGATGGGTCTCCTGATGGAAAGAGTCAACCATCGCCTATAGACACCAAAGATGTTGATGGTGCGTTGCTATCTTGTGGCGAGGTCTAATGCCACATGCATAAGTTTACCGGCTATCTTACCCTCCAAACCGGAACACGACAGTGACAAACACTGACGCTATTGCGGCAGGAATAGGCGGTGGTACCAGAGCCGGGCGAGATAATACAGAACTCTACCACCTAGTAGTCACGAT
Organism: Apodemia mormo; assembly: GCA_036924255.1. Taxonomy (NCBI): domain Eukaryota; kingdom Metazoa; phylum Arthropoda; class Insecta; order Lepidoptera; family Riodinidae; genus Apodemia; species Apodemia mormo. The sequence continues at coordinate 20,006,603 of JAUPFN010000018.1, forward strand.
GGCAGTGACTTGCATAGCCAATCGGTCGCCCTTTATGATCTGCCTGGCAGAACGGCAGTTGGTCTATTCTTCAAAGGAGCCCGGAACCAACACGAGGATAAACAAACAAATAGAGCTCTGCAAGGCACCTCTGCTAGACCTGCACAAACTATGAATGACTGGTATTCTTTAGAAATGAATAAAATATATCTTACTAAACTAGCAAAAAGCAGAGCTTTGTAAGGGCTCGTAAAGTTATATTATCTAGTAATATTGTTAGGAAAGTATTTTTATGAGAATTACATATTTTAATGTATGGACTTTATCTAACCTAAAAAATCCAGCGTGTTTCGCCCAAACATTATATTCGCATCAAAGGCGTCGTCAGGTTGCCAAGCTGATCAAACTGATGCTCTATAGCTATTGCAGTCTATACGTCGTGAACCCTTGCCTTTATACAAGAGCACGATGCCCGTGCGCCGCCAGTCAAATATAAACATTTTGTGAAATAATCTCTTAATAAGTTCAAAAATTCTAATAAAAAATGTATCTTCTATAGATTTTAACTCGTTAGTTTTATAATAGATGGCGTTAGTAGTAATAAGATTCTCATAAAAATTGTATTTTCTATTTTTTTAATGTTTATAAAATGGTATTTTTATGGTAGATAACATATCTAGACATGAATTCAAAGTACCACGTCGAAGCTCAAACCTAAAAGTGCGACACTTTTTCAGTAAAATGTTCCACAAAAGTGCATAGTTCGTCACCTAGTGTATAATAATAAAATCTATTTCATTCATTTCTAAACAATACCAGTTTATTAAAATATTTACTGTGTGACACCTTATCATTAACTCGACGTCCATGATATCTATATCTTAAATCAATAAAAACTTTGATTACACTTTTAATAAGTAATAGTTTATGTGTAGAATTATGATCAGGCTGAGAAGCTAACCAAAATATTTTTCCACATCATAAAAATCACACATAAATTTAAATATATGTATGTAGATAATAATGTAGTAAAATATTTAGGAATCATGCTAGACCAAAGATTATCGTGGCATCCTCAAATTGAATTGATATCTGGGAGGATCAGAAAACTTATTTGGATTTTTCGAAAATTAAGAGACGTTGCATCCAATACACTTCTAAATAGAATCTATTTTGCGCTAGCTCAATCAATTATTTGCTATTGTATACCTGTATGGGGTGGTGCCACTAAAATTAAAATGTTGCAAGTAGAACGAGCCCAAAGAGCATTATTAAAAGTAATGCATTTCAAAACCAGTAGATTTTCCACAACTGAACTATACTCACTGTGCGAGTTACTATCAGTTAGAAAACTATATATACTTTATGCCATACAAAAAAGACATAGGTTGATTACATATGATAATAACCAAAAAGTTAAAACAAGGAAGGATGCTATTTTACAAAACTCAACGGTAAAAACACTTTTTGCCAATAGACAGTTCTTAAATCAGTCTACTATAATATATAACAAACTTAATAAGAAGTTAAATATTTATCCACTAACCATCTACAACCTTAAAGAGGTTTTAGTGGGCTGGCTTAAGTCACTGTCTTATGACGATGTTGAATCAATTATTTTTTAGCAAGATAATATAAGAAAACTCTATTAACTGATGTATCTGTCTGTTAGAAACTGCTAGTCCTAAGATTAATGTAACACATGTACTTACAATTACCCATGCTGACATAACATACTCGTACACGCATACACACTCATATACACGTACAGACTCATACACATACATAAATACACACACGCAATAGGCACGTATATTACTTAATTTACACAAATGCTAATGATGTTCTGGAAGAGCGGTGTATCCTCACACAAGCATTTCTGCTTAAAAGGATGCGCCGGACAATGTAATATTATATAATCAGTGTAAAATAAGTTGAGAAATAAACATTTAAACATTTGTAAAAATATATTATCTAAGTCTTGCAAACACTTACCTGTATTGAAATCACCTAATATTACTGCCATAAGTCATAACATCTACTATATGGTTAAAGAATTTATTGAATTTTATTAGAATTAATATAATAATTTACACATTTCAATATTAATTTACATTCCAAATTTTAGGTATGAACATATTTAAAAAACCGTAGTATTAAAACTATTCATTTACAACGTTGCGGCCAACAAAGTCCGCATGCATCATGACACCTATACATAAAGTGAATCATCATCGATGTTGCAATTAGTTGTATGACGTAACCACTACTTATTTATTAATTTGCAAATATTATACAACAATCAGATGTAATTTAACATGTTGAACTTATTTTTACATACATTTTCCTTTATCACGGGAACATGAATGGATGCTAGTACTGATGATGTTAAAGTCCGAGTTGATTCATGTATATTCTGCCTTTCACACAAAACATTTATTTTCTGCTTATTAACGGGCTAAAAATATTTAGGTCGGCATTATTGTCTAAAAACTGAAAGTGTAATTAGGACTACTAAAAATGTTTAATTAACTTATGATCAATTTGAATAATTCTTAAATCTTTTAATTAAGGCTCTTAGCAATAAAAATAAACAAAAAACCTAAGCCATCAGCAGAACTTAAAGGTACAATTATGCATGGAAATTATTGTTAAATTTGATAACTTGTATGTTGTTAAATCAAATTTATATTTAATAGTTATTTATTTTTGATATATTATATCAGTAGCTTAGGCAGAAGATGTGAAGCTATCAAGGTAGCGACCAAAAAAAACATCGACAACAACAAACACAAAATAACACTTACACAAACAGACAAACAGATGTCACTATTCTTAATGACGATTCCATTTTTTATTAACATTTAATACCTATTTAATTATATTATTACTGAAACTTATTAAAAATATACAAAAGGAATAAATACTGAAATTATTCATTATACAAATACTAGTCCCTATTATACTCTTTATTGGCAATAAAAACAACTTTTAACAGTATTTGATAATATAAATAACAATTGTTAATTGTTAAAAAATTTAATACGAATTTTAATATGTTAATTATTGTCAAATGATCCATACCTAGGTACAATCAGTGTTGTGTGTTAGGGTTATACAGGTGACAGACATCATATCATATTTTATGTGGTAGAAGGAAATCGAGCTTTCTGATGACTGCAGATAGGTAAAAGACACAGGATATCATACTATGAAAACTTAAGATTTTACCATTACCTACTTACCAGAGAAATTGAAGGAATGACATTGTCACGCAATCTGACTACATCCAGTGTTTTATTAAAATTACTTTCCTTGAAATGAAGTGAGCAGACCAACCAGTTCTTATGTCGGGGATTGATATTTTCAATGCCAATGGCATCTAGCCATTTTCTGTGTAAATCTTCATTTCTGGGGAACCTAAAATTTAATGAAATTAAATATCGACAAATCTAATACCCCAACACTAGTCGTATTTTGTAGGAATCAAAAAAATGATGTTTACAAAGAAATCGTAAAATACACGAACATCTTTTATAAGTCAATATAAAAATACAACAATTTAGAATGGATATTATTTAAAATCAGCACGCTTTATCATAGGAGTTTGCGACATACCTGTGAAGCGTTATTAAAGGTGCATTTTTGTCCTTTTTTGCTCCACATTGCAAAATACAACACGAAGGCATGTTGACTAATAGTCTATTAACTTCCACGGAGAATATGGGCACTTAATAAACTGATATCTACTTGTTAAATCGTATTTATCCGAAACTAAATTAATATTTTGACAAATCATGTACCACTTATTTATATACATAATATGGCGTCGATGACACGTTTATAGAATTGCCAATTACTTAACTTTTAATTTATACGAAAGTGAGCAAGACACAATATCGTTGTCTCTTTTTGCATATGCAAATTACCATTTGTTAAAAAGAGATAAAGAAATGTCGCTTAGTTCAATGCAAGGAACTTATATACTATAACTGGAATTGTTACAAAGCAATATTTGAAAAATAAAAATGTACTTTATTTCGTTACTCATAAAGTAAACATTTGTTTCTTACTTAACAGAGGGGAAAAACGTTCTGAGCAAGACAACGACATGAGTGGATGTTGTCCCTTTCTTGCAATTGCCAGTATAAATAAAACTATCTAGATGGTAGATTTTTACATATTCAGTAATCATTAAATCCTTTTTATTCATACACGTTGATAAATAAATTAGCATAAAATGTATTGTAATTAACATAGTGAGTTCTTAAATGTGCTTATTTTAATTATTACGTAATTCTTATGCAATGCAAAAACTGTTTCTCAAATTAGTAGAATTACTTAGTAGTAATTTGCAAACTACGCATGGCCGCACTTGTATATGGCGATTGGCGCTTTATTTAGTAGAAAGAGACACACTCCACTCATGTCGTGGTACTCTTCGGAACGATTTTGAAGCGCGTGTAAGCATTCCGGGTAGAATATAACTTCCTTGGTTCAATGTCGATTCTACCGATATTTGTATAACTAAAGTAGCTATAGAATGTTATTGCGCTTCTATATATTATTCATATTTCTATGAATGCCATACATTGTTTTTTTCTGTGGAACACCCGTCTCTTAAAACGTAGTGATTATATACTCTTTGCTTGCGACTCTTGCGAGCCGTCCGCGTCAGTGATGTCAGTTGTAATTGTCACTTTTAGCTGTATTAAATCCACAGACACTAAATCGTATTAAGTTCGATGCAATGTAATCAATCGACTATTTAAATTGTGTCGCTTACTTTTTCTTTTTATATTATAAATAGTTTGTAAAATAATAATGGTACTTACTGTTGATTAAACAAAATATTAATCAAGAATACACTTTTACATATACTTACGAGCTTACATTTAAATTAAAATTATTTACATAAATTGATTATAATTTTATCGATTATACAGTTATAGTACCGCAAACTTATTTTCGTGATTTCTTTTTTCTCAGAAAGCCGATAAAGCCATATTTTGGACTTTGTAATAGAAAAATAGCACCATTTTTTTAAACCACACTTCAACCCTTTATATTTGGGCCCAAAATTCCCCTCTCCTTTGAAAAATTTGATGATTGCCTTAATAAAATCCAACCTCAGTTTAATTAAGCCCCACCCCAAACAATAATAAAAATTCTAACTCCACCATTAATTATTTGTGGATGTTATTTCCTATCTCTGTTAGAGTCAACACTGTTGTTTATCTTCACATAACCCATATAACACATCAACCCATCTGCAAGCTAATAAACCCTCATGAAATGAGAAAACCATTATACCTATCTGAATGAAAATAAAAATAGGTAATTTTAAAACAAACGAGAAATTTATCACATCTGTTTTGTAGCAAAGTACAGTACGATCAGAAAATAATAAATACAGCTGGCGGAGTATCTAAGTTGCAGTTTCCGACGTCTAGTCGGCTAGTATTTGAAAACCGCTGAAAAATGTACTCTCTGACAGGGAAAAAGGAATAAACACTACTGGAAAATTAAAGTTGTTCAAAGTTAGGAACTTTATTAAAAACGCTACGTAGTTTGTGTTGAACAAGTGCAGGATGTACCGTAGAAATTTTTAATTGTCGTACTTTATGAATATTAAAATAATTTAATTAATTTATTATGCTACAAAAGTAAGTTAATATATTATTGCCGGTATTATTTTCGTTAAGCCCTCGGATGATTATGTAATAGTTCCATGATTAAACCACACCTTTTTTTATATTATAAGATAGCAAACAAGCAGATGGGTCTCTTGATGGAAAGAGTCTATAGATACTAAAGGTGTTAATGGTGCGTTGCTACTGCCATTTAGAGATGTGATAAACGGCTTTTAATTATTAACACGTTTAAACGTTTTGCTTATACTTTTAAGCGTGCTTAAAAAAGCGCTTTTCGTTTAAATGCTTTTTTAAACAAAAGTTGTTGATCGTTGAGAAGGTCGATTATAAAACGAAAATTTAAGTGAATTAGTGGCGACCGCTAAAGCCGAGAGCTAAAAAAGCGTTCAATGTTTTGTGGTTTTGTTAGTGTTATTACTTATTACTAGCTTATAGAAATGACGTGTTATCAAATACAATACAAATTATTATACAATACTAGCTGACCCGACAAACGTTGTTTTGCCATATAAATTATTGAATTAAAAAATAGGGGTTGATGATAGAAAGGTGAATATTAGGGTTGTATGTATTTTTAATGCTACTTTATAAAAAAATAAAAATAAAAAAATTTGTCCTAAAAATAAAAAAAAACAATGTTAGGGGTGGACAACCCTTATCACTTAGGGATATAAAAAATAAACAGTAGACGATTTTCAGACAGACAGAATATGCATATAAAATTTCATAAAAATCGGTCAAGCCGTTTCGGAGGAGTATGGTAAATTACATTGAAATACGAGAATTTTATATATGAGATACTTTATCAATCAATCAACTTTCCTTCTTACTTTTTAGGCTTAGTACTATCTGAAATGAATAGTAACACAATATACACTTTTTTATCCATAACCTAATTTCAATAATTAGTATAAACGAAATTATTTTGAAAATTTGTAAAGTTATTCGTGTCATGTTCGTACGAGCGCTAAGTAAAATAAACAATTGATGAGCTCTTCGAATTTCTTCAACAACGAAAAGCATACTGTTGAAAAAACGTTAAGTTGTTAATTCGTTGTAAAAAGTACTAACCAACCAAAAACGGAGCGTTGTCAGCCGCTTAATACGATAACCAATCCAAATTGTTATTGTTTGTTAAAGGAATAGTAATAAGGTTGTTAATCCAATAAAATGAAAAATTATATTGAGTCTTAGAGTATAGAAGTAAATTTCTTTAATATATTTTATTTTGAATTTTAACGTTATTGAAATAAGGTTACTTTTTATCAATCATGTTAATGTGGCATTTAAATTTTTGTATCTTAAACATCAACGTTTAAACGAAAATAGCTTAAATCCGTAAGCGCGCTTATAGGCTTATTTTGAAAAGCCTAATTTTTTAAGCCTATATCGTTTAAACGCCCACGACTACTGCCATTGTCTAATGCCACATGCATAAATTTACCGGCTACCCTACCCTCCAAACTGGAACACGACAGCGACAAGCATTAACGCTATTGCGGCAGGAATAGGTAAAGCGGTGGTACCAGACCCGGGCGAGATAATGCAGAACTCTACCGGCCAGTAGCCACGATGGTAGAGACCCACATAACCAATCGGTCGCCTTTTACGGCCTGCCTGGCAGAGCGGCAGTTGGTCTATTATTCAAAGGAGCCCGGAACTAACACGGGGAAAAACCTTAGTCTATGGTTCTCACCACAGACCACACAAATACTTATAGATACGGTGTTAAGCGGAAAAGACGTAATCGCTCATATGAGCTAATGCTTGTAAATGTCAAACGCTTGTAGATATATTATATCGTGAAAAAATAGTAATATGCCATGTTGTGCTATTTTTACGTGTCGAATAAGAAGCTAACAGCCTAGCCACGGAAAATTCGTGCCCGCGATTTTTCGCGCGGCGCGAACGGCGTAACGTCTAGCGTCTGAAACAAATGTATGGGAGTACTAAACGCGCCACGCGGTTTGGCGACCGGCGGCGGGGTGACCGATGAATTTTCGCCGCCGCCGCCGCCGGTTCGCGTGGCCTAGCGGTTAGGCTTAAAGAATACCTCTGAAGTGATTTTATTTAATCAGTAAGTATTAAAACTCTGTATTTCAGGGTGTAAATAAATGTAAAAGACACTGACAACCTAAGAAATTTACTTGAAAGGCGCATCGAATTTAATCCATATTTCTCACCAAGATTTAAGATACAAGATTTTTACTCGTATGTTGTGGGTCCATTGGTTCTTCTTTTTGTATCATAAAATAGCAAATAAGCAAATGGCTCTCCTGATGGAAAAACGCCGCCTCGTTGGTCGAGTGGTTAGCGAACCTAATTACGAATGGTTGGCGCTCGGGTTCGATTCCCGAACATTTATGTAATGAGCATAGATGTTTTTATTTCTGGGTTTGGGAGTTTATTACGTATATTACAGTATTTAAATTGTTTATGTAATATGTATTTCTAAGTATTAGTATCGTTAACTAGTACTCGTGACACAAACAAATAATTTGTTTTCTTTGGGGTTAGATCAATTCGTGTAATCTGTACAGTGATGTTTATTTATTTATTAAAGAAAAAACCATCGCCTATAGATACCAAAGAGGTTAATGGTGTTTTGCTATCATTCTGGCGAGATGTCACTTGCATAAATTCACCGGCTACCAAAAAGCGGAACACGACAGTGACAAGCACTAAGCAGATAGTGACAGCAACTGACTTCCCATATCCTGTATCTCCGGAACCCTGCAAATTAACCCATCAACATCAGGTGCGAAACTTAAGCGCCGCACCGAATTCGGTGGAGTTCAGTTGGCACCCACACGACGCTTAAGTGTCGCATTCCCATTTGGTATTCAACCTTCCACTACTAAAGATATAGACTACTTTAGTATAACGAAATTTTGCGATTTACGCTCTTTGATAACTGATTCAGAATTTCTTAATTTTGATTAAGATTTTTCTTGGGGGCTGAGTGGTTAAAATGGGACCACACGGGAAGAATACTCTCCCAAACAAAAAATAATTTTCAAAATCGTTTCATAAATGACCGAGTTCTGAAGTAACAAAAAAAAACAAAGCCGAATTGATAACCTCCTCTTTTGGGAAGCCGGTTATACAAATATTCTCTCTCTGTGATCTAATTTCAATAAACGTATAATAATTTAGCTGTTACCTGCGACTTTTTTTCGCGTCACCAAAAAACATTACTTCCTTTTTCTTGGTTGTGTAAAAGTAGCCTGGATTACACAGAATTAATGTAATTTTCCATAGGCAGGTGAAAGAATTTTTGAAATCGGTTACATAAATGACCGCCTCGTTGGTCGAGTGATTAGCGCCCTGACTACTCGGGCTCGGGTTCGATCCCCGACGGAAACAAGCATTTGTGTGATGAGCATAAGTGTTTGCATTTCCGGGTTTGGGTGTTTATTAATTATATTCCAGTATTTATATATGTACATATTTCTATGTATTAGTATCATTGACTAACTCTCATAACACAAGCAATTATTAATTTGCTTACTTTGGGGTTAGATCAGTAAGTGTAATTTGTCCCGTAAATATTTATATATAGTTAATATATATAAATAGTTTTAGTTTATTGATTACAAACAATATTACAAAAAAATCGTCTTTTATATTCATATAATACCTATTAGTGTAAATAAACTTAGCCGGCAGATGTTATTACGTCTTAAAACACATATTTTACATATCATATCCTTACGATATATTCAGTAAATCTCAAGATTTAGAAGTCCACTCAACGAGCTTAACTTCGAGGAACCGACATCGGAGAAAACATTTCTCATGCATCAAAATCACAAATCGGCTTAGGAGAATCCGTGCGGTGCATTCACATGGCAGAACCAGGCCGGATAAGGCAGGTGCAAGGCGATGATAACATATGCTATGTTTGCCCGGTATAAATCACTCGGTTGTAGATGGATCGACTACACTTACCGCAAGCACTGTGTTTACCCCAATATCAGGTTGGTTATATTATGCCAATACAACGGATGTTTTGAATTGAAAGCTAACGTGAAACGAGATCACATTTGTCTTTTATTTATACACGTTTTGTTTTCAATATATAAAATTTCAATATATCTTCGGGTACATTGAAAATTCATATTCGGGAATTGACGTTTCTATTTGTATGCGAAATACGATAAGAATTCAGATTTATTGTGATAAAATTGTAAAAATGTTTTTACAAAATAGCTTTTATTTCAAACGTATGTAAAAGACATTGACAACCTAAAAAATTTTCTTGAAAGGCCTTGGAATTGGTGAGATTGGTACTAAACTCACCCGAGACGTTCTTTTTTTATATAATAAGATAGCAAACAAGCAGATGGGTCTCCTGATGAAAAGAGTCAACCATCGTCTATAGACACCAAAGATGTTAATGGTGCGTTACTATCTTGTGGCGAGGTCTAATGCCACATGCATAAGTGTACCGGTTATCTTACCCTCCAAACCGGAACACGACAGCGACAAGCACTGACGCTATTGCGGCAGGAAAAGGTAAGGCGGTGGTACCAGACCCGGGCGAGACAATGCAGAACTCTACTACCTAGTAGCCACGATGGTAGTGACTCGATAGCCAATCGGTCGCCTTTTACGACCTGCCTGGCAGAACGGCAGTTGGCCTATTCTTCAAAGGAGGCCGGGACCAAATTGTTTACGAGGTAATCACGATAACAATAACACATTTAGTCAGTCCCTCGATTTTTACGATCTTTCTGCTAGTAAGACAAATGGATGGACCCCGAGCCAACGCACATTTATCACCAACAAAAAATATTTAGGTACTTATAATTTATAAAGCTACGCCCTGCCGCCGCCGCACCGTGCCGAAGTTCCTGAGTCCAAAGCTTCTCTCTGGTGAATTTCCCCTGCCAAAAATCGCTTACGCGGCTAAAGAAGTTTTCACTTCAAAAACTGATAAATTTGCCCTTTTTTACGTCGTCGATTGTACATGTACAGCCGTTTCATTTCTACAGCTGAAAATAAACTGGCATAACTTTAAACTCGTCAAGCTGTTTGGGCCATAAAGCGGGCAGCATACATACATACATATATACGCACGCTTGAAACACATTACCTTCCTTCTAAAGCAGTCGCATAAAAGTAAAACTAATTGAACAAATGTTTATTAACGCTTTTAAAGAACTCACAAATTCTCACAGGACTTGCTCTTTACCATTAATAGACTTTTATTAGAACTTCGTTAATCCAGATAGATACGTTCAGTACTAAATAAAGCTAAATAAAGCAGCTACAAAACCAAAAACTACAAATAGGTTACGTGCAGTAGGTGTTAATGGCAGGAATCACAATAATTAGGAATGAACTCCACGGCGACAGACTCAGCACATTAATCAGCTCGTAATACAGTAAACGGAGGGAAAGTCTAGAGGCAACACGGGGGGATATTGAGTTGTGCAATGCATTTGCACATCTGCGTAATTTACGGCCAACACAGACACAACAGTGTGTATGTTTGTGTGCATTTATAATATATGTGTGTGTGTATGAAACCACCTATTCAACTCAATTAAAGCGGTCGCAGACGCACAGCAGTCGCATAAAAAAATCGAGAAAACAGCTCAGTCTGGCGGTGGACTATTAACACACAGGTTAGGCTGCCGAATGAACACATTGAAGAACCATTGCAACAAACTTTCAAGTTTCCTAAATAACGCAACTCACAAGAAACTAAAAAAACCGCCCGTGTAACATTTGCTTTACGGATGTGTCAGGACCTGAGTGGATTACGACCGCCGAATGAAAACGTCTACAAATGAGCATAGCAAGTTAATTGCTAGTATGTAGTTCTAGTACTTTAAACGCGGACAACGATGCCAATTTCTAAAATGTTGCAATAATAAATGTAAAATCTTTGACTGCCTTGTAAGCCTCTTTATCAGACTGTTTAGTCAAAAATCACGATTCCTGAAATTATAAGTTCAAGTCCCGGGTCAGACATGTTATTTGGGTATAATGTGTGTACAGTAGCAAATCCAGTAAACGTTGTCCTTCTCTATCTGATCATAGCACCACTTCCGTCGCGGCTACAGTATTGGGATACATTTTTCGCGCTGCCACAAAGTGTAGCAAGCCAATCCGAATTCACGGATTCGGGTATCATTCGGATTTCGGACTAACGCGAAACGTTTTGAGCTCTGTCGGTTTTCTACATGGATTAAATGGATACACCTTTCAAGACAATTTTTTAATTTGTCAGTGTAACGTGCAATATTGTAACTTGTAAATTATCTGATACTTTCTTGATTTTAATAGTTTGTTCTACTAAATTGTAATGTTTCGATTTCCTTTAATATGTATGTGTTTCATATATAAATATACTTAGTGTATGTGTATGTGTATATTCATATTTGTATTATTTTATTTGTGCACAATGCCTTCCCATTTATTAATCCCTACTCCACATTTCGGGTTAGCTGGAAGAAATCTCCGCCAGTAGAGATAAACTCACCTTTTGTGCAATTTTTGTTACTCTTTTTCGTGTGTATCGTTAAGTGTAATAAAGTGTACATTCAAGACAATTTCTTAATTTGTCAGTGTAACTTGCATTGTGCATTTACACACAGAAATTTATACTACTTACCGTAAAATAAAATCATTTCAAGGGTATTTTTTAAACCTTGTCAGCTCATTCGGTACGAAAAACTGTACAACATAGTTTATTTCTATTTTTCCTTAGATGACAGAAACTACTACTAGATATGAAATAACTGAGGGAAAACCGTGTAACTTTGTCCCGTGTAATGGCGGAATTAAAAACAACTGTTTATTGTCTACATAAAAATTGATAAAAATATTGCAATTGGTCATGTTACTTTAACCTTAACATGTAGTTTTTATTTTAGATTTAAGGTACACTCTAAAATTATAGAAAAATGCAAATACGCTCAAATCAATTTAATATTTTGTAATCAAAGGGTTATTTGATATTTTACGTACATTAACAGCGTATTTTAGTAATGGCGTATTGGCCGCAAACGTTTAAGGTGACGTTATTTTCTTAAATGATTTGAAATTATAGCACTGACAAAATTTTTATATTCATCAATTATAAAAATTCGAACTTGTTAGACAGAGATAAAGCCATTTTTATAAGTTCAGCGTGAATGGGCGAAAATGCATGCAATCTTATAAGTTGATTGTTTATGGAAATTAATTCCAAGTCCTTATCTTTCTCTTGTCAAAGATTTTTCACAATATAATATAACCTACAAATGTATGTCATTTTTGACAGTAATAGCAGCGTTTGCTTCACAGACCTATACTGTGGTTTGCTCGTATGCGCAGCAACATGTTTCCTTCCCAATAGCGTGTCTATTAGTATTCACGTGGTCTGTGGTTTTCTATCACGAGAACTAGAAATAGTAACTTAGCTACGATTTAGACTGACCGGCTCGCATCGGCCAAGCTCGGACGGAATTTTATAACGCGGTAAAGAAAATTGAAACATATCAACCCATTGACATGTATAATATTACCACTGGACTGGCTGCTGTCACAGAATTTTTGTGCCTATTTGAATATCGCCATTTTGGCGCTGTAGACAGATGTGAGCGTCCGCGGAACTAAAATTAGTGATGCCTTCTTGTCGACAGCTTGGATAAGTTTATCGATCGTTCAATATTTAAATCCAAGTGGGCTGTGGTTCATGTAAATAATTTTTTAATTATTGTATTATCAACTTGCGCAAATGTACATAATTAATAGGAATACTATGAAATATAGTGATTGCAGAGGAAGATTTATATGTACAAAATATTCTAGTATTTGGTATAGTTCGCTAGTAGTTCGTTTGGTATAGGGTCGCTAGTAATATTATACAGTAGAAACTATGCTTGAAAGTCCGGATAACTGAATTTATTATGTATAAAGAAAAGTAATTACACATAATATTAATATGTATTGTCTATTCTAGGAAGAGTCAGGCCTCGCCCAATATCCTTGTAGTATGTGCACTATGTATGAGCAATGCGACTTTTTTTTACATATATATTTAATATCTATATATTAATATGTGTAGGAAAAACTTTGAACCCGTTGTAAAGGCAATTGCGAGAACGGTAAGGTATATATATATTAGAAGCTTTCACGAGTAATAAATGAATAATTTATATAATTATAAAATAAAAAGGGCACAATTTTTACCTTTTTATTGTCTAGTTTAAGCACCCTTTGAAAAGTAGATCTGATTCTGCCACGTTAGTTCGAAAAAGGCAAATAATAGATCCATAGTGTTATTACAGTAGTGAATACACTGTTAAAGTTCTACATTGTCTCGCCCGGGTCTGGTATCACCACAATACCTATTTCAGTCACAATAGTGCCTGTCACTGTCATGTTCCGATTTGGAGGATAAGATAATCGGTAAACTTACGCATGTGGCATTAAGACTCCGCCGCAAGGATAGAGATGCACCATTAACATCTTTGGTGTCTATAGGCGATGGTTGTCTTTTCCATCAGGAAAGATATCTGCTTCTTTGCTATCTTATGATACATAAAAAATCATAGTGACTACAAGATGATAGAGCCCGTTAAAGACGTCGCCTTGTCCTTGAATGAGAAAACCTGTTGATGATAAGTTTTTTTGGTTTTACCTATTCTTGACGCAAATGCATCAATGATTGTCACTATCGTATTCTTGTTTGGAGGTTAAGGTAACTTAAACTTATGCTAGTGGCTTTAAGACTTACCAAATATATTTTTGCCGGTACTAAAAATATATTCGCAGGTTACTTTCAAGATTTGAAGCGGTTTCGCACGAGATGAGCTCACAAAAGTGTTTTATGGGTCCTAGTTATGGTGAGTGTGCTAACAAAACATTAATTGCTTGTGGTCTGTCCGGATAATCGCGAATCCTCTGTATTCGCGCGAATCGGGTTCCACTGTAAATTCGAACTTTTTTGTTTCGCTTTTACGCAATATCGACTTAACATATTTTGATGAAATTTGGCATGGAGGTAGACTATGAGTAAATTAAAGAAAACATCAAATATTCCAGAAATATAATTTTATAAAACTGTAAAATCTCTTCGGGAATTTTGTTATGTTTTTGTGTATTGAAAGTAAATGACTCATTTTTCTATTTTTCTTTGACAATTTTGGCCTAAAGTAAGCCAATGGTTTCATCAATTTGTTCTGTTCATCAAGCTGTTTACGAATTCCAATTTACCAAAAAATCTGTAAACCGGTTGATTTGTTGTTCTTTGTTTATCTTTGTTGGCTTTATCCTGTAGATCCGTAGCTGACTTGTCTGTTGCACTTGGGTCTGAAAAGTGAGTTATAAGTAGATGGCAAAAATTCAAATTATTAGTCAGAATAAAAAAGTAACCACTGTGGTGTTACAGTCAAATAACAAGGCGTACTAGTAAGTTCCTACAATGTGTCAAACAACTTTTTTGTTAGTATAACAAAATGGTAAAAAAGCTCAAGAACTACTTTAATTATTCCTGTGACGGTTCTCTTTTTGCACTTAACTCGACTCGCTGTATCAACACAGCAATTTGGAAAGGACACGGGCAAGACTTCATACATCATTTTTTTAGTTATTACCTTAAGGTTTAATAATATATTCCCTAAGATTCTTTATGAACTTCTTAATTTATCCGCTTTTAATAAGTATTTTTTAAACTTGAGGAATAGTAGCTAAATAAAGTTGGAATTTAGGTAAAGTTAACGTAAACAATCAGTTGTCTCCTTAGTACGTCCCCGTGTTAGTCCCGGGCTCCTTTGAAGAATAAGCCAACTGCCTTTCTGCCAGGCAAGTCGTAAAAGGCGACCGATTAGCTATACGAGTCACTACCATCGTGGCTACAAGGTGGTGGAGTTCTGCATTGTCTTACCCGGGTTTGGTACCAACGCCTTTCCTATTCCTGCCGCAATAGCGTCAGTGCTTGTCACTGTCGTGTTCCGGTTTGGAGGGTAAGGTAGCCGGTAAACTTATGCATGTGGCATCAGACCTCATCACAAGATAGCACCATTAACACCTTTGGTGTCTATAAGCGATGATTGAATCTTTCCATCAGGAGACCCATCTACTTGTTTGCTATCTTATGATATAAAAAAAGTTGTCTGTGGTTAGGTATTTGTCTCTTCATTGGGTGTCTTCAGTACAACAGCTGCTAATCTCAGAAATCTAAGGTAGATTGACAGAATTCTTAGCTAAGTTTTTACAAAGATACTTTATAGATACTTAAAAGAACAAAAAATAAATTAGCATTAAACAACTCTTTAATACAAAAACAGGGAGAATTTTTATTTGATTCTTATGATGAAAATTATGATTTATAAACTTATTGTTGTTTTAATGCAAATGTAATTAAAGTTTTATACAATGGTAACACCTTAATAATATGATGATATTAGTCAATAAAATTAAAGTTAAAGTCTTAATATTTTTTAATTGATTGTTCAAATATTGAAAGTACAATATATTTTGTATAAATGACGGTAATTTCATTTTTGAAAAGCTATATATTTTGGAAAGGATGATCTATATTCGAATGGCATTCAATTCAATTTTTGAGCTTTAAATTGTTTTCTTAACTACATAATCTATAGACTAAAAATGACGAAACAACATAAAAAAACATATTTTTTCGAAACCTTTCTTCCGAAAAATTCCAAAAAATCAACCGATTTGATCAAACTTATTCTATTTGACGCAGTTATTTTAGAGAGAAAACCTGATTAGATTTTTAAGTCAGTCGATGTATTAGCCTGAAAGTTATTTTAAAGAAATTAAGTTTTGTGTAAACAACAACATATTAATATTTAAAAAGCTGTAACTTTTGTAATCTTCATTTGATTTCGATTTTTGAAACGGCATTAGAACAAATTTCTTAAATATTGTAAAAATTTACCGGTTAAAAAATCTATGTCAAAAAATATTTTTCAAAATTTTTTGTTAACGAAAATTCCCGTACGATAAAACTGATTTTGATGCAATTTACGTGATTGAACGCAGTTTTTATGGAATAGTGATGAGAATTGCTGATGAGAATTTGTAATCAATTGGTGTATTTATTTGTAGGTTATTGTAAAAAAACCTGTTCTTTAGAAAAATGTTTAAAGGCTTCTCAAAACTTCCCAAAACCTTCCTGGACGAAATCGATCCAAAGTTTCAGGAAGTCTTAGTTGAACAGAATTTAATTGAATGGCATCGACCATTGTTCGAAAGTTATGAGATGTTTACTCACACACACACACACACACACACACACACACACACACACACACACACACATACATACAGAGTATAGACTTACGTCACTTGCGTCATCGCAAAAATGTGGAGATGATTTTATAAAATTGAAGCAAAAGCAGTAGCTTCCTTTCTTCCTAAAATAAAAATATCTAAAATAAATGTAGCCTAAGTTACCGCGGTTTAAAAGATAGACAGTCCCGGGGTTTTACCCGCATAGTTCCCGTTCCCGTGAGATTAAGTTATATAGGAAAAGCTTCATAATTTATTACTTGAATTTAACCTATTAAAAATAATCTATATGGATTTAGGAAAGATCCCCTATCTTTCCTAAATCCATCCATCCATCCATCCATACTACCTATAATAAAAATTTACTTTGCACATGCGCTACTTAAAACAGAAGTCGGTCTAATAGCGTTTAATCATTCCCTCTAAATAAATTCCCATAATATTCAAACTTCAGATATCAACTATAATCAAATCTCAAACGCTACTCAACCGACTTTGATGAAATGGGCTGTTCCTCAAATTGGAACATCCTAATTTAAATCAAAAAGAATTATCTTGATATGGCTTTTAGTTCTCGAGAAATTAATAGCCAAACATACAGACATACAGACGCACAACCGTACCAACACACAAATACTTAAGAAATTTAGTACTCGTTCTTGGACGCCAAAATAGATCATCATACTCAAATATTATCTAATTTCAACATTAGAACATACATGTAAGTCAAAGTGATAACCTCAGTTTTTTTCGTCAGTCGAAAACAGCAGCACATATACTACTGGAAAAATCTTATTTTGAAATAAATTAATTGTTTACTGACAAAAGGAAATATTAATCTATTTTTTATTCTTGTTTAACAAAAATATATAGGCAGATATTATTACATTTTAGTGGTTATTAATTTTGGTCTTTTATGAATTGTGAAGTTTTTCTTGTTATCTAATTTAGTATGTAAAATATAATGTCAATTATTTAAATGTTGGTACGCCATGTTTAATACTATACATATGTTATAGATTAATTTTAACAATTATAACTCCGATATTTTTCACAAATAAACGGAAAAGGAATCGGAATTATAATTTCAAAATAAAAATAAATCTTTCTGTCTTTTCTTTAACCCTATGTAGCTGTTGCAACCCTTCAGGCTATCAGCTATCACCATTTCGAAAAAGAGTTCAATAAATCTTGTAATGCAATCCAAAATTTATTTTATTACAATGAACTAAATCAATCATTACTACTGTTTCGTTCCTGTGATTGATTTGTCTCTGCCACAACAAAGATCAACAAAGATCATAAGTCCGTGCAGAGCTTGTTAACAGGTTAATTTTCAAACTAAAATCAACGCAAATACATAAATAGCGTTTTGTAAGGGTTTGGCTCTACCTTAACCTCAAAAGTATCGGTTTCACTTTGAAGCAAAATTATAAGAGTTTTGAATAAATAAACCGATTTATAGAATTACTTCTTTGATATTTCTCCATTTTTTGTATGCACCGTGGATGATGTACCGGGGAAGGTTTATGTAAGTTTATGAAGCGCTCTCATCTAAGATATGCTCTTTTATAAAATTCGCTAAAAACCACTACGAACCGATTATTTTAGCCGTTTTCAAATACTGGTGAGTTGTTTTTGTTCATAGGTAAATGTTGAATTGCGCAGAAATGTCGATAAGTTTAGAAACAAGTCACATCTCTATTTATTATCAAAAACGTCATATTCGGTCACGGAAATACTTTTTTCGGCCACGTAAAAATAATTTATATTACCTACCTACTAATAAGGTAATGTTGAAATCAGTTGAAATGTGAAATTGCGCCATTTCGTGATCCGATGGGAAACTTATTATGACTTTTATAATTATTGTTCGTATTGAATTAAAAATGTCATAAGTTGCACCTAAAGATTAAAGAAAAATAAAACGGTTTAATCTTAAAGTATTTGAATGTTCGTTAAGTCATCGACATAGTAATACGTTAACTATATTAAAGTTGACTTATACGCTTTTTTGACTTGGTAATTGGCAACCAATCAATTAAAAAGTTTTAGAGTGTTGGGTGGGAATACGTATAGCTAGGCCAAGAGCAGTGATTCCCAGTGATTCCCAATAAGAGAGTCTATATCGACCCCTAGGGGTCTATGACAACCTGCAAGGGGTCTACGTCAGTGAAAAAAAATTTGGGGGTCCATGAAATGAAAATGGGGATCCACGATAGTGGATCTCAACACATACATTGATAGTACCTTTTTACTTACATCATACTATCTTATAATATCAAAACATATACATTATTTATAAAAGTACCTATGAAGTAAAAAATTTATTATATATGTTTATAAAATTGTTTAAGTTGTAGGATGTTGATATTCACTTTGTGGTCGCGATACATTTTGAACTTGTAAAAACCTGAGAGTCTCAGAGCTTCGCTACCTTGCACTGACTTGTTCAATTCGTCACTATAAATACGAATGTGGGACAAATACTTTTATTCGTTTCCTGAATCTTGAAAAGGAAAGTGCTAAGAAAATATTTTAAAAAATATAAACACAGTATATCACACAAATTATAGTGAGTCAGTGTTATTTTGTTTGAGAGTGCTGGAGAGTACATTATTTTTTATTAAATTTTAGTTTTGTACTCGTAGTTAGCAAAGATAGATAAATTACGCCAATCATGACTTAGTTATTAGTATTTTAATATTCAATCATGCAAAATTACACGAGTACTCAATAGTTTCTTTTTGAAAGTTTTAGCAATCCGTATTATAATTACAGCGCAATCTCTGTAATTCGAGCTAATTGTTGCAAGAAGATGTTCGAATTATGGAATGTTTTCGGAAAAATCAAAAAATATTTTTAATATACAGCTGCTACATTTTCTGTCTTATTTAAATAATTTAATTTTGCCAAAAGATGACTGATGCCATGTCTGAATCTAAAAAAAATGTAGACAGTACAGTGTTGATTATTTAAAATTTGGCTTCATTCCATCATTGCCAGACAAAAAATTGCCTATGTGCCTTTTATGCAACAAAGTTTTGGACAATGACGCTATAAAACCATCTAAACTGCAAGATCATCTGAGAAGATGCCACCCTGTTAAAACAGAGAAAAATTTGAAATACTTTCAAACACTCAAAGATAAACTTCAGAAGAGACCTACGCTGGACAGAATGTTCGCTTCGACGTCACAAAGAAATGATGATGGTTTGCGGGCGTCTTACAATATCTCGTTACTTATAACAAAATCCGGAAAACCGCATACTATCGGAGAGAAGTTAATTTTGCCAGCCGTTGAAGAGGTTTTAAAAACTGTTTTACACAAACCTGCACCTGATATCATTAAAAGAATTCCCTTAAGCAACAATACTTTTGAAAGACATACTGATGAAATGAGTTCTGATATAGAAAGATTCTTATGTAATCATTTGCAAACCACCTATTTCTCTATACAACTGGACGAGTCAACTTTACTTGATAATGCAGCATTATTATTGGCATATGTTCGTTTTATTATGAATCAAGAAATCTACGAAGAACTGCTCTTCGCAAGAACTTTGATAACCGACACTAAAGGTGAATCAATATTTCATGTTTTGAACGATGTTATATTTGATAAAGGAATTGCTTTTTCAATGAAGTAATTGAAAAAGCAATTCCTTTATCAAATATAATATCAGTAGCTACAGATGGAGCACTTGCCATGGTTGGACGTTATCGTGGATTTATAAGCTATTTAAAGCAAAATGTGTCAGGGGTGTTAGCAATACATTGCGTCCATCGACAACATTTAGTTGCTAAAAATTTGAGTGTTAGATTACATGAATCACTTCATGTAGTCATTGATGCAGTAAACCGAATCCGAAGCAACGCGTTGAATACGCGGTTATTTGCGCAGTTGTGTGAGGAAAATGATGAACACTTTCATCAATTACTCCTTCACACTGAAGTACGCTAGTTGTCGAAAGGCTTATGTTTGACAAGAAGAAGAAATCGGACACCGCCTATTTAACAGATTTGTTTACAAAATTTAATATGGTTAATTTTTAATTACAAGGTGACAGTTTGAATTAAAACAAAGTCCATCTTATCAGCGTTTCTTGCCAGAGTTAAACTAATGAAGCAAAATATTGGACGGGGCGAATTTTCTCAGTTTCCCAATTCGTCACAGACAAGCTGCCAGGAAGATGACGTTTCAACTTACATTCAACATTTAAATGCCCTCTATTTAGATTTTGAATCTAGGTTTGAGGATATTTTGACTATGGTAATACTACCGAGGATAATTAATCCATATGGTGACATAGAAGAAACGAATGTCATAATACAAGAGAAACCGACTGAACTAAGTACAAACGAAGAACTTAAGGTTCAGTTTAAAAACGGATATCAGCAATTCTGGCTGCAAAACAACATACCCGTTACTTATCCCGTATTATGGAATATAGCAAGGAAATTTTTAATTTCCTTTCCATCGTCATACCTAGTGGAAAGGGGATTCAGCACTGTTATCAATCTCCTAACGAAAAAAAAGAAACAGACTGGACATCATTAGCCGAGGAGATTTAAGAAAAACCCTTACAAAATTGACGCCAAATGTTGATAATTTATTATTAAAGCATCAGGTTCATCCTTCTCACTAAAAATATTGACTTATTGCTTATGTTATTTTATTTATAGTTTATATTATGTTTATTTAATGTTACGTATATTTTACATAACAGATACAAAATTTTATTTTGAGTAGTTTTAATTTAAATTCAATTAATAAATATATAAATTAACATGTGTTTTTACTTTAAGTTTTTAAAACTAAACTTCACTACAGTTAGAAATTTACAGGAAATCAATATCAGGTAAGTAGGGGGCCTACCCTACACGGAAAAACATGGCAAGGGGTCTACGACACAAAATAGTTTGGGGAACTCTGGCCTAGAGCTAAATAAAAACGGCGACCAAAGAGTATACAAAACTACGTAAGAACGGCGACATCGGTCCTGTACATATTTGAGAATATGGCACTTCCTCTAATTCCGTTGGAATTACAATATTATATTTCCGTTAGCATCATCGAATAATTGTTCTGTGAATAGCACAAACGTTGATTGTATTCAACGATACTTTCTAACTCAGAAATCTAAGTTAGATAGAATTCTGAGCTAAGATTTCGCCAGAACAGTATTGCCGCCATTTTACGTTGTATATCACAGCGGTAGGTACAGTATATTACTGACACTTCTTTTATAGATTTTCACGCATAGATGTAAATTGTGTCCAGGTCGAAACCATCTGCGCTCAGACGATCAAAATAAAATTTTGCTTACTCAGGCGATCTAACTCAGACCTATTCTAAAAGTTACGCTGGACACGCCCTTTGATTTACTTGCGTTACCTACATAAGAAAGAAGTATCCGAACGTCAATAATTCCAGTGCCATGAGGAGCCTTTTTTAAAACATAAACCATCAGCTGCATTCAGCCAGACAATTCATAAAAACGAACGATATGTGCAGTTTATATATCGTGACTACTAGAGGGTGGAGTTCTGCTACGTCTCGCCCGCGTCTGGTATCACCGTATTAACTATTCCTGCCGCCATCGTGTTATTTTGCGTCTTTATCACGGTGCGGTTTGGATGGTGAGGTAGAGGGTAAACGTGTGCATGTGGCATTAACACCCCGCCACACAAATAGCAAGGCAAGACACCAAAACCATCTGTGGTGTCTATAGTTATCACTCTCTATTTTCATCAGAAGAGCCATCTACTTGTTTGCTATCTATAATAACAAAAAGCAAAGTCCTAACATACCACCACAAAAGGAAGTCTTAACATACCACCAACAGACTACGAGCTGCTATTGAGAATAATTTTCTAAGTAAAAAAATAACAAAATTTAACAAAATCGTACCCGAACCTTGCCATCTAAACAGGCTAACTAGACTCATGAGAATGCGAGTGAAAATAGGTATTAAGTTCGAAGTCACTTGCCCATCATTTAAACATTTTACTATCATATTAAGACAATTAACGCTAAACCACTATGGCAAAAAATTCAACATTTTTTACGAACTTGCTTCTACGTAAGGCCTTATAAATTTTTACGCCATCTATTATTGTTCTCAAGTATTCATTCAAACTATGTACGATAAGTTTAATAAATAATGAACAAAATTCCTCGAAAGATGGCGCTAGATTGTGTACTAAGTACCTACCTATTATTGTTCACAAGTATAAATTCAAACTAGTTAAGTTTTACTACCTAATGAACAACATTCCCCGAAAGATGGCGCTAGAATATGTGTGAAAGAGAGGTACAATCAAAACATGGCGTTTGCTGCAGCTGCAGTCGTATAAACTCGATTGTCGATTGACGAATCACGATTGACGCAATAGAGCCTAGAGGAAGAGAACGGATCGAAAGCAAAAGAAAAACATATTTATTTTAATTGTGTATTTTATATTATGGACAGGATTTATGAAGATAACAATGATGTTTCGGCAATATTTTTTGACTTAGACAATACTTTGATCCAGACAAGAAAAGGAGACACGAAGGCTTGTAATAAGGTATGTTTTTTCGTAATTTGACATTGCCACGGTCATGGAAATTTAGAACGAAATACAAAGTGCGCGCGCTGTCAACTCGTTTCTTGCGTCGCTAAATTCGTAGTTTTGCTTCGATTGCATCCGCGTGTTCTACGTTCGCGTTCCAGTGTGATATAAATAGTGTTTTTAGAGAAGAACGTGAGCTCGACGTCCAGATTTAGATATTTTGGAAGAGAACTCGCTCTAATTATAAACATGATGTAGACAGTGCTCACTCGATTCAACTGTTCTCGCTCTCAGTGGTGTGTGATCTACTGCGTTTTATGTGCGCATCGATTGTTTTCGACAATGGGAGATATATCTGAACCTATAAAAAAATGCATTCTTATACTAAAATCAGCGAAAAGCGACACCGAAAAATTCGCTGCACTTTTTATGGTAACAAAACTAGTCAAAAGCAAAGACTGTAATTCTGCAGCCAAAAAAGCACTATTTGAAGCCATTGGATTTAAATTCTTGAAGAAACTTTTAACGGGAAACAATGTTCAAGATGATTGTCCCCCATCTGTGTACAAATCGGTTGCTCTCTCAGTTTTAACATGTTTCTGCAATGAACCAGAATTGGCTGCTCACCCGGAGATGCTCGCTAATATCCCAGTGTTTCTTGAAATTGTGCAGACCTCTGACAATGAAGATTATGATGATAACCTTATTATCATCAGTGAAGCGTACACATGCTTGCAATGTATAGCAGAACAAAAGGCTGGCCAAAAAGCCCTCATTGAAGTAGGAGCTATCACAAAAATGTCTGAAATATATTCCCATCAAAGTTTCCAAACTGATGAAGCTTTAAATATACTTGTGAAACTGGTAAGCAGATATGGACCTTCAGCGTGGGGAAATGATCCAAAGCCTTTCCATGCTCTTGTGAATAAAATTGCTTTAGATTTTGCCACTGATCAATCAGAAAGAAAGTTTGAATTGGCTACAATTTTAAATGCTCTTCTATATAGTTGCAACAAAGCAACAGTGCTGCCGGGATCATCAGATGAAACATGGCCTCAAAGTATTTACAAAGCGCTACATGATATTTTAACCAGCAAAATTGGTAAGAACCAAAGAGATCCAGCATTAAAACTTGCAGCAAACATAATTGATCTTCTCGGAGTCGAGTGGACTTTTAATGATGAAGAAAATCCAAAGAAATTCTTCCTACTACTTCTACAGTTATGTGCCATTGAAGTTAGAATGCAGCTAGAAGATAGAAGTTTCAAGCAGGCATTTGCTAATGCAGAATTAGTCACTGCCTGTTTTATGGTACTTGAATCGTCAATTAACTATATGGGTACAGATCAATTGGATTTGGAACAAAAAGAAAAACAATCCGTGTACACCAGTCTTAAAGGAGCGTTTAATGCTGTAGTATCAATTTTGACAAAAGTATCAAATGATAAAAATAGAGATAAACTTCCTGATGAAGAAAAAGTATTTATTTGTGCTATGGTTAGAGTTTTAGTAGCTTGGATTGCCCAGGAAACTACTGCTATGAGAGAACAAATATATGCATTACTTCCATTCATGTTTACACTTTCTAATGATTCTTTTCATGCATACAGGGCAAGAAAATTAGCTGAAAAAAATAAATCTGAAGGTGAATCAATGGATACAGAAGAGTCACTAATGGGCCAAGTTGATTTGTTACGATTGATGTTGCCGGCTCTTTGTCATCTTGTCGTAGAGGACAAAGCAAGAGATATTGTGCTGAATGTGAAACAGGAAGATATTTTGTATGAAGCTATGAGCTTCCATTGGTCAATAGTACATTACAAGAAACCACCGATTCCTAAATCAGAAAGAGGAAAAGCCAGAACTCAGCCTGAACCTGAATTAGACCCTCAACTTTTAGAAGATATGAAAGATTCGAGAGCAGCAATGGTTAGCCTTTGTAACATATTCATGAATCTCACAGTTTTGGCACCTAAGGTAGTTGAAAACAGTATGTTATTCAACACTTTGCTTAAATTTGTATTTAACAATTTACCAGAACTGAAAAATATACCAGAAAATCTTGTTCTTCATGGACATCTTGCAGTGCTTGGCTTGCTTTTATTGAAACAACAAGCGAGTAAAGTCAAGAAAAATGATTTTTCAATATGTAGATATATTCAGTCGACAATAAGATTTCTGTGGGATGCATACAACGTTGATGAGTCTAATGATCCAAATGCTTTAGTTGTGTCAATGAGTTACAAGGAGCATTGGAATGAAATTGCTGATTTGTGGTTCTTAGGGATGCAAACTTTAAGTGGAGTCCTGACTATTATACCATGGATCTCTGAGTTTGCCATTGAGAGTGGATGGGCTCAGGGCATAGCTGAAATGTTAACCAAAGTAAAAGTTGGAACGCTGGCTCCAAATGTTAAATCTGCATTTGAAGATTTTCTTTGTAGATTAGTGGACTCAAATGAAAATGCTATTCCAGTATTGAAGAAAGGAGGTGCCTTGAAAATGTGCCGAAATCACAGATTAATGGATTTAGGAAAGAAACTGTTTGGGGATTAAATAAATATACACAAAATATTTTTGAATATTGATTTTTTTATACTTGACAGATGGTACTTAATTTCTTATTTCTATTAATACACTTCCCTACTACTGTATATATTAAGTAAGAAATAATAAATGTGTTATATACATGTTGAAATATTTTATAAACAGAAAACAATAAAGTTTATCTCTTATTTTTTACTGTGTAATTATTAAAACCCCAAAAGTATTTTCTTCATCAGTTTTTAATTTAAGATCAAAGACTTACTTTAAGACCAAACTAGATTGCTGTTATCCAACATCCCACCAATTTTTTGAGATCTACTTAATTATAAAAAAACTTTATGTCTTAGCAGAATTTTAATATTTAATCTAATTATAAATTGTGATAAGTTCGATAGATTTTATTCTTGATTGTATGGGCTTCAAAAACTTGGTGGGATATTGTAAATGACATTATAGTAGTGACATTAACTGGCTAATTTTCAAACCTAAATCAGTGCAAGTAATTAAGGATCAATTTATTAGGGTTTGTATCAATGCACTAGCTTTTTAAACATTTTTATTTTTGCTTGCTCAATTTTTGCTCGCACTGTATGTGACATACCATTTGTGAATTTTGGCTTAAATCAATTTTTGAAGATGCTTTGAGCAAAACTTTTTATAAAAACCACTAAGAGCTTCGGCTAACCAGTATTTTTTAAACTGTTTCAAGCTCTGCATTATAGTTTCAAGACGATAAAATAATAGATGCTAATTGATACAGTATGATACCTTAGAAACCTAATGCACTTCGAATTTATTTATTTCTTATTCTATCATATTCTTTTTCCCATTTTGCGTTAAACCTGTTAGGCTTCAGAACATGAGATGCTGGATAGTACAAATAATGTTACTAAGGTTCTGTTTTTTTTTAATCTAGAAAAATCTCAGTAGCAATCTGTTGGTGGTAACTGGATGTATCTTTACTCCCATGCATCTTTATCTTCATAGTTGTAGAGCATGTAAAGTTGTTAGTGGCAATTAGTGCAAGCACCAAATTATCTATAAAAGTAAGGATGGTGGGCCAAAAAATATCTGGTGAACTGTAATAAGCTGTGTTATTGTTTGAATGTTTATATTATGTTTGGTATATTTAGCTCAACTCACAAAGATGATTTCTTTATAATGTTGATTGCTAGCCAAATTTTTACATAAAATAAAATCTGCCTTTTTTACAAGAATACTATAACTGTTGAACTACCTTGTGGTCTAGCAGCTAGCCTATTTATATCAGATCATGAGGTCCCAGGTCCGGCAAAAATGTTATTGAGATTTTTCTCAAAAATCTAAAACCTCAGTAGCAGTTCTGAGTCTGATGGGTGGTGTCTTACCACTCCCGTGTCTCGCAAAATAACGTAAAGCCGTCGGTCCCAGTTATTGCTAGAAATAGTCAATAATTTGTTATCAAAATTGGTTGGTGAAATGCAGCAAAGGGGATCACCACTCATCATGCCAACTTACAAACCAGTGAATCGTGTTGCAGTTCACAAAGTCATAGTTAGACTTTGGTTTACCTTGTCTACCCCACAAGCAAACTGAGCATGATGATATTTAATTATACTGTTTCTCTTAAATTAGTTCATTAAACTTTGTGAAATCTGTCTGATGTGGCATCCCATTAATTCTTTAGAAAATGAATGCTGATGTCACCTACACAGACAACTAATAAACATTAAATTTGCCAAAACAATTTATATGTATTTGCTTTTTACTCCACAAATAAAATAAGTTGTTCTGTTGACAAGTTGTCACATAAACCGTTTTTAAATTATAGAAATAAAATAAACAAAACAATTTTGCAAGACAACCATGTGCTATTTGTTCAGTGTGAGAACACCTTTGTTCCTCCAGTAAATACCAAATGTCACCTATATGAAGGGACCTTTATAATATAAAACATTTTATTTCTTTAACGTTAAAGGACACTATTCTTGCTATGAATGTAGATAGATATTTTTTATTTACCGACACAACATTAATTTAATGCATATGCAAAAGTGCACTTTAATGCCTATGGCATTCTTTGCTATTTAACCTCAATATTACTGATTTAGAATATGCTCCCCACTTCGCTCGTCAACTATTCAGGAATAATAATTAAAAGAAAACATTGTAGACAACTACTGGTATAACTGAAACATTACTATTAGCACTAACTACTTGTATAACTGAAACATTACTATTAGCACAAATGAAAGATGGCCTATCCGATAGTTATGACAGGTGTAAGATATAATATTCCACTAATGAAGTTGTGCCAATGAGCAGTTCAGTGAACGGCATCTTCACAATATATTGAGTACATTGAACCCATACTATTTCTGGACTAACTCACACTTCCTAATTATATAAGTAACTTCATTAATAATATTAAATTGAATTTTAAAAGGCTATTGGTTGGTCACTAAGTTTAAAAAACATGAATATATACTGCACATAGAAAATGTTCAGTCTTTCAAAGGTTAATATCTTTTGCTAAAAATATAATTATTTTTTGGTTATAAACTTTATGATTGCATATAAAATATTTATTAGGGCGAGCGAAGCGAGCCCTACACTAGGCGACAATCTATGCACTTTTGTGGTACATTTTACTGAAAAATTATCGGACCTTTAGGTTTGTGCTTCGACGTAGAAGTTTAAATTCATGCCTAGATATGTTATCTACCATAAAAATACCATTTTACAGACATTAAAAAAAATAATTGAAGATACAATTTTTATTAAAATCTTATTACTAGTAACAATATCTATTATAAAACTAACGAGTTAAAATCGATAGAAGATACGTTTTGTATTAGAATCTCATTTTTACTATCGCCATCTATTATAAAACTAACGAGTTAAAATCGATTGAGGGTAGGCGCCTCCAAATTTTGAGTCATCACTTTTTCCAGATTAGTGATAGGTACAAAAAATAAGTAAGCAATTTGTAACTAATAATACAGATTATGTTAAAATTTAAATCTTGCCATCTTGATGTTTTGTGAGTTGTGATTTATAATTATGCAATTCTGGAGACAATTTTTTTTTTAATATTCTAAACTGTTTAAATTCAATTCCTTTTTAATGATTATTTTATGTTCATACTTATACTCTGCCCACCATTTTTAACTTCCGAAAGGTTGGACATGTATGGATGTGTTATGGTTGGAATTAGAAAATATTTGAGTATGATTTTTTATTTTTGGCTTTCAAACACTTGTGCTAAATTTCGTAAGTGTATGTATGTTTGTCGACGAATTTCTTTGAAACTAAAAGTCATATCGAGATGATCTGATTAAAGTCAGGTATATTCCAACTTAGAGAATGGTCCAAATTTCATCAAAATCGGTTCAGATGTTTTTGTATTACACGTATTTCTGGAGGGGACACGCATAATGAGATGAAAAGACGGATTTTTTTTAATTACCCTTTTTATTGAAACTCCATCGCCTAAGCTTTAAAGAGTGCATAGGTATATTGCCTACACTGTAAACCTATTGGCACCGTCCTACTCGTATTTAAGTGTGTAATGTCTACAAGATTGCAGAATGACATGTGAATGTTATTTTAAGACGTGCATGGTGCATTTAACGTTCCCGCAGACGACGGAGTAACGAATGTTTCGATTTTACACCGCTGTGCTGCTTACGTAACCATTCGCTACTAAAAATAAGACGGAAATTGGTGTTTAAGGTTTACATCAATTCTCAAAAACCGGCCAAGTGCGAGTCGGACTCGCGCACGAAGGTTTTCGTACCATTATCTATAAAAAACTGCAAAAAATCACGTATGTTTTATGGGATTCCCTTAAATATTTATTTTATTCTGTTTTTAGTATTTGCTGTTCTATAATTATGTGAAAATTTGTTGCTATGGGGCCATCCATAAATTACGTCACACGTTAAGGAGTGTGACAAGGGGTAGGGAGGGGTCCCAAATTTTGTGATATCACATTTTTTCAACCGATTTTCAACCAATTTTTTCAACTAAGTATAATATTTTATATTTAAGTATAACAAAACTAAATTTAAAAAACCTAACTGTACAAAAAAAAAATCGAATGAGGTCATTATTCCAATGTAAAAATCTTAAAATATGTGACGTCACACTAGGTAGGGGGAGGTCTCACAAATGTGACCAGCTATGACAAGGACGGGGGAGGGGTCACAAAATCATGAAATTCGTGTGATGTAATTTATGGATGGCCCCTATGCAGCAACAGAAATACATAATCTGTGAAAATTTCAACTGTTTAGCTTCGAGTATCATGGTTAATGAAAAGGCTCAGGCTGAGTCTCAATAATAAGGTTCCGTTTGTACCTAAAAAAATGTACTTCGTAAGAAGTAAGTGCTTAGTAAGAATTATGAGTTTAAATTAAGTATAGGTATTTCGCGCAATAATTACTTTACATTCACGGATAGGTACATATTTTATATTTATATTATACAAGTTGACTAGTACAAGATTGAAGGACATGATAGTTAATGGTCATATGTACAATATTTATTTTTTTTATTTATGATTAATTTTTTAATTTATTTTTTTAATTTATTTAATAATTTTTTGATTTATTTTTTTAATTTATAATTATGTAACAATATTTTTTACTGCAAATATGTATATATTTCAGTATGTCTGTGTAATATCTTTGACTAACACCCTTATCACAAATAAATAATTTTCTTACTTTGGGGTTAAATCAATTCATGTAATTTGTCCAGCGGTATTTTTAACTACTATCAATCGCCCTGTGGTCGAATTTCGACCATAAGCTGAAGAATAAAATCTCTTTTAAGTTTGACAACACACTTTAGCCGTAAGAAAACAGTATAGATGTCAATATGTGTATATTATCATGTGTGACACATGAATTTAGTGTGTGTAGGTAATGATAATTTACATTAATTAAATGTATTTTTAATTCATATTATTTAAAGATGTTCTGGTTTCTGCAATCCTCCACAATGTAAACATTAACTGTGCTAAATTTCATAGTCTACGTTCCCGTAATGGTCTTAAAAAGGTGTACAAAGTTTTGGCTTCACGTATTAATATATAGATTATAAAATATGATTCTACTAATACAGAAACTTTTTAAATTCAACAGCTCGTGGAGATTTTAGAACACGAATATGGTATTCCAAGTGAAACAGCTAAAGAAAGCGCTTCAAACTTCTTGCGAGCGTTTAGGGCCCGACCTGATGACGAATCATACGCAATAGATGAATGGCCCGCGCACTTATGGCGCAATTGTTTACCAAGGAACTACAGACATATTGCCAGTAAGTAAACCTTTTTAGCACACGCTTGACACAATAATTCAACCTTTTTGAAATATGAAATGAAATAATTATATTTTATTTGCACACACGTGACACAACAAAGATATAAATGATGTCCTCATTCAGTAAGAGAAAAAATAGTATACTTAAGAACCGGCCTAGGTCAAAGAGAATACAATCACTACTTTTAGCTAGGTCTCCTGAGCATATTTTGCTCTACAGTCTACACATTGTACAAAAACAACATAACGTTGTTTAGCTATATTTTTTATATTTTTTTTTTATATTTTTGCTGAGTTATGGCTCCGCTAAACTTCTAGCGATTCCGCCAATGTCAAGGTTGATGTATGCACGTTTATTATCAGAAAAGCGATTTTAGTGTTTTCATATATTCCATTTTTTATATATTTATTAGCTCACCCGGCAAAGCTTTATACCGGTGAAATAATACCGGTAACCGGTTTTAAAATCGGTACATAGTTTTTGAGTGCATCCATTAAAACCAAATTTTACCTTTCGTGATGTAATAGTTGATATGTTAACCTTTATAACTTCATCAGAAATCACAGATTCATTCATCAGTTTTGCGGGTATGCATGTTTGTATCATGATAAATGAATAAAACTGTCCTCTGTATAGTTCGCTATATATATATATATATATATATATATATATTGAATTGTCACGAAATAATTATGTAGTAGGTATTTTTTTGGATATTTCTGGTGCTTTTGACAACGCGTGGTGGCCGATGTTAATGTTGAAATTAAAAATAAGGGGGTGTCATTCAAATATATATAAGCTAATTAAATCGTATCTAGAAAACGGTCATACGAAATTACAGCTAGGGCATTACGCTGTGTCTAAACGCCTTACTCTAGGCTGTCCTCGGAGATCAGTACTTTCACCATATCTATGGATAAGTTCCATTTGACGATTTATTATACGATATATGACGGCAACACGCAATATTGTTTAAGAACTCTATACAACGATACTTTACACTACGGGGTTTGCAAGAAAACTTTACTTGTAGAGGATACCCTAAACAATATACGTTTTATTTATTTTTTACCGTTTTTGATGGCATGACTAACATGTATAGGTACAAATGCCAAATTACAGCTTTCTAGTATTAAGAATCCTGAGCTAAGGCGCGGACGAACGGACGGATAGACGAATGGACGGACGTATGAAACTAGAAGGGTTTCCAGTTGACTTCAGAACCCTATAAATCCATAAGTAGGACATAAAATTGAAACATCCTAGTGAAAACGATTGAAATATCCAACAATTTCCCATAAAACATGTAATTTCATTTGTTTAAACAGTTAATGACCAGTCAAATTGTCGTGGCATGGGTATTCCATCAATACCAGACGAAAGAAACCGGGTAATTGCCTTCAAAACCGAGCATAAACGCCGATTTAAGCTGTGCAGAAGGCGACCTTCAATCGCTGCAGCAACCACCTCATCCACTGTTTCGAAGATGCAGCAGTGGTTTTTCTTACACAGAAAATGATGATCTTTCAAATAAGCTTTGGTTCGTTCGGTAGTCCGATGGTACTAGATACCTAGGTACAAGGCGTCACTTATAATGCTGCTGCCACTGATAAGGCCAGTCATGGGGACATGCAGCACCGCATTTTCGAAGAGTCCTTCCCCTCTCCTATGTCGAGGAACAAACGAAATTCGGTAATCTTATCGTACCAGAAATCGATTTTTTTTTCATTCTTTTTTTTAATAGCGCCACCCGGTTTTTCGCATTGCAGCATAGCCATTTCGTATTCTCCAATTAACGACGAATCTAACTATGTATATACCATCCGGTAGTCTTATGGGACTAGGTTTAGTGTCTTGGGCTCTTAAACCAAGTGGTGGGAACGAGAGGTGGTTCCATTGCCCTTAAAAAAAAATATATATATATATATATATATATATATATATATATATATATATATATATATATATAGATGTGTGTGTGTATGTGTGTGTGTACATATAAGGTAACCTAAAATAACTACATGTTTAGAGTTTTAGTTTAGCTTGTATCTTAATGTGTAAGATACGGCTTAAACTAGTAGTATGTCAAGTAAATAAAAATCCATAAATTGATACATATTTATTACAAACGTAGGAGTTTAAGTGCCCCCTGAAGTTGAAAGCCCTGGAGCATAGCCACGGCTTACCTTATGATAGCCACGCCACTGTTAATGCGCATCTATATAATTAGTATCGTTGACGAAAATCCGTATCACAAATAAAAATAGATGAATAATTTGCTTTCTTCGGAGTTAGATCAATTATTGTAAACGGTCCAGTGGTGTTTATTCATTATAATAATCTTTACAAATCGAAGTTACAAATAGTCATTAAGATAACATTAATTAGTAGTTACTATTATTGTCTTTGTAATTGTAATTAACCGTTGTATTAGTTCAATCTAACATTACATAACCGCGCCATATCCCTTTCAGATAATAACCACTGACATAAATAAATAATTGCTATTACATGTTTATGTTACTTTGACTCGGAGATGTGTTTATTTATCTTTAGCAAAATAAATATCACTGGAAAAGTTGCAGGAATTAATCTCAAAGTAAGCAAATAATTTGCTTGTGATATGTGGATATATCCCTGCCAAAATCAAATTATTTGCTTGTTATGGGGTTTGAAACGAGGTTAAATAAATACCGGTTACTAGAGGCTTTTAGCGGTTTTTATAAAAGGTTTCGCTCGAAGCGTATCTTTATCGTAAGGTAGAGCCAAAACTTAACAAAATGCTCCTTATGTAGGTACTTGGGGTAATTTAGGTTTGATAATATATCTTGTCAAGCCCCGGATATGGCTAATGGTCAACGATACTAATACATTGAAATATATAAATAAATACAGAAATATATTTAGCACCAATACATAAACATTTATGCTCATTACACAAATGTTTGCCATCATCAAAATTACGTCCGCCATTTTGAACCTCGAAATATATTGTCATACGAGCTTTTCCCGCGACTTCGTTCGTGTGGAATTCCTAAAATAAAAGTAATATTACAAACATAAACTCCAATTCTATTTATTTGTACAGATTCGTAATCAGCACCACCAAAAACCATTCTAAGCATACTAATAATAAACAATAATATGCATAATTTAACCTAATATCACTGGGCTAAAATTATTGATTTAATTTAAAAAAATGTATAAAGAATACCTACTATTTAATCAAAAGCATCGAAAAAATGTGTAAAATAATGCCTACCTAATTACACAATAAATATATTGATTATATGAACCATTATAGGACAACAAAACCGAAACACTTCAAACTATTAATTTAAAAAACATTAACCCTGCCTGATATGTCCTAAGCGAATGTATGGCAGCTTGGGCTCTCTTTCTCTCCCCTCCCCCGGAAACCCCTCACGATTGCCCTGTCTAGACGTGTCCGTTGGCCGACTGGAAAACCGTTGGGAACTGGACTCGACTTCTATCAATTGCGTATTTAAGATCGCTAACTACTCGACTAACCATGCGTTCACATTTACCATGATTCACTGGGTTGTCCGTTGGCGAAATAAGGTAGTGATCCCCATCACCGGTTTTCTCCAACCTGTAAAAATAATATTGCTTCTGCCTTTTGTTAACAAGGACAGAAAGGACGAGGTGTTAACATGTCAGACTCTAAGCAGCTACAGACCAGACTTTACAGGAGACTGTTTTATATCGTTTTTATTTAAAAGTTTCAACGTAACGGAAAATTTTAAGTATTTTCGAGAGACTTATAACTAAGCCACGGCGAAGCATGGCCGGGTACAGCTGCCAGCATGATATAAAAAAACTGCTATGGCAAACTGCTATTAAAATATGCTTAAACCTAAGAAATTTAGGATGACTAGCTTGAGTTATTGCCTGGTGAGAAAGTAACATCTCTGTTTATAGACGATGATTCCATCTCTTCCTAATAAAAAAGCTACCTGCTTGTTGAACTAAAAACTTCATTAAGCGCGCTGCGCTGGTTTTGTGGGTATTAAATGAGACTGAGCCGTAACGCTTGGATGTAACGCTCATTCGGTTAATCTCGACTCGAGTCAAGCTCGAGTCGGTTAAAGTGAGCAACGCATCACTTCTATTCTTAGTAGTAGACCATTACATTTTTTATTAAATGACTATTACCTTGTTGAAGTTTTCTCTTCTATAGTGAGGTCAGTCGAAGAGCTTTACATTTTTATTAATGGCTATTACCTTGATGAAGTTTTAACTTCTTTAGTGCGGTCTTAAGTACTCACCAATTTTATTGCTATATTCTATACCAGGTGTTTTGAACTTTTTGTTGTCACCGGCACTTTTCATTTTATCAAAATTTAAGGGCACACTGGTAAAAAAATTACCAAGTGTACCAGGCGCCCCGCGACGGTTCAATTTTTTTTTTGACGTGACAACGTCTTATAATTCGATAGAGCTGGCTGCACGCACGAAAAAACATGACTCATGCGGCGTTACCTCGCTCTGAGGCGTTCCGTTTAAGGCTTGGAGTACAAGCGAGAGCTTAAGACGTTGTCACGTTCAACTATCGTCTGTAAACCAACTTTACAGACAACCGATTTTTTTTTGCTCATGATTTCAATGCAGGTTAGAATTCGCAACGCATACCGGTTGAAAACCGATGTTTATACTGTTAAAAAGCCTTTTATTTTATATTGTCATGTATTTCAATTTTTGGCGCATAATAAAAAGTTACTGTGTTGCAAATGAAACCATTAAGTGCTAAAGTGGAAAATTAATTTTTTTAGAAGTTAAAATTTTATTTAGAAGAATTAAAATGCATATAAAGGGTATGTCATATAAATTGTGTGCATATGTGAATGTATATATATATATATATATATATATATATATATATATATATATATATATATATATATATATATATATATATATATATATATATATATGTGTATACATGTATATTGTATATGTGTGTATTTGTATGTATGGTTGACATACCATATAAATCAATAAACCTTTCTGCGAATACAATTAAATTATTTATATAAGTACTTACAGTCATTAAGTTTATAAATTATTACTAAATTATTACTACTAACAAAGCTATGGATGTTGTATCTGAAAATAAAGTTATTATAATTATTAAATGAAAACACGTCATTAAGAAATAATAATTTTATTTGGCGCTATACTTAAATATTATTCCCCCATCGTCAACACATACGCACAAGATATTAATAACTGCGCAGAAGTAATATGAATATAATTGTGCTGATGACTTTTAAGATGTCATATCTTTTCTTATAGCAGATGACTATTTTTAAACTATTAGGCCGGATCCATATAATCCTAATGCGCTGTGTCATGACTCATGAGTCATATATAACACGGTAATACGTCACTAGCGTGTTACATATATGAGACGTATTTTGTTATGATTGACGTCATTAAAGCGTGATGTCACTTTGTCAGTTGGATGATGACTTGTCACTTTGCCCGAATAACAAGTGTCATTAACTCGTTTCTTTTATGTTCTTAATCAATGGCGTAGCTATGGGGGACAGCGGGGGTAGTCCGTCCCGGGTGTCACCAATTCGCGGGTGACACCGGTCCATGAAAAAATTTAACTTGAAAACCTTAGTATAAAATTAAAATGAAAAATGGTGCTCAAGAAGAGCGAACCAAAAAGTTGGTTGGTGCTTTGAAAAGCACATTAGCTTTCCAAAACACCAACCAACTTTTTGGTTCACTATACAATGCATTAACAAATCAATGCATTGTATGTAAGTAAGTATATAGTGTAAGTACGACACATAATTTATTTAAGGTATTAAATATTCTTTTTTGAATTTGAAAAAATTCCAAAGCACCAACCAACTTTTTGGTTCACTATACCATGCATTAACAAATCAATGCATTGTATGTAATGTAAGTACGACAGATAATTTATTTATGGTATTGAATACTCTTTTTTTGAATTTGAAAAAAATATGATTTATTTTGAACACTATAAATAATTTATTTCCGTTGGAAATTTTTCTTACAATTAATTTTTCAACAAGTTAATGATTGTTAACTAAAAAAAAACAATATCACGCCATAAAAGTTAAAAAAATATTCATACTTTGCTTATAATAATTATTGTACTTTAACATTACGCGAATTTTTCAGTTTTTGTTAAAGTACAATAATTATTATAAGCAAAGTATGAATATTTTTTTAACTTTTATGGCGTGATATTGTTAAGTATGTATATCAAAAAGGCTCAACGAAGCGAAAAATTTTTACTATAATATAATATTATTTAAACATTTTTTTTCATTTACAATTAAGACGGAAGTACGAGAAAATTTTGTTAGTTAACAATCGTTTAATTTGTTGAAAAAAAATTTTTTTAGTAAAATTTCCAACGGAAATAAATTATTTATAGTGTTCAAAATACATAATATTTTTTTCAAATTTAAAAGAGAATATTCAATACATTAAATAAATTAATTTATGTGTCGTACTCGATTTTGAGGTCGTGCGCGCAACCTAAAAATGTCGTGCGGAGACACATTTTCGACGTGCGGAGACCAAAATTCGACCATAGTCAATAAAATCTCTTTTTAAGTTTGACAAAAACTTTAAATGTAAAGAAAATACTACCTATAAATGTGTGTATGTGTGTATATATATAATCATGTATGTCATGAATGTAGTGTGTAATGTGTATTTTTAAAAATGTGATGTACCTATTTCTTATAAAGCAAGTAAAGGTTTCTGCAGTCCTCTACATTGTAATATATAGATATGTAAATATAATATAGTCAAATGATGTAACCATTTCTTGTTAGAAAACTGATGTAAGGGATTTAAATAGCGTCGTTACCCATTCAGTAGCTTTTATTTATAATTAATTAATTTTTGTTTAGATATTTCTCAGAAATGACAAAAACATGTTTTCTTTAATTCAGTGGCTCGAATCCAAGTCAAAAATAAACAGTTCTTATTAATTTTCATCCGTGTTTTTCTGTTTCAGAAAATGTGTCTACTGAGTGGTTAAAATTAAGATTTAAATATTTAGCTTTAACGCCTGATGTTATCCATCTTTTAGAGTCCTTGAGGTACGTACGATTACTAATTGCATTAGTGTGTTATTGATTATGCAGAAATATTTGAGAATTTTATAGCATTATTAAATATTTCTCCATGATGATACATCGTCAAAATAACATTCATTTTATTAAATATTTCATATAATTATTGTCTTTGAACAAAGCTATTTTAAAAATCTATGGGAATTTTAATAAAGAACATTGAGACAGCTTTGTGTTGTAGTTTCAGCATGGTGTTATGTGGTATAGGATTTAGTAATTCTTCGTCAGTCGCCATTTTCATATAAGTGTTCAATCTCACTCATGCCAAAAGTCATTATCATAACATCATCAAAGCATGCCACATAAAACTGTGTTTATGTGCTCTTGATACTGATTTTATATATGTCAGTTATAAAGCCAGTTCAAATGTTTTGTGGTTGTACTTCATACTTCTACTACTAGATTGCAATGAAACTGTAATATAATTATTAACAAAATATTAAAACTCATTTGTATGTTCATGAAAATAAAAAAATAAAAACAAAGACACCTAGCAAATAAATTAATTGAATTTAACGGACCTAATATAGATCTATTGATTAAGGTCATTATCATTTTGCAAATTGTTAGATGAGGTCCTAATTTGTAAATGTTATTAGGAAAATTTTAAAAAGTTATTTAAAATCAAAAAGGGACCTAACAAAAAAAGTAATGGTCCTTAACAACTTAACAGAACTGTCCTTTCAATTAAGATCATAATTATTTTGCAAATTTTTAAATAAAATGCTTTGCATATAGGTAGGTTTATTTAGAAAACACTTAAGATTTTAATTCCGCATGGTCAAAAATAACATCAACAATCTAGAAGTAAAAATTATTTTTAATTTTTTTGCAAACATGTGGAGGAAGGAATATATTATTTTATTTATTGTCCTTTTCATTCATATTTTAAAGATATTCTTCATTGTAAGAAACGTTAAATATTCTTAATTGTTTGCGTCTTTTATCTATTATAAATTACATAAATAAGATACTGCTCATTTAATCAAAGCTTTGCCTTCGACATGGCTATGCTAATAGACAAAATATCCATTGAGATAACATAATGAATATGACGACAGTAATTATCTAATTTTGTTTACAGAGACGCGGCCGCTTGACTCATTGATATAAATCAGTCAACTGTATATTTTTATTTAAAATATTAGTTTTTTTTTTCCAAATCTCACAAATGGCGGTGCCTATAATAAATGACTGGTGAGAGAAATTTAAATCTTTTGATGATTTTAAAAATCGCAAAAGCTTAAATTGTGCACTCTCACGTCAAAGTTTTTTAAACTACGAAATATTTTGTTAAATATAATACTAAGTGATTAATACAGCTTTACCCGCGTGAATATGTGATTAATACTTGATAATATGGGTTAAAATGCTTCAATCCATTTAATGTGTAATCCAATGTGTAAACAGACATTTATTTCTCAGACAACGTAACAATTTACGTAACAAAACAAAACGTTGCAAATTTCAAACCAGCGTGTAAGGTAAGCAGCAAGAGCGACGTCGGCTCTAAAAACGAAGGTCGCGGTAAACGATTCAATTCCAGCCCGTATCGAAATTTGTCATTATTTAAAAATAATTTAAAATGTTAACATTTCATTTAAAACCTCTCTGAATTTGTGGCTTATAAGAAGAATAAGAATGTTCAAATCGATAAGAATACGAATGTTCAAATCAATCTTAGACATTGAGCATTTATGCATTATTAACAAAAATACAATATTAATGTAGATTATATTGCAGTTTCTGGTATAATTTTTTAATGTACCTCCACGAATATATTTGGCTGGCTTTAAGCGCATGTTGCTAATTAATGACTTGTTTTTCAACAGTTCAGTTGTTGCTCTCAACGAGTGACAAACTCTGGGCGCCGCGTGCCCTACACTTAGGTTTGAATTGTATTTGTAAAATATGTGAGGGAGTTACGACGAGAAGGTAATATTATCTGTTGCATCAAACATTTCACATTAACCATGGAGATCTTTTTATGTATTCATCCTTTTTTTTTATAAAATCTTTTTTTGTAAAAATTAATTTGAGTAATTTTTTGTGTAAAATGTATAAGTTTTATAAAAAACATATTTTGTCTTTACAAAAATGTCTCCACTGTTAAAATGCTTGATAAATCAGTGCAATGTTGAGTATTAAAAGTAAAAATGTAAAAAAAGTTTTAATTTCTAGCCATATTTTTATTAATTCTCAATATCCGACATCGCACTTAAATAGAATGTAAGTATTAACATATAATTTATTAAGAATAAATTATATGCTATTATATTCCCTGGAATGATTTTGCATAACATATTTATTCCAAACAGCTTATTGGCAATAATGCAAAATCATTGTGTCATAACGTGTGCTGAGTTTCAGCATAATATAGGCATGCAATAACGAGAAAGTCCTTGATAAATGGAACAGGGAGGAATATCTACTTGGTCTGATCACGAACGGGCCCTCGAGAGCCCAGTGGCAGAAGATTGACCGATTAGGGCTTCGTAAGTACTTCGACTGCGTGCTGGTCTCCGGGGACTTGCCGTGGGAGAAGCCCGATCAGAACATCTTCTTTGAAGCTTGTAAGCTTCTTAACGTCGAAGCACGCACCTGTATTATGGTTGGCGACAAATTGGAAACTGATATTAAGGTAATTACATTGTCCTATATTTATCCATACTTAATCTATACAAATAAATAAAATTGGAGTGTCCGTTTGTAATATAAAAAAAGCTTTTTACTAAATTCATATATACCAAAACATTTTTTGCCTGTCTGTTTGTTCCGGTTTATTCTAAAAAACTGCTGGACCAATTTTGAAGAGACTTCACTGGCAAATAGCTGATGTAATAAAGAATAACTTAGCTCCTTTTAGATTTTTTCCACGCGAACGATTTCGCGAGTATTATATATACGAAAATTTGTTACGCGTTAACAATTTAACCGCTGAACCGATTGTAATGAAGTTAGCAAGAAGATAATTAAAGATCTAGATCTTTTTATTGAAGTAAAACCTTTTAAATAAAATTATTATGTATAACTCTAAATTTTAGAATAATTTTCACACATTGTTTTATCTGTTTGAGAATAAAGTAATTATACCTTAAGGGACCATTATACCTTTTGATAAGCGATATATGTAATTTGTCTAACATTTTAAAGATGTTTTGTAATACGAGAGTGGATTGAAAAGTACTCGGCCTAACAATTCTAAAAATCAAATCTACCCACATTATTTAATTCAGTTCAGAGTAGTTAATTGTGTGAAGTTCGAAACTTGTGCAATAATTTGTTGTGATTTTATAAATTTTTTAACAAAGCAATCGGACATACTTTCTGCAAGTGGGGCAAATCGAGCAGCGTGCCGTCATTAAGTACCTCCATATGAGAGGAAATAAAAGAAAATCGTCCAGGAATGCTCAGAATAAAAATCCTGTTTCATTAAGACAACGCCCGTTTTCACACGTCTGTGCAATCAATTGCTGAAATCCACAATTGTGGCTTTGAACTATCCGCCGCATCCGCCTTATTCACCTGATCTGGCACCGTCAGCCTTCTTTCTGTTCCCTAACCTAAAAAAGCACTTGGGAGGTCAAAGATTTTCGACAAACGATGAAGTTAAAACAGCAGTAGACGCATATTTTGACTCTGAGGAAGAATCTTTTTTTTTTCAACGGTCTAAATGCTTTGAATGGGAGATGGCAAAAGTGCATCAAACTTAATGGTGATTATATAGAAAAATAAAAAATATAACTGATTTAGTGTTTATTTTCTTGGTTAGGCCGAATACTTTTCAATCCAACCTCGTATCTGGAAAAACAGAATAGAATGTAAACTTCTATAGTTGTTGAGTCCGTAGGTTCGTAGGTCCGTAGGTCCGAGTGAGTAGGTTACTACCGGGTGGACGAAGATACAGCTAAATTATATGTCTACGAAAATATGTACTTTCTGCGTTGATACATGCTAAGTTTATCGTCAAAGATATATTGTGCTGGACTTATGTACTTACGTATATATGTAATTCGAATTCCGGTATATTCCATTTCATTGCACTTAATGTCATTGCAAATGGTAAATCTGAGAATGGGATATTTTCGTAATTCTCTCTAGATTTTATTTTTTATAAATTTGTATTTATTAAAATGACAAAACTACTTGTATGCTGAATTTATAAGCTGTTTCAGCGTTAGGAAATAACAAACTTACCCCACCACGCGCATTTTTTTATATACTTAGTAAAACATAATTCCGTGGTTACAACGGTTACAATAGTCAATGGTTTCACCGGCGTATGTGTCACTCGTAAGAATGGTAGTGTAGTTACCCTATAGGTCTTAACCTTCCTCAATAAATAGGTATAAAACGCAAAAAGAATATTAAAACCGGACTGGTAGATCTAAACATGTTCAAACAAAAAAATGAACTCTTTAGCAAATAGCTCTTTCTCTTTAAGCAAAACACTGCCACTTAGTAAAATTGATATACAAAAAACATATTTAATATTCCGCTGTATTCATTTTTATGAAAGGGTGGGAAAGAAGCTGAATTAGGTGGCACTGTATGGATACCTTTGCACAACGACGAAATGGAATCGGATCTACCAGACTACACTATCCAGAAGGTCACAGAACTACCAGAAGTGTTACCAAATTCACCAAAAATGAAGCGTTCAATCCAAACATTGCAAAGATGTTGACAATAAATAGGATATCCAATTACAGGTGATGTCATTTGTCCGTGGATCTAGAATCACACCTCTAAAACTAACGAAATCTATAAGATTTCTATTTTTTATTAATTTATAGCTATCATTAGAAGCAATATATATGCCGAATTTTCAAAACAATAATGTGTGATTAGCAAATATTGCTTTTTTGAAAATTCTGCATTACTTTTTATAGCAGAAATTATTTTTTTTATCATAATAAAACTTGCTTCATTATAATTATGATTAAAATTCTATAAAACGTGTCAATTATTGTGACTTTGAGTTTTGTTTTGATTTTTTTTCTTGTTGATTAAATTTAACGTTGCAGTCTCCAAGAAAAAGTTTATTATCAACATATACTTATTCTAGATCCATGCTTTAAATCATTAGCTTCTAAATTATTGTAATCAAATTGTTGACACATTTAAATTTTTACCTACGTCAATATATGAAAATATGATTACTATGCTCTTACTCGGGACTCTGATATTCTTTATTAAAACAATGCAATTTTTTCAAATTGTTGCTTGTATACATTTATGTATATTATATACCAAAGTACCCTTACGTCCGCTACTATTAGGTACTAACAAGTTTTTAGTACAAAATAAGAGTAGTTTATACAGTAACGATTTAGTATCTAAACAATTTCTACTTAAAAACTCACAAGGCCGACATTCTATTAATTCATCGCAAAAATAATCTCCATTGAAATTTGTTGTTGATGAAAAATACATTTTTAAATATTTTATCATCTAGCCTAAGATTTGCGTTAATAAGTCACTACACAACTACTGTACATAAAATTGTTATTTTGGAGGGTATAGAACCACTTTGACTTATGCCGGGTTCCTAATCAACGATCCATCATTCATATCAGTAACCATTACAAATCAATTCAATAATAATGAGACGTATCAATCAGTTCTACAACTTACTAGAACCATTTGGTAATTTTTAAGGAACAGTTTTCGCTTACTCGTTCGCTAAAGCCAGCGGCTATATATATATATATATATATATATATATATATATATATATATATATATATATATATATATATATTTATTTATTTATTTATTTATATATATATATATATATATATATAAAGAAAACCCTGTTGGATAATTAAAGGTGATATTTGGTACCGTTATACGGTTACATATGTGTAAATGCCGCGCAAGTTGGATGCTACCGGAGGATAAGCGGCGCGTATGAGGCGCATTTCAAGTTCCTTTGTAAAAACCGAAAAACAAATAGCGCGCCTTTGTGCGAAAGCCGCCAAAGCGAAACAATGAAACAAACGGCGACAAGGTGTTGTCATTTTTAAAATATTTGCTTACCTCTAGGGAGATACATGTAAAAATACGAATATTAAAAAAACAATACCTTTTTTATTTTCAGAAATAAAGTCATTTTAATATTTTTTCAGTAATGCCCATTCACCAACCTATATGCCTCCTTTGGATCGGACAGGGTTTGCTTTACACACTGTATATATATCTGTAAAACGACTTATTTCAATTACGAGTATTAACATTTAAAACGAGGCATAAGCTAAAACTGGACCTAT
The DNA here is from genome assembly GCA_036924255.1 of Apodemia mormo. NCBI lineage: Eukaryota > Metazoa > Arthropoda > Insecta > Lepidoptera > Riodinidae > Apodemia > Apodemia mormo. Next base: position 20,051,324 of record JAUPFN010000018.1, read on the forward strand.
AAAATACCAAGTGTCTAAACAACTTGTGGAACGCCTCATTATTAATGCCCAATTCCTATATCAGTAAAACGACTCTTCATGGTTATGAGTAGTAATACTTTCTACGGGCCGTAAGCAAAAACTGTTCATATAAAATCCACTTTTTTAACACCCCGGTATTGGTTGCTAATTACTGCTACGAATGACGGATCGTTGATTATATGAACACGGCAATAGTCAACTTTGTTACTTAAATGCCAAATTAAAAATTAAGTACAGTACATATTCCATCGTGTCAATACTACCTTTTCTAAAAATTTGTTGTCGGTTGTGATATTTGTGTTGCGCAGTATGATATATACTGAAGCTGAAGTAGTGGCACTTATTAATTAAAAAAATATTTCCGTAGTATTATAATTGTAAAAGCGTGCCATAACTCTGTGCTAAATTATAATATTTACCCGTTTATATTTAAAGAACTAAAAAATTTAATTTGTAATATAATGGTGGCTACACATGTCAATGCAAATTGCATAAATCTACGAGTTTTCATACATTAATCACCTACATACAAGAAGCATGAGTTTTTCAAATGTGAATTCTTGCTTTCTCTGAAAGAACTCAATGCCACCAAACCAATCAACGATTTCAGCGTTCAGTTAATATTTAGTATATTTCGAAATTTTGCACTTAAATAAAATGTAGTTAGTAAACTTTGCCAGCCAGATTTCAGTTATTCTGCATTTCCTTTTATCATCACATCTATATTTTTTACGATTGTTCCTTATGTAACTTTATTAGCAAGAACTACACATAAGTATTTTGTACAATTCCTATGTTGTCTTTTATTAATTCAAGAGTAGCCATTTCCTACTTATATCAAATACCCATCCTGCTAGTATTTTTTAAAGTAGGATACAGGGAATGCAAATATCCCTGTATCGGAGGAAAAATATTATTTACAATGTTAATATTTTGTGATAGTACATATTATGTAGATATATCACGATTTATTGAAGATAGTTCCATTATAGAGTACAAATAGTTTATCAATGACAACACTAGTATATACTCAATGCATCATCAATTGTGTATGAAGTTGTATTTGTCTGAACATGTATATGGTCCTTTAAACTATATTCACAATACATTCTACTTCTTATACACAAATTATAACACAAAATAAATGCATGTACGATGATGTATTCATAAAAATAAATGATTTATAATATTTATGGGTTTGGACTATGATTTTGGTTCATCTGCTAAACAAGCGGTGATTGTATTATTTTAGATTATTAAAACATTATAAAGGAAGTGTTTATTTGTTGTTACTAACTACGCCATTTGAAGGCTTTGTAATTATTATTGTTATGGGGATAAACTTAGGTTCACCGACCAGTTAAATGCTATAAAACGTTAGGTATAAAACCATTTAAACTGGGCGATAAAAGGTGTCCAATTTTACCTAAATTTTCCCTATTAGGTACCTAAGTTATACCTAAGTATTAATTGGTTGTTTTCTCAAATCTTAAGCTTATTCACACGGCGTAATTTTTCGGGCACAGATGACTCACGTTTAACAAGTTTTAAACGAAATTAAGTAGGAGCTATTAACCTTGCACGTCTTTAAAAATTCAGCGGTGCAGTAAACACTCGCTATCTGTACATATATCACAATTCACAACAACCGCGCTTAGAAGCATAGACTAATATTGTATTATAATATGTCGATATAGTATATGCTGCCACTTCAACAATAGTATATTGACGACAGTTGAGTCGGCTGCTTTAAAAAAGAGAACTCTACTAGGTTTCCCATTTGCCTTTGAAAGAAGATTCTCTGGTCATTTTTAAAAACTACACTGAGTTAATAATTATTGTAAATACCCTGAGGATACTTGTGTAAGCGAAACCGGTCGGAAATTAAATATAATTATCTTATTGTGAAACAGTACAAGTGTTATATGCTAGCAAATAATGTGTTAAAATGGAGTTTCACCAAGTGCCGACGATAAAAAGTGTAGAATATTTTTAAAAACTACGTTTATAAATTAATAACAGTCCCTACAATGATGTAGGGGCTGAGGTGGCTGAGCGCGCATTTTTCTCACCCTCCCTTTTCCCTGACATGGCAATGTAATGCTACCACGCGTTTAGACCGATTCAAATGCTTGAACGCAAGGCATTTGATTTGAAAGGCACGCATTTTAGCGTCTTAAACATGGATTCGTAAAAAACGCGTTGTCGGCGTCTATAAAACACGTCGTGTGAATAATCTGTTACACGTATTAACTTATTTTAGTTGTGGGCAATGGTTATAAAATGTCATTTTAGAAAAAACTTCATTTTTTGTTTTAATTTTATAAGTTTATTTCTGTAAATAAAAATATGACAGTTTTGTTTACTATTGCCACACTCTTAAAACTTACATATGTTTGTAAATACTTGAAATTGTTAATGCGTATAAAACTGTATAGAAATATTTTTTTACTTGAAGAATTATATTTATCATAAATTACTTTTCGATTTTCTATATCCAGACAGACTGCTTGATGTGATATTCTTTGTAAGTCACATATGTTTTAATTTTGTACTATATTTTTATAGTTTTGATGTAAGGTAATATATAAAACTAGGTGCTGAATAGTTTGTTACCTTCTTAGTTTAAGCTTAAAACTTAGAATGTTGTAGACTGATCTGAATAACACTTTCTTAATTAAAATAGGTGCCATAGGCATGAATGTTTGTGAATAAGATAGGAAAATAGTTGTCATTCCTGGTGTATGTTCTGAATCTTTGTTAATTCTGGTTCATCTTTTTGTCATCCTATACTATTATACAAGTTAATTAAATTAAATAAATGATTTAATTTTGAAATGGTTTTATTTATTACAACACATTACTTCCAATACACTACACCATTACTATACTAACTATACACTATACAAAATCGTTTGACTTGATTCACTCGCACAAATTAAGCAGTCCTTAACATTTTGGCTTCTCGTTTCTCTTGTAATAATTTCTTTTGTTCTTGTACAATTGCTTTCCTTTCTTCAAGGAATTGACCATATTCCTAAAACGATAAAAAAAACCTTTTATAATTTCTCCCTTTAAGAATACTTAATGAGTTACATATGACAAAGAATATTTTGCTAAAATTTGTTACAACTTCTAAAATGAAAGACTCAATCTAAAAATTGCAACAACAGATGGCAAATACTAAACTTTAGTTTTTATATATCATAAGATAGCAAACAAGCAGATGGGTCTCCTGATGGAAAGAGTCAACCATCGCCTATACACACCAAAGACGTTAACGGTGTGTTGCTATCTTGTGGCGAGGTCTAAAGCCACATGCATAAGTTTACCGGCTACCTTACCCTCCAAACCGGAACACGACAGTGACAAGCACTGACGCTATTGCGGCAGGAATAGGTAAGGCGGTGGTACCAGACCCGGGTGAGGTAATGCAGAACTGTAACACCTAGTAACCACAATGGTAGTGGCCTGAATAGCCAATCGCTCGCATTTTGCAACCTGCCTGGCAGAACGGCAGTTGGTCTATCCTACAAAGGAGCCTGGGACTTGACTAAATTAACAATTTTAATGCATATAAAAATATATATAAATATTGAAATATATTTAATAGATCCAAACTCAGAAATGAACACCTATGCTCATTATGCAAATATCGGTCTCTGTCGGAATCGAACATGAGCCCCATTGATTGCAAAGTTCTTTAAGTGCTGGACCAATAGAATATCTCTATAAATATGACCATGTCATGCCAAAGAAACAGCTTTACTATCAATAAAATTCGTAAGTATTCTACGAGTTACGACATATTTAAGTTAAAGGGCTACTATCAGCCAAGTGATTAGCTCTCCAGAAATAATATATGAAATAGCAAAAAAGCTGCTGGCTCATCTGATGGAAAGAGAATCATCACCTATAGACACCAAAAATAAACATCTTCACTCTCTGTGTCGGCAATTTCAAATTAAATAAATATTCACAGAACAAATGACACTTACTGATCTAACCCCAAAATAAGCAAATTATTTGCTTGTGTTATGAGTGTTAGTCAACGATACATATATAAATAATAGAATTTATTTTATAAACACCCAAACCTGGAAATACAAACATTTACGCTCATCACATAAATGTTTATCCCCGTCAGGGATTGAGACAACCCCGTCAATTGCATAGTCAGGGTAGCTAACCACTTGACCAACGAGAGGTCAAAATTTTGTTTACTTTTTAAACTGCTCTATTGAGTCTTATTCCCTTGGTGTTAATTCTGTTAAGTAAATATTTGTGACTATAATACTTTGACTGTAATAGTAAACATTTAAATTTTGTTTATAAGATAACAAACAAGCAGATGGTTCTCCTGATGCAAAGAGACAATCATCGCCAATAGACACCAAAAGTATTACTGGTGTGTTGCTATCCTTGTTGATGAGATATAATGCCACATGCACAAGTTTACCGGCTACCTTACCCCGAAACTGAAACACGAAGCATAAGTTTACCAGCTACCTTAGCCCGAAACTGAAACACGACAGTTACAGGCACTGATGCTATTGCCACAGACATAGGTTAGGCAGTAGTACCAATCCCAGGCAAGAGTGCAGAACTTTCAATAACTAGTATGCAGTCACCATGTATGCAGTCACCATGTATGCAGTCACCATGTATGCAGTCACCATGTATGCAGTCACCATGTATGCAGTCACCATGTATGCAGTCACCATGTATGCAGTCACCATGTATGCAGTCACCATGTATGCAGTCACCATGTATGCAGTCACCATGTATGCAGTCACCATGTATGCAGTCACCATGTATGCAGTCACCATGTATGCAGTCACCATGTATGCAGTCACCATGTATGCAGTCACCATGTATGCAGTCACCATGTATGCAGTCACCATGTATGCAGTCACCATGTATGCAGTCACCATGTATGCAGTCACCATGTATGCAGTCACCATGTATGCAGTCACCATGTATGCAGTCACCATGTATGCAGTCACCATGTATGCAGTCACCATGTATGCAGTCACCATTCCCAAAACTTTTCTGTCAGTGTAGCCTACTTATATTTATTATCTCAACTTCCGAACAACATCCTTAGTTCTCAATTCGGTTGTATTTTATGTTTGTTACCTCAGAACTAGAAAAAGATTGATGTTGTGGCAGATTTAAAAATTCTTTGATTTGATTGGGAGGGCATACTTCCTGTTTAATCCCACATTTTGATTAAGACCTGATTCAATTATCACCTCTGTGGTCTAGTGGCCCGGTGTTGGTTTGGTTCCCGTGTCGGGCAATACAAAAGACGTGTATTTTTTGAGATTTTTGATAACAACATTACCCAGGATAAGTGCCGGTTGGCGATAGTCTTGCAACTTATCATATTGTGGAACTATCTTTGGCTAATCGTGGGTGCACTGGTTTGTACATCTACTTAAGCCTTCAAGGATACAGGCCTACTTTTTTTTTACCTGATTCATTGTTCCAAAGAAAGAAGATTGGAAGTTGGTTGTTGCAGTTATACTGCATTTAAATTATGTAAATACAATCATTAAAAAAATATCTTCACGCCAACATCCCCGAAGAGGTAGATAGATACTTAGTCCCACAACATGATAGGTGACCAGTCTATAGCCAACTGGGCACTTTATCAGAAAACTGATAAAACTTTTTTTTTTATTTGCCTGAACCAGGAATCGATTCAATTCTTGATTCAACTGATAGTAAAAATTAAATCAAGATAAATCTTACCTTAGGATCTAAATCTTTAACTATTTCAATACCACACGATCTCGCCGTGGATATGAGCATCACACAAATTTCTTTAAGAGATTTATAATCAAGCGGTGGATCTTGGGATTTGATTTTTGCTATTTCATACAGATGCTTCAGTGTTATCTTTCCACATGTTTCTTTTACTGTTAAGGAAAGCAAAGTTTTTAGATTAAATTATTTTTGTAGTATTTACCTAATTATATTTGTAGTAATTATTTTTTTTTTTTAATGTTCTTAGATCAACAATTGACTCTAACATCCTGGTAAGAACGAAACAACTTAACTGCCAACCTTTCAAAGACAAAGTTAGTCCAATTTACAAATTACAAAAATGAGTGCCATGATTTAAAAATTAACTATAAAGTTAACTATAATTAACGAGTAAAAGAAGTAAAAATTTTAGTAGTAAACTTAGATAGAAATTTGAACTGGAAACCACATGTTGATACAGTTTTTTAAATAAAAGAATCAATAAAGGGAATCGACCACTTTGTATGGACTGTTCGGCTACATGTGACCATTAACTCAGCTATTTATTAACTAGTATTTTGTATGCTTGATATCTAAACAAAATTATTTATAATAAAGAAATAACAGGAAAATGTAAAAATATGTCATATTCAGCATGGTAAAAGTTGTAGTCTTGGTGCGGCAGAAGTGTATTTATTTATAATTATCAACATGCTAAAAACAAATTCTTCTATTATGATGTCAATTATTTACATTTATAATATGATACACATGATATTATGTTTATATATTGAAGCATATCATAATATCATGAGATTTTAACACAAAATCAAACAAAGTATGTTCTAAAATAAAACTCCGATAAGGAATTGTAATGGTTTTATAAATCATCTTAGATTATTAATATACTTTATAAGAACTAGGCAGGGGGCTGTATATAATTATCATGCCTTGTCCAAACAAGATACCAGATAATGGTCATTACATGAGCAACCTACGTTCTTCCTACACATGATAATTGCAACAATATTGTAATAAAACATTTCTGTCTAATATATCATTATTATATAAAATACAAATATATATTATGGCTTATGTGGTTGCTTTGTATTATTCCCCTTGAGAATGTGCAATTGTCTATATGCTTATTTCTTCAAGTAGATTGCTGGCTCGATCTACATATCTCTCTAATACACGAACCATAATTCCTGAACCTGTACTGGATTTGCTGGGACTCCATAAACGGGTATTCTATTTACAGGGAGCCAACATAGATAGCAAATGTGATCTGTTTCATGGATCTGTAACAATTTGAATTTTCATCAGATAAAATTCATTAAAAATATAACTATTAACTTTTAAAATGTGAGACATGTTTGTGTGTAATCAAACTAACTACCTAGATAGTTGGTAATTACTCGGAACTAGCAACAAGTATTTACTTGGAATATCTTTATTAACAAACCTATACTTTTATAGTCCCCATGCTCTTTATAGTCATTACTAACTGCACATTTATTTCCATGTTATTGGTATTTTTGAACATGTACAAACAAACAAACTCAAATTATTAATGCTATCTCAATAGTTGACTTCAGCTCCTTACTATGAAGCTAAGGGTCTTTGTTTAAAATAACAGTTGGATAAAATATATTTGTGTGTGTGAAAGAGTTCTATTAAATATATAATTATCCTATATATTTAGTACACATAGTACAAGGTATGTTTAGGTGAATGTGTCAAGATTATTATTAATTTACCTGACAAGGTGATATCCATTCATTAATCACAATCCTTATGTGTATTGTTCTTGGTGTAGTTGCATCGAGAACATGATTTCTACTGTGTAATATTGACATACAATTCCCACACAACTGTCGAGGATGTTCTTCACTTGGGCTGGATTTTAGAAATGTTGAGTTGTGAAGTACCAACATCCAGTAAAATTGACAGACTGCACTTTGATTTGTCACCTGCAAAGTGAACATATACTGCTTATCACACTTATATTATATTATATATAAGCACAATATTACAAAGATCTTCGCTGTGTTATACTAAAATAATGTAATCTTAATAAAAATTGCCTTACCACATGGGGAGCAATCCAAAGATAATTATCGAACTACGAGAAGCTCCAGATTTCGTCTCCTGCGATGCAAAACATCAATGCCATCAATTGTTAGTCAATTAACAGAAGGCGCAGACACAGTTGAATCCAAATCCAATAACATGCCCAGGTCCGATTGGTCGGTGGGTTTAGTGTTTAAAATAACGCCGGGGTCAAAATTACAAACAGATTACAAGTCCAAAAGTAAAAACTGTTCATCATTTGCAGCGGTTATTAACTAACAATTCAAAACGACACAAAAAGAACCGGAAAATCATTTACATTAACCGAATACTAATCGCAAATTGAAAATAAGCTATTGTTATTTGTTATTTCGTGTTTGTTTCGTGTTTACTGTTTATTTGTTCCTTTAATGTCAATTTTTGACACATGCTTATTAGTGTAGCGGTGGGTGAATATGACATCTAACGAAATCATTCGATTAATTTTTATAATCTCTCGTCTTGGGATGTTTCGATTGGACAAATACGTTCTTAGTTGTTAATTTAGTTAAGAATCGTAATTCGCGAATGAGATCGATATAAATTGAAACCGATAATCAAACTAATAGTGTGAATGATAAGATATTTAAAACAGACATATAAATTAAACAAATCACTAAATTCACAAGATAGTAAGGTTAATGGAGCTTGATTCTTTTTGTTGAAGAAGTAAAAATCTAAGAAAAATATATTTTCATATTATAATCATTTGTTTTTATGTTTTTTATTTGTTTTTCTATGTATTTTTAAGAAACTAAAATATGTAAACTTAATGTTACCACTATATCAATAATGCGTCAAAACTCATACCACTAGAACAAAAAAAGATCTGTTCCATGTAACATCCAAAAAATGACTTGGGCTCCCGATTACCGAATCTGTTAATAGACTATCAATGTTAATATTAGTGAAGTCATTCGATTATACCACCCATCTCAAATTGAATGTCCTAGATTGCAAAAACAATCGATTTGTACAAATAATCCGATATTACTTTATCAACTAGGAAATAGTGCTTCAGTCATTTTGTCTAAAAGAGATGATAATCAATTACATTAAAAAAGTACTTTTATTGCCTATAACGCGCAAAATCTATCTGTTCGTTTATTAAATAAACTCGTTATTTTCACGATTGTATTTTATTACTTTTGTATTTGTTAGTTATTTATGTTTTATCTATAAACACAAGTCTGTAAATAAAAGCAGAATATACAAGAAAACAAGAAAAGAAACAAATATGCATGTTTAGGTATGTTATATACGATATTATAATCGACACCAATGCGAATCGATTATATGTTAAAATCGATTAAATTCTACAATCAACGTGGCACAGACCTATGCCGCAATGGGACTTTAGAATTGAAAAATTGACGTTAATCACTTTTTATTTTATTTTCTAATTAAGTTTAAATTCCAGTTCTTAAAATAGTACCATCGTGTTTTAAAAATAAAATAATGATTTTTAGTATAAATGGTTTTTAAAAAAACACGTGGTCACCATATAGCCTGTAATGGACAATACCCTTTGTATACACCCTCAAAAACATCCGAAAAACGGTGGGACTCAATGCAGCATTAACTGCTTATCATTGTTATATAGGCTCTGTTTTGAGGTATAGACTTATAACTTGGGGTAACTGTACCAATATAAACCAGGTTTTTATTGCGCAAAAGAAATGTGTACGAGCTTTGTGTAGTGCGGATGCAACTGAGACATGTAAACCGGATTGTATATGTTAGAGTCATGTTTATTTGTTAGAAAATACCACGAACTATTCAATAAACTAAATGATAACAAAAGGGTATGATCTAGAGATCCAACCAGGCTACAAGTCCCGACGAGTTCTTCTGCATTGTACTCAAAAAATTGCCATGCTATGGTAATAAATATCCACAATACCTAAAACAATTCGCGAACTACCATTAAGACAATTTAAAAGTGTGTTATCTAAACTGTTAATGCAAAAAGCTTACTACAATATTGCCGAATATCTAAATCAGTGATTCCCAAAGTGGTCTATATCGACCCCTAGGGGTCTATAACAACCTGCAAAGAGTCTACGTCAGCGAAAAAAAATTTGGGGGTCCATGATAGTGGATCTCAACACATACACTGATAATACCTATTTACTTACATCATTCTATCTTATAATATCAAAACATATACATTATTTATAAAAGTACCTATGAAGTAAAAAAATTATATATGTTTATAAAATTGTGTAAGTTGTAGGATGTTGGTATTCGCTTTGTGGTCGCAATACACTTTGAACTTGTAAAAATCTGAGAGTCGCAGTGTCAGAGCTTCGCTACCTTGCACTGACTTGTTCAATTCGTTACTCTATAAATACGAATGTGGGACAAATACGTTTATTGGTTTCCTGAATCTTGAAAAGGAAAGTGCTAAGAAAATATTTTAAAAAATATAAACAGATAGTATATCACACAAATTATAGTGAGTCAGTGTTATTTTGTTTGAGAGTGCTGGAGAAAAGTAAGTACATTATTTTTTATTAAATTTTAGTTTTGTACTCGTAGTTAGCAAAGATAGATAAATTACGCCAATCATGACTTTAGTTATTAGTAGTTTAATATTCAATCATGCAAAATTACACGAGTACTCAATAGTTTCTTTTTGAAAGTTTTAGCAATCGGTATTATAATTATAGTGCAATCTCCGTAATTCGAGCTAATTATTGCAAGAAGATGTTCGAATTATGGAATGTTTTTGGAAAAATCAAAAAATATTTTTAATATACAGCTGCTGGATTTTCTGTCTTATTTAAATAATTTAATTTTTCCCACAGATGACTGATGCTATGTCCGAATCTAAAAAAATGTAGACAGTACAGTGTTGATTATTTGAAATTTGGCTTCATTCCATCATTGCCGGAAAAAAAAATTGCCTATGTGCCTTTTATGCAACAAAGTTTTGGGCAATGACGCTATGAAGCCATCTAAACTGCAAGATCATCTGAGAAGATGCCACCCTGATAAAACAGAGAAAGATTCGAAATACTTTCAAACACTCAAAGATAAATTTCAGAAGAGACCTACACTGGACAGAATGTTCGCTTCGACGTCACAAAGAAATGATGATGGTTTGTGGGCGTCTTATCTCGTTACTTATAACAAAATCCAGAAAACCGCATACTATCGGAGAGAAGTTAATTTTGCCAGCCGTTGAAGAGGTTTTAAAAACTGTTTTACACAAACCTGCATCTGATATCATTAAAAGAATTCCCTTAAGCAACAATACTGTTGAAAGACGTATTTATGAAATGAGTTCTGATATAGAAAGCTTCTTATGTAATTATTTGCAAATGACCCATTTCTCTATACAACTGGACGAGTCAACTTTACCTGATAATGCAGCATTATTATTGGCATATGTTCATTTTATTATGAATCAAGAAATCACGAAAAACTGCTCTTCGTAAGAACTTTGATAACCGACACTAAAGGTGAATTAATATTTCATGTTTTGAAGGATTACTTCATTGAAAAAGCAATTCCTTTATCAAATATAATATCAGTAGCTACAGATGGAGCACCTAACATGGTTGGACGTTATCGTGGATTTATAAGCTATTTAAAATAAAATGTGTCAGGGGTGTTAGCAATACATTGCGCCATCCATCGACAACATTTAGTTGCTAAAAATTTGAGTGTTAGATTGCATGAATCACTTCATTTAGTCATTGATGCAGTAAACCGAATCCGAAGCAACGCGTTGAATACGCGGTTATTTGCGCAGTTGTGTGAAGAAAATGACGAACACTTTCATCAATTACTCCTTCACACTGAAGTATGCTGGCTGTCGAAAGGCTTATGTTTGACAAGATTTTTTGCACGTTTTGAGACTATTTTAGAATTTCTGGATACTAAAGATAAAATTTTAAAAGAAAATTTAATGAAGAGGAAAACAGACATCGCCTATTTAATAGATTTGTTACAAAATTTAATATGGTTAATTTGCAATTACAAGGCGACAGTTTAAATTTGATCAAAACAAAGTCCATCTTATCAGCGTTTCTTGCCCGAGCTAAACTAATGAAGCAAAATATTGAACGGGGCGAATTTTCTCAGTTCCCCAATTTGTCACAGACAAGCTGCCAGGAAGACGACGTTTTAACTTACGTTCAACATTTAAATGCCCTCTATTCAGATTTTGAATCTAGGTTTGAGGATATTTTGACTATGGTAATACCACCGTGGGTAATTAATCCATATGGTGACATAAAAGAAACGAATGTCATAATACAAGAGGAACTGACTGAACTAAGTACAAACGAAGAACTTAAGGTTCAGTTTAAAAACGGATATCAGCAATTCTGGCTGCAAAACAACATACCCGTTACTTATCCCGTATTATGGAATATAGCAAGGAAATTTTTAATTTCCTTTCCATCGTCATACCTAGTGGAAAGGGGATTCAGCACTGTTACCAATCTCCTAACGAAAAAAAGAAACAGACTGGACATCATTAGCCGAGGAGATTTAATAAAAACCCTTACAAAATTGACGCCAAATGTTGATAATTTATTATTAAAGCATCAGGTTCATCCTTCTCACTAAAAATATTGACTTATTGCTTATGTTGTTTTATTTATAGTTTATATTATGTTTATTTAATGTTACGTATATTTTACATAACAGATACAACATTTTATTTTGAGTAGTTTTAATTTAAATTCAATTAATAAATATATAAATTAACATGTGTTTTTACTTTAAGTTTTTAAAACTAAACTTCACTACAGTTAGAAATTTACAGGAAATCAATATCAGGTAAGTAGGGGGCCTACCCTACACGGAAAAACATGGCAAGGGGTCTACGACACAAAATAGTTTGGGGAACTCTGGCCTAGAGCTAAATAAAAACGGCGACCAAAGAGTATACAAAACTACGTAAGAACGGCGACATCGGTCCTGTACATATTTGAGAATATGGCACTTCCTCTAATTCCGTTGGAATTACAATATTATATTTCCGTTAGCATCATCGAATAATTGTTCTGTGAATAGCACCAACGTTGATTGTATTCAACGATACTTTCTAACTCAGAAATCTAAGTTAGATAGAATTCTGAGCTAAGATTTCGCCAGAACAGTATTGCCGCCATTTTACTTTGTATATCACAGCGGTAGGTACAGTATATTACTGACACTTCTTTTATAGAGTTTCACGCATAGATGTAAATTGTGTCCAGGTCGAAACCATCTGCGCTCAGACGATCAAAATAAAATTTTGCTTACTCAGGCGATCTAACTCAGACCTATTCTAAAAGTTACGTTGGACACGCGCTTTGATTTACTTGCGTTACCTACATAAGAAAGAAGTATCCGAACGTCAATAATTCCAGTGCCATGAGGAGCCTTTCTTAAAACAAACCATCAGCTATGGAATAAACTCCCTGCTAACATCAGACTTGCAAAATCGTTAAATATTTTTAAAAAATTAGTTAAAATGCATTATTTAAATTCTTGTTCTACAGATTAGATTATTATATTTCTCTCAAGATCATTTTACTGTGCGTTTCTTTATATATATATATATATATATATATATATTTTAATTTTAATTTCAATGTGTTTGTATTATTATGTTATTTGTTTTGTTTATGTGTGAGAGCAGAATTGTTTTGTATAGATATAGCATATATGTACAGTCTTAAGTTATTGTAAGTGTAATAGTACATATTTTAGGGATATCCTACTCTACCTTAAAATGTTGTTCTTATTAACAAAGGTTGTCTGGTAGAGATCGCTCTTTGGCGATAAGACCGCCTTTGTGTACTTTCTTTAAATTGTCTTTAAATTATTCGTACTAAGCATGTATTTTTACTGTAATTATGTGCACAATAAAGAGTTATCATTCATTCATTCATTCATTCAGCTGCATTCAGCCAGACAATTCATAAAAACGAACGATTTGTGCAGTTTATATGAAACGACAAACGAAGAACTTAAGGTTCAGTTTAAAAACGGATATCAGCAATTCTGGCTGCAAAACAACATACGCGTTACTTATCCTGTGTTATGGAATATAGCGAGGAAATTTTTAATTTCCTTTCCATTGTCATACCTAGTGGAAAGGGGGTTCATCGCTGTTACCAATCGCCTAACGAAAAAAAGAAACAGACTGGACATCATTAGCCGAGGAGATTTAAGATTAACCCTTACAAAATTGACGCCAAATGTTGATAATTTATTATTAAAGCATCAGGTTCATCCTTCTCACTAAAAATATTGACTTATTGCTTATGTTGTATGTGTTACGCATATTTTACATAACAGATACAAAATTTTATTTTGAGTAGTTTTAATTCACATGTTAATTTATACATTTATTAATTGAATAAATGTATAAATTAACATGTGTTTTTACTTTAAGTTTTTAACACTAAACTTCACTACAGTTAGAAATTTACAGGAAATCAATATCAGGTAAGTAGGGGGTCTACTAGTAGGATCTACCCAACATGGAAAAACATGGTAAGGGGTCTATGACACAAAAAAGTTTGGGGAACTCTGATCTAAATGATAAAATTGTTATATAATAGTAATTATTCTCTGTATTATAAATAACAAGTATCATTCACTGGATATGTACTTAGGTTTGATAATTTTGAAGTTAAAATAATACAACGAATTATCTTTTTTTTATTCTGAAAATGTTTCTTAATAAAATATAATTAAATGTATATTATTAAATATTAACTAACCAAATGAACCAAAAATATAGCAGAAGTGACCTAAATTTAACTTTAGTCTGTATGTATGAGGGAGATTATCATAAAAAAATTTTGTTTTTTTATTGGTAAGAATTCATTTGTATGCAGTGGTGGATAAACTAAAGGTGAAATTGAGTTTTGAGGTCTTCTTGGTATCTCTTCATATGGGGTGTCCATGTCATGGGTCAGTTTTAATTTAATTTTTCCATCAGGATCATACAGCAATGCTTTTATATCAACTACCACTGGGCCTTGCCTTTGGGATAGTCTTATGAATTCATATCTAAGAATATATATATATATATATATATATATATATATATATATATATATATATATATATATATATATATATATATATATATATATATATATATAAGAGATAAGAGTTGGACTCAGGGTGCCTATGTTTTGTTATAGGGGGCGGGGGCTGCCTCCCTCCACGCCTTCGTGCCACAATTTCTAAAAACACTAAGGGTAAGACAAACAAGAGCATGTGCAAGTTGGGTGCTCTGATTTAGACCTGTCATCAATTTAAGTAGGTTACTTGTTCTGAAAACAAAAAACTAAAGCTTAAAAATAAAAAATAATAATAAAATTAAACTTAATCTCTTTTATTCTGTGGTAGTAGGTGAAGGAGTTAGCGGCGCATTTGTGCTCTGGTCTCCACAAGTTTGTTATTTGCATCTGTCCAATATCTTACTGTCCATTCTTTAATTCCAAAATTATTTAAAAACATGATTCGACAAACATTTGCACGTTTTGAAATATCTGCGCCTTTTAATAAACTTGCAAATATCACAAAAAATATTGTAGATACTTTACAGTAGCTATATTACAATGGAAATAGTTCAAAACATCAATTACGGCGACGGCGATTATTTCTCTCTTCTTTTTCTCCAAACTAGTGGCATAATTTAAAAATTTTATGACATTTTGTGTCAGAAAAAATCATAAATTGTTTCTGACAGGAGGTGAACACCCCTCCTTTTGCCTCACCACCTCCCCTATCGATGCAGCGCTTTTCGAAACTGTTGCCAACTGCAAGACTACTTGAAAATAACGTACCTGGTTCCATTGCTCCACGGCTAACGCCAGCGGCCTGTTTTAAAAAGTAAGATGCAGGTGGTTGGTGAATCACAAGTTGATATGATCTATCTGAATTAACTTTGACTCGTGTTGGCAATGGAATCCCTGGTTTTATATTTGCTGTTCTTTCATTAAAATCCTTGCAAAATGCTGCTATATTTATATTACGCTACAACAATATTTAAAAAGTACAAGGTAAATTATGAATAAACATAAACGTATTAATTGAGTGTTTGTTTACCTGCCCAAGCATAGGTCCCAGAGGAGGGCCTGCAGCAGCCATTCCAGCAGGTATATTAGTCCGCAACTTAGAAGAATGATCTACTTTATCAGCGACTTTTTTCATTGATTTTAAACGTGAAACTGATTTAGACATTTTTGTTGAATAGATTTTACTTAATATTCAATTTGATTTACACTTTTTAATTAGTGATTAAAACCAAAACAAATTTTAAAAAGTTGACACCTAACCTAACCTAACCATAGAACCACAGACTAATTAGAGTACTACGAATCTGTGGTACTACGCACAGAACAATATATACTAGTACATAATACTTTATAATTTGTGAATTTTTTTTTTTTTTTTTTTTTTTTTTTTTTTTTTTTTGGCATGGGCGTTAAGCAACTGCCATGATCAAGTAAAACGAGGAAACATTTTTTTTTTTAGACAATAAACTAGAATTTGGAATTTGGATTGACAGGAAAATAGAGGATCAGGAACAAATCAAAATAACATAGATACTAAAATTATAAATTATTTACAACAATAATATTTAAATATATTTATGTAATATTTACAAAGATAATACTTAGTCATTTGTATAATACTTACAAGTGGGTTAATATTAATTTGGTATTAGATACTAAATGTATCTAACTACGCTTAAATATTAATATTATTTTCTTGAATGAATGATGAAAGAATATTATACATACAAGGGTTTAATAACAAGGTTAGAATGGATGTAGGTAAAGGAATGTCATTAGAATATAGATTGTTATATAATGATGAATGATTGTATTTAGGACAAGCAAAAAATATATGATTGAGATCTCCAATATCAGTGCCACACTCACAAACATTGCTATCTTTGATGTGTAGCTTGAAGAGGTGTTCAGGAGTATTAGTGTGACCAAGCCTCATTCTGGTGATAACAGATGTTGACAACTTATTTAATTTCACTACAGAAAACCAAGGTTTAGAGGGTATCAATGGTTGTAATTGGGAATAGGTTTTGCCTTTCACCAATGTACCACTATCCCAGACACTTTGCCATGACTGCTTAAGATGGAGTTTAGGGAGAGCAGCTAGATCATGGCAATAATTAATGTAGGGGTATAAATCACCACACTGAACTGCCTCTTTAGCACACCGATCAGCTCGCTCATTTCCAGTGATATTACAATGGCTTGGAACCCAGGCAAAGTAAATAATATGATTATATTTAAAAGTACATTTGTATAAAAGATTTCTTAAGTCTAAAATAATAGGAGGAATAAATTTGGATTTTAAAGGAAACTTTTGCAAACAATGTAGAGCACTCAGTGAATCAGTCAGAATCATACACTTGCGTAGTTTCATAATGTGTATGTATTCTACAGCTTTATAAAGTCCATAACATTCACCTGTAAATACAGATGTTTCCGGTGGAAATTTGATTTTTTGAACAATATTGTACTGTTTATGGTATACACCTATTCCAACATTACTATTATTTTTGGATGCATCAGTAAAAATCAAATGAAAATCTTGCCATTTTTCATTGATAATATTGTTAAAATATTGATTGGCATACAAAGATTGTTTATCTATACCTAAATTTACTACAACAGGCTGCAGAGTTAATGATTCATAATTGTGTTTATATAAGGGATTTATAGGGGATGTAAAAGTAAAAGGCTTAAGGCTATGATATTTCATATAGCTGTATACAAGGGCTGGGATTGTTTTGTGTTTCCAATACTTATCTAACATTAAATTACTAAGACTAGAGAGCTTTGTAAGCAGAGGGTGATTTTGTGATTCCAAAGTGCGAAGGAAAAGCCTGTCAGATAGATATTTACGTCGTAAATTTAATGGAGGTTCAGCACATTCTACTTGTAAGGCAGAAACAGGGCTGGATTTCATTGCTCCTAGAACAATTCGTAATGCTTTAGTTTGAACAGAGTCAATTTTCTTTAGACCAATCTTACTACATGGTTCTAGTAAAAACATTCCATAATCCAATAAACTTCTTATTAATGCATTATACATCAGTTTTAATGTAGATGGGTGTGCACCCCACCAAACCCCAGAAACACATCTCATTAAATTGATATTACGTTCACACTTTGCTGCTATATACTCACAGTGATCTAGTCCTTGGAGTTTATTATCTAGTATTATACCTAAGAATTTTGTTTTCGATTTAACAGGAATTGAACTATTTTTGTAAGTAATATTTATAGGGGGTGGAAATTTTGTGCGAGAAAATAAAACTATGGAACTTTTAGAAACAGAGATATCAAGACCATTATTATTAAGCCAAGTCTGTAGGGATAGAATAGACATGGAAAGATTATCACAAGCCATCTGTATAGATTTGTCAGTTGAGTATAAAAGGAGGTCATCAGCATACTGAAGAACATTTACATTGCTAGTTGCTACAGTTTCTATATCATATGAGTATATGTTGTAAAGGATTGGACTTAAAACAGAACCTTGTGGAAGACCTTTATATTGTTGTCTTTTTAGATTATTAGAGTCATTTGCTAAATTAATAGTTCTATTGTATACAATATTCATAATAACATTAATTAAATAAAATGGTATATTTAATTTCATTAGCTTATTTTTCAGAATTGATAGAATTACATTATCATATGCTGAGGATATATCTAAAAAAGCTGCTAAAACAGATTTGTTATGTGTAAAAGCTAATCTAATATCAGTTATAAGTAAGCTAATATTATCTATGGTGCTCTTTCCTCTCCTAAAACCATACTGACTTTGACTTAATAAATTTCTGCTTTCAATAAACCATTCTAAGCGAAGTTTAACAAGGTGCTCTAGAATTTTCAACATAACTGATGAAAGCACAATGGGTCTGTATGAAAAAGGGTCGGAAGGGTTTTTATCAGGTTTAAGGATAGGGATAACAGAATGTGACTTCCATGTCTGAGGTATATTACCTGTAGAAACAAGGGAGTTCATAACCTTTAATAAGTATGATAGAGATTTATCAGTCATATTATTTAAAAATGAGTAGTTAATATTATCCCATCCAGGAGTAGAGTCTTTAACATTTTGAAGGATACCTTTAAGCTCAAATAACGTAAAAGGGGAAAAATTGTCTGAAGAAGAAGTAGAAGGAAGAGGAAGGATACATTCTGGTACTGTAGGTGGAGCAAGATGATCTATCAGCTGATTTATTAACAATGGACACATTTCATTATTATTAGAAACCTTATATGCAGATCTAAATTTTCTTATGTTTAACCATACACTTGAAGGTTTTGTTTGGGGTGATAAGGAAGAGCAGAATTTCTTCCAACCTTCAGCTTTTTTCTTTTTTAATAATAGACGAGTAGTTTTTATAATATTAGTGAGAATATTAAAATTTTCTGTAGTTGTATACTGACAATAAAATTTTTCAGCAGCTTTCCTTTCCTTAATAGCGTCTGAGCACTCTTTATCCCACCAAGGTGGCGTATTTATTTTCTTAGTTAATTGTTTTTTAATGGGAAAAGTGTTTTCAGCTGATTTTATAATTAATTGAGTAAAGGCTTCTGCACAAGAAGAGTCATTATATGAGGAAATGTTAGGCAAAACATTAACACCAACTTCCATCAAATTATTAAACTTGTGCCAATCCGGGTTATGCAAATTATATTTGAAATATGATGTAAATTTAGGTGAAGTTTTATGATATGCAGAAGGGAGATTTATTATTATGGGGAAGTGATCACTTCCAAACGTAAATGGGAGTGTGTACCATGTCAAAGAAGGTGCTAAATTGGGGCTGCAAATGGACAGGTCTATAGCGCTTTTGCCTTCGGAGGGTTTTGTACGACGAGTGGGAGAACCATTGTTTAAAATACATAAATTTAATTCTTCAATGACTTTCAAAAGCTCTTCACCATAATAATTACTGGAGGAACAACCCCAGGCTTGATGATGAGAATTAAAATCACCTAACACAATAAAGGGTTTAGGTAGTATGGCTAATATGTTATTAAGTTCTGTCAAAATATTCAAATTTGGATGTGGAATATAAAGTGACACAAAACAAATATTATTTACATTAACAGCTAATATAGACATATTTACAGTATGTACAGGAAGATTAACAATGGAAAAATTATATCCTTTTTTGATCATGATGGCTACACCTCCATAACCATCAGATCTATCTTCTCGGATACTAGTGTATCCAGAGAATTTAAAAGTACAACTTGGTCTTAACCAAGTTTCTGAAAGAGCCACTAAAAATGGCTCATATTTATTTAATAAGTGAATTAATTCACTTTTCTTGTTGGTGATGCTCTGCGAGTTCCATTGAAGAATTTTGGCTTGACTGTCCATGATCACCATTAAATTTAGAATAATTAATTAAACTTTCTGTCATTAAAGCAGCGTTGGACGGTGTTATTACGTCGGACTGAGATAAAAATTTAATAAAAGATATAATCATGCCTATTGAGGCTGATTCTTGATTATTGTTATCATTTTTTTTCAACAAAGTACCATTTTCTCTAGAATTAGTGGAGTTATATTCATTAATAACTGAATTTTGGAAATCATAGTCATAACTCTTACTGACTTTTGTATGGGGTTTAGGTTTCTGAAATATTGTTTTTTTGTATGATCTATGGGAGTGTTCTTGCGAATCTAAGTTTTTTTTCAAAAGTGGATGAAGAGCAGTTTTAATAGGTGTTGAGATGGCATCAGCATATGATTTGGAGACTGGGGGATAATTTTTTGATGCCTCGGCATAAGAGACACAGTTTTGAGCCATAAACATTTTAATGTTTTTTTGTCTTAAATGTTCTGGGCATGATTTGCTAGTGGCAAAGTGAGATCCCTTACATAAACAACAATTAACATTGAAATCAGCCTCGCTGGTACAAGAGTCTCCACAATGATCCTTTCCACATTTAAAGCATCTTGGGTTGGATCTGCAAGTTATTTTAGTATGACCGTACCTACAGCATTTATAGCATTGTATAGTAGGGTAAATGTATAAATCTACTGGGAGGGCATTATAACAAACGTAGACACGTTTCGGTAAAGTCTGTCCATCAAAAGTTACGACAACTGTTTCTGTTGCTTTCCAGGTAGTGTTATCATTAATAGTTATTTTACGGTTTATTCTTCTAACCTTTATTATTTTCCCACAACCAATGGGAACCTTAACATTATTAGCAATTTCCTCAGGTGACCAGTCTGAGGGAACACCTCTAATTACGCCTACTCGTGAAACGTTAAATGATGGGATAAAAGCTTTGAAGTTTTTATTTGAGAGATTAGGGTCATTAATAAAGTGGTTTGCGTCATTGTGGTCCGAAAATGATAGAGATAATCGGTTGCGTCCAATTTTCTTGAGGCTACCATCGATTATATTTCTGAAAGTATTATTTTTAAGGAATCGCCCAAACGAGACTGGATGTAGAGTAACATTATCAGTCGGAGATGTAATAACTCTTTGGACATGAATAACGTAAGGTCCAAGGTCTGTACATTCATACTGTGTGCGGTAGTTAATATAATCTTTAGGTTTTTGGGGTTCCTTACTATCTGTTAGGGGGTTTGACAAATCTTTCATTGTAACATTGTCATTTACATTATTATCACCAGTAATAAATGAGGCACCCGAAGCATTATTTATGTCTGAGATTTCAGAAACAGAGTGAGAGCACTGACAGTCAGTAGATTTCAATTCATTGTTGCGCTTTTTGCGCCGTTTATTGCAGTGTTTGCATATTTTATTAGATGTATGAGATCTTTTCCTGTTAGTAGTTTGAGTTGAAGAAAGCGAAGTATCTGTATCGACACTACTATCGTCTATAGTAACATAGTGCGCTACCTGGAGAGGTCCACCTCCAGGATCGTCAGGGGGTTTGTTCATTTTAAAAAGTGAAAAGGAGACTTACCTACTTTAAACTGATAGTAAAACTACAATGATATTTACATAAAATTAAATATTTACACAAATAAAACTAATATCGATCCTCTGTTTCGCTAAATAATAATTTAAAAAGTCGCAGAACCAAAAATGACGTCCGCCAAATTCTATGTTTCCCGCGCTTTCTTTGTGAATATTATACATTATACAACATAGAGTATGTAATGTAGTGTTATACAATATACTCCAACCAGTGATACCAGATGAAAACTGAAAACTACCCTGTCGCCAGACGAAAATTACGGTATTTTAGGAAAACATACCTTAGGCGGCCCCTAGACCTATAATAATATTGCGCAATATTACGTATTGTACAATATTATTGACCGTTTAGAGTTAATATTGAAGATTGCACAATGATTGAACGAAAGTTTGAGCGGGTTTAATTATTAAATATTAAATTAAAAAGTGTAAATCAAATTGAATATTAAGTAAACTTAATATTCAATTTGATTTACACTTTTTAATTAGTGATTAAAACCAAAACAAATTTTAAAAAGTTGACACCTAACCTAACCTAACCATAGAACCACAGACTAATTAGAGTACTACGCACAGAACAATATATACTAGTACATAATACTTTATAATTTGTGAATATTATACATTATACAACATAGAGTATGTAATGTAGTGTTATACAATATACTCCAACCAGTGATACCAGATGAAAACTGAAAACTACCCTGTCGCCAGACGAAAATTACGGTATTTTAGGAAAACATACCTTAGGCGGCCCCTAGACCTATAATAATATTGCGCAATATTACGTATTGTACAATATTATTGACCGTTTAGAGTTAATATTGAAGATTGCACAATGATTGAACGAAAGTTTGAGCGGGTTTAATTTTTATTGTACAATATTTTTTTCTTGCATTTTTTCGTCATTTCGCGGTAATTTTATTCATCTTATTAATTGAATAGTTCATTACTAGAATGGACCAAAATTTTTGCACTGACCGAATTTTGACACTTGGTCGAAATTGAACATGTGACCGCAATACGTCATTCCGCCGAATTTCGACATTCGATCAAAATTTAACTTTCAGCCGAAACTCAATATTCAGACTAATAAATATAAGTGTTGATCGAAACAAAACCAATCAATAAAAGATGAAGAACGAAAGTTTTTACTCGAATGTATAGAATTGTATAGATTTATTTAACAAAATCACCAGCATGGTTGCCGCCAAAACTTCGTTATCAGATATGTTACTCGCACGAAAATATTGATCAGACTGGTTTGTCAATTTTATTGAGTGAATTTATTAAACGTCTGGAAACAAAGGGGTATTCAATATTATTGCACAATAAAAGTATTGCGCAATATTATTGTAGGTCTGTGGGGCACCTTAGTATTATTTTAAAATTATGGTGTATATCACAGACCAATTAGAGTACTACGTAGTGTATATTACAGTGTCAATATAAATAAAACATTTTATTTTGTATTTTTTTATTATTAAAGATTTATTAACCTAACAACCTGATTTGATATCTTGGGTTACCAGTTGCTCTGAACACACCCAATGATAAATGATGTCAATGTCTTATGTCAATGTCAGTTGACTATATTGACATTTGTCTGATTGTCAATTGTCATTTATCGTGCAAAATCGTAAATCGCCGTTTGTGGTCGTACTGGTCGTATTCCTTGTTGTAGTGTAAACTGTAAATTAGAAATTGAAGTCGAATTAAATATAAGAAGTTTATATCGATAAATAATTGTTTGCAGTAAACAATGTACATAATTTATGCACGGTTTCAATTTGGTCGATAAAACAGTGTTAGATTTTATATTATGAAATTACATGGACCGCAATATTTTAGTGTAGTGATGTGTACATGGAAAGTGTAAATAAATTATAGTTACACGTCTTATAAAATGTGGTCGTTTTTCTCACGAGATCCCACAAAAGATTTTCCATATGAAGTGGGTGACCCAGTGCGTGGCCTAGAAGATAAAAGTGTATGGTCATTACACAAAGGCAAGAAAAGGGGAACACAAGATGAAGTATCAATATTTCTCTTTGATGTTTCAAAAAATTCAGAAACTCTTTTCGATATTGCAAAAGCCTCCCTAAAGAAACTAAAGACTATGAGACACCCAAGCCTTTTACATTACTTAGATAGCTGTGAAACTGAAAAATTTTTATATGTAGCCACAGAATATATAGAACCATTAGCTATCCATATAGAGAATATGAAACTTGAGGGCCAACAGCGAGACCTATTCCTTTCCTGGGGTATTTTTCAAATTACTGTAAGTTATTGCATTATAATAACATAAACAATAAACATTAATCAAATATGTCTTAATATTATTTGTGTATAAGCAAGCTCACATCATCGCAATAAGTCTGGGAGCCAAAAATGAACTGTTTGTATATTCATCTTACTTGTGTGTTTATTAGTGAATGCATAACTAAACTATACAATTCTTATGGGTTAGATGAAGGATCAGTTGATCATATATTTTTCAGTTGCCCTAATGCCTCTTCTTCACTTCATGATTCTCTTCCAGATGACCTTCCTCATTCTGTCAACCTAAAATATTTATTGTCACTTGTACTTACTCCTATTGCTAAAGTGTTACCTAACTTTACTGATTCTAACAACATTAGGTTGTAGACATGCAGATTTTTTGTTGTTTTTTGTTTTACTGTATATTTTTGTGTTTTTTGTTAAAGTTAAGAAGAAGCCTACAATCCAAAAAAAGCCTCCTTAATGGAAATGGATAACACGTGTGTGTCACTTTCTATGTTTACTTGATACTGGCAGAATTTTCTGATAATTGCCATTCATCAAGTACATACATACATGAATGTATGTATGTATGTACTTGATACTGGCAGAATTCTCTGATAATTGCCATTCATATAATGAAGAAGAAGTCTCCTTATTTCCATTTCCTCTGTAGTCTTCAGTTAGAGGGTCTATAATATTAAATTAAATTTGTAATACAGTATTATTTTAATCTTATTTCCATTTTGACATCTTTATTCCTATAGAATAAATGGCTCAAGTTCCAAGTTGTTTTGTAATAAGTCTGTTATACATATCATGACACTCTTACCCATGTTGTGTGCTAAAGATTATACTCTCAAATAAATATAATAAACAGATGGGTCTCGTGATGAAAACAGACAATCATCACTTATAGACACCACAGATGTTAATGGAGTGTTGCTATCTTTGTGGCAAAATGGTGATTCCACATGCTTATACATGTCTACTGGATATTTCACCCTCCAGACGTCGACAATGAAAACCATTTATGTTATTGTGGAAGAAATAGGTAAGGTGGTATTATTAAAGGTTCTCTACGTGTTGGTTCCAGCCTCCTTTGAAGAATAGACCAACTGCCATTCTGCCAGGCAGGTCGTAAAAGGTGAGCTATTGGCTACCATTGTGAGTCATTACCATTGTGGCTACTAGGTGGTAGAGTTCTGCATTGTCTCGCCCGGGTCCGGTGTCACCACCTTACCTATTCCTGCCGCAATAGCATCAGTGTTTGTCTCTGTCATGTTCTGGTTTGGAGGGTAAGGTAGCCAGTAAACATATGCATGTGGTATTAGACCTCGCCACAAGATAGCATCACACCATTAACATCTTTGGTGTCTATATGCAATGGTTGACTCTTTCCATCAGGAAACCCATCTGCTTGTTTGCTATCATATAACAGTAGCCACTAAGGTAGTGACTCACATAGCCAATCGTTTTGCCTCTTAATGATTAAGTACTGGTACCCGAACCCAGGTGACATGTTGCAAGTAAACATGTAGGTGCCTACTTGTAAAGTATTACTTTCCTTTACACATCACAGCAAGCTTTACATAAAATAAGGTTTAAACATCATATTCATGTTTATAATGTTATAAAACGAAATAAAAATATTATGTGATGTTGTTTTACATCTAACATAGTATGATTTTCAAACACGATGTTCTTGCATTAGATGAAAGGAAAGAGGATCACAACTAATTAAAAAAAATTGCTAATACAGCTTTTTTCTAATTGATGTAATAGATACAAATTATCAAGTATTTACAATGACAAAATGTTGATTCCATACTTCCATCTCAAGTTAGTAGTGTTCAAAGTAGTAATCTTATATCAACCAATGAAAATTTCTCGAATATATATTTCATATATCTAAGGAACAGGTTTAAAAATGTTGTACTCAAATAAAGTTTTGCTGTTTAAGTTTATGTATTTGACCACAGCCTTAGGCATGTAATAGTAAATATAGTTAAATGCCTAGTAAGAATAGCATATCTATAAGTTCGGGGCAAATGTATTTTCATATTGTTCATACAAAGTAATTTTTTTTATTTATTTTAATATGTAACTATGTGCTGTTTTGATTGATGACTTGTTGCCATCTTGTGGATAGTGCCATGATCCTATTCCTGTAGAAATTTTAAAATTTTTGATTAAAACACTCTGACAGGTAGTATTCACAGTGTTCTTTTGAAGTTAGCTTTATGCTATCTAAAGAGTTCTGCAATGACCAAAACAGGTGGAAATCTGATGGAGCAAGGTCAGGGCTATACGGAGGATGCATCAACACATCACAGCCAAGCTGTCTCAATTTTTGCTGCGTGGCTATAGATGAGTGCGGTCTGCCGTTGTCATGGTGGAACACCTCAGCCCTTCCTATTCACCAGCTCCGGTTGGTTTTTCTCAATAGCTTTTTTAACCTCATCTGTTGCTGACAGTAGATCAGTCAGTAGGTCAGAATCAATAGTTTTACCTGGTGGCAAAAGCTCATAGTGGGTGATTCCTTTCCAATCCCACCATACACATAGCATCACTTTGTCCCGAATCAGGCCGGGCATTGCCACGGTCTGTGGGGCTTGACCATGCTTTGGCCATGATCTTTTTTGCACATTCTTATCGTAAGGCATCCATTTTTCATCACCCGTAATCAACGGTTTAAGAAATGGTTTGGAATTGTTACGTTTCAACAAAGAATCGCAAATGGAAACACATTGCATTAGATTTCTCTCAGTGAGATCATGCAGTACCCAAATGTCAAGTTTTTTCTTGTACCCAGACTTTTGCAAAAAGACGTAAAACTGTTTTATTATCAACATCCAGTTCTTCAGCAATTTCGTAACTACTAATATGTCGATCTTGCTCCACTTTATCAGAGATGGCACTGATTTTATCTGTGACAGGGTGTCCAGAGCGAACCTCATCTTTCACACTAAAATTCCAGATTTGAAACGCTTGAACCACATTTGTGCTACTCTTATTGATACCTCATTAGGTCCATAAACCCCACAAATTTTATTCACGACGTTCTTTGCATTTTTAACTTTTTGGAATAAAACTTTAAAATGTACCGAATTTCTTCGTCACATATGTTCATTTTGCTTGCTTGAAAAACAATTGAAAAATGGCGTGAACTAGTTTTTTTTATTTATTTATTGCAGCTTCAGAATGTCACATTTAATGGTATTAAAACCAGCCAGTTACATCCAGTACAGCCAAAGAGGTTTAATTACTAATAATACATTCAAAATACGAAAATACTTTTGCGCCGACCTATTATAAAGCATGCTCTTTTAGACGAGGGCTGGAATCAAACCTGTGAAAATTCACACTTATACATATTGAATAAAAGTATTAAAAAAAAATGAAGTGATAAACAACCAAACCGAGAAAACAGTCATTGAAATATTGTCAAAAGTCTACCTTCGCATAATAAACTAGTGTGATACATTTTCCCTTCATACTTTGTTCCTGGCTTAGGAAGGACAGGCAAAAATACCTAGGCACAAAAAGTAATAAGAGAAGTTTTAAGCATGCTATAATAATTATAACACAGTTTTTTCAAATTCCTTTTTAAAAAAATTTAAAAAATATAGGTACTAAGATTAAAAGTGTTAGACATAGTGTAATTCTGGCATGTTTAAAAAATTGCATTGTGCTAGAAATCAAAAACTTTATCAGTACTTTATTCAATAAAAAAAATTTACAAGTTATTTTGACTCATCAACATTTTTTTAAAACTTTTACAAGACTGGAAACGTGGCCACAACACATTGAGAAAATCCATCGCAAGAAACTCAGCGGGCTTGTTTTCTTTTATATAATTTTTGTCTTCCAGTATCACAAGATTACAAAAATATATATGAGATTGATATGAGGAGCAATTAATCCCTGGCTTTTGTAGCCTATGTGCTATTCCAGGTCGTCATCTACCTGTGTGCCAAGTTTCATTCAAATCCGTTCAGTAGTTTTTGTGTGATTAAGTAACAAACATCCATCCAAACTTTCGCATTTATAATATTAATATTAATTAATTAATATAGATTAGCAAAGGCTTATGGCTCGCCTGGTAAAAAGAGATAAACATAAACTTTAGACACCAGAGGTGTAAATTGTGAGATATAACAGGCCTTATGTCACATGTTCTCATTTGTATTAATTGTCGTCAAGATCAGTCAAGTCTTGAGTTATAACGGAATATACAGATAGATGGACAAAAATTTATTAAAGTTGTAGAATCGATGTCAGTGGGTCAGTCGTAACAAAAATATTTATAATGAAGTTGTACAAAAACCTTGAATGTACAGATAGGTTCTGTGGGTTTATTAGTAGTATAGATATGAATGAATAAAATTTATTTGCTCAGAATATGGTATAATTTTACAGGATAATTAATAAATAATATGTAAATAATAAAACAATACTAGTTTCTTGGAATTCTAGTAATATAACTACATAAATTTCAGAGGGCATTATCATTTTTTAACAATGATGGAAATATGAAGCATAATAATGTTTGTCTTTACTCTGTGTTTGTGACATCTGCGGGAGAATGGAAGTTGGGAGGCTTCGAGTTTCTTACTGCACATGGACAAGAAACATCAAATCCAATACCTATTAAAATACTACCATCTTTAGAAATATATGATCCGCCAGAGAAAAAGGATCCTACTAAGTTAAAATCTTTTACAAAATGGTAAGATGTATTATATATTTCATCTTTCTTTTAATATTAATATAGAGCTGATTTATTGGAATGACTCCTTGACATCTATCACTCAATGTTTCTCAAATAGCTGATTTTGCATAAATTCTCTCTTTATTTATGAGCGATCAATTATACTTAGCAAAATTCTTGGAATAAATATCACATAGCATATTTTCAAACCCATATTTGCCATGTCAAAAAAGTATAATTATCATATACAGTCTTCTATATTAAAAATTAAATTTTTTGCATTTTATAGCTCATCAGATATGTGGGGACTGGGTTGTTTAATATGGGAAGCATTTAATGGACCACTAAAAAATCAGCCATCACTTAAAACTGTTGATAACATACCAAAACAACTATGCACATTGTATTGTGAGTTGGTCAGTGCAAACCCAGCGTCAAGACCAAACCCTGCAGATATAATAACAAGGTAATGTAAAGCACATCTTAGATAGCATTATTTTCTAACACTTTTCATACCTATCTCTTATATTTGTTGATGAAACAATAATTGTAAATATTTTAACATCTTGTTCTTTTTTCCACATTTTCATTTTTCAAATTGAAAATGTGAAAGGAAGATCTTGTCAGTATGTAACCAATATTTCTGATTTAGTAGTTGCTATAACATTGTTGACATTTAAAGGGTTTTGTAGAGGATTGTTTGAATTAATTTCATAATTGCACATGGAAGTTATAAAAAACCCGTATTTATGTTATAATGTCTCTGTTTTTTTAACTTCCTGCTACTTATGTAAATAAGGTAGTTACTGATTTTGCCCCGATTTTCGAAAATCGAGTTTTCACCAGATCTCCACGTTTTGAGATCCTAGGTACCTTTTCCAACTATTTTCACGATGACATCAATATGTCTGTATGTGTGTGTGTGTGAGCATGTATGTAAACATCTCATAACTTTGAACAGCTGGAGCGATTGAAACACGGTTGATAGCATTCGATTGGATTCCATTCAACTTTCTGAAAATTTGATCTGATTTGACCTAGGAGATTTTGAGAAGTTTTGAAAAAACCCCAAAAGAAATTTTGGCAAAACATGATTTTTTAAATATAACTTCCAGATTAATGTGCCAATTGAATACAAAAACTAATCAGCTCTATTCCCTAAAAAATTACTTCTAATGAATAAATTGCATGAAATTCGGTTTATTCGTTTGGGAGTAATTTAAAAAAAAATTAATTTAAATAAAAGTATTTTTTATATAACTTCAAAATTTTTTAACCAATCATTTTTTGGAAATCTACTATATTTTAGTACTGAAAAAACTACATCGAATGGCGTTTCGAAAATCAAAATCGAACCTAATTTTCAAAAGTTACAGCTTTTCAAAAAGTTACTTAATATTTTTGAAATAACTTTCAAGCTAATACACCGATTGACTTAAAAATCTTATCAGCTTTTCTCCTTTAAAACCTGCGTCAAATACATATAATACAAATACAAAATCAATTTGTTTGGAATTTATCAATCACAAAATTTTTTGAAAATAAAATATTTTTTGACATTGCTTCGAAATTTTTTAACCTATCGATTATTTAGCTAAAGAAATATTTTAGATCTCAACAATTGAATTGAGTCTTCCGAGTAATCAAAATCGATTATCCTTTTTTAAAATATATAATATAGCCTTTCTTCGGACATGACGATATTTCTTTAGTTAGTCTTTTTTTTTTTTTTTTTGTATCATAAGATAGCAAACAAGCAGATGGGTCTCCTGATGGAAAGAGTCAACCATCGCCTATAGACACCAAAGATGTTAATGGTGCGTTGCTATCTTGTGGCGAGGTCTAATGCCACATGCATAAGTTTACCGGCTACCTTACCCTCCAAACCGGAACACGACAACGACAAGCACTGACGCTATTGCGGCAGGAATAGGTAAGGCGGTGGTACCAGACCCGGGCGAGACAATGCAGAACTCTACCACCTAGTAGCCACGATGGTAGTGACTCGATAGCCAATTGGTCGCCTTTTACGACCTGCCTGGCAGAACGGCAGTTGGCCTATTCTACAAAGGAGGCCGGGACCAACACGGCGGGAAGTTCTTTTATTCCATTTTTGTGTTTCCGTTTGCCAGGTGGCAAAGGCCTCCTCCAATCTTTTCCATTCTGGCCTTTCTATGGCCACTCTACCCCATGTTGTTCCTGCGACTTGTTTAATGTCATCGTCTCACCTCTTTTGTGGTCTGCCTCTCTCTCTTACCATCTCTTGGGTACCACTGTGTGATTATTTTGCTCCATTTATCTTTTCCTCTGATCATGTGGCCTGCCCATTTCCACTTTTGTCTCCTTATTTTCAGAGTTATGTCCTGGACCCTAGTCTTGCTCCTGATACTGGTATTTTTAACTTTGTCTTGCCTTCTGATGCCAGTCATACTCCTTTCCATGGCACATTGACATACGGAGAGTTTATTTGTTACATTTTTTGTTAAAGCCCATGTTTCGCTCCCATATGTTAATACAGGCAGGATGCATGTGTTAAATAATTTTCTTTTCGTTGAAATGTGTAGGTTCTCGTCTTTCATTATTTCTTTTAGGCTCCAATATTTTTTCCAGCTATTGGCAACTCTTCTTTCGGCTTCTTTGTTTTCGTTGTCCTCTGGAGATATGAGTTGGCCAAGGTATATGTACTGTTCAACATAGGAGATTTGATTCTGCTCCACTGTTACAGGATCTTTGTTGCCATTGGTCATAATTTTTGTTTTTTCAAATATACAGCTTTCCAAAAAACAATATCCTGCCATTTTTTAACAAAATAGTTGGACATTTGAACTAAAAAAATCTATGATTACAGTTTTTACTCTTTTGAGCTTAAAATACCTTAATTTAGTGGGAAGTTTCAGGGATGGCCTGTAGCGTCAACCATTTACAGATTTTTTAAGTTACAATTTAATCTTAATCCAAATTTCGCACGTCGAGCCTGTCGACACTAGCTCAGTGGTAGAGTATCCCGGCTTTAGGGAATGGGTCACAGGTTCAATTCCTACGGTTGAACAGTATAGAAGGTGATAGGTTGCAGCACTATCTGGTGGCAAGTTACAAGAATGGAATAGCAAATAAACCTTCTCCATAAACATGCTAAGTTTCATGGTGATTGGTCAAATGAACTTTGAATGAAAAAAAATCATATATCTACACATCCTCTTTTATATATTTAGATTAGTTATTACTCGTGACTTGGTACGCGTAACCCACAATAATTTTGCTCAGTCGGGTAAAAAAGTGTCCTATGTCACTCCTGGATATTGTAGCCTTCGAATGCTTAAATTTTTTTTAAGATTACCAATCTTAAAAATTATAGTAGTTTTTTTTATTCAATACAAACATAAAATAGTAAAAATATAAAATATAAATGTTTTCTCTTTATAATGTTAGTATAGATATAGATAATTTTTTTCTAATTTTTTATTTCTATTAATCTTGAAGTTGAACTATTAATTTTCATATATATATCATCACATCCTTATGTTTTTAACTTTGCGCAGTTGAAGCTCAGTCTGAAATTAACTAGTATGTTATTATTAACTTAATTTATGAGTATAGGTACTACAATATCATAAATTTCATCACATCTTTACGAAAGGATGAATCCTAGCTTTCCACAACACAGGGACCCCCAGTGGGGGAGCTAGTGGCACTGTATTTGTTGTATTTGTTGGATGTTTAATAAACCATTTTTCATTTTCATTTTTCAATCAAAGTAATCACCCATGCAATCGGTGCATCTTTGTCAACATAGTGGCCTTTTATTAATGCTCTTTTTGAAGAAATCACCTGGACGGAAAACAACAAATTTTTTAAAAGTATTTTGTATTGCCTTACAGATATTAAAACTATTTCCTGTCAAAAAGTTATCCAAATTCTGGAAAAAGTAGAAGTCTATAGGTGTACGGTCTGGTGTCGGATATTTGAGAAGTTCCAACCCCGACTACTGCCACTTGTTGTGCAGTATGAGGTCGCGTGTTGTCATGCTAAATGTCAAAAACTGCTGCTCATTCAGACGTAGACTGAGTGTCATCAACTTGTGACAAAAATGATTCAAATGTAATGAAAATATGAAGATTTAAATGTAAAGAAATCCATGTCAATGAAATAAATAATTTTGAATTAGAATTATTAGCCAAACAAATATTATTTTAATTTCAAATGGCCAGTACTGTAGAGAGACAATTTCACTGGTAAAGACCTAATTAATACCTAACCCTCAGTTGTATCATACTCGTATTATATTCATAAGTAGGAGACCTGAGTCTCTAAGTATTAATCCATGTAATCTAAAAAAGAATAAATTGCTGTTTTTTAAAGCCTATACTATTTTCAGATGTCGAAAACTGGGTGGATATTTCAAAAATGATCTGATAGATACAATGTTATTCTTAGAAGAAATTCAAATTAAGGATAAGGTTGAAAAAGGGAAGTTTTTTTCCACATTGAGCGGTTATCTAGATAGCTTCCCAGAGGCTGTGTGTGTTCACAAGATACTTCCACAATTGCTCACAGCTTTTCACTATGGAGATGCTGGGTCAGCGGTATTAGCTCCTATGTTTAAGGTAAATAAACAATAATAAAAAAATGCTGAATTAATCCAAATTATGCTAATCGCCAGTTCTATGATACCTCATATGAACCATAAATATAAACATACATATTCACCATAAAAATGCCTTCCCATTTCAGAACAAAATCTGAATCTCCGCAGCTTTGTAATGATGCCATATCGCAGACAATATCGTCACATTTTTATATCCCAATATTTAACATGGTGCTACTAATTGGTGGACAAGTTATACACGAATTGTTCTACCCCTAAACTAAGTAAAATATTTGCTTGTGTTATAGGTGTTAGTCAACGATACTAATACATAAAATTGCATATATAAATACTGTTACATACATAATAAACACCCAAACCCACAAATACAAACATCTATGCTCATCACACAAATATTTGTCCCTGTTGAGAATCAAACCCAAGCCCCATTGATTTGTTAGCCACTGGATCAATGGGGCGGTCAATGCTTTAAAACTTTAATGTTATAATGAAAACGTCACAAATTGTGCATGGTAATCCATGTGATAATAATTTTATTCTTTTACACAAATTATTCTTAAATTATATTGTATCAATACAACGAGTACATATCACCAGTTATCTACTTATTGCTTATCAAACTGTGTCTATTAACAAACAACATAATACTTTGATTTATATGTTATCACAATTTATTAATTAAAGCATCCTCCAAACCATTCACCCGAATGAGACAGTGGTGATTAATAGAGCGGCAATATAATATATTATATATAACATATATTTTAATAATATATATTTTTTTATTATCGATAGGTAAGCGCTTGACCTCGATCTCGCCTGATGGTAAGCTAAGATGAGCCCTAAGATGGAACGCACTTCCCTAGAAAGTACTTGTTCACTCTTCTCTTGAAGATCCCTAGATTGTACTCATCGGGGAACACAGACTCTGGAAGCATATTTCAGTCCCTTGCGGTTCAAATGAAGAATGTTAAGTCGAACCGTTTTGTCTGGGTACGTGGAACGTCCACCATCATAGAATCTGTGCGCCTCGACGATCGATAGAAAAACGGGGATGGTGGAATTAAGTCGTATAATATAATAATGTAACAATATAATATACTAGCTGCCACGAGCAGCCCGCTGCATTATAAGTTTTTGGTGAATCCCGCGGGACACCCAATTTTTTCGGAATAATAGCCTATGTGCTATTCCAGGTCATCATCTACCTGTGTGCCAAATTTCATTAAAATCCGTTCAATAGTTTTTGCGTGATTGAGTAACAAACATCCATCCAAACATACAAACTTTCGCATTTATAATATTAAGATAGATAATATAGATGATATTGTCACTATTAATTATTTGACTAGCCAAAAAATTTTGTCTAGATTTTATAGATGGAGAGATATTGTAGTAATTTTTTACCTGAATTTTTCAGTTAGGTAAGTTATTAGATGAGGCTGAATACCAAAAACAAATAGTGCCGTGTGTTGTGAAGTTATTTGCGTCGAACGACAGGACGACGAGATCACGGCTATTACAGCAATTGGATCAGTTTATAGTGCACCTTCAAAATGCCACTGTAAGTTCATTAGTAGAACATTTATATTATGACTACACAAATATTTAAACATTACTATGGGATGGGATGAAATTTTGTTCGAAATTTCGTATATCGTTGTCCTACTAGCGGGCGAAGCTGTGCAGGTCAACTTGTATTGAATTAATTCTTACTAAAATGGCTGGCCTTTTGAACCCCCTAGGCTTTGTATTCAAATTCTGATGGCAGAAACTTATTCATCTTAATGTTCTTTTAATTTATGGAACTACTAGCTGTTGCCAGCGACTTCGTCCGCGCGGAGTTGCGTGATAATATGTAGCCTATATGTTGACCCGACCTATTAGTAATATTCATACAAAATTTGAAGTAAATCCATGCAGTACTTTTTGAGTTTACCCCGGACATACATATAGACAAACAGACAAAAATTCTAAAAACTATATTTTTGGCTTCAATATCGATTGTAGATCATGCCCCAAGTATTCTT
The DNA here is from genome assembly GCA_036924255.1 of Apodemia mormo. NCBI lineage: Eukaryota > Metazoa > Arthropoda > Insecta > Lepidoptera > Riodinidae > Apodemia > Apodemia mormo. The sequence goes on from JAUPFN010000018.1 coordinate 20,086,801, forward strand.
TTAAAAAATATTCAATGTACAGTTTTGACTGTCCTACGATTTTATTATATGTATAGATTAGTTTAATTAACAATTAATTTTATATTTCAGGTAAATGATCAAATATTTCCTCAAGTTATTCACGGATTTCTAGATACAAATGCAATTATTCGAGAGCAAACAGTGAAATCTATAGTACACCTGGCGCCAAAACTTAATTACAACAATTTAAATGTGGAAGTACTAAGGCATTTCGCAAGGTTGCAGTCTAAAGACGATCAAGGCGGTATCAGGTATTTTAAAAATATTTTTATCGATAAAATGTATATGTGGCTTTAGTGCTCTAGTGCCTATATGCTTTCTTTTTATCTCAATAGCTAATTTTATAGCCTATGGTGATGCCAGCGCCCTTCGATTGATAGACCAGCTATTGTTAAATTTATGTTCTCATTTCCCCCACTCGTTGGTGTTCATTCTGTGTTTAAAGCAATTTTAGGGTTCCGTACCTAAAAGGTAAAACGGAAGCCTATTACTAAGCCTCCGCTGTCTGTCCGTCTGTCAGTCACCAGGCTGTATCTCATAAACCATGATAGCTAGAAAACTGAAATTTTCTACAAATTATGTAATTCCGTTGCCACTATAAAAACAAATACTAAAAATAAAAAAATAAAGATATTAAGAGGGGTACTCCTACAATAAACGTGTTCTTTTCGTATTTTTTGCTATGATGGTACGGAACCCTTAGTGCGCGAGTCCGACTCGCACTTGGCTGGTTTTTGGGTACTCTCTTTAATACTTTGATCGATGACTTCATGTACCTCACGTCTATTTTTACCTCTATACTAAAATTATAACGAGGTAAGTTTATGAGTTTGTAGAAAGTAATCTCTTTCAATTTCAATTTTATTCTAGAGAAATATTTTGAAAATTCTTTCACTAGAATAAATTTGCATTTATACTGGGTCGTATAGCCTTAATTTAGCCCAGCTAAAAGTAAAAAAACAGGATAGTTGATAAGGTATTATATAAAGTAATACCTAGAACTTACAGGATACCGAGCTATAATCGCATAAGTCGAATTCGCGTAAGTCGGGATATAATTTCGCATACAAATTATTTTGCATTTATATTATACACATATAAATATACATTATTATTATACACAAAAATTTTTTTTAATTGCGATCGGAAGCTAAAAAAAATAGAAATTTCGAAATTTTTTATTAAAATCTTTGATTATATACAAACCGAACCGAAGTTATTTTGATGTAAGTAAAGTAAGTATTTTTTTTTATATCATAAGATAGCAAACAAGCAGATGGGCCTCCTGATGGTAAGAGTCAACCATCGCCTATAGACACCAAAGATGTTAATGGTGCGTTGCTATCTTGTGGCGAGGTCTAATGCCACATGCATAAGTTTACCGGCTACCTTACCCTCCAAACCTGAACACGACAGTGACAAGCACTGACGCTATTGCGGCAGGAATAGGTAAGGCGGTGTTACCAGACCCGGGCGAGACAATGCAGAACTCTACCACCTAGTAGTTTGATGACTCAAAGATTTTTGCTCTCGCAAAATTACCGCGCTTCTTGTCGCCGCCGATCAACCGGCGAATTAATTTTCGCTTCTACAATTGGAAGAAAATTTCATCATCCTTCTAGAAACTTTGCCAGAGCTAAGGAATGCCCAGCATAATTTTTATATCATAAGATGGCAAATAAAACAACTGATACAAAACGAAAGCCATCGCATATAGACAGCAAATATGTTAATATTGCATTGATATCCTTGTAGCAGGGTATTAGTGCCACATGCATAATTTTATCAGCTACCTTACCCTCCAAACCGGAACACGATAATGACAAGTAATGATGCTATTGCAGTACGAATAGGTAAGGCGGTGGTACCAGATCCGAGATCCGTGGTATGATTGACATCGGTTGTTGTCGGTTACGGTCGGCGTTATTCGATACCTGACGTCGCGTTGAATTTGGGTGTCATTCCCATGAAGTATTAGCTGGTATAGGTAGAGTTAGCACTCGTATTAATCAATTGAAACAAATATTTACGTTCATCTCTGTCTATGAGGTCTCCTCATCTCTATTTATACAGCTGTGTTAGAAAGAGAGGGTTAGACCTCAGAAAATGACAGCAGTATTTGAAATTTGGTTTCAAGAAGTGTTGCCTCCAGACATAATACAGCTTAATGGTCATTCCCATCCGTTGTTAAACATTTCGGCATTGGATGCCACCACCATAGACTAACCTCGTTGGTCAGCAATCTTTTATTAAAAACGGCCACCTCTAAATATAATACATTCTAACAAAAAATACATTACATACCCAATTGTGAAATAATCTTATAAATAATTTTGCATTCTCCATCAATTTTTAAGCACCAATACGTACCAAACCTACAATACTAAGCTTAAATGTGTTTTTATATTAATTTATTATAGACTTTTGATTTTTATAAAAATGTTACCACTAAATAAAGACTGTTTCAGTAATTTGTTCTTTACAGGACAAATACAACAGTTTGTCTAGGAAAGATTGCTGCCCATCTCCATCCACAAATCCGGCAGAAAGTTTTAGTATCAGCATTCGTCCGGGCCACACGCGATGCGTTCCCACCAGCTAGACAAGCTGGGGTGCTAGCGTTGGCAGCTACACAACAATACTTTCTTCTGGCTGAGGTGGCAAATAGGGTTTTACCAGCACTTTGCCCGCTTACTGCTGACCCAGAAAAGCAGGTATGAAAGATTTTTCTTATCTATATGTCTATCTATGTATTAATAAGTAACGCTTAAACTTTGTACCCCTTTTTACAATTGTGCGAACGGAGAAGTATTAAAATTTGGCATACTTGACGTTTACATGATGAAGTAGTGCTAACAGCTAATATATTTTTATAATCTGCATTAGATACACTTTAGATTGATATAAATAAACATTACACATCCTACCATTGATTTGATAAACATTATAATATTACACACTTGTATACTATTTTGTTTATGATAAAGTCTGTTGTGAAACCGAGAAGAGACCGTTGTTTAGTCTATAGTCAATCTTAAGATCGAATTTCGATCAACGGGCGATTTGACCGCCCCGTTGTTCCAGTGGTTAGCGACCATGACTACGCAATCAATGGGGTCCGGGTTCGATTCCCGGCAGGGACAGGCATTTGTGTGATGAGCACAGATGGTTGCATTTCTGGGTTTGGGTGTTTATTAAATATATTAGAGTATTTATATAATATGTATTTCTATGTATTAGTATTGTTGACTGACACTGATACTACAAGCATATAATTTGCTTACTTTGGGGTCAGATCAATTCGTGTAATTTGTCCAGTGATATTTATTTATTTATTATTATCGCTAGTACTAATAAAGAGATTACTTTTTTTTCTATTTCTTTCGGTTTCAAAGAGGCCCAATATAATATAACGTTACGGAGTGCATTAATAGCGTAACCTATTTAATATTTTCTAAGCACAGGTAAAAAAGACATGAATTTTAGGATATTTTTTTGTCCAAGTGTGACCTAGAGACTAAGTTTATACTTATTTATAGTAACTATAAAAAGATAAAGTATGTAAGTCTGTTTGTTAGGAGCAATCTCTAGACCAATTTTTCACTACTGGAAAACTACATTATTCTTTAATGCTTATCCAAATTTATTCATGTACCATTTCATCCCAGCACACAGATAGCGTCGCACTATTATCATATTTTGTATATACAGTATAATAAATAAATAATATTAATAATAAATATCACTAGACAAATTACACAAATTGATCTAACCCCAAAGTAAGCAATTTATTTGCCTGCAGTATGGGTGTAAGTCAACGATACAAATACAGTAGAGCGTCGATTATCCGAATGTCGATCAACCGAACGACCGCTTATCCGGCCCTCCGACTCGCGCGTGCCTATCTCTTCCCACGCCCCGAAAAATATGTGACCTAGCCGCTTGGAACCGGATATGCTCAGCAGACTAAAATTGAAGATTTTTTAAGCGTTAGTAATTAAAACTTAATATCTCTTCAATTTTCGTCAATATTGTATGTAGAATGTTTTGTTCCAAAGGCTGCAGTTTATTTGTTTTGAAATTCCTATTTTTCAATAAAGATATAAATATGAAGGTACGTAAAAATGGCTTTCATTCACCCGTGGAATAAATATGTATGGCAATATCAATACAGTTCGATTATTCGAAAAAACCGGTTTTACGAACTAATTGGGGGACATGGGTGTTTTAATTAAGTCTATTTGCGTATTTATATACGTATCTCTATAGATACGTATATAAATACGCAATTAGACTTAATAAACACCCAAATACAGAAATACAAACATATATACTCATCACATAAATGTTTCTCCCTGTCAGGAATGGAACCCAAGCCCCATTGATGCATAGTCAGGTTCACTAACCACTCGACCAACGGGGCGGTCAAAGCAAAAACTATAAACAATGGTTGTCATTACCAACGTTACCACTATATGGTAGAGTACTGTAATACCTCACTCGGGTTTTAGTTTCACCGCCTTACTTGTTTTTTCTGTAATAGGAAGGTAGGGTAGTCGTTAAAATTATGCATTTGTGATTACCATCAACCTACACAGATACCAACGTACTAGTAACATATTTTGTACCTATAGATAATAGTTGCCTCTTTCCATCTAGAGAGCCATCTGCTTGTTTGCTGTCTTATCATATCAATATATTAAAGAGGAAAGGTTTGTTTGTATTTATTTATTTTTTAATTTATGAAATCTAAAATCATTTAACCGATTTTAAATTTTTTTCATCCATGGAAAGCTACATTTTTCGATGTAACATAGGCTACTATTTTACCCGACTAACCAAAAGAAATTTATGTTTTTTGGATCAAGCGAACTTTCTTTCACTCCTGTCTATGATATTCTAAACTCGACATAATTATATTTATTTAAAAAACAATACTTTAAATAATTGCAGGTCCGTGATGCAGCTTTTAGAACTATAAAGGGATTCTTAGGAAAATTAGAAAAAGTTTCAGAGGATCCCACATTGAAAGAAGGAATGGGTAACTATGCTCTTATTACTATTTATTATAGTCAGAGGAAGGAGTTCGTAAATAATTATTTGACTATCATAGCGACTTGGATAAGTTAATAAGAACATATTAATATTAATTAATTAAATAAATAAATATTTTTATTTTTCAGATAAGAGAGACCCATAATGTTAGTAAAAATATTATTGGTTACGTTAGTACTTAATATCTTAAAGGTAGTATAGTGATATTAATTATATATATTAACATCCCACAATTAGCAAAGACATTCAAGGCATTGTTGAGGCTACTGTTTTCTGCACATTATCGCCGAGAAACTGTTGACCCCTGCGGGCGCAAGTATTAATAAAAAAAATACTCCAATATTGCTGCAGCCTCAACAATACCCTAAACGAAAAAGAAAGTCAAAATATATTATGACGACATTGAAGGGACTAATCATATTAAGTCGTAACAACAGGTGGTGTTTTTCAGGTACTACTACTCCACAATAATATGTTTTTGTGCGTCTTGTGTACAGATAAACAACAAACTATCTGAAGAGATATGAAAAAGCGGGCTTTGACTCTACTGTCTGCACGTGTCTTGTTTCTAAGAATTACAAAAGACCCTACCACAAAAGAAAAAAGTACTATTTTTGTGACCCAACACTCAGCACTTACATATTTGTTTACTTTTGCGATTTTAATAGCCATTGACCATTATACTGTGACAGATATCTATTCAAATTGTTTACAATACAGCTTAGTTGGTCCTTCTGACAGATCTAATTCATCGAAAATATTAGTTGAATGTAGTCATTTAATTAGGTATGTCGTAAAAAGCAATGTTTTAATGAGGCGATCATATAGCATTTAGCCGGGACCTTTTTTCTACACATAACCGGTCAACATAACCGGTATGTTATTCTAAACGATGTTGTCATAAACGGTTTTGACTGTAATTTATTAAGTAAAGGAAAAAGGATAAACTCCTTACGAATAAAATATTTTTCTCTCTCTTTATTACGATATTAATATGTTCCAGAGGCGGACGTCCACACCGCGACGCCGTCGCTGAGCAACGCGGCGGCGACGTGGGCGGGCTGGGCCGTGACCGCCGTGACGGCCAAGTTCTACCGCAGCCACTCCGACACCGCGCGCGCGCAGCACTCCGCCAAGTCCGCGCTCTCCAAACCCGGCTCGCTCGGTAAATATCACAACACACACAAATCTTTAACCTAGTTCTCTCGGTTAATATTAAAATACAAAATCCACTCGTACATCTAAAACACATCACTCACTGAATAGTTTTATGACCTTTTTCTAATAGTGAACGCAAAAAAGCACTATAAATCCAGCTCTTACTGCAAATATTACAAACCAACTCTTGTGGTAAACATCACCACCTAAACGAAAATCTAAAGCATCACATTTCGTCAAATATACGCTCTCTAAAACCAGTTAAATATCCCAACCCTTACAAATATCTCAAACACAATACTCCACCAAATGTGGTGTTTTAAAACAGTTCTTACGATAAATATAACAACCACAAATATCTAAAGTATAATACTCCGTCGAATATGCGTCCTCGGTTCTATAAATCCGGATTTGGGGTAATTTTTTAATGCACATGAACTTACTTTAGAACATATAATCGCTATAATACACTAAGTAGACACCTCGAACATGCCTGTAACCGCAAACCACCATTGAATTCTTCATGATAAACTAATCTGAGGTGATCTTATTGAAATATACAAGTGCGATTCTCGAGGTACTTTTTTCCCGTATTACTCCTCCGTGGAACCAATTACCGGCAAGAACTTTTCCGTATGGATACGACTTAGTGACCTTCAAGAAAAGAGCTTACTGTTTCTTAAAAGGCCGGTAACGCAACTGCAAAGTCTTCTGATAGTGTAGTTGTCCATGAGATTACTTACCAGCATGTGAGCCTCCAGTCTGTTTGTTCTCTTTTTCTATATAAAAATATGAATCTATTTCACAACTCCATGGACGAAATTAAACGACACTGTTTTTATCATAGAACAAGCGTCATCAAGCAGTATGTCGACAACTACGTCATCAGTGACTTCCATGACATCGCTGGAGCACAGCGAATCGGCGTCCGACTATGACCCAGAACATTGGGATATGACGGCGTGGGGTGAGATTGACTCTAGTGCAGGTAAATTTTATTTCACAATAGGCTGGTTAACTAAATTTGAAAAACTGATTCCTTTTAGCTAGGTCACGATTTTATAAGTCAATCTAAGAAATAAGCTTTAATGTACCAAAATTAAACCAAATCCTTTAAGCCATAAATGTTCCTTAAGCATAAATGTTTATCTTTAGATAATTATGGTAAGATAAAAAACACATGGATTTCAACATGGAACATAGAACAAGGGGAAGTGAAGAGTAGGCGTGCCGCGTGCGTCACTATTATGCGCTTTTACTCTAAATTGCCTTAGTGATACTTACCATATCATTAGGAAATAGTCGTCGTGCGAAAATCTATTATACACTGAATTATGCCCTATTGTGCCATCCTTGAATGCAGAAATCATAGTAGAATACAGATGATTAAAAATGGAGATATTTCATATCATTCGAAAGTACAATTTTCATTTTATTTTAATTAAATTCCTGATTTAATATAATCTCTAATGATATAATATAAAGTTCATTTTAGGTTGACCTAATTTTTCTAGAAAGATATACGTAATGACAGTCATTACGTATATCGTTCTAGAAAGTTCTCTACTCAAATATGATCAACTGAAAACTACGGAAAAATCAATACTGCCATCTATTGTAGAATAGCGAAACTATTAAGATCTTGTTTCACTATTGTACAAATAGATGAGTCTATTTTGAATAGACTACAAAAGGACGTAAATACTCTTTTTTTTTGTAGCAAAATAAAATTTATTGTAACGCAGTTTAGTATATTTTTAAATGTTCTGTTTGTGTGTTTCGGATAATTGTTGTTTAAAATGAAAACGACCAAAAAAACAATGTTTGCATTAGTAGTTTATATGCAATAATGCTTATTTTATGTGTGAGTATGGCGATCGCGGTAATGATACAAATGTTTGTACTTGCCAATTCCGCTTGTTCTATGTTCCCTGGATTTCAAACACTAAGGTATTGCAATTTTTTACTTTTCAAATATAAAGATAGGAAATATATTTAAATTATATTATACATATTTGCTTATAGAATGATAAAATATGGTTTGGTTTTAGTATATTAACACTTTTCGCGCATTACACTACTTCACCCCAGATTTTGAAAATGGCGCAAGAGGCCTTTTCGAGGGGGTCTGCCTACAATTTTTTTTTAATTTTTAAGATGGTTGAGTAGTTAAGTAGTGTAAAATAAAGAGATGTTTTGTTATGTTCAGACACAACAGGCCCAAGTGTAAAATCTCCACCGAGTAGTGGCAGTGTTCAAGCGACGCCGGGACTCGCGGCGCTGTGTGAAGACGATTGGGATAACGATGAGTGGGGAACTTTACAAGAACAACCGGTAAGAATTACAATTATTTTATAGTACCTAACTAATGTCTATTTGTTGTTGCTATTGAAGAAGGTGAAAGATTTTTTTTCCAATGTAGTGTTTTTTTCTTCACGGTCATCTTTTACTGACCTTGACCTGTTGCTACACACTTCCTTCTGCACATCAATGATATGTTGTACGATAACAGCATTTATTATTATGCAAAAATCATAAGAAATATTAGAAATCTAGATTCTTCTACAAAAAACATGAGCTTGTATATAATCCAACAAAATGAATCATAAAGATATTTAAGAATTTTTTCCGTCGTTTTCACCGTCCTAAAGCTTCACATTCTAAATGTCAAGCAAAAGATAATTTTTAGGTCAGTTGAAGAGTAAACCTTACAAACATTGGAATGCCGAATCGTGCTAATGCTGGCCTTGTATTTTATTTTATTATTGTAAAAAGTGCGGCGGTTATAGTGCGGTCGCATTTATGTACTAAGTGGTAGAGTTCCGCATTGTGTCGCCAGGTTCTGATACCACCGCCTTACCTATTCCTGCCGCTATAGCGATGACACTTGTCATTGTCATTTTCCGGCTTGAAGGGTCAAATAACCGGTAAACTTATGCAAGTGGCATTAAGACCCCGCCACAAAGATTGCAACGCACCATTAACATCTTGGTGTCTATAGGCGATGATTTTCTGTTTCCGTCAGAAGAACCATCAGTTTGTTTGCTGTCTAATGATATAATAAAAAGACGTTGGTGTTTACAAGCGATTGTTTTCTCCTTCCATCAGAAGAACAATATGTTTGTTTGTTATCTTATGATATTGTTACAAGCTTGGGCCTAATTCATCAAAATTGAACGGCAATCTAGTCAAAGAAACATTATCCGTATGCGAACCCTTTCATTTTGTTTTCCGGTAAAAATGACTCTTTTATCTAGATCATTCTGCATCAATGTAAAAAATCTATGGTCAGGGAATCGAGCCTGAGCCCCATCGATCTTGTTATAGTAGGGGACCCCAAAAGAGGAGATTTTTGCATTTACTCGAGCGCATCAGATTAACATGGGGGGGGGGGGGCGTTCGAAGCATACTGTTGTGGCCAGCCACTCAATATAAGCTCTTTATATAGAGGCGGGTAACTAGGGCAGAAAAAAAAAGAAAATTCCAATAACTTCGGCTTGTTGAAATTGTCAGATTATATTTTTTCCGTTATTCTTACATAATTTCCTATATAATAAAAGAAAATTCAAACGCGCCCGAGAATGTCAAAACAACGTTTTCTTCCCAACTTTGTAACCCTCCCACTCCCTTACTAGATTTATTGTTTCTGTGTCAAAGTATATTTTTAATCATTTTTTTATCTGTATTTTTTTTCCCGCCATTGAAATGAAAAACATTATATATTTTTTTATTTTTCCTATTTTATATATTAAATCTACAAAATTCAATAACTCCCTCGACACTTGATTAATTATCCATTTAGCATCTTGGGCTCCCCTACTATTAGGTAAATGATGTGATGTTGTTACAATGCGCAGGCGGCAGAAGCGGAGCTGGTGAGTCCGTCGGAGACGTGGAACAACGCGCAGTGGTCGGCGAGCGCGCTGACGGGCGTGGCGGCGGGCAGCGTGGGCGCGGGCGGGCTCAACTGCGCCGGCGCCACCGTCGTGCGCCGCCTCGAGCACCGGCCCGCCGCGCACGACACCAGCGCCGACTCGCTCGCCGGCTGGGAGGACGGCGAGTTCGAGCCCATCGAGGAGGACGCCGACGGTCAGCACTACGCACACTCGCACGCACACACACACGCACGTACGTACACACACACACACACACACACACTCACACACACACACTCACACACACACACTCACACACACACACACTCACAGCACGCCACAAAGACATACAAATAAAATAACACACACAAGCATGAGTGCATGGACCGGTATTGATAAAAAAGAGATTATCTTTTTAACAAAAATAAAAAGAATAGTATATAGCACACATCAACACAATTAACAATTTTATAAACCTACCTACTAATTATTTGCCAAGAATAACTTTAAAATAAATTATATTACATGTTTTATTAAATCATGCGTTATTTTGTGGAAATCTATAAATTATGCCAACTTTTACATTTTATAATTGTTAATTACCAGGGAAAAACAATATTTTTATAATTTAACAATAAAATAATCATTAGATTAACATTTAATTTTTTCAACAAAAGCGGTTTTTATATTATTGTTGAATTTTATAGTGGTTAATGTCATTCATGTCACCGATTTAATTCCGCTCATTCATTAACCGGTTAATAAAGTAAGCGGTTCGTTACTCTTTAAAATCATAATGAATACCAGTTTAAACAAAATATATAATTTTTAACTCACTATTAAATAAACATTAATACCGGTCAAACTCAAAATTGTAATCTCGGGAGCACCGACTATACAGCCGATAAACGCCTAATATTTGATTTTAGGTATTGAATGCATTCTGGTACTAGTTGAGGTAAGACGACGCGGGGTTGCTACGCCGTGATTGACTAACTCAAGGCCACAGTGAAAGATAGTGATGTACAGAGCATCTGATTGGTCGACACTGATTTCCGCGTGGACATTTATATCGGAACTAGAAGTCAGAAAGTAAGTGTCGACAGGAGCTATCCACCTGTTATTAGGCGTCTATGGGTGTAGTCGGGGCTCGTGAGGTAGCGCCAAATTCTTCGTATTTCATGGAATAAGTTTCAGTCAGGCCTCTATTTGTCTTTACCACATGGACGAGCTTGTATCGACTTTTTAATCAACCGGTCTATTTCACTGAACATGAATAATAATTCTAAAATTCAGGTTTTTTAATTTAACCGGTTAAATAGCAGTAATCGTAATCTTAATCGGAATCATTACAGGTATGGAATAATAGTCCGAAACCATTTAAGAAAATTTGCCGGTTTCGAACCCTTACAAGTATACACATATCCGCATACACATAAACAGACTGGTGAGTTACCTTCGATACTTCTGAAGAGTACTCGTTACTCGATTCTCGTTAAAATGAAGTAATAAAATTAGGGGCTTAATTTTTGACCAATATTTCTCTAAAAATAAGTGAAATGTGGGTATTATATTCTGTAATTACGCCGCGCTATTTATTTTGTTTACGTTGATTCAGTCATGTACGGCGGTCAAAGTCAAGGACATCGATTTGTACAGTGTAAGTAACTAACTACCTACCTATGTATTCTGTGTTGTAGCGCGCTGCGCGACACGTGCGTCTGCGCGGTGACCAAGTACGACGCAGGTAAATATAGGATTCTACAGTTTACTAAGTTTACTAAAATATTTTAATATTTATTTTTAATGTTATTTTTTCTCATCATATATGAGCTCCAACTATTACGTCTTTAAATATTGAAGGCATGGAACATAGAACAAGGGAATTGGCAAGTACAAACATTTGTATCAGGACCGTGATCGCCATACTCACACATAAAATAAGCATTATTGCATATAAACTACTAATGCAAACATTGTTTTTTTGGTCGTTTTCATTTTAAACAACAATAATCCGAAACACACAAACAGAACATTTAAAAATATACCAAACTGCGTTACAATACATTTTATTTTGCTACAAAAAAAAAGAGCACGTCCTTTTGTAGTCTATTCAAAATAGACTCATCTATTTGTACAATAGTGAAACTTAAGATCGTAATAATTTCGCTATTCTACAATAGATGGCAGCATTGATTTTTCCGTAGTTTCCAGTTGATCATATTTGAGTAGAGAACTTTCTAGAACGATATACGTAATGACTGTCATTACGTATATCTTTCTAGAAAAATTAGGTGAACCTAAAATGAACTTTATATGTAAGGTGTACGGCTGATTTTAGCTTGACTTTCTATTATATCATTAGAGATTATATTAAATCAGGAATTTAATTAAAATAAAATGAAAATTGTACTTTCGGATGATATGAAATATCTCCATTCTTAATAATCTGTATTCTACTATCATTTCTGCGTTCAAGGATGGCACAATACGGCATAATTCAGTGTATAATAGATTTTCGCACGACGACTATCTCCTAATGATATGATAAGTATCACTAAGGCAATTTAGAGTAAAAGCGCATAATAGTGACGCACGCGGCACGCCCACTCTTCACTTCCTTTGTTCTATGTTCCATGATTGAAGGTAACTCACCAGTTAGTCTGTATACACACGCAAACGCACTCACTTATACGCACTCACGTATACGTACTCATGCATACGCCCTCACATATACGTATTCACGCATACGCACTCACGCATACATACTCATGTATACGTACTCACGCATACGCACTGACGCATACACACGTATATGTACTCACGCATACGCACTCACGCAAACGCACTCACGCATACATACTCACGTATATGTACTCACGCATACGCAATTATGCATACGCACTCACGCATACGCACTTACGCATACGAACTCACGCATACGAACTCACGCATACGCACTCACGCATACGCACGCGTGTGCGCACGACTTGATTTCCAGGGGCCTAATTTACGTAATCAAATGGCAGTCTAGTCGAAGCGTTTAAGACTTACACATTTTCTTACATATTATGCCACGTCGTAGCACGTTTCGACATTCTATCGTGTTCATATGTGTGAGAGCCCTAAGCACATTGACTAAATTATGTGAATTGGGGGTCGGTCAAAATTATAGTTTTTATTTTATTTTTTAAATTACTTTTTTATATATCCTATGCTGTATAAAAAAAGTGCATATATAACTTATCGCCAATTCCCTAAACAGGTAGGCTGAGAGAATCTTCATAAAATAATGAAACCTAATCCTTATTTCAGAAAATAACGCATCAAAAATGGACGAAATGAGAAGAAAGCGCGAAGAGAGAAAAATACAGAGGCAGCGTGAAATGGAAGCGCGTCGAAACGCCCGGGGTCAAGGCCCCATGAAACTGGGAACTAAAATTAACGCCGCCCCACCCTCCTTCTAGTTGTAACGCACTTTATTAGGGTAATCCAATGGTGAAGTGAGAACGACGGGACCAGGTCGGTCGGGAATGAATGAATTTAATATGAATTTCGGTATGCTACTAACATACCCGAGTCACAGACAAAAAATACATACATACATATAATTACACACAATCATACACAACCCAAATAAGTTTTCCGTTCAAATTTGTATCGGGGAAGATTTTGAAATTTGTTAAGGCGACGTAATACTCTTAGTTCCCGACACGAATCTTGAGCGCTAATCTAAAGAATGAGTATTGCTAAAATAAACCGTGTTACGGATACATTATACAAACCCAGTTATTGACTTCTGTGCAAATAAAAAGTCAGCGCTCAAGAAACGCGTCGATAACTATACAACGTTTTAATATTGTTCTATGATGTTAATTACCAAAAATATCGAGTACAAGTTATGTCCGTAGCCCGCTTTGTTATTTAGTTATTTGTGATTCACAGTGAGCAATGCATTTATGGGGATTAAAATAGATTGAACTATGCGTAAAAATAAATTACACAGACGCACACACACAAAATTCTAAATACCACCCTCAGCATTTGAATGTCTGCAAGTCCACTACAGTGCGATTTTCAAGACATACTTTGCCTCGTACGACTGCTCTATGGAATCAATTACCAGCGAATGTGTTTCCGAATCGAACCGACTTAGGGGCCTTCAAGAAAAGAGCGTATTCATTGCCTAAAGGCCGGCAGCGCACCTGTAGGAGCTCCGGTGTTGCAGCTGTTCATAGGCGGCGGTGATCACTTACCATCAGGTGAGCCTCTTGCGCGTTTGCCCACTATTCAATAAAAAAAAAACAGATTATCGCATTTATATGTGATGATAGATTCCGGAAACACTAAAATCCCACAAATATTACAAAAACGATAATGTGTGTGTATATTTATTTTTTGATATAGAAGTAGTGTAAAGTGCAGATTTAATATGTATATGTGAGACTTTTTCCTGAAACATATATTGTTAGTTTAATATTTTATTCATGTTACGGGCGTCAAGTTAGTTTTGCTATAAATTCAAGTATTTTTTACAGACTACCAAAAAGGAGGTGCTCAATTTCGTAGCTCTTTCTGTTTAATTTTTACCACTAAACTCCGTCCATTGGAAAGGTATCCTTACCCTTTGGTTTTATTAAAATCGTTATCGGTAAAATGTCTTATTCCAGAAATCCAGAAAAAACCGAGAATTGAAATAGATTATTGCAGTTTTACCGAGTCTATTCATATTACGTTTTATCATGATGCACATTTTAACGTCAAATAAAAACCGCAATGAATATTCATTAATTATTTATTTCTTGTCTGTGATCCGCGTAAGTGTTTCCAATTTATTTCAATTTAATCTCAAAGAATTGTGATGGCGTTAATTCAAATTCTTGACTTCGCCTTAACAGACCTATTTGTCTATGAAAAAGGCGTAGTCAGGAGCGGTATATCGGTAAATAATTTGAATTATATAAATTTATACTTTACAGATTTAGTAACAATAAGCATAGCGTTTAAATTATATGCCGACATTATACAAAATAGTTACCTTTCCTATGTATAAAATATATATTATTTTGTAAACTCCTAAACATTCTGAAATCTCTACTACTTCCTCTTCTAAGCTTACTTCGTAAATATAAAAACCGCAAGTTAATGCAGTATTTTTATCAACAGTAAATCGTTGAATTTCAGTTAATAACTTATAACAAAATAATGAAATAAAATTTTATTGTTTTTTTGTTAGTTTAAATTAAACTTTATATCAAAATAAAGTAAGATGATTTTCCTCTACTTTCATTTTGTACGCAAATTCTATTTAGGATTTTTTCAATACTAGCTAAATCGCGCAGCTTCATTCGCGACTAGAATAACATGTTTTTTAAACATAATCTTAAATTGAAACTGTCAGCCACTTAAGAGTTGAGTTTGATTTCAAAAGTAGCCTTTATATGACACCAGGTCCTCAATTTCCTCCTTGATAAATAACACTCGCGAGACTCGATGCATCGCTTGCTTTTAGTATTACCTTAAAGTTTAAATAATTCCGTTAGATTCGCTATCAACTCCTTAACTTATCTGCATCTAATATATATTTTTTAAACTTGGGGAATGATAGCTAGATAAATTTGGAATAGTAAGTTCGCGTATACGTTTACTTCTCTCCTTAGTATGTATTCTGTGATTAGATATTATTACAGTAATGTGCCAATGTAGCTATGAATCAATAATCAGTTCCCAAACTTACATCCACGAGAAGTCAACGGTGTTTAATCCTATGAAGGTACTTATCGACAAATCGACTACATAAATTATATAGTCAAAAGTCCTGTAAAGATTTATTTGAATAATTTAAATTTTTTAGTTTAAGTTAATAAATATGCAATTGACCCCGGACAAGTGATTTTTTTCAGCAAATCTGAAAAACAAATATTTTTTCTTAGAATTGAAACCTAGGACTCCGTGCACCGATACCAATAGATTAACGAACGAAATAATTGTATAAAATATTTTTTTAATATTTAAAATATGTTTATTAATTTTTTTTTATTTATTAGATATAAATAATAATAAGAAAATGCACTATTTATTTAATTTTTTATAAGAAAGTTATTTACCAAAGGCTTACCATTCATTTGATTCAATGTAATGCTGACAAGCGGAAAATATATCTCCCTTTCATACTATGTACATTACCAATTTAAGGGAAATATATTTTATAAGAAAACAATGGCTAATACTTACCGAAAACATGGAATTTAAAAATTAAGAAATTAAGAATAATTAAAATTAAGAAAAAATAGAATTTGTGTACAAAATAATGTCAAAATATGATTTCAATGTAATGAGAGAAAAATCTAAAACTGAATTAATCTGAGTACCTTGGTTAAATATTACCTGAACATTACTAAACAAGTTTACCTATGTGCTGTGAAATAAAATTATATATCATGATAAGTTACATTGATTACGAATCTAAGGCAGCATTCCGCTTAGGACAGGGGTCGGCAACCTTTCGAGTCGGAACAGCCAAAAAATACAATTTACAAAATTTCAAAGTTTTTAAAGAGCCACAAAAAAGTCTTGCCTAAAATAAACAGAACTTCGACGGACTGGCGACATGTGTCACGGGGGATTGAAGGCGGGGGATTAAAAAGAATAAATTGTTTTTTTAAGTAAATAATATTTGCGTAAGGAACTAAAGAACCTCAGCTTCACATCCAAAGAGCCGCAAGTTGCCTACCCCTGGCACGATAAACAGCATGTCATATGTTGCACGCGATAAAAGAGAGGTATAACCAATAAGAACTTATTAAGTTTCCTCTATAATTTATACTTTCCATCGTCAGCACTTGGCGAAACTGCATCATATTGATTTTCTTAACATAAACACTTGTACTGTTTCGCAAATATAATTTTTATTAATATTATAACTTGAAATTACATATCTTGAAGCCAACCGGTTTTATGTATTATATCTTTGTTTATGACGTGTGAATAGTCGTTCGTACTGTATTGATATAATTTGTACTCCAATAGGCGAAACCGGCTGGCTTTAAAATATGTATTTCACGATTAAATTATCACTAGTACGTTAATTAATTACATTAATGTACAAGTGACAATTCAATGGTGTAATAATAATGGAATTTCACCAAGTGCCGACGATGAAAAGTATAGAATATCTATATATCTATATTCTATATACATATAATAAACTCGTAGGAAAGTCAACGTATGTCCGGGGTAAACTCAAAAAGTACTGCATGGATTTACTTCAAATTTTGCATGAATATTACTAACAGGTCGGGTCAACATATAGGCTGCATATTATCCCGCTATCACCTACGGCGGAGGAGCTGTTCGGAATAAACGAAGTCCGCGCGAACGATGTCGCGGGCAACAACTAGTATTCAAATACGTAAATTCAAGTGGTTGTGATATATATAAAAATGGAATTGTGAAACAGTATAGGATTTTATGTTAATAAAAAACAAAAGTTTTCTCGTAGCGTCGCATCAAGAAAACGTCAAAGTTCTTCTTATTGTTTAAACCTTTCTTTTATCGCGCGTGAGGCGCTGATGATGACATGTCACTTTATAGAAGTATTTTTAATATTGTTTTGCTTTCTGTTTTGTTAAATCGGAGCTTTGTGCTCTGTTGAATTTTTTTAACCGACGAAAAAACAGGATTTCAGTTTGACATGTGTATGTAATATGTCCAAGAACGTGTACTAAATTTCTTACGTGTATGTATGTTTCAGCCATATCGAGAGAATTCATTTTAGTTTAAATCCAAATAAATATTCCAACTTAGGGAACAGATTATCAAAATCGCTTCAGTAGTTTTTGAGATAAAGGTATAGTCGGCAGATATTTGAAGTCGGTTTAATTTTTTAAAATTCTTTTATTTAACAGGCCGTTTAAATAGTTTAGATGAATATTCAGAAACTTTTATTTCTCAACTTTTTAGGTGTATGACGTCATGTATTTTAACCTTTGCGTGGAACAGCTAAAAGAAAAACTTAATTTTAGGAAGTGTTATCCGTTAGATCCTTAGTACCGTAAAGCGTATACACGTTGCTTACGGCAAATTAACACCACCATTTAAAGTAACCTAAAGTAATATCCTTCATTGCAGTTTCACTTATATTTTTCGGTTTCGTAGCTAAAGGCAACCTAACAAATCTACTGCATGTTAGTGTAATAAATCGGGTAGAGTTTTAGTTCTCAGTCAATTTTGGATTTATGTAAAACACCTTCGTGGTCCAGGTGAAGAATAGACCATTTGCCATTCTGTCAGACAGTTCGTAATATACGTGTCACTAACATCATGACTACTAGGATCAGTGCTTGTCACTGTCGTGTTCCGTGTTGAGGCTAAGTCCGATAAACTTATGCATTTGGCATTACTATCCTATCACACAGGTAGCAACGCACCGACATCTTTGGTGTCTAGGCGATAGCTTCTTTCGTCTGAAGAATCATGTTTGTTATGCTATGATATATAAACAAAGACAAACAAGCTTTTAGTCGGCTAGTAATTATACCATAATCTATTTCTCTATTAGGTAGAGATAAGGCTTTTTCAGCCTATTTAATGACATCATCGTTGTCAAATATTGAAAAAAGAATGTCATAAAATTGCGTTTCTATAAGTTGTACTACATAAAGTAAACATTTAAAAGCGAAAAAATCTTCTATACCAGGGATGGGGAAACTTTTTCATTCGCGTGCCAATATTTACTAACAAAATATATGGCGGGCCAAGTTGTTGCATTTTTGGCTATATTTATAACGAAAAATTTTCCCCACTCCTGATTTAATTAATGAAATAAAAATATTGATATATGTTTTCTGAAACACGAATTAATTATGCAAAATATTATAAAATAACTATTACAAAAAGAAAGAAATTTCATTTTTTTTATGGATGAATGATTTTTGTTTGATGGTCGTGGGCCGGATTTAGACGCTTCGCGGGTCGGAGATGGCCCGCGAGCCGTAGTTTTCCCATCCCTGATCTATATACATGTAATAAAATCGTAGGAAAGACAAAACTGTACATTGAATATTTTTTTAAAAGAATACTTGGGGCGTGATCTACAATCGATATTGAAGCCACAAATATAGTTTTTAGAATTTTTGTCTGTTTGTCTGTATGTATGTCCGGGGTAAACTCAAAAAGTACCGCATGGATTTACTTCAATTTTTGCATGAATATTACTAACAGGTCGGGTCAACATATAGGCTACATATTATCACGCTATCACCTACGGGGGAGGAGCTGTGCGGAGTAAACGAAGTCCGCGCGGACGAAGTGGCAGGCAACAGCTGTGTATAAATAAAAATCTACCAATCGCTTACATTTGAAAAATAGTTTAAAATAACTTCATAGTTAAGGTCATATATAAACCACCAAATTTTTTAAAATATATAAACGGGTCTAAAACGCGTACATATATATAAACGGGTCAATAACGCGTATATATGTACGCGTTTTTGACCCGTTTATATATTTTTAAAAATGATAGTAGAACGCATTAGTTTAAAAGTACCAAATTGCTTAACATATTGATTGAAATAAGGTAGTAAGTAACAATACTATAACAATAGTTCTGTTATAAGCGGCCATAATATAGGTGATATAACACATGCCAACAATGTTATTTTTATACAGTTGCACTGGAACCTCAATTAAAATCAATTCAAAAGTTAGAATATAATAGAAACAATAGGATTAGGTGACATTGCAGGTCTCAGCTATTCGCTGAGCAATAACTTTATATCGTTCGCGTGGAAAAAATTCTAAAATAAAAACCCGCATAGTTTCCGTTCCCGTGGGATTTCCGGGATAAGAACTACCCTATGACCTTTCTTGGGTCTCAAACTATATTTGTACAAAATTTTATCCAAATCGGTTCAGCGGTTTAGCCGTGAAAGTGTAACAGACAGACAGAGTTACTTTCGCATTTATAATATTAGTATGGATTAATTCGAAACTGCTTTAATTTTATTTTTATTTATTTATTTTTCTACTTTTGAAACACTATAAGTATTTCAAAGTTAAGCACTTATTAATAATTAATTATAGTATTTCAGCGCTAAATAATTACATGAAAAGTACTTCTATAAAGTGCCATACATTTGCCTGTAATGCAATGAAAAATGACACTAATGATCACTTATTGGGATGGCTGTTATGTTACCACGTCAACACGTTTTATTAGTTCACTATCTTAGATGAAATCCCAGGTCAAGATGTTTAAAGATTGCTTTTCAATATGCTTGCTTTAGATTAAAACTTAAAATTAGACCAGAAATCGATCAAAAAACAAACGAATGTATTGAAATAATAAATCGAATATTTATTGACAACTAAAATTAAAAAAAATATTAAAAACATTTAACTTTTATTTCTATAGTTATTTGAATCTTATTGAATTGTAAACGTTCACAAGTTACTACACAACAACTAAAAAAGTATGGTCTGTCTGTCAGCTATGTACTTTCCCACAGACAAGATTTTAAACAGACCAAGAACAAAAGAACATACCTTATGAACACTACTATTGTATTCTAACACAATAATAAGTGTGTGGAAACCACACCGAACGTAGCACACATTGCCTCAGCCAAGCACAAACTAATTTTAAATACCAAATATTGGAAAACGAACGCAACGTTAAATAACAGTGGTTGGATGCTCATTGATATAGATTGTTACTAAGTCTACGTATTTTCTGGTTTATATATTTTTATTACTCAAAGCCAATTGGTTCTGTATATCGACGCATCTCAGTGTATGTACTGTGTAGTACTACCCCTGACGAAAAGGTATGCGCATAAGTGGTTTGTTTTAATTAATAAAAACAGGCAAGTATAAGTGTATATTTAATATCGATTGAAATAAAGTTTCGACCGTTTCGCCTATTAAAAAACATAGAACTAAATGGTGTATTCAGAAACAGTGGGTGTATTGCATGGTTTATTGTAAGTGATTTAGAGAAAACTGGGAGATTACATATTAAGTACTGTAACACCAACAAACGAAAATAATATTAAAACAGTACTACTATTAAAGCATTAATGTTATAGGCACTGAACGTTATATTCGATGACGTAATTATGGCTTCGCCTTTTACCACGCATAAAGATTTTCAAAGTGCCTCGTTTATGTCTCAGCTTTAAGACATATCCAAAATAAATCGAACGCTAGAATAATGTATGAATGAACTATTATGTTCATTACGTAAATGTCATAAGTAACATCAATCAGTATAAGTACTATACATTGCTAATGCGCCATTATAGTGACGTCATTGATACGCGTTTTGAACAAAGCGCTGTCATCACACTGACAAGTGATTATGTGGCGTAAGAATACGTGACATACTCATCGTTAATTAGACATAGGTCCAGGGCATTAACATGCTGCGAGATTATACTTCCAAGAAGTTAGTCGACCAATTTTTAAATCTTAATATTTTATTGTCCCTTTAAATGTGCTACTGCTTAAAGCTATTGATGTCCCATATGCTCTCCGTAAATAGTTTTAAAATGGACGACAGAATTCGTTAAAAAGGCCTTCTAAATAAAATCCTTCAACAAGGTACTGAGATTTACTGTTAATTTTTAATTCATTGCTTCTTACATGTACATTAAAAACGATCACACTTGTAAAGTATTTTTTGCTTTTTGTTTATAATTAAAAGTAAAAAGGCAATAAAAACGTTAAATCAATGCAGATCAGATTAAAAATTTATTTAAAAGGCCCTACGGCGGAGTCGTGTATATTTACGGAGTGAGAATATACAAAGTAAGTCGTCAAGTCGGGTCTCTTCCCTGTCTTTTATCACGACCACAATTAAAAATATTTTTGTTGGTTCGCGGCTATGAAGCCATAAACGTTATCTTTTGGAAAATCACTTATTATATTCTCACTCCATCTGTCCATTTTCAAAAAAGGCTCATATTATTAAACTGGTAGATTTGCTGGACTCATTATTGTCAATTTTTTCAACCATTCAATCATAACCTTAAATTTAAGTTTCTTAAGTTTTTTTGTACGGTGAAAAACCATTATTCCCAGATGTTGTTTCAATTAAGTGTTCAATTAAGTTTTAATTAAGGATACCGTTCACGAACTCTGTGTATTTTTACCATAAAAGTGAAGATAAACAAGACAAACGGTAAACGATGTTTGAACAGTTTTTATAAATACGCAGCAGTTTCTTGTTAATAATTTTTAAACTTTTGAGTGGTAACATGTTACAGAAGTCTAAATATTTTCTACTCTTTTTTTTAATACCTGGCAAAGAGTTATAGCTAGTTATACTCTAGCTATAACTTTGCCAGGTATTGAAAAAAGAAACCTTTAAAATTGATATATTCCTATTTTCGACTATTCAGACCTACCTGACGTAAATACTTGAAAAATGTATACACAAAAAACGGTTGCAAAATTAGCAAAACTTTTCAAGTAGGTTGTATGTATTAAACTACATATATTTATTATAAAGTAAGCTAAAAATTTACAAATGAGTTTGTTTCAAAATTCAAACCTATTTAGGTTATAATTTTAAGTTAAAAATATCCTTTATATTACCCACCAGTTTAATAAATTATGAGGTGAATAAACTTTTTCCTTTACGTTAGATGTTATTCATCATCACTCGTATGTTTGGCATAACGGTACGCGTCCACTAACCCTCAATGCAATATACGCAATTAATAAAGATAATACATATTATAATATTAATTAAATGCCCCTGCAATTCCTGATTTCCTTCCTAGGTCATTTTCAGAATAAATATGACTTTTTTGTATAAATATAGATTTTTAAAGTCACAAGAAAATACGAAGAATAATTTTAATGGTATTGCCAAAATTTTCGAAAAAAAAATACACGAAAATTAGATACGTTGAAGCAATCTTTGTTCTTTGTTTAATACAATTTAGGTTAACAGTTAAATTTCACTCTACTTTATTTGTATTTCCATTTAGAAAACGATATGTATAAGACATGACTGATTTGCTAAAAAAATGTATATATATTTAAACCTACATTAAAATATCTTGGAATTGAAATCAGATTTTGGCCATCAAAACTTAACTTTTAATTTGATGTTCATAAATATTAGCGTCCAGGTTAAAGTTATTATTGTAACTTATTTTGTGGGCTTATGGACGCGTACCTTTAAATATATTATGTCCTTGAATTTAATTAAATATAAAAAAGTGTATGTTGTGATTACGGATTATTTGGATGTTGGGTGTGATTATTGTAACTTCGTGTGTTCAGGGGGCTCGTCGATGCCCGGGAGATTTTATTAAAAGATTGATATGGACTGCTAATATTTATATATGGCTTTTCTTTCCCTTTAATTTAATAGTGATATTATTTTATCATATTTTCCAATATATGTCATTTGTATTTGTAAATTAAATATAAAATTTTGAATATTTGCTTTATTTTTTAAGATGAGGAACCTAAGAAATCCGTAAATTACGTGACACAAATTTTATGTATGGTTTATTCCCCGTGGTGTGACGTCACGTATTATTCAATTTTAATATATTCGAAATAAAAAGTAGTATCTTCACGCCCGTATCCCCGAAGGGGTAGGCAGAGGTACAACAAGAGCACCCACGATTAGCCGAAAATACTTGGTCCCACAAATGTGATGGGTGGCAAGCCTATCGCCAACCGGTCACTTTCCAATCCCGGGCGACTTTGTGTTTATCAGAAAACTGAAAAAACCCGTTTTTATATGTGCCCGACCCGGGAATCGAACCTGGGACCTCATGTGGTCAACGCCAACGCTGGACCATTAGACCACAGAGACGACTCAATATACTTAACATATACAAATAATTCAATTAAAATAATTTTTTCAAAGTTGCACTCAGACTTAAACCTATATTTTCAAGATTTTAGTTTACTTCGCTTTTTTATTGTTTTAAACATGTGACGTCACAATGTTTTTGACCCTTCCACCATGCCCCTTGTACACTCACATTTTATTAGCCCCCTCCCTCTTAACTTGCGACATAATTTATGAATGCCCCCTAAATAGTCAGTAGGTATAACTACAAGATTGCGTTAGGTTACCTTAAGTGAGCAATATCGCTTTTTAACTAAACATATATTTATTGTAAAATATTCCTTAAAATTCACCTACGTGAAGGTTTTTACTAGCGTCCTCCTGAACAAAATATGAAACCACAATACTGTTACGAATAATCTAGAAACATGTACAATTGAAACGCTGGAGAGATCTAGAAATAAAAGAAAGAGGTAGCTACTCTTATTGACAAACAAATAGTTGACCTGAGCTATACCATAATGGACTTTGTCGTATAGGACATAAGGTTGAAAGTAGCGTGTACTAGGATTTATAAGTCATAACTTGTAT
Source organism: Apodemia mormo (assembly GCA_036924255.1). Classification (NCBI taxonomy): domain Eukaryota; kingdom Metazoa; phylum Arthropoda; class Insecta; order Lepidoptera; family Riodinidae; genus Apodemia; species Apodemia mormo. Next base: position 20,111,317 of record JAUPFN010000018.1, read on the forward strand.
ACATTAAGAAGTGATTCATTGTTTCCCGATACATTTAGATTTTTCTGGATCCAGGTAGAACTTTATAAAGTCAAAAGGCTTGAGGCAAGTTAACGAAAAGGAAGTTGTCAAATACTCTCAGCGTCTTGAAAAATTTCCTACTCTACAAAAAGAAGGTTAACAAACATAGTTAAATAAAACGCACACAAACTTGTGATACCAACATTTCTTTATTTAATTGTACAGGCTTAGGAACTGCTGACGTTGACTTAATTTTAAACTCGGTATAGGAAGGTACCTGCAAGCAATAATGATTAAAGACATTTTGTACAGTTGATAGTGAATTTCCTACAACCAACACCGACAAGAAATGAATACAAAATTAAGCCGCGGTCTCGACAGCGGCGGCGACAGCACAAAAGCAGGATAATCAATTGCATAATTATTATGTTAAAATTGACTTGTACTGTTATACAAAACGTTTTTTATTTAGTTCTAGCACCGACTAGTTTCGCCTTTTACGGGATCTTCAGGGCTATGATAATAATAATAATAATATTCACGGGACAAATTACACTGACTGATCTAACCCCAAAGTTAGCAAATTATTTGCTTGTGTTATGGATGTTAGTCAACGATACTAATACATAGAAATACATATATAAATACTAGAATATATTTAATAAACACCCAAACCCAGAAATACAAACATTTATGCTCATCACATAAATGCTTGTCTCCGTCGGGAATCGAACCCGAGCCCCGCCGATTGCGTAGTCAGGGTCGCTAACTACTCGACCAACGAGGCGGTCAAATGATACTATAAATAAGCCGTAAAATGCGAAACCGTTGAGCGATATAAATATAAACTAAACAAAAAATGTTTTATGAAACAGTATAAGTGTACTTTAATATAAAAAGAAATAGAATTTTACCAAAGTGCTGAGGACAAAAAATATTATGCGTTCCAACTAAGAATAGGATCGCGCTTGTTATCAACTTTATACCACAAGTGTGAAATTAGTAATGTCGGCAAAAAAATATTTCTTCAAAAAATATTGCTGATTTATTGAAAAACAAATAACGTTTTAATAATATTATTTTCATCAATAAAAAATAGTAAAAAGCATCAGTCTAGCTATTCACCTATATATTTTATAAAGATGTGTCATTTACACCACCTACAACTCAAAAACGACGGGGCCAATTTTGTTGCGATTTTTGTGGGTTTGGGTTGTCTTTGTCCAGAATAGGCTAAAAAGTATTAAAATATAATATTCATCAATAAAAAACAGTAAAATATATTAGTCTAACCGTTCATCTAAATATACGTATATATAAAAGCAGTGTTAGTATTTTACACCTTATTTTAATACATGGTTACATAATCTGACGGGAATCTAAATAAAAAATATACAATTAGAATGAAATTATTTTTTTTAAAAGTATTTCTTTGTTAGAATTTTTTTGCACACCTTACTCATCACTTACGAAGTTTTTGCAAAATGCGGAGCAATATGTCATCCTGACAGTCTTATTCTTATTTGGAACGCATAGTATAAAATATATCAAATGCATAGATTTAATAGAATTGATCTCAGAGGCCAGTATGAACATAATGTTTTCCCCGTGTTAGTCTCGGGCTCCTTTGAAGAATAGGCCAACTGCCGTTCTGCCAGTACAAATCACTACCATCGTGGCTACTAGGTCTCGCCCGGGTCTGGTACCACCGCCTTACTTATTCCTGCCGCAATAGGGTCAGCGCTTGTCATTGTCGTATTCCGGTTTGGAGGGTAAGTTAGCCAGTAAACTTATGCATGTGGCATTAGACCTCGCCACAAGATAGCAACGAACCATTAACATCTTTGGTGTCTATAGGCGATAGTTGACTCTCTCCATTAGGAGACACATCTGCTTGTTTGCTATCTTATAAAAAAAATGTTGTATTCTAACACAGTGAGCTAAAAAACCCCTTTAGATATTATCTAAGAGTACCTCTCGTTTTTTAGGACTCCTAGATACAATAGTTAGTCTATTCAGATCAGATCAATACGTTCTAAGTCGGGAAAAATCTCAGTAGCAACCAGGAGTATGGTGGCAGCATATACAATAAGTCAGGCGTTTTTGGGAATTCAGATCAGCTTATCTAACCCGCGAAAAAACCGGCGTCATTAGATTTACTTTATGCTTTATTTCCACAGATTTGTACAAATCTAATATATTCCGCTACATATAGCGGTATCCAGGTGAAATCAGAAATACTTTATTCAATAAAACTTTTTACAAGTTATTTTGACAGGTGATAGACTTCTGCAATGTCTCGCTCGGGTTTTGTACCACCGCCCTTTACTTGCCGTCAGTTGTAGATTCTGCAATATTAGAAGGGTAAGGTAGGCGATAAACTTAACATTTGGCATCATATCTCCACCACACAGATACAGTTTTGGTGTCTATGAGCGACTGTGTTTTATTTTTACGTTAGGAGAGATGTTGCCTTGTGTCCTACCTTTAGTATAATAAAACCCGTAGCATTTGGTAGGTTCTTACAGGACATTTCTAAATTAAAATAAAACAAAATGTTGCAAAAATGGCATGTTTAATATGATTGTTAGTATAAAACAACACGAAAAGCGAAGCACTTATAAAACTATAAAAAACAATATTTTTATAAACAATTGCATTAATAAAACACGTTAATCTCAAAGCTTGTAGATGAAAACATTTAAACAGAAAAAATATTTCTATAGATATACAGGTAAATTAGTAAAATATTGTATATATTGAAGGACAATATGGTTATTGTTCAAAAGTAAACAATAAAAACATAATATAGTAAATTTCGCTTAACTACATATTAAAAAAAATATGGTCATCGCACATACTAACGAGTCTAGTCGCGAGTTCGGTATGTGATATACCAATGAACTATGAACTATCGTCGTCCGCGGGTGTCCGTATTAACCATTTTTATTGGATAATGAGGTCAGAATTTAAGTAGCTATATATATATATATATATATATATATATATATATATATATATATATAATCTGTACTGTATGTGTATCTGTACTGTATAATCTGTAAATAATATATATATATATATATATATATATATATATATATATATATATATATATATATATATATAATCTGTACTAAAATCGACTACTGAACTCCCACTTTCAGTATGTACCTTTTACCAACTTTTATAAGTTCACTTGTCGAAGTACTGGGACGGGATATTATACTTATAACTGCATACTTATATGTATAACTTAATAACTTCGTATAGGAAGATAGCCAAAACATTTCTCTGTTGAAAGTAATTATGTTATCAAGGAAGGATCCAGTGGGGGGTCATTGAAGTCATGACCCCCCCCCCCAGGCAGGGATCTAAGTATGGATTTCTTAGGATTAGATAATAATAATTAGAGCCTATCTTCAATGAAACTTAAATATGTGAACCTCCTGATCCGAAACCTGGATCCATCCTTATATGCAATGAGTAATAACATATTACTATTCACAATGATATTCATGGTAATGGAAACACCTAACTTATTCTTCCTAATATTCTAAATGCCAATTTCTGCTCGTGGCATACCATGCTTCTACTGACGAACATCTGTATGGAACTGAAATGTCTGTCATAATGTGACAGAAATGTGTCACACATTTTTTGACGTATACAACAGATCGTTATTTACTATTTGACAAAACAAGAATATGTATTTTCGCTGTCATATCGATAATTGTGCAAAAACTGTCTTTTTTTAAACTTAGTATATAAAGATGGAATCGATATTAACACGATACTTTCGCCGCGGTACGATCGTATCGCCTTGGGGCTAATACCTCTTAAGGTATGATTAAATTATGGGAGGTGTAATTAATTAAAATTAGATAAAAGTTTCCAAATACACCAAAGGATATAATCATTTCTTACACTTTTTCAAAGTTGTACATATTAGTATGCAGGCACATATTATAATATAACACAAAATATTAACAAGTTATAGGAATGAAATTAAGTACATAATGGTAAATTACAATTAAACTTATGTGCTAGGACATCCATAATCAATTAATTACCCTATCAAATGTGAAATTTACTTATCGTAAATTACACTTTTGATAGATAAATGAATTGACCCTGCAATTATAATGATACATAAACAACCAAGCAGAAATCACAAAATCATCAAAGAAAACATTAAAACAAAAATTTTAATCACAAAAATGAAGATGAAATTAACCACAAGAAAATGAATGAATCACAGAAATAAGGCTACTCTTGCAGTGGCACTAGTTTAAAGGCTCCTATGGTGTTTCCCCACCATAAGTTATTATAAAAGATTTGAATGCCTAAGCATTGGTTGTCATAGCGACTGCTGTACGTGTTACCATACGCAGGCTACGCTAAAAAACGATAGCCTGAACGACTCCTTAAAGTTTTCTCTATGCGTAACCACAAGGTTTTCTAAATATTTCTTTTTACTAAAAATCAGCCCATGGTCGAAATTCGACCATAGATTAAACAATAATATTTCTTCTAAGTGTGACAACACACTTTAGTCGTATATGGTATACATGTGTGTATATTATCATATATGTGTATATATTATCCTTAAAATAATAAAAGGGATGAGAAAAAATATTAAAAAAATGTTTTTTTTTTCATTTTTTATCTATGTTAGTACAAAGAATGGCTTTATATCTAGTTGCTATCATAAATAACATAAAAAAAACTTAAGGAACGTAACAAGCCATTGCGAAACTTAAGAACGACTAAAACTTTTTTTAAGTAAAACATCTGTACAAAAAAAATCAAAAAGTTTACAATCGACTACTTCGATACAAGAAGAGCCAAGGCTCTAGGTTACTTCATTACTAGGGGAAGTTTTTTTACTAACGCATTCCGTTATCACTTTTAAATAACAGTAGGTAGCTTATATTTAAAAAAAGGCAATATTTGAAAATCAAAAGTTTAAACTTTAATCAGAAAAACTTTTCGTGTGGGGGATCCATAGAGACGTACCACGAGCGAGTTAAGCGAGTCCACTCGATACATGAGTAGATATTGTTAATGATGTAGGAGACAATGCCCTGTATTGTAGGACCAACGAAAAAGATGAGATTGTGCAAATGACAATATGCTGTGAAAACCGCTCGGCTGACTACGATCACTTACAATTTAGAACGCAGGTCGGACGCCCCAGCGGCTAATTGTCAGGATGGCTCCTCAAATCTGAAACAAAAGTTATTTGATTGCTTTTTTTTATATATCATAACATAGCAAACAAGCAGATGGGTCTCCTGATAGAAAGATTCAACCATCGCCTATGGACACCAAAAATGTTAATGGTGCATTGCTATTTTGTGGCTAGGTCTAATGCCATATGCATAAGTTTACCGGCTACCTTACCCTCCAAACTGGAACATGACAGTGGCAAGCACTGACGCTAATGTAGCAGGAATAGGTAAGGCGGTGGTACCAGACCCAAGCGAGACAATGCAGAACTATACCACCTAGTAGTCACGATGGTAGTGACTCGCATAGGCAATCGGTCGCCTTTTACGACCTGCCTGGCAGAACGGCAATTGGTCTAGGTCTTTATTTGGCGTAATTCTCAGACTCATAAAACTGGATATTCCGAAACTTGCAAGGCTGGCGAGAAAAAGATCCGATACAGCTATCCTTAATAATAGATCGACAAATGAAAAAATTACCACACATCGTCAATACTTTAAACTAAACAGAATCGATAATTACCATGGAACACAAAAAACAAGCAGAAGTGAGAAGTACAAACATTTGTATCGGGACCGCGATCGCTAAACTCACACATAAAATAAGCATTATTGCATACTAGCTGTTGCCCGCGACTTCGTTCGCGCGGACTTCGTTTACTCCACACAGCTCCTCCCCCGTAGGTGATAGCGTGATAATATGTAGCCTATATGTTGAGCCGACCTGTAGTTAATATTCATGCAAAATTTGAAGTAAATCCATGCAGTACTTTTTGAGTTAACCCCGGACATACATTGACTTTTATACGATTTTATTATATGTAATAGATAAACTACTAATGCAAACATTGTTTCATTGGTCGTTTTCATTTTAAACAATCATAATCGAAAACACACAAACAGAACATTTAAAAATATACCAAAGTGCGTTACATTGAATTTCATTTTGCTACAAAAAAAAGAGTATTTACGTCTTTTTGTAGTCTATTCAAAATAGACTTATCTATTTTACAATAGTGAAACTATAATCATAATAGTTTCGCTATTCTACAATAGATGGCAGTATTGATTTTCCCGTATTTTTCAGTTTGTTATATTTGAGTAGAGAACTTTCTAGAACGATATCTTTCTAAAAAAAATTAGGTCAACCTAAAATGAACTTTATATGTAAGACGTGCGGCTGATTTTAGCTTGACTTTTTATTATATCATTAAAGATTATATTAAATCAGGAATTTTATTAAAATAAAATGAAAATTGTACTTTCGGATGATATGGAATATCTCTATTTTTAATCATCTGTATTCTACTATCATTTCTGCACAATATGGCATAATTCAGTGTGTAATAGATTTTCGCACGACGACTATCTCCTAAAGATATGTTAAATATCACTAAGGCAATTTAGAGTAACAGCGCATAATAGTGGTGCACGCGGCACGCCCACTTTTCACTTCCACTTGTTTTCTTTGTTTCATGATAATTACACTTGTTACACTTTCAGTGTTAGTCCGGGATTATTTGAAGACGACCAACTGCCGTTCTGCCAGGCACGTTGTAAAAGGAGACCGATTGGCTATGCGTATCACTATCGTCTTCTAGGTAGTAGAGTTCCGCAACGTCTCGCCCGGATATTTGGTACCACCGCCTTACCTACTCCGGCCGTAATAGTGTCAATAATTATCATAGACGTGTTCCGGTTTAGAGGGTAGCCAATATAATGTAAAAAATGTTCTTAAATTCTGACCTAACCAATTCACTCGCGCACGACGACATTTCATTGTTATAAACAGCGGTTTACTCAGTACACCGCTATCGCTAGCGCGGTGACCATACTTTTACAAATTTCTACACTGATTTAGTTGAGATTTACTATATGGTTAAGCAATATTCTCATATTTTTTTATATCATAGGATAGCAAATAAGCAGATGGGTCTCCTAGAATAGTCCCGAATAGACACCAAAGATGTTAATGGTGCATTGCTATCTTGTGACGAAGTGTTATACCACATGCATTAGTTTATCGGCTACCTACCGTCCAAAGCGGAACACTACAGTGACAACCAGACGCTACTGCGGCAGGAACAGATAAGGCGGTGGTAACTCTGCCATTTTTTTTTCATTTACCATTAACTATCGTGTCCTACAATATTATGTATAATCTTTTACTAGTTAATCTGTATATATACAATCTATTTACACCCATTTAAGATTTTCGAAACCATTGCCAAAAAGAAGAAGAATCGAATCACTAATCTCTAGCCTGATGGAACTAGGGGTATGTAAAATGGGGTAGAAATTAATTCTTCTTTACTTACCTCATATTCATAGCGTTAGAATTTCCAGGTTCAAGCTTATAACCAAGACTCTCATAGAATTGTACCAGCTTATCCTTGCAATCCAGAGACATCTTGTAGCAACCGAGCTCCTGAGCCAACAGGGATACTGTTACTACAATCCTGAAATTGACGGAAAATTGATAGTATGTATTTGCAAAATCCAAAATCAAGGCAGACGAGAGTTGAGTGAATTAAACGTCAATAGGCTTTCAGTTCACCACGATTCACCAATTTGTTGGTTGATAGAGATCCCCTTCCCCATCACCGTATATTTAATAAAACATTAGATAAAACATAAGATACGAATAATTATGTTAACACATCATAACCATACCCTGGATCACCCCGAGATGTTTCTACATAGAAAAATAAATAAATAACACTTAGCCTAAGCAGAGTTCCACCCAGAACTTTCGATTTCAAGGTGAAAATTTGAACACAATCTAAATTTAATTCAAAACCGCAACTCAAATTTGAAAGATGGCAATATTTTTCGCAGGATAATAGAACGCAATATTTCGAAGTGTGTTAAAATAATTGCATGGCATAGCTTCAAGGTGAGTTCATATCGATAAAGGAACTTTCAAAGAATAAAAAAATAAATACCTTTAAAAAAAGTTAAAAAAAAAGAATTGTAATTTACAAACCGCCGTAGAGTTAGGGGCGCACATCTTACTCCTTTTGTCTCAAGGCGTTTTTAGAAGCAATTTTAATTCTAAACGTTTGCTATTTTAAATTAGTACATATTAAATTAGGTTGATCTTGCAAAATTCAGAGAATGCAATGGTCCAAGTTCAAGAAAAAATCCTAAATTTATTGAAACGACACAAATTTAATTTTTCAAAGGCTGTATTTTTTTAACGAAATGATTTTCAACTTTCGGTATTCAATGCGGTTTTTGAGCTCTAAAAATATGCCTTGGGTACAAAATTTATTGAATCAAAACTCTCAGTAATTTTTTTTAAATAATTTATTGAATCAAAATAACACGATTTTTAAGGTTTTTCAAATATAACTCTCGAACAATTCGACTGATTTTGATATTTGCGGTAGTTTTTCTAAAAGTTATTTAAAAAAGTATTTTTTCGGCAACTTTGTTTCGCGGGGTTTTAATAAAATTTGACAAAATCTACGAGGCCGAATGCATGAATTCCATATTACATAGGTACATACATGTCGTAAGCTGTCAACCAACAAAGGTGACATTATATTATGTAAACGTAAGTCAGTTTGTTCAACTTATTGTAATCCAAAATCTTTTGTGGGTAGAATTTGAATCAACATTAGCAAAGAAGTATTTCGCCACGTCGAGCCTGTCGTCACTAGCTCAGCGGGAGAGCATCGCGGCTTTAGGGAGATGGTCGCAGGTTCAATCCCTGCGTGTCGATATATTTTTTTGATGTTTTTTTCAGTTTTCCAAAGCACAGGGCGAGTGCTATACACAAAAATAACATTTCGATTTATTAACAGACCTCAAAAAAAGGAGTACATTCCCCAACTTTATTTTATTTTTTTCTTGTTTTTTGAGAGTATATTTCTCAGATAGTACCATATAAATTAGCAGAAGATCTAATATATGGATCCAGATATACGGAGACTGAAGATCAGACGTTGCTATTTTACTGCATTAAAATTATATTTATTTTCGCGATACTTACAACTTCCCCAGTTGTTTTCCTCTGTAAGTGTCGTTAACTACCACATCTTCTAACCGACCACGCTGAAAATTTAATATAAATAAATTAAATAACTTAATAAATAAAAAACAAATACCGACCAAACCGCGAAGGCCGAGGCAGAGGTGCCAAGAGTTGACCCGTGACATGTCTATTAAGAGATTTTAAATCCATGAAGTTATAGATGGTCATTCTATCCGCAAATCAGACATAAATTCAGTCCTAGGCAAGTTATATATTTAAAACATTTTTTATGTCATATGATAGCAAACCAGCTGATGGGTTTTAAAAGAGTAGATTCTTTTTTATGGGTTTTAAAAGAGAATAACATCACCTACACCCAAGATGTTAATGCTGCATTGCTAATTGCTATCTATGTGGCGAGATGGTAATGCACATGCTTAAAATACTGGATACCTTGCCCTCTGTACTACGTCCCGACAATCGCAAGAATCGACGCTATTGCGGCAGGAATACCTACGGCTGTGGTACCAAAACGGGCCAGACATTGCGAAACCTAGTAGTAATCGCGATGGGACGGACCATGAGGCTGTATTATATCTGGAGGCCACACTTCTAATACCTACTTGAAACCAAATTTCAAATACTGCTGTCATCTTCTGAGGTCTAACCCTCTCTTTCTAACATAGCTGTATAAATAGAGATGAGGAGACCTCATAGAAAGAGATGTAACGTAAATATTTGTTTCAATTGATTAATACGAGTGCTAACTCCACTTGTGACTTATTCTTCAAAGGGGACTTGGACCAACACAGGATAAATACATGAGGGAGAGGCGAGGAATTATTATTAACTCTTCTTTTGCGGGCGACATATCGGACACTGTTTATCCTAAGTGGGCTGAGCAGTGAGCATTTATCGATGTTCAGACCATTTGGGGACTCCATAAATGCTCACTGATAGCAAGGATATATTGTCTTATGTTTTTTTAAGTCTACAAACCAGCAAAACCTGTGGTCAAACTTGAAAAACAGGACAAATTTAAGTTTTAATTATTATAATAAAATATTGCATAAAACCTACCAAGGAACAGTTGTGTATAAATTTCTGCTCGACAGTGAGAGTTGCCGCGCCAATAATTTTAGAAAGGCGTTTATCCTCTATTACTGTTACATAGTAACCACCAGAACTTTTCATTTGTGTAAATCTCTCTGAAATGCAAAAAAAACTATCAATAAATATTTTTAATAATAATAAACATTGCTGGACAAATTACACAAATTGATCTAACCCCAAAATAAGCAAATTATTTGCTTGGATTATGGGTGTTAGTCAACGATTCTAATACATAAAAATACATGTATACATATATATAATAAACACCCAAACCTAGAAATATAAACATATATACTCATCACACAAATGTTTGTCCCTATTAGAAATCGAATCCAAGCCCCCTCGATTCGTAGTTAGGTTTGCTAACCACTCGACCTACGGGGCGGTCGAAATCATACCTCTTTTTAACTGACTCCCCGAAAAGGAGGATGTTCTCAATTTGATTGTATTTTTCCACCGACGTAAAAACGGAGATTATCAATTTTACATTTATGTATATAACTAGCTGTTGCCCACGACTTCGTTTACTCCGCACAGCTTCTCCCCGTAGGTGACAGCGTGATAATATGTAGCCTATATGTTGACCCGACCCGTTAGTAATATTCATGCAAAATTTGAAGTAAATCCGTGCTGTACTTTTTGAGTTTACCCCGGACATACATACAGACAAACAGACAAAATTCTAAAAACTATGTTTTTGGCTTCGATATCGATTGCAGATCACGCCCCAAGTATTCTTTTAAAAAAAAATTCAATGTACAGTTTTGACTTTCCTACGATTTTATTATATGTATAGATATTGTTTGAATTGGATAACATTTGAGTATCGTGATCTATTTAGGCGTTCAAGCACGTGCACTAAACGTAAGTGTATGTATGTTATGTTTGTTCACGAGTTTCTCGAGAACTAAAATTCATATCCAGATAATCCTTTTTGATTTAAATCGGGTATATTCCAACTTAGGGGACAGTCCAAGTTTCATCCAAATCGCTTCAGTAGTTTTTGAAATATGATTGTAGTGGTAATTTGAAGTTGTTTTAATTTTTTAATTACTACCTATTATTATTTTGCTACCCCAGAACTCGGTCATTTACTGACTTAAAAAATATTTTTTGTTTGACAGGGGATATTTTCTATTTGGTCCCATATAAATTTTATGAAATTAAATGAAATTCTGATTCAGGGTTTCTGAGATACAAGAGATTGGAAGTCGGTTTTCGTAGTTTTACTTCATTTAAATTATGTGTACCAAAAAAATACAAACAAATACAAAAACATGTGTGTGTATAACGTACGACTGGAGTTCACTCCTTAAAAACTAGTATTGTGTAGATTATGTAAAAATAGGATAAATGAAATCATCTTTAAAAATAATCAAAGCATAATACGTGTATACTCAATTCTTAATAATTTATTGCTTAATATGTTACAATTATTACATTTGGTGTTACTATAATTATAATATCCCTGGCGCCCACTGCGCCAGCACCACCCTGCACCATAGGTTAAGCCGCCCCTGAACATATACACCCTATAAGGGTATTACAATGTAGGACTGGACGAATCTATTTTATGATAGAGTTATGTGGTTGTTGTTAAAGAAATCGTTTATGGTGTAATAACTATATAAATATGTACTCATATTATTTATATCATATATAAGCTATTTCATATAACTAGTAAGCTAAGTATACATTTATATCCACACAGTACACACACGTTATGTATCGAAGTAAAAGGTGCGCAAAATACGTTGCGCAAAGGAACGTAAGGCCTCGCTTTTAGATAACGCTCTATTTTACCCCTCATAAAATTCCAATAACGCGACCTAAATATGAAAATCGTTTCTTAAGGTTAATCGTTTTTCCTCGTGTTGGTCCCGGGCTCCTTTGAAGAATAGGCCAACTGCCGTTCTGCTAAGCAGGTCGTAAAAGACGACCGATTAGCTATACGAGTCACTAACATCGTGGCTACACGGTGGTAGAGTTCTGCATTGTCTCGCCCAGATCTGGTACCACCGCCTTACCTATTCCTGCCGCAATAGCATCAGTGCTTGCCACTGTCGTGTTCCGGTTTGGAGGGTATGGTAGACGATAAACGTATCCATGTGGCATAGATAAGATCTCGCCACAAGATAGCAACGCACCATTAACACCTTTGGTGTCTATAGGCGATGGTTGAATCTTTCCATCAGGAGACCCATCTGTTTGTTTGCTATCTTGTAATATAAAAAAGGAGTAAACTACAATAAACTCAAAAAACGTCAAATTATAAAGTTACAATATGGCGTCTTATCACTGTTAGCGAAATCTATCAGAGAGCCAGCTGGCTGCTGGGTAAGTACATCACACAAAAAAAAGAAAAAGCAAGTACATAATACTAACTATATTTTCAAATGACTTCCCAAAAAAGAGGAGGTTCTCAATTTGGCAGTATTTTTTTGTTAATTTCTTACTAGCTGCAGCGTGCAGCCCGTTGTATTATAAACATTCTTGGTGAATCTCATTTTTTTTTTTAAATAAATATAAAAAGTAGCTTAAGTGCTATTCCAGAACATCATCTACCTGTATGCTTAATTTCATCCAAATCCGTTTCAATATACTGCTCATTAATAAGTATATGATTTGTTATGTAACATTTGGTGATATTAATAGTCCCCATTATAACTAGTTATTGAAGTTATTTACATAAAAGTTGAAATATTATTAATGCCACAGATAAATACTGGTTTAAGTTGTGCAAAAGAATGTAGATTGTCAATTGGCAATGACCGAACTGGTTCCATGACCTTGTTAAATAGTCTTGGTACGACATTTATAAAAATAATTTCTTCCTGGTTAGTTAAACACATATTACAATATACCATATTCTGCAGGTGGAAGTTGTAATTATAAAATGTATTTTCTTTAATGTACCAGCATTTTTAAGTAGAAACCATTTCACATCTATAGGTACATATAAATACATTTTATATAGAACTGTATAATACAGTGTAAACTCATATACCTTTTATGTCATAAAATAGCAAACAAGCACAACTTTCCTTCCTTGCTTCCTTCCCCACCTTACTCCTTCTTCCCCCTCCTCCTCTTTCACCCCTATCCCCCGTTTTCTCAAAATTTTCGCTCTTTCTCCCATTTTTCTCCTTTCCTACCTGTTTTACAATCTTTCCCCCTTCTTCCTCCTCTTTCCCCCTCCTATTTATCTTCCCCTCCCACTCTCCCTGCTCACTTTCTTTTTCCTGATGGAAAAAGAAACCATCGTCTATAAACACCAAAGATGTTAATGGTGCATTGTAATGCCACTTGAATAAGTCTACCAACTACCGGTAACCTTACCCTCCAAACCGGAACACGACAAGCATTAAAGCTGTTGCGGCAGGAATAGGTAACGCGATATTACCATATACCCGGGCAAAGCAGTTTTCGGTCAGCAGTTATTCTATAAGTTAATATCCATTTTCTATATTGATAAAATACCTCCAAGATAAGTTTGCAGAGATTGTGATATTATATGGTACTTGATTCTCTTTGCCTATGTATGCATACAAATTCTTTTTACATCAAATTAAATCCTTTTTTTATTTTAAACTAATTTTTATAAGCACTTTCAAAGGCTCATCAACAATTTCATTGCTACTACTGGATTAGTAATGTAGACGATATGATATCTACATGTTGAGAAAATTCACCTGAATTACATGAATTAGATATACCGAGTTTTGTGATTGAATTCTGTAATACTGGCAGTGTGTCATTTTATATTTACCTATAAATATTGTAAATTATTCTATAATCTGTTGTTCTAAGTACAATTTTTCTCAAACATTTTTAATTCGGTTGAAGACGCAAAAATATTTTAGTTCAAATTGAAATTATATCCATGCGTTTCCTTTTTTGTGTCGGAAATAAATGAAATTTCGATTTTCTTTTATTGTTTTTATTACGTAAAACGAATATATTATCGCTTCTGAACAGCTTCGGAAAATTTGGCCAGACCTTTAAAGTGACCCCGTATAATCGAGTATACAGGGTTATAAAAACCCCATAAAAATGAGTGATCAATGAATGCACAGCTCCAATAGCTGTGTACCATTCTTCTTCCTCTTGGACCAAAGTAGTCTATGCAAATTGCAGGCTACAGTTATCACTAAATAGTAAAAAACAAAGTCGCTTCCTCTGCCTGTCCCTATGTCCCTATGTATGCTTAAATCTTTAAAACTACGCAACGGATTTTGATGCGGTTTTTTTTAATAGATAGATTGATTTTTGAGTAAGGTTTTAGTATATAAACCTCTCCGATATTCCTACGGGAACAAAAACTACGCGGGTGAAACCGCGGGCAGGTCGCTAGTTATTTTATATAACAATCTAATCTAAACATAATATCTAATCAGTGCCACTAATGTAATAAATATAAATCTTTTATAAAAGCAAGATAAAGTAATCTTTGAGCACATCAAATCAACAATCAAAGACAAATTTATTCCAGTACAAAGCATATAAATATTACCTTTAATAATGCTGTAACAATTTTGTTACAGCATTATTAAAGATAATATTTACATGTTGCAATCAATAATTACTATCATAAATAATATTTGTATCACTGTTAAATTCTGATTCTAACTGACACTGATTAAATGGATACGCCTTTCAATACAATTTCTTAGTTTGTCAGTGTAGCTTGCATTTACACACAGAAAATAGAATTACAGAATTTTCCTACTTACGGATGAAATAAAATCACTTCAAAGATAATTTTTAAACCTTGTCAACTCATTCAGTAGGATAAAACAGTACAACATAGTTTATTTTTATTTTTTCACAATATAATATAACCTATAAATGTATGACATTTTTGGTAGTAATTGGAGCGTTTGCTCATATGCACGACGACACGTTTCCTTCCCAATGGCATGTGTCAGTATTCATGTAGTCTGTGATGCCAACATTATAACTGGGTAAATGCCATTAAAATTTTGCATTTTTCAAAAATTAATTTTAACATTCATAATTTGTAATATATTTCCTCCCGTTATTGCTTGCCCTGCAAGATAGTTACTTTCAGAATTACTCGACTTCCATTCCGAGACCTGACTTGTCCTGTCTATGAAAGGCATATGCATTAGTGGAAGCCACTATTATGTTCTAGAGATAACATACACTTTTCTTTATACACTTTATTTCAGTGCTAGTTGTTCCCCGTTATTTAGTCCATAAATTTTTAAAATATAAGTAGCCTAAGTTACACCTTATTACTGTGGTTTAAAAGACAGTCCCATGGTTTTACTTGCACAGTTCCTGTTAGCTTGGAATTTCCGGGATATCCTATGTCCTTTCTTGGGTCCCAAACTATCTTTGTACCAAATTGCATTCAAAGCGGTTCAGTGGCTTAGGTGTGAAGAAGACCGATGAAACTAAACGAATAAAATATGTAAATTATTGACCTTGCAGGCCATCCCTGAAATTTCCCGTTAAATTACATTTTAAGCTCAAAAGAGTAAAAACTATAAGCATAGATTTTTTCAATTCAAAGATCTATTTTATTAAAAATGGCAATATATTGATTTTTGATAAGCGGAAATGCAATGTATATTCCTATATATTTAGGAAACGATGATCGATTTTGATCTTTCAAATGCCACTCAACTCAATTTTTGAGATCTAAAATATTGCATTAGCTAAATAATCGATAGGTGTCAAAAAACATTTTTTTTTTGAAAAATTTTCGTCATTGATAAATCCATGGAACATAGAACAAGTGGAAGTGAAGAGTGGGCGTGCCGCGTGCGTCACTATTATGCGCTGTTACTCTAAATTGACTTAGTGATACTTACCATATCATTAGGAGATATTCGTCGTGCACTACACTGAATTATGCCGTATTGTGCCATCCTTGAATGCAGAAACGATAGTAGAATACAGATGTTTAAAAATGGAGATATTTCATATCATCCGAAAGTACAATTTTCATTTTATTTTAATTAAATTCCTGATTTAATATAATCTCTAATGATATAATAGAAAGTCAAGCTAAAATCAGCCGTACACCTTACATATAAAGATCATTTTAGGTTGACCTAATTTTTCTAGAAAGATATACGTAATGACAGTCATTACGTATATCGTTCTAGAAAGTTCTCTACTCAAATATGATCAACTGAAAACTACGGAAAAATCAATACTGCCATCTATTGTAGAATAGCGAAACTATTAAGATCTTAAGTTTCACTATTGTACAAATAGATGAGTCTATTTTGAATAGACTACAAAAGGACGTAAATACTCTTTTTTTTGCAGCAAAATAAAATTTATTGTAACGCAGTTTGGTATATTTTTAAATGTTCTGTTTGTGTGTTTCGGACTATTCTTGTTTAAAATGAAAACGACCAATGAAACAATGTTTGCATTAGTAGTTTATATGCAATAATGCTTATTTTATGTATGAGTATGGCGATCGCGGTCCTGATACAAATGTTTGTACTTGCCAATTCCGCTTGTTCTATGTTCCATGGATAAATCCCAAACAAATTGGTCGATTTTAATCCAATTAAGGGTATTTGATGCAGTTTTAGAAAATATGACAAGATTTTTAAGTCAATTGGTGCTTAATACACCTGTAAGTTATTTCAAAAATATTAAGTAAATTTACTCAAAAAAACATAATTTTAATATTTGAAAAGCTTTAACTTTTAAAAATTATATTCGATTTTAATTTTTGAAATGGCATTCGATGTAGTTTTTATAGTACTAAAATATCATAGAATACAAAAACCAGAAAATGAAAAAGGTATATAAAAACAACAGTTTTTATAAATTTTTCTTAAACGATTACTCTTAAACAGATAAACCGATTTTGATGCAATTTTTGCATTTTTTGTGAAATAGAGCTGAGTAGTTTCTGTAATCAATCTATACATAAATCTGGAAGTTATATTAAAAGAATACTGTTTCACCAAAAACCTTTTTGGGGTTTATTCAAAACTAGCTGTACCCGCGACTTCGTTCGCGTGGAAAAAATTCTAAAATAAAAACCCGCATAGTTCCCGTTCCCGTGGGATTTCCGGGATAAGAACTATCCTATGTCCTTTCTTGGATTTCAAACTATATTTGTACCAAATTTTATCCAAATCGGTTCAGTGGTTTGGCCGTGAAAGCGTAACAGACAGACAGACAGACAGACAGACAGACAGAGTTACTTTCGCATTTATAATATTAGTATGGATTTCTCAAAATCTTCTGGGCCAACTTGGTTCAAATTTTCAGGAAGTCTAATTGAGTGGGACCCAATCGAATGCTATCCGCGTTTCGATCAGTTTAGCCATTCAAAAGTTATGAGATGTTTACATACACACTACTGCACTTAATGTTAGTAATAATGCACTTAATGCTAGTAGTAAGCAAATATTGAAAGTTTTGTATGATATAACAACAAATTAGTTCGTTTGAAATTATTTTATTTTCATTTTTAAGTAAATACAGTTATTTTTTATTACTTTAAATTTATAAGTGAAAGATGTGTATAAAATTAAACTAATAATGTTAACGGCACTGTGTATATGTATTTCTATGTATTAGTATCATTGACTGAAACCCTTAACACAAGCAAATTTGCAGTGTAAGGTAGTTGGTAAACTTATGCATGGCATTAAGACCTCCCCGCAAGGATAGCAATCAGTGTCAGCAGACATATAATAATTATTGTATGCATACCATAATTTAATGTATTTTTCGACCCTCAATCTTAAGCGTACAATCTTGACAAAAAGTACAATAATTTCTAATGATAGCAATTTTCTATTTAAAAAAAATATAAAACTATTTTCTTAAACATAATATATTATCCTGGCATGAACGCTGGGTAAATGTTTCCTGATAACAATCGCTCTCTGACTCTTCAACTTCATCGTTTACTTACATTTACACATACATTTACAATAAATAATGTCTTAAAATAGAAATTAAATATAATGTTATTAGTGTACAATAACTTTCTTAAAAGTACAATAATTTTACGATTCTGGCTCAATAACAATTTATCACGGATCGTGAACGATTAATATTATGGTATGGTAATAAAGTCTTTGTGTATGTAAAATATTTAAGTTTTATAAAAGTATAATGTAAAAAGTTAATGTGAAAGAAGCCCTGATATATAGGCGATACCGGTTGGCTGTAAACTTAAAAGTGATTGTGTAATAAATAGGTTTAAATTAACTTCGCCACGTTGGCGTTTCTTAGACTGGCAGCCGCCAAAAGGCCAGCACAAGCGACGGCAAGGTGCCGGTCCTAAGCCCGGATAAAGAAGGAGGGCCCAGGAACACATTGTAATCGCAAGATTGCAATGTGTACCACAAATGGGGAGAGGAGGAGAGAAAGAAGGAGAGCTAAAGCTGCTTTCGGGCAGTCTTTTGCGGTGCGGCAGGCTGGCTCGGATGGCGGGCCTGCTGTGGGTGGCGTTGCGGTGAAAACCGTAACCCCCCTAGTGGTGAAAGCTGGCCCCAGTGGTAGGCAGGTAGCCACACAGCGGACTGTCCAGCTGGGACAGCCTGCGCAGGGAGGAGTAATGGGTAAAACCGCTACCCCCCGTACTGCGGCGGCCCAGGGAGCCCTTGGGCAACCTGTTACCGCCGTAGAAGGTAGATTGCGAGACAAACCAGGTCCTGGCAATCCTCCTCAATGTGCTGCGAATAGCAGCAGAATCACCGAAGTAGGCGTTCTGGGTGGTGGGCCAATCACCCCTAGAAACGACTTCGATGATGCATGGACTGTGGCGGAGCGTAGACACCAACACCCTAAAGTCGCTGTCAAAGGTGGCTGTCGGGGTGGGTGCCAATGCTGTGCCCGGTCCGGGAAAAAGAAGCGCAAGAGACTGAGCTTCAAGCAGCGTATGCGTGCGAAGCAACGAACTCTTACCACTGACAACGCGGTGAACACTGCTGATGGGGGGAATGGTGTGGCCGTAGCGTTGCCGGGCGACCCTACACCTGTGCAGCTCGCTGACCAGGCAGTAGCGGGACCATCTGGCACGCAGACGCCGGCCATCCCCTCCGGAAGCTTGCCTGCGACTGTCAGTGGCAATACGGGGGTCGGGGGCTCGACCAAACGATCTCGGTTGAATGACACCATTTCACCGAGGGAACGGAAAAGGCCCAGGCTCAACACACCTCCACCTCGAGCAGGGGAGACTACGCAAATGCTGCAAAAGCAGACCTAGTGGTTGCTATCACCAAGGCAAACACTGGGAACCTTACCAGGGCGCAAGCCGATCAGGTGACGGAAATGATCGGCGATAAGATCGAACTGCTAGCGATTGAGTCACCAATCGATTCGCCGACACCGGGACCCGGCTTTCGGGGCAAACCGACTTACAGCGGTGGAGCCTTGAAACTCTGGTGTACCGATAAGCAATCGGTTGACTGGCTCAAGGAACACATGGAGAATGCTACTCTCCCAGGTGGTGAGCGCTCGGTTTGTTGCAAACCAAGCGAGGTACCCCAAAGGATCAGATGTGGCATCCTTCTTCCAGGTGTTCACGACTCCCAGCGGATTGGCCGTATTTTAAACTACCAAAATCCGTGGGCTGAGATGCGGAAGTGGATTCTCGTAGGGCACCATGTCAACAGGGCCCGCGGGGACACTTTCTGTATTTTGACCATCCCTACGTCGCTGGTACCTACCCTGATGGCGCACGAGAGCAGACTTGTGTTTAAATTAGGGTCGGTATATGTCAAATTCCAAGGGAAGGGTGGGAAGTTTATTAACATCCCCCCCTCCATTGAGGAAGATGGCACAGACGTAGAGATGCCTGAGCTCGACGCGAGAACTACTCCGGTGGAGCCCGCGTCGAATCCAAATACGACTACCACAGAGGGGGTCGGGGTCGGTGTCGCTGACACCTGCACGTCGGATGACACCGGCACCGACGCCGACCTACTCGACAGTTCCCCCTCACCTCTAGCCAAACCCGTCGCCGAACTCCTAGAGGATGATGGCGACGAGTGGGCGAAAAGGCTTGAGGGGATGGACATCCAGACGAGTGAAGAGCACGATGGCGTCCTCTTCGCTCAGTAAGGCAGTCCAAGTCAACCTCCAGCATAGTTTAGCCGCTACGGCTCAATTGCGCAGGTGGCTGGAGGTAAATGAACCGGCAATAGCTCTGATCCAAGAGCCGTGGATGAGTGGCACAGGCAGAATCCAGGGACTCTCCAATTTAGGAGGTAAACTTTTTACTAGCTCAGAACCCTACCCTAGGGCCTTTATCTATGTTTCAAGGAGAATACTGGTAGAACCTCTAACAGATTTTTGTTCTAGAGACATGTGCACAATCAAAATACCCTCACCAGATGAAAGGAGTTGCTCTAGAGTGACCCTTTCGTCGGTCTTCATGCCGGAAGCGGACGAACCCCCGCCGCACGACCTGGTGAGGCTGATCAACAGCTGCGGAACTACAGGTGACGAGGCCATCATCGCCACCAACTGCAACGCACATCACATTGCCTGGGGATGCAATGGAAACAACCGGAGAGGTGAGGCACTTTTTGAGTTTTTAATGTCAAGTCCTTTAGATATTATTAACACAGGCGCTACACCAACCTTCGTTACACGGCGCAGCCAGACCATAATAGATCTGACACTCGCCACAAACAGAGTCACGGGTTTCATCACGGACTGGCATGTCTCGGAAGAGGCATCCTGCTCTGACCATAGATGGATTAGGTTCAATTTGCGTATAATAACAAAAGAAATAACACCACGACGGAATCCTCGCAAGACGGATCGAGCACTTTTCCAAAGGAAAACAGCCACCGAATTGCGCAAGATACAAGTGGTACACGAGACGGCAAATGTGCAACAAATCGAATAACAGGTAGCATCTTTGAACAATGTACTCATTCGCTGTTATGAAACTGCTTGCCCACTCGGGGCCTCTGCCCAGTGTAACAATGGATCAAACACATGGTGGGGACCTGAGCTAGCCCGCCTCCGCAAGAAGGTAAGGAAGCTATTCAATAGGGCAATGAATACGATGCATGAAATGGACTGGGACAACTACAAGGAGGCCAAGTCCCTATACAAAAAACTCATTAGGTTCCATAAGACCCAATCATGGAGGAACTTCTGCGACAATATTGAGAAAAATCAACAGGCTAACAGGGTAAGGAAAATTTTAGCACACCAGCCCAACGATGGCCCCTCTACTCTCCGCAGAGCAGATAACACAACAACCAACTGCTCAGCGGAAATTCAACGGATCCTGCTCTACACCCATTTTCCTGATTGTAGACTAGTGCAAGATCACTGCTGGGAAGACATGCCTGTCACACCAACCAGAGAATGCTGGACCATGGCAGGAAGAGTGGTAACCCCAAGTAAGGTACAGTGGGCAGTTGACAGCTTCCAACCTTTTAAAACACCTGGCCTAGACGGGATTTTCCCGGCGCTACTACGGTGGAGCGAAGGTCGCCTAGTCCCCCTACTGTGCAACATCTACCGAGCTTGCCTACCTTTTCAGTATATACCTATGCTATGGCGAGAGGTAAGAGTAACTTTTATACCTAAACCTGGTGAAACCGACTACAGCGACCCAAAATCCTTCAGACCCATAAGTCTCACATCCTTCCTACTTAAAACGTTGGAGAGGCTGTGTGACCGGGAACTGAGAGATAACATACTTAAAACTACACCACTACATTGCCAGCAACATGCATACACCCCTGGCAAATCAACGGAGTCGGCCTTGAACCTTGTTGTATCTAAGATTGAACAATCACTCCAAAACAAAGGTATGTGTTTAGGCACTTTCATAGAAGGAAGGAGCCTTTGACAAAACCAACTTCTCCAGCATAAGCATGGTACTCTCAAACCATGGTGTTAACAAAACACTCATAGGTTGGATCGACAACATGCTAGGTAAAAGAATG
The DNA here is from genome assembly GCA_036924255.1 of Apodemia mormo. Classification (NCBI taxonomy): domain Eukaryota; kingdom Metazoa; phylum Arthropoda; class Insecta; order Lepidoptera; family Riodinidae; genus Apodemia; species Apodemia mormo. The sequence goes on from JAUPFN010000018.1 coordinate 20,133,567, forward strand.
GTTAGTTTTGGCAAACTAAACAACCAAAAAGCCATTGTAAGTCGTGGCTGTCCTCAGGGTGGTGTACTGTCTGTCTCTTTTGGAACCTGGTTATCAATACGCTTATTAAAATACTAAATGAAAATCATTTCTATACGGTGGGTTATGCGGATGACTTAGCAGTTTTAACCGAAGGTAAGTTCGCCGACACAGTCTGCAACCTCACACAAAACGCACTCTGCATTATAGAAAGATGGTGCAGTTCGTTTGGACTCATAGCCAACCCAAGTAAGACAGAACTGGTTATGTTCACCAAAAAACGTACCTTAGGAAACTACAGACTACCCAGGTTAGGAAACACTGAACTTCAGTTATCGACCCAGGTCAAATACTTAGGAGTCATACTGGACAGTAAACTGAACTGGTCTAAACATACTGAACATAAGCTAGATAAGGCAAGTATCATTATTTGGCAATGCCGCAGATTAATTGGTAAGAGATGGGGTCTTTCACCAAAAATTATGCTGTGGCTATATACAGCAGTGATTAGGCCGTTAGTGTGTTACGGTGCGGTTGTCTGGTGGCCACGAACCACACTTCAAACGGCGATCAACAAATTACAAAGCTTCCAAAGGTTAGCATGTGTAGCCATTACAGGTTGCATGAGGACTACCCCAACGGCAGCACTAGAGACGATGCTCTGCATACCACCTCTTCACCTGTTCATACAGCAGACAGCAGCGGCCTCGGTGGTTCGTTTACAGTCGCTGCGGGCCTGGAGTCAAGCTGGGCAGGTACAGGAAGGTTCTCATGCAAGTATCTTTAAACAGGTTCTTGAATACCAACCGTTTGTCGCAGCTCCAAACGACTCGATACCTGTCAAATTTGTCTTCGATAAGAAGTACAAAATACAGCTCGCTGATGAAGGTAAGGAGGGACTCAACACCAGAGACCTCAGGATCTTTACAGATGGCTCAAAGACAGGTTCAGGCTCAGGTACGGGTGTCTTCTCTGAAGACCTGAACATCAAGATTGCTTGGCCACTCGGCATATACAATTCTATCTTCCAGGCCGAAAGCACTGGAATAATCTTAGCTACACAGGCGATCGCAGCTAGACAGGTAACTAATGAATCAATTAGGATCCTGACAGACAGCAAGGCGGTCCTTATGGCTCTCCAAAGCAATAAAATTACTTCAAGTTTTATTGACGAATGTCATACTTCCCTAAATAACATAGGTAAGTATAATGTCACACTACAGTGGATTAAAGGACATAGTGACTCAGGTGGAAATGATGCAGCTGATGAGTTAGCTCGGCAGACGTCTGATATGGCCGTGTTGGGAGCGGAACCCGCTGCCCCCTTGCCGGCCCGTTGGCTGTACGTGAGTCTACGTCAACGCACAACCGACATGCACAATAAATACTGGGCCGAGCGAATCGACTGTGGGCAATCGAAATAGGTATTTGACAAAATGAACCCGCAGCTATCGCACAGGTTACTTAAATTAAACAAAAAACAGCTACGTGTAATAACTGGCGCTATTACAGAGCATGGTCCTTTTAACAAACACATGTTTAACATGGGTGTTACAGACAGTCCTCTGTGCAGAGCTTGCATGCAGACAAAAGAAACGGCTGCCCACATCATCATTGATTGTGAAGGCGTGGCGAATTACAGGGTCAAGTACCTCAGATCTCCGAGGTCGCTCCCCGAAGCTTTCTCCCACACCAAGGGGTTGCTGGGCTTCCTGGAGGAGTTGGGATGGCAAGAGTAGAACCATCCTAACCACACGCAAAAAAGGCGCTAGTCGTCGAGTTGCGGAGACCCGCCCACGAGAAGAAGAAGATAGGTTTAAATTACATTTGTGAAACAGTACAAGTGTTTATATTAAAAAATCAATATGATGCAGTTTCACCAAGTGCCAACAATGGAAAGTGTAAATTATATGGAACACAGATTCTTCTCCAAAGGTTGTTCATTACCTTTTGTATTTAAAGATCTAAAGATAGAATTGTGTAAAGCTGAATTTGTGTAAAGCTTATTGATAATTAAAATTACCATCAAACTGTTTTCTTGTGATATTTCCTGTACTTGTTAACTGGCTTAATAGCTGAAGAAACCCTTTATCAAAATCAGAGCGCTGTAGGGGTCTCACCACCATCCAATTTTCACCAGGTTCAGCAGCTGATATTTTAGGATTAAATTTAGCAGGACTTTTCTTGAAATCCAACTTCCGTAGAATTTCTGGACTAAATAAGTATTCAGAGTTTTCATCCTAAAATTATTGTAAGACTGATTAATTATAATAAGTTTCTGTATGAATATATCAAAGTTTTAATTTATCTTGTAGTATTAAAAGTTTGTGTTAGAAGTGAAATTTTAAAGTAAATGTTCTTAAGACATACCTATATGTTTACTAAAGGCTAATTAACATAATATATGGGAGTTCTATGTGAGTCACTACCATAGTAGCTACTAGGTGGTAGAGTTCTGCATTGTTTCTCCTGGGTCTGGTAGCTATTCCTGCCGCAATAGCATCATTGCTTGTCACTGTCTTGTTCCGGTTTGGAGGGTAAAGCTGGTAAACTTATGCATGTGGCATTAGACCTTGTCACAAGATAGCAATGCACCATTAACATCTTTGATGTCTATAGGCATTGGTTGACTCTTTCCATCAGAGGACTTGCTTGTTTACTATCTTATATTATAAAAAAAATTACATGCATAATTTCAATAAGGACTCCCTTACAATGCAAAAAACCGGTATATCAGTCGGGGCCTAAGGCGGCATCAAGTGTAAATCCACCACTGCTTAAGACACAAATTAGTACTATATAGATAGCATATAAAACTATAAATAAATGATTTTCCTAGATAGCATTATTTTAGCATACATACTTTTTTATATCATAAGATAACAAAGAAGATGGCTCTCCTGAAGGAAAGAGTCAACCATTGCTTATAAATACCAAAAATATTAATGGTGTGTTGCTATTCATGGCTCAGACCAACATGGGGAAAAACAACAAAAACTTAAAAAAGATAAATAGTGGGAACTGATTGTAATATTATATACCAAAATCAAAATATTGTCTTTCAAACTAGGCTTAGAAATTATATGATTAGAAATTATTGAACTGGTAGGTACTCTGACTAGGTGCTGTCCTAAAAAATTACTATAGAAAAAAAATATTATGAACAAAATTGCCTTACCTCTTTTACATTAGATTTATTCAACCCCATTTTTAAACATAAAATTTATATTTACAAAAAAGTTTATGTATTATGATCTTGCAGCAGCTTGTGACATTTAGTAAAGTATTGCAGGCTGATACATAGTTAATTATTATAATTCAAAATTACTTTAAAGGTTTTAAATTAATAAGAACTATTTTAACAGCTGCCTATCTTTCATATATTTTAAAACACTTAATGAAGAAAACAGTTCTGATGTTTTTTATAATTAAGAATCTCATGAGTCAAGTAGATAAATCAATCGAAAATATTTATTTACAGGATACTTATGGAATACTGTTCAAATATTGTTGACGTGCTTAAAAAAATCTAAAAGTGAAAGTCCGTATCAGTCCGAACTCCGGTCTAGTCTTTTTTTTTTTTTTTTTTTTCTTTTTGGCATGGGCGTTAAGCAACTGCCATGATCAAGTAAAACGAGGAAACATATTTTAGACAATAAACTAGGATTTGGAATTTGGATTGACAGGAAAATAGAGGATCAGAAAGTAATACAAAATAACATAGATACTAAAATTATAAATTATTTACAACAATAATATTTAAATAAATATATACAGAGATAATACTTAGTTATTTGTATAATATTTACAAGTGGGTTAATATCAATTTGGTATTAGATACTAAATGTATCTAACTACGCTTAAATATTAATATTATTTTCTTGAATGAATAATGAAAGAATATTATACATACAAGGGTTTAATAACAGGGTTAGAATGGATGTAGGTAAAGGAATGTCATTAGAATATAGATTGTTATATAATGATGAATGATTGTATTTAGGACAAGCAAAAAATATATGATTGAGATCTCCAATATCAGTGCCACACTCACAAACATTGTTATCTTTGATGTGTAGCTTGAAGAGGTGTTCAGGAGAATTAGTGTGACCAAGCCTCATTCTGGTGATAACAGATGTTGACAACTTATTTAATTTCACTACAGAAAACCAAGGTTTAGAAGGTATAAATGGTTGTAATTGGGAATAGGTTTTGCCTTTCACCAATGTACCACTATCCCAGACACTTTGCCATGACTGCTTAAGATGGAGTTTAGGGAGAGCAGCTAGATCATGGCAATAATTAATGTAGGGATATAAATCACCACACTGAACTGCCTCTTTAGCACACCGATCAGCTCGCTCATTTCCAGTGATATTACAATGGCTTGGAACCCAGGCAAAGTAAATAATATGATTATATTTAAAAGTACATTTGTATAAAAGATTTCTTAAGTCTAAAATAATAGGAGGAATAAATTTGGATTTTAAAGGGAACTTTTGCAAACAATGTAGAGCACTCAGTGAATCAGTCAGAATCATACACTTGGGTAGTTTCATAATGTGTATGTATTCTACAGCTTTATAAAGTCCATAACATTCACCTGTAAATACAGATGCTTCCGGTGGAAATTTGATTTTTTGAACAATATTGTACTGTTTATGGTATACACCTATTCCAACATTACTATTATTTTTGGATGCATCAGTAAAAATCAAATGAAAATCTTGCCATTTTTCATTGATAATATTGTTAAAATATTGATTGGCATACAAAGATTGTTTATCTATACCTAAATTTACTACAACAGGCTGCAGAGTTAATGATTCATAATTGTGTTTATATAAGGGATTTATAGGGGATGTAAAAGTAAAAGGCTTAAGGCTGTGATATTTCATATAGCTGTATACAAGGGCTGGGATTGTTTTGTGTTTCCAATACTTATCTGACATTAAACCACTAAGACTAGAGAGCTTTGTAAGCAGAGGGTGATTTTGTGATTCCAAAGTGCGAAGGAAAAACCTGTCAGATAGATATTTACGTCGTAAATGTAATGGAGGTTCAGCACATTCTACTTGTAGGGCAGAAACAGGGCTGGATTTCATTGCTCCTAGAACAATTCGTAATGCTTTAATTTGAACAGAGTCAATTTTCTTTAGACCAATCTTACTACATGGTTCTAGTAAAAACATTCCATAATCCAATAAACTTCTTATTAATGCATTATACATAAGTTTTAATGTAGATGGGTGTGCACCCCACCAAACCCCAGAAACACATCTCATTAAATTGATATTACGTTCACACTTTGCTGCTATATACTCACAATGATCTAGTCCTTGGAGTTTATTATCTAGTATTATACCTAAGAATTTTGTTTTCGATTTAACAGGAATTGAACTATTTTTGTAAGTAATATTTATAGGGGGTGGAAATTTTGTGCGAGAAAATAAAACTATGGAACTTTTAGAAACAGAAATATCAAGACCATTGTTATTAAGCCAAGTCTGTAGGGATAGAATAGACATGGAAAGATTATCACAAGCCATCTGTATAGATTTGTCAGTTGAGTATAAAAGGAGGTCATCAGCATACTGAAGAACATTTACATTGCTAGTTGCTACAGTTTCTATATCATATGAGTATATGTTGTAAAGGATTGGACTTAAAACAGAACCTTGTGGAAGACCTTTATATTGTTGTCTTTTTAAATTATTAGGGTCATTTGCTAAATTAATAGTTCTATTGTATACAATATTCATAATAACATTAATTAAATAAAATGGTATGTTTAATTTCACTAGCTTATTTTTCAGAATTGATAGAATTACATTATCATATGCTGAGGATATATCTAAAAAAGCTGCTAAAACAGATTTGTTATGAGTAAAAGCTAATCTAATATCAGTTATAAGTAAGCTAATATTATCTATGGTGCTCTTTCCTCTCCTAAAACCATACTGACTTTGACTTAATAAATTTCTGCTTTCAATAAACCATTCTAAGCGAAGTTTGACAAGGTGCTCTAGAATTTTCAACATAACTGATGAAAGCACAATGGGTCTGTATGAAAAAGGGTCAGAAGGGTTTTTATCAGGTTTAAGGATAGGGATAACAGAATGTGACTTCCATGTCTGAGGTATATTACCTGTAGAAACAAGGGAGTTCATAACCTTTAATAAGTATGATAGAGATTTATCAGTCATGTTATTTAAAAATGAGTAGTTAATATTATCCCATCCAGGAGTAGAGTCTTTAACATTTTGAAGGATACCTTTAAGCTCAAATAACGTAAAAGGGGAAAAATTGTCTAAAGAAGAAGTAGAAGGAAGAGAAAGGATACATTCTGGTACTGTAGGTGGAGCAAGATGATCTATCAGCTGATTTATTAACAATGGACACATTTCATTATTATTAGAAACCTTATATGCAGATCTAAATTTTCTTATGTTTAACCATACACTTGAAGGTTTTGTTTGGGGTGATAAGGAAGAACAGAATTTCTTCCAACCTTCAGCTTTTTTCTTTTTTAATAATCGACGAGTAGTTTTTATAATATTAGTGAGAATATTAAAATTTTCTGTAGTTGTATACTGACAATAAAATTTTTCAGCAGCTTTCCTTTCCTTAATAGCGTCTGAGCACTCTTTGTCCCACCAAGGTGGCGTATTTATTTTCTTAGTTAATTGTTTTTTAATGGGAAAAGTGTTTTCAGCTGATTTTATAATTAATTGAGTAAAGGCTTCTGCACAAGAAGAGTCATTATATGAGGAAATGTTAGGCAAAACATTAACACCAACTTCCATCAAATTATTAAACTTGTGCCAATCCGGGTTATGCAAATTATATTTGAAATATGATGTAGATTTAGGTGAAGTTTTATGATATGCAGAAGGGAAATTTATTATTATGGGGAAGTGATCACTTCCAAACGTAAATGGGAGTGTGTACCATGTCAAAGAAGGTGCTAAATTGGGACTGCAAATGGACAGGTCTATAGCGCTTTTGCCTTCGGAGGGTTTTGTGCGACGAGTGGGAGAACCGTTGTTTAAAATACATAAATTTAATTCTTCAATGACTTTCAAAAGTTCTTCACCATAATAATTACTGGAGGAACAACCCCAGGCTTGATGATGAGAATTAAAATCACCTAACACAATAAAGGGTTTAGGTAGTATGGCTAATAGGTTATTAAGTTCAGTCAAAATATTCAAATTTGGATGTGGAATATAAAGTGACACGAAACAAATATTATTTACATTAACAGCTAATATAGACATATTTACAGTATGTACAGGAAGATTAACAATGGAAAAATTATATCCTTTTTTGATCATGATGGCTACACCTCCATAACCATCAGATCTATCTTCTCGGATACTAGTGTATCCAGAGAATTTAAAAGTACAACTTGGTCTTAACCAAGTTTCTGAAAGAGCCACTAAAAATGGCTCATATTTATTTAATAAGTGAATTAATTCACTTTTCTTGTTGGTGATGCTCTGCGAGTTCCATTGAAGAATTTTGGCTTGACTGTCCATGATCACCATTAAATTTAGAATAATTAATTAAACTTTCTGTCATTAAAGCAGCGTTGGACGGTGTTATTACTTCGGACTGAGATAAAAATTTAATAAAAGATATAATCATGCCTATTGAGGCTGATTCTTGATTATTGTTATTATTTTTTGTCAACAAAGTACCATTTTCTCTAGAATTAGTGGAATTATATTCATTAATAACTGAATTTTGGAAATCATAGTCATAACTCTTACTGACTTTTGTATGGGGTTTAGGTTTCTGAAATATTGTTTTTTTGTATGACCTATGGGATTGTTCTTGCGAATCTAAGTTTTTTTTTTCAAAAGTGGATGAAGAGCAGTTTTAATAGGTGTTGAGATGGCATCAGCATATGATTTGGAGACCGGGGGATAATTTTTTGATGCCTCGGCATAAGAGACACAGTTTTGAGCCATAAACATTTTAATGTTTTTTTGTCTTAAATGTTCTGGGCATGATTTGCTAGTGGCAAAGTGAGATCCCTTACATAAACAACAATTAACATTGAAATCAGCCTCGCTAGTACAAGAGTCTCCACAATGATCCTTTCCACATTTAAAGCATCTTGGGTTGGATCTGCAAGTTATTTTAGTATGACCGTACCTACAGCATTTATAGCATTGTATAGTAGGGTAAATGTATAAATCTACTGGGAGAGCATTATAGCAAACGTAGACACGTTTCGGTAAAGTTTGTCCATCAAAAGTTACGACAACTGTCTCTGTTGGTTTCCAGGTAGTGTTATCATTAATAGTTATTTTACGGTTTATTCTTCTAACCTTTATTATTTTTCCACAACCAATGGGAACCTTAACATTATTAGCAATTTCCTCAGGTGACCAGTCTGAGGGAACACCTCTAATTACGCCTACTCGTGAAACGTTAAATGATGGGATAAAAGCTTTGAAGTTTTTATTTGAGAGATTAGGGTCATTAATAAAGTGGTTTGCGTCATTGTGGTCCGAAAATGATAGAGATAATCGGTTGCGTCCAATTTTCTTGAGGCTACCATCAATTATATTTTTAAAAGTATTATTTTTAAGGAATCGCCCAAACGAGACTGGATGTAGAGTAACATTATCAGTCGGAGATGTAATAACTCTTTGGACATGAATAACATAAGGTCCAAGGTCTGTAGATTCATACTGTGTGCGGTAGTTAATATAATCTTTAGGTTTTTGGGGTTCCTTACTATTTGTTAGGGGGTTTGACAAATCTTTCATTGTAACATTATCATTTACATTATTATCACCAGTAATAAATGAGGCGCCCGAAGCATTATTTATATCTGAGATTTCAGAAACAGAGTGAGAGCACTGACAGTCAGTAGATTTCAATTCATTGTTGCGCTTTTTGCGCCGTTTATTGCAGTGTTTGCATATTTTATTAGATGTATGAGATCTTTTCCTGTTAGTTGTTTGAGTTGAAGAAATCGAAGTATCTGTATCAACACTACTCTCATCTATAGTAACATAGTGCGCTACCTGGAGAGGTCCACCTCCAGGATCGTCAGGGGGTTTGTTCATTTTAAAAAGTGAAAAGGAGACTTACCTACTTTAAACTGATAGTAAAACTAATGATATTTACATAAAATTAAATATTTACACAAATAAAACTAATATCGATCCTCTGTTTCGCTAAATAATAATATAAAAAGTCGCAGAACCAAAAATGACGTCCGCCAAATTTTATGTTTCCCGCGCTTTCCGGTCTAGTCTTGGGTAGTTCGCGAGCGACCTAGGTGGGAAGAGCGCTCCTTTAGGTGAACTATGCGAACTAGTTCATTGAAAATCCCGCTCTTAGTTCTTTTTATATTTCTGTTAGCGTCCACTTTACTAGACAGTGGCACTATGTGACCAACCGAGTTATTTACTTTTACTGTGCGCGCCTTGATATTTCGATAATCGATATCGATACTAAACAACTTCAAATCCCCATGGTTGAAATTTTATCAAATATGAAATCATAACAATCGTCAACTGAATTATTGCTGGCTAATTATCAAACAGAATACTAATACAATTTATGTCTTATTTTACGGTAAGTTTAATTAAAATTAAAAAAAATATCTTCTATTCTCATTTATTGTTACAAATAATTGATTATTATTATTATATATCACGTTAATTATGACTAATTATTAATATAAATAATTTTATGTTTTCGTTTTTATTTCGATAAAAGATTTTATGTGCCATAGAAAAAAAATCAACTTTAATTGTAAAAATTAATACTCTTTAGGTATTCTAATATAATTACACATTATACTAGGAACTAGCCTAGCTGTTGACTTATCATTAATATAAATTATTTTATTTTTCATTATTTAAATAAAAAATCTCATATTACATAAATGGACGTGCAAAATTTTCATGTAATACTTTGTATTTTTTAAATAACAATAATGAATAAACAAAACTTACAATAATCATAACTATATTTTTTTCTTTATTTATTGTTCTTAATAAATTATTTCAAAAAAAGAACTAATGAACTAATAGAACGAACTAGTTCATCCTTGGATTATGAACTTAATTGAGCGCTCTCTGTAGTGACCGGTTAGGCCCAAGCCTACTCCGGTCTCCGACTCAGACCAAAGAGCATAGACTAGTATATAATATTATGCCAAAGAGTATGACACCAGTAACGTATTTAACTCAGACTCCGACTCCGAACGGCGAAGCTAGTCTGTGGGCGAAGCGAACTAGGAGTATATGAGTAGGTATTGTGTATGTGTATATTGTTCACTTCTGTGGTCGACGGTCGTGCCCCAGTCGTGCCTTTTGTCAAAATCACAGAACACTTATACTCTCTACGAGAGGTCAAAATGATAAAATAGGTAGGTATATCAATAATTGTGATTTGAGTTTTGTTTGACCCTTGGATTTGACATAACAATGATTCATTCATACGTCAATCAGCTGTTAAGATCACAGACAGAACAGTATACTCCTAAAGGAGTGGTTAAGTAAGTTAATATATTCTACGCCAAAGGCTTTCAAACTTTTTTTCTCATAGACCACTTTCAAAACTTTGTTGGTTCCGGTAGACCCCCTGAATCTAAATTTCTACAATAATCCCAAAAATTAAGAAGAAATATGAAGATTAGATCTTACTATGGAAAATTGCATTCCAGCTTAGTTCCAACCGTGAATTAACAGTATTCCAAAAAAGTGAAAGTTGAATGGATAATTTAATTATGTTTTAAGTAAAAATATCAATAAATTATACATTCAATCCTTACGAATTGTGACCCCCATTTTGGTCACGCCAGCGTAGACCCCCGTCGAATCTACGTGAACCCCTGTGAGGTCCACCTGGACCACTTTGGGACTCAGTGTTCTACACAGATAAATAATTGGTAGCGCGACGTTAGACTCTATGACTCTACTATCAAATTATTTTAAATTAACTTTACGGAATAAACGGCATTATTAAAGTTGTATAACCACAGAATTATTAAAGTATGATCACGCCGGGTTTCGTTGCGAGGTAAGCAGAGTAAACTGACCATCTATGGACTTTCTAGTTCACCGTAATTCACCGGTTTGTCGGTTAGCGAGATGAATGGTGATCGCCGTCATCGCATTTTACTAACCAGTGATAACCGGGACCGACAGCCTTACGTGTACATCCGAGGCATAGGAGAGATACAACACACCACTTGCCAGACTTCGATCTGCTATTGAAATTTTGGATTTTCGAGGAAAACCTCAATAGCACTTTTGCCAGACCTAGAAATCGAACCCGGGACCTCATGATCTGAGCCTATTTGATAAACCACGAAGCAGTAGAGCGAGCAATTGTTATAAAGCCTAAATATATCTTGCACATTAAAACTAAACAATAATTGCGTCCGTAAATGTTAACAGAAAATAATCTCTTCCTCTTAGTAGGTAGTTAATCTAATTGCTTGATATGCAGATTATTCATCGCAAAGAACATATTGATTAATATAAGAGCCGAAAGTCTAAGCCGTAAAAGTTAATTATTTTGAAGTTTGGACATATGCACGGAGTTTGTAGATTAAAGATTTTAACTTTAAAATTTTAATACCTATCTAAATATTGAACACATTGTTTTACTATTTTTAATTGATCAAGCTAATACCCCGTTATTCCATTACAGAATTGGCCAAAATGTGTTTAATTTAATGAAAGTATAAAAAGTCTATGGTTTAGTTATTTAAAGTTAAGTCATATAAAAATGGGTTGAAGAGACCTTTAAAAATCAATATATCTTTTAAGCTAGATAAGCTTTAAAGTAATCATTATTTTCAAAAATTAAGATACAGTAATTATTTAAAAACAGCAATCAGCAAATGACTGTAATTTACAACTCTATTGTGTCATCTTTGTGATTATGACTGTAAGAAAATATAACCTAACAAAAAATAAATATTTATTCAAAATATTTATTGCAGCTCATTACAGTGAAAAATAAATAATTAATTCAATGTTTTATGTTTTCAGAAGTAAATATTATCTAACTATAATACATTTAAACCATGGGATATATATTTAAAAAACTCAATATGTAATGTTTATTATCAATTTTTAAAAGCTAGTCAAAATAAAAACTACGAAAAAATGTCTGCGCAAAGAATAATCAAAGGAGGTTTGGTTCAAAACGGACGAAGATTTTCTTCTATGTGTAAGAAATTTGATATAAACATAAACTTACTTTCCAAGCCAAATCTAAACATTTCATTAATATCACAACGATATTTATTTTGGGAAAGGGACAGAAAAGGAGGGTACAATACAGCAGACACTAAGGGAAAAACTGTCGCAGAACTCGTAAAATATGGATTTCAAGAATTGAAACAAGAGCTTAAATTATTTACTCATGAAATAAAAGACCATCTTGCAACCGATCCTCTTCTCATTGCTAGACCAGGTCAGTAGAAAAAAATATACCTTCTTTCAACATAGTAGTGGTAAGTAATAGTTTAAATGCATTAAAACTACAACAACCATCTTCCAATCTTCTGTACCTATCTCTGAAACCCTTAATCAGATCTTCATCAAATTTATATGGGATCAACGTTAAGTGGGTATCTCAAACAAGAAAATAACTTTCTAAATCGTTCAATAAATGACTAATTTCTGAGGTAACAAAAATAAAGTTAAGACAATTGAAAGGAAAACTGCTGTTTATCTCTGTTTTATAAAGATATTGCTGATTTCATATCAAAAGTTCTGAGTAGAAGATTATTGTTATGTTACTTATACATTTATACAAAATTGGTGCTAAGTTACTATGAAAATATCTATCCTATTTATTTTCCTATTGATAAGTGGGGTAAACTAATTCCTTTACCTTATCTTAAGACTGTGGTATTATACCTAACAACAGATGATATTCATTATTGAAGTTTTTAGGTGGCTGGTATAATTTATTGTTATGTAGGAAAATTATATATTTTTCAGTTTTAATCTTGATCAATCTTTGTTGTGAAATTAGCTCTTAAAAATACATTTGCATATCATATTGTAGAACCAGAAGTTACTTTTAATTAGTGACTGTAAAATCTTATGTCATATATTCTTTATCAGAACGAAAAGTGGCCAGAACCAGTTATGGTCACTCCGCTGTATGAAAAACTGGTTTGTGGTTAAATATTCATTTATCTATAAAAAGTCATAGCAGTGTATGATGAAACCTCTCAGATTATAGGGCTATAGATTTTTTTAAGTATAATACATACTTTTTTGAATTATAAAAAACTTAAACTTATGTCCAGTTTTGGTCCGGGCTGCTATTCTGGTTTGATTGGCTATATGTGTCACTACCATCATAAGTACTACTACTTCTGCAATGTCTCACCTGCGCATTTGGTACCACCGCCTTACCTATTCCTGTCCCAATAGCGTCATTGCTTGTCATTGTCATATTCTGCTATTGAGGGAAGGGTAGCTGGCCGGCTTATGCATGTGGCATTACCATCCTGCCACGCAGATAGAAACACACATTGATATCTTTGGTGTCTATAGGCAATGGTTTGTCTTTCCATCAGGAAAGCCATCTGCTTGTTTGCTATCTTATGATATATAAAAAAAAACTTTAATTTATACATAGTATGATAAAGGATGCCAAGTGGTGACTCTTCTGAGACACCTGGATGGTTAAAACCGGCTCTGTGTGTGCAGTTAGTTGTTGAGGAGTTTATTCATAAAGAGTTAATTCTGACTATATAATCAGTTATATTGGAGATTATATTTAGCTGTTGTACAGTTGAATGCATATAGAAAACTGATCCATGTTGCATCACATTGCATTATTGAATAAATAAATAAATATTTACGGGACAAATTACACTGACTGATCTAACCCCAAAGTAAGCAAATTATTTGCTTGTGTTATGGGTGTTAGTCAACGACACTAATACATAGAAATACATATATAAATACCAGAATATATATAATAAACACCCAAACCGGGAATTACAAACATTTATGCTCATCACACAAATACTTGTCCCCGTCGGGGATCGAACCAGAGCCACGTTGATTGCGTAGTCAGGGCCGCTAACCACTCGACCAACGAGGCGGTCAAGTCAATTACTATCATCATATTGCCGGTTCCCTTGGGGGGTAAGCAGGGTACTGAATGCCTATAGATTTTCTGATTCACTATTCGTTGGTAGGTGAGATGAGTAGTGATCCTCATCATCACATTTGAATGAACTGATAACCATTATTCCTTAACTTTAGTGAAAACGGAGACTGATAGCTTTATATACATATCGGGTACGGTACACTAATCACTATACTCCCAGTTACTACTGGGATTTAAATTTTTGAGAATAACCTAAATAACTATTGTCCGATTTAGAGATTGAATCCAAGACCTCAGCCAAATCCATATAGGCTATCTTCTAGACCACCAATAAGTACTACACGAAATAATTGACAGACAACAATGACCTAACAATTAGAAATAACATCCTTTTTAAAAACATACATTACAACAAATTTGGATAAAGTATGTACGAAAATTTATTTAATTTATAAAACATACGAATTTCTAGATAATTGTAAACGAAATTACCGCTAAAATCTATATTTATATTTAATATTATAAATGCGAAAGTTTGGATGTTTGTTACTCAATCACGCAAATACTACTGAACGGATTTGAATGAAATTTGGCACACAGGTAGATGATGATCTGGAATAGCACACAGGCTATCTTTTATCCCGGAAAAAATAGGTAATCCCGCGGGATCCACCAAAAACTTCTAATGTAGCGGGCAGAAGTTGCAGCTAGAAAGTAAATATCTACCAAATTCGCCGAAATAAATTAATTACCAAGGTCGGCGGAATTAGGATCTTAGTAATCTAAGTTAGTCTTCAGAATTCTGACCTAATTTTTCCGCCGGGATATTGTAGATATTAAGATTCGCTTGCAATAAACCATTCCAATAATTTTTATTATCATTTAACCATAGTAAAATTTATTTAAAACATATTTAAATTGTTTAAAAAGGGGTCCTTAGAAATAATTCAATGCCGCCATTTTACTAAGTACAATACGGCGTCATCTTCGATCAGACATCGGCGTCATAGTATAATTTAGGTTTCTGACACTTCTACCTATAGGTTTTTCATTTTTAAATAGCAAAAGACAGAAACTTTAGGTGGAAACCTCAGCACAGAACATTTTTTTATTTATTCTGTCTTGTAGTTATGTAATTTTGAAGTTGGATTTAAAATAAAGACGTTGGCTGTATGTTAGTTATTCATTTGCCACACATTAAACTGGCCGTCATCAGCTGACCAAGGCCAAGCAGCATTGTCCCGAGTTGTCAGTTGTCATATTTTCCATAATAGACAAACGTCAAATTTCAAAATAAAAATAACCGTTAGCTTCGCAAACTGAATATTGCAAGTTGTGATTGTGATTTACCTATTTAAATTTGTTATTTTTGAGATTTCTTATGTCATAAATAAAATTGTGCATTTTTATACGGATGTTTACAAATATTGTCGCATTGGATTCCAAGTTTTTACGGAATGAACAAAATAGTTTAAAAAGTGTTTATAAAAATTTTCATAGTGTTATGGACCAAGGAATTAAAATTATTAATAAAAACGAAAACATGTCATCTTCGCGCGTCAGTACTATAGCTTCTGATGAGAGTTTCATTACTCCTGTCTCCTCGATGGTTGATTTGATGACTTTATCGCCTCAAAAAACAAAAGAAACCGATATTACAAGCGACCTTCTCACCGGCGCAGAGTTTGATAGTATTTGTGATGTTACAATGCAAGAAATACCCATGTACGATGATATGTTCATTGACGCTAACAGCATAGATTACCTTGCAAAATGTGCCGACTCACATAAAAACCTTAACTTCGTAGATAGAGGTAAAGAAAGTTTATTTGTTAAATTCGATCCACTATATGCAGCTAATAAATTACATAATATTGATTTAGGTCAGAAAGAAACAGAAAGTGATGTTGGATATGAAACAAGTAGCACTTCCTCATTTTTTACTGATAATGTTAGTGGTACACCTAAACCAACTTTGTCAACTGGTTCTGTTCTCTCCAAGGGGGCAAAAGATAAACCTACACAAGTAGTGCCACCAGTTGTTAGTAATGATGCTCAAAAAACTAGTTCAACACAAGTAAAACCAACTCCATTACTCATCCGCAGTGTATCGGCCATACTTACACCTACACAAGTGTCAACAGAGAGGCTTATAAGTTTTTCAACAAATTCACCACCTGTTGCTGCTCCTCGAAGCCCCCGAAACAAAAACTTTAGCACTCATGAAGTTGACCGTCTTCAGTCGCTTAGAAACATCCTACAAAATCAGGACCGTGAAGTGCTACAGCTTCGTCAAGAAAACCGAGAACTTAAATCTTCATTGCAAGATGTAGAACACAACTTTTCTCGTTCAAAAGAAGAATATGAAACTAAAATTGAAAAATTAATTAAAGAACGAGATATACTACAAACCAATGAGTGTAAGTTGAAACAACAAATAAATGCCAAGACAATTAGTAATAAACAAATGTGTATTGTTATGGAGGAATATGAGAAAACAATATCTGCTGTGATCAGTGAACAACAGAAAGAGAAAATACAAAACCAGGAATTAGTTGAAAAAGTGTCGTTAGAGAGGGACCAAGCTCTAATGCATCTTGCCAGTATGGAAAGTTCATTTAATGATCTGTTAGCTAAATATGAAAAATGTAAACTAGTCATAATGGAAGCCAAGGAGAGAGAGAAGGTACTTACCGACAAAATATCTGAGTATGAACAAGGAATAGAAAAATATAAAGAACTATATGACAAACTTAAGCAAGTCACTTCAGAGAATTTGGAAAAAGCTAATGAAACACTGGAAAACATTAAGAAAAGTCATAATGTTGAAATTACCAAGTTAAATGCAATAATAAAAAAACATGAAATCATGATTTCATCACTACAAGAATCACTGGCTCAGAAAACAAGGGATAATGAAGAATTAACAAGAATATGTGACCAACTTATAAATGATGTACGCTAATTATTAGTACACAAGCTGGTTGTCTTGCTCGAAAGTCAATATGGATATTATAACTTTTATATAATTAATTAGATATTTCGTTGGAACAATCTTATTTTTAACCACATTTTCATATGTATTGTATTACTTTAGTACTTAATTTTTAAACATTCCAGTTAATTGTTAAAATACTCATCAATAAAATCTATCAACTTAAATCCTGTAAGCCATAGCCCACAATAAAAGCTAGAAATTATTGAACATAATATATGTATTCTACTAGGATATAAATTACTGATGTATCAAATTCATGTTTGTTTTAAACATTCTTATGTAATTATAATCCTTTAAAAATGCATTACTCCAAAAAACAGGATAAAAAAAGAAATTCCAAAATTTCTACAATAGTATTGTCACACTCTGAAAATTGTGTATCTCAAAAGAGTAAATACATAATAAAATAATGTGAATATTATCCATTGTAATAAAATAATTAAACCTTGATTTTCTGTTTTAAAACAGTATGCCTGTCTCTGCCGAGGTGCTTGAGACTACATAAGTGATTAGGCTATATGCAGTCACATTGGCACAGTGCATGTTGGTTGATTTCATACATACATACTTACCTTTGTATTTCTTTATGGGTGTAGATTTTCTTTCAATGTTTTCCTTCACTGTGGGACTAACAAATGTACATTTAAAACTCAAAAATATATTGCTATGGGGCAGAATTCAAATCCAGAAACTCTGGAATGAAAAGCCAAGGTTTAATCTACTGAGCCACTAGTAACACTCTTTTTGAAATAGAGTGCTTTTAGTTACAAAAGTCTCCATCTATTTCAAATGTGAATGAATGATATTGTTACTGGATAGTTAATAATATATTAATATTACATATTTAAAATTAAAAAATTCTGTGATATAATGACAAATGCTAATTACCTTTTTCAATTTTCTATTTTGATAGCTATGTACATAGGTTTCAAACTGACAATTTCTATAAAAATTCAAGATAGTGAATGATGGCCACAAAAAGTTTTAAAACCTTCATGTGAATTTATATAGTTGTCATCTATTTCACTATTTTAGCATATAAATTTGTATATACGCTTGAGTGATACTTTTAATGTGCTGCTCATTCACACCAAATTATGTTTCTTTAATGTTACATTTAGTTTGAAAGACTCGGCATTTGAGTGTATAAGAGTATAAGTAATATATAGTTAAACAAAACCTAAACTGCAGCTATTTTATATTTATTTTTGAAATTATGTCTGTAAATCGCTCATAATGTATTGATTTGATTCTAGCTTGTGGGCCAGCTAAAAATTAATTAATTTTTTGTTTTAATGAGTTTCCATTAATCCAACATTGTTGCATAATCGATAGTTGGAAGTATTGTGAATAAATCTAAGCTTAAAATTGTTGGTTTGTTGGTGCTTTTGCAGTAATTAGTATTAGTATTATTATTATGTACTTTGACATTATTAATCTTTTGAGACATTGAATAAATTACTTAACTACATAGAATTTATTATTTAAAATGAATATTATTTTCAACTAAAGCACACACAGATATAATGACATAATATATGATGTGATAGGTAATCTATACATATAATAAAATCGTAGGAAAGTCAAAACCGTACATTGAATATTTTTTTAAAAGAATACTTGGGGCGTGATCTACAATCGATATCAAAGCCAAAAATATAGTTTTTAGAATTATTGTCTGTTTATCTGTTTGTCTGTATGTATGTCCGAGGTAAACTCGAAAAGTACTGCATGGATTTATTTCAAATTTTGCATGAATATTACTAACAGGTCGGGTCAACATATAGGCTACATATTATCACGCTATCACCTATGGGGGAGGAGCTGTGCGGAATAAATGAAGTCCGTGCGGACGATGTCACAAGCAACAGCTAGTAAAGTTATAAATCAAGGATTTATTTATGCATTATATATTTAGTAAAAATACTAAGCCGAGTATTAGTCTAATTGGTGATAGGAACACTTGTTTATTACCCTTAGCATCTGTATTATTTACCTATGTTTTAGATTCCAGCCGAGCTACACTTTTTTGTAATGGTATAACAAACAGATTGTTCTCCTTAAAACAAGGATAGCCATTGCATTTTTTTATGTCATAAGATAGCAAACAAGCAGATGGGTCTCCTGATGGAAAGAGTCAACCATCGCCTGTAGACACCAAAGATGTTAATGGTGCGTTGCTATCTTCTGGCGAGGTCTAATGCCACATGCATAAGTTTACCAGCTACCTTACCCCCAAACCGAAACACGACAGTGATCAGCAATGACGCTATTGCGGCAGAAATAGATAAGGCAGTGGTACCTGACCCAGGCGAGACAATGCAGAACTCTGGAGGGAGCCTGAAACCAGAAATTATAATTGCTTATACCAAAGATGTTATGGTGTGTCATCATTTGTGTGGTGGGGATGTAATGTCACATGGATTAGATTGCCAGCTACTTTACTTTCTGAACTGGAAAGAAACAGTGACACTATTGTATCATGAATCAGTATAGCAGTGGTATCAAGCCCAAGCAAGTTGTAGAATTCTCATAAGATGATAATGACAAATTTTGTTAGTTGTTCATCTTTATTTGATTCAGATTGTCAATTCTTTAAAGGGAACCTATACTCAGATCACCTGCCTGCCTGATATCTTTGTTAGCGTTTCTAGCCAATCAGTTATCAGTGCTAATAAAATTGGTATTAACTGCTAAACTCTATAAATGTCGCATATGTTTTAATAATAGTTTCACTAAGTGCATAAATCAGTGCTAACTCTGTCTCATTCATGGTCCCGTTTGGGTACGTCATAATCATAGCCATACATGACAATGAATGAGACAGAATTAGTTATTATGAGTGACTAATCTATATGTTTGCTGAGATGGTGCTAGTAATAATAAAAATTATTTTAAAAATTAAACCGTCTTGCCACCTATAACCCATATCTCAAGACTTGAACCGATTTTGGTGAAACTTGAACTGCGCCCTATGTGGGAATATACCTGATTTAATTAAAAAAGAATCACCACATATTGGCTTTAGTTTCCCAGAAATTCGTTGACAAACATACATACACTTACGAAATGTAGTACACGTGCTTGGATGCTTAAATATCATACATAAATATTATCCAATTCCAATTAATTATATTTACATACTTATATGTCAAACTGATAACATCCGTTTTTAGCTGGTTGATAAAAATATGTGGGCCTTAGAAATTAACACCCAAACTCAATTCAGTTTATTTTCTTGTTTATTGAAAAGTTGTATTTGGGCTTCCTAGTAAAATAACGTCCAAGTATGATTCTGTGGTGGTAAAACTTGGAAGGTAGGGTAGTTAGTAAACTCGGGCATGTGGTTTTACACAACTGTGACACAAATCTCATTATTAACGAATTTTTGGGTGATCTCTGTGTCGGTTCGAGCCCCTCTTTAAAGAATAGACCATTTGCCATTCTTCCAGGCAGTATGTACATAAAAGACGAACGATTGGCAATATTATACCAGCCATTACTGTTGTAACTACTGTGTGTGAGTTCTGCAATGTCTCGCCTGGGATGGTATCACCGCCTTATTTATTCATGCCGCAAGCCGTATACGTATTTGTTTCTATAAAATTAAATTTGTTGAGATAATACAAACGAACAAAGTAATTTCTTGCAGATCACTGATCCTTTAGAACCAGGCAGGCAAGGTCCATATTTACAATAAGATTGAATAGTAGAGTTGTACTGAAAACGTACATCCTTTAAAATAGTAAAAAGCTAAAGATTTAAAAACTAGAACTTAGAACGCCCTTAATAAAATAAATAAATATTGCTCCTAATAAATAATAATATAAAGGAAACTATTGCTTGTGTTATACATAGAAATATATAGATATACAAAAACTTATAATAAACACCCAGATCTATAAATACAACCATTTATGCCCATTGCACAAATGCTTGTATATGTCGGGAGTCGTACTCGAGCTTCATTAATTACGAAGTAGGGGTCGCTTACAACTTAACCAACAAGACGGACCAATTAAATTACATTTCAGACAATACCATTTTTACATTTCAGAGACTAAATTAAAATCATTTTGTCCGTTTAAGATATATAATGCCTCAAACTGATACAATAAAATTGTTGATAGGCACACATACTGGAAGCAAAATTTAAAGGAATATCTACTATTCTATAATTTTTGATTACCAGCGTCATACTGGTCATATGGTCGAGGTGATGTTTGTTAGCCGGATCCCAGTCTGCACAGGTGTGGCTCGTAGGGTTTGTCGAAATCCAGATGCAAGTTATGGCATATGCAGCTAATCCGCACAGGCTAGA